>JAQSUU010000534.1:37532500-38782500 GCA_038087645.1 Saccharum hybrid cultivar R570 | reverse complement strand
ATATTGGTGAGTGCTTAGGAACTTGTAGTAAACCAGTAGCAAGAGAAGGTTTATTCATTTCATATGTTGATTTGGCTATGAGGATTGTTATGTAACACAATGTCCTACTCCAGCTAAATAACACACTTGTTGCATAGCGAAGCTAAACAAAACTATTCACAAGTTAGAACATATCAATATGTCAATACTCTTTTATGCATTGATAAAATATTTGTGCCATAAATTGTACTAATAGATGTTTTATCAATTGTGCTTAATTGTTCCATTAATGTTTGTGAACTTGCAGGTTCAAGGTCATCCCGGGCAAAACCACTTCACTGGACATCATGCCTGAAGATAGCAGAAGATGTTGCACAAGGTCTTGCTTACATTCATCAAGCATCTCGGCTTGTCCACGGGAACATCAAGTCTTCAAATGTTCTGCTTGGTTCGGACTTTGAGGCCTGCCTTACGGACAACTGCTTGTCTTTCCTCCTGGAATCATCAGAAGTCAAAGATGATGATGCTTACAGAGCACCAGAAAACATGAAGTCCAACAGAATGCTAACGCCAAAGTCAGACATATATGCTTTTGGGGTCCTCCTCCTTGAGCTCCTTAGCGGAAAGCCACCACTTCAGCACTCAGTCTTGGTCGCAAGTAATCTTCAAACCTATGTCCAGTCAGCGAGAGAGGATGAAGGAGTGGACAGTGACCGCATCACAATGATCGTCGACATAGCCGCTACTTGCGTTCGGTCCTCACCAGAAAGTCGGCCTGCCGCCTGGCAAGTACTTAAGATGATTCAAGAAGTGAAGGAAGCAGATGCAACTGGCGATAACGACAGTGATCTTACCAGCAACTCCTAGTTGTGTGTATGGGTCCATCTCTGGTGGATGGATCAAAGCAACAGCATCAATTGGATGCAGGCTCTTGCTGCATGGATGTAGACTGGATAATTCGAAGTGAAGGTGAACTCTAGGGTAGGACCGTAGGAGTACTGCAATAGTATAACGATCTCTATGTTTGGTGTGGTTTGAGCTACGGATGCTGTAACATATTATAGTATTTCTTATTGTCAGGAACTCAGCATGTTATGGTCTGGTTCTACTACCAGCAGTTCTAGCACCAGTCTGTTATGTGAAAGTTTATTACTAGGATTCATAGTATGATAGTAATCAAGCCACAAAAGCTGTGTGACGAGTGAAGATCTGGTTTTAAATCCTACTACCTGCAGGTATTATGGGATTTCCATGGAATGACGAGTTGAGGATGGAATGGTGAAATAGACCATTGTTTTTTTTCTCTACTCTCAGACTAATCCAGTTCTTCAGTGTGTCCAGTGGCCGAAACGCACCATGCTCGCAAGTGGTAGGAACGGTGACCTACAGACCTCCAGTACCATTATGTGTTGTCTTGCAGTTATTTTGAAGACTTTCAGAATCGTAGCTCAAATTTTGGTATTTTTATGAGTTGTTTCCTTTTTTGCTGTTATTATGAGGAAGGAACCGGTTTTACTCCAAGCTCCGTAACAAATCTCATGTTTATAACATGTGACATGCGTAAGAAAACGTACAAGAACTATGGACTCGTACAATACAAAACGCATTCTTATAAAACTGTGGGTTACCAATTTATTATGCCTACTATAGCTGAAATTTAGCGTGACACAAAATATGTTAATATTGGTTAATGGACAGCATGAACAGCTTTTCTCTGAAACTTGCCTCAAGGATATTTTGGCGCCAAGGCAGGTACTCCGTGTGATCGCTGGTTTTCTGTTGCAGCGTCGTCGTCGCTGGCTCGCTGCCATTGTCTTCTTTTTGTTCATCTAGACAGGTCCGGTGTGACTGGCTGCTGGGTTGTTTCTGCTGGTTTCCGTTCAATTCGTTCTCGCTGGTCGCCTTGCTTGATCCTTCAAAGTTTAATAATGCACGTAACATTTATTATGGGCTTTAAGATTTATTTGATTTTAATTAAATTAAAATAAGCCAAGCCTAATTAAAATCCAACACGGAACCAATGACATGTTTCGATACTAGACGCAAGGTTGCTGTGGAATTTCTCAGCCATTTCCGGCCGTGATAATGGTCGTCGGAGGCTGGCCAGCGCAGCATCGCGAAACGGCGTAGCAGAGCTCGACTCCCGTAGTCCCGTTTACACACGAAACCTTTTGTCAAGTCAGAGTATAGTAAAATAAGCTGGATTGATGTAACCCGGGTACAAGGACAGATTTGTTCTTCTATACTGTAGTTAGGTACCAAGATGCTTCAAGGCAGACTGCTGAAAAATCAAACGAAGGCGCTAACCGTATCAACGTCTTCACATGTGGCAGGAGACGATATCCTACAAGAGTTCAGTTTCGTCATATGACCAAATTGGGCAGGTTCATAACATGGGCTTCCCTTTGCTAATGCAAAACACAGAGAACGAGCCTATTGAAGCAAATTGCAATTTCATATTGGGTCATCAAACCACTTCTTCTGACCGAGTCTCTGCTCTGATTGGAGCAACACGATCCCATCCTATTAGGAAAAAAAAAAGAGCAAGAATGAGATCGAGACCATTATATAAGCACATATTAGCTTAGTTCTTCCCCAAAGGGGACCTGCATCATACTGTAGGACAAAAAGGCAGACGCAGAAATACACAGAGATGGCTCGAGTGTTACCGTGGCTAATCGTTGCAGCCACCACCCTGCTCTTAGCATCCATCAAGAGCAGCACAGCGTTGAAGATGGCAAGGCCTGGCTGCAGAGAAACATGCGGCAAACTCACCATTCCCTACCCCTTCGGCATCGGTCCTGGCTGCTATTACACACAAGGGTTCGAGGTTTCCTGCGAGGATAACCGCACTTTCATGCCTAATTCGAGCAGCCGAATACAGGTGTACAACATCAGCCTGCTAGGTGGGCAGCTTCAAGTCAGCACATTGATTGCCTCCAAGTGCAATTACACCAACGGTGAGAGCACAGATGGATGGGTCTCGGTAATCACTTCTCCATTTTTCACATTATCCAGCAAGGCCAACAAGCTAACGGCCATTGGATGCAACACTGTTGCATTCTTGGGAGGCTACAATAAGCACAGGGCTCAAACCGGGTGTGTATCTCTGTGCCTGGACAAGCGGAGCGTGGACTTCAGTGGCCAGTGCTCTGGCATGGGCTGTTGCCAGACAGCCATTGCACCAAACCTTGGTTCCTTAAACATAACCTTCGATAAGAGCTTCAATAATTATGTGGTAAATGACTTTAACCCATGCAGTTATGCCTTCGTAGCGGAGCAGGATTGGTTCAGGTTTGAGGCTTCTTACCTCCAGGATAAAAAGTTAACAGAGAAGTACAAGGATGGAGTTCCTTCTGTGTTTGACTGGGTTGCTGGAAATCAACCCTGTGATGAAGCGGTCAAGAACATATCATCATATGCCTGCATCAGCAGGAACAGCCAGTGTTTCAACTCACCAAATGCTACTGGGTACCTCTGTAGTTGCAGTGATGGCTTTGAAGGGAACCCCTACCTGGCGGATGGGTGCCAAGGTCCACAAATCCGCAGAATTCACTTCTTTACATTACACCTCAAGTTACCTGTTCACTGATCTTCAGTTATTGTGTACTCATGTCTGGTGTTTGTAGATATCAACGAATGCCAACATCCACTTCAGTATCCGTGCTACGGAATTTGCAGTAACACAGTTGGGGGTTACAGTTGCTCCTGTGCAACTGGGACTCGGAGCAAAGATCCAAAGACTTCAGTCTGCAGTCCAGATGCAGCATCAGAAAGGGCTAAATTAACAAAATTACTTATAGGTAATTACTTATACTCGAAGAATTTCAGTACAGTTATCAGAATGGGATGGATAATTCACTCTGATGCAGCGGATATATCCAGGCACTAGTGACATGAAATCAGTTAGCCCTGATTCCCTGAATAGACTCCTAGCTAGTAATACTACTTGCTAGAAGCTTTACGCAGTTACGCTCATTTGAGTTTTGACAACTTACACTTAGGTAGTAGCGAAATACAAATGGGTTGACAGAATATTGTTAACATTCTTTCAAATTTTCAATAGTCAAGCCAACATAATACCTCTAGATAGCCCTACTATAGTTGAGTACAAAAGATGGCCCAAGAGAGTATCACTTCACATAAAAAATCCACAGCCACTCAATAAGTAACATAAAGGTCTTGCTTTGGTGCTCTGATTACCTAGAAAGTAATTGCTCAAATAAATCATAGCGGTTGAATTTTAAAATTTATAAAACAATTAATAAAAAGGCAGAAAATAAAAACAATTCCTAGAAAAAGAATCCCAAAATTACGGCCGTGACACCATACTTTATTTAGGCCCTGTTTGATCCTATGATCTAAAATTTAGCCACCAAACTTTAGCTCTTAAAGTTCCAAGCAAGTGGTTTAAAGTGTTGTTTAGCCAACCTCATGAAAAGACAATTATAAACATACTCTCTAAATCATCATTAGGAGAGCTATTTGAATAAAAATTAATCTCTATATCTTGTGAGCACTCTAGAGAGCCAGCCCCGCTTGCCATTTTGACTAGCGAGAAATCTGGAATGGATGATGACAATATTTGAAGATCTAATTAAAAATATTAAAGATTCCTATAAATTAGAAAGGATAATGAGAGACTCTTGGAGTTGCTCTTAGTTCATTAGATCATACAAGAGTCCTAAGTGATCTAAAATTTTAGTAGCCAACTAAATTTGAGACCATGAGATCAGTGGCAGACCCAGGATTTGAAATACAGGTAGTCCTAATCAAAATTTTCATATGCAATACAGTAAAGTCTAAAAGAAAGTTTGGTATACATGACTATAAAATCCACAATTCCTAAGCCCAATTTAGTGAATTTATAGTCCAATCTCCATTAAAGCCCAAAATTTTAATAAGTAGTGGATGAATGGTATCTATTTTCTGTGGGTGAATTGATTAGAAAAGTCACCATCTCACATTTATTTTTGTATTATCATACATGCCCTACAATCTAACAGAGGTTGTGCACACCTAAGAGGGATATATAAACATTGTTAAGTCGCTCTAATGTTAATGATCAGTAATGTTAGAATGGAGAGATCAGTAATGATAATGATCTTCTTGGACACTAAAAAAAGGGAAATGGATAAATACCAACATGTTAATAGATTGAGTTTTCAAGAAATAAAGACCAACATGTTCAGAAGTTAGAAGCACAAGCACTCATCAGGGAGCAGGGGCCAGGGCAGGGCAGCGCACGGCGCACGGAGGACTGGGCAGCCGCCGGCTGACCCGTCCAGCTGCTTGGCGCGCCCGGCGCCGGCGGACTGGCGGAGCGCGGCCACGCCCAAGCAGCGCCGCGGGGGCGGCGAAGGTGTCGACGTGGCGCTCGGCGAGGCCGCGATGGCGCGAACACGGCACCACGAGGGGCGTCGGGGTGGGGGTGGCGGGCGGGCGGCTACCGGCGGGGAGTGCCGCGCCGCCGCGGGGAATCGGCCGGGGGCAGCGGTTTCCGGTCGCACGCCGGAGTAGCGGCAGCCGAAAATGCTGGGCATCTCAGCATCTGGGCCAAAATTCTGTTGGGCTGCATGTAGTACTAACAATTTGTTGGGCCAAATTTTAGGATAGTTCTGGACCTACCTGAACTACCCATTGGCCCGCCACTGCATGAGATCCTAACAGAGTCTTAGTCCGCGGTAATCCGTGCGTAATTTGTTTTTTTAATAAAGAAAGCTTTTATTCAATTCTCAAAGCGTTACATCAAGACAATACAAAGCCCACATGACGTCAGGTGCGCTACTAGATACATACTCCCTCCGTATCCGATTTATAAGTCGTTTAGGATAGCGACACGGTCTCCAAAACACAACTTTAACCTCTTGTTTTTATAAAAAATATTTATGAAAAAGTGATATATGTATACTTTTAAGAAAGCATTTTTCAAGACAAATCTATTCATATAATTTTTATATTTGCAAACTCAACAACTTAAAAGTTATTGATGATTTATATTCCCAATGTTTGACCCAAACATTGTCTAAAACGACTTCTAAATCCGATACGGAAGGAGTATTTAGGTTAACCGTTTTTTGCCTATGATTTAATATAACTATAACAAAAACATATCAAAGCATGGTGATACAACCATTTTCTCTACTTAAAAAATAAAAGTTTTCACAACTTGTGGACATACATTAGGTGATACTCCCTTATTTATTCATCTTACATGCATATCCTCCCTAAACCAATCAACACATGGCCCACTATTATTTGTAATGAACAAGGAAAAGATGTAAATACATTTAAGTCCCACAAAAACTGCCGTTTTCACTTACCAAGAAGTCAAACATTTTTAATTCTAACCACCAATATATAAAAAATAATATTAACATTAATAATATATAATTAGTATCATTAGATAAATCGTGCAATATATTTTCATGATAATTTTTTTTAGTGATACGAATGTTGCTAATATTTTCTACAAAGCTAGTCAAACTTGAAAAAGTTTTTACCAACGCGCATCCCATAACATCATTTTTTTTGGGATGGAGGGAGTACCTATGTTTTGAATGCTGAAGGTGTTAGATGTGAGTAATGCTACGGTAAGGCTAGTCTCAGTGGAGGTTTCATTAGAGTTTCATTTGCATTTAATAAGCTGTCACATAGGCGCTTTTGATGATGTGGCAATGTTTTTAAGAAAAGAGAGAAGAAGTGAGTTTTATGGAGATGAAACTCGACTACCAACTCTTTATGAGTCATGAAATTAAATGTCTATGAAACTATAGAATGAAACTCTTCATTGAGAGTATGTTTCATTTCATTTTATATGACATGACAATTTTAGAAACAATATCATGAAACTCTCCATTGAGACTAACCTAATCCCTTATCTATTAGAAGATAACACTTCAAATAAATCTAAACCCTTATTTTTTTTGAATTTTCTGTCTAATTAATTAATTACCTGAAAAAAGAAACAATAAGTATTCCCGAATCCCCTCGACACGGGGACAGAAGCCAACGTGTGATATCATCCCTTTTCCTCCTTGCTAATTTCATGCACGCAAAATAGATCATTTTTTTCATAATGGACACGTTTGTTGCCATGTACCTAAAGTTTTATGTGTGCCCCAACGTGAGTTACTTGCATAAAAAAATATTTTATGCTAACTAAATTATGTTGTATGTAAAGTTGCGAAAAATAAGAAGATTTATCACATCCAATAGATTATGTATACATCATCAATTAGATCTAAAAAAGATCTTTAACTTTTCTTATTTATCCTATGAAGTAATCGATGATTCTAACTATCCGATCTATTCAAATAAACGGCTCATAGTTATCTAGGAGTACCACAACAAAACTCATTATATGTTATCTGTTTCTTTAGGAAGCAGCTGAAAATTTTCGTGCATCCAACACTGTACTAATTCTCAGCCATTATATTTGTTTTCTGCAGGTTTAACAGTAGGCAGTGCTTGTTTTGGCCTACTGTTTTCTTTTCTCGGTGTTGCAAAAATCACCACTAAACTCAAGCAACAAAGAAACAAGAAGCTGAGACGAACGATTTTCAAGAGGAACCATGGATTGCTTCTCCAACAGTTAATCTCATCAAACAGAGACATAGCTGAGAATATGAAGATTTTCGGATTACAAGAACTAGAGCAAGCAACCAATAAATTCGACCAGAATCGCATCCTTGGCGGTGGAGGACATGGCATAGTCTTTAAGGGCATCTTAGCTGATCAACGTATTGTGGCCATCAAGAAGTCTAAAATTGCAGTTCAGAGGGAAATTGATCAATTCATAAATGAAGTTGTCATACTTTCACAAATTAATCATAGAAATGTGGTGAAGCTCTTCGGTTGTTGCCTTGAGAGCGAAGTTCCTTTACTAGTTTATGAGTTTATATCAAATGGAACTCTGTCATATCATCTCCATGAGCAAAGTGAAAATCTTTTGTCCTGGAAAGACAGACTGAGGATTGCATTGGAAACTTCCAAGGGCCATAGCATATCTACATAGTGCTGCTTCCATATTAGTGTTCCATAGAGATATCAAGTCTGCAAACATACTGTTGACTGATGCGTTAACAGCAAAGGTGTCAGATTTTGGAGCTTCAAGGTCAATTTCAATAGATGACACGGGAATACTTACAGGCATCCAAGGAACTCATGGTTACCTTGATCCTGAGTACTACTACACTAGTCGACTTACAGAAAAGAGTGATGTTTATAGTTTTGGTGTCATCTTAGCGGAACTTCTAACAAGGGTTAAACCGGTTTTCTCAACTCCGTCATCAGAAGCTACAAGCTTAGCTTCACACTTTGTGTCAATGATGGGAGACAATCGCTTATGTGATATTCTAGATCCTCATATTGTTGAAGAGGGAAATACTGAAGACATCAAGGTGGTTGCAGCGCTCACAAAGGCATGCTTAAGCTTAAAAGGTGAAGAAAGGCCTACCATGAGGCAAGTCGAGATAACGCTTGAAGATCTGCAAGGATCAAAGGTCCTCCCCAATTCTCGGATGACAAGTCAAAATGCTATACAAGATGAGTCATATAACGGAAGCAATGGCAGCGAAGGCACTAGACTATACAGCTTGGAGAAAGAGTTCATACAATCATCCGAAATTCCAAGATGATTCTGGACTGCCTGAAATTACCACATGTTACAATCTAGAAGAATGCGAAGCGACCTTCACTAAGGAGCTTTCCCTTTGGATTCATAGGGCTAAGAACAAATCTCTTCCACCATTTGAAATAAGGATTCAGACCTTTTGTGATTTTTCTTGTTTTGCTCATCTTCTTTCTTTCCTTTTCTGTTTCTTGAATCTTGCCTGTAAGACTGTCTTCTTTTGCTCTTTTTATGGGACATCGGCGCCTCCTGATTCCTAAATGGACAACAATTGCACAACGTTTCTCTGCAACTTGCCGCAAGGATATTTTAGTGGCTAGGCCGGTACTCCATGTGGTCGCTAGTTTTCTGTCGCAGCGTCGTCGTCGTCGCCATTGCCTTCCTTTGTCAGTTGTCATCCAGTGTGCGTTTGCTCCTCGCACATGTGTATACAGTACCGGCCACCAATTCTGGACCGCTGATGGCCATGGACCCCCGAGTATGTCGGACCGTTGGGCTGTAGTTGTCCGGTCGATCAAGAAAGGCTAGGTTAGGAAACTGTGCCCACACACAGAATTCTACTGGCCCATCTGGAGCCCATAGCAGCAAGCTGCGTTTGTGAAGCCGTTGCAGTGTCAACGAGCCCATAAAATAGGGCCCATAAAACTTAACTGGAGCTCACATGTAGGGCTCTTGATTTCTGTTGCTCAGAGTAAGTGCTTGTTTATTATATACAACATAAATATCGAAAACAGAGGAACGTGAGGGAGTAAGTAACCCTACAGGACTTTAAAACAATAGGAATGAAAGAAGTATGCTGTTTGGGTCAAAGGAAAATCGGTGTTCGAAGCAGTAATTGGAGCAATCGTCAGTTGCTGAAGCAGCACCGGAGAGCAATCGTCATTCATTAGTTACTGAAAGCAGCATTCAGTATTCTCTTGGACTGCACCGATGAGAGCAACATTGAGAAAGCTCGTGAGGAGCGACTGAGAGCAACAGTGAGAAGCTCTGCGATTAAGAGCAGAGACGGAGCCGCAGGATCATATTGACGGGGCCGAAGATTCTTCCCTTCGCTTTCACTGTATGCATTTTTTTCGTGTGAAAAAAAAATGATGGAGACAGAACCTTTTCATTCAGAGGAGTAGAAACGCCAAACCCTTTCATCCAAACAGCCCTCGAATTGAACACTGCTGCCACATTTTTTAGATTGACCTCCATCCAATATACACAAAGTCCAAGCTGGAGTACGAACGAAAACTCCAAAAACTTGGCTTTCAAACAGGGAACGGGCCCCGCCCCGCCGGTCCGTGCCGCCATGCAGGCGCAACTGGCCCGGTCATTACACAAACTTCCTAATACATGCATTTTTTTAATAAAAGGACGTTTTCGCAAGCAAAGGAAGCATGTAGGTCCCACCACCAGGCACGGTAGCCCCCACCCGGGGTCCACGGACGCAACGCAAGCCGTGACCGCACTGCACTGCAATGCAATGCATCCGTCGCCATGTCGTCCGTCCCTCATGACATGGCCCTTAACTGGAGATCTCGCGAAAAGATCCCCTGCCCGTGCCGTCCGTCATTATTAACCCAACAACAGCATCAACAACTAGTCGCTCGTCGGCGCTCGCAACTGGGGAAGGCCGCACCCGCCAGCCGCACAACCCACCCTCCTCGTCCTTCCCGTCCCGGGCGCCGCCACCGGTAAGTGAGTGACAGCACCGTCCGAGAGTCGCCGTCCTTTACTTTACTTAACCCGCGAGCTGAGGA
Organism: Saccharum hybrid cultivar R570; assembly: GCA_038087645.1. Lineage (NCBI taxonomy): Eukaryota > Viridiplantae > Streptophyta > Magnoliopsida > Poales > Poaceae > Saccharum > Saccharum hybrid cultivar. The sequence continues at coordinate 38,772,144 of JAQSUU010000534.1, read as the reverse complement.
GGAGCAGGACGGCGCCCCACCCCCACATAATTTCTCTCTCGTCCACCACCACCACCAGCTGAGCTCATCAGGTCGGCGTGGTCGGAAAAGAAGAACCTTCGTCTCGTCGCTAGCTGCCGCGAGGAGACGAGCGAGTGAGACAGGTGGGCGTGCGCCGGCGAGGATCGGATACTTGGATTGGATTGGATCCACCTGTCGTCGTGGATGGGGATCCACCTGCTGGCGTTCGTGGCGGCGAGGGGCTTCCTGCAGGTGTTCCAGGTGTCGGCGCCGCTGCTGTGGCCGCTCAACCTCTGGCTGCCGCTGGCGCGCCACCTGCCCGAGGCCTGCGCCGCCTTCTACGACGCCCTCGTCTCGCACGCGGGCCGCCTGCGCGCCACCGTCCGACGCGACGGCGGCAGCCGGAGCGCCCTCGACGAGTACCTCCGCAACGCCACGATGCTAACGCTCTCCGACTGAAGGAAGAGACTGAGCCGAGCGGCCTGACAACGGACCAGTATCGGAGGCGGGCGTGCACAGGCCGCCGCCGCCGCTGCAAGGCCGGCGCGCGAGTGGGGCTCTTCCACTCCACCTGTGAGTAGGATCTGTTATCTCCGGTTCTTTTTCCCCGGCTGCTTTTCGGTGCTTTAGTAGCTTGTACAGTACTTGCTAGCATCTCAAGATTGAGCATTGAGGAGCTCCGTGTGGTAAATTTTGTAATGCTCATCTGTAACTGAAGAATAAACCCATTGTAATCAGCATCGAGCTTACCGTTATGTTAGTTTGTTCTCTTTCTTGCAACCACGGGATGCCGATATTTGTGGAGAAATGAACATAAACGCCATGAATGCCGTACCCGCTCAATTAAGGAGAAAACAGCAAGCGTCCTGTTCCTGTTCGCTTGAGCTTATCAACCAAATTAGCCAACCATTTAACAGTGTTTTTCTTTTATAACAAATCAGGAAACAGTACTTTCAACCATAACTTATGGCCAAACGAACGGGCGAAGATCAAGGATTACCTGCGCAGGCGTTGGGACGTTTTATTCGTCGCCAACCAAGCGTACAAATCGCATGCGTCGAATGACAGTCAGACAGTGATCACCATTGCCCACTGTCCATTGTCTTGTACGAGTACGTGTACGAGTACTACCTTCACCTAAAAATACTATATAATTTTAATCAATTTTTTCAAGTTTGACCAAATATTAATATACTGAGTGGAATATATTTTCATTCTATATAAAATTATAAATACGGATATTATTTTTAATAAATCGAATTGAGAATAAGATAATTTGATTTGGACAAGATTTAGAGATAGTGTTTTTTTTTTGGGACGACGTAGGTAGCCGCTGGATGTCACTCGCGATTTTTCTTTCCAACGACCAATGCAGATTTCACGATTTGTTGGACGCCACATCTATTCCTAGTCTTGCTGTATCAATTGCGCCTGTTTTTTTTTGAAACTAATTGCGCCTGGTTTTGATCAGGATTGAAACCAAACACAAGCAAAAAGACGGTTAGTTCACGGAAAAGCAGCGCCAGCTGGGCTGTTGATAGATGGCCGGGCTCCTGGCAGATCCGGTTCCCCCACTGTAGCTTTAGTGTAGCACTACTGTAGCATATGGGAGCTGGAGCTGGAGAAGCCCGATTTTTTCTTTTTGGGCTCTGGTCGCTGCGGTGGTGTCAGTGAGAGGAAAAGAGACGAAAGAGAAGAACGGATTCTGTAAACCGTATAGCTACAGTGCACTACTACAGTACATGCCAGAGTCTGGAGCCACTTGAATCTGTAGCAAAGAGGCTCTAAAGAATGTTACTACCTTTTTTCTAGGATCAGCGCATGCTGGTCTCCTTTGTTCAAGGGCCGACAGACTGGCCCACTGGCCCCTGGCCCGCTAGGCCCATCTGGTAAATGTGGGGTCCAGAGTGCGGACACTAATTACGTACGGGTCCAGGGGTCACTCAACGAAGCATCATTAGGCGTGGGAAGGTTTCCTTTTTCAAATCACTGAAACTCTGTGCCGTCAGTACTCTATTGTACTATGCCAGCACGTCACCGTCCCTTTCATCGGAGCCAACAACATTTTCAGCGCGGTGAGCATGTCCTGTACTACAGGTCTGTGGCGGCACTGAAGGCGACGGCTCCACGAATGGCGTGTTGACAACGGGGCAGTGCGCGCCGGCGGCACGAATGGCGTATTGACAACGGAGCAGTGCGTGCCAGCGAGGATTGCCTGCCGGCTCGCAGGTCGCAGCCCCGCAGGAGGCAACACCGCCATCATCATCAAAACGTATACTGTCGGCAAGTGGCAACAAAGGAAAAATTTCTGTTCCCATTATTTTTTTCTTCTGTCGTACTGTACTTTGCTGTACTACTACGCTTCATTTTTTTCCCTTAATCTTATAATCTCAACTATAATGCACCAGTTAAAATTATACTAGATCCCCAAGTAAAACGTCCCCCGCTAAGAGCCTGCAATCATTATGCACCCAAGAAAATGCACACAGAAATCCATCTCTATTAAAACTAAGGGCTAATAAAACACCTAAGGCCCTGTTTACTTCCCATGCAAACCCAAAATATTTCATCTTCCACCTATCACATCGAATCTTTAAACGCATGCATGGAGCATTAAATGTAGGTAAAAAAAATAACTAATTGCATAGTTTGTCTGTAAAGTTCGAGACGAATCTTTTGAGTCTAATTAATCCATGGTTGGATAAATTTTACCAAATAACAATGAAAAGTGCTACAGTAACTTTTTGTCTAATTTTTCTCAACTAAACACAGCCTAAACCAAAATCAATAGCCACGATTCGATGTGTGATAGCAGGCTTCTCACCCGCACCCTCCCGCACGCGCCCACAGCCCCACGCAGGAATATCCCCGCGCGCGACAACCAGCGTTCGACCTCCCTCCTTCGTAAAAAAAGCGAACAAAATTTTCTTTCCTTCACCTTGTGCCTCACACGGTCACACCAGCCGCCGCCACCCGAACCCGCCAGCTCGAGCCTCGCCCCTGGCCACGCCGCTCATCGGCCATCCCCTCCCCATTCGCGCCGCCGCCCATCCCCGTCCTGCTCTCCGATCCCCACACCTATCTGCGCAGTATTGACAAACCACGAGACCACGGGACACCATGCCCTTCAGATCCCCACCTCCATTCTCGATCCCCACGGAGACAGAGCGCAAGTGACGCGGATGCGCTAGGCGGCCTCCAATGGCGACAACCACGAGCAGGAGTTGAAGAACAGGTGGATGACAACTTCCTCATCATCGGACCTCAGCCGCCGCCTCGCTGTTGACACCCCTCCGCGGCCCCAGATTGCCAGAGGTAACCGCTCCGCCCCCTTCTCGATCTGCGTGAAACCCTAGCTCAGGGCCGACTCTCGGGTTGCTCTCGATCAACCTTTCGATTCGCGCCATAGGTTTAGGGTTTGCGGGGGTTTTCGGCGGCTGTTTGATGGTGCCACCCTCGTGGGATTTCGTGCTGTTGTTGCAGGTGCGGGATCATGGCTTGGCCATTGATGCTTGATGGCACCAGGTGTTTAGATGCGTCATGGGGGTGGTGCTTGGTTAGTGAAGCGAGTTCGCTTGGATTTGTGTGGACTGGATGCAATGTTCAGGTTGCCTTCTGTATTAATTATGGGGCGCTAATTTGACTGATTGGATTCGTTTCAATCAGTTATATATAGTTTTGATTTTTGTTGTGATACTGGCTGAGATCCCTCTTATTATGTTTCAATCAGTTTTGTGATACTACATGCCTCTTATTATGTCTCAGTCAGTTGGACTTTTTGGTGATTTTGCTTCACTGTAAGCCACTTAACATATAATCATTCAGTTTTATACGAATATTGCTACTGCTTTGGTTGGTTCTATTATTCTTCGAACTCTGATAGGATTACTATGTCCGGTCAAGTAGAGACTGCGATAGGTAGGGGAAAGAACCTTTCAACTGGACTAGAAAGAAGCAATTTGCAGAGTCATTGTTAATCTGCAATTTTATAGTGAAATTTAATCGGTCAGTCATTATACTGATATATGTCATATGTTTTTGTAATTTAGCTTATTTACCATTGCTTGTCTTTTTCTTGTCAGGAAGTTCGGGAATGAAGAACAATGTAAATTTTCATTTACGCAAGTTTTGAATTTAAGGTTTTATATGAGACCTTTTAATGCAGAGTGATCAGTTAACCATTTTGATTAGTATACCTGTGTCTATTTGGCTTATCAGTTAACTGACGCCTAGCTCTTGCCTCACATCTGCTTGTGTTTTTGTTGGCAAGAATATTAATTGGCTGATTTTGTTACAGTTGCCTTTGGTGTGCCAAGTTTTTCAGAAAATTGTTGACTTGATAATAGCAGGCTGAAACTTAGCCAGTCGGAGCAGGAGCTCCAGCGTGCTCACCAACAGGTATGATCGTCATGTACTCATCTTGTGTTCTTTGGATTCGACAAAATCTGCAGTTCCTGTTGAACAAACTGTTTTTTTCAACATTTTGGTACTTGTTCAGGGCATTTTTATTCCTACTCCAGGAGACCAGCCTCATTCAACTGGTGAAAATGGTAATTTACTGTTTTTTTTTGTGTGTGTCAAATGTTTAGATGACACTGGACAGTATCCTGAAATAAGCTGTTATCCTTATTTCTAGGTGCTTTGGCATTTGACATGGACTATGCTCGATGGCAACATGACACAATAAGCAGATAAATGAACTGAAGGCTGCAGTCAATGCACGTGCCAGTGACGATGATCTTCAGTGTATTATCGATAGTATCATGGCACATTACTACGAAGCTTTCAGGCTTAATGATGTAGCAGCCAAGGCAGATGCTATTCTCGTGCCGTCAGGAATGTGGAAGACCCCTGTCGAGAAGTGTTTTATGAAAGGCTTTCCGGTTTCTTTTTAAACAGTTGCTTGCAAGACATCTGAATGCAAGACATCTGAAACCCCTTACTGAACAGCATTAACATTGGAAGGCCCACCAAGACACCAGTATATGATTTCCACTAGAATGAGAAGTATTAATGCCCCTTTTGGTATATATGAATTTCCCTCTTGGTAGATATGAATTTTCCCCGGATCTCCATAATGGATGGTTTCCCCCCTAAATGATACTACATTAGAATGACCTTTTCCCATTAGACATAGATGTCTCATTTTTCATTAGCACTGACCACTAATTGACATACTACAAAAGATCCTTTTGTTATTCAATCTTTCCCTGCCATCCATTTAAGGATATGACTATTATTCTGCCTCGACATGCAGTGCGCAAACATTATTGTTTGACAAAAGGTCAGGATTCTGAAAGAAAATCAAAACTTGTTTAGTTTGAGTTCAAGAATTTCCATCATGAATATAGCTGAAAAAATATTATATTGCTGATGACCTTACTTTAAGGAGTGTGCTCATAGCAGATTATATTGCTGTATAACATAGTACTCTCCATATTTTATTGCTGTAGCATAATAGTCTCCATATGGAAGATGCTTACAGAACTGTTAGGAATTAGGATATTGACAAATAGCTGCTAGGATATTGCTATTCCGATCTTTGCTATTCTGACTCTTTTCAACATGTGTTATTGTGGATGCACACACATCACAGCAAAAATGACATAATCAACTTGTTGCAGAACTGCTGAGACTTGAGAGACACTTGCAGACATTCTGTCATCACAGCAAAACAATGAGGTAATGAGATGTTACTTGGAGAAATGGTAATGTCTGTTTCTGGATGTATATGCTCCTTTTCTCCACTTTCGCAAAAATAATTCTGGATGTAGATTTTATGTTTCAGTCTCCGCACCCTGCTTATTTGTTCCTATTTACTGATTAAATCAAAATGAAGGTGTTTGTTGATTAGCCATGTAAATTTACTATTTTATAAATATTATACAGATTATTGTGGGCACATTGGGAGTTGTTGAATCTCCCTAGATCATAGTTTCTTGCATATACAGTTGATACATCCGGGATTGAACTATTTTCCATCGATGTGAGCATGCCATCTTTAGTTCAGACAAGGGAATAGTTTAGCATGAACTGTGATAAATGAGTAGATGAATGACTCAAGAAGCGGGCACTCGAAACCTGAATATTTGGCTATTTGTATTCGGATCTGATCTAATTACAGGTGTATTTATCTCCCCTAACCTAACCCTGTTATTTGGAGGTAATTATTAGATTCATGATCTTACATGTTTTGAAGTCATGATTGCAGCACACATATCTGTCTGCAGTTTCTTCTTATTTGGCTATGTGTGCAGGATATGCGGGCTTTTTGTAGAGAGCTTGCAAGGTGCTGACAATTTTCATTGGAGCTAAGGTCGGTCTCTTTGTATTAACTACAACCTGTTCTGGTAACTGTAAACTGAAATATCTTAAATGATTTGAACTTGCAGTCAATAGAAGACTCGACGAGTGAGTTAAGCTTGAGAAGCTTGATCTTGATACTGTCGAGACCGATGTTGATGAGAAAGTAGAAGATAAGGTAAAAGAAAATACATACTCTGTTTCTGTTTCTCAATTATTAGGTGACGGAAACATTTTTCCCTGCAAAAAACACATAATTACAAAGCTGTGGATATCATTGAGACGTAACTGACAGCAAGGATTTTTGGATGGATCTTCACCATGTTTCTGTTTCTCAGTTTTTAGGTAACGGAAACATTTTTGATAAGTCTAAAGTTGTAGAAATTTATTGAAGCTTTCCATCAAAGTATACTGCACTGGGTTGCCAGAACTTGATTTAATGAAACTTGTTTATAGACCGTTGATTGCCTTTCTAAGTGGATTTACATATGCCTTTGCTTATTTTAACAACTTAATGGAGAAATTAATCCTGCCCGTGTGGCTTTGTAATTTATTTTCTAGAAAAGGTAAAGGGCATTATCTAAACACCGTTCACATTTAGTAGCAGAGCAATCCTAATAGATCGGTTTTTTCCCCGTAGCAAATAGCAATAGCTTCAATGGCCACAGTGGAGGCAGAGAGGTGGCGCAGGCAAGTGTGACGACGTGCTCTGCTCTTGGCAAATTCTGAAAGAGGTATTTAGTTTTTATTACTCCGCGGCCGGTCTGTTAGAATCATTGTTTGAATGCTTGAATTGGATGCATTTTAATTGTGCATTTCTATTGTTCTGGGAGAGAGCAGGTTCAGAAAGAGATGGAGCTAGGCAGAATGTGGGCAGCCTGCTGGATCTTGGCACTGCCGCCGCTGCTCACTTTTGCCAATCTGTATTGTACCTTGCACAAATAATCTTCAGGTAATGTGAACTGATGCCTGTATCTCTTGCTATAGCAAGAAAAAACTCCCAACAGATTGAACATATTTTGATCAAATAGATTATCATGTGCCTGAACTGCAAGGATTCTAATTTCTGCTTCTAAGTTCATGTGTGTTGGTTTAAACGCATGGTATTTTTCAAATTGTGTATCTAATATGCAGGCGGAAAACTTGTCCAAAGCCATACTCGAAATTGTTCATGTTCAGAGTTAAATGAGTTTTCTAGCTCTATATATTATCAGCTTTGCATTTATTCAGTTTCACACTAGATGCTCACTACTGTTGAATGCTTTCTCGTGCTGCTTTTCCTATTTTTGAGTATGACATTTTGTACACAGGTGAGGTTATGGGTTGCCGAAAAAAGAAGTTATATTGGTATTGGCAAAGGCCATCTGAGAGCTGTTGCCTGATCATGAAAATAAAGGACAGATGTTCTCCATTTCTCCTAGATTTGAAGCAAGTAATAGTTGCATGAAAATATCAAGTGGCATCTGCAGTTTCTCCATGATCGATAGTTTCGTGGTGGACTGATGGGTGCGCTTTCCAGATGTGGAATTGCACCAAGGAGTTCATGCACATACTCCGGCGCCAGAGCACAGGGTTCGCGAGGGGGAGCTCAAAGTGCCATACGGCCATGGCGTGACATTGCCCAAGTGTGGCCGTTGGGAAGCTAGGATGGGGCAACTTCTTGGCAAGAAGTAAACTGACATTAAAAAAATTGACCTGCATACATAGTAGCGCCTGCCTTTCCCTTTTTATACTCTGTTAGATTTTACATTGGACATGGCGGTGCTCAGTGATTAGACAGACATATTTTAAGTTCATGTTAGGTCCTTGCAGCTTGCGGCCTATTTAAGGGATACAACAATTCTTGCCATCTTCTTTGGTTGGTCTTGCTTCTCAATTTCTATCCACATAATAAGTCCTATTACTCTTGATTTATCTAGAATATTGTTTCTGCAGTTATTTTTGTAATAGAGTTGCTATAAATTTTTGTAGGAGAGTTGATACTTAAGATGATCTTCACAAGTATGCGTGGTAAGGATTTTTGTGCTCTAGCTTTGACTATTGTTTCTTTAGTGACGTGATTGTAGCATCTTTCCCAATTATCTGTAAGCACGTTTGTAACTGATCCCAAGGCTGATGATCTATTCACTAGCTTAGTGCTCTTTTCTCCTTACTATCTCTTTTATGCATGTATGAATTACATATGTTCTTCCAATGATATTATTTAAGAATAAATATAAAAATGTCTTGTATAATTATTTATCTATAATAATTATTAGGAGAAGTTCATCCATAAAATTTAATAATACTTCTAATATATATGCATAATATCCAGGTAATGAGGAAGAGCGAAGAAGGGTTGAAAATGATAATATTAACAAAATTCTTGTGCGAAGTTATGGGCTAATGTTGAGGGTTCCAAAATAGAGAGACCATGTATATTATGTTTTATATTTTTGAAAACATATTGAACTTTATTGGCTTGGTTTGTCAAAAATAATCTCAGATTAAGTGAAACTGATAAAAGTGTCTTTTTAATTTGATTTGTTTGGTTGTGTGTTGTCGTAGCGTTAGCACGGGTATTATACTAGGCTTATGCAATACATGGATCTCCACGTCATAAAACACTTGCACGCCACAGTTATTTATGCGTTTCGGCTTTGGATTAGCTAGAGGAGTCTCGACTTAATATTAGTACTCGTGTTTTTCTAGATGTATTCCACTTCCACAAGTCATATTTTTCTCTAAATTTGTTTATAATAAACACATCACGATATATTTGCTTTAATAAATTCTCTATGAAATAGGTCTTGATGATAGCATATTTGTTTGAACTTTGATGACATTAGTTTATTTCCAACAAACTAAATTGCTGATATTGATGGAAGTTTAATTTCAGTTAAGATAAAACTGAGTTGAACTGGAATTTAGAATAGTGAGCACCAGAATAAAACTAATTTTTTTACGTAGTTTATAGGGCGATGCTGTTTAATTCCTTCCTAAATAAAAAATTAAAGGATCTAAACGAACCCTTAATTTTCTGGCCCCTAGCTAAAACTCAACACGTACGTCGTCATAAAGAGGCTCGCGTGCAGCACAACTGGACGAGCAATGCTGCCAATGCAGCACGATGCAGACTCACCGACAGCCAAAGGGTCAACATTCCTCGTCATTCTCGACGACCGCCCGCCCCTACGATCTCTCGTCTGCTTTGCACACGTACAAACTGTACTGTTTCTCTTTGACAAAGCACCAGCACATACTAGTGGAAACATATACTCTATGCAAAACTCACAGATTAGGTATAGCTCTGTCTACATAATGCAAGCAAAACTCTGAAACATATAAAAGTAAAACCAGTTTGACGCTTCAGTAGTTCACAATGCTGAGTCAGACCTTGCTCATAGACACGCAAGGCCCCGATTGGTTTCCCCTCGCTAAACTTTAAACTTTAGTCACTGGATGTTTGGTTTGGGTGGCTAAAAGAGACTAAAAGAGACATTTTAGGCATGGAGTTTGGCTCTAAAGTGAAATAGGACTAAAATATAAGGTGTAGTCCCATTTAGCAACATCCTGATGACTAGTTGGCTAAAGCCTATTTAGTCATAGTATTTAGGTGAAAATTAATTAAATAGAACCAGATTTAGCTGACTAAAGTTTAGCAGGGAACGAAACACCGAGATCGATCACCCAGTCGAGGGCTCGAGGATAATTAATCATCATCATCTATCTGAAAAGCCAAAGGCAAAATGAAAGAGCGGCTCCTCAGAGGAGGAGGGTTCAGCACATCCACTCCATGGGTTTCTGCGATTTATTTATACTCCCTCCGTCCCAGATGAAGAGTCGTTATGGAAATCGTGTTAGTCAAACTTTCTCAACTTTGACTAGATTTATAGAAAATACGTGCTATATTTATATATCCAAATAAGTTTATTATGAAAGTATATTCAACGATCTACCTAATGATGCTAATTATGTACCATGAATATTAATATTTTGTTAAATATATTTGGTCAAAGTTAAAAGTTGTTGACTTTTTAGAAACGAGAATGACTCTTTTTTTTTTTTTTTTTTTGACAGAGCAAGTATGCGTGTTCTGGCCCCGGTGAGCGGTGATCTAGCTAGCCAGACACCTGATGAGCCTCTCAACCTTATCCATTGTTGAAAATGATGTCGCCCCAGTCTACAGAAATGGAACTGTCCAGTGGCAGCGCAAGTGGATGAATAGGGTAAGCCGTTAACCGTACGTCAGTGCTGAGTCGGCACAACCGATCAACCGGGTCACTTTGTCACTCCCAAACACACACCACACACACCAAAAAAGAACTCTATGTGTAGCTAGCTGATGGTTAATTATAGACAACAGGTCTTTATGCATGTTCTTTTAAAGCGATTTTTCATGTTATATTGATCATATTCGATGCCGACCATTTTCGAAGGGAATAGTATAAGAGAAGAAAAGTAACTTATACGACTCGTATATCTCACTGTGTAGTTTATACTATTGAGTTGTATGCCCTGACCACTTTAATCCAAAAACTTAAGATGATAAAGAGAGGTGTGCAATTCACTTATACCCTAGCCCAACATGTTTGATTCTGCACTAAAGTCAAATTATTTTAATTTTTATACTTGTTTAGATCACATGCAATTGTGTCATTATTTATTAAACTATAAAAAAAATATGATTTATCTTTTGCAAGTAGTTTTTTTCTTAATAGTACTAGTTGATTGTGTAAGACTGTTGTCTAAAAATTTCTAAAATTTAGTAATTTAAAATATAGCAACTCCATTGTTTTTTAGTGAAGAAAACTACTATCTATATTATTACAAGGAAATATATTTCATGATAAATTTTAGTTATTGACATTTATTTGTATCATAATATTAAATATCTCGTTTTATAAATTGGTTAAGTTTAAAATAGTCAGATCCGAAAAAAAACTTGACCTATTTTTAGAACAGAGAGTATCAGGTAAGCTACGTCCAACGGTGCATATCAGTTATCAGTAATCAGGTATTGGATGTTTTTATGTGCATTTCTGAAATAAAGCCGTGGTGTTAAGAAGAGAGAACATAGCAATACCGCTTGCTCTAAGAAGAGAGAACATAGCAGTACCGCTTGCTCTGGATAGAACGGATGGGTGAAATACAGTGTTGCTTAGAGTATCTCCAAGAGATTCTCCATATCCTTGCTAAATGTTAGGAATAGAGATTTTGATGAAAAACTATCCTCCAACAGCTTTTCTAAATGGTCATCTAAATATAGCAATCTTCTATTTCGGATTTTTCGCTATCCAAAAATAGAAGACGAGAATGACTCTCTAAAGTGCGCGTGAGATATAGAAAAACTGTTGGAGAGTGAAAAGATATAGAAAACGATTTTTATGTAAATGGCTCTCCAAATGATAATTTAGAGAGTGAGATTTAGAAAATCTTTTGGAGATGCTCTTAGTACACGTAGGCGGGTGCTTTCTTATCCAGAACCAGCGAAAACCCCAGCCCACCCTTTGCCCAAAACCAGCGACTAGTCCTAGTCAGCCGGTGGCTGCTCCCCTCGTTGCAGCTCGCAACTGGGGAAGGGCGCAACGCCCTCGGCCCCCGGCAGCGGCTGCCCCCACCAGTCACCACGGCACCACCAGCGTGGCAGCGACATTACCTGCCGTCCTGGCGTGTCCTTTGCCGCCTACTTAACCCGCGAGGACACGCCGCCTTGGTACGGTGGCTGTCGTCCTTTGCCGCCTACCTGCTGCCTGCTGTTCTTCCCTTGACTCCCTGTCCGTCGTGCTCGTGATGGCAAGTGCATGCCGCCCGGCCTTTGCTAGCTTAGCTTAGGATCTAGCTCTTCCTTCTCCCATTGTGAGTTGTGACCTTGTCCATTGCTCGCTCGTTTGGTTTCTTCTTGTTCGTAGCATGATTTTTGGTAGCGTCCCAAAAAGTTTGGGAAATTGTTGTAACATGCAATGCAACCGTGGTTTGTAAATACGTACGGGTGAATTTTGATCGACTGAATTTTCTCATCAGGTCGAAATATTGATGGCCACCGCGCCCACCGCTCCATGAGCAACTAGGTAGGTAGCTAGCTCCTCGGGTCGAGGAAGGGCAACACATAATCACTTCTGACAGGGACTAGAAAAACGCAAGGAAACGACGATGCGCCCTATGCATGCAATTAGGACACCACATGGACCGAAAATGCAACCCCTCGACATCGAAGTTGGTGCATGTGGAATGTTCTTCACCTTCCTCTCCAAACAACTGATGTAGCTTTGTTGTGATCTGGTACACGCAATATATGAACAATGATTAATTAATTGAATCTTAACTAGAATATAGTGTTGCTTAGATCTACACCCAAGCTATATGTCTGTGAAGAAAAAAATAGAATACATGTATTATTTGTTTTATACTGCTGTTGGCCCCGGCCAGGTGTATATATAATCGGGTACAGCATGTGAGATGCTGACTTATCCGTTCTTGTTGAAAATTAAAAGACGTGCATGCGTGGCTCCCATCTAGAGTATTAGTGCAAATTTAAAACTGGGACTTGTGCAAGCTGCACCCGGTCAAGAGTGTTAACGGAGTAGAGAGTCTTGTAAGCCAACTACTCCGATCCATACCATACAGTTAACAGAGACGGACTGCACTTATGTATAAGACCAACATCCAACGTACCTTCCCATTCCCCGTGTTCACCTCTCGGTCTGGTCTTTGTTAGACACTGATGCATCGTGCTCGAAGCCCTGCACATCCTTCTTGGAGCAGTTTCCAGCTTAGCCAAACAGCAAAAAGTTATATAGATTCTAGCAGTGATTAGCTAGACAAAAATCATATTCCTCTACTTGCATTGGAAGCTGAGGGTTAAAAGCCCTTTCTCTATTCAGTCCTCCACTAGCACCGCTCTAGAATCACTTCATACCTGCAGCATCAGAATCAGATAATTAAGGCCCTAGAGGTAGCAATCAGGAGGTAGAGCTCGGTTAAAAGGGACCCTTGTCATGCCCACCGTGGAGAGGGATAGAGAGATGCAACGACCTACTCCTACATGCAAGTACTTGCAGTAGCGGGCTAGCGGCAGTGGTGCCCTGCCGTATAGACTCCACACAGACGGCGGCGGCGGTTCACATACATGCTGTTCCTCGCCGTGCCGGCCGTGGCGGCCGGGTTCCTGAAGGCGTTCCGGCTCGCGTTCCTGCTGTGGCCGTTGAACCTCGCGCTGCCGCTGGCGCGCGACCTGCCGCGGGCCTGCATCACCCTGCGGGGCATCGTGTCCTTCTACGCCGCCGGACTGCGGGGCTACGTCGCCGGCGCCCGGCGCGGCGTGCAGCTGCTGCAGGCGCGGAGCCAGCTGGGCCAGCAGCAGCAGCGACAGGACGGTGGAGCCTCCTCCTCCACCTCCTCACTACGGGAGAAAGGAACTTCGCCGACAGCCCCACATTTTGCCGACAGCTAGGCCCAGGGCTGTCGGCGAAGGAAGTCTTTGCCGACAGCCTATCCCCGCTGTCGGCAAAGAATTCTTTGCCGACAGCCTATAGGCTCCTTGCTGTCGGTGAACAAACACTGTCGGCAAAGGATATCTTTGCCGACAGTGTTGTTGTCGGCAAAGAAATCCTGTCGGCAAAGAACTGGCTGGGAAAACGGTGGACAGACGCCGTTAACTTCGCCGACAGCACGTCTTTATGCTGTCGGCAAAGATATCTCTTTGCCGACAGCCTAGCCATGCTGTCGGCAAAGAGTTTGCATTTTTTTTGAATTTTGACTTCAAACTTTTTATATGGCCTAATTATATTGTTTACAAGCATATGTTCTAATTTGGGCCCTTTTTATAACATTTTGCTATATTTTGTTAATTTATTTTGTTTACTTGAATTTTCTCGCATAATCCAAAATTGAACTGCAGGTGCATGAAATAATGAAACGTAGCCATTCGAAAAATGATATTCATGTTGGAGAGTGTGTTTTGAGGCGGTGTCCATAAACTCACCCAAAAGTTCGAAGTCCATGTCCACGTAACACGACCATCTAGGAGTGGTAGAAGTGTTTTTTAATTATATAAAATCCAAACGAAGTCGGAAAATCACGAAACTTGTCGGGGTGTCTTGTTATCGCATGTGGAGGCTACGATAAAAATTTGAGAAAGTTTGGAGCAAGCTGCGACGTCGGATGCTCAAAACCCAGACATCTCCACATGTGATCACTTGTGATGAGGTTGGGAGGAGGGAAGCAGCACGGCTCCTACTGGATGGCCAACAGCGCCATCGGCCCCGACCACTACTCCCACGCTGAGGAAGATTCGACGGGCCGGGTCCAGTAGCTCCTCCGACATCCCCATAGCGCCCCGACGGCCGAGCACCGCCCAGATGTTGACGCAGATGGAGGTAAGTGCGGTTTCATTCGTCGTTCACTCGTTTCACACACGATCCACCTTGGCTTCACATACCATTAACCATGCGGGTGTAATATTGCAGGCCAGGTTCCAACAGCTGCAGGCCCACCAGGAGGCCCAGAACACGGCCCACCAGCAGCAGCTGGCGGCAGTGACGCAGTTCTACCAGCGTCAGTTGGCGGACCTAGCCGGCTTCGTCCGGTCCCAGCTCCCGGGCACGCAGGAGCTTCCTCCCTCGCTCTTCGCCGAACCACCACTCCCAGTGCCTGCTCCTGTACCTGGTCCGGTGAGTATATTGCCTGTTGCTTTAGTTTGTGCGGCCATCCTCACTACAAGAAAAACCCTTATACATGACGGTTCACAGATGATGTTTTAAGAGATCATCATAGAATTCTATCATCTGTGACGGTTCATTTCTGAAGTGATACATATATGACGACTGGTTAAGTTATCGTCATAGTTGGACGTCACAGATCATTTTGGCCTGTGACAGTTCATTTCTAAAGTGATACATCTATGATGACTGGTTAAGTTATCGTCATGGTTGGACGTCACAGATCATTTTGGCACCTCTATGGTAAATATTAACCGTAAACTAATGTTTAAAATCAAAGTAATTATAACACCCTAGGTTTAGGTAGTCATTAATACTAATCATTGATGCATCAACGCAATTAATAAGAATTGTTGAAAGATTTTAGGTGAGACTCCATAAAAGCCAAAAAATTAAAACAATTTCATAAATGGAAACAAGAAATATAATTGCACAGAAAGAGAAAAAAATAAATAAAAAATAAGAAGAAAAGAAAACACCCGTTTACACACACATCTCCTATCGATGACATCTATAAAAACTCTTAGTCCTCCTGTCTGTGCTACTACTGTTTACTGTTCGGTGCTTTTTCATCCTGTCTGTCCATCTGCTCGGCCCTTTTCATCTTGTCCATCCATCCACCTGCGCGCCAGCCCATATAAAAGCCCAGGCGCTCCATCCCTCGGCCTCGCCTCCGTCTTCTCCGCCCTATACCTAATCCCCATCTTCTCCACCGCCGCCCTCGACACTGCTTGCGGCTTCCCGCTCCGCCACTCCATGCCCCTCCCGCCGCCACCGATGGCCTCTACATCGTGCCGATCTGACACTCCTCTTCACTACCGACCTGCCTCTTCAGAAATTTCACCGCTGCCTCATCAGATCTGTGGCTTCTTTGAGGGCCGGCGGCCAACTCGCCGCCGTCGTAGCTGCCCCCGGCGACGGCCTGCTGGATCCGCCGCGCTGGATCCTGCTCGCTGATTCTAGTGTCTTCTCCGCCTCTGCCCACGACGTCGGTGGCCCAGTCGCTGATTCGCCGCGTCATATGATCCTCCTCCTCCACGGAGCACGGATCCTGTCGTTCGTTTCCTTCCTCTCGGCTACGGGTACTAATTTTATTCTTTTCTAATTTGCTTTAGATTCTTATCTGTATACCTTCGTACATCCCAAGTTCCGGTTTGGCCCCTGTATTAACCCTTCTGCTACACAGGTTCAGATCATCTCAGCTCTATGTTTTTTTTTGCAAAATCCTCTGGAGCGTCTATGACTGATGGATTCTTCAAATTTACGAAGCCTATGTTGGTGTGGCCAGCTGCAGGTAGCCTGTTTATTTGTTTACAGTTAAATGTCCATGCGATTTCTTATTAATCAGGCATTGCACCGTGAACATCTAATTTTTTCGTTCGATGGGATTGTATACACATTAATTTTTTTTGTTCCATGGGGATTGTTTCCAGAGGCTACCGACAGTGTGTAGGATGTACACCTACCGACTTGTGCTGATGCCTTTTCCACAGGCTTCAATTTTGATTCTTCCCATTCCTGCTGCTGACGCCTATTTGATCACTCTGTTGGTACCATTGCCGCTGCCCAACGTCTTTTTATGTACTGTCAAGTATGTGATGCAGCCATGTATGCAATAGCGACAGCGAGTGTCTTATAGCCTACAAAATAACTGCCATATCCACCTCAAAGCAGTGAGTTCAGATGACCTGCAAGGTAAGCCCGGTTACTATGTGATTGATATGTTGTCAGCACAACGATGGTATGCTGAAATTCTTCTTCTTATATAGGATATCAGAACATATGATAAATCCATCCTTCATTCAGTCCTCCACCTATGAGCAACCAGCTCTCACGCCTCTAGAAAAGGCATAGAAATTACTATGTAATGTTTCCTTACAAGCACATTGGTACTTGAAACATCTTTAGTTACTGGATTAATTGTATTACTCTTGTTGGTAGACTTTACAGAGAATGCAGTATGGAGAAACTAATGGAATTCTTGGATGCCATGGAGCGAAGGGATGCACTTAAATTGATAGACTCTCTATGTTGATTATCATCTATTTTCGATGTGACTGCTATTGTTCACCTTAGCCATTATACTGATGCACTTAAATTGACTATTATGTTCTGTTTATATGTTATCTCTCCTTTTAGACTCCTGAAAAATGACTCCAGGAAGCTGTCATATTTTGTTCTGTCCTTTCCATTTCCAAAGATCTTACCAGTTTCCTATACAGACCTATTGATCCATTATCTATTTTTCAGCAATAAAGACCTACATCCACCATGCAGTATAAGTGGAAATTTCAAAGATCTTTGGTCAAAGTGCTACCTGAAGGCTTCTTGAGAACACCACCTTGCTGAAAGACTAAAGATTGATAAATAAACAAAGGTATATGCATGTTAATGGAGACTGGATCTCGTTTGACTGTATACCTCTTTATTTCATCAAACTAGCATTTTAGTGGAGACTAACTTGAATGTAGAGAGCTTGACTAGTGCATTCCTAGAACAATCGACTTTGATTGTTTCCTGATAAATAGATAGCATTTGTTTTTAGAATCTTTGCTTAGAACTAACTTATTTCATAGTCACATTGTTTTTCAGGTTGGTGCAACTGCTTGGTAGCACATCATATGGACAACAAGCCAATTGAATTCTTAGAGATGAAATCTTAGTTCATATGTTTGTTTATTTTAGTTTCCCTAGAGCCATAATCTTAGTTTTATGTACTTGTTAGTTTGGCTGTGAATTGATTGTCCTCAAACTATACGTGACAATAGTGGACATGCCAAGAAATGAAAGAATCAATTTTTGTTTGTATGATTGGTGTATTATGAGATGTGCTGCATGTTAATGCAGTGATGATTTCGCACTAATATGTGATGGATTTGACGGCGTTGATGTGTGGATTCACGTTGAGACCGAATTCGATGCACAAATGTGGTTCATATGCTATATTGTTGTGAATAAATGTGGTTCTGTGGTATATATATGCGATAAATGTGGTTTAAATGCAAGAAAACAGCAAAAACAAAAGAAAAAAAATATTGCCCAACTTTGCCGACAGCATAGGCCAATGCTGTCGGCAAAGCTGGGCATTTTCCCAGCGAGAATGCCAGCTTTGCCGACAGCCTTTCTTTGCCGACAGCATCTGCCATAGGCTTTGTCGACAGCCCCGGCATGTACTGTCGGCAAAGCCTTTCCCGACAGCCCAGGAGTACTGTCGGCAAAGCCTTTGCCGACAGTAACAGAGGCTGTCGGCGAAGCCTTTGCCGACAGCCTACAGGTGGCTGTCGGCGAAGGAGACGGCAGCCGTCTTGACGGCGCAGTTTCCTTCGCCGACTGAACACGTGGCTGTCGGCGAAGCAACGCCGACAGACCAAACATGCCTGTCGGGAAAGAGACCTTTGCCGACAACAACTTCGCCGACAGGGCTTTGCCGACAGGATAAGAGAAACCCTGTCGGCAAAGCATTTGCCGACAGGATTAAGGCCTTCGCCGACAGCTTCAAGCTGTCGGCAAAGAGGGCGTTCCCAGTAGTGCCTCCTCGGCACGCGGCGTGGGCCGCGTGGCAAGGACGCGCGAGGATGCCGTCGCGCATGCCATGCTCGCCTTCGACGACATCTACTGATGATCCGCAAGGGTCGTGTGTTGCCCTAGCTTGATCGGTTAGGTTAGCAATTACTGTTTCTCGATTCCTGAGGTTTTATCCTGCATAAGGAACAAAGTTTCGTTCCTCCATTTTTTTTATTTCCTCAGGATTTGTCAAGTCCACCTTGTACCGTGTCCATTTTGGTTCTTTTAGTACTCTCTTCTTTTTCGTCTTTGTACATGCATTTGAACCTTCTATTCGTTTTTGTGCGAAATTTATAGTCTGTTGTGGAACGGCAACCATCTGGTGATATTGTACAGAAAAAAAAAGATTAACAGGCGGTCAGAGTTTTGTGTTCATGACTTTGTTGGGTTCATCGCCAAGCGCGCTCTAGCATGCTGACCGACGGGGTCATCTTCACCAGGATCAAGCAACACCGATTTTCTCGAGTTTTTTTAAAATCAAAATTATCTAATTTCATCTAAATATATATCTTAAATGAATACTCCTTACATGGTGGATTTAGTAAACCTAATTTAATGATGTTTAAATGTAGTTGCAGTTTTTTTTTTACAAATTTGCTTTTGCAGCGGGGAAACAAGATCCGAAGCAATGATCCTAAGAATTATGAAGATATATTGTCAAAAGTATTTAGCACCGCACTCCAGTTTACATTAGAGTGTGAACATCGACTGTTTTGGGGGAAAAATGAGAAAAAACGCTTGATCTTAGATTTTGGAGAAACACGTGGCTCATTACTAATGAGATCCTCCCTTTGCTCTATCTCTAAGGGCATATTTTGATCCATTAGCTGTTAATAGTTCGCAACGTAATAGATCACAGCTAATATTAGCTGCTATTAGCTAGTTTGGTCTAACTAATGAAATAGTTGTTAGAGCTAAAAACTAGCTAAACTATATATTAGCTAGACTTGTTTGGATCCAATGAGATAATTATTAGCAGCTAACTATTATCTATTTGATCCAAACAACGCCTAAGTCCTCGTATGACATTTAAGTTTTGTTTGGATCCATT
Organism: Saccharum hybrid cultivar R570; assembly: GCA_038087645.1. Taxonomy (NCBI): domain Eukaryota; kingdom Viridiplantae; phylum Streptophyta; class Magnoliopsida; order Poales; family Poaceae; genus Saccharum; species Saccharum hybrid cultivar. Next base: position 38,752,527 of record JAQSUU010000534.1, on the reverse strand, counting down.
AGCTGCTAATTAGGAGTATTAGCTAGCTAATAGCTCATAGCTATATCGCTGTTATTAGCTAGTTTGGTCTAACTAGTGAAATAGCTGTTAGTTGAGCATTCAATTAACAATTAGCTAAACATATTTGGATTTAAGGAGCTAATTATTAGCAGCTAGCTATTATTTCTCCAAATAGGATCTTATTCTAGTTGGATCACTTTTTTTCAAAAACATAATACTCACACATGTTTCACATGGAAAGCATAATCTAATAAAAATCGGGCGAGATTCAATAAAATTTATAAAAAAAATGACTTAGAAGAAATAAATGACATGTTATGGGATGGATGGAATTAATTATTGAGATCCGAGTAATAGATTTCCTTTTTTAATTTCTTTGTCGTCCTCTGAACGAAATCTCGAGTTTGTATTATCAATCGTCCATCCTCGAGCTGAAGATTCCTAGCAGCGTCCGCAAAAGCATATCTGAAACTTTGAAACTTCGTACAGGTATGCACAGTTGTTCCGGCGATTTGTGGACCGGAAACAATCGCCGTCCGCCACCTTGGATCCTGGCCAGAAGACTACTGTGTGCCACGTCAGACCGGCATGCTACACACGGGACGGGCCAGGTCAGGTTTGTCCAATGACGTGTCATAAGTACGAGCCGCCTCCGGTCCTTGTCGCCCAAAGCCCCAAACCACTACTCGTAGAAGACAGAAGAGGCATTAATCAGCGCGGTAGGGACCACAGGTGCTTGCCGCTCGCAACTGGGGGAGGCCGCAAGGCAACGCAAACACCAGCGGGCAGAGCGTCAGAGCGACGTCGGCAGCACGTCGCCGTCTCGTGCGAAGCTGCTAGCCTACGAGCACAAACAGTTCTATGAGAGTTTTGTGTGCGAACTGGGGACGAAAACGATCGGAAACGCGATAGGAGGCCAAATCATTTTTATTTTCATATTTTTTTTCGAAAACGAAATCGATATGATATTATCGGAAACGAATACGGCGCTGATATTTCGGTAATTTCGAAAACGATAGTAATCGATCGGAAAATACATCGATAACGATCGGAATCCATGAGAACGGTATATAAAAAACGATAAACACGTCAAACTGTAGAACATGAGAAGATCCATATAACTCGACCTATCTCACATGACAATAGTAAATAAAGCCAAATTGACAAGAACACAAGCTGAAATCACATAATTCACACGATCTTAGGTCTCAAATAGTGGCAAACCACGCAACAGTATGACAATTCTTGACAAAGATACAAAAAAACGATCACGTTCTAAGTTGACTCGACATAAATAATGATCAAAACATGAATTATTAGAGTCCCTTTTTCAGTGGAGGCTGTAGCCTGTAGGTTTCTTAAAGATGAACGTCAGGCATGTCATCGTCGTCTCCGGCCACGTCTTCCCATCCATATCTGAGTATTCATCCTACATAGTTTGTGATGGATACATACATATGTTAGTTCTCATACAAGGCAACTGTAGATGAGTTAGTAACAAGCATCATATTAATGTACGAAGATATGTAAGGCTCGTAGCAATAGATGTATTAACGCAATAGTGCTAATAAGAAATAAAAATTGAGAAACACATAGCTAATAAAAAGCAAACACAATATATGTATGTGTCGCAGGTAGCAGGCTAGAAAAAAGAACCTCGAGTGTTGATTGCCTTCTTGTTATACATATGAAATACTTCCGTTAGATAGTTCCTTTCCAAAATTATTTGCCTTGTGTGCAGATGTGATCCTTTCAAAAAAAAATTGTCTTGTGTGCTTGCAGCTTGCGTGTACAGATGTGATCCTTTCCAAAAAAAAATTACCTTGTGTGCTTGCGTGTGTAATGCATTGTATATCTATAAATAAATAAGGATTCATTAATTAAAGACCTTTGAATCGGTAATTACCGATAGTAAATTACCGGTTAAATACGGAAATCTTCGAAAACGATTGAAAGAGGGCAAAATCATTTTCGCTTTCGTTTCCGATTATTTTTACCGTTATCATTTTCGTTTTTTCGGTTACCGCTATCATTTTCGTTTAGGCATAAAAATCGGAAAGAACTCGAAAACGATTTCGGAAAATCGGAGATTATCATTTTCGTTTTCATCCCTAGTGCGATCTTCGGTAGCTTGCACGCCGCGTGGCCAGGGCCGGATCCACCTATCTGGCAAGCTATGGCGGCCGCCACACGTGCCAGTCACCCCTTCGTGCATGTCTCTCGGCCTCAACGGTCAGCATTAGCAATTAACACTTGAGAAAGAAGACAAAGTGGCTGGCTGTACTTGCTTGTGCCAAACAAATTGACGATAAACTCTGATTGTTAAGCAGACATCACAATGTTCGTGGCCTATTATTTAGCCTACAGCTACTTGCTTGAAGTGTCGGCCGACTGCACGTCTGAACCCTGCATGAGTGGACTCTGCAGCCGCAGCAGCCTAGCGGAGAAGCATGCAGTAGTGAAGCAGTGTGCCAAGCTGTGCCGCCTCCGATGGGAAGATAATAAGTGAAAATTGACTAATTCTAATTGCTATGTCAACTGTGATGTGAAGAAATTAGATTAGTGAATAAATGATGCGCTGAACTAGCAAGGTGACATTGAAAGTGTGATAAGTAGTCCAACAATGATTCGGACTGCCGTACCTAAGATTTTGTTCTGCATCCGCCACTGCAGGTGGCCGCGCGCCGCTACGCGCGTCGCACCCGTTTGGGGCCCGGCCAGCATGCACCGCCACCGCCACCGACGCAGGAGCAGCGGGCAATATGGGATGGGCGATGGCAGCGACGAGAGTGACGACCACGCGTCCGCCACGCGTTGCTGCTACTAGATAGGTTGAAGATTAGGCCGAAGTGTGTCCGATGGTGACCAATCAAAAGGTACGTATTGCGCTGGATTAACGACAGTGTCAGTGGAGGCAACTCACCCTTTTGTTGCGTTATTATGGTTGATTTTTTTAGAAGTATTTTTTTTAGAAGAACTAATCTATATATCTTATATTCAATCTCACTAGCATTCTATCTTGCCATAAAAAATATCCACATCAGCACCCACTAGCTCATCCCACTTGCATATGCAATTATGTTTTCATTCAAGATATTCACATTAGCAAACCACTTTCACTCAAAAAACATTAGCGTACCACATCATTTAATAACATATATTTAGTTATCAACATGAGTGCTAAAAATCATCCACTAACATGTATTATAATCTTTATTCATCTATATAAGTAAATATAAACAGTATAATTTCATCTACGATTCCCACAGCAATGCGCAGGGCATTCTTCTGGTCATGGTTGATTAGCAAGCAAAACCAATAGGCCCGCAATATTCGTAGCAACACGGCCACCGTTGCCATCCTCTTCGTCACCGAAGTCCTTCGCCGCCCTTTGCCATGGCCTTTTGGGTCGTCGTGGCGTTTCCGTTTCTTAACCTCTCCTCCCTAGTGAGCCTGTCTTTCCTCAGCGACGAAGCTCCTGATCTTGCACCCTCCGATGGAGCTCCCTTGTCTGAACTTCAGGCTGGGCATTGCCATTCGGCGTCATATTCGGCGCACCTTTGGTCTTCTGGTAACCAGCTCTGGTTCTTTCTCCCGTGCATTTTTCTTGGTTGTTTCTTTTGGCCGCTGCAAATTTTGACTTTGTCTTGCTTTCGTTGGTCGTCTTCTCCAAGCGACCATTGGTGGCCAAGCTATTGATTTTAAGGTTCTTTTGTTGCATGGTCGAGTTTTTCGTTTCTCGGTCTTCAAACACGGTTGGTCACTTCATCTACGAGCTCAGGCCGTTTGAGTGCCAGGCCTTCAAGCTCTTCTTTTACCTCTGGAATAATGGTGGCCCTAATTGGTCTTTGGAATACCGAAACTTCTTGGATGAGAGGATAGTTCTTGGCAGAGTGTTCAGCGTTCGAACAAGAGCCCTTCCTCCATGTGGAAACCTCCTTTGACAGGTGCCAATTCTGGCCCGATCAAGATCAGGATTTTTTTAATGTTAAGATCAGGATTTTTTTGACCTTGGCTCATCCCTCGGTTTTTGATCGCACCCTTTAAACCCAACTCCTTCAAAGGTTGAAAGTGAAAGCCCAAGTTTGGTTTTGGTAATTAATGACACTAAGTTGCTAATGCTATTGTGTCAAGTGGTTTGAATTAGGCATAAGCAACACACGTGATGAAGGAGCAAATGACATGGAGAGATGGTCACAAGACCACGTGATTTGGTGCATGAAATGGTGAGCAAAGATCATGAAGGAATGCACATAAAATGATGGACTTGATGATCAAGTGGAGGAGAAGGATCTAAGAGCGCAAGACAGAGGTATAACCATATGGTTTTCCTTTTGTCGGTCTAAGATGAGTAGAGAAGTGATTGACCGGGTTTAGGATACATAACCAACTATCAAGAGGGGCAATCACGGTTAGCTCGGAAATCAAGTGCCACTAGATCAATATCTTGAGCATATGCATTAGGATCTAGTTGAGAGCTAACATAACGCCTTGGAAAATGTTTGTGAAATGCTAACACACATGCACATGGTGGTGTACACTTGGTGGTGTTAGCACATTTGCGAAGGCAGTGGAGTTTAAGCGGTAGAGAGGGGTTTGGGTTCCTCTCTCCCTCCCGCCGAGCTTGCGAGGCGAGATTCGGCGCTTTTTGGGGAAGTGAAATGCCTATTTTCTACTGCGCCGGAAGTCAGAAAAGAAACGGAGGAGAACGGCGGTCACTGTGGTGACCGGACGCTGCACCGGACGCGGTCGCGGTTTGACCGGACGCGTCCGGTCAGTTCTCGCAGCAGTCATGCGCGCGGGTGCTAGGATTTGCAACCGGCGCGTCCGGTCCCTCACGGAACCGGAGCGTTCGGTCAGGCACCCAGAGGGGCACAGTTGGTCGTAGAGCCGACCGGACGCGTGGCGCGTCCGGTCACGGTGGGACCTTACTGGACTCCGACCGGACGCCAGGTGCAGCGCGTCCGGTCAAACGCTGGAGCGCGTCCGGTCACAGCAACGGTAACTTCTGACGTGCACTGTTCACGCTTGTCCTGTAGTGACCGGACGCGTCTGGTCACCCTGACTGGTGCGTTCGGTCAGCACGTTTTGAACTGCGTCGTCCGGTAACGGCTAGCTGCGTACCCCTTCGTTATAAATAGAAGTTGGCCGGGGTTTGAAGGCAACTCTTGCACATTTTGAGACCTAGAGACATCCTTTGAGCTAGAGAATAACCGCTCCACTCATCTCTTTGCATAGTTGCACATCTTGAGTGAGATTGAGTGAGATTCAAGTGCATTGCTTGAGAGTTGCATTCTAGAGGCACTTGATCTTTGAGTTGCTGCGGATTTCTTGTTACTCTTCCGTGTTTCCCGACACGGTAGACGGCTTGGAGCAGCGGAGGTGATTGAGCTCACAATTAAAGATTGTTAGAGCCCTCACCAAGTCTTGTAAGGGGTTCTTGATCCTTCCCCGCGGAAGTTCGCAAATTGGATACTCTCGTGGAGCTCGTGGCTTGGAGGATCCCCATCTTGTGTGCGGTTGTGCGGCGCCCGCTGTAACATCCATGATGTTAAGAAATAATTAAAATGTGTTAATGATGCATCATCAAACATAAGTATCAAGTATTATGCCATAAATGCATTCATATTGCAATAATAGATATCATATGTTGCATTTGTAGCATTGTTGTGTTGCATATACCATGTCTATGTTGCATATGTAATGTTGTCATATGACATGTTTCATATGTTTCTTTGTCATGTTCACATATTGCAAATCTGGTATTTTAGTTAATTCCATGAAATGATGGCATTTTGATACATTAGGTTCTTTATGAATTTATATATGAAAATTGACTTAAGCAATTAAAGTTTTGTTTAAATAAAAGTTGTAGTGTTAAATGTGCTTTATAATATGGGATCAAGGTTTTATAATATTTTGTAAGTCAAACATGTTTAAAATGGAGCTTCAAGTTTGAGTTTAAATTTGGAATCCAAAACTTGTCGCAAGTTTTCCGAGTCGAATTTGAATTCAAATTTGGGGAATTATTAAAAGATTTTTAAAAGTCAAATTGGTCAACCTAGAGTGGCATTTGGTCAACCATGTGATGCTTGACTCAGTGATGCCCTAGGGTGATGGTGTGATCACTAAATAATCACCAATTAATAGAGTATCAAGTTTTAATTTAAAAATCTTTCCGAAAACCCTGAAAAGTAAAACCCTAGTTTTACCCCTTTTTGAATAAATCAAAATCTAAGCAAAATTTGGGAAAAAGTGTAAAACCAAGCTTGTAGATCTTTTCCAGGGCTACAAGTTTGGTGTTTTGAGTTTTCAAAGTTTCAGTGTAAAATTTGGAGTAATTTTGAAAAGATTCAAATCTCAAATTTGACCCCTTTTCATCTCCCCTATCCAATTTCAAAATGGAGGAAAAAATTGAAAATATTTTGAATAGCAAAGTTGTAGGTCTTACCTAGATGTACAACTTTGGTATTTTGAGTTTTTGAAGTTTCAATACAAAATTCAATGTAATTTTGAATTTACAGATTTTCAGAAAATGTCCCCTTTTAAATTCAAATTTCAAAATCTAAGCCGAATTGGAAAATGTTTATATTGAGAAAGTTGTAGAACTTTGAAAATTAAACAACTTTTGTATTTACAGATTTTCAACTTTTATAGAAAATTTGAGAGTAATTTGCAAAATGGAGTCAGTGGCAGTTTTGTAAATAATTCAAAATTCAACCAACCACCGGGCGCCACCTCCCGCCGTCGCCGGTGATCTTCGAACCGCTTCTAGGCGCGCCCACGGTCGCCACCTCTTGCTCGGCATGGGCAGTCGTCCATCGCGTGTCATTCCCTCGTTGCCTCGCCTTGGCTATAAAGCCGCACAGCCGCCATCGTTTTCCTCTTCTCCTTTCTCTGTTTCTGCCACCGCCGCCGTTGCCCTTTACCCGCCGGTGTTTAGCCCCACAATCAGGTGCCGTGCACTGCAATTGGCTATGCAGCAAGCTCCACAATCTCCTTCCGCACCGTTTGATCCCGCTCGCGCCTTGCATCTCCATCGGAAACGCCCGGCGCGCCGTTTCTTCATCGCGGCCGGCAGCAACGCCGCTGTGGTCGGGTCGCTGTGGCCAGGCCACTTCGGTGAGCCTATCGCCGTGTGGATTTATGTTTCAGCTCCGCCTTGTCTTGCTGATTCTCCCTGCCTTTTAATTTGGTCCTTACCGGCCTTGCTCGCCGGAGCGACGTGTGCCGCCACCATCGGGCCGCCATGGCCGGTGTGAAGCTTCCTCCGGTGCGCTTGCTGCTTTTCAAGTGGTCTAGGTAGGCTCGTGGTATCATAGCGGTCGCATTGGTGCAATCCCGTCTCACTGGAGTCTCGTCACCGGCGAGATAGCGGTCGGCGGCCACCGTCGGCCATGGCCGACGCACGGGGAGGAGGGAAAGAGAGAAGGACGGGGGGAGCAGATGGTGGGCCGGCCCGACTGGCTGGGCCGGGAGAGAAGAGAACAGGCGCGGTCAGGCCGCGCGTGCGGTTGGGCCTGTGGGCCGGAAGGAGAAGAGAGGAGCGGGCCTAGAATGGAGTTTAGTTTTTCCTTTTTTCTGAAAATGTTAAATAGTCACAAGTTTTGTTTATTTCTTTATGAAATATCTAGGGCTCCAAAAATATTGAAAATTTTTGTGTAACCTCCCTGTGATGTGTATTATTTAATAAAAATATTAAATGCCAATTTTGATTACTTTTTGTATGTGAATTAATTAGCTCAATTAATTATTAAATGCAACTTCCAGGAATTTTAGTAATTAAAATAAAAGTCCAAAAATCATGAAATTAATTTTGGTACTGTTTTAGGGTAAGACTAATCTATAGAAAAAGTTTGGGCTTAAATGGACAAAATTTATTTTATTCTTAATTTCTGTCTTAATTAATTAATTAAACATGTGTTTAAACTTGATAATTTAGGGTTTTGTGTGACTTTTGGATTGATTGTTGACCTTGGATATTAACATATGATGATCCTTGGCACCTTAATTAAGTTGCTTGATGCTCATGTTAACCTTGTCATATGTAAATAGGGTATGTTAATGATATTTCATGTACTTAATCAAAGTCATTAGTGTTAATCACTTAAAGAACCCTAGTTATAATGAGAGATTGGTGTTGTTAGTTTGCAACTGTACCGCGAAGGAAAGTTGTACTCAAGTAGATAACTAATGTTTATCCTTTCTAAATGTCTCTTGTATGCTATGCTTTATTCATCATCATGCATCACGCATCATGGCATCCATTCCATCATGTTAAGCATGCATATTTTATTACGTATAGTGTACTAGATGAGAAGATGCGTGTTGATCAAGTATCGGAGTAGGTCCATCCACCAAAGGTGTTGGTGTCTATTGGAACTCTCTGAGGGAAAACTAACTTCTCTGCAACGAAGGCAAGCCCCGGACATACAACCACTCTTCTATTTTTAAATGCTTAATTACACCTTAAGTCTAGTGTAATTTGCATTATGCTAGTAGGTGTTGGTTGATACCGTTGCTGCATGATTACCTTGATCTACACTTATATCCAGATGATATCCCACTAATATATGTAAGTCGATCTCTTATGCTTAGTAATGCTTAGACTTCGGTAGAAGTCGAATGGTGGTTTCATCGTTCACGAGAAACAGGTTTACCTTTGCTTCTCCTGACCTAATGACGGGTCATGAGAGCATATGAATATGAATATGATAATATTAAGCTGAGACCGGACGGGTAACTTGCATTGGGAAAGGAGTCTCAATGTAGTGTTTCCGCCTGTGTCGATTAAGGACCGTACCGTTGATTGAATTGTGTGCGTCGAGACTTTGCAACTGGCCACATGCTCCGGTAAGCCTAAGACCTCGGTAATGCCAACATGTGAACGGCCAACCGCGCACTGGGAGTGGAGAGATGGCGAGAGTAGTGTGTACCCTCGTAGCCAATGGCTGGATTGGAGGTGTACTGTACTCTCGTGTGGCGCTGGACCCGGTCACGTTTTGGAAGATCCGAGTGAAGGTTGATATATGTCGGTTAGAGTCCTACATATGTCATGTGGTTAGGAATCCCCAGCTGGGTATAATCAATTCGAATCGTCGCTGCTCCTCGGTTAAGGAGACTCAATTCTCTGTTCATCATCGTAGTTAATAATGATACATGGTGATTATGGAAATGAGACAATGAGATTAATATGAGATGTGATGCTTAATACAGCTGATTGAGATAGAATAGGTGCAAATCTATCTATGATAAGCTTCACTAAAATTGATGCTAAAACTTGACTAAAACATTGAAAGTAAGGATCCACTTGTAGTAAGCTTTTCTGCAAAACTCCTCTTTTCTAGCTCTACTACTTCCCTTAAAGCCAGCATATCCTTGGAGTCTTTTCTTTTCGTCGGGTAAGTCTTGCAGAGTACAATTGAGTACTCAGGGTTTGTTAACCCCTGTTGCAGGTGCTGACTGGTGCTGCTAGTCAGGTCATGTCGGTGGGTTCGATATGATCTGGTTATCTTCTCCTAACTTAGGTGCTCTACCTAAGTTGTCTTCTGTAGTTCTACTCGACTTCCGCCATTTAAGTTAAGTTTGTAAAAAGTTAACTTAATCATGATTTGTAAATTTATTGTTATTCTTCCGCACTCTGATGTAAAGTTTTGTAACAACTATTGTAATGTTGTAGTTACTCCTTTGTTGATCCTGTGTGAGTTGTAAAATGTGGATGATTCAGGTTTCCCGAGGACACCCGACATACTTCTTAAGTTTTGTGGTACACATGTATGGTTGTTAGAGGCCTTTGAGACGATGACAAGTACATGTGGGCCATATTATTTAGGAGGTTCTGCCACACCCGCCGAGGGCTCGACTCTTGATAGTCGATTAGCTCGTGAACCGACAAGTGGGTGTATCACCACAACGAGGAGTAGCTTGCCGGGAAGCAAGTGAACCTCGATAAAAATCTTGTGTCATCTCTTTGCTGATGCTTTCTCTTGTGGTTGATCATTGTGATTGATTCTTCGAGTGCATTACTTCTCTACATCGTTGGTATAAGAATCAAGTCACTTGCTCTTTACTTTCTTGTACTAATCTTAGTGTAGCTTTTATCACATAGGAGTAAATAGCTTAGTGACTTAGTCTTGTTGGTGTATATTAAAGATCATAGCCTTGCTTCACTAGAATTGTATAGGTGGCTTGCATAGTGTAGTTGAGCTAGTGCTAGAATTAGCTTAGCCATCTTTTATACTAACGTGATTGTTTAGTAAAGCTTGTAGATTTTTAAATAGGCTATTCACCCCCCCTCTAGCCATTTGGACCTTACAGAAAGGCGAAACCATTTTTTTTCTCGAACATGACTTCACGTGTCTTTTCATTAAGAAGAAGGGATGTCAAAAGAACGGCTTACACAAAGCAACTACAGACGTACCCATAGTGCCGGTTACATAACCACAGAGAATGTGGCCAGTAACCTAGACAACAAACAAATAAGAAAGAAGACGGAAGGGGAGACCCGTCCACCAGCGCCAATCCGACTGAACCTGCCAAGGAGAGAATCATCAACGCTAGGGAGCCAGCCCAAGATGTGAAGCTGCGGTGGCAAAGCATCCACCAAGATGAGACGGCGGCAAAGCATCCGCCCGAGCAACACGACGCCAAGGACAAAGCGTGGGGGTTCAACACGCACTCGGTAGCGGGGGAACCTACCAGAGGGGGAGCCCTAGTCGGGGGCTCGACGCGCACTCAGCAGCGCCTATCTGAGGGGGAGCCCAAGAAGGGGCTCGACGCGCACTCAGCAGCACCTGCCTGAGGGGGAGCCCAAGGCGACGGAATGACAGTGGCAAGGCATCCATTGCGAAGAAGCAACAATGAGGAGGCGGCCATCGTGCCCTCAGCCGCCGACATGAGGGGGGGCGCCTCAACAACGACGGCAAAGCATCCGTCAAAGGAGAGCAACATCGGCAAAACATCCGCTGACGACGGCAACAACATCACGCAGGCTAGTCAGACCAAACCGAAGATGAGCAAGAAGCGCAGGCAGGCACAGCACAAGGAGCAACTCCAGCAAGAGCACTGAGGGATGGCTGCAGATGTGCTCTAGCGATGCCTTCATGAAGGGCCTTGACATCCACGGACGCCAACATCGCAGGAAGAAGCACAAGGGTAGGTCTTTCGACCCAGGTTGCTCTGACGGATAGGATCTTTGACGACGCCTCTAAGAAGGTAGAAGGCGCAGCTACGCCCCCGCCACCAGCCCGGTGGAATTGAGTGAAGTTTTCACCCAGATCCTGAACGTCCACCAGAGCATGCCACCCGCGGCACCCGCCTGTCCAAGGCCAGAAGCCACCAGCACGGGCACCACTACTGCAGTGACACGCCACCACCACCACAGAGCCGGCAAGGAGGCTGCCGATCCCCGGCGTCCCCCAAGAGGTAGAGCTCGCCACCGGCTCGGGCCTGGCCAGATCCAGCAGCCCCAAACCTTCCTCCTCTTTTTTTGTTTTTGTTTTTGTAATTTCTCGCCTCTAATGGAACTCAACAATGGCATGAACAGCTACAATTGTGTGACCAGCTACAGTCGCTAGGAGGAAGAAGGATATTTATAGAGGGTTATTTTTAGGGGAGGTTGACTAAGAGCACGTCCCTGTTACTAGATTTCAGACGCGGTTCTCTTAAGAGAACCGTCCTTGAAACTCTATCTCTAGAGATTGTTCTGTAAAGACGTTCGTCACCCAAAAATCCTATTTTCAGGAAATGGATACGTTTTCAGTGTAAAGATGGTGCAATAAGATACCCTTGGGGTCTCACGTCCGTGTTTATATAGATCAGGAACAGCCCCCGATAAGTCATGTACAAGAGTAAGCTATGGTTAGAACATCAGCTAGGATTACAATACGATCTCCCTCATCTACTTGACGTACAAGCAAGGGGCTCCTATACAATACCATAGATGATATCTTAACACCCTCCCTCAATCTCAACCGGCCACTAGATTGAGATTGCCTCTAAACTTTAACAATTTTGCTAACGGCAATGGCTTAGTAAACCCATCAGTAAGCTGACCATTGGTACCTATATGCCTTACCTCTAACAACTTTTGAGCCACCCTTTCTCTTACAAAGTGATAATCTATTTTGATGTGCTTTGTTCTTGCATGAAACACAGGATTGGCTGTTAAATATGTGGCTCCAAGATTGTCACACCAGAGTCTTGCTGCAGGAGGATGTTGCATCTTTAATTCAGTCAACAATTTTTGTATCCACATCATTTCTGCCGTTGTATCTGCCAGCGCCTTGTATTCTGCCTCCGTGCTGGAGCGAGACACCGTGGCTTGCTTTCTTGTGCACCATGAAATCAGGTTGGACCCAAGAAACACTGCAAAGCCACCTGTAGACCGTCGATCATCAATACTTCCAGCCCAATCAGCATCGGAGAACGCACTCACTAGCATAGAATTTGATCTTCGAACACGCAGACCAAGTCCAGATGTCCCACGAATATACCGAAGGATTCTCTTTACTGCCCCCCAATGTATGGATGTCAGCACATGAAGGTATTGACATACCTTATTAACTGCGAAGGAGATATCTGGTCGAGTTAGTGTGAGATATTGCATAGCTCCCACCACACTTCGATATCTTGTAGAATCTTCAGGCCCAAGCCGATCACCATCAGTAGCATTCAATCGCTCAATACTTGACAGAGGCGTGCTAGTTGGTTTACAATTACTCATATTTGTTCTCTTAAGAATGTCTTCTGCATATTTCCTTTGGGAGACAATGAGGCCATCTGAACTTTTCTTCACTGCCATGCCAAGAAAGTAATGCAAATCACCAAGATCTTTGAGTGCAAAATCTCTCTCTAGATCTTTTAACAAGGCATTCGTGGCATCTTGAGATGAACTTGCCACGATAATATCATCCACATAGACCAAAACAAACATAGCATATTGTCCTCTATTATAGTAAAAAAGAGATGCATCAACCTTTGATGATTTGAACCCAAGTGCTTCAAGTTTACCACACAATCTTGCATGCCAAGCCCGAGGTGCTTGTTTAAGACCATATAAGGCCTTGTCCAACTTGCATACATGTGTTGGTCTTGACTCATCAATGTATCCCGGTGGCTGTCGCATGTAAACTTCTTCTTCCAAAACCCCATGCAAGAATGCATTTTGTACATCCAGTTGCCTCAATGACCAACCCCTCGAAACAGCAATAGAGAGCACAAGTCTAATGGTTGCTGCCTTCACTACTGGACTGAATGTATCTTCATAATCGATGCCATACCTTTGCTTGAAACCTTTGGCAACAAGCCGAGCTTTGTATCTCTCCACTGAGCCATCTGCCTTCCTCTTAATCTTGTAAACCCATTTGCAATCGATGATATTCTTGCCTTTGGGAAGAGGTACCAGATGCCATGTTTTATTTTTCACTAGTGCATGATGCTCACTATCCATTGCTGCAACCCATCTCTTATCTCGCAAAGCTTCATCAACTGAAACAGGTTCACCTGCATCTGAAGTCGCAGACATACCCCATCGCACGGTGCCATTAGTAAACATTTTGGGCTTACTGATCCCATGTTGAAGATGAGTAACCAGGCGTGGATGCTGTGCTAGAGCGGACATAGGAGCGGCGGCGGATGAAGTGGCTGCAGATGATCCGGGGCAACAGGACTTGATCCCCCCGCGCTTGGATCTGTCTGCGACTGAATCCAAGGCGAAACAGTCGACGGCGCAGGCGAACCGGGCGTAGAAGATCCCGTGGGGGCAGCTCCTGACGACGGGGAACTGTCCACCATATCCAACAGCGATCCCGAGGGAGATTCAGGCGCTGTCTCACCGGCGGGAGGCAGATCAGCCCCGTGTCCAGCGCCGAGAGTGTCGCCAGCTAGGGAACCGCCATGATCTTGATCATTTTAGCACCGTGAATCACCGCATAAGCTTCCACGAATTCCTGTTCCATGCACAAGACCACCAGAGCTCGGTTCTGGGTTAGTAGATGGAGAAATAAAATCACAATGATCAAGTAAAATTGCATCCCCAAAAGAATTTGTTGGATTTAACAATGCGTCTGGTAGGACTGAAAGCTCTGCTCGAAGACGAGCGCCTGTGTTAGGATGTAGACGTGAGAAGGGAAAAACATGTTCGTCGAAGACGACATCACAAGATATGTAGACACGTCCTGCCGATGGCTCAAGACACTTAAACCCTTTGTGCATATCACTATAGCCTAGGAACACACATTGCTTGGATCGAAACTGAAGTTTTCTTGAGTTATATGGTCGCAAATTAGGCCAGCAAGCACAGCCAAAAGATCTCAAAAAAGAGTAATCAGGTGGTGTTTTAAGGAGGCACTCATATGGTGTTTGGTTATCAATGACCTTTGAAGGGAGCCTATTGATAAGAAAAACAGCAAGAGCAAAGGCTTCATCCCAGAATTTAAGTGGCATAGAAGCATGTGCTAGCAATGACAACCCAACTTCGACTATGTGACGGTGCTTTCTCTCGGCTGCACCGTTCTGTTGATGAGCATGAGGGCATGATACATGATGTGATATGCCTATGCATTTAAAGAAAGAGTTCAATGATTGATATTCACCACCCCAATCAGTTTGCATAGCAAGGATTTTGCAATCAAATTGTCTCTCTACCAACTGTTGAAAGTCACAAAAACATTGGAAGACTTCAGATTTATGCCGCAAAAAATAAATCCAAGTGAACTTGCTATAATCATCGATAAAACTCACATAATAAGTTTTGCAACCAACAGAGGAAGGAGCAGGGCCCCATACATCAGAATGAACAAGATTTAAGGGACCAACTGATGTGCTAGTTGATCTAGAGTAGGGTAGCTGATGACTCTTTCCTTGTTGACAAGCATCACAAACTATTATTTTATTGGACTCACTAACAAAAGGAAGATTGTGACGACTAAGCACTTGCTTTACTATATTAGTGGATGGGTGACCTAAACAATGATGCCACAAAGACACGGACGGCTTGACGGCAGTACTGAAGACTTGTTTATTTTGACTCGACTTGCATGGACTCGACTTCAAGGGATAGAGGCCTCCTTCACATCTGCCTCGAAGAAGTGTCTTCCTCGTGGCCTATTCCTTGATGGAAAAGTGATTTGGATGAAATTCCAAAAAAGCATTATTATCACATGCAAGGTGATGAACAGATAAAAGATTTTTTTGTGGCTTTGGGAACATGGAGGATTCTATTCAAATGAATTTTGCTAGATGGGGTATGCAAGATACTTGAACCAATGTGATCTATCTCCATACCTGTTCCAGATGCTGAATGCACCTGGTCATGTCCTCCATACTTGTCGCGGATGGTGAGCTTCTCTAGCTCGCTGGTGACATGATCGGTAGCGCCCGAGTCGACGTACCAGTTGGCGTCAACTCCATATGACGAGGTCATCGCGGTGGAAGCACTCTTTTGTGGAGGGCCGGTGAAAGAGGTGTCAAACCTCTTGAAGCACTTGACCACCGTGTGCCCTTCTTTGCCACATAGTTGGCAAAACATGCCTTGAAGAAAGTCGCTACCGCGGCCACCATCACCACCGCGACCACCCTTCTGATATCCGCGTCCAAAGCCACCGCGACCGCCTCCATTGCGGCCACAGTTGTCGCCATTGCTGCCTCCACGGCCACCCTTCGTGGCCATATTCGTAGAGGACATCTGATTGCCCCCACGGAGTTCGAGGCGCTGTTCATGACTAGTCAGTTGGGTAAACACCTCCGTAACTGAGATTGGTTCGACCCGAGCGGTGATGGCAGACACCACCGGGTCGTAGCCGAGATCCAGGCCAGTCAAGATGTATGAGACAAGCTCATCATCTCCCAACTTCTTCCCTGCAGATGCCATCTCATCTGCAAGGGTCTTCATCTTGGTGATGTACTCTGAGATAGATGACGTCCCCTTGGACGCCGTAGCTAGGGCCATCCGGGTAGCGATAACCTGTGCCCTAGATTGCGAGGCAAAGAGAGCCTCAATGGCGGCCCAAGCATTGGCTGCAGTATCCGCCGAGGAAGTTACTTGCGAGAAGATCTCTTTCGAGAGCGAAGAGAGCAAGTAATTCAGGACCGTTTGGTCCTTGGCGATCCACTTCTCGTAGTCGGGGTTGATCTCCGGCTGCTTCTTGTCGTCGACGGTGCCATCTTCCTTCTTTGGAACGACAAACTGTTCCAGTGGCGCGGCGGCAGGATTGAGGTACTCAGCAAGCTGAGCACCACGAATTGCAGATAGGACCTGAAGGCGCCACATTGCGTGATTGCTCCTGGTGAGCTTGTCGGTGATGGGAAGGAAGAAGTATTGCGATGATGCAAACGGAGCGGCAGACGAGGAAGCGGCCATGGATGCGTTCCGTAAGGATACAGGCTCTGAATACCATGTAATGATGGTGCAATAAGATACCCCTTGGGGTCTCACGTCCGTGTTTATATAGATCGGGAACAACCCCCGATAAGGCATGTACAAGAGTAAGCTATGGTTACAACATCAGCTAGGATTACAATACGATCTCCCTCATCTACTTGACGTACAAGCAAGGGACTCCTATACAATACCATAGATGATATCTTAACATTCAGGAGAGGTTTTCTTAATAGAACCGTCTCAGAAATTTGATTTCCAGCAATGGTTGTGTAGCTACAGTGCCTTCCGCCAAGGTTATAGACGGTTTCCTGAGTCAACCGCCTCTATTACAAATGAGAGTCGTTTATAATTTTTTTTGTACTAGTTATGTTAGATGCTTCGTTCAGTTGTCTAGTAGGGCCCACCGTGTGATTAGTGTCTAACGTCGTCGGTCGTGCGTATGAAAAGTGTTCACCGTATTCAAATCGCGCGAACGACCGTGGAAATGATGAAATTGGAAATAAAAAGATGGTTGGTTCATAGGAAGAGCGACATCAGCTGCATTGTTTTTTTGATCGAGTAAAACTTGGACGCATATAATCCACATACTCCACACTCACACCACACGCACGCATGCATGTGCGTCCGTACACACTCAAAGAAGAGATTGGGAGACGCTTCAGTGTGCGGGATACGCGCGCACAGTACCACCGAACGCGCTCACGTACGTGTATCCTAAAATTTCTGGAAAAATTTCAGAAACAAATACGATCACCAGGGGCCCATTCGCACCGCCTGCGTTGTTGATAGACTTAGAATGTGTTAGAATTTTTTAAGGGAGGATCAGCGCATGCTCATCTCCTTTCTTCAACGGCCGACATACTGGCCCACTGGGCCCTGGCCCCACTAGGCCCGTCTGGTAATGGGGTCCAGAGTCAAGACTGTAATTACGTGCGGGTCACTCAACGAAGCATCATTAGGCGCAAGATTTCCATTTTCACATCACTGAAACCGTGCCGTGACCGTGATGATCTGATACGGCCGGGCAGGTTCGAGTTCGATTCGACGTGGACTCTTGTGGTCTGTTGCGGACCGCAGCGCTCAGTACATACTATAGCTAATAGCTCTGTCTACCTCATGCAAAACTAACATATAAAAGTCGAAAACAGATTGACGCTTCAGCTGTGGTCATGTTGAGTTCCCAAAAAAATTTGCAAAATTTTTCAGATTTCCCGTCACATCGAATCTTTGAACACATGCATGAAGTATTAAATATAGATAAAAAATAAAACTAATTACACAGTTTAGACGAAATGGACGAGACGAATCTTTTAAGCCTAATTAGATCATGATTGGACACTAATTGTCAAATAACAACGAAATTTGCTACAGTGTCATTTTGCAAAAAAATTTGCAACTAAACAGGCCATGTGTTCAGAATGATGAAATCGGACCCTGCTCGTACACACCCAGTCAAGGATTCATCAGGATCATCGTCATCATCATCATCTATCAGAAAAGCCACATGCAGGATGAAAGAGCGGCTCCTCAGGGCCAGAGAGGCCAGCACATCCACTCGATGGCTGAGGCCGGGGGCGGGGGCACCACCAGAACCGACGCTGGGAAACGATCGTGCCTGCCGTATTGGTTGGGCGCTCGATCAGGGAATGCATGCGAGGTCGATGCTTTTGCAGTTTTGCTTGCCAAGCAGGTCAGTCCAGTCGCTTTGGATTTGATATATGATGCCTCCACCAACTTTGTCTAGTGGCCTCTGTGGGTCCGTGGGACTGAAACTGTCGATCTGTGTCGAACCTAGCCCTGCAAACTAATTCACCCCGGCCGTGTCTGCAAGCGATTTGTAATTTGTGTGAGGTGCTTAGCCTGAAGCTTTCCAACTGTATCATGTTGCTTCTAGGTTTAGAATATCCACGCACACTACTCCCTTCATTCTAAATTATAAGGCATTCCAAGAATTTTAGAGAGTCAAAACATCTTAAGTTTGACTCAAATTATAGAGAAAAATACAAAAAATTATAACATCAAATAAGTATACTATAAAATATAATTAATAAAGAATATAATGATACTTAATTGATGTCATAAATATTATTATCTTATTATATAAATTTAGTCAAATCTGAGATCCTTTGACTCTCCAAAATTCTTGAAATGCCTTGTAGTTTGGGATGGAGGGAGTACTAAACAACAATCTAATAGTATGTGAAGAAGACAACAAAGCTTTGATTTGTTTATGTATATGCGAGCTGGGGTCAGCTGGCCCCGCCAGTGATCTAGCTAGCTCGATCTCTGATGAGCCTCAACCTTATCCATTGCTGAAAATGATCGATGTTACAGAAATGGAACGAACTGTCCTGCAGCAGCCCTAGTGGATGAATAAGGTAGGCCGTTAGCCGTACGTCAGTGGTGAGTCGGCACAGCCGACCCGGGGGTCACCTCGTCACTCCAACGGGGACACACCACACTCCACACACACAAACAGAAACTCTGTGCGTAGCTGATGACTACAGAGAACACTCGTAGCAAATTGGGAAAAAATATAGTGTATATTTAAATATATAAAAAAGTTGTATATTCAGAAAAATCAAAACTTCTTATAATTTGGAAATTTTGGAATGGAGAGATGGGTGAAATACAGCCTTCCATACTTCCATCCCATAATCCCATAGGAGTACACGTCAGAACCGACCCTGGGGGTGCTTTTCTTATCCAGAAGCAGCAAAAACCCCGGCCGGCTCTTGCCCCAAACCAGCAACTCGTCCTAGTCAGCCGGTGGCTGGCCCCCCTCGTTGCCGCTCGCACCTGGGGAAGGCCGCAACCCCCTCGGCCCCCGGCACGGCAGCGGCTGCCCCCACCACCACCACGGCGCCACCAGCGTGGCAGCGACGTTGCCTGCCGTCCTGGGGTGTCCTTTGCCTACTTAACCCGCAAGGACACGCCGCATTCCGCAGGCGAGCTCAAGCTGGGATTGGCCCGTCGGCAGAACAAGTGCACGCGACCGGCCGGGCAGGCATTATTTCCCGCTAGCTGCTGCCAACAAGACGAAGACAGCCAGCGTACCAAGGCGATCGAGCTCCACGACCTGTGTGTGCGCCGGCGGTCGGTGCTGGATTCGACTTCGACCTCGACGATGGGGTTCCACCTGCTGGCGTTCGTGGCGGTGAGGGGGCTCATGCAGGTGTTCAACCTCTCGGCGCCGCTCAACCTCCGGCTGCCGCTCGCGCGCCACCTGCCGGAGGCCTTCGCCGTCCTGTACGGCGTGCTCGCCTCGCACGCCGCGTGGGTCAACGACGCCCTGGCGCGCGGCGCCACCTGGCGGCACAGCGGGAGCCGTGGCGGCGTCGACGAGTACGTCCGCTACGCCATGCTCAGCATCTCCGACTGACGCACCGGTGACGGACGACGAGTCGACGGCGGCCAGGCGCGTCCGTCCCTGCGCGAGGGCGCTACCCGCGTGGTGTGTCCGTCGTGCTCGTGATGGCAAGTAGTGCATGCCGCCCTTTGCTAGCTTAGCTTAGGGTCTCTTCTCCCCGCTTGCGATCTTGTCCATTGCTCGCTCGTTTCGTTAGTTTCTTTCTTCTTGTTCGTAGCAGGATTTTTGATAGCATCCAAAAGATTTGGGAGATTGTTGTAACATGCAACCATGTTTGGTAAATATACGAATAGGTGAATTTTGTCAGAAATTTGCATTGTTCGAGTGAATTTCCTCATCGGTTCGAAATATATATTGATGGCCTCCATCTCTATGAGCAGCTAGCTTGCTCGCTCTCTCCTCGGGTCGAGAAAGGCCAACACATAATCGCCTCTGACAGGGACCAGAAAGACGCTGGGAAACGACGATGCGCCGCCTGTATGCATGTACTCCTCCGATCCATGTAAGGATACCACAAGGACTGATGGACCGAGAAAATGCAACTCCATGGACAGGACAAGCGAAGTTGGTGCGTGCCGCATGCGGAATGGTCTGCAGCTTCCTTTTTCC
Organism: Saccharum hybrid cultivar R570; assembly: GCA_038087645.1. Taxonomy (NCBI): domain Eukaryota; kingdom Viridiplantae; phylum Streptophyta; class Magnoliopsida; order Poales; family Poaceae; genus Saccharum; species Saccharum hybrid cultivar. The sequence goes on along the minus strand of JAQSUU010000534.1, from coordinate 38,732,167 downwards.
TCTCCAACAACGATGCACTGCACCTTGCTTGTGATCTGTACACGCAATATATGTACACTGATTAATCAATTGTATCTTAGAATATAGTGTTGCTTAGATCTACACCAAGCGATATATCTGTGAGAGAAAAAAAAATAGAACACATTGTGAGATGCTGACTTATCCGTTCCTGTTGAAAATTAAAAGATGTGCATGCGTGTCTCCCATCTAGAGAGTAGTGAAAATATAAAACTGGGAATTCTTCTACCTCGTTCTCTCTCGGAGCCTGCAGCCTGCTTGACCCAGAACATCATGCGCAAGCTGCACCCGGTCAAGAGGGTTAACGGGGTAGAAGAGTCTTCTAAACCAGCTGCTCCATATACATTTAACAGAGACTAACTGCAACTACAAGACCAACGCACCTCGTCATCTCTCCGTCCATATCTCGCCCTCCTCGTGCTCGTCCATGGTCTTTGTTAGACACCAATGCCTAACTACTCGGAGTTGTTTCTTCACGAGAACCATTTCTTGTCAACCAACCAACAAAACATTATATAGATTTTGATGAAGAATAGAAAAGAGAAAAAATACTTTTTTATTTACACTACCAGCTAGATCTAAAAAAACATAGGGATTTGCTAAAATTTAGGTACATGAATTTTAGCTTCCTTTCAAATGACGGTTATTGCATATATTTTATACTAAATTTGGAGATTTCGTTCATTGCAATTTGTGTATGTGCAATTTGCAATTTTTGGTACTGAGAATAAAACCCGATAGACAAAACTACAAACACGATAAAATCTGATTTTTGTCGGCACAAAGATAATTAACAATTTACAATTATTTCTATTGGTAGACAAGGACAAAAACATGTTATGACACAAAGACAAATAACAAATCATAAATTTACTTGTACTAGTTTTTTTGCCAAAAAATTACTTTTACTAGTTGGTGGTACAAGAGTGTTGCCTGAAATCGTATCTTAAAATTCAGACACCTGAAATATAGGAGAAGTGAAAAACATATCATTTCTTACATCACAACTCTCCATATTCAATCTCCATCAAATCACTCCATTAAAAAATAAAAACATGGAGCTCTACTGATATCCTAGTCATGCCCACCGTGGAGAGGAATACTAATACTGTGCCCACCGTGGAGGAGAAAATTGCATATTTGGGACTCCAATCGTCGCACTTCGCAGTTTTGGGACTCCAAACGTCGACTTCGTAAAAATAGGCCTCCAAACATTTGACATTTGATTTTCTTACCATTCTATGTATTTTCTCCCTTTTATAGTACTAGATCCTAATGCATATGCTAAAGATGATGACCTAGTAACACTTGATTCACGAGCTAACCGTGATTGCCCCTCTTGAGAGTCGGCTATCAATCCTAAACCCGGTCAATCACTTCTCTACTCATCTTAGACCGGCAAAAGCAAACCCTATGATTTTACCTTTGCCTTGATTACTCTGTTCCAAGTCTACCTTCTCATGCTTGATCACCTTGATCATCACTTCATGTGCATCTCCACCTCTTGTGATCTTGTGGCCACCACTCCTTGCCACATACACCTTCATCACATGTGTTGCTTATGCCTAACTCAAACCACTTAACATATGACATTAGTAACTTAGTGTCATTAATTACCAAAACCAAACTTGGGCTTTCAGACCTTCAGAAAGAAATTGGTAAGCCAACATCACCAGATATATATCCTCAAACATGCATACCCAAATTGGAGTCATGACCACAACTATTAGTGCAACTCTTATAAGAAACCCACTACAAACCCACTCATTGCATATACGTACCAATAATCAAACTGCAAGAAATAGAAAAAAAGCCACACATCACAAATATGGAAAATCCAGTAATACTATACAACCAATGTGGCATAGATCAAGACATACCATTTGTCTGATATCAGGATTAGTTGAAGCGCGAGATCAAAAAAAAGATTAGTTGAAGCACGACTCAATTTGACCATACAATCTCCAAGATCATCGCTCCTTCTGCTGCTTTTGGACAATAATAGTGGATATAATATTGAAACAAATTTATAATGAAAAACCATATCATAGAACCCAACTTCATGTAAACTTATTTAATGCAAATTTGTATGGCTTAGTTAAGTACACCACTCTAATCCACAACACTGGATGGTCCATCTGGGCAGTGAGCACTTGAGCAGGGACTCATTTGTACAAACATGTTGTAAGCAGTGGCCATGGAGATCTGGGCTGTGGCAGCAGCGTGGATCAGCAATCAATAGGCTCCCACTTTTACAAATTTTACATCCCTCATCTCACACAACGACAGCAAAATAAGTCAAACATCTAAACCAAGTCTTTGAGGAGGTACCTTCTGAATTGTCCAACATCATCTTGACACACCTGCAATTCAAGGAAGAAACGAACTGGCTATCAAAACACCGCAAGAAAGCCGCTAGATAACGGCCAAGCTGGAGAGCGAACGGTGCAGCGGCACCTGCCGTGGTCGACGCTGGGGATCTCAGTCATGACAACTAATGATGCCTACCCTGTGATCGGCCACCGACTCAGGTGCTTGCACTCCGGTCCGGGGGCTCGTTGCTGGAGTCGCTCGGCCTGTCGAGCCCTATCCACCGCAACTGCGACGGGTGACGGGCTAGGGCGGCCACGCCGCGCGACGGCGAGGACAACGGATTGAAATTGGAAGCCGGCGGTCGAGTGCGGGGGCAGTCATGGCTCTGCCGGTCGTCGATGAAGAAGCTCTCTTGGCGTCCCGGCACTAATGCGGTGCCACGGAGCATGGAGGAGTAGATGGCGACGGACGTACCGAAGGTTGCGGTGGCGTCGATGGAGACGTCGTGCCACTGCCAGCCGGTGGAGACCCTCACCAAGACGTACTCCACAGCCGCCGCGTCGTCCTCGAGCGACCGTCGCTTCTGCACCAGCATCCCGCCGAGCCGCACCTCCCACTCGATCTTCTTGTGCTCGGCGACCATGGCGCAGATGTCCGCGCTGTCGCCGCTGATGGTGGTGCTCCTAGACTGTAGTGGCAGATCTAGGATTTCAATCATGGAGGTACGGACTAAAGTAATGTAGTTCGTTGATATCGAAATGATATAATTCGATCACTAACAATGAAAAAAATAGTTGTAACGATATATAAATGGAACAAGTTACATGTTTTCATTACAAAATTGCAACTAAACCTTATAAATTATTATAATAGAAACTAAATCTTCACAAGTCATTCCGCAATTCTTGGAAGCCTTTAATGACATCGAAATCGCTTGCACATCAGAAAAAGTCACGAGATCAATAAATATGATAAAAAATAAATATGATAAAAAATAATTTAAGTATTGATCACCCATCTTGTTTCAAAGCAATTGTGCTTGTTTGTCTCAACAAGTCTGAGAGTGAGCTCACTATGATTCTTTGCTTATCGGAACCTTGTGTTGTTACACACATCAACAATAAATATATTAAGTCATAAAGAAAGTTGCACCAGATTTGTACGCGTGAAATCTTGAGGATAAAACTTTGCAAGTTTAATAAGTTATTATCATAAAAAGCAAAGAAAATCACTAGATTCAAACGCAACAATGCAAAAAGGACGCTTTGTGTGAGACTTTTTTCTCTGTCGAATGAACTAGCACTTGGGCTTGCTACTTAACAATATATTATACATATATAATGGATTAAAGGATATATGTGTACTTAGTATTTTTGCAAAATATTTGGGGTACAGCTGTGCCCCATGCACCTACTGTGCATCCGCCCCTGCTGGACTGTCTCCTGAACAGCCTCCTGGGGCTCGGAATCTTCACCATCTCCTCGCTACCGCCGCTGATGGTGGCGACACGAACTCCATCTGCTAATCTTTGGTCAACGTCGTCGTGCTTTCTATGACCGGGATCGCATGAGGAAGGGAACGTGGTGCGCAATCAACGTGATCCGCGATCAATGAGGAAGGAAAGGTGCGCGATCAACGTGATCGCAGGGAGGGAGGCCCACCTGGTGTCGCGGTATCGCATGGGCTCGCGGCGCGTGGGAAGGGAGGCCCATCTGGTGGTGACGAAACAATCGGCATCACGGAGTCGCAGGATCGCACGACGAAGGCAGAGCGGTGACTCCAAAACAAATGTCGCACCAAAAACTTATCTTAGTTTTGTTCTTTTTAGTTGTAGGAGATTCTTCCATGTATTAGCATCTGAGAAGTCCCAAATATCCTGGTGCCAAATACAAGGTTTACATCTTTGCATTGCAAGATTAGGCCGTCGGTGGGGAGCTTTTATATTGTAACAATGATTTATTTGTAAATGCATGCAATTGTTTTCCTCTCAAGCATCTTGATCATCGGCATGAAGAAGTGATGGCGATATACATGTACGGTCATACAGACGTCCGATTGACCAATCAAAGGGTACGAATTGCGCTGGATTAACGACAGTGTCAGTGTGAGGCCAACTCACCCGTTTGTTGCGTTAATTTATTACTACTAGCAACACGGCCTAGCTGCTGACCCACGGGGAAATTGGTCGTGTTGGCGAGGCGTGCAGGCTCGGCCACTTTTATTATCTAGGCCCGACATGTAGGTCCATCGGGTTCCACAACCACAAGGCCCGGTGGGTAATCTGGTCCACATTAGGTGGGTGACTCTCGACCCAACTCGTAATAATATTGCATTTCCATGACTCCGTGAGATTACGAGACATGCACACAAAAATCTATTGCTAAGTTTCATTTAAAAAAAAGATATATACCATAAGCAACATTTCAAACGCTTAACAAATCAACGATCAGATTCAGAGCAGGGTCAACCTGAAGAAGAAGAACCAAATTCATGACTCTAACGTATGTGAAGTCTGCTCCGAAACGACCTGAGAGGCTGAGACATCAACTCACGTTGTGGTAGCTTGCCTCCTTCGCCCAGCTTTTTTTGAGACCACTGCGGGACTCGATCACAAATTGCACAACATTCCCACACTCAGTTGCACATGTACACTCGCACTCGTACAGACCACACGTCCTAGCTGACACTAGTACACTACGCCAGGTACTCACACGCCATACGTACGCCATGCTGGGTAGCGTCGTCTACGTGTGGTGTGTTATCCTCTCTGGGTCAATGTAAAACCCAATGTAATTTCATTAAAATTGTTGCCGACCATCGCTGTTGTTTGTGGGCTGGGAATTGGGATATTGTTTTCCGTTGTCTTCACAGTGTCGCCAGGACGCCAGCGAGTATGCGACAGAGGAAGAGTCGCCATCGCTTGCGAGCGGAGAGCAGAGGCGACTCGCGATCGGCGTAGACGACGGATAAGGCCAGGAGGTGGGCCATAATGACGTTTCACGTGTCCATATCCGATCCTTCGGTGAAGGGTTCCCAGTTTCCATTCCTGTTGAAACAAACACGGAGTAACGGGAACTGATAGCGGTACAAATGGTTACGGGGATAAAAACACCAAACCCATCAGGCAACGGTATTTTAATTATAGAGTTTTTGGATTCACGCAATTTTTAAAGTTTGGAGATATGTCACTACAATTCGACTATTTAGAGAATTGCCATTATAATTTCATCTCTTCCCCGTCCATGCCATTTTGTAGGCTTCCCGTGTACGTGGACCCACACTGTCAGGCCGTATGCGTACATGAACGCGTATATAGACGCGTACAGGCTATATACGCGTACAGGCAGCCTGCGCACTAGGCGGAGCGGTGGCGATCGCCCGTGGCGGCCTGCGCGTGAAGATGCTGCCGAACACGGAGAGTGGCCCCACGATAGGAGTGGCGCCGAGGCAGCCGCGGCTGTGCGCCCACGCCAGCAGAGCCGCCAAGACGATGGCCAGGAAGAGCAGGCCGGCCAGGAGGGCGCACAGGTTCTCCGCTGAGCAGCGCCGGGAGCGCGTACACGCACCATGTGTCGTTCGTGAGGCCATCGCCATGGCCCATGGACGAGGTGTTCTGGGCTTCTGGCCACCACTTCTAGTGGCTGTTGATGATGAGTACGGACTACGGAGTGCCGCCGCAGGAGAAGGAGGCGGAGCTGGAGGCTGCCCGGCGGCGCGCCACGAAGCTGGAGGAGCGGGTGCGGCAGGCGGCCGCCGAGACGCAGGCGTGGTACGGCCTGGCGCGCAGCAAAGAGGTCCATGGAAGCTGAGCGAGTGCCGTGACTTCTAGCTTTGACTGCGGCACTAAAGAGAGAGAATCAGAGAAGGCAGCCATGGTGGCTCGGATGGACGTGTACGTGGCCCTCAGGCCTCAGCCTCCTCGTGTCGGAGGCTCGGAATGGCGCCCGCCGACGGCGCGTCCTCAATCACCGCGGCCGCGGCCAGCGCCTTCCTGCTGACGCGGCCGCTCTGCCTCAGGTCGCCGCGGGCGAGCGCAGCCGCTCTGCCTCGTGCGCTGGCCGCCGCGGGCGAGCGCTGCCGCTCCGCCTCACGCGCAGTGCGCCTGTACGCGTTCATATACGTTTTCCTATAGCCACACGTGCTGACAGTGGGTCCATATACATAGAAACCGTAGAAAATGGTATGGATGAGGAAGAGCGAATTGTAACGGCGTATCTCTAAATTTGAAAAATTACAATGCCATCAATAAAAAAAACCTTAATTATAAGAACCAACAGGCTACGATCGATCGACGCTTGGGGTCGTTGTCGCCAATCATCCCAGCGGATATGGAGCCAACACTCCCATCCCCTGCCACGCCCAAATGGTAGTATAGGCTGAAACCATGTACACGTGGGAGTGTACTCACTTGGCCTGGACAGGACAGGGTCAGGTTGCGTTTTGTCTGCTGTGTGGTTGGTTTGAGGCTTTCAGCTATGTGCACGCGCTCACGAGCATGCACGAGTGCACGTAAACACACAACACAAACACAACCACTGTCTCGTGTTCCTGTCACTACTCTTGGCCGTACCCTTCTCTCTCATGCACGGGAGCTCTATCATATGTACTACTAATTTAATCCGTGTCCTATAACGAATACCGTTATGGTTGACCACGAAAACAAAATCTCTACAGCTAAAACATCTCGGTAACAATCGTTCACCCGGCAGACTAAACACCCTCCGCCCGATGGCTTCACCCGGACCTTCCCTGGTTCCCGCCCGCAGGTGGTGGACCCAGCTCTAATCATTCCTCTCCCCCTCGCGCGAGACCCCGCATCCAATTAGGCCTCCTCATTATCGCGTTGCGCCTCTGCTCCATCCCTGCGCTCGCCCCGCTCGCCCATGCCGATCCTCCTCTCTCTCCCCGCCCTTGCGTCGCCGCTCCATCCCCGCGCTCGCCCGCTGACACCTCCTCTCCCTCCCTGCCCTGCCGTCGCGCCACCGCGCCGCCTTCTACGGTACGTGGAGGCCGCTGCCACCTCGCCACCATATTCCACGCCTACACCGGCACCAGAACGCGCCGTCGACCTTGCCCGCCGCCGCCCTTGGTCCTACAACCAAATCAGGAACAATGATGCCCATGTGCCGCCGCCTCCATGGAGGAGTCGCGGCTACGCGTCGCAATGCCAGACGAAGTTCGTCATGGAGGGGGACGGAGCGCCATGGAGCCGAACGCTAGCCCTGGATCCGGCTTCCCTGCCCCCACCCTGTCCCTGCCCCCGTCAAGGCGTCTTTCACGGTGGGGAGCTCGATCTGGCCGGAGGAAGGTGTCGTGGCGTCGAATCTGGTAGGCAAGGACCTGGTCAGGGGTGGGACTCACTGCAGCATGGATGGCGGCCGACCGGCCGGCCATACCACCATCAAGGTGGTGAGGCCCTCTCTCCACTCTCTTCCTGTCATGCCTCCGACCTCCCTCTTCCTCCTCTCTCACTCTTCCTAGCAGGCCGGAGTGCAGGGCGGAGACGCGGTGGTGGCAGCAGTTTAAGTCGAGGAGGGTGTTGGGGATGTGCATGGAGGCAATCAACTGCGAGGGCCACCACGCAGGAGGATGTGCTGGCCGCGCACAAGGAACATGTGCATCAGTACACTGCCCCCTCCCTGTCTGCGATTGTGCACTCTTGGTCAGTTGACATATGCATGTAAGGTGTTTGATGAAATTCCCTGTTGCTGAGTGGAAATCTCTCTGATGCTTGGATCAATCAATAGGCTGGTGGTTCATTATTTGCTCATGTCATAAATTGGTGTTGAAAATTCGAGCTTAGTAGGTCCAAGTCTCAGAACCAATCTCAGTCATGTCGGTATCCTTAGCTAATGTCAATCTGGTTTAAACACATTGAAACAGATATATCAACATTTGTGTATGCATGTCATATTACCTCGTGGCATATAAGGAGTCCTTGTGTAAATTTCCGTAATGGTCGAACTATGTAATATGCATGATATGTACACCAATGGGGTGTTGTAAATTTAACTAGGCCAAACTCATTAATACAGCTAGATTTGTAACATTTTCATGGGGTGTTTTTTTTCTTTTGTTATTGCTATTGCTCTTTAGGAGAGAATGAGGACAAGAATTTTCATATAGTGAGGAGTAATAAGCTTGCAATCAATGTTGCGAGGAGTAATAAACTAGCAATCGATATTGCAAGATCACTGGCAGATCAGGTATTGTACTACCATGTTCCTGATGCATATTTTTTAAATTTATTTCTTTGGTTGTAGTGAAGAGTCTCTATGGATATCGGTAGATGTATTACTGGAACAACTGATATATTGTTATTATCAATGATTGGCTGTTAATACTAATTTCTTCATGGTTGCTCCAAGTTCAATATCAAGTTTTATTGTTCTATACATAAAGATTATTGAAAATGAACAACCTTAAATTAAACTTAAATATTAGGTAGCTGAAATTGTTTAGGGGCTTTATGCCACTGAAAAAACTTGCAATTACAGAACGTTTTATTAATGCTGGCTCATCGCAAAAAAAAAACTATTCTTTGGTGTAGCAGCAAGACTACACTACTATAGGAAAAAATATATGAGATCTGCTGTTATGCTTCTACTGTGCTTTTGTAGTAGCATGAATTTTTTCCCTTTTGGTTAGAATAACCTTTCGTGCACCCATGAGAAAAACTGTGTCTACCTTCCTTTGCCACTGCCTACTGAAGTTCTTTATCGTCTTCTAATGCTTCTGCCATGCTTGTTTCCCATGCGAAGTCCATCTGCCTCCCTAGGATTATACAGCTTGCTTGCAGTGCATCGTTGGTAGCAGTGGTGAACTTGTTTTGGTTCTGGAATGTACTCAAGGAGATGATGAATATGACCTGAGTGTTATTTTGCTTTTGTGAACCAGTGACCTGTTATTTTGTATGGCACATGTGAACCAATGACCTGTTATTTTGCTTGAATAATCTGAACCTCAGCCCTACAACCAAATCAGGAACAACGACGCATTATTTTGTATCAAATTGGGAGCTCTCTCTTATCATACTGGCTCTGATACTGCTTGTTGGCTTTAACAGATGGATCCAAATGAAGTTTATTCAGGGATTTTGTGCAGATGCAAAGTTATGATAAGAAGCCATAACAAATGCTGTTGTTTCTTCAGTTAGTTATTCATAATATTCATCAATCACTGATTTTGCATTGTGATTTCAGTTGATGCATGAGGCAAGATAAGTAGCAAATGATGCTGTGAGCATCATAAGGACAGCAGCATCATTTTCAGCTGAAGAAAATGTGAAGGACCATAATGTGGATCAAGGCAGGAATAACAAACCATATTGGCTTTGTGGTTTCCTTCATCTTGCTGTTTGGAGTCTATGCAGCCAGCTTCTACGCTGGTGCACTGTAGAGAATGACAAAACTTTTCCCAAAGTTTTCAGGATATGTATAATGTTAAATATGAGATGGTTATATTATATAAAATGAATTTTAATGGTATAAAGCATTTATAAATGATTCATGTTTTGACACTGAAATATAAACATGGATATTGCAATGATCTATAATTATTTGATTGCAATAGCAAGAGGGTCAACATAGCATATGCCTCAACAAAGCATGCAAGTATGTAAAGGGGAAGGGTAAAAAAAGTGGCAGGAGCCTTTGATGTGCTTATTTCTTGTATATGCAAGAATAGTGAGGATTGATGGGACATGGAGGACTGAGGAAAAATGTATTATCTCTAATGACATAGAAGTGGAATAGTAGGGTGCTCATTGAGTTGAACTGATAGGGTCACTATTTGACTTGCTAGATATTAAAGAAATTATCATGTGAAGGACGACTAGGGTTTCTTTAGTCAACATTGCTCTTGTGCCTCTGCCATCCCATTTTCTGCTGTATAATACTTTCTATTTCGATTTATGAAGGTCATTACTGGACTGAGAGAGGGTGATATTCAATCGTGAAATCTAATTCTTTGTTTTGACTTCACCGAAAACAATGAGTTGTCAAGTCACAGTGAAGTTATTATGTAATGCAGTCACAGTTTCCTGCTATTAAATGGCTTTCTGTTAGCTTTACTTAAGATCCTCCTTGTATATATATATATGTGGTCTATCTGATATATGGATTTTGATATACAACAAATCATTTGACAGCACTGAGAGCCATTCGAATGATGCATGCATATATCTCTTTACTAATACATATAATCTGATTGTTTCAATATGAACTTGATTGTTTCGGTTTTGTATCAAAACTTAAGTTATAATTTAATTTCTATCCTTTATGAAGACTTGTGCAATATTGATGTTCTAAACATCACGATTATAGTATTTTTGGGTAATAATATAACAAACGGTCCTTCCTGTTGCAAGGCATAGGCATTTACCTATCAAAAGCAAAAACATGTACACTACACATACAATCTGATCAAAAAATATGTGGATATCTTTGCACACTCAGCAGATCCTACTGCTTATAGCCAAAATCCATCCCGATCTAAACTGAGAAAAGCAACTCTTGGAACCGAAAGGCCAGCACAAACTAAGAAAAGCGGCTCCTAGAACCGAGAAAGGCCGAGCCATCTATCCCGATCCAAAAAAAACCTGTGCAGAAATTACCATGCACCGCAGGCCCACCTGATTGCCCACGGAAAGCGACGTGGTGCTTGCCGGCCAATCCATCGTCCTGAGTCCCCCCATACTTGTTGGCGGGGCTCAACTCAAGTCGATCTCTTGCAAATATCTATCCGATGCAAAAGAATGCAGCTCCTGGCGAGCCTGCATGCACCTGTCACGGACATATTAGTCCCAGCTATGTCCGGACACGATCCATGTGAAATAATTACACTTATCCTGAACCAACTCCAAGCATGATTTGATCGCCTGTGTGTTGTTCTTGTTCAAATATGTATGTAGGCACCACGTCTGTTTTTGGTTCCAGCCGATCATTGATCTCTCCGTTTCCTCGTATATCGCTCTTTGAAATTCCACTACCCTTTCATCAGTCGGGTCCGGACAAAAAGCGTAGGTTTTGATTGGTAATCTTGAGTTGTCATCTTTTGAAAGAGAGTAACTTGCTGGATGGAGAGTAGCTAGGAGAATAAAGTTCATCTTCATCCCATCTTTCATTCCAACTCTATTTTCTTGTGTGCGATCCTTCTTTCTGGTTTGGAATCCAAGAAGCTCAATGGGCTAGTTTCAAGTTCAATCAGACACGAAATCTGGTATAGCCACCAGCTTACATAGAATGAGCGGGGGAAGAAAAACTAGGAGCGAGCCACATTCCAGAGGGTTGTCAAAGGCCCTCTCAATAGAGCTATTTTGTCATTGAATCGATGGAGGGAAGACTCCTTCGGTAGGTGCCCCCAACTCTTCCAGTTTCTGGGTGGGATCTTATGGCTCTGATTGCGCAGGATTCATCTTTGTTTGCTCAGACCCTGAACCAGGAGTTGGAAGCGCCTTTGCCAGACTTTCCAACTGAACACGATGCGGGCAATGCAACTCGGCAAGGAGAAGGTTGAACCCTGGTGCTACACTGCAGCAGAAGCTTTGGCAGTTTACCATGGCTTGATGTTATAGTTGTCATGCTAAAGCCGTTGATAGCTACTTCACTTGACGAGCTAAGTAGAAAGACTTCGTGGATTCATCCACAACTGATAGTGCCCTCTCCCCACCTTGACGAGATCCACGGAGCACGAATAAGATCCATGGAGGTGGCGTGGCGGTGTTGCAGGGGAGTGGACAGCTATGCCTCATCCTAACGTGGCACTCTCCCCTCCCCCGGCGGCGCCCTCTCTCACCTCGGCGACCGATCTCCCCCACCCTGGCGGCCGAAATCGACCGACCAACCTTCTCCTCCCCTATGTTGCATATGTATGTTTCAAGTGTCTCAGACGTTTCAGATGTATGTTGCATTTGTTTCATATGGATGTTACAAAAGTAGATCGGGGATGTTGCACATGTTGCAATTGTTTCAAAGGCATGTTGCAAGTGTATGTTTTGAGTGCTTCAGATGTTTCAGAGGGATGTTTCATTTGTGTTTTTCGGACGCATGTTACAAGTGTGTTTATCTGAATGTTGAATATATTTCACACATACGTTGTATGTGTTTTATTTGGATGTTTGTGTATGGTTGCAATGGTTTTCAAGTATTTTTTAGGTGTTTTTTTCAAGTGTTTCAGAAGCATGTTTCAAGTGTTTTAACTACCCTCAGACATATTTTGTGTTGTATTTGGATGTTTCAAAAGTAGATCGGGTGTTGCATCACTTTTTCCCACCTTCTGTTGCATCGTCTCTCCCGGCGCCGGCATGGCATTCATACAACGCCGCGGCTGGCTCAGGCGACGCATGCCCAGCGTGGAGCGACGCATGCCCAGCATGGAGCGCGAAACGAAGTGTAGCGTGGGGACGTTCGGATGCTAGCGCTTCCGAATCATCTATCAGTCGTCCATCCTCGAGCTGAAGATTCCTCGTAGCGTTCGCGAAATCGTACCTGAAACCTTGAAACTTCGTACAGGTAGGCACAGCTGTTCCGGCGATTTGTGTGGACCGGAAACCATCTCCGTCTCCGCCACCTTGGATCATGGCCGGAAGACGGTATTACGGCTATTGTGCCACGTCGGACCGACATGCTACTCTCAGAATGGGCCACGTCAGGTTTGTCCAATGACGTGTCATCAGTACGAGCCCCCTCTGGTCCTTGTTGCCCAAACCACTACGGACCAGGACCACGGGTGCTTGCTGCTCGCAACTGGGGGAGGCCGCAACGCAACGCAAATCACACCAGCGGGCATCAGAGCGACGTCGTCGGCACGTCGCCGTCTCGTGCGAAGCGCTAACCCACGACGACAGACAGGACGCATGATCGTTCTCTGGGACAGGGATAGTTGCGTGCGAACGGGCGAGACCCGGCTCGCAGCTCTGGTGCTTGGTGAAGTGGTGCAGGGGAGCCATCAGCCAAAAACGTGCGGCGGCGTGACCGTCTGACCGAGGATCCATGCCTTCAGCATGCATGGAGATGCAGCATGCCGGTGTCGTCGGCGGCGCTGATGCCGTGCGCGTGGTCTGTGGCCGCTCGCGAGCGCGCCACCTGCGACAGGCCCGCGCGGTCTTCGGCGGCTCGCCCGCCGTGTGGCCCGGCCAGCATGCACCGCCACAGCCGCAGAGCACCGGGGAATTCGGATGGGCGATGGCATCGATGAGTGTGACGACCACACGTCCGCCACGCGTTGTTGCTGCTAGGTTTACATTTTGCATTGAAAGATTAGGCCGTTGGGGAGCTTTTTTATATTGTAACAATGATATTGTAGCTGTGCAATTGTTTTCCTCTCAAGCATCTTTGATTATCGGCATGAAGAAGCGATGACGACGTTGCGTTAACGTATGCTTGTGCATGTATATTGTACATACATGTATACGAAATACGATCATGTGCTATTTTAATCTGAAGCGAACACCCTCTATGATCTGGTTTGATTATACTAAACACATACATATAATATACTTTTTTTTTCCAAAGTGAGCAGATCACCGTCGGTGACCAGCCAAACAAGAAGGGTCAAAACCGCATGTTGCATGATCGAGTAAGTTTCAAGTGTTTTAGATGTTTCAGAGATATGTTCCAAGTGTTGTATATTGATGTTGCAAAAGTAGATCGAGATATTGCACATGCTAGAATGGCTATACACATATGTTCCAAGTTTACGTTTCAAATGTTTCATCTAGTCCAGACATACGTTGCAAGTTTATCTGGATGTTGCAAAAGTAAATCTGAATGTTGCATATAAATACATATCAAGTATATGTTTCAAGTGTTTTCAGGTGTTTCATATGTATGTCTGCAAGTAATTCATCTTGATGTTGTATATGTTTGTAATGGTTTTTAAATGTCTTTCAGACATTTTCATAAGTGTTTCAGATGCTTTGTTTTAAATGTTTCATGTGTCTTTTTTATATGTTGCAACAGTTCTATTTGGATGTTACAAAAGTAAATCGGCTGTTGCACAAGCGGCTGGCGGCGCGGACGATGCTCAGGGCGGCACGAACGACGTCTATAGCGACGTGGGACCCACTACTGGTGCGCTCGCTCACGACGAGCCTGACGCGCTACGGGCTTGCTCCCTACCTGAGCAGGCAGCGTACAGACACTAGCCAGTCCTTTATTATTATGGCTGATTAGCACGCAAAATCAACAGGCCCGCGACATTTGTAGCAACACGGGTCTTGTGGTCGTGTTGGTGTGCACTGTGCAGGTTCGGCTTCGGCCACTTTTATTATCTGGGCCCGTTAGGTACGTCCATCGGGCTCCACAACCACATGACCCGGTGGGTAAATTAGTCCATAATTAGGTGGGTGACTCTCTACCCGACTCGTAATAATATTACATTTCCATGACTCCATGAGATTATGAGACATGCACACAAAAATCTATTGCTAAAGTTTTTTTAAAAAAAATATGCATATATTATAGTTCACATAATGCTGCTATTTATTAAGAATAACAAGGATGGCCTGCTCCTCCGGTAGAAACGACGGCCACGTCACCCGAAATTTTTCCAGCCGTCCGATCTCCCATCTTGTGGCCCAGATTGGTCGGGACCGCTTCGGTCCAAAGCTGCTTCTCGTGTTTCCCAGCTCATTCTCCGGCTTCTTGTCTACTTTTGCTTGCCTTCTCTGCCTTCGCGTGAGAATCTGCCCAACCAGATATATACTCGTGCTTCCAGCTTCTCCTTCCCTCCACCTCTCCTTCCCGACACTTCTCTGCCTCGCGACTCTTCCCCTCCCCCGCACCGTGCCGAGCCGCACGTCCGCTCGCCCTCGGCGAGGCCGCGCTCGCTCCCGCCGGAGTCGCCCCCTCCCGGCCAGATCGCGGCCGCCGACCAGCGCGCTGCCCTCTCCGGTCCCGGGGCAGAGGCAACCCGACCTAGGGTTTCGGCCCTTCCTCAGCGGCGGCAGCACCAGCACCGGCAGCCCCACTCCCTTCTCCCCCACCCCCGACCCCGCGTGGTGGCGCGACGCGGGCGGACACCGTCACTGGCCACGCCCGTCCCCCTCCACGCGACCTCCTGGACACAGTCGGCGCGGCTCTGCTCTCCCTCGATTCGTCCGCTCGCTGGTTTACTCCCCCTCTCTTTCTCCCCCTCTCTCCTCATGTGGGATGTGCAGGGACACAGGACCAGTCTACATGCTTACTGCAAGTTTTTGTTGTTCTGTGAGTCCTGATCTGCTCGGTTGGGTTACGACAAAGATCTGAGCACATGAGCATCTCACTGAGATTTGTTTCACACCATGTGCACTGCGGTGCTGATGTTTTTGGGTTCATTGTTTGGATTCCAGCCATGTGCAGTGATGAGTACGATGTCCTATTGTTATCACATTTAAAATTGAGGGAATGGGCTACTGCTATGATGATTGCACCGTAAATTAGGTTTATTTGTGTTCCGTGTAATGATCATGGTGTACCTTTCTGCACATTACATCTCTTTGTTTTTAGATGCATGAGGCAATGCTCATGACCTATGATCATTCTTCCAATCTTCCTCTTACATCTTTTTATTATCTTGGGACCTTAGGCATCTTTTTATTATCTTCAGACCTTAGGCAATGACCATGTCCTGTTTTGGTACTATCTTTGCTGTCACTTTTTCCATGTCCCATGATAGCTGAGGCAATGGTCAATTGGTTGCCTCTGTTTCCTTGCATTCATTCCTGCCTGTTCTGTTTTCACACACCAATGAGAGATATTACTGACTGCCTATTACTGTCAAAACTGGGGCAAAATGCCTGCTCTTAATTATGAGATCTGAGATTGTCCTGTCATTTCCTGTGATGATTTCTTCCTTTGCCTATTGGTTACCTGTGACAGCAGATTATACACTATTGCTTCTGAGCATATGCCCTGTTCCCAATGATTACATTGACATACACTTTGGTTGTGTTCAGTCACTTTTGGTTCTCATGTTCCTTTGATTTTTTTGTGGGTACCAATTTTGTGCTTCCTTGTGCTCTACTTGCTTTTATCTTGGTCCAGTTAATGTTTCCGTTGACATTTTTGGAAACATTGACAACGCTTGGATGCTGCTTCGTACGAAGAAAGCTCATGCATCTTTTTCCGACCAATGTTGCAGTACCACTAATAGTTGCAATGTTTTTTCAGACCAGTAAGCGGTATATTTGTTGGTTATGTAATTTGAAGCATCCTATTGCCATGTGTTCCTTGAGTATGCATGAGATTAATTTTGGGTGCTATGGGCACAGCTGAAAAACACTGATCTTTGTTACATTGATTCACGCGTGCATAAAAAAAAAGGTATATATGTTCATAAATTCAGTACCAGGTACAATCTTCAGTTTCTATCTTCATCCAAGACATGCCTAAAATTTCTTTTCTGCATATTGCACGATCTCCCTATGTTTTAGGTAAACAGAGCAATTTATGTTTACATGGGTATCCTACTCATACCATGCTCTTACTATTACTAAGATCCTAACTCTTATGAATTGTTCATGTTTATCAATAGTGCACTTTTCCTATCTTTATCACAACTGTGGAACATACTGCTACAGCAACAGAGAAAGGTTCGGCTGTTTGTACTGAGTACCTTAATGTGGTCGATTCAAAAATTTTATGCCTTAATTAGTCAATTATGATATTATGTTTTGTTTCTTTTTCCGTACTATTAGCATGAAAAATATGATGCGTCCGCCACTGTTACTGCATTTAATTTATTTGCCAACACCATTCGCCTCACCAGCTGCTAAAATTGTGTATAGTCAGTCCAGACCATATGCCTACATATGGGGAATGATTTTATTTACCTGTCCAAACAGTTGCCATTCGATTGACATAGTTCATTTGGTTTATTTTCCCTGCAGATCAGGGCCTCTCAGGTGCTTGACGATTCTTAGGCCCAGCGCAAATCGCTTGCATTTTGCCCAATTTCTTATAATGCACTGGATGCACTCTACATGGTGCTGCACTGCATATGCTGAACAAAAAAATAGGTACTGGATACATGAACATCACATAATTTTCCAAGCATTTCAAATCGTGTTGAGTACCATATGCATGCGAAACCCTTTTTTCCCGATGCTTCATATAGCGATGTCACCCTCTCATGTCACAGCTTTCCATTGCTAATGTGGGCTATAAGTATATAATAGCATGCTATTCTGATGGCGCAAATTTACCAAAAAGTTTCATGCATCTATGCTGCTTTGTGCTTCAAATTCACTGTAAATTGGTTGCAGTTAAGATCAGCCGTTGGATTGACATACATTCAATTGGCCGTGTTATTTTCTATGCAAATGATTGAATTCCAATGTTTGCATTTTTTTTGGATGAAAATTATACAAACATTTAATTATGTTTGCTTCACAGACCCATTAGATTTCCATTTATGATTCCATGTATTAATGCCTTTTACGTATGTTGTCCGATCCTGGCTTTGTATTGCGTAACTTGATGTTGGCTCTAGGTGTGGATGGTTTTTGTTGCGATTGTGATAAAAAGGGGCCTCTGTGCCACTAATTTATGGTTCCCAGATCTCTTTCATGTAGCTAAAGTATAGGATAACCATGTTGACATGATTCACAGTGACTGCATCATCAGGTCTCCAATCCTAGCCCCAAATCTATAGATTATTGCAATTGGATTTTCCTTATTATTTCTGTGTTTGGTTTTTGGGATTTTCTGAAATAATTTGTAATTTGAAGAGTAGACCAACATTATGATTCCTTTGTGCTTTGCCATTTATTGGTGCAAAAACGGGTCTAATTGCAACAGTGAAGCTCCTACAAAATAGTAAGGGTGAACCTGCAGCTTCCAAATAAAATTAATATAGTTGGATATGAACAGCCTTTGGCTACACTCCCACTTAAGATGTCCAACCGATTAAAGAATGTGTTCACATGTCTGCCTCTAAATTACATTTAAAAAGATTAGTAACAAATCTAGAAACGAGGAACCTGGTCTATATCGAAGTAAGTTTCAATAAGTTCCCTGCTAAAACCTATAGGTTTCGCAGCTTAGAAGCTTTGGGCCAGTTTTATTTCTACTGCTCTCAACTGTTGGTTTGGGCATGCAGTTTTTTTTGTAGTTTGCTATTGATGATATTATTATCACAGAGAACTTTTGCTTGGTATATTTGAGTCTGGTTACTTAGACTGGCCAATAATGTAGTACGTATAGATCTTTGGACTACGATTTCCTGATCTTTGATTCTATATACATGTATGGTTTTATTAGTGAGCGCTTCTTATGTTTAGATAATCTGCACAGTTTAAATATACCAGTCCGCGCCGTTGATCCGAGGGGTAATTCTGCATTTGGTGCTTCATCCATGCTGCAACCTCCAAACAACAAGCTTATTACGATTAAGGTAATGGACAATCTAAATAAATTCTGTCTTCTGGATTATCTCATGAATCAGGACCTCTCTTAACCCAGTATCTGACTATTGTGATCTTCCTTATGTTATCTCTAGGTTAAGCATGGTGACAGTGGTCCGGTTGAGAGAATGAAGGTGCAGAGACAACTGGTTGTTACAACTCCACCTTTCCGGCGTTTGAAGAAAAGAGAAAACGATGATTCATCTGTTGGGTATATTCGCATTACACAGTCCAGTGCAGTGTCCAAAAAAGATTTGGTTAATGGTCTGTTGCTTGACCTTATCTTCTACCGTTTTTCTCCCTCCGCATTCTGGATGTAGTAGTTTAGCTGATCCTTGCCTGAAATGCTATATACAGTCCATTTTTTTTCTACACTCGCGGGTGCTTGCACCACAATGAGTACCTCCCTAAAGGGCATTGTGTTTACCTCTCTGAACAAAGCAAGAGGAACTCTCTCCTTATGTTTAAGTTTTTTTAGTGTCTAAACCGAGAGGACTATGTTTGGATATAAATCTATCAGTTTATTACAGCAACAAGAACTGAGAAATAGAAATATTAATCACTGTTTTTATGCATCTTTGAGGTATGTGTTGTTTTATATTCAAATATTAGTAATCTTGGTTGTACAGATCTTTTCTACGGTAGCAATTGGATATAACATCCTATGTCAGTTTGCCCTATATCCTCTCTTGCAGTACTAAAACGTCTACACAGTTCAGGCGCATCCTATTTCGTTTTAGGCATAGATCTGCCTCTCTTATTTCCCATATCTCAATCTATGTCCAGCATATTTCACTAACGAAAAGGGCTTTCACATACTACTATGCTATTTTGGCACGGGCGCGCGGATGCGCGCGCTCCACTACTAGTAAGCAACATTTCAAACGCTTAACAAATCATTTTGTCTGCTGTGTGGTTGGTTTCAGGCTTTGAGCTACGTGCACGCGCTCGCATGCGTGCGTGCAGAGCACACGAGCATGCACGAGTAGTGCACGTAAACACACAACACAAACTGAAGGACCGGAAACGGCGACCAGAGAGGGATGAATGAGAGCCTCAAATTTCTTTTGAAACTTTCGACCACTGTCCCAAAATCAACCCTCAAAAGGCACACAAACAAAAGCTACAAAAACACGAGCCGCCGAGAGTTAAGAGACCCTAGAGAAGTTCCTTAGATCGCTAGAAACCCAACGCAAAAGACGGAACTCGAATCGGAGACCGAACAGGCAAGAAACGGATCGGAACAACACAACCTGCGAGCTGCGGACAGTCCCCTAAGTACCGCGGACAGTCCGCTACAGTACTCTACAGTACCGCAGACAGTCCACTACAGTACCACGGACAGTCCGCAGGTCAAAAATCAGAAAACGAACTTCGCGAAACAGGTTCTGTATGTTGCTGAAAACTGAACTCCGGATTGTCCAGTGTTAAGGACGGACTGTCCGCAGTTCAACACAGCAACACACGACTTCAGAAGGTGGTTCTGGACACATTGAACCGAGGGTGGCGGACTGTCCGCGAAATGCCCCCGGACAGTCCGCGAATCGCGATTCTACACGAACAGAGCGCCCGAAAAATCGCCTCCTCACTTCGATCCACAAATTTTTGGCCAAATCTTCACCAACTGCTACGAAACTTGGTGAGCATGATCACAAGGCAGTAGGGGAGCTACCTCTAAGAGGTCATCGCCCAATTTGAAGCCAATCAACGGAAAATCGAAGGGGCACGAAAAACACCGGTTCTTGCAACCTAGACCAAGAAATCGCCCGATCTACTTGCTCGTAAGGAATTGATGGATTTCCTTCGGTGGAAAGATTCTACTCACGTCATAGCACGAATCAAGACAACAAAAACGAACCAAAATGGTCTAGAAACGACGAAACGAAGGAAGAACTAGAGGGGAGAAAACGAAGAACGCGAAGAACACATCATGAACTCACAAATTGATTTCTCCGCCGAACACCGGAGGATTCGGGACCTCCTTCCCTCAAAGATTCGTGGTTCTTACACTAATTGGTGGATTAGTGGACCTCTCTCTCACACAAGCAACTAGAGGAAGAAACCCTAAAAGAGAAAAATGAAAATGGAGGAGGTGAGGGAGATGGGAGCTCCCTCATCCTATTTAACAGGGCTATTACACATTCCCAGTTTTGCCCCTGGATACAAAAGAGCCAAACTATTTAGCCTAAGGACGTAAAGGTCCAATCCTGTGTCATCTTCATCCAACGACCACCGCGCCTCCTCACCGGTAGCTTCGCCTCGACGCGAACTCCCTGATGCCGCCACGTGCCGTCCGTTCCTCCTCGGAACTTCCGTCCGGGTTTTGAGGCCCAAACCCGTAAACCCGCCACCAATGGTTTTGAGGCCCAAACCACCAAACCGCTCGCGAGTAGCGTACTCCATACGCGTTCCCCGCCGATGGTTTTGAGGACGAAACCACCAAACCCCCGATGTCGACGCGTGTCCGACCTCCCGCCAAGCATGACGCCTTCGCCTTCCTCCTTGACTCGGCCCACCGGCCTCCCGCCAAGTGTCACGACGCCATCGTCTCCATCTTGACTTGGCCGACGCAATCTTCATCACCATGTACACTCGCACTCGTCGATGTCCCAAGTGTCAGCCACCGCGGCTAGTCACTCGGCCTATTGGTTTCTCGGTCCAAGCCTCACGTCCGCCCTTTACCACTCCCGGTCCGTCGGCACGGCACGTCCTCCTTGACCTTCACCTCGCCGTCGACTACCGCCTCCGTGCTCCACACCCGCACACCACGAGCCAAGAGACATGCACACATAGCTTTCGCCATGGTAGGGTTAGTCACCACTCAACCTACTTCGTAAATTACATTGATAATCACTCATCACAAAACGAACACACAAGGGTACTTGTCAACCTTGTATTCGCACAAACAACCACTGTCTTGTGTTCCTGTCACTCTCGGCCGTACCCTTCTCATGCACGAGAGCTCTATCATTTGTACTACTAATTTAATCCGTGTCTTATAATTAAATACCGTTATGCAATGGTTGACCACGAAAACCAAAAGCAAAAACAAGTACACTACACATACAATCTGATCCAAATATACATGGATATCTTTGCACACTCAGCAGATCCTACTGCTGATAGCCGAAATCCATCCCGATCCAAACTGAGAAAAGCGGCTCCTGGAACCGAAAGGCCAGCACAAACTGAGAAAAGCGGCTCCTAGAATCGAGAAAGGCCGAGCCATCCATCCCAATCCAAAAAAAACTGTGGAGAAACGACCATGCACCGCCGGCCCACCTGATTGCCCACGGAAAGCGACGCGGTGGTTGCCGGCCGATCCATCGTCCCGAGTCCCCGACCTGCTAATAATACTTGTTGGTGGGGCTCAACTCAAGTTGATCTCTTGCAAATATCTATCCAATGCAGAATGGAGCTCCTGGCGAGCCTGCACGCACCTGTCACGAACCTATTAGTCCCAGCTGTGTCCGGATGCGATCCATGTGCAATAATTACACTTATTCTGAACCAACTCCAAGCATCATTTGATCGCCCCTGTGTTGTTCTTGTTCAGATATGTATGTAGGCACCGCGTCTGTTTTTGTTCAAGAAAACAAAAACCTTGTGGTGTGCATGTATGCTTGTGTACTGCTGGGGGTCCAAATCACCTGACGCATCGGTTCTGAAGAGACGGTGTTCCCATCTGCAGAAATGGAACGCTCGGTTCTTTCTTCTCTTGCAGTTGGAGGGCTTTTGTTCCTTCCAGAAATAGCCCTGCGCCCCTGCCGGTTGATGGGGACAAGTTCAGTGTTGGCGTAGGTGCGATGCCCAAGCCAATGCAAAAATCCGGTTTGATGAACTCGAGGGATTCCTGATTCAGTTTCTTTATTTTGGCTTTCGCATCAACAGTTAGTTCGTGGATAAAAAGTTTTAGGGTGTCATACCGGATATTTAATGGAATATCGGAAGGATTGTTTAGATACTAATAAAAAAACTAATTACATAACTCGCCTAGAAATCGCGAGCCGAATTTATTAAGCTTAATTAATCCATCATCAGCACATGTGTATTATTGTAGCAATTATGGCT
Source organism: Saccharum hybrid cultivar R570 (assembly GCA_038087645.1). NCBI lineage: Eukaryota > Viridiplantae > Streptophyta > Magnoliopsida > Poales > Poaceae > Saccharum > Saccharum hybrid cultivar. Next base: position 38,709,381 of record JAQSUU010000534.1, on the reverse strand, counting down.
AATCATGGATTAATTAGGCTTAAAAGATTCGTCTCCTGGTCTCCATGCAAACTGTGCCATTAGTTTTTTTATCTACATTTAATGCTCTATACATGTGTCTAAACATCTGATGTGACGGAATAAAAAGTTTTTAGGTGGAAATTAAACAGGCCTTCAAGAGTTTTTTCTCTCTCTTTTTGCATGTGATAGAATTTGTTCCGTCACTATATGTCTATAATATAGCAGCACATAATATGTACTCTATGCTTTGACAACATTTCACAGTGGATATTTCAAAGGCGTACGCGTACCAGATACGTACTACAAGCATGTCATGTGCATCCGACGTTGGTTGGTTCATACTTCAGACTGACTACTTTGGTTATAATCCATGACTGGAACAGAGACGTGCTTACAACAATCATCATGTACTACCAATCATCCGATCTGAAAATTTCCAAATTTCAGGAAGTTCAAATCCTTTTTTTAAGGCTTGCTAGCGTCCGGATGCCCGCACCCTGCAATCCGTTTCCCGCGCCGTTTTGCGCCCTCACTCGGGGCTCGCACTGCCCCAAACGTCACCAGCATCGAAAAGAGGGGAGGGGGCAGCGGATGGCCAATGGGCACCGGGAAGAGGAGAAGACACCGAGGCGATGTAGCAGAAGGCGAGGAGGAGAGATGCAACACCCAATCTACTTTTGAAACATCAAAATGCAACACTTACAACATTTGTCTGAAGGCAGATTAAACACTTGAAAAAAAACACCTGAAAACACTCGAAAACCATTGCAAACATACGCAACATCTAGATAAAACATATGCAACATATGTGTGAAACATACGCAACATACGGATAAACACACTTGCAACATACGTCCAGAAAACCCAGATAAAACATTAGTAACAGACCCTTGCAATATACGTGTACAACCATTGCAACATATGCAACATCTCGATCTACTTTTGCAACATCCATCTGAAATACTTGCAACATATCTCTGAAACACTTAGAAACATATGCTTGCAACATGCACTTTCAGCAAAACTTGGAAGCCATGCGGGCAGAGCACTGCACAGCGAGATCCGTCTGTGCGATCGCGGTGGAGAAGGAGGACGGCAACGGGCGGGCAACTATGCTGCCCCCAGCGATAGGGCGCACGCGGTGCCCCTAGTGAGCGGTGCCCGCGGTGGAGGCGACAGCAACAGCCGGGTGGGTGCGGCCTTGCGCGGCGAGGCGGCAGCAGCTGTGTGGGCGCGGCAGCGGTGGAGAGGAAGGCCAGCAGGAGGCGCGGTGAAGAGGAAGGCGTGTGGGAGACGCGGTGGAGCGCGGTTGCGGTTGCATGAGTTTTTTATAATCTATGGCGACCGGAGGGGAGCGGATAGGAACGGATAGGTTCCTGAATGTTGGGTCCACCTATAGGGGCATCCGGCGCGGACAGACATCTGATTGCTAGCACTACTTTTTTTTTTGCCTTTTGCTTCAACCTGGTCAAATGGCTAATTAGTTTTTTTTTCTCTTCATTTTCTTTTATAATTTAGTAGTGACGATTCATATGGAGCGTCCATGGACACTTGTTATGTATTCTACATGCCTTATGCCTATGCGCGCGTGCATCCAACATTCCAACGCATAAGAGAACTGTAATTTTTCTTTCTAACTATTTCTTCTAAATTTAATCAACAATCTCATACGGTAGATGTGTACACATGAACATATAGGGCGTGTTTGCTACGCTGCTCCCAGGGAGCCAGGCCGAGAGCTCCTTTTTGCTCCTGGGGAGCCTGGCTCCCACCCGGCCCATGGCCTCCAAACATGGAGCGTTGCAGCTCGGGGGCGCGAGCCACCCTCCCGGCCACCCTCCAAACACGCCCATATTATCTCATGACTCCATCATGAAACCGTTCACAGCATGGGCAGATCTAGGGGTATACCTGGCTCCCAGTACGTGTGTATATTTATATATTGTAAAAAATAAAAACTTATCTACTTAACCGTTGACTAAAAAATTCAAATAATAAGTATTGCAAGTCTATTTTATATCTACATTTCGAATTATCATGTCATTTGAACTAGTTTTATTGTAATTTCTAGAAGTTTTCATTTTTGCAACTTCATCTTCGAAATTAAGAGCCTATTTCGATTCGTATGCTAATTGTTAGTGAGCTAATTTTAGCCCTAACCCATTCAAACACGGGCTAATAGATAGGCTAATTTGTTAGCCAAGTCTCCAACTAGTTGTTAGCCAACTAACTTGCAACTCTAACTAATTTTGAACTATTTTTTAGCCGTAGCCAATAACTACTTGTAGCTGATCCAACGGACCATAAACTTATCTTGTGATTTAGTGCCTATATATACTGAATTATGTTGCAAAATTTATAATTATTTACCGAATTGGTAAATGATTTTATAAATTGTATATGAACTTTTTTATACAGCATACCCTTGGTAAAATTCTAGATTCGTCGTTTGGTTCACACTGATTGTTTTTCAGTTGGCCTGCTATAGATTTCACTCCTCAATCCTAAACCCTTGGTTTTATGAATACATTATGCTTCGACCAAATTTTACTCTATGGCTGGTTCCAAGGCGCTCTCGCATAAAAAAATTGCTATGGTATTCATACTGATCAAACCTTTTTTATTAACTAGGTTTATAAAAATATTAGCAATATTTATATATCTAAATAAGTTTTGTCGGTGTTTTGTAAACAGGACTAGTAAATTTATACGATTGTCGCGCTGCTCTAGAAAGACGATGATAACATCCAAAAGACACGAGGATTTATACTGGTTCAGGCCAGAACCCTACGTCCAGTCTCAGAGATGATCAAGTGCGTGTTCCTCACTTGAATGCTCTGAAGTTCATACAATAGGGGTGTAAGAATGGTGGAAGAGGTAGGAGAGCTAGAGCCAGGAGACGGGCTGCCCGAAAGGAAGCTTCAGGAGCCCTTTTACGATGGGAGAATGAGTGAATCAGAGTCAGAATGGATGCCCTGGCTGCTCTTATATAGAGTACGAGGCCAAGACGTGTACAAAGCAAAGGTTCTCCTGACCGAAGGGTCGTGAGCCTAAGGGAGGACCTAACTAACTTGGCTTGCAAGCTACGCTATCATGTGGTGCATGTCTGGGCGTGGTTGTCATCATGGTCTTGTGGCCATGTCACGGCATGGCCGTGGTGGCACTGTAGGCACGGTGGTGGTTCGCCAGCCGTCCTATGCGACGTGGTCTCCACCGTGGTCTTCGTCATTGCCTTCTGGTTTCCTAGGGGCGTCGTACAGGAGTTGGTAGCTGCCCCAGGTCGCCTATTGCCTCACCGTCTTGTGGAGTCGGTGGCCACGATCCCAAACTCCGGGGTCGTGGCTTCCGTCGGTCTAGATGGCCTCCAAGTCCAGGCCTCCGTCGTGGATCACATCCCGTAGCGGGTAGAATCGTACATGCGTCTTGTCGGGCCATATCTGAACAGTGGGCACCATACTTGGCCATCACTGTCGTGCGGTGTTGTCTTTTCCGTGCTGTGTGGCACAGGGATGGCATCTGACCATACCGAGGTGACCGCTGTCCCCTTGGTCCTTACGGGGTCAGTGCGGCGTGCTTACTCCTGTCAGGGCAGGCACGCTTGGCTGGGTCCGACCTCTCCTTGTTCCTCCCAGGGGTCGGGACTGTGGAGAGTTCGTGGGTTTCTTGTGCGTCGTGCGGCTAGGTATGTTGAATAGGTCGTGGCCGACTTCGCCTTAGTGTCTGGCCTGGTTCATTTGGCTCAGCTGGGCCTCGGTTGTTCGGGCCTTCACTAGCTGATGTATCACGAGTCGCTCGGCCTGTTAACTAATCGATGTCTTGAGACATCCGGAGATTATAACCCGAACAAGTTTATTATAAAAATATAGTAAAAAATATATCTAATAATATTAATTATGTATTAAAAAATATTAATATTTTTTATATAGATTTAGTTAAAATTAAACTAGTTGATTCGTTAAGAAGCCAGAAGTAGAGAGTGCTCGCTGCAGCTACTTCAGCCCCGGCTATGGCTGCAACTGCAAGGAAACAACTACTATGTACCGTAGCTACAATAAGCTATAGCCGAATGTTCGCTGGAGCTACTTTTCAGCTATAAAATAATATTTTTCTCTCCCAAAATTTCAGTATAAGCATCAGCATAAGCGAACAGACCCGCAGCTCAATAAGTTGCAACGAGAGGTATTAGGTTGGCTCAGACTGACTACATTAATTACAAGTTATGATCTGAACAGAGACCATCATCAAGCCCTGCCTTCCACTCCACATTAAGGGGTGTTTAGATCTATTAACTAAAGTTTACGAGGTGTTACGTGGGGTGTCGCCTGGGGTGTTTGATACTAATAAAAAAACAAATTACAGAATCTGTCAGTAATCCGCGAGACAAATTTATTAAGCCTAATCAATCCGTCATTAGCACATGTTTACTGTAGCACCACATTGTCAAATCATGGGCTAATTAGGTTTAAAAAATTTGTCTCGTAAAATAGTCTCAATATGTGCATTTAGTTTTATAAATAGTCTACATTTAACGCTCCATGCATATATCAAATATTTGATAGGACATCGACTAAAGTTTAATTATTAGGAGGTGAAACAAACACTCCCTTAGTCTGTCCCTAAAATAATCGTACTGTTGTTTGTAGGTCCAGAACAAAAGAATTCCTGCGTCCTGTCTCCAACGGAGAAAACGACGACGTGACATCGGACCCTAAAGAGAATAATCTCGCGACAGAAGCAGACGTCAGCTAAGAACAACGTGATATCGCCGGCCATCTAGATTGATCTGTGACGGGCACCATCGATCGACCGGCAAGAGGGGCAGAGGGCTAACGGAGTCCAAGAATCTGTTAGACTCTCGTTAATCAGCAGTGGCGGACCAATTATATGCAGAGTCAGAGAGAACCCCTTGCCACTGTCCGCAAGCAAGGTAGTAAGGTACGTATCTGTCCCCCCGTCCATGGCTTGTCGATCAGGTCGTCTTCGCTGACCACCAACGCCTCGCTCGATCGAGTTCGTCGGGCATATAGCCATGCCATGGCAAGCACAGAGGGATAGATAGACAGATAGGTCCAGTGCAAGCAAGCAGACTGCAGACATCGTCTAGCAGGGAGCAGCGCTGCAACGGTGGTGGCTCATCGACGATGCCGGTTCACGTGGCGCTCCTCGCCGTGCCGGCAGTGGCGGCCGGGTTCCTGCAGGCGTTCCAGTTCGCGTTCCTGCTGTGGTCCTTCAACCTGGCGCTGCCGCTCGCGCGCCACCTGCCGCGGGCGTGCATCGCGCTCCGCGGGGTTGCGTCCTTCTACGACGGCGAGCTGCGGCGCTACGCCTACGCGGGCGCCGTGCCCGTGCAGCCGCGGAGCCACCGGTACGCCTCGCTCCGTGCCGTGCAGCAGAGGACGCACGGGGATGCCGTCGTCGCGCACGCCATGGTCGCGCTCGTCGACATCTCCTACTGACGTTGCAGCATTGCAACAACACGCGCACTTCCGGGAGATCAATTCGCCGGACGACTTGAGTAGATCCAAAGTGATTCCTCAGCCTGTTAGCATGCCATTTCCCGAGTTGAGGTGTGTTTGCGAGCTTCAGTGAATTGTACGCGAATTCGAGTTGCTTGATTTACCATACTTGAAGTCGTCAGTATGTCATTCAAGGTTACTGTAGGCATACCACGAGTCCAGAGTGCACGACGTGCCTAATTATTTGGAGGTCAACTCCTTATTACCGAGATAGGTCCCGCAATTTTCATGGTGCGCTTTGTTGTTTTTGGATGGGGTAGATTGCCAAAAAGAAGTTTTGATTCATATCTGTAGGGATCCAAATAGCCGCGGATATGCTTATTGTTGAAGTTGTCTTTTCTCATGTAACACAATTGGATAATGCTGCCTTAATGTAATCTTATTTTTTTAGAGGTTGTTTTGTGTCATGTTATCCAGCATTTGTAATACCTTTTGCTTTCCTTCGTATATATCAGATATGAGGCACTCTTTGAGTGCCTTTCTAAAAAAAGGCTTGTTTGGATCCATGGTTGAGTTGACATGCCATATTCTAGAGAATGCAACGTCAGTTGAAAGCCTTACCGTGGACACCATATTTAACGAGGTGGCCGATAGTAATATTAGTCGGTGTTCTGTTTAAAGCACTGGTAAATGCAGCCCCGTAGGTAGGGATAAGATATTGGAAGCGCGCAAATCACTTAGCGTTATGAGAAGTCACATCCTAGGTAGAGTTCCTTCTGCGGTTAAGTTGAATGTTGGGGAGCCTTGTAACCGATGCCACGTTATAGATGTCTAGCTGTTGTGATCTTATCCGATATTTAAGCATCCATCCTTGGATATATTGTGATTAGATATGTAATAATGTTGCACGTGTTGTCGTAATTGCTCATTGTCTGGTCCTGTGATAATACACTCGAGTGCTTTGTTTATCAGTACTACTGTAAACTTATCACAATACGCTGTGCGTTTTTTTGGGTGTGTGCGTGACGATGCACTGCGATGCAAGAGTGCGTGTTTATTCTGCCCATAATTGATTCATGAATGACAGATGCATGCAACAGCTAGTCGAGTACTAGGGCCATTTGGTGGATTCCATATTCTTGTAAGGACAGCTCTTCAATGGTTACTTAATTATGAGCTAACTCAAAGCCTATTGTTTCTTAAAGCATAGTATTATTTTATATTTTAATATAAGAGAAAGAAAACCTAGTTCTTGATCAATAACTAGTCTCATGCATATAGCCCTGTTCGCTTGAGCTTATCAGCCAGAATCAGTCAGCCATTCAGAGCATCAGCAGCCGCCGCAGGAACCATCAGCCGAACAGGGCTTTATGATTTTTATATGAGAATGTTACGTTGGACTATTCATAACAGATTTTATATGAGGATCTCATGTGGGACTATTTATGTTACGAGTTATTTGCTAAAAGTTAGTATTATTGAAGAAGTTATCTTAAAGCTAATAATTAGCTCATATTGTTGAGGGTGTCCTAAAAAAGTTTTAGATCCTGATTCTATTCATAAATATTTTAGATCTAGATTTCATTTAGAAATGTTTCTTTGGTGATTCATGGTGCCTTTGATAGGGACCTAGATTTTTTTTACAAACGTTTTGAATTCAAATTATCTTAGAAAACATTTTATATGGTGAATTAGAATCACCTTATGAGATAGTTTTGGCTGGTAGGTTAGATTCTGATTCACAGAAAGATATATATTTTCTTAAAAAATCATATAAATAAAAATATATTTAAAAGAAGAACTTAAATAAAACTCATTTTAATTTATTGCATGAAAAAGGATTGTATATAACTATAGCGAGGCAAAGAAATAGAGGTGCTCTTATGCGAAACCAGTCTTGTTGATTCAATAATTCAGTCAAAAACTGAGAATCGTTCCAAACCAATTCCGATTCTAGTGGAAACGTTTCTGTGGTTTAGCTATTTGGCATCGATCATTGGTTTCAAAACAAGAATCCGGAATGTTTCCGTGTGCCAAACACTCCATAATCACTTCATGAACCATTTGGCTAGCTCACTAGATTCTTAAAACTAGAAATAGAATTAGGAGGAAACTAGATTATTTTGGTGTTTCTCTAGACTACTAAAGAACGAGAATCGGTTCCAAATGATTTTTTCCTTAAATGTTTTCCTCTTTGTGACGATTCTAGTGATTCAATGCTGCCAAATACAACCTTCTAGTCTACATAAACTTTATGAATTAATAAAAAGAGAACTTCATGACCCAAAATTTGCTTATATTGAGTACTAAGTCTTGCTAGGACCGGGAGAAATGCAACATCGGCACTCCGCAGCTAGACTTATGGAGTTCTCTGTTGTGGAGTCGTTAGAACTGAAACGCCATGCGATGCACTTCAAAAGCACGGCTGGTAACCAGATTGCTAGATTGCCCAAGTTGTTCTGCCGGTATTTGGTAACAGCGTGACATCGGGTCAATGGCATCGGCCAAGGTAGAATTGCAGCATCTACACTGGGTGGCACTAGTACATGTTAAACTTCCTCCGGTTTACCGTGCAATCTAACAGGTTGTTTGAATCCATTAGCACTAATTTTAGTAGCTAAGGGTCTGTTTGGAATATGGGATTTCCTCCTGTTCCTACGTTTTTCCTATAAAATTGAACTGACTCCTACGAAATTCCTATGTAAATCCTGTGAAATTCATGTGTTACAAACAGACCCTAAAAATAGTACTAGTGCATCCAAACAGACCTCCTAATAAATCCGCTATTTATTAGCTTGAAGGTTGCAAGAGGTTAGCCAAATCGTTTTCTAAAGGTAAATTTGGTTATTATTAAAGAAAAAGCGTATCCAACGGATTCTGTAAATGATTCTCCAAATTTATTAGCTCTCCATCCCACCTTATTCGCTCTCTACTTTTGGATAGCCTACATCACTAGTCATCCAACCTCTTGGTTTTACATAGTGTGTTTAGTACTGTAGTATTTTTTTTATCAAATCTATTTTAGAGAGTAGCTAAATCAGTAATTTTGGCTAGTCTTTTTTTTTGGGGGGGGGGGGGGGGCTAATCTTGAAGATGCTCCAACTTAGATCGACATCGCCGGATCCCTCTCAACTTGTTGGAGGCGGCTCTGGGTTGCCGAATGCGCTCAACTTGTCGAAGGAGGAGAGAGCCATAGGTCAAGTGCTCAGGGCCAAGCCAGGCCCGCGTGCGTGCTGGGCGTCAAGCACATGCCCCGCCTGCAGGAAGCCTTTGCCATACATAAAAGCCCATAAACAAAGAAGGCAAGACAAAAAAAAGCCCATACGCTAGGCCCACCAAATTCTGTTCTTGCTAAGGCATGTCAGCCAACCCACACAACGGCTCGTGGGCCGTTCCAGATTACGCTGATCTGCTTTCCTATCGTACCTGCCGTTCCAAGCACCAGGGGAGCTCGACTTGCTCCTGCCTCCCCGCTCTTCGCCTCCCCGACTCCCCGTCCCGGACTCCCGGCGGCGCCAACTCGATTTCTTCCCCTGACGCCCTCTTCAGTTGTTCCGGCTTTGAATCCAATATAGGGACGGCTTCGAATCCAATAATAGGGAGATCTAGAGACAGAGGGCTGGACAGATACATAAAAGGACACAAGCACACAAGCACTCGCGCCATGCAGAGTCAGTTGGGGGAGCAGCCGTCGGGCGACCGCCTTTGTGACCTCGAAACCAGGTTTCATGGGGATGCTATCGCTAAACCGCCTCTTGGTCAAGGAGGAGCGGAGGCGTTGCCGCCGAATCCAAGCATGCAGTAAGCCGCTCTTCATCCCCTTGAGGCCTCGACCCTTCTTGGTTATTCATCCCAGCTACCTTATGTTCAAGGCCTGAATTTTGGAATCTGTTGCCTGCTATGCATATTGTTACTCTAGTGCCCTGTGGAACGAGCCTGTGGTGCTGCGTTTATTGTTTCTATAAACAGAAAAATAGCTTTTTTATGGTGTCTGATGGTCCATTTATGTATAGTTATTATATTTTCCAGGAAACTTTTCAAGGTAGGAGCAAACTGACACATTTAGATTGATCTATAAGTAGTTTTCCTATGTTTTATTCAAATGTTGATTTGCTTACTAAAAACATTTATCAGATTTTGAGACATAAAAACATTCATCAGACATTTTGAGACGTAATAACATTTTATCAGAGATTTTGAGACACAAAAAGGATTTAGTGATAAATTATTGATAATGGTGTATAATGGTTTGAGAAGGGCCGGCTGTACCCACTCAAACACTTGATGAGTAGTTCACTCAAAAACTGCAGTGAACATGACATGATTTGAGAAGCGGCTGAGGTGCCATGTGCTAGCAGCCTACTATCCAAAAGGTAGCTGGAATGCCAATGGTTTGTTTGTCCAATATTGATTCCAAGATAAGCGCTGAAGGGAGGAGAACAGAGGTGGTTGGGAAAGGATATTGACCCCACTTGATGATGTTGGGAAAGGGAGGGTGGGGGTCACATTTGTTTGCTGGAAATATTTGTGATCAATTGTAGCTTTTTCTTGAATCAAAACAAGTTGTTTTATTATTACATAAAGTTACTGTTTTGCAACAGTTGATAACAGAAATATTTTGGGTTGCTTTGCGCACATTTATATATGCTTGAGTTGGTTGTTTCCTGAAGTTAATATCTGTATCATTAAGGACCATGCATGATGTGTTGCTGATGGATCTATTGCTATAGTGCCACAGAAGAACTCACGCTGCCAAGAAAGAGGTCATTCTCAGGGTGGTGAAATATCCACATATTCAGGGCCAAACCTTCCTGAGGTATGGCATAACATGTTGATAATGGAAATCTTACACTACAAGTAAAACCTTACTATGGTTGCTCTAAACGACGGGGCTGTGCTAACTACATAAAAAAATTGTGAACAGATTTTCTAGTATTTTCTTTGTTGTTACGTGAAGGCTAAGCTTAGCATTTTCTACCGATATGGGTTTAGTGACATGACAACCACTATGTTAAAGCTTATTTAAAACACATAGCCTTCTAAAACTTGCTCTCTCTGTAGAAAAGATGAAACAATATAGCCAAATGTCATCGTTTGGTAACCTGAAAGCAGATTTTTTTTAAAAAAAAAGATTTTGAAAGCTAGCTCGTCAGCAATTTGACAGTCCTTGTTACATGGTATTACCTAAGAAGTTCAAGGAGTAACAGGGCTCTGGTTTATGGCTCCCTTTACGCATTCTGAATTGCTGGATAGATCACTTCCCTATGAAACCTGTGAGCCTTCCAACTTTTGACGAAATCTGCACTGAGAATTTCAAGTTGAACTAATAAACTTTACACCTTTTTTATTTCCAAAAGACTTGTTTATTCTTCTTGAGCCAGTTGCCCCAGTTAGAGCATTTACTATAAACATACACATTGTCGTTTCCACTTTGTTTTTCTCCTGATTATTAGTGGCCATACAAGATTGCAATCATCCATTCATCCTCAAGGTATTGCAGCCATATAGTAAGTAAAAACTGCCTAGCCTACAACCTAGTAGTGGCTTTTTTTAAAAAAATCTTATACTGTGCCATATGCTGATATCTTTGACTAAGACCAATGTATCTCCCTACTTGCTGTCCATAATGCCTACATGACAACGTGTGAAAATTGAAATGATGGGCAGCATATTATAACACTATAACAACCTTACAAGAAAATATTACAGGAAATGGATTTGGAATCAAAATATGGTTGACTAATTAGTGATAATGGTTGATCACAATAATTACTAATAAATGTCTTTTTATGAAATCCACTAATTACCACCCTGGCTGTAAAAAAAGGTTCTATGCACGAATGGAAGTTGTTTACCTCAATTATTTTGTACAAACATGAAGGGTTCACCTGGAATAGAACGAGTCTATGATGTACCATTAATTTTTTAGAAGTACAACAACCTCAATGTTCAACAATTCTTTCCAAGCTTGTGCAGGATATCTGGTGCCATATACACTCCCTAATGCCACTGCGTGATTCTGCCTGTGTATCTCGTAAATTTTTATGTTCTTGGAGATGCTGCCCCAAGCTCACCTTCACCGAGGAAACACTAGGCTTGAAACAAAATGCTTATCAAAAGAGTGATAGAACAAAGAAATTCACTAGCAGAGTCGATCACATTCTGAAAAATCACTCAGGTGTCGGCGTGAAGTCACTCAAGATTGTAATTGGTCGCCATCTTAATGTGGACACTTGTCATTTTAATAGTTGGCTTCAGAATTCTATCACACCAGGGATTGAAGAAGTCATCCTTTTCCCACCTACAAAACATAAGGCAGAGTACAACTTCCCTTGCTCACTTTTACTTGATGAATGTGAAAACTCCATTCGATATCTTTACATCAACGATTGTGCCTTCCGCCCCCGGTTGGATTTGATTGCTTCAGGAATCTGACAAAGCTGCATCTGGATCATGTGCGTGTCACGGGGGATGAATTAGAGTCTCTTATTTCTAGGTCTTTTGGTTTGGAGCAGTTGGAACTCCGCTCGTGCATGGAGATAATCTGCCTGAAGATACCATTCTGGCTAGATCGGCTCAGCTCGCTGACTGTGTCTTCATGTGACAAGCTGCAAGTGATTGAGAGCAGAGCTCCTAACCTCTCCACTGTTGAGTTGTACATTGACCCAGTACAACTCTTACTTGGAGAATCATCACGAGTTAAGAACCTAAATCTGGGCTTTTCACGGGAGGTCAGCTGCGTCAGTTATGCTATTACCAAGCTTCCTTCAATTGTGCCACATCTTGAAACTCTTACCTTATATTCTGGTAGTGAGGTATACTCTTAAACTTCACATTATTAGATATAGTAGTGTTATGACATCTAACTGTAGTCATGCTCCACAATATAATTAATTTGAGATATCTTTCTGCAGAGGATTAACACACCAACGGTAGCAAACAAATTCCTCCACCTCAAGTACTTGGATATTAGTCTTGCTGAAGATGACGATGATGAGACTGCTTTCCGAGCCTATGATTATTTGTCCTTGGTTTCGTTTCTGGATGCTTCTCCTATCTTGGAGACTTTCATCTTGAGTGTGAGTTACTGTTCATATTACGAGGATATATAATGTCTATTGTGGAGCCATTATTTAAGTGACATTAACTGAATATTGATGCTATGCAGGTGGATCAGCTTGACATGCATCATGATTCAGTTTCTGGGGATGTCGCCTCATATCTGAGGCAGATTCCTGAACACAAGCATGACAGGCTCAAGAAGGTGCAGATCAATAGCTTCTGCTCTGCAAAGAGCATATGGTTGAGTTAACATGTCATATTCTCGAGAATGCATCAGCACATGAAAATCTTACACTAGACAGCATATTTAGTCAGCTGGAGGATGTCGACGATATTGTTAGGTGCTCGGGCCGGAAAACTGGTGAGTGCTTTTCCAAAAGCAAGCAGATGATAGTGGAAGCACATAAAGCACTCAAGGCCATCGAAAGATATATCTTGGAAAGAGTTCCATCCACGGTTAAGTTAAATATTCGGGGGCCTTATCCGGTGCCATGGTATAGATGTCAAATCACCGTGATAATCCTATATTTAGCTAAGAAATGGTGTGTTCAGTGTGTTGTGGTAACTATTCACTGTTTATGACGTGCCCAATGTTTTACTGTGAAATAGTGCACCGGGCCAGATGGGTTTGGCCCAAGCTTCTATCTTGCAGCCTGGGGAACGGTCAAGAACAGCATCATGTAATTTCTCTCAATTTTCTCAGCTCAATCACTCAACTCCCCTTTGCTTAGTCTTTTGTCACTTATTGGCAGTCCTAGGTATTTCATGGGAAAAGCTCCCAGCTTGCAGTTAAATGCATCTGCCACCTGTTGCCCTTGACTCTCTGACAACCCCATTGTGAACACTTCACTCTTAGCATAGTTTATCCTCATTCCAGACAGCTCCTCGTAACAAAAAGAAACTTCAAATTGGCTATGTCCAAAGCAGAGTGTTGTAGAAAAACAATGGTGTCATTAGCGTAATGTAAGTGTGTAAGACCACCCTCCACTAACTCAGGAACCAAACCATGAATAATTTCGTTCTCTCTTGCTAAATTCAACACCTCTGAGAAAGCATTTGCAACAAGGTTGAAAAGGAGTGGGGGACAGTGGGTCCCCTTGTCTCAAACCCTTATAACTTATGAAGTATAGTTGCCCAATTCCCCATTCAGATTCACTGCCACCTTTCTTCCTTGGACTGCTTTCATAATCCACTGTATTCATCTTTCATCAAAATTCTTCCTCCTCAACACATCTCTCAAAAAACCTCAATTAATCTTGTCATAAGCCTTCTCAAAGCCCAATTTCAGAATAATCCCCACCTTCTTGTTCACCCTTAACTCATGCAAAACTTAAACTCCATAGGTTCTCAAATCTTAACTTCTCAAGTTTACAAGTAACGTATAGAAGTGCTAAATCACAAGTACTAGGTTCTCAAATCTCAACTTCTCGGTCACGATCTATCACTGCTGGAGCAACCAGTCTCAGCCGAGGAGGTTTGGGCGGCGGTCAAAAAGACATCCCACCTGACCGCGCACCAGGGCCGGACGGATTCACAGGCGTTTTCTACAAGTCCTCATGGTCAGTTATCAGGGACGACATCATGGCGGCCATCAACGCGCTGCTGTTCAGCGACAGCCGGGCGTTCCACCGCCTGAACAGCGCCCTAATCATCCTGCTGCCAAAATGGCCAGACGCGTCAGCGCCGACTGATTATAGGCCAATCACAATGATCCACAGCGTTGCGAAGATGGTGTCCAAGATCTTGGCCATGCGGCTGGCTCCAAGGATGAACGAGCTCGTTTCAACAGACCAAAACGCCTTCATCCGGGGACGCTCCATTCATGATAACTACAAGTACGTCCAGCGCACTGCAGTACTCTACCGGAAGAGGAAGGTACCCAGAATTCTCCTCAAGCTGGATGTGTCCAAGGCGTTTGATACGTTGTCATGGCCGTTCCTTCTTGAGGTATTGCAAGCGCTGGGATTCGGAAACAACTGGCGTAGATGGATTACAACGCTGCTATCCACGGCGTCATCACGCATCCTCCTGAACGGCCAACCGGGAAGACCAATTATCCACAGGCGTGGAGTTAGGCAGGGCGACTCCCTGTCACCTCTGCTGTTCATCCTGGCCATGGAAGTGCTTAGTCGCCTGTTCGCCAGGGCACAAGAGGAAGGAGTCCTCCGAGGCATGAGCCAGGCAGGAATCAAGTTTCAGTGCAGTATCTACGCTGATGCCATAATCCTCTTTGCCCACCCGGACGAGCACGAAGCCACCGCAATCAAAGAAATTTTAGCGATCTTCAGAGAAGCATCAGGCCTACGAACGAACCTGGCAAAGTGCTCAATCACCAACATCTTCGGAGCAGCTGAGCACTTGGCGGCAATCAGAGACATCCTCGAATGTTGGATAGCGGAATTCCCAATCCGCTACCTGGGCCTCCCGCTGAGCACATCCAAGATACCGAAGGCTGAGATTCGGAGGACGCGGTCGCTAGAAGGTTGCCGGCATGCAACGGTCCTCTGATGGCGCTGAGTGGCAGACTGAAGTCTGTACTCTCGGCGGTACCAATATACTGCATAATCGCTGATGGTTTGCCGCCGTGGGCGAGACACGAGATTGACTCCATCTGCCGAAAATTCCTATGGCAGGCAAGGACGGCGAGGTCAGGTGGAAGTGTATGGTGGCTTGGCAGATGTGCACCAGACCAAAGGAACTCGGAGGCCTGGGGATCACTGACCTGTGGCTCACTAGGACTGCTTTCGAAAAAAAATGGTTGTGGTTGCAGAGGACTGACCGAGATCGCGCATGGTCTGAGTTCCCATTGAAGACATCCCCAGAAGCAGCAGCATTCTTTCGTGCCTCCACATATTCAGTCATTGGCAGCGGCACAGAGACCCTGTTCTGGACTGACAACTGGATCGGAGGGTCATCCATCCAAGCAATGGCGCCAACGCTGTTCCAGCTAATACCTAAAAGGGTGACCCAGAAACAAACAGTGGCCAAGGCGCTTCCAAATCGGGCATGGATACAACAGATGAGAGGAGGAGTTTCGGTGCCGGCCATTGCAGATTATCTGAAAATCTGGAACGCAACACAAGGTGTCGTGCTCAATGAAACGCGTGACCAAGTGATCTGGAGGTGGGCCTCCGATGGCAAATTCTCCATCAGGACTGCATATGGAGCTCTCCAACAAGCCTCGCACCCACTACCGGGGTGTGACCTCATTTGGGAGTCCTAGGCGCCACTCTGTATCAAATTATTCCTTTGGCTTGCCCTCAGGCTGCGTCATTGGACAGCTGACCGGCGGAGGTGATATGGCCTTGAAACGCAGGACAACTGTTTCCTATGCGACCAAGAACCGGAATCCATTGACCATATTATCGTGGACTGCTCATGCTCCAAGCAAGTCTAGTGGTGTATTCGGTCAACGCTGCGAGAAACTCACCAACTAGTGCATTCCAACTCCACTCTTGACTGGTGGAACGTTTGGAGACAGCAGTGGACAGGACAGTGTCACCGAGGTGCTGATTCCATCTTCGCGCTAGTTGCTTGGGAACTTTGGAAAGAAAGGAATGCAAGGTGCTTCCGCGGAGCAACCACCCAAGTGGCCGATCTGCTCAAACTCATCAAGTATGAGGCAGAGTTGTGGGTGCAAGCCGGTGCGAAGAACCTAGGTTGTCTTCTTCAGCGAGCAGTACCTTAGTCAAATGTATCTTTGGGGTGGGCTTCAGCTTGTTGCAAATCTAAAAAACCCCCCAACCATGTAATCATATTTCTCCCCACTTAATACAAAAACGCGCAAATCTTTTGCGTGATCGAGAAAAAAAATTCTTAACTTCTCAAGTTCAAAGTAACATATGAAAGTGCTAGATCACAAGTACACGAACTTACAGACACGATTACACAATCAAACAGCCACAAGTAAAAGTTTCAGTAGCAAAAAGCAAGAACAAATGCAGGTAAATGTTAGCAAAAGTACACGGCCTTTACAAATTAGAAGCGAACAGGAAGTATAGCCAAGTACATGTGCTGCTTATCTTTGAGATTACTAAATCAATTTTTGTGTTTCGAATTCTCAGAACAAAAGGTTGGGAACTTTTTTCTCTCGAAAAACGCAGGAGATCTACGTCTCATTGTATTAAGAAGAAAGAGGGTAAAAGTACCCAACACTTACAAGACACCCAAACACAACTCACACACACACGCTACTGCAGCCAAAACACAGACACACCTAAGATGGCTGCAAAACGACCCACACAGATCCAAAACACTAATCTCCAGGGAGATGGGCTGACAAGAGGGAAAGGCCTCGAGCTCCTGCTGTGGTCCACAACCGGCGCTCCTCTCCAGCCACTACTAAAGCCCCAGCAACACTAGGAGCTGCTCCATCAACCTCGTTCTAAACTATAGGCCTTGTTTAGATCCGAAATATTTTAGAGAAAAAATTCTGTAGCACTTTCGTTGTTATTTGGCAAAATTTATCTAATCATGGACTAACTAAGCTCAAAAGATTCGTCTCGACATTTACAGACAAACTGTGCAATTAGTTTTTTTTACCTACATTTAATGCTCAATGCATGCGTCCAAAGATTCGATGTGACGGGTACTGCGCAAACCTTTTTTGGCACTTTTTGCCAACTAAACAGGCCCATATGGTGCTTCCATTATTAACATGTAGTAGCTGTTACGGAACCCCAATGAGCACTGACCAGTAGCATCGTATCACTGCAATGGACAACAACCTTACTGCCGGAGTTGCCCAGCGGCCAAGCCTCTCATGAGACGCAGATTGCCGCCAGGCAAGGTGCAGCCGCCAGCAGATGAACCTGTAGGGTGTAGTCGCATGTCAGAGCGGCTACACCTACTGTGGATCTCTCGGCTTTGGAAGCAGCGCCATTGTCCTCTCCTGTGATGCAGGCCAAAGGACCTCGTCGGCCTAGTGCTAAGGTCACTGGCCCACTGGCCCAGAATGAGTATTATATAGTAATTAGGAAGAGGCTTTGTGACATGGGGCATGAGAAATTTGTACCTAAACTCTGAAACGCCTTTCCTATATGTTCCGGCTCTGTCTTGTTCCTTTCCTTCCCAAGTCTAGTCTAACACCGCAAGCTGCCAAGGCTTCAACGGTAGGAGCCAATAGCACCTGTAGTGCTGTCGTATGCTGTGCCTCGGTGGGGAACCGAGCGCGCGCCGAATTAAATTATGGCTTTGTCAATTTGTTGATGTAAATTCTCATTATGGCAAATGGTATTAGAGATTAAGACTCGAGTGTAGCAAAACGATTCAATTTAGCGTGTCAATCCAGAAGCACTATGTTTTGCTAATTTTGTTGTTGCACACAGCACACCGGCACTATTCCCGAACGCGTTGCCAATGTATACTGGGAATCAGATTGCCATTAATTGTTGGAGCAAGTTAGAACTGCAACGAACACCCCCGAAGCTAAGAGGTGTCCACTGAAAACTGAATCTCTTTTGCCATTAGTTCTCAAATTAATACGGTCGTCACAACGGCACCAAAATCTCAATTTCTCACAATAACCGAACTCTCAAAATGTCAATCAATCAATCATGATTCTAAAAAAAACCAATCATTCAATCATCATCAAAAACAATATTGAGAAGTATGTATTAGTCTTACGTGCAGTTGTTGCTGACGCACAGGTTGTGGATTGCTTCTCAAGGTGGCTCCTTAAGATATCCCCTAGTTTGTTGTAACCTTGTGTTGTAAGTTAGATTGGACAGAGATATGTTAGATGAGCTTGTTGTACAAGATTGTAAACTCCACGCTAGGGGCTCTTTCTAGCTAAGGCTGAGAAGGCATCACGTTCAACCATTTTCACACCTCCGTCTCCGTCCTTGGCCGCGCCTTCGCCTCGGGACCCCTCCGCAACAGCTGCACCGCCCTCACCATCGGCCCTCTATCTCCGTCGTCGACCACGCCTCCGCCTCGGGATCCCGTTGCAACGCCTTTCCCACCGGCCCCTCCGTCTGCGGCGTCCACAACTCCTTCGTCGTCACCCGCTTCCGCTATGCGTGCAGACATCGTTCCGATCGCCGTCACCGCCTCCCTCGCATCGTTCTAGCGCCGCTGGCCAGGCAACTCCTCCAGGCCAGCAATCACCTTTAGGGATGCCACCTCCTTCGCGTTCAGGACATTGGCGAGGCCCTAGCTGCAGTTGGGTTATCGCTCCTCCACCAGAAGGATGATAGGGCTACCCTGCACGTATCACGACCTGGTCCTGACACCCTTGTGGGCATCAACATCATGAGCATCTTTGCATTTGAAATCAAATAGTTAGAAACTGAATGCTGCATTAAACCGCTCACTGTTGAATTGACGAAGAATCTGCCAGCACCACCAGGTTATCTGCCAGTTCGCTAGCACGCTGTCAGTCAGTAACCCGACACCACCGGAGAGTCTGCCGTCACGATGGATTGTCTGATAGGATCGTCCCATGCAAAAATGTGAGTGTCACTTTGTGAATCACTGGGTCCCACACTTCACCACAGTTGTCCATCTCGTGGACACACCAAGACAGAGAGTCCACCAGCTCACTCTTACACTCCCACTCTCTCTAGTTCATCCCTCTACTCTCTCTCACACTCAAGCAAGGAAGAGGAGAAGGAAGGGAGGAGAAAGGAGAAGGGATTGGAGCTTGGAAGCAGCAAGAGATGGCTGTGGAGATCACCTAGAGGCCGTCGTCCACAAGAGGTAGGGGTTAGAAGGGGGAGGAGCCTTCTCACCCTTGCCATAAGGAGCTAGGAGGAGAAGGAGGCAAGAAGAAGAAGGTTTCGAGTTACCAAGGAAGAGCTCCAACTGCTCCATCCTCTTGGAGAGCTTGGTACCTTGTGTTTCCAGCCCTTGGTAAGGATCTAACCAAGCCAAACCTAGGATTGTGTCTTTAGGAGCCAAAACCTAGGAAACATCGATTTGTGGCCTAGAGTTAGTTTGCACCCAATGTAGTTAGAACTAACTACCTAGATATGTTCTATAGAACCCTAGTAGTCTACGCTGAAGATGGTTTACACATGCAAGCACCTTGGGTGAAGATTTGGATCTCAAGTTACTACGAGGTGTTCATTGTCAGTATCGATAGAGGGTCCGACATCACTAGCGGAGTGTCCGTCAGTACTAAATGTCTTACTGTCCACCTGCACAGAGCACATCTATAACCCACCGGAGTGTCCGTCACTACACCGGACCGTCCGATGAGTTATACGCCCGAGACAGAAGAGTGTCTAGAGAACCTAGATCACAGTTTTGGTACAACAGAGTGTCCATCGATATTCTAGAGTGTCCACTGAATTATAAACCAGGAACCCGAGAGCAGCCAGTTCCTACAGATGATCTGTCACTCGCACGGAGTATCCGATGGAGACTGAACCCTTAGTAGCCCATAGCACCCTACAGACCTGATCTGACGAACGGTCCACCACAGTTGACGAAACTTTCCGATTGGATCATCTTTTACACAGAGAGATTCCTGAGAGCACAGACTTCATACAGGAGGGTCTGATCCTAGTTCGGAGAGTCCGATGGATCCAGAGAGCCAATATCCCACTAAGTCCCAGTAACCACCGAACCGTCCGACATCCACGCCGGACTACCCGATAGTTACCAGTCAACAGATAACCAGTGTCTGACTACGCACTCACTCATGTGTCACTAAAGCATAAACAACTAAGAATCATTGCATAGCATGAGCATGTACTTTACGTAGTTCACTCATCAAGCATCATGCATGTATAGGTGACCCGATCCCGAAGAACCTGTTGAGGAGGAGCCTCAGGAGGAAGAAGCCGTCAAGCCTAGCAACGATGTTCAAGGCAGGCCCCTATGCATCCCTATGCTTTACAAATGCATAATGAACTATGTCTATCTACTGCATTGCTATGTTACCATATGATTAGTGAACCGGGAAGGGAATTACCTATGTCAAGCCTTATCCATATATTGTCACACCAATCAACCATACATGTCTTGTTTAACAAACCATGCTTAGTATGCTTAGATCTTAGAAGTCGAGCTAATGATGGGTTTCTCATTACTAGCGCGATGATAGGATGATAACCCACTAAGCAACACCTTGGGAAGGGATCAACACTAGTTCCACTTGGGAATGGTATGAACATTGGTCGGCAGGGGGTATGGTCATGGCAAGATAGGGATTCTTGGATGACATAGCTTGCTTACTGGTGTAAGGTCCAAATGGCTAGAGGGGGGTGAATAGCCTATTTAAATTTTCTACAAACTTTACTAAACAACAAGTTAGTAAATAAGATGGCGAAGCTAATTCTAGCACTAGCTCAACTACTTTTATGCAAGCCACAAATACAATTCTAGTGCAAGGCTATGATCTCTAGTTCACACCAACAATGCTAAGTCTCTAAACTAATTACTCCTAAGTGATAAGCTATTCTACTCAAGCTAAACAAGACAAAGAACAATAAGTAAAGGAGTGAGCTTGAATAGATATACCAACATTGATAAGAAGACATATGTCCAATGTACCAATCAATCAACGTGATCACATACACAAATGAAATCCTCGGCAATAAGATGACACAAGATTTTTTACCGAGGTTCACTTGCTTTCCGGCAAGCTACTCCTCGTTGTGGCGATGCACCCACTTGATGGATCGCGAGCTAATCAACTATCAAGAGTTGAACCCTCAGCGGGTGCCACACATCCACTCATAAGATGGGGATCCTCCAAGCCACGAGCTCCACTAGAGTAGCCAATTCGCGAACTCCCACGGGGAAGGCTCAAGAACCCCTCACAATCACTTGGTGAGGCTCGAAACAATCTCCAATCACGAGCTCAACACCACCGCTGCTCCAAGCCGTCTAGGGTGTCGGAAAACACCCAAGAGTAACAAGAAATCCGCAACAAACTCAAGAGTCAAGTGCCACTAGATGCAACTCTCAATGCAATGCACTTGAATCTCATTCAATCTCTCTATAGTATGCAACCAAGCAAGGAGATGAGTGAAGGGGAAGTTCTCTAGCTCAAAATATGTCTCAAGTGTTCAAAGAGTCAAGAGTTGGCCCCCCAAACCCGGCCACCATCTATATATAGCGAAGGGGTAAGCAACTAGCCGTTACCAGTCAACGCAGTGAAAAACGTGATGACCAGACGCACCGGTCAGGGTGACCGGACGCGTCTGATCACTACAGGACAAACAACAGTAGTGCGCGTCAGAGAGAGTCGTTGCCGTGACCGAACGCGCTGCACCCGGCGTCCAATCGGAGTCCAGAGAGCTCCTCGCACGATCGGATGCATCCGGCCGCACATGACTGGACGCACTGCACCCGGCGTCCGATCAGAGTCTAGTAAGGGTCCACTCACGACCGGACGCGTCCGATCGAACGTGACCGGACGCGCCACCGCGTCCGATCGACCACGCGAACTACAGACCCTCTGAGCGCCTGACCAGACGCGCCGGTCCCGCGAGTGATCGGACGCACTGGTGCAAAACCCTAGCCCGCGCGCCTCTGCAACAGCTGCTACTGACCGGACGCGTCCGGTCAAACTGAGACCACGTCTGATTCAGTGTCCGGTCACCCCAGTGACCTTTGTTCGCCTCTGTTTCTGTCCAAGATGACTTAGAGAAAAACTCTGCCACTAGCATAGTGGAAAATAGACATTTCATTTCCTCGAAAACGCCTGAATCCCGCGCTCACAAGCTCGGCGGGAGGGAGAGAGGACCCCAAACCCCTCTCTACCGCTCAAACTTCACCGCCTTCGCAAATGTGCTAACACCACCAAGTTTTCACCATCATGTGCATGTGTGTTAGCATTTTCACAATCATTTTTCAAGGCGTTATGTTAGCCCTCTACTAGATCCTAATGCATATGCTCAAGATGATGACCTAGTAGCACTTGATTCATGAGCTAACCGTGATTGCCCCTCTTGATAGTCGGCTATCAATCCTAAACCCGGTCAATCACTTCTCTACTCATCTTAGACCGGCAAAAGCAAACCCTATGATTATACCTTTGCCTTGATCACTTCGTTCCATGTCCACCTCCACATGCTTGATCACCATGATCATCATTTTATGTGCATCTCCATCATGATCGTCATTTTATGTTCATGCACCCTCTCTTTGTGATCTTGTGGCCACCACTCCTTGCCATATACGCCTTCATCACATGTGTTGCTTATGCCTAACTCAAAACACTTAACACATGGCATTAGCAACTTGGTGTCATTAATTACCAAAACCAAACTTGGGCTTTCAACTGGTTAAGGATTGTGTATCCATGGTAGTGAGTACGAACATAAAACTGTACAGACCACTTGTTGCCAATGGGGGTGACAAGCCAAGTAACTGATTGCGACCATCTTATCCGTGAAACTGGCAAGGGGATAGCGTCGGTGGGGAATGTCCGGGACATTGACCGGGCATCATAGCCGAACCTTTCACCGGACATCATGGCCGGGTTAGGGAAAGGTTGAGGCATCGAGATATCCCTTCTGTACCGACGGGTCTTATGGGCGATATCCCTTGTTTCGAATGGGGTTAACTTGTACCCCTCTGCAGAGTATAAAACATTGAAAGCAATAAGTTCTACTTCTAGATATCGACTAGAGTTGGGCGTGGACATCAGAACTTGTGGAAGATCGAGTTCCCGCTTGTTAATGCTTAACTTGTTTACCTATGCTATGCTTAATAACTGCTACGTCATAGATCACCTTTACTTTACAGTATAAATGCTTTTACGCAAAGATATGCATTCCTTGCTACTACCCAAATGCATAATCCTTGTTTATTATATTGGGTAAGGGAGTACATTCGAGTACTCACCCTGTGTGATCTTAAGTTTTGCAGGTACCGTAGTCCCTATGCATGGATACTTCTATGCTCCTGACCCCTCGCCAGATCAGGAGTGGTGAAGGGTCTTGTGTTCTGTAGATACATGGCTGTGGCACACCCATGTATCCGTTATCGTGAACTATGTTATGTTGAAAGACTTCCACTAGACTTCGATGTAGACTGCAATGTGTGACCGTGTGATGAACTAAGTGTGTGAACCAAAGACTTGTAAACTTTAATGTTTGAACTTGTAATGTGATCTATGCACCATTGTGATGTATTCTCTCTCTCTCTCGAGCTGATCCTGAAGAGGAGTTGCTACGTGCGCTCCTAGGGACCTCGTTGTTGGTTTGCTTAAATTGAGGGGTCAAGTGGTCGACACTCGATTTAGGTGGATTAACACGGCGGTTACCCACAGCACGCCGATCTCCTGCAGGTGAATGGTGAGCTGATGGATGCGAGGGCGGCCGAGATGCAGATAGGGGATCTCAATTGATTTACCTCTCTACTACATGGTACAATTTCTGAGGATGTCGGACCTACTAGCGTCATAGTATAGTGTCTGGGGATACCCCTGGCTGATTTGGGTTTTGTTTGTGGAACTCGTCCAAACCTGCAGCTAAAAGTTGATTTCGTTCCTCATCCATGGCCCTTGTTTAGTTCCCAAAATATTTCCCAAAATATTTCAGATTCCCGTCACATCGAATCTTTAGACATATGCATGAAGCATTAAATATAGATAAAAAATAAAACTAATTACACAGTTTAGACGAAATGGACGAGACGAATCTTTTAAGCCTAGTTAGGCCATGATCGGACAATAATTGTCAAATAACAACGAAAGTGCTACAGTGTCGCTACAGTTACATTTCCCAAAATATTTTGGGAACTAAACAAGGGCATAATATTATGTGATTGATTTTTGCTGCGTTGGCTGCTCCCCTTGCATGTGACTTCTCATGCATCCATCATCCATTTTTCCCTTTCAGTCGAATCTCCTGCCTCATTTGGGGCTGATTTTCATGATTTGTGCAATTCAGACAGGGGAAGTTATTTGTTGGTTTCATCTTTTTCTCTCTCTTCGTATTTCCTGACCTTGTAGCCACAGCGAATGTCTCTTCTAATGATCCGCTAGGTTACTATCTGTCAATTAGTTACTACTAATGGCTCAACCATAGACAATCATTTGCCTAATTGCCTTCATCGGTTTGTGCAAGCTGCAAGGTATGTGGCACACACAATGCAATATTTGATTGGTTTCAGAAATTCAGATGACAGATGGGTTCTGTGCATCAATCAACAATTGACACCTTAAATTCAAATATATTCTCAGTTGCAATTTCAGACTGCTTGCGACAGATATGTACCTGTACATAACCATGTGTTTATAATCAATGCATCAGTGCTAACAGCCTAGCTAGTAGTGGCAGATAAAGTAGAAAAATGAATTAAAAAAACTATGTATTGCATGATGATTTATGAATTGATTAAGTCAAGGGATGTCGTTCTTGCTATTTAACTGTATGCCATGGCGCTTTGTTCCTCTGAAGCCAAATACCATCTTCAAATTGTTTATGAACAAGCACAAGATATTATTTGTGTTCATCGATTTTTTGTCTGTCATGTTATTGAACAAGCATCCAGTTACCATCTTTCTTGAAATATAGTTGGATAGCCCTTGTTTCCAGCAGGGTCAATAGTGGATATAAGTTTTGCAGCTGTAAACCTATATCGGAGGCTAGGACATATGTCTACTATAATGGAACACTTAAATTATGCTTGGTCCACCTAAAAATTTGTCCCCAATAGAGATGGACTTTCCTACGTCTACCCCACTTCGTGCACCCAGAACATCCCGTCCTATAGGAATAAATGGCTCAGATCTATTCTCACGAAACTTCGCCATCATCCGATGGCCAAGATTGTTTCGGTGATGAAGCCCGGCTTCAACGCCGCGCAGCGCCCCCCGCACCCTCCACTTACGTGGCGTGGGCAGGGATCGAATCACAGTACCCTCCCTTTTATTCCCTTCAAAAACCGATTAAAAAACGCCCCCTTCACACGCACCGGCGACCCCCACCTGGCCACACCACGCGACGCCTCCTGTCCCTGCCTCCTGCCGCCTCCCCTCCCATCTCCCCGTCGCGCCATCTGCATCCCGCCCCCACCGGCCACCGCCACCTCCATGCAGATCAGCGCATGAGGACCGGTGGCGACGCCCCTTTTTCTCTGCAGGCGGCAACGCAAGGCAGTGGCGCCTCCTCGCCGCCATGGGCCATCCCATCCCGCCCCTCGATGGCTGCGCGTCCCACACCGTGCGGATGGAACCCCCGGCGGCGATGCAACCTGCCCCAATCCCCAACCTCCTGGGCACATCGCCTCGCGTGGACAGGGGGGCCGATGGGCAGCGCAGCCTGCCCTCACGCGAGCGGCGTATAAAAAAAAGTAATCCGCTGCACCTCGCAATCCCAACCCCGCGCCACTGGCGATCCTGCCAGGATAATCAGGTATCTAGGTCGGAAATGCCTCGAGCATAGCATTCAGGTAACGATCCGTCCAATTCCTCTTCCATTCTCACGCTGTTGAGGTAGATTCGTAATCGGTATGGGAATTTCGTCGCTGATGTGCTGGATTTGGTGGGAGTGAATCGGTGGAGGAAATGGCATTTCAAGTCGTTAGATCTGTACGAATCTGGCTCTGTATGTGATGTTGGCTGCCACATCCACGTTTGCTAGGTCTGATCCATAGATCTGGTGAAATGGTTTCTGATCGAGGTTGGATTGTTTTTAACCTGAATTTTGATGCAAAATTAGATTAGGGATTAGTCAAAATCGTATATTGTTTTCCATGATCCAGTGAATTTAGTAGCTGTCTAGCGTAATTGTTGATTTTTGCCTATCCGTGTGTTATATCAGAGTGCCATCTTTTAAATGCACTGTCACTTTGGATCTGTAAATTTTCATAGGCCAAGTTTGTATTGCCAGTTTATAACTTTATATGTAAAGCCTTGATGTTCAGATACAGAGTATAGTATGTTTAGTGTAAATTTGATGTAAATTACATCTATTCATATTTTTATTAGATCTGCAAAAAAACGAATACACATCAGGCTTAGGCACCTTAATCCAATTCCCTTTTGCTGTCTAAATCTGTTAGAAATGGGATAGAAACTGACAAGTTGTTATGGAATTAGGTTCAGCGTGTAGTAATAGCATAGCAGTACCAATTTGATTTGTAGGTGTGAAATTTGGCCAAACCAATTGGTAGTGCGATGAAACTGAATGTTTGTGACACAAACCACTTGGAGTATACTGCTGGCCTGCTGCCTACTTGACAATTGTAAATTGGAATTTGCCTTTACCCATGTAGTGTCTCTATTTAATAAATTGGTTAGCACAAGACTGTTCACTTGTAATACTGTCAACTCCCTTTTGCATCTTTGTATATTTATTTAATCATGGTTTATTTCAAATTTACTGCAGTGCTTCCATCATTGTTGCTTATCTCATGAGATCAGAACAGAAATCTCTTGAAGGTCTGAACTCTCTTTTTCTAGAAAGAGAACATGTATCTTTTCATCTACACTATAATCAGTTGTGCAATTGGGAAGAGAGAAAATTGTGGCAGAGGAATGTTGAAGGCGCATCAGTATATAAGTATCAGAAGTTCAGAGGTTACAGGGGGAGGTTATTACTTTGGTAATAATGAACAAGGAAAATCCAAAGAATGAAATAAGTTTTGTTATTTATGAAATAAAGGAAGACCTTATGGTACATGTACTCACTAATCAAGTCTCGTTTTGTGCAGACTGTTAATCCAAAACCTTTCCTGAACAACCTAATAGGGAATCCTGTAATTGTCAAACTCAAGTGGGTTATGGAGTACATAGGTAATTTATCTCCTGTTTTTATTCAATTTGAACCGGAACATTTTGTTTTCCAGATACTGCACCTGCTCTTAATCAAACTGAAAAACTTTTATTATACATTCCCAGGTTATCTTGCTTCCGTGGACTCCTATATCAATCTCCAGGTACTAATTTGGCCGTTTGGCTGTCGTACTATTAGAGTGGTCGTCTATTAGATACTTTAAATGAATAGCTAATCATCTATTGGGTACTGAATGACATACAAAATCCATTGCTGCCTTTTTTCTACTGCGCGCAGCTTGCCAACACCGAGGAGTACATTGATGGGCAATTCTCAGGAATTCTGGGAGAGGTTCTAGCTTATGTCAAGTAGTGTTGTTTTGTAATAAATTTAGATATCAAACTAGGGAAAATTTGTTATTCATTTTTGCTACCTTGATCAATGTATTTGTGTTTTCCTGCTAGCAAAATTTAGTCACATTTATTTGGTAAAATTAGTTGAAATCAATTAACAAACAAATTTATGTACTGTTTAATTTTCAAAGATACAGTTCGCAGCTTTTTGAAAACAATTGGTACAAATCAAATTGAATTGAGCCAGAAGTTGATTAGTTTCTCACTTCATTTTAGGTCTCACTTTCTTTAGTTTTTTATTGCATCACTCATCTTTTCTTCATTGCTATATGATGACTGAAGATCCTGGTTTAACCAACGGTTGGATCGAATTTCATAAAATATTTATAATCGGGTGGGTTAAAACAGCATAGGTGAAACTAAGCAAAGGCAAAGTTGGATAAAAATAGTTTTACTGAACTTGCTTCATCTTACGACATGTTTGTTTTAGAGTTATTTCAGGCGTGATACCAGTCTGCTGCTTACTCTAACGTAAACATCAATCATCACAATGATGCTCTTCATTCTCTCTCTCATTTTAGAGATGCTGCTAATAGCATCAATTTTTTCTTGTGTTGTGTGCAGAAAAGCCATTTTGATATCCCTTTTGGCTTCCTCGTCTACTTTGTGATGCTGATTCGATTCATTCAGCGAACCGCATTCGCAGAGGCCTTGGAAGCGAGAAGTTATTGTGCCAGCACCGCAGACCGGCTTGGCTGTGGGTCATTGTAGCTGCGCTGATGATTGGCACCATCCGGCTCTGGTCCTGCTACTCCGTTCGTCTCCTCGGCACCTACAGGTCCAGCACTCGCCTCGCCCGCACCGTGTGTTTGCACTATGCAGGCATGTGCAGAACAATTAGCTAGCTGGGACACTTGATATCAAAGGTACACTGATGATAGAAATGCCATGTGGTAACATAGCATTTACTAACTTGTTTGGCTCATCTGTTGCACTATGTTTGAACTTAAAATAGGAGGGGTGCTATTTCACGATGGAGGATCTCAAACCATGCTTACTAGACCTTTATCTTTTTTCTAACTTTGTGTTTGATTTCACCTGCTTAAGATGAAGCCGACAACCTGTTTTTTCTTTTTGCAAGAATCACCCTGTTTGCTTCAACTTATCTGCCAGAATTAGCCAGCCGTTCAACCGTGTTTTTCTCTCACAACGAATCAGCATCAGCCGTTCAGCAGTGCTTTTACAGCCTGCCAAACAGGGTGAAAATATTCCTTTGACCATCATTGTAGTAATCACACTGCCTTAACTTCTGTTCTTACACAGTAGACTGACTTATGCAACCTATGTTGATATAATTATTGGTGTGTTCAAAAAATAAGGTCCGCTTAAATGTAAACGCGTACCTTATTTGCTTGTCGTTCTTAATTCAACTTAATTTGTACTGATAGAGTATATAGCCATTGCAGGTCCAAAAGGTCAGTCGAATGTTTCTGATGTCTGGACATTGGCAGATTGGTAGCGGTAGCTAGAATTGAGAATTTATGTTTTATAGCTAGCTAAATGTTTTTGATGTATTTTTTTGTTAAATTTAGTTGTATAATACACATTCTCTGAATGGCGTATTAGTGTATGTACATGACAAATTTTTATAATATACTGAAAATGATGCAATGAATTGGAATCTCTCTTAATTGTCTTGTTGTACTCTATTTATGTGATGAAATGCCACCGTAGTTTGATTGTTTCCATGTGTATCTCTCAAATGAAGTCGTAGCGTTAGCACGGGCACTATACTAGTATTAACAGTTTGTGTCCACTAGCTCAAAATGGAGCTGGATAGTGAATTTAGAATTTGATCATGGTCTGTGTTCAGTTTGGTCCAGATTAACATGTTGATTGTTTGTACTAGCAGAAACTGTATGCAAATATAAGGAATTGTGCTTAAAATTCTGGATTTTGCAAACTTGCAATCCATGTTCTAGTCTTTTACAACCATCATTTAACAGTCTGGAGTTGTGCATTACAGCCAAGTTTCTTCAAACTGTATGCCCTGAAGATGGATTAGCCTTGCAAACTCTAGTTAGTTTTGTTAACGTTACATAGTATGGTGGTATTGGAGTTGCATAGTGTAGTACTAAGTTTATGGATAATTGGGACTTGTCGTTTGTGAATCTTGCATAGAAACACTAGGAAATTTTGTTATGTGATTTGAGTCTGTTCTTGTTTAACTTGTCAAGTATGAAGAACCTTTGTATGATCAAGGAACTCAACCTGGTTCAATGGCAGTGTAGTGTCAGTATTTGCATTGTAAAGATGAAACCATAATATTTCTCTGTAGTGATCTCAAACATGTTGCGACACATACAAATCAATTGTTTAAGCTCTAGTTGAAACCATGGTTAGTTTGATGAGTTGTCTAGTACTTGTGAGTCACATACAAATCACATGGTCTGAGGAAAAACAAAATAGGGGCAACTTATTAAATAGGAGCCGTTTTTTCTTGCTCTCGGCACAGCTACGCTAGGGATTCTTCTGTACCTTCTTGCGTTGAGATGCCATCAACTTTTTCCGGTGAGTTGTCTAGTACTGAGTCTACATAGTCAGGTGCTTAGTTTCTAAGGAACATTGTCCACTGGTAGTATAGTGGTATAATTGCACTTTAAAATTCTATTAATTAACTGCACTAATTGAAAAGTGCAATTTCCTTATCTATAACTATATACTGCACTTTTTATATCTTGTATCCTGTTGCATTTTTTCTAGCAAAGTTTATTATTTCTATGCAATTGGGAATCTGTTTTGAGTTTCAATTTTTTTTTAATAAATTCAATGACTTCTCCATAGATCGTCATTTACACAATTACACATAGATCATCATTTACACAATTACACATCTCCATAAACCCAATCACAAGGATCAGGGGATGGGCATTTTTTTATTACAGCCTAAACCCAATTTTAAGTACCAGGCAATACATAGAGCAAAGGAGATGAGCTAAAGATAAGACAAAATCCAACATATTAACACCATTTCCTTTGAAAAATCTTGTTCTGCTTTCCTCTTCTTCTTCTTTTTTTATCCCTGTAATCTTGGCCGATTCTTTGTTCTTCTCTTCTGTGGTTTTCCGTGGATCTGTTTGAATTTCTTTCTTGCGGCTAGGGAGGGTACGGGGTAGTTAGCTATTTTTGCTCCTGTCCCCATGGGCCGCGGCAGCTCGAGTCAGAGAACACAGAGCAGCCAGAGACGGCGGCCAGGGGCCGAGGCTGCCGCGGTGGGGCGGCCGGGGGCGCAAGGCGAAGCGTGTTGGGCAGCAACAGTGCACTGCAGCGGCGGTAGAGTCGATAGGCGCGGAGTCGGTCGGGCGTGGGTCTGCACTCTGCAGCCTGCGGTGCTGGCGGCAGCACCCAGGCGAGGCAGCGGGTGGCCCGGTGTAGTCCCCAGAAGAATGTGACGCTCACTTTCGATATCGATGACAGATGACCCGATAACCCAAGGAGGAAGAAGGATGAAATCTCTTAACATAGCAATAGGAGTGAAGGACACATGATTGTTCAGACAGAGTACACGGGAGACATACCCTTGGTCAGTGTCTAGCTCTGCCTCTCGCTTGTCTCGGTGTCGTTCTACGTCCCAAGAACTTCTTTCCTTTCCAGTAGGGGCCAAAGCCCCTCCTGTTTCTTTTTTTTTAAAAAAAAGAACTTCTTTCCTAGACGGCGAACGGGACATCATTCCAAACACATGCCGGCACTTGATTCAGATGCAAGATACAGTAAGAGGGAGAGGAATTAAATCGAGAGCCTACAACGCTCGCGCAGCAGTGCACTTTCCTAATCCTTATCATGTAGTACTAATTTGATTCTACGGCTCCGTTCGGTTGTGCTGATAAGCCGGCTGAAAAACACGGTTGGTTGATTTGTTCTGAGAGAAAAACAATGTTCCGGCTGAAAAATCCAGCTGAAAAGTACGGATTATAAGCCAGATGAACAGGGCCTATGTCACGGACACATTACCTGCTAGTTCGCGCATTCTCGTCTGTAGGTATTCTGTACGCTCGCGTGGGGATGAGCAGTGTAACTACTGTATAAATGCTGCTCCCTCTATTCCTAAATTACAAGTCATTGCAAGAATCTTGGAAAGTCAAAGCATTTCAAGTTTAATCAAAATTATAGAGAGAAATACAAAGATACATAACATCAATTAGGTATACTACGAAAATATATTTAATGAAAATATATTTAGTTGGTATCATAAATGTTAGTATTATCTTATTATATAAATTTGGTCAAACTTGAGATGCTTTAACTCTTCAAGATTTTTGAAATAACTTATAATTTGTGATAGAGGGAGTAGATGAAAACTTTACGTGCTAAGACCGAACATGTTTTAATTACACAGTTAATTCATTCATCAGTGCAAGTAAAAAAGCGACGGCAAGCAGAAAATTTTCCAGAAATTGGGTAGGAAATCCTGCTATAGCAGGCCAAATTAGGAAAACGAAGGCAAGCAAAAAAAAATCCATAAGCCATGACAAAAACGCATCCCATTAAATTCCTTATTGCTAAGGCAAATCAGCCCATACAAACGGCTCGTGGTCCACACAGACCGCAGGAAGCCACCTCTTAGGTCTTAGGTTCTTAGCTAGCGTGAATTGAAGTCTCTTGCCTAAATCGAAGTGATAAAGTCTATGTTGCATGTTCTGCGTATTATTGCTACATGAGCATGACCCTATGAACGAACCTCTATTGCTGCGTATTATTTTCACCCGAATGTTGTTGCTCATACAAAAGTCAGTTGGGCCTTCGGGGGCAGGTTTGAACAGAAAAGGATTGCATAATCAATCAATGAAATGTGTGTATGCTTCGAGGGAGGTAGAGGCACCACTAAAACATGTCAACATAAGGGCAGTATAAGTCAGTTACTAGCTCTAAGCCAACCTTTCTAATAGTGCTAGCTTTTAGCAATGACTTATAGTGTAATTAAACACACATGACACTCACGTGATCTTAATATATATATATAAACCTAGCTGTTGAAAGAGCTAGCTTTTCCTTCTCTTCTATTAAATATAAAAAAAATGTTTAAAGCTAACTTATGAGTCAACCATTGCGGGTGTCTTTGAGAAGCGGCCGGCAGCCAAAGCACTAACATTGATTTTGGGACAGTTCAAAGTGTTGTTTTCACATTCCTGTTACAGCTACAAGTGTTCGGACTCTGAAACACCCTGCCCGCTGTTTGAATGTTCCTTTTCAGAGCAGCCGTAACCGCATAATAAAATCCACCACTTACACATGTGCACCAATCCAACTGCCACATTATGCAAGATTCAGTTGGGGGACTTCATACCAGAATATAGCAATCATCACCATACTGAGGCCCAACGACAGGCTATTGCCTCGCAAAATCATGAATCCTTGCAGGAATGCTTAGTCGCAGTATAGTCTAATCACAGAGTCAGCACCAGCAGTGAACAACCATGGTTGTTTAGGATGGAACTTGCAGTCCAAAACCCCTGCAAACCCAGAGAAGTGATTAAATATTGCCTCGAGATATCTGGGGAGGCGGAGCAACATAATATGCCTGTATCAAGGTATAAATAAAAAAAACCTAATAATATTTTTATTCCAACGAATACAAAGCAAGTCATAGTCTGCAATGCCATGAATATCATATTTGCACTCACAGCAATGCATCTCCAAGAAAAACTAAGATCAACAGATCCAATGAACACGGTCAATCTAGCAGGAAATAAAACTACTTTAACTATGTACTAGTTTCCCACCAAAACAGAACTATACATAATGATGTATCCTCATTGTTGGGTTTAAGACGAGTGTAAAAATCATTGAAGCAGTGACATGCATACCTCTTCCATCTGAACTAGAATGGCCACGAAGAATTTCCAATGGTACAATAAGTGGGTTCTGGTTAAGATCAGAATAGACCATTCCATGACATACATAGGCAGTACAATCCTCGGAGGATGAGGCAAAAAGAGGGTACTTTCGGTGAAAGGTAACACTGGTAATATCCTTAGAATGGATCCTGAAATTTAGTAAATAAGTTATTGGTATTTCAAAATGAAAAAAAAAAAGAAACAGCAAGAATCAAAGACAAGACTGGCAGACAACTGTGGGAATTTTGAGACTAATTTGGCCATCATGAAGCAGTGGACAAATAATGGTGTTGATGACAATTGTAAAAGTGCAAGCAGTAACCACACCAACCAGGCAGAAAACATATGGCCCATGTTTTACAAATATTGCAACACGTTTATCGAAATATTAAGTTGGCATAAATTCCTAAGAAAAGTAGGCAGAAGAAATTAATACAGTGGAACACATTAGACCATGATCATTCTAAATATAGTAGAACACATGAAAATCAAGTTGCATCTTATATGAAGATCTTGAAAAATTACTTGTCCTTTTTTATTTTCAAAAAGGGATTGAAATAAGAGAAGAACCATACTTTAGAGTCTTGTATGGTCTGGTAGATAGATCAGTATCAAACCAGCATAGTTTTCCATCTTTGCTTCCGACAATAACATTATCACCTACAAAAGAAACGTGAAGTAATTACAATACTTAACCACAAATTTTGATATTTGCTACCAACAGATGCAATCAGTTTGAAGCAACTCGTTAGAAGATTTCAAAATTCGCAACAAGCTGACTTTGTGACCTACCATCAGGATGGATCGAGATGGAGGAAATCTCGCGGAGACCTGACTCCAGCTTCTTTACCAACTGAGCTTTTTGGAGATCATAAACCTGAACAAATTTCTTAGTAGCAACAAAGAAAATCTTCTGACTTGGATGGAATGTTGCGGCAACAGGAAGGCCTGACAATTTACGGAAAGGATGGTGCGAGTGCTTTTTCGTGAGCTGATGCAACAATACAGCTCTTGTATCGCGTACGTTGGAATTAAGGTGTACAATTGAATGGGGAAATTAAAACTATGATATCATTGGTCCTGAATATTCAATGTGACCATGCATAACCATGCATATGAACATACCTACAAGTAGAGAGGTGCCACACTTGAAAAGAAAAAGGAATCCAGAACAGATGGAAATAAAACAGAATCAACAAGACATGATTCATAAAGGATATCAGTTGGCACAACTGTGGTGAAGTAATCTCCCTTGTAATGCCACTCCACATTTGACACGGCCTAAACAAGAAATAAACTGGTAAGCAAAGAAAACGAGTTATTTAGTCCAAAGAGTAAAAAAAAAAAGTTAAAATATGAATATCAGACCTTTTGATGAATCAAGGTGATCCCATCAAGTTTTTCATGCTTCATCCACCTCACAGCTGGTTTCTTGTCATCTGTTAAATAATAATTATAGTATTTAAGAAGACTGAAAAAGGCGGTAGTAGACTGGAAACATTGATTGGCTATCAATTCAACACACCAGTATCATCTTGAGGAGCCATTTCATCAATCTTGAGCAGATCTTTTACCCTCATTTGCATTTCTTCATTCCCCACCTCAGCATTAATAAGTAGCAGGTCATGTCCACTGCACCAAATAAAATGAATGAGAAGAATACATAAAGCTTACAGAAAGGACACATATGCTAGAATAGCAAAGGGCTTACACGACAGCAGCAAGAATAGGCCTGTCAGGTGAAGGATTCCAGGCAATATTACGGACATCACCTCCAACGTTCCAAACTTTAAGACAGCGACCAGTTTCAACCTCCCAAACACGAATTGTACCATCACAAGAACCTTCAGAAAGGAGCAATTGTAACTTAGCATTGTCACACTCATTTTTATGAAATGATCTTCTAAAGTGGAGAAACCTGCTCAAGTCAGTTAACCTTATATAAGGTTACCGATATTCCATGTGTACTAAAACAGAGCCCCCGAGTTTAAGGTCAACTTAGCAGCTGGCCAGCTGCAACTGTTTTTAGAAAGCAATTTTGGTTTACTACTTTTCACATATCTTACTATACAGTTTATAACCCATAAGAACTATTTGGCTTGATTAAGAAATATCTTAACCACAGGTTTTGCTTAGTAATTAGATTAGGATACTCTTCACCACCCTTCCCATGTGGATTAGGCCATGTAATATTACCACACTTCTATATAAAATGAGCTCGGCATTTCTCAACAATCCAAGCTGACCAAAATATAAATTACTTTTGCAAAATAAATTACTAAGATATAGTTAGTGCTACTATTTTAAGCCATAAATTACAGTGTATGGAGAAAGATGATGTGAGTACAACATTACAGTTCTCATTGAATTAGTTAATATCACCCCATTTGAGTATCAAAACGTTCTGTGCATGTATATTCAGATAAATGCAGAAAATAAATAACAATGGCGCATACCAGATGCAAGCCACTGCCCTGTAATTTCAACCGAAATAGATTTCACAGGACTTGCATGGCCCTTGAACTCAAGATAACAAGTTTTCGGGTATGGCCTCAAATCCTTTTTACTTGGTAACTTGGGCTTGAGTGACTCAGGATCAATATTTATCTGGCATTGTCAAATGATTGGCACAAATTAGAAACAAACATTGTCTTTTAAAGCAATAAATGCATAAAAATAACATAGGGGCTCAACTTACACGCTTTTTGCGGGTTCTAGGGCAGAGATAAAGATCTAGACACCGATCAAAACCTTCCCTCAGTGCCTTCTCATATGCAGGTACACTTCGAAGGGACTCAAATCTGGTGAAGCGCACAACTCAAAAGTCAAAATGACTTAGACGATATAAGACAATGGACAATAAAAAGGAAGATAATACCGCTTCGGAATGAACTTTGGGCGATCCTCCTCATACATAAGCTGGTATGAATCTATTTCCTCTTGTGTAGGAATGTATTCAATGGAAGGATTATATGACTCTTCATGACCTGGATACACCGTGAAGAATCAATAGAAAATTATATAGTACATGAGCACTAAGTGAAACATGTTCCAATAATTTCTCAGAGATTATTATAGAAGTGACTAATGCTGAAAAAGGAATGTCAACATACCTGGTAACTTAGGTTTAGGAGGAGGAATGTAGCTCAAGCCATGCCGCTTATTGTCTGCTGTATCAGTTTCATCTCCCCATAATAGATACAAGTTACGTTCCTCCTTGGGCTTGTCAAACTTTATCCATCCATTACGAATGGCTCTTACAAGTTTAACAACCTACCACCATAACGCATGAGCTCAAGGCGTAATTGAAATAACTTAAAACGCAATACAATCACGGAGCAGTTTAGGAGAGAAGATCCAAAACAAGCCCTGTGATTACTGCAGGATGCAAATGCAAGATTTTGTC
This sequence comes from Saccharum hybrid cultivar R570, assembly GCA_038087645.1. Taxonomy (NCBI): domain Eukaryota; kingdom Viridiplantae; phylum Streptophyta; class Magnoliopsida; order Poales; family Poaceae; genus Saccharum; species Saccharum hybrid cultivar. Next base: position 38,672,532 of record JAQSUU010000534.1, on the reverse strand, counting down.
TCTGTTCAGACAAAAAAGAAGCACCGCAACAGAATAACAGTAATTTATGTAAGCTCCCAAATTCACTAGTGAATGCATAACTGAGACACAAAACTTGTGACTGCATAACTAAGTCACCTGCTACTTCCTAAACATGTGGTATGATGAGAGGCCCTAGGTGGGCTGGTGTATGGGTCATGCAGAGGGACTGAACCAGTAAACAGTACTGTGTCATACTATAGCAACATGCCCGAATTCCAGAAACAATCAAGCTTAACTCTAAATAAATTAGTAACAATCATTAAGATTAGAAGATATGCTTAGTTGCTTACAGGTTACAATGAAGTGATAAACAATGAAACAATCTAGTTCCACCCTCCCCAACTGTCTATTTCATGGGTTGTCTCTCATCCCTAGCAGCCACCACCACCTCACTGCCTAGGCAACCAAATATCTTCCAGAAATGTGCGATGGCATGTGACTACATTCTTTCAAATGTTCTCTAATGTAATTCTAGGCTATTAGATTTGCACTACCCATGCAGGTGATTACCAAGACACATAGATTACCCCATAATCAGTGTGGCAGGACAACACCACCACAAAGTGCTGAGCCATTGCTTAAGTGTCTTTTATTTTATCAGCTTGGTCCCAGATTTTGAAACATTCTAATTACAACAATAAATGAAGTAGTATGCTGAAATTAGAAAAAAAATAATCATAGATAGCTAATCATCATAGAAAATAATTGAATATTTAACTCATGACTATTCATTAGATCATTGCATAACACTGCTCAATGGGATAAAATTATTCAAATGAATCAGTATAGAGACCTGAGAAGAAATCAATAATAAGACATTCATGATCCAAGCAGTCTTGAAAAAAAAATTGAAACCAAATAAAGAGAATGGTCTAAAACAAGAGAGAGAGATGAGATGGATGATATACCTTCTTCTGCTCCCACTTTGAAGCTACAAATCGCCTCTTTGGCTCAGGGGCACTAGAAAGCGGATGACCTTTATCCTCATATTCAAACCAATCAACATAATCCTAGGATAGAAGTTAATCAGTAAGCCACATTTGTGCACTATAAACATATGGAGAAACAAAAATAAATCGTCTAACTGTAAAAGAACAATCCAATTGCATGAATCTGGATAGCAATCATTGGCACCATGCATAACGAATTCAAAATTATATGTGTATATCATGTACAGGTCAATCGGTTATTATCAGTGAAACTAAGTTGTAAACAGGCCACATGTCAGCAAGAAATAAGCAACCATTACAGTACTGACTAACGACAGAAGGAGATCTAGTATGAAAGTTTTAACAAAACAACTCATGTGTGTCCAGTCATCCACAAATATAATACTAGGTTGTTGGATGATCATTTACTTAACATCTGAACTTAGCACCTTGAGCAATATTATAGATAAGGATTGTAGTACATACTGGATATGGATCAACATTGGTATGTGGAGTCTTTCCCTTTAACAATCTACTAATTATCTTAGCCTCATCCTTTGTAATCTGAACCTCCTCGTCATTATACTCATCATAGATCTTTCTCCTACATTTGGTGAGGAAGAAAAGAAATTATAAGATTAAGTTAAATGAGCAAGAAAAAGAATACCAAATGCAAACAACTAAATGGTACTAGGTGTAAGTTTAAAGAAATTGCACAAGGTAAACAATCAGATGCATCTGTTAACTGGCACAGGGAGATCCAGATTTTCCATATTTGAATAATCACATGGTTCTCAGAGGAGAAAGATCTATGAGTATAGTCTGGAGCACTGAATCAAAGTGACAGTCAATGACTTGTTTAATCCATGTTCTTAGAAAAACTATAAATGTACTGAAATGCCATGCAGCTAGATTGAACCACACAAACAATGTCCTGTTGTTAGATTTAGAGTACAGAAATGTCAGGTGACTAAGCCACTACACAGCAATTGAAAGCTCAATTTTCCATATTAGGATAAATTTAAAATTTTAAGGTAAATGTTCTTAGTAGTGATAACTAATAACCAGAAACCAGAAAGATGATCAAATACAATCAAAATATAAGAAGAACAATGTGTCAATGTATGACGCACTAGGATCTAACAAAATACTAAGGCCCAATCCCCAAGCAGGATGAGCCTACAAATATTTAGCAACTCTTTGACTTTTATCCTCTCTTCACTCAAAATGATCAATGTTTTGGCTGTTAAGTATTTGTTTGCTACTAGCTCTACTGTACATGTCATAAAGCCAGGTCCAATCCCAGCATTTAAACATTTAGGTCACACAAACCACTGTAGGCCTTGTTTGGATGCTCATGTATCCACTTCAATCCATATGTGTTGGGGTACCAACCCACCCCAACATACATGGATTGAGATGGATACATGGGCATCCAAACAACGCCGTAATTGGTCCAGGGTGTAAACAAGGTTTAACGCTGAAAATTCATACAGGCCATTGTTGGGTAGGATGATAGTTCAATAACAGAATCCATTATAGGTGTCAGCATATCAACCAAGGCCAGGTGAAACTGGCACAAGATATTATCCCAACAATTACAATTAATTTGCTGAAATCAGATTGTAAAAACACTCTTTAATGATGGAAATCTCATGTATTAGACATGGCCACACTCATATCTTCAATTAGCTCATTCTGCTTAGAGATGTTTTAACTCTGCAGTCTCCAAAAACACAAGTTTGGCTACAGATTGTTAACACTAACACGCCAAAAATACAAGGGAAAAATTAGCTCAGCAACACCCCAAAGATGTGTAAATTGGACATCAGCTGCCAATGTGAACTTGATAATTCCAGGACAACTTGTTTATAATATGCTGATGTTGTTTTCCAGCATACAAAATTTCTGTAGGGTTACTGCCAGAGCAAATTATCCCTAATATCATATTACAAATATATTATGGCATTATAAGTATCTGTCATTACTATGAGGCAATCTCAAAGCTTGATCATTCATCCATTCAATATTGGTCTGAACTGACAACAGCTGATTGAGTGACTGCAACAGAGCAAGTTCAAGCCTTACCAATTCTTGGCATCATCTGCATTCCTGAGGTAGGCTTCAATGCGCCCCTCCCTATCACGTTTCTTGATCTTCCTCCCATCGATGTCATACCCAATGTGCTCCTCGTCCTTGTACCACTCCAGAGGCACGTCTCCCACAGTATTCCTTGGCGCCACCTGCAAACAACACGAAATTTAGCTCACTTTAACCTCAAATACTCAGAAAACAAAATACGGAACAACAAAAGAGTCTGCAAACCAGTAGCTTAAGCAACGCAAACACTAAGAACGCAAATGCTTCACCTCATCCTCCGAAGAGTCGCTCTCTTCGGCCGCCGCATCCTCGTCGGACTCACCGCAGGGGCGGATCCAGTAAAGGGACATGGGTGTACACCTGTACACCCAATAATTTTTGCAAAAACGTCGAAGTTTGGTGGCTTGTCAAATAGCTAATAGCTTTAGGCTTGGGTTTCGGTGCTCAGGTTGAAGGAAAGGGAAGAGAAGGGGTGGAAGTACCTGGTGGGTGCTCGTCGCCGGCGAAGAGACCAACTAAAGCCTCAGCACCTGGCTTAGGGCGGCGGCGGCCCACCAGTCGTCGCAGAGCGAGAGGGGGCGAGAGCAGACAGAACGCGCGAGTAGGTTTAGCATCCTAGATATGAAAATAAAAGCCCATGAACAACGAAGGCAAGGCAAAGCAAGGAAAGATTCATATGCTTAGCCCACGAAGGTAGCCCCGTTCTTGCTAAGGCAAGTCAGTCCACCAAACAATAGTTTATGGGCCGTTTCTGATTATGTTGATCTCACTTCCAAAACTTCAAAACCACTGTTATTGATTTTGAAGGTGTTTTTATCCTTTTTAGTTAAAAAAATCAACAAATACTTGACAAAAATTTTAATCCTCAAAAAATATCTCTGACCTTTAAAAAGTTCTGACAAAAATCATGCAGATAGACTGGGATATGAAGAATTCAAAGAAAGATTTAGAGCCCGTGAAAATATATCTCGAAACATTAGATTTAGCTCTAAAAAATGAGAAAAATATTTAAAAAAATATAGAAATTTTCCAAAGCATTCTAATTAATGTCTATGTATGTTTTAAAGAAAAATTGCACTATAAAAATATGAAATGCAACCACATGAATACATAACATACTGCATACACTAATGCTGCACCGAATGGCTAGCCACTTAGCTATATTTTTCTGAGTGTCGCAAGACTCGCTAAAGGAATATACGATAAGCGCCACAAAAAACACGAGGAGGAATTACGTTCAAAAAAAACACACGAGAAGGAGCATATTCTTCGCAGCAGGGAGCGAACGAAGAAGCAAGTGAGTTTCAAACCGAATCGGTGTTCTGTGATACTTATATTTGATCCGGGTTTGTGACATCGAATTCACAACTAATAATTAAGAATTTAAGACCCTGATTCGCATGTACGCGCCTTTCCGCCTAACGTCTCCGGCGATCTCGCTTGCCGTCCGGCCGGCCGGCTTGACGTACGCTGCTGATGCTGCGTCCTGCTCCTGCGTGCTAGCTTTTCCCTTTTCCGGGCTTTTGGCATTTCACCGCTTTATCGGGATTGACACGATCTCTTTTCACTAATCCCACACCAGTACACCACATATACCGGTATAAATGCTCCCTCGGTCAATAAAAAAACTTATGCTTTAGAGCATCTCTAAGAGTCTTTCTGAAGCTCACTCTTTAAATCATCATTTGAAGGTTATTGACATAAAAATCGTTTTCTATTTTTTCTCACTCTCTAATTGTTTTTTTACATCTTGTGTGTACTACTCTAAAGAGTTATTCTTGTTTTCTATCTTTGATGGTAAGAAATCCGAAATAGAAGATGACTATATTTGAATAACCAAATATATAAAATGTTGGAGGGTATTTTTTTTCACCAAACTCTCTATTCTTAGCAATTAGGAATGATATAGAGAGTCACTTGGAGTTTCTCTTAGAAATAAATAATTATCCAAAAATGATGATTTAGCTTTTAGGCGCTTGGTTAGGTCCATATCAGTTTAAGATTGTAGCATGAATAATATCTCTGTGTATTTCTTTTAAGGACCGACTTATTTTTTTATTAACGTGGATAATTACATTCAATAAATAGGGATATATAGGTAAATTTTATTAAACACTGTATCCTAAAAATCCCAAAAACAAGTATTTTAGGACAGAGGTAATACAATGCACACACGCATGCTGCGTGCATGCTTTTAATCCCCATGCCTAGGTCACTCCCTGGCCCAATTTCACCGAAATGCTAATGAGTCTGCCCCATCAGCCCCTCTTGTTAGTACTATCATTACTGGGGAGTAAAAGCCCGACCGATTTGATGGCCCCCCGACACTGCATGCTGCATTGTGTGTGTGTGACACTCACCCCAGACATTGCTTGCTAGTAGGAGTACTTCAAAGCTTTAGCCCGACTGTCTGATCTCATGCATGCGAGGACCAGCCCATGGACGCATGCTGCATGCATATGCAAGATCAACCAGTTGTGATTACGAGAGAACCACCTCCTGCGCAAATATGCTACTCTATGTAGTCTCTTTCACATGGAACTGGAAGCATGCATGCACCTCGTTTTCCTGGGTGTACCCGGCAAACTTTCGCCCGAAAATGATGTGCGTGCCAGGAATGTGTCAATTGTCATTAGCTAAGGAATGGGCTTCTTTCTGTTTTATTTATTAGCAGGGTTAATTATTAGGAGTAGTAGGTTTATCAGAAAACCATGCGAGGCTGATAGCTGGGACTCTTTAGAAAAAAGAATAGAAGAGACTTCTCGCCTCTGCGTGTCTACATTATTATTGCATAGTTTTAGATGAATCAGAGAAACAAAAAATGCAAAAATTATGCATAATAGAGTCTATTATTAAATTTTCATCCATCAGAGGCGAACAACTCTAACATAGTGTTCTCTAATTTCTGCTCGTCAACCAAAAAGAGTCATTTATTTCATCATCATGCTACAACAGTGCTCAAAATCGTAGCCAGTATGTTCTTCTAGAAATAGCCTACATAAAAGATGTATATTTGTAAATTGCCTAACATAATACGGCTACCCCAACCATAATATATTTTCTCCTTTAAATCAAAATTTGATAGCCAACTTCCTATCACGTGGGATACAAAGACGTGAGCTTGGAGCTGGGAACGAATATACTGCATGTTCTTTGTTTGAGTGGAGAGATATAGGAGTAATCCCTCTAGCTGCTACTAGTTTATCTATATGCATGGCTAGGTGCTCATGTGCAGTATCCTGTTCCAGGTCCAACGGTGGATGGCGGCGCTAACTCCGAGGTCAACCTCAGAATCCATCATGCTGGTTCTCGCTTTCATCTGCATGCATGCCTTTTCCAATCATATATTAGCGTGTTGCAGCTTCACTGATGATGGTCTGATATAGAGGTTTTTTAGATGGTCTAATCTTTGATAGGCCTATGTGCCTAGCTACATATAGGTATGGCAAAACCAATCTTACAGATTGTGGCAAGAGATTTGCATCTCTTTGTTGGCCTTTATCTGGTTTATGATGTTCAATCATGCAGATGCATGGGGTACAGGTTTACAGACAAGGGAGAGAGATGAGTGTTAATCAAAATCAAACGATATCATCCTTACAGATAGAGTAGACAGTAAGTAAGCTACCAAGAGATCGAGGTTAATTGTTAGATGAAGATTTACTTATTACTCCTACATAGCACTACTCCCTTCGTTTTTAATTACCACATTTAAAATGAAGGGGGCAGAAGGTTGCTAAATTACTTGGTTGCTGAATAAACTCTCTTTTTTAAGAAAAATACTAACTACTTGATGAACTCAGTCACAGCAAGATGCATAAGGAAGGTTACTGAACTTTACTACTCCGACCTGGTACAGAAAACGAACTTTCTAGCTAGCTGCAGTACGTGAAGTGTGCATTTTGATTAGCGAGGTGAAAAGCTGTCGCGTGATCTGGTAACATGCACTTCGAATACTCTAGTTAGGTGAAGATTAACCGGCGTAGCTAGGCTGGATTCAAACTCGCTTTAACAGATGCGAACGTACAGAGCCGAGAGAGTCGATATTCTCCCCATATATTCCTTGTCAATCGTCATGAATTTCGACAGGAAAGGTGAAAAGAGGGGAGCTCCATGCGAGAATTTTACCTTTTCACCTTTATTACTGCGCCTGCTTTTCGTGGCTCCGCTGATGATTGCGATTCACCACCACCACCACCATTGCTGACGCCCTTCCATCAGCAATCTAGCTCCACATTCCCTGTCGCCCCCGGCCGGCCCGGCCATGAGAGCACGCCTTTCGACTGTTACCTCGATCTCGCACACAACACTCAAACCCTCACTACAGCCCCCGCCTTAGCTTTCTCCATCGATCGTCTCCGGTCTCCCCATATATAAACACGCAAGGACGCCCGATCTCTTCTCACCTAGTATAGCCCTAGCTCTCAGCTGCTTTCCGTTTTTACATATACCTCTCTTGCTCGATCTGCTACGACATCTCTACAAAGTTTGAAACGTAGCTAGCTACAAAGTTTATTGACATGAGGCTTCACCATTTCCATGTGGCTTACTTGGACAAAGCGGCAGGCTCGCCGCCGTCGTCTCCAACATCCATCTCACTAGCATCTCAGAGCTCATCTGCTGCCATCCCTCTGGCCCTCCAGCAATATTGTCTGCGCCCGCTTGCGCCCAAGATCTCGTTCCCTGAGGCGAGGAAGATGGTCGTCCTTCCTGAGTTTGCTCGCGTCAGGAATGCTTCTTCGAGGCTGCTAAACTGCACGGTTAGATAGATTAGTAGAAACCAAAGAGAGACTCATGCACTAATGACTTGATCGATCTAGCTAACCGATGATCATATCTTTGCATTGTGCAAGCTGGAGGTGCAAGTGCCGACGGGTGGCACGACGCGGTGGAACCCGTCGCCGGATCAGATAAGGGTGCTGGAGATGCTGTACCGCGGGGGGATGCGCACGCCCAACTCGTTCCAGATCGAGCAGATCACGGAGGAGCTCGGCAAGTATGGCCGGATCGAGGGCAAGAACGTCTTCTACTGGTTCCAGAACCACAAGGCCCGCGAGCGCCAGAAGCAGAAGCGGGCTGCACTCCTCACCCTCAGCACCACTTCTTCCACGCTGCTACCAGCAGCTGCTGCTGAAACCAAAGTATATACATACAGTAACTTTGTATGCATGCAAAAATTTAAATGCAGTGAACAGCAGTATCATATCTGCTTGGCATGCATGCAGGATGGAGTGGAGACGAAAAAGGAGCAAGCGTGTGAAGATGCATCGAGCCGCAAGCGGAGGTTCAGGACCTGGGATGATGTCGACCATGGCGGCGGCGGCGATGCCGCTACCGACGATGTGACCCTGGAGCTCTTCCCGTTGCGTCCTCAGGGGAAAGCTAGCTAATTAAGGCCAAGCTAGCTGCTAGCGTATATGCATATGATGCTCTCGGTCTATGCATGTCTTCGGTTCTTCCATGCATGTTCCCCTATGGATTCTGCTGTTCGCGTGTGTGAACACTTAAACGTATGCATCCACATGTGCTTTGTATTGTAGACATGTTTGGATTGCTTAAACGTATGCATCGTGTGACCTGAGTGGTCAAAAGTATCAGTTACCCAATACTACTTCATTTGCTCAGGCTACTACTTCATTTGCTCAGGCTACTGCATCCATGAGACAAATCAAAGTAATTAAAGGATAGGTAGCTACACTTTGTATTAGGAAAAATTTACTACGGGACACTAAAAGTGATGTCATGTTGTTGCTAACTAACCAACACAGAAAAAAGTTCAATTGTCTTCAAGACACTCTCTGGCTCGTGACAAATTTATTGAAATACATCACATGTCCTCGAAAAAATATATCACGCCCACTAAAATAACATTTTTCAGGCGAGTACGGAGAGAAAGATGATGAAATGTCCTTTTTGCCTCTAACTCTTTCTTCTTCTACCCTCCCCCACATCAACCTCTTCTCTTCCCCCTCTCACCAACCTCCTCCAATGAGCACCTAGGCAGATGGAAAGCTTACGACCTCCAGCAGGAGCCTCCTAGCCGGTGGCAGCACCACCAACTGTGTGTCCTTGTTCTCGACACCGAGCTCGATTAGCTAGGGAGGAGACCATCTCGACGGCCCTACCAAAAGGGAACATAAGATCAATATAAGATGGGAAGAAAAGGATGCCTCAGCAATTGGGCAGCAGTGAAAGTGGCCACGGGGAGCTCAGTCATCCGAGTGGTGGAGTTGGTGGCCCTATGCTCCCTCAGCTGAGTGGTGGATTTGGTGGCGTCGTCGACAATGTTGAAGTCGATCTAGCGATGGAGAGGTTAGCGGTGGTGACAGGAACGGGTGGGTGTGGGTGATTGGGTGAAGAGGAAGGTGGGAAGCGTGTGGAAGTTGCTGAGGGGGAAAGAAGACCAAAGAGAAGAATGTGAGGAAGTAAAAAGAGTGAGGGCAAAAAGTTGGACTCTCGGTGTTTTTAGTAAATTTGTCACTAATCAAAGTATCGAGCAGCTAATTAAACTTTATCTGGTGTCGCTGACACCATGCATGACATCACTTTCATTGTCCCGTAGCAAATTTTCCATTGTATTATTAACTGCTAAGAAGCCATCTAATCTAAAATTAATGTTATCAAAAAATGACTGCTAGATTAGTTTGCATCATAATACACAGACATGTAATGAAAGCCCAATGTAGTATATATTAGGTTTTCACTTTATATGATACTGTTAAGCCGCATATCAAGTATGAACACGTACGTGGAAGAAAGTGCATGTAATCCGGTCGCGTGTTGCATAAAAGAGCTGAATTATGACATAGAACACCCCTATTTAGCAGGTTTTTATAGACCAGATGTTGTAGCCTTCACACGATAAGTATGTCAGGTAAGGCCAGAGTTGAGCAGATAAGCATTATCATGGTTTATGCACGTCAATTGACAAGTAGTGGCATTGCCAGAAGTTTAAGCTAGGGTGGTACAAATTTGTAATATGCCAACACATATAAATTTTTTTGAACCAAGAAGTAAGCCTTTTAGATCAAGGGATATATATTTCATCAAGCAAATGAAAAGGTCTCAGCCTCTACATCATTCGAGATTTACTACACAGCCTTGAACATCCACAAAAGCACCACTAGTAGAGAACAGGCCTTTAGTCCCGGTTCCTAACCCCCTTTACTCCCGGTTTTGGAACCGGGACTACGGAATCGGGACTAAAGGTCTCGATTTTTAGTCCCGGTTCCTACAACCGGGACTAAAGGTGTTTATTGGGTAAAAAAGATGCATCTGTGGAGATTCGAACCCAAGACCTCCCACTTCAGTCCTTGCACGCGTTGCCATCTCAACTCCCACCACACATCTGACTTAGATAAGATACGCTCTCCTTTTAAATTCACTCTGGGGACACCTTTAGTCCCGGTTTGAGACACAAACCGGGACTAAAGGTACCTTTAGTTCGGGTTCGTGTCTAAAACCGGGACTAAAAGTCACACTTTTAGTCCAGGTTCGTGTCTCAAACCGGGACTAAAAGTTTCTCGCACTGACATGCCTTGGTAAACCGGGACTAAAGGTCTAGTCATCTTTTTAGTCCCGGTCTGGGCTACCAACCGGGACTAAATATCTTTTTGTCTCGGGCGCAGATTTCGCCGAGACTATTGCAAATTTTGGATATCGACCAAATGCCTGTTCTCTAGTAGTGCACTTAGGCTCACACATAACTCAAAAACGAGCACACGAACAAGATAAAAGAAAAAAAACGAACTAAAAAGAGACTAAGCTTTAATTTGGCTCGAGAACTTCTATCCACTTCTTGCAAATGCATATAAGGCCGGCCGGCGTATATATGCAAATTAATCAACCATATATAAATGAAAACCACGAACCATATAAGGCGTATATATGTAAATGCATTGCCTAGACAACACTTATATGAGTTACTTACGAGGCAAGAGTATTTACGCTAGACGACGGATCCTTTTTGGCGCTCCAAATCATGCATTTTCTGTACTAGTATATAAGCTTGTAGCCGACGCAAGTTCAGGCTTTATGAGGCAATTATTATACCCAGGCCTGACCGGCAAGCCTTCTGCTCCAGCTTTATACATTCCTCGGCTCGCTTTAAACATGTACCGATGACATCATGGTTATAATTGCATGAAACATGCTCTGAGGCCAATCATACTGACTCGGTCGGAGCCTCGGAGGAGCTTGTACGCTGTACGGTGTGTATCTGAAACACATCGTGGGTAGTTGTAGTATGTACTATCGACCTCTTGAGTGCACGTACGTGAATCGTGATGGACAGAAAAATCCGCCGAGGCGTGTTCGATCCGGTCATGTGATCAAACAACAGTGAAACACACTGTTGTGACGACGTCGCACACAGAGCTCTCGCGCTTCTTGGCATCGATCAGCGCATCAGGCGGAGCCATCGCCAATCGCACGCTGAAAACAAAAAAGAGGCCATGTCGGGGGTGAATCGAAGCTAGCAAAGTCCGCAGGCGCGCGGGGCTACCGTACCAGCAAGGCATGCATTACATTACGTACGTGGCGTCGTCTTTGGCTGGGCGCCGCCCGTCCACGTCCATCCAAGCGAGCGGGGCACTGGGGCAGGGAGACCAGCCCGCGGCCGGCCGGGGAGCGGGCGGGCAAGGGAGGGACGGCAGCAGCACGAGACGGGAGAGGGGCGCGTGCATGCGAATGCGGTGCCCTTTTGTCGCTCTTTTCCGAGACTCCCCCGCCTTTCGCAAAGGCGCGCACACGGACTGGACGTGCGCTTGGAAAACGACGCGCGCAGGCCAGGGGCCCAGCCACCCAGGCGGATGGAGGGCCGGGCGGCCGCCCGAGCTTGTGCTTCCTATTGCTATGCTAGCGGTGACGACGAGATGGGTCGCGAGCTTGGTGGACTGTGGTGCCGCCCGCGCCCGTGCCCGTCTCGTGGGGTGCCGCCCATGGGCCACCGCGCAGGCGGCAGGCCCCGTCGTGTCCTTGTACCCGGCCGCTTCATCAGGCAGGCCAGGCCAGGGGCCGTTGGGCCACCGGGCGTTTACTTTTTATTACTGTAGAGAATGAATGTAGCCTTAGCCTGTGCTGGTTCGGTCATGCTTTCGTTCTTCTACTTTCGCCAGATTGGTTGCAGCGAATGTCCGTGGCCATGCTTACTACCAGGGGAGATACTCCTGCTCCGTCGCCGCGGCCGCCGCTCCTTCCCCTTGACTCCCTCCTCCCTCTCCGCGCAGGCGAGACCCGGGAGCCAGGATGAGGTCCGCACGCCCCCCGGTGCATCGTGCAACCTGACCGCCGGCCCCAGCACACCCCATCCGCTGGCCTGGCTCGCCGCGCCCCATCCCCTGGCGCTGGGCCATGCCCCCATGACTCTACCTTTGAAATCTGAAACACTTGTATGCAACATACGTCTGAAGCATATGAAACATTTGGAACAAACACTTGAAACATGTGTGTGAAACATATGCAACATCCAAATAAAACACTTGCAACTTGCAATATGAAAACCACCAATTGTCAAACATACTCTTTCAAGACTAAAACAGCTGAAACATTTTGAACATACTCTTGCAACATATGTGTAAAACATGTGCAACATCCAGATTAAAACGCTTGCAACATACGTCACTTGCAACATGCCTCTGAAACACTTACAACATATGCAACATCCCGATCTACTTTTGCAACATTCATATAAAATACTTGCAACGTACCTCTGAAACATCTGAAACACTTGAAAAACATACATTTGTAACTTAGCCTGGGCATTTGGTATTACCGAACCGATCGATTTGGTACTTTGGTTCCTCGGAAAATAGGTACCGATTGGTTTCTTCCAAAAATCGGTACCAAGGAAATTCGGTTTCGGTATTTACCGAAAAATACATAACTGATTGCATAGACATGTAATAGCAGGTTCAAGAGCTATTATTGACATAATTTGGACATGGTTTCATAGAGAATGTTAATGCAAAATACATACAGATAAAAGTCCACAAGACCATAAGAGTAGAGTACCACAAATACATAATATAATAGACTAAAAGAGACCTATCAATAATATAACAACACTCAAACTCAGTACATTTCATATAGTTCGATAAATTCGGTTCCCCGAGGTAAAGTACCGAATTTACCTGGGAATTAGGAACCGAACAGGGTACCGAAAAATTCGGTTTCAGTATTTTTTTTGTTCAGTTCTTGGTATTTTGTGCCCAGGGTTATTTGCAACATAGGGGAGGGGTCGGGGCCGGTCGATACCGACCTTGGGGTGGGAGCCAGCGGCGAGCGGTGGCGCGCGAGCACCACCGGCACGGGCCGCGCTCGTGGGCGCCCTTGGCTCGGCTGGGACCGACCTGAGGTGCACGACGGCACCACCAGCACCACCAGCACCAGCAGAGGTGGGCGGCACGCCCGACATGCGCAAGGAGCCAGCGGCCCGACCAGCAGAGATGGACACGCGCGACGGGTAGGAGAGAGGAGTGAGCGGCGTAGGCTGAGCGCGCGCGACGGGCAGGAGAGAGGAGCAAGCGACCGAGGCTGGACGCGCATGGCAGGGGAAGAGGCGGCAGCAGCGAGACGGTGTGCGGTGTCCAGACGGACAGATGCTCACGTGGGAGCATTACCGTACTACTACTACTGCTAGCTTATGAGTCGGTTAAAAAAAACTAGCCATGGCATGCGTTCTATTTCGAATAATCATGAATATCCAACAAGACCAACCAACCCGCAGATATCCTATGTTTGCACTACAATATGCGCGGGTGGCTAGTTTTTCTTAAACATGCTACCAATGCTACTATATCGCACTATTGTTGGCCACACGCATGTTTCCATTTGTGTTTACCTTCTCGTGATGGAAAAAAAATAGAGCGATATCTGCTGTGTTGTTCGCAAGTTTTTCACGCATGTGCATTGGAGTATCGATCGATGGAACGATTTCACATCAGATATCAAAACCAACATACTTTTCGTAATTTTGTTATAATCTTGCCAAAACATATTTCTCCACTAGGTCACCTTCATAAAATCTATTACCTTAGATTTAGGCCACGATATTGTTGATAACACGGGCTTCTTGGGTCAATATATCATGTCCCAAGAACTTATAACTAACCTACTTACCATAGGCATCTTTTGGAAAGTCATTAGAGCAAGTATAGTAAATGGTTGTAAGTGGGTTGTATGCTAATGTGAAGAAAAGAGGAGAGGAGAGAGAGAGAGAGGAGAAGCGAACTATAAGTTTACAGTCGGCTTAAACACAAGAACCAAGAAACTTTGCGAGAGAGACAAGTGGACCATGCAGTAATAGTGAAGAGCTAGCTACTTTATGGATTAGTTGAGAGACAGGCTGCAAAGATTATATAGCCAGCCGATAGAGCCTTAGAAGTGAGATTCCTTTTGAAGATAGGTTTCTTTTACCATGCTACTAGTTTTTTATAAAGACGCTCAAAAGAGTGTCACGTCCTGATATATCTCAAGGAAAACAAAGGTTGATACAAACAATGGACAGTAACACAAAACGACCTCTTAAAAGTAAGAGTACATCAAAGATCAAATTAGTCGTCTTCCTCCTCCGAACGTCCACCGTCTGCCGGAATTTGAAGATCACACTGTGAAGACAGCAAAAAAAATGAACACCTGAAAACACCCTCGCCAAACAAGGCTTTGAACACCGAAATAGCCACTCGCCGCTGACAACGAGATCTAGTATCCATTGAAAAAACATCGGCTGGAGGAAACCTTCGAGGAACACAGGCTTACAATCTTTTACCATCAGAACAGTGTGTTGAATCTTGAAGATGCCAGACCTTGCTGTAGAATAGACCAAAAGAAGAGGTCGAGATCACCGCATCGAAAGACAACCAACTGTTCCCTTTAAAAAGCACCCCAAATGCCAAGATCTAAAGAAGAAGAAGAACAAATCTGACAAACCAGACTCTCCCTGGCCCTTCGCTGGCGCCAGATCGAACGTCGTCGAGGTAGGGAGAGGCCGTACAGACATTATTCCATAGTATCATCGTCGCCACCACCTCATCGATGACATCAGAAACCACAACCTAGTTCAACAAAGGATCTACAAATCTAATCAAGAACTATGAAGGAGAAGGGAATCAGGTCCCCGCTTCTCTATCCACTAGTGAGATCACCAGTTAGGAGAGAGGAGGTGGACCGAGCGGTGTCTTGGCTGTGGGCGGCGGTTGGTAAGTACTAGGGCGCTACTAGTTTTTTACCATGCTACTCCCTATGCTTCGAATTATAAGTCATTCTAATATTTTAGAGATTCAAAGCACCTCAAGTTTGACCAAAATTATAGAGAATTATAAACATTTATGACATCAAATAGCTACACTATGAAAATAAAATTAATGACGAATCTAATGATACTTAGTTGATATCATAAATGTTACTATTTTATTATATAAATTTGGGGTGAAAGGATCAAGATGCCTAAGAGGGGGGTGAATTGGGCTTTTCTAAAATTTATTGTAAGAATTAAATCCTACTAAGTCATAATTCACCCCTAGTGCCTACAAGTGTTTCTAATGATTCTACCGATAAAAGTTTTGCACCCTAAGTTCTAATCCTAGTCTAGCATGACAATTCTAGGAAAGTAAACCAAGCAACAAAAATAATGCGAGAAAGTAAAGGGTTAGGAACACGGCGATGTTTTCCCGAGGTATCGGAGAGTCGCCACTCCCCACTAGTCCTCGTTGGAGCATCCGCGCAAGGGTGTAGCTCCCCCTTGATCCGCCGAGGATCAAGTGCTTTCTATGGGCTGATTCTTTGATACTCCATCGCGGTGAATCGCCCACAACCGCTCACAAGATGAGTTGGGTCATCCACAAGCTCCGCCGGTTGATCACCAAGCTCCCAATCACCACCAAGCTGTCTAGGTGATGGCGATCACCAAGAGTAACAAGCAAGAACTCTCACTTGACCATAACAGGCCTAATGAGAAGGTGGATGCACACTTGCTACTCCCTAGTCACTAATGAGGGTCCTTAATCTTGGATTCTCAAATCTCAATCCTCACTAGAGCTCTTGCACTCCCTTGCACATGAAAGGTGTTTCTCAGCTGAACAAATGAGCAAGAGAACCTCAAATGGAGGGGTAGGGAATGTATTTATACTCCCCCTCAACTCCCCCAACCGTTACATTTAAAAACAACAAATTTCGGGGCCAACAGACGCGTCTGTAGCCACCGAAGTGCGCGTCTGTCGCGTGTAACGGAGTACAAACATTCGACTAGCTATTAGGGGGGCCAACAGACGTTGGACTGCGTCTGTCGCCCTAGCACCAGACGCATCTGTCGCGTGATCAGAGAACTCAGGGCATTCTGGACTGCGTCTGACGCACACCGGACACGTCTGACGCTATGCCCTATGGGCGTCTGTCGCGGGCAACAGGGAAGGACGCGTTTGATGCCCTTCACCCCCCGTGTCTGTCGCTCCAAACTCATTCAGGCCTTGCAAGTTCCATGCGACATACGCTGACGTCAGCGTCTGTCGCTTTCGCCTTCAGCGTCTGTCGCCTGTTTGAAGGCCAAAACGACTTCCGATTCAAACACTTCTTGAACGGTTTTTGTTCGAAACAAACTCAGGGCCATCTTGGAGCTACCTAGTGCTAAGTTTGACAAGTGTGCACCACACCTAACCATTAGACTCACCTAGGTCAAGCTACCCATCCACGCCCCCCTTAATAGTACGACCAAAGGAGAAAAACAAAAAGTCCTGATGACTAATCCGAGCGTCACTCAACTCCTCGACGTCTGGAACTAACTGTCCTTAACCTTGTCGTCCATCCTTTGAAAACCGAAACGATTTCCATCAATAAGGGGCATGATCACCACAACGCCCATGATTGCCATTACCATGACCTAACATTCTATCGTCTCTGCAAAACACACGTTAGTCATGATAATTAACCGTTGTCATCAATCATCGAAACTCACTCTAGGGGCCTAGATGCTTTCAATCTCCCCCTTTTTGGTGATTGATGACAACCCTGAGTATGAAGATAGAAATTTGAGGTTTTCAAACATGCTTGGTTCACATAGGCAATTGCAATAAGAACAAAGAGGTTAGGATTGCTTATGTGCTCCAAGCCAACAGGGTGTACTCATAAGATGAAACATGAAGAGTTAGTACACAATAGCATAGCTCATAAGAAATCGGAGCAAAACGCGGAAGCAAGACATTATGAGCTAGAATCAATCAAGTGACATGATATAATAGAGACAAGATAACCAACATATCACTAAAGTATCTCACAAGCACACATGTCACACAATGCAAGTGCGGGAATTTAAACATGATAATGCATGATGCAAGAGAGTATCACACAAAAGAACCAAAACCCTCTCACAAAGCTCCCCCTAAATCTACATACTCTCTCTCCCCCTTTGGCATCAAGGACCAAAAACTAAGGATCGGAGGAAGGAGAAGCAGACGAGCCAGCCACAGGAGTGCGGTGAGCAACAATAAACTGATCTGGGGCATCATCTGGACTGCTCTCAGGAGACGGCTGTGGCTGAACTAGGGAGCCTGTCGGACCCTCAGATACTGGAAGTGCAGATGAAACGGTCCGGGTCTGCTCAGCAGTCTCGGTGGCTGACTGTGGAGGAGGTAGAGAACCGGTATGTCGTCCCTGTGACTCTGAAGCTGTAGCGGTCTAAGTAGTGGTCACCAGGGGCGCGGTCAGTGTGACAGGAACCAAAGGTGCCGTCGAAGCAACGGACGACGGGATCGACTCGGTAGTGCCCGTCCCTGTCACGCCCTCAGGAGTTGGAGCTAGGTCTGGCTATGGCTGCGCTGCTAACACATCTGAAACTGAGGTAGCTGCCATAGTATAAGTCGGTGTCGGTTGATCGATAATCTGACTATAGCTAGCATGGAACTGACTCGAACTGGGTAGGAGCAGCTGCGACTGTGTCAAAGGTGTGAATCCTGTCTGAATAGGAGTGAATCCTGGAGACACAAATAACTGAGGCACCTGGTGAAGTGGAGAAGTGAAAGCCTGTGCCTGACTACCGAGCTAGGACTGACTCTGAAACCCACTGGGCTGTGACGTTGGAGTCGTCGGAAGGAGGCTCTGTGGTAGCTGAATGCCAGCAGCCTAGACAAGCTGAGTGATTAGGCCTAAGTACTGCTGCTAATTCTGCTGCTGCTGTCGCTGTAGCTCAAGAACCTGCCTCTAGAACTCATCCTGGCAGGCCTGTACCTATGCTAAGGCAGTTGCAGTCTCCTGACGGTCCTGCTGACGATGTCGCTCTACCCGCTCCTGGTTCTCTGTCAGTCTAGAGAGAATGGAAACCAGAGCGGGGTCGGTGGCTGACCCTGAGCCGCTAGCCTCTCTGTCGTGCGGGCGAGGAGAACGATATGTAGGCAACGGCTGGTAGTCGTCGTCTGAACTGTCTGTGGGGTCTGAGTCTAGCTCAACCTGTGCTGCCCCTGCTCCCTAGGGCTCTAGCTGCTCTAACTCGGCCTCTGTAAGGCCCTACACTGTAGCATCCTGCTCTGCGGCTGTCTCTAAGACTGCTGGCCTGCGACTCACTCTCACTGGTGTAGCTGTAACTGAGCGGACGAGCTATGAGTAGTCATAGACAGGATACTCGAAGGTAGTAGAGCTCCACTCCTGAACACTAGCGGCCGACATAGGCTGAACTCCCATGAAGATAAGAAAAGAGATCCAATGGGCATAGTTCATGTGCCTCTTCGCACTGAAGCTCTCATAAATAGTATCCTCTAGCTCGCATAACATCAAGTCCCATATATCAAATGGAATCCCCATCACAAGGTGTGACAGAAGCCACTACTGCAGTCGAGTGGTTCCGTCCCTGAAGTTCGGACGAGGGAGGATCGTCTGTCTGATGATAGCATCGAGCAAGCGAACTAGTGGTAGCATATCAACAGGTCTCCTGCTAGAACCCTCCCCGAAGTCACTGCCAAACAAGCACCTAACAACGTCGACAGGTGGCACAATTCCACCGTGAGCGCGCCTCGGGGGGTCAACGGCAGGGTAGCACAGCTGGTGGAGACGAACTGTCTAGAGTGGAATCCTCAACAGCTCTCTAGCTCTGGCACTGGAAATCTCTCGGTGCTCTCCTAAGAAGCTGAACGAGATCGCAGTGTGATCTGGGGAGATCTAAAGTTTGGCAAAGAAATCTCGCACCCAAGACAACACGTAGGAGCCACTCCTCTAGACTAGGTCAGTCAAGCCAGGCACTGTCTGCAGATATGTGCGAACCTCCTCTCCAACCAGGTCAACTATACTCTGAAGTGGAATGACTCTGTGAGCTGTGACTGGTACATTTGCATTTACATATGCCATGTGAAAATCCTCCTGAAGAGCTGTGAAGAAGTAGTCAACTCCCGGCTGCCTCTGAAGTGGGAACCACTCCTCTAGACTGACTCTGTGGAAACTCTGTATCTGTCTAGCAGCAGCCCTCCGTAGGTTGTAGTGAATGACCTTGGACTAACGAGGTCTAGGAACTGGATGACCCCCGCATTTAGGTCTCTCTGGTGCAGCTGCTGGTGTCGTCTGAGAACGCGTTGTGCGTCTCGAGCGACGAAGAGGTGAAGACTGCTGCTCCTGCTCTTGTGGCTCCTCTGCCTGAGCCTCGGTCTCCTCAGTGGTCTCTGTGCCAAGTACACGGTCCGAGAGCGGGACGCGTGTGTGTGAGTCTCCGATCAGTATCCCACTGCCCCTGCCACTCTTCTTGACCCTCTCTGCTGCTCGGGCAACTGCTAAAACCTCCTCTGCCTCACGCTCCTCTCTGGAACGCTTCATCCTTGTGAGAATCTTGTGCTTCCCTCGAGCCACCTCTGTGATACGAGGAGGACTGTCACCCCTGTCACCTCCATCATCTCCAGGAGAGGTGCTGGAAGAACCCCCGACGTTCTTGCACCAAGCCATGGTACGAAGAACAAAATAGACCACTGTCGGTGAAAGAAGCAAACAATAAGAAAAGGTCCTCCTGTCTCACTGCCCTGACAACAACTCACAGTCAAGAATGGATGCCAATCTCTAGAGAACAGCTGACACACTGACACTCTGAGAGATGGTGAACTGACGCCTTGTGAGGCTTGGCCTCAATCCACACCCGAGGGCTTGGCCCTGGGTTCACCTGCCACTGTCTGCAATGCAAACCAAATAGCCACACAATCCACTGACACGGCTTGCTGCAAGAATTAGAATAGGAAGGTTTACATATACGTGACATAATTTTATCTAGGGATGAGATCACATTTGTAGAAGCAAGCACTTAGGGTAAGAATGGAGTGAAAAATCTACCTTAGGAGAGCAATCTTGAGAAAAGGTAAGAAGTCATCGACCACGAGGCACCACACACACACCAAGGAAGAGTCACTGTAAGAATCGAACGATTGAAGATAGTGAGCAAAAAGGTAAGGAAGTGGCTTTGGCATTTTGGCGAACACACAGTGTGCAAGAGGATGGCTCAACCTCGGTGGATTGAAGGTGAGCAGAAAATCAGCCAGGGAGAGCACTGTGTGCCATGGCAGATTCACGGGAGTAGGAGCACGCGCGTGTGCAGGCAACGGATGCTGAGGCAAGGCACGGGCGCGGCGAGGACACAGGGCCGGAGAAATCAGTAACGGCGGTGACCCCGGACGCGGTACAGGAGAGGAAGGGGTGGCGCGGATGCGTGGGCACGACAGCGCAGTGGAGAGGGTGGTGCATGGGCAAGATGGCGAGGTAGAGAAGGCGGCGCGCTCACGGGCATGACGGCGAGACCTAGGGTTAGGGCAGAGGTCGGCGGCGGCGGCATACGAGGTCAAGGAGAAACGGCCACGTGAAGATTATGAAAGAGAGGGTGGGGGACCCTCGAGTCAGACAACTTTTAGAGGTTGAAAATGCTTTCATCCTGAGCGACAGACGCGGTGACGCCAACCGACAGACGCTGCACAGTAGTCAACAGACGCTCCACAGAGAGCAGTGTTTCGTCCTGACTCGACAGACACGTCCGTCGGGTGGTCATCAGACGTAGGCCGGCGTCTGTAGCTCTTGGGCACTTCTTCTTCGATTCGACAGACGCGATCATGTTCTAGCGTCAGACGCTGCTCGGGTACTGTTCCCACGTCTGTCGACCCCTTCGCTCCTGAACATCCTTTGCACGCGACAGACGCGTACCTGGCAGACTCCTGGCGTCTGTCGCAGCGTCTGACGTCACAAAAATAGCGTTTTCTCCACTTTCCTTCGTGACACTTTCTCCCAACCAAGTTCCAAGACAAACAAGACCCAAATAAACACCGATTGAAACTTGATATGAGTGACCTCTCTCAAACTCTCAAATTTTCAAATTAATTTGCCTTGGGCTAGTATTAATTTTTAATAAAATAAGCGATAAACACCCGAGGAGCAACGTATGGCCATGCAATGGAGTTTGTAAACCCTTGGGAGCATCAAATGCTCTCTCCATTCATGGACGAACACAGCGATTGCTCAAAGCGAAACCGAAAAGAAACGACAAAGCAACACTCATGCAAATGCAATGCAATACAAGAAGATAAAGCTAGTTGCTTGTCAAGTTTGATCCACAGTTAGGCTTCTTCACTCCTCCCAAAGAGGGTTATCATAACTGTGTTAGACAAGCCCTAAATGCATTACGAAAATTTAAACATGACATATATTACAATACAATGCAAGAGACAACACAAGCTCATTTCTTAAAATTACTTGAGTCAAGCACATTGAGTTCACTTCTCAACCTACAAAAGGTAGCTTCGTCCAAAGGTTTAGTGAAGATATCCGCCAATTGATTTTCACTCCTTACACCTTCTAGTGATATATCATTTTTAGCAACATGATCCCTTAGAAAGTGATGACGGATATCAATGTGCTTGGTGCATGAGTGTTGTACCGGATTATTGGCAATTTTAACGGCACTTTCATTATCATATAAAAGTGGCACCTTATCAAGAACAACACCATAGTCTAGAAGGGTTTGCTTCATATATAAGATTTGTGCACAACAAGCCCCCACGGCAATGTATTCCACCTCGGCGGTGGACAAAGCCACACTATTTTGCTTTTTAGATACCATGATACTAAAGACCTCCCAAGCAAGTGGCACCCTCCGGATGTGCTTTTTCTATCAATTTTGTAACCGGCATAATCCGAGTCGGAATAGACAACTAGTTGGAATCTAGCTCCTTTGGGATACCAAAGACCAATGCTTGGGGTGTGCTTAAGATATCTTAGGATTCTTTTTACGGCACTTAAGTGAGGTTCTTTAGGGCAAGCTTGAAAGCGAGCACACATGCACACACTAAACATGATATCGGGCCTAGATGCAGTAAGGTACAACAAACTACCAATCATAGAATGGTAGAGAGTTTGATCAACCGGTTTACCTCCCTCATCTAGGTCGAGATGTCCATTTGATGGCATTGGGGTCTTGATTGGCTTACAATCATCCATCTTGAACCTCTTGAGAAGATCCTTGGTATACTTCTCTTGAGAGATGAAAATCCCTTCTCTCATTTGCTTGACTTGAAAACCAAGAAAGAAAGTAAGTTCACCAATCATAGACATCTCGAACTCCTTCGACATCAATTCACCAAATTCCTTGCAATAATCTTCATTTGTTGAGCCGAAGATAATATTATCAACATAGACTTGACAAATGAAGATCTCCCCATTAAGCTTCTTGGTCAATAGTGTGGTGCCGACCTTTCTAATGGTGAAACCCTTCTCAATGAGGAAGTCCCGAAGGCGCTCATACCATGCTCTAGGGGCTTGCTTGAGCCCATATAGCACCTTGGACAACCTATAAACATAATTAGGATATCTAGGGTCTTCAAACCGGGGAGGTTGATCAACATAGACTAGTTCATTTATAAAGCCATTTAAAAAGGCACTTTTAACATCCATTTGATATAATCTCATTTCATGATGCGATGCATATGCAAGAAGGATACGGATGGCTTCAAGTCTTGCAACGGGTGCAAAGGTCTCTCCAAAATCAAGGCCTTCGACTTGAGAGAACCCCTTTGCAACTAGTCTTGCCTTGTTCCTCATAACTATGCCTTGGTCATCTTGCTTGTTGCGGAACACCCACTTGGTTCCAATGACTCTTGCACCTTTTGGACGCTCTTCAAGTGTCCAAACTTGATTGGGGTGAAGTTGTTCAATTCTTCGTGCATTGCATTCACCCAATCCAGATCTTGAAGTGCTTCATCTACATTCTTAGGCTCAAGACAAGAGACAAACGAGTGATGTTCAATAAAAGAAGCAAGCTTTTGAGATCGAGTCATTACACCCTTTGTAGGACTCCCTATGATGAGATCTTATGGATGTGCTTGAAGTAAGGGTAAATGTCTTCTATCAACCACTTGAGGAGGAGGTTGGAGAGCATCAACATCTTGAGCTTGTGCCTCGGCTCATTCATGAGATACATGGGTGTATTTATTTTTGACTCTCTCATTTTTGTTATCATCTTGAGGCACACGTGATGAAGATGGTGGATTGATCACTTGAGTATCATCTTCATCATCTTTAGGCTTGATGTCTTCCACCGGCATGTTCTTCATTGCCTCCCTCAATGGTTCATCACCTACATCATCACAATTCTCAATTGCTCCTTGGGAGCCGTTAGATTCATCAAATTCCACATCATATGTTTCTTCAACCAAACCGGTGGCATGGTTAAATACTCTATATGCTTTGGACTTTGATGAGTAGCCAATAAGAAAGCCAATATCACAACATCTTTGGAACTTCCCTAGGTGTTGCCGCTTCTTGTAGATGTAGCATTTGCAACCAAACACCCAGAAGAATGAGACGTCCGGCTTCTTCCCATTTAGCAACTCATAGGGGGTCTTGCTAAGAAACTTTTGTAGAAAGAGGCGATTTGATGCATAGCATGCGGTGTTAATTGCCTCGGCCCACACTTTTTTTGGTGTGTTGTACTCATCTAGCATTGTTCTTGCAAGAGTGATCAAAGTCTGGTTCTTTCTCTCAACTACACCATTTTGTTGAGAAGTGTAGGTTGATGAAACCTCATGCTTGATCCCAATCTCATCACAATAAGCTTCAATATTTGTGTTGTCAAATTCTTTGCCATTGTCACTTCTTATCTTCTTGATCTTAACTTCAAATTTATTTTGAGCTCTCTTAGCAAACTTCTTGAAACAAGCGGCCACTTCAGATTTGTCATGAAGAAAGAATGTCCAAGTGTATCTTGAGTAGTCATCAACAATCACAAGACAATAAAGATTTCCATCCAAGCTCTTGTATGTTGTTGGGCCAAACAAATCCATATGTAGAAGCTCTAGCACTCTTGATGTTGACATGTAGGCTTTTGTTAGATGTGTATTTGCAACTTGTTTACCGGCTTGGCATGCACTACAAGGTTTGTCCTTCTCAAACTTGACATCTTTCAAGCCTCTCACTAACTCTTTCTTCAATAACTTGTTGAGTGTGTTCATTCCAACATGAGCAAGCCTCCTATGCCAAAGCCACCCAAGTGAAGTCTTGGTGAACAAGCATGTCATCAAATTTGCATCTTCGGAGGTGAAATCAACAAGATAGAGATTGTTGTATCTAAAGCCTTTGAATATCACCTGCTTGTCATCCATCTTTGATACAATCACTTCATTTGGAGTGAATAAGCATTGGTAGCCAAGATCACACAATTGACCAACGGATAGCAAGTTGAAGCTCAACGAGGCAACATATAACACATTTGTGAGTGAGTGATCATTTGATATAGCAATCTTTCCCAAACCCTTGACTTTGCCCTTTGAGTTGTCCCCAAATGTGAGCTTCTCATGATATTCTCCATTTTCTTCTAGTGAGGCGAACATACGAGAATCACCGGTCATATGTTGAGTGCAACCACTATCAATAACCCAATGTGATCCACCGGTCTTGTAGTTCACCTACATACATAAGAGATCAAGCTTGTTGCTTAGGGACCCATATTTGAGTAGGGCCCTTGACTTTCTCAACTAGTGACTTAGCAACCCAAAAAAATTTTAGGCCTATTCTTGTTTGGGGACCTAAGAACATGACTTTCGTCTTTCCACTAGAATCCTTTCTTAGTATGTAGTGAGCATTGAAGGCAAAGGGTCTAGCATGCTTGTGCAAGGGTTGTGGTGGTGGAGTTTGACATTCATGTGCAAAGTGACCTTCTTGTCCACACTCAAAGCATCTCTTTGGTTTGGGCTTTGATTTGTGTTGTTGTTGTTGTTGGGCTTTGGTCTTCTTCTCTTGATTTGCCAAGTAACCAATACCATTTCTATCCATCTTCATGACGGTGTTCATGAGTAGCTCACTTTGCAAGTATTGACCTCTTGTAAACTTGCTCAATCTGGTCTTGAGATGCTCTTTCTCTTGCTTTAGTTTCTTGTTTTCCTCAATGAGTGACTCATTTGATGTTTGCTTTTCAAGAGCCATCAACCCTTCTAGCTTCTTGATCTCATCTCTAAGCATTTCATTTTCACTCTTGAGCTTGACATAATCATCATAATTTTCGAACTCAACCACTTTCTTGCCTTTGCCAGTAGAACCTTGCTCAATGCTCTCAACAATCAAGTCATCACATGATGTGGCTATATCAATCTTAACAACTTGGTTAGTAGCATCATGTGTCTCAAGAGAAAGCTCATTAACAACAACAAGACTATCATAATTGACTTTCAATAAAGTATAGTCATCTTTTAGCAAGTTGTACCTAGTGTTGAGCTCATCATGCTTCTTTTCAAGTTTATCATGTTTATCTCTAAGCTCTTTGTTGAAAGTTTTGAGCTCCTTGAGAGTAGAAGTCACAATTTCATTTTGATCTCTAAGCTCATCACTAGTCTTTTGTGCAATCTCAAGCTTAGATGAAAGTGATTCATTTTCTTTTTGAAGCTCATTATTTTCATTTCTAGTCTTTCTTATGACCTTACAGTATTTGTTAAGCAATTTTACAAGTTCATCATAAGAAGGTGCATCAAATTCATTATCACTATCACTATCATCATCATCACTTTCATTATTTTGTACCTTTCGTTCACCCTTGGCCATGAGGCATAGGTGAGTAGTGGATGATGACGGTGACGATGGCGGTGAAGGTGGCGGTGAAGATGTTGATGAAGATAATGATGACCCAATCACAAATGCGACGACCTTCTCTTTCTCATTGTCGCTCTCATCACCGGAGGACTCACATGATGACTCAATATCGGTGAACCAATCACCAACAATGTAAGCTTTGCCTCTCTTCTTCTTTTTGTGATATTCTTTCTTCTTGACATCCTTCTTCTTGTATGGCTTGTTCTTCTTCTTTTCATCTTTCTCATCACTAGATTCATCTTTCTTGCCCTTGTTCTTGTTCTTGTATTTGTCTTTTGGAGGCTTAGGATATTGATGAGCTAGATGACCAAGTTCACCACAACTGTAGCAATTCATTTCGGCTATGGGCTTTCTTTTGCTACTTGTGAAGAACTTCTTCTTGCCATCAAACTTGATGCCACTCTTGTTAAGCTTCTTTAGCATCTTTGTAGTCTTTTTTACCATGAGAGCAAGTGATGCATCATCAATGTCACTCTCACTTGAGCTTTCATGCACAATCATGGCTTGGCTCTTCTTCTTTTTCTTGTCATGGCTAGCTTTGAAAGCCAAGTCCTTCTTCTTGGAAGATGATGAACCCTCTTCCGGAGTGATGTGCATGTACATCTCATTAGCATTGATCTTTCCCAATACTTGTGTCGGTGTTGCAGTAGAGAGATCGCTTTGGTGAAGCACAGTGACAATATGACCATACTTCTCAACGGGAAGAACACTCAAGATCCTCCTTGCAACATCCGATGGACTCATTTGAGTGAGCCTAAGAGCATTGAGATCCTCTACAAGAACATTCAAGCGAGTATACATGTCATTAGCACTTTCTTTGGGAAGCATCTCAAACGAATTAATCTTCTTTAAAGCAATATGATAGCGTTCCTCACGCTCACTCTTAGTTCACTCATGGAGAGCACAAAGATTTTCCCACAATTCATGAGCGTTTTTTGCATTACGCACACGATTGAAGATATCCTTGCCAAGGCCCCGGTAGAGAGCATTTTTTGCCTTTGCATTCCACCGGTCGTACTTCTCCTCATCACCAACAGGGTTAGTGAGATCCTTGACTTCAGGAAGCCCTTCGGTGGTGGCTCTAAGACACCCGACGTCTATGGCTTCGAGGTACGCCTCCATGCGGATTTTCCCATATGAAAAATCATCTCCCTCAAAGATGGAAGGTGGTCCTTCCCTATTAGACATCTTGCTCTAGGCGGTTAAGCCTAATTTAGGAGCAACTCCGCTCTGATACCAATTGAAAGGATCAGGATGCCCAAGAGGGGGGTGAATTGGGCTTTTCTAAAATTTATTGCAAGAATTAAATCCTATTAAGCCATAATTCACCCCTAGTGCCTACAAGTGTTCCTAGTGATTCTACCGATAAAAGTTTTGCACCCTAAGTTCCAATCCTAGTCTAGCATGACAATTCTAGGAAAGTAAATAAAGCAACAAAAATAATGCGAGAAAGTAAAGGGTTAGGAACACGACGATGTTTTCCTGAGGTATCGGAGAGTCACCACTCCCCACTAGTCCTCGTTGGAGCACCCGTGCAAGGGTGTAGCTCCCCATTGATCCGCGCGAGGATCAAGTGCTTTCTACGGGCTGATTCTTTGACACTCCGTCGCGGTAAATCGCCCACAACCGCTCACAAGATGAGTTGGGTCATCCACAAGCTCCACCGGATGATCACCAAGCTCCCAATCACCACCAAGCCGTCTCGGTGATGGCGATCACCAAGAGTATCAAGCAAGAACTCTCACTTGACCACAATAGGCCTAATGAGAAGGTGGATGCACACTTGCTACTCCCTAGTCACTAATGAGGGTCCTTAATCTTGGATTCTCAAATCTCAATCCTCACCAGAGCTCTTGCGCTCCCTTGCACATGAAAGGTGTTTCTCAGTTGAACAAATGAGCAAGAGAACCTCAAATGGAGGGGTAGGGAATGTATTTATACTCCCCCTCAACTCCCCCAACCGTTACATTTAAAAACAGCAAATTTCGGGGCCAACAGACGCGTTTGTCACCACCAAAGTGTGCGTCTGTCGCGTGTAATAGAGTACAAACATTCAACTAGCCGTTAGGGGCCAACAGACGCTGGACCGCGTCTGTCACCCTAGCACCAGACGCGTCTGTCGCGTGATCATAGAACTTAGGGCATTCTGGACTGCGTCTGACGCACACCAGACGCGTTTGACGCTATGCCCTATGGGCGTCTGTCGCGGGCAACAGGGAAGGACGCGTCTGACGCCCTTCACCCCCTGCGTCTGTCGCTCCAAACTCACTCAGGCCTTGCAAGTTCCATGCGATAGACGCTGACGTCAGCGTCTGTCGCTTTCGCCTTCAGCGTCTGTCGCCTGTTTGAAGGCCGAAACGACTTCCGATTCAAACACTTCTTGAACGGTTTTTATTCGAAACAAACTCAGGGCCATCTTGGAGCTACCTAGTGCTAAGTTTGATAAGTGTGCACCACACCTAACCATTAGACTCACCTAGGTCAAGCTACCCATCCATGCCTCCCTTAATAGTACGGCCAAAGGAGAAAAATAAAAAGTCCTGACGACTAATCCGAGCGTCACTCAACTCCTCGACGTCCGGAACTAACTGTCCTTAACCTTGTCATCCATCCTTCGAAAACCGAAACGATTTCCATCGATAAGGGGCATGATCACCACAACGCCCATGATTGCCATTACCATGACCTAACATTCTATCGTCTCTGCAAAACACACGTTAGTCATGATAATTAACCGTTGTCATCAATCATCGAAACTCACTCTAGGGGCCTAGATGCTTTCATGGGATACTTTGACTTACTAAAAAAGTTAGAATGACTTATAATTTGAGGTGGACGGAGTACTGGTTAAAAAACCAAACGGCCCCTATTGACAAATTCTAAATTTGTCCCTCGAGGAAAATTTGGTGGACTGAGGGACCGATCAATATCCCTGACCCTGATGACTGACTGTGGCCCGGTCCAACGGCTGCTGGTTTGGGGCTTTGGGCTCTCCAAGCCCAGAAGCTGTGGACAAGCCGTGTGTCTCCGAGCCCTCTCTGTTGATAGACTGTGTATCATGTTCACGTCTCCTTTTTTTCACATTTCTGTAACATGCTAGCAAACGTGCCCGTGCACTGTGAGGGAAGAAAAAATAGTGTTAAACATTAATGAAAACGAGGACATAAATGCTATGGCTCCGTTTGGAACAGCTCTAGCTCCGAGATCTATACTGGATCCGTAATTTGTAGGCTATTAAAGTGATTTAAAGTATTTTTATTGAATCTAAAACATAAATGAAAAAAAGTCATGTAACTACACTTAACATGTTTGCAGCTCTACATCTAGGATTTCCTAGAGCTCTGCAGAAGAGGGTCTATACATCTATTTATGTTTTACTATATCTAGAAAATTTAAAGGCTATAATTTATTTTATGATGACCATGACATCATAATATAAGTTAATATTAACAACAATATGATATGACAACGTCTTACTAAGTTTGTATCGAATTAGAATACAGTCTTGATATATTTTTTCTATTGTAAGAGACTTGTATTACTTTAAATATATATATAATTTTACTATTTATGTGTTGATAGAGTTAAATATCGAGTTACGTGACTTTCTTTGATGATCCATTAAAATATGCAATTCTAATATCTGATTCAAGTCGTCACGATGGCGAGGTGTTGGTTGGTGTCTTGTCAAGGATTTGTCTACCTGTTGATGATTACGATGGAGACCTCTCCTGACTTTTGACGTAGCATCGATGCAACGCTGGTGATCATCAACAGGATTTGTCTACCTGTTGATGATTACGATGGTCACCAGCGTTGCATCGACGCCCGAAAGAACGACAAGAAACAGACGTGAAAAAAAAGGAGACTGAAGTCGAACGATTGGAAAGAAAAACGAACATGGAAACTGATGGAAAGTAGGACACGTAAAATTATATAGTGCGCGAAAAAGAAAAAAAATCCATGAAAAGAAAAAAGACATGGACATGAAAACAGAAAAACATAAACCGTAACCAAGTCGATGTCTTAGTTGGACGAAAATCTAAAGTGGCTAGAAATTTTGCCTCTTTAGTATTAGAGATAGATAAGTAAGAGAAAGGGGAAAAGAACTCACATTGTCCGAGGGAGGCCAATAAGGTAGCGCATATTTTAGCTTGTAACTTTGAAGGATCCCTGCCCATTATTTGGGAACAGGATCCTCCCGATTTTATTTTGGCGCAATTAGCGGATGATGTAACTATTATTTGAATTAATAAAGTTGCCATGATGGCTTTCCTAAAAAAAAATTACGCAGTCACTCAACTCTATATATGAGTACTGAGTACAGACCGTGCCTTCGATCTCGAGCAAGACAGGAACTAGTGATGCGAGATACCTTTTGCCCTGGCTAGGCCCCAAAATTTCATTTCCTCAATGGCTAACAGGGTAAGACGCCGTATATCACCATGCTCCACGCCTCCAGCCCTCCACCATTATATCCGAGCCAAACTAGAAACTGTCACGGAGGATGTATGTTTTTTGAACAAATCGACACTAACAGTGCAGCGTTTCTATTGATAAGTAGAAAGTTGACACTGCACATAAGAGATGTAACCAAGTTTAGAAACAAAACTGAGGTTGCTCTCAGAAAGAAAAAGGGAAACAGAAACTCACAGGAGACATCTGCGGTCATTCAGAACAAGGTTCTTTCATCAGAGGAAGCACACCAACACATGTCATTGCCAACAAACTAGGCAACTAGCTACTATCAAACAGGTACAGGAACCTCCCAAGAACACACAAGGCAGCAGTCTTAAGAAATCAGGGTCACGAGTTCATGACAATTGACAGAGCCCTACGTCACACACACACACACCACACTAATACATACAGCATCTACACAGCACACTGCAACTTTATTACTAACCTCATATGAACACGGCTCCACGCACAAAGGCACACAAATCTACACATGAAACAAAGACTTGCCATGTCCAAAGCTTCCATTCTGTCTGTCAGCTAAGAACTCACCACCACCTGCGGCTTGGCCATGGCTTCCTTCCTCCTGCCCGTCAGGATCCTCTTCAGCAGGCTGCCGTTCCCCTTCTGCTTTCTCGGGACAACGGCAAGCGTCACTACCTTCACGTCGGCTTCGCCCTTGCAGGTTCCGTTCACCCTGCAAGCCTGCTTTACGTGTGGAGCCGCCACTGGCATTGGGTACGAAGAGCTGCATGCCGCGGCAGAGCCGTCATCTCCCTCGTTGGCAGCAGGACTGTTTCTTTTGCCTGACGCGCTTGGTTCAGTACAGATGATCTCCTTGGTTTTGGGGGAGCCTGAGTAATAGAATCCTCCGTCCTCCATGGATAGCATCTCGCTTAGTGATTGAGATCGGGGCTTCCGCTCAGACTGAGTTGCGGTCTGAAGCACCTGGTCGAAAAGGATGGCGTCCTTTGGCGATGCAAGGGCTTTCAGTTGTTTCCCCAGGTTTATGATTGTCTCCCGGCACTCAATCAGCTTCTCTGATGCTGTTGAGATCTCAAGCTCCTGCGACACACATGATATAAGGTCTGGTTAGTAATTTGAGCAAAGAATGGGCGTTAGTTTCAAGGTTCGCTTAGTAATTTGGATAGAAAATGAGCCTTTTCTAGTGGAAAAGAAATGTCGACTACACTAGTCAGTCTTACAGTAGAGCTACTAATTGCTTTGAGGGAAATGATAAGGACAAGAAAGATCATAAGGGTCTCACCATCTGCAGATGTTTATCTTCATTCTCGGCGACATTTTTTGAGCCTTCTTTAGCAGAGCAACTGCTAGCAAATAACTTATGTTAGACAGAATAGTATCAACCATGGAAGGACAAGGCTGAAAAAAGAATTACCGTTCAGGCTGATGCTTGGGTTCAGGACAACAAACCCCCTCTTGCTTGCCCTTGTTTTGTCCAGATATGAAGATGGATTCATGTGTAATACATTCAGTCATTGTTGATTTACCATTGGCATGTGCCATTATTTTTCTGGATTCCTTCAGCTCATTAAGTTCTGCCCGCAAATGTGAAGCCTTTTCTTCTATCCCATGAAATTTAGAAACAGCTACTTCATTGCCTGTCTTCTGTTTATTAACATCAGGTTTAAGATCTATACAGCTGGAGTAAGATAATAAGGACATCTGAACATTCTCCGGCGTTCTAGGCTCGTCTGCTGTATGGATTCCAGTGTGCCTGGCTACCGCAACAATTTCAAGTCCATCACTGTTGTTTAATTCCAAATGCTTCATGATGGCTTCCTTCATGTCTGATACATCTCGAAGTGAGAAGCAGTGGTTGATTATCCAATCTAATGTGAGTTGGAGGTCATGAACAAAGTTTTCGACATCAGTATTCCCATACAGAAGCTCGTTGCATGCAAAAACAAAATTTTGCAGTACAGAAGTAACTTCTGATGTATTCCACAAGAATGCACGAGCAACATAGCCTGATAATGTTCCTTGGTCATTTTCCTCATCGCCACCAGATAGCACAACTGTGCTACTACAATCTTTTGATGATTTTTGGATAACTCCCTCAATAAGTTCAATTAACTTCAGGATAGCCTTCTCAATCTTAGGTTGGCGAACTTGGTCAGCTGTTCCAGTGGAGATATCAACTGCAACTACCTCTTTTCCAGATGACTCTGTGGCTTCTCTCATTGAAGCATATGGTTCCACATGTTTATCATTACATAAAGATGCTAACTTTTCTATCTCTGCAAAGTCATCCATGAAACTCATGTCTGATACTCTTGTGCTCTTACTGGAATGTGCTGTGAGTTTCCCCTTCTTGAAGTGTTCCAGTTCAGACAACAAGGCTGATGCCCATGAGCCTGAACAGCTGACATTATCTTCATTGTGGCCATCTTCAGAGATAGATGAAAGAGGGGTTTCAACCACTGCAGGGCTACCTTTTACCAATTCTGCAGTTGTACGACCTTTTGACAAATCTTCAAGCTGGGCTTCAACTTGGGAAAGTTTGGAAGTTGTGCGAGCAAGCATAGTCCGAGAAAACTGAAGCTCACCATCCTTTCTAGAAAGAGATTCTTTTATGGCCTTATTTTCGTCTTCAATCGCATGTAGCCTTGCAAGTAACGGAGAATTTCCATGTGATGTATCATGAGAGTTCTGTACTAAAACACACGAGTTCTGTGGTGTCACTGAATTCAACTTTCTCGTCCTTGTGATTCCTGTATCACTACCCACTGTTTCAACTTCACTTCTCATTTTGGCAATGGCAGCAGGACCTGGTAACCTTTTACGTACCATTGAACGCAACCTCTGGCATTCTGATTCGAGCTTGGTTATCTTCTTTACGTTCTCAAGGTGATGCTTGTGTGCAGCGTCAGCAGATTTGAGACTAAATTTCCTTTCTTCGCTTCGAATCTCAAGTTGCTTCTGCAGCATGCAAACCTCATACCTAAGTGAAGAGTTAGATCTTTCGGCTGACTCTAGCTTTACTGCAAGGTCCTTGAACTTTGACTCTGTTACTCCCTTGGACTCAATCAGCTCTGAGATGATGTTCTCTTTAACTGACAGAATTTCAGAAAGTTTGTCATTCTCTGCATCTAAGCTAGCAATTATGTTTATTTTCTCCACTAAATTTTCTTCCAGCTTCTGAACTTTGTCTTGTTCACAAGAAATCATTTGAGCTGTTTCCTTTATTAGTGAGTCCCTCTCTACCATTGCAACATTTAGAGCCTCATCAAGCTGACAAATCCTCTGTTCCATTGCCATTTTTTCATCTAGTGTATCATCAAGTTGTGTCTTGATAGCTAGTGCCTCAGCCTCAGCTTTCTCCCAACCTAGTATCCATATTAGCAATACAAACACAGTGAAAAAAATTCCAGCGTATATGTCCATTTTACTTTTAGGATGGTGGACCATAGGTAAAAACTACTCCCTCAGTTCCAAATTATAAGTCGTTTTGACTTTTTTGGTACATAGATTTTGTTATGTATCTAGACATACATTATATCTAGATACATGGTAAAATTGATGTACCAAAAGAGTCAAAGCGATTTATAATTTGGAACGGAGGGAGTACTAGTTATGATCCCGGAATTGTGACGCCATAATACTGAAATAATGAGTACAGTAATACCTAATATGGCTTCTTCAGCTACTTTTGACTGTTTAGCTAAAATGCCATCCTTCTCAACGCACTTAGAATGAGCAAATGAAAGTTGTTCATTTAAGTCTTGCAGGGATTTCTCTAATAATAAAACCTTCTCCTTCTGCATGGAAGAAAATTCGTTGGTTTAGATATAAGAATCTAGTAACAATTTTATATAAACTTATTAATTTTGGAAGTGTAGATGATGTACCTCCAACTCTCTTTCTGTTGATTTCTTTCTCCAGAGCCATGCCTTATGATCCATCACGGGACGCTTTATATCTATCAGTATTCAATGATATATATGAAAAGTTCCCTGGATATAAAACAACAGACGCAGCATATCCTGTTTTAGGGTGGATACAGGTAGAACATTGCTAGGGCTACTAGTTAGAAAGATAAATTCAACACGATCACATATTGGAAAAGCTTCAACTATGAAGTTATCTTTACACACAGTCATAGAGACCGTATATCTTCAGTGTAAGAGGAGACTGCATATCCTAAACCTAAAGTGTGAATATAATTAGTCATACACAGAATTGCAGCTGTAACGCAGTAAGTGTTGCACCTAACGCAAGTGCTCTTTCCAACAACCTAACACAAATATTAAAAGGCTTATGAAGTGGAGTGTGAACACATGAGTCAAGTTGATTGACAGTTGGGACCAACATGGCACTATCTCTACTTCACCTCTTTCTCCGAATTGGCTGCACCAAAGTTCCTGGCAAAGAACCACACTACAAGCAAGGAGATGGAGAATAGGAAGAAAAAAAGGAAGACAGAGGAAACACCGAGTAAGAAATGGAAAACATTCTACACACTGGACAGTGGGCATATCCACAAAAGAACACTCAGCTTCGTAGCAGGAAAAGAACCACCGTACAACACAGGCTCGCCCAAAATCAAGCAAGAATACAAAGCCGTAAGGTTCAATTGCTAAGCAGCAGTATGACAACAGGGACTTTGGCATGCATGCGTAAGTGCAATGAAACAATTAAGCCAAAAACATCACCATCTGAAACCCCCGTTACCCTAAGTTGTCCATCAGGTACTAGATTTCCCCATCCTTTTCACAACCACCAAACAAAGGAAGATGGAGTGCATGCTCACCGAACTCCACACAGCGACAAGATCCAAAGGACAAGAGTAACATAGAAGGAAGAAGGATTCCAAGAAGGCAGTGGTGGTGGTGAGCTGAAATGCTGAACTGACCTTCAGTGACAGCGAGGAATGGAGTACTGGAGCTCTGCTGCAGCTCACCAACACTGAGCTGCCGCTGAGTCACTGTGTTCCTGTGACAGCATCCTATGGAGGGGAAGGGGAGATGAGGACAAGGGAGAAAAAGTGAGGCGGGGTATAAGAACAAAGCTTTTTCTGGGTGGGAGCTTACCTGGCTAATAAAGGTGTCCTTCCTAGGCCCTTGAAATGACACAAGTACAGCAAGGTTGAAACTGATAGTAGAACTGCACTGCAATGGTAAAGCTGATGAGTGTTTAGGTCACTGCCGCAAGGGTCCGGGACCCAAAGGTTAGCCTCTGCAGCAGGTTAATCGCAGTGTGCAAAACCAGTGATGAGCCTGTCAAGTGGATAGATTAGCATGACAGGGTTTAGATTTGCATAAGTGAGGAGCTTTAAAGTGTCGGCGGTGCCGGCGGTGGACAGGAGGGTTGCGTGCAACAGCATTTGGTTCTCCATTAAATTGGATGTTTTGTTCGTTCCGCATGCTGTGCTCCAGGTGTAGTAGCCACCTTGTCTGATTCTTCTGTTAATTATGGTGATAGAGCTACAGCTCCCTACCAGGCTACCACTGTTTGCTTTTCTCAAGAGATTCGTTAGCGAAATCATGCTGAAGTTAACTTTACACTGTTGCAAGTACACAGTCTAGAGACGGTTCACTAACCTTGAATCAAATGCATTAATGATACGTGAATGAGAAACATGCAGACTCCACGGGATGATGCAGACATGTC
The DNA here is from genome assembly GCA_038087645.1 of Saccharum hybrid cultivar R570. Lineage (NCBI taxonomy): Eukaryota > Viridiplantae > Streptophyta > Magnoliopsida > Poales > Poaceae > Saccharum > Saccharum hybrid cultivar. Next base: position 38,636,314 of record JAQSUU010000534.1, on the reverse strand, counting down.
AGTCAGCAGGGCCAGTCTATCTGTGATTCTTCTGTGTATGGGGTACGCCATGGTTGGTACCCGTAGTTCAGAAGCGACCCCAATATGGCAGTATCCTTATCCATCCAAACCTAAACATCGCTAGAGGAAGCCGTTAAAACATGTTGAAAACTGACCGAATGGTCGTGTAAAGTTATGGCTAAATCCGTTTGCTGATAGTCAAGTCATCACCCAACCAACGGTAGCCAATCTTGGAACTATCTTGGATGACTTGTTATCTCGAATGTCAAACTTAACCGTGTTCCAGGGGTTCAGCAGGGCAACAATTGCCTGATCTTGTCCAGTTACAGGGGCATCGACAAAGCCATGGGCTCCATTAGAATGGGGGACGCCAACGGCGTGCAGTTTTTCTAGTAAAATAGTACAAAGCAAAACATGACGTTGAGGTTGCGGTACAGACCACATGTGAAGATAACACCCCTTTGAAAACGAAATAGCTATACAGTTTACAGGAAACCACCCATCCATGAGATCTGAATCATTACTTCTCCTTGTTCGTGATCCTTGTTTTAGTGCCTCCTGTATAATAACAATCAGCAAATATGAACACACACCAAAAGAAAATCAAATTTAAGTGCCAGTGACATATATAACTAAACTGCACATATATACATCCATCTCATAATCGAACAGGTAAGAGATATATCTGGATGAAAATGTGCAGGATTGTTCGTAAGCTCACAAGCTGCATTAGCCTGTTCCAAGTAACCGTGTAAATAGCCTAAGGTTAGCTCATATCATCTATATGTGTAATGTCAACATTAAACATACCATCAACTTCCTCAAATTCGACCACCTTAATAACTTCAGCAGCTGCATGATACTCAAACCTGCAGGATGACAAAGCTCAGTGTTGGGCTGCCAATCACCAGCAATAAAAAGATGTAGATGCTTTCAGGCATCAGAGATGTTATTTTTTGTCAAATCACAGCGGTGAGAAGGTTCAGATGCTATTAAAACTTTCTGTATAAACAGTGAAGATCATTAAAAAGAAACATCAGATATGGTATGCATATGGTAGAACTACAGTTGGAAAACTTGATATAGAAGAGCCTGTACTTTAGTCTTGGCCACTAGGTCAACTTTAAATGGTAGTAGACTGATACAGACTATCCAAATGCAGCGGGTGGTACGGTGTGGCAAAAAACAGATCAACAGAACAGTTTAGGCTGGTCTTTTAAAGTGTCCTTGGCTTTTCGAGGTTGATGCGAAACATAACATACCTATGAAACTCAAATGTACCACAATATAGTTATTCTCCTTTAATGCTAGTTCTCATTGAAAGGCAAATATGCCTCTAACAGGACACCAGGAACTCACACAAGAAACACACACGAGCACAAGTGATTTTGGTGGCTGGAATGACTTAGCCTTTTCTGTTTTTCTCTTCTACTTATATAACTAAACGTGAGCTACAAATCAGGCTGTGTAGACTCCTAATTAATGCAGAATATTACCCAACTAATCAGCCTATTACTCCTATTACTCCATGCTGAATTTTAGCTACCCAACACTCATTTCACACTTTTTTACTGCAGACATTAGTTCTTTCTTACTATGAGAATTGATGTCATCATATTGATGGAAAACAATGAGAACCTGCCAAGTTTTTAAAGGTCTAAATTATAGCAGTGCAGCTGCAGCTCCCAAAAAAAACTTGGAGAGTGTGATGCTGAGAAGCAATTCATCAGAGCAGATTATATGGCTATTAGAAGGTGAAATCAAAGGTTCACGAGAGACAAATACCTGTTAGAGGAAGCCACCTCAGGTTCATACTCAGATGTGCTCCTGATAGCCTTAACTATGACATCAACAATTTCCTTCTTTCTAGTGCTGGCCATTAAACAATCGTACTCAGTCGGCACAATGATCGCAAAGAAGTTATCACTGTGGTTGCTAATGCATAGCTTATCCACAGCTGCAAGTGCTATCCTCCTCTTCAATATATTGGCATCGGGGTCAACAAGGTATAGAGCAAAGTCTGTGATCACTAGGATGCGCCTTTTCATCTTTCCTGACTGGGTGAACTTTAATACCTTGTCTGCAAAGAGAACTTTGTTGTCCCCTGTAATATATTGAGCATCTACTTAGAGACTTACATATCTTAATTAGAAAACTAAATAATGGTCATGAGATTTTGCATGAAACTGGAATAGTTAATGTCAGGCAACTGTATAAATGACACACCACATGTTATTGTCACAAATAATATGCTAATGACACATCACGATTCATGGTCTGGTAGGCCGAACGCATCTAGGATTATACGGTAGTACAGTGTAGCTCTTCACATTCATGGATGCATAATAAGGCATGCTAATAACCTACAAGTGTGATATATATGTGAGTGCAGCATCCGGTACTTGGTAGAATGGTAGCATTACATCAGGGTGTCATTTGTCAACACCTCCAACACACCCAAAAAAAAATCAGGTTGTCAACACCGTGGTTGGTAGAATTGCCTAATGCTACATGTGGAAACTCAAGACTCATGCATTAATCCGTAATAATGAATAAGATCAAAACCAGACATGCTATGAGTATGAGTCCAAGCTGATGGAGTTACCGCAATTCCTGATGCACCTCACCATTCAAAATACCAATATCACGTAAATTCAAAAACATTGGCATCATTACCACAAGCAAACGCATCAGAGCACTACCGAACCAATTGACCTCTAGCAAGATCGCGTGCATTGTCTACCAACGATAAACTAGCACAAGAGATAAATTGAGACATGAGTCAGGGCACGGCACCTTGCTTGGACAGGATCTTGGTGAGGCAGGGATCATTGGCAAGGGCGGACCCGGTCAAGGACATGGTGGCACGCATGTATACCCGATAATCTTCACAAGAAAAATCGAAGTTAGTAGGCATCATACAAACGTATACACTTGTAATTAGATCCGATCCCAATACGAATGGCCAAATAGATGGCGTTAGGGTTTGGGTCGATTTCACACAGCAGGAGGGGAAGAGAAAGGGGTCGGCATACCTGGTGGGTGCTCGTCGCCGGCCAAGGGCCCGACGAAGACCTGGGCACCTGGCGTAGAGCGGCGGCGGCGGTCGCGGCCACCCGGGTTGCTCTTTGGTTCCGGGCTTCTGGCCCTGAGAAAGTGGTCGACGGATCACGGGTCCCAGTCAAGAGTGAGATCGTCAGCTGGTAAGAGCGTGTTCTGCATAGCAGCATAGGGCAAGTCTACTGGTCTGGCTGGACAAATTTTTATTTTTATATAGTTTTCTAATTTGTTTTTAGAGAATTAGTAAATCTATATACCTCTCTTGCAAGTTGAAATGGCAATATTTAAAAATTTTCAGTTAAATTGACGTTAAGATACTTAATTGCTACTCTAAATGGCGAGAAATTGTTTTGATAGTTCAATTGGCGAAATAGAATCTCGCCATATCAAAACCATAACAAGAGGTGACATGTGTGAAGGAAGGCACTGTATATCCTTTCTAATTTATAGTAATAAAGATTTTTGCAAAAAAAATTACCTTCTAACAATCTCTTTGATTGGATCTCCAAAAATAAACATCCTCTGTTTAGGATTTCTCGTTAGACAAAGATAGAAAACGATGATAAGTCTCTAAAGAGCGCACAAGGTATAGGAAAGTTGGTGGAGAGTCCAAATATATAGAGAACGATTTTTACTCAAATAACTCTCTAAATGATGATTTAAAGAGTAGATTTTAGAAAGTTTTTTGAAGATGCTCTTATAAAATTGTTAGATTTGAAAACCTTGTCTTAAAAGACAGTGACTTGTCATTATTGGATCGAGTCTAGGGCTGATAATCATTACGAATTTCACTGTCGGTCAGCCAACAGGATCCTAATCATTATCTGGATCATTTGCTTACAACCCGTCAGTTAGAGTCGGCTCCAGCGTATCTGGCAAGTGATGAGCCGACAAGGATTGTCAGTCCGTAGAAGCGGTGGACACTAGCAGCATATCTCTAAACATCATAACTTTTTTTTTTCATATGACCTCGTATGATTTGAATCCATATTGATGACGAAATAATCGAGACAAGTTTCGTTGCTGTATTTGTAGATCTGAGCATATGAAAAAGATGGATTCAAATGGAATAGTTGTAAACCACAAAGTTATAGATATCATCGAACTTTATAATTTTCATATGAATTTTATCTCGGTTCAAGCTCATATGAAAAAGGTATAATTTTCAAGTGCACTACGCCGTTTGAATTAACGGAAAGGTAAACTCCGCCGTATCAATCTGCGATTCCTGTATGTGTTCTTTTTTATTGGGACAAATATTTTTGCAAAAACAGTACAAAAAATTAATAAAAATTTCAGAAACGAGAACTGAAGAGTTACCCCGGTAATAAAAAGGCCGTACTTCAGCCCAGCCGGATGAAATTGGTCGCTCCAACAGTCCAACAGATGGGGACGGCCCATACACAGGTTTCCCGAAGCTGTTGTGGGCTTGTGGCATGCGAGAAGAACGCCCCACGCCTGTCCCCGTCACCCGAGCGCCGTGATTTTGCCGGCCGCGGTCACGGGCGTGTGAGTTGCGGGCTCGAGCCGTGGCGCCGGTGGCCTCCTCGCCCTGAATCCCGTGTGATCCCAAATGGCCGGCGGCCAGATGGCCCACGCGCGCGGCCGGCTGCCTGTCTGAGCCAAGCTAATAAATAGCGGTGGTAGCGGCCGCAATTGCACCCGCAATAGTGGTAGCGGTCCATTGCCGCTACCGCTATGAGGTAGCGCTCTGAACTTTGCATCTTGGAACTTTGCGGCCGCAATTTTGAATAGCGGGCCGATATTGCGGCCGCAATTGCACGTAGCAGGCCGCAAATAGCATGGAAGCAAATATCCCTAATTAGTCCACCCCACTATGACTCACACCTCAAATTCAAATACTCACGCATCGGTTGTGAAACTTAAAATTATTCATGATATATGCACTTAAAATTATTTATACTCATTATTCATGATATATGTACTTAAATTATATGGGACTATCGGGGTGCCGTTATTGGAACTTATCGTCCGCAATATCGCCCGCTATCCGCAATCCGCTACCTCGACGTCAATCCGCTACCAACCCGCTATATGCTATTTAGTACCTTGGTCTGAGCCCTTCTACAGCCTACACAGGTCACGCGCAAGCGTAGACATCCGCGCCGCGCGCCGCCACGACTTTGCCTCACCGGCTGATGCGTCATTATTTACGCTGCGGCCGGCCGGCGGTGCACAAGTGTTTGGTCAAACTACGTGCACAAGCATCATAGCTAAACTGGCGTCGACCGGCGTGTCAAATTTCCTGATCTCTGCATCAACACCCACAAGTCAGCCACGTTACGTACACCATCGCAGCTCATATCTCGCTTGATGGCCTCGGTCGTACGTACAGCAGATGCCATTGGTTGCATCGCATCGCCGTCGTCAAAGCGCATGCTTGCACGGCAATTCCTCCTACTTATCCATAGTGTTAGAAATTTAGATAATTTTCTACACAGTTTAATTCCGAAAAATAATAACTGCATGGTGATGACATGTATGATAATAAACAATTGCAGCATAGCATCATATATATTCACATGAATACAAAAAGGATGATCAACATGTTCATATGTACCAAGATAAGACAAAACAAATATAACAGCAATGTTATATATCATATATATGAGCCAAGATCATGATAAAAATCATATAAGTATAATAGTCTAAACATACCAGCAAGCATGAGTATGACATAAACAAACATCCATGGCATATAAAATGTAACAGAGACATCATAGCACATGAACACTATGAATTGACAAAGAGATGAGAATAGGATATACCCAGCGGAGGGTCCCATGCCGAGGGCATCGGAGGCTCCATTCGCACTAGTCGCCATAGTGCGTTGCTCGAAGTCGTGGACCGCCGTCAATGCAGAAAGGTGATCGCAGTGCAGTTCCCGTCCGCGTCCAGAGGAAGAAGATGCCGCTGACCGGAAAGGAGCAGTCGCGTAGTCGCTCCCAAAAACCTAATTGCCGCACTCCCCGAGCAGGGATCGTAGACGGCAAGGGCTTCGGAGACACCTGCTCTCTCGTCTCTCTGTGCGCGCAGACGTACGAGACGGGAAAACCTATCCGCAGCAGAAGATGAGGTCTGATTTTGTTCTGTGTTCCAGGTACCGAGAGCACTGGAGGAACTGGTGAGTCTCTTTTATGCTTTCGCGCAGAGGGAGGGGAAGAGGTTCACGCAGGCAGTCCAGAAGAGGGGCAAGTGAAGAGACGGTAACTCTCGGGATTAACTCAGAAAGTTGTAACTCCCGCTATCATGGAGAGTGAGTGGCAAAACCGGGCCACGCCTCGCCCGTCCACTCGCGGCGCTCGCTTGCCGCCTGCCCACCTCGCCTCGCCCACGCCCACGCCTTTATCCTTTTCTCAACTTCTCAGTATGGACGGATGAAGTCCAACCATATAAGTCGAGTCAATGTTTGGTCAAGTTCCAATCCGGTACAAATATTAAATGCCCAACAGTTATACACCGTAGAGTTTTATTGATTTATTAAATTTAAAATGGGCCTGACCCACAATAAATTCAACACAAAGTACAGGAAAAAGGGATGCATGGGCAAGTCTTTTTTTCGACGAAAGAAGAATTATATTAGATAATAGCTGGGTATATCAACACGTTACAAGCACTCTGGATTATACAAATATCCAGAAACTGATTATCATCTAAATTGTACCCACGCTGTGAATAGCTCCATATCTCAAAACCAACCTGTGCGACGCTTTGCAGTATGGATGACCACACAGGCAAATACTCAGCAAAAGGCATGAGAACAGATGCCCAACGAACGACAGCCAATATTCATGTAGACGGTGTTGAGAAACTTCTTCTTTCTGATGTCTACTTTTTCTTCTTTCTGCTACCGAAGAATGGGGAAGACTGATCTGAAATTTATTCTTTCTAGTCCTTCATCGTGGCCAGATCTAACTACAACAAAACAAAGAAGAGGCCGGAGAAAATTATTCCATGGCGGTGACACCATCTCCGCCTTGATATCGTCGTCCAAAAATAAAAGTCTCTATGTTGTCATACCGGTGAGGATGCTGACGTCGTAATTGTCGCCCCCATCTTTAACAGAGTTACCATGGAGAAAACGATTCCACCCTATCCTCTCGCCATCGCCGGAGAGAAGTAGGAGGAAATAAATCCTCAAAACCAAAAAACTTGGTATGAAGAGACCCTAACCCAAGGACTCGATCTAATGAAAAAGCTTATTAAAAACGAAACGATGGATCTCCGCTCCTTCCGGCCTCCGGCGATCGCTGGACGGGGAGGAAGGGGGACTGGAGGCAGGAGCGGCGGCGGCGTTCCTAGTCGCAAGTCGCGTCGCACACAGGCCTCTCCGTGGCCTCTTCACTGACTTCTCGACACGAGCGCGCCTGCAGGACAAGTCGATCGTAACGTGCAGGCCTCCATGATCTGTGGTAAATGCCCGCTGCATGCATGCCTGAATCTGGCCCTTGTTTAGATGGTGTCAAAGTTCCAAGTTTTTTCACTCTCTCTCCATCACATCAATTTTTAACCGCTTGCATGGAGTATTAAATGTAGGTAAAAAAAATAACTAATTATACAGTTTAGTTGTAAATCACGAGATGAATCTTTTGAGCCTAGTTGGTCCACGATTGGACAATATTTGTCAAATAAGACGAAAGTGGTACTATTCATCGGGTTGAAATTTTTTCCCAATCTAAACAAGGGCCTGAATGAAAAGCTGAAACGTGGCAAATACAAAACGTGGAAGAGCAGATAGAGACAGGTACTGGCCCGGCCGTCACAGTCGACCGGATCGATCGCTTGCCGCAGGCGAAAGGCCCCGCCCACCCTGCCGCCACGGGCCCGTACGTACATGCATGCATGGCATGGTCCTGCCATACTGGCGCATGCACGATTCGGGGCCACGTTTAGTTCTCAATTCTTCCCCAAATTCCACTATGCAAAAAGAAGATTCCCTGTCATATCAAAATATCGGCAAATACATGGAGTACTAAATGTTGATGAAATCAAAAACTAATTGCACAGTTTTATTGTACTTTGCGAGACGAACATTTTAAGCCTAGTTAGTCAAAATTTGGATAATTTTTACCAAATACAAACGAAATGCTACAGGAATTCTGATACAGTGTTTTTCTCCCCTATTCTTCAAACTAAACGAGGCCTGGGAAACTCCTACTGTACGTCGATCCACGTACGTGTCGGGCCCGTACGTACATGCATGCATGGCATGGTCCTGCCATACTGGCGCATGCACGATTCAGACTGGGAAACTCCTACTGTACGTCGATCCACGTACGTGTCGCTTGCCCAAGCTACTAGACAGGTGTGTTGTGTACGTAGCTGCAGTAGCACATCAACTTGCCGAAGCAAGGACGTCCGGCGGTGTCGCCGTGTCGGTACGCACGAGCGTCGGCGCGTTACTCGGTCACGCGCGGGGGCAGCCGGCCGGTCGTGCCCACCACAGCCACGGCCACGTCCAGGTCGATCAGTCCAGCGAGGGAAAGACTAGGAGGAGAGGGAAAGACACGAGCAAGGGGAGCTACTACTACTACATGGGGGCCGGGCGCGCGTCGTCCTCGGCGTCCCTCCTTTTCCGTGCGGCGTCTCCTTCTCACGTCGCCATCCCGGCACTGGCGCTGGATCTGGACTGCGGGGAAATAATGCGGCTTTTTGCCCGGGCGCCAGCTTTGGGTTGGGGCGGCCGTGATAGCAATAGCTACTCCCTCTGTTCCATTGAAAGTGTCGTTGGAAAAACGTGTCCCCCTCACAAACATGTTTTTCGGGCGACACTTTCAATGGGACGGAGATAGTAGCTGCGTGCGCTGCGCGTCGGTGCCCACTTTCCGTTTCGGGAAGGCCGTGAACAGGGCCGGCGGGGGGGCGCGCGGCCGGCCGGCCGCCCAACCAGCACCACGGTCCACGAACGCCGATCCATGCGTGATCTGTCATGCAGTGCAGCGCTAGCTAGCTGCTATAGCGAGCAGCGACGACGCTAGGCGCACTATGCATGCAGCAGGTAGTTGGAGGGATGTGTGGCCTAGATCGCATTATTGTTCATCCGATCCGCTGCATGCGTAGAATAGCGCCTCCAGCCTGCCGTCCACCTTTGTGCTTTCCTTTTCTTTCGTCCATGTAGCTTTGTCCTTATGGGTGCCGTCCGTGTTATGTACGTACATGAGGCCGATCTCAGCTAGCTATCCTATGGAGCGATCAACCGGTCCATCGGTTCAGCAACCGACACACACAGGAGTACATACAGGACGTATATATGCTACCTCATGGAGTACTCGCTGTCACGCTGCATACATGCATCCATGCATGCACCGGCCCAGACTGCATGCATGCTGCATGCACTCGCCGGCCCCCGGCCAGAAGTTTATTTTACCGGCCTCTCGACAACGATTGGTTCATTGCTTGTAGCTGTAGTACGATCGATCGAGCTGGGTGCGCGAGGTTGAAAGCTTTGGATGCATGGATAGAAAGTACTGTCCTATCCAGCGGAAGAATAGATGATGATATATCGATATCCTAGCGAGCGCGACGGGAGCATTATGTAGCAACTTTTTTTTTTCTGCGCTAGAGCTGTGCGCACACAGTGCCCGCAATTGCCGGCAATGTAGCTATCCATCCATATATAATGATGACGACGGCGTGGTGTACGGTCTCGTCTCATCCGGCGATGAGGGTAACGGGGCGCCAACCGCCGCGCCCACGGGCCGCCGGGACGGATGGGGCTCACCTTAGCTACTAGCCTTCCGGAACGATGAGATCCAAAGTGGGTATACCTATTTGCATTGTTTGTTGCAGAGACGAAACACGTAACTGATATAACTAGAACGTCGTTCTTGGCAACGACGAATGTATATATACCACTTTGCTAATGCATTTTGAGGCAACCAGTATGAACCAATTCCGTTGTGTATTCCGTTGGATTTTAATGTAGAGTTTATACAGTATAGTTACACAAACAATGCATGGCCGCATGGGATAGAGTCGAATTGCATGACGAGAGTGAGGGAAAGTGCGCTACACTACAAGCATCATAGGCTCTCAATTTAGTTCCTTGCCTCCGTACCTTCGATATGGGTCGAATTTTTGTTGCGTCTGGAAATGAGCAGCGTCACTGCATCCTGGATTGGGCAAGCCAGCAGCGGCACTGCATCGATTGGACGACATGTTATGCAGTAGCAAATAAAACAATGCATTTCGATCGATCCCCGCGGCAATTAAAAGCCACAAGGGGTTGCTAGTAGTATTGCGGCTGCAGATCCCACCGCGCGCGTCGCTGCTGGATAGCTGGTTGCTCCAGTACGTATGAGTGTATGATGACGTCCCTATCTACCCACAAAAAATGGTGCAGAACGCGACCAGTAACTCCGGACTGGACTCTCGGCCTTGTCTGCCGCGCAACCGAGACAAGTTTGTCCCAGCGATTGCCGGAAGCGCACACACAAACACGGCGCTGAGTTCCAGGGGAAGACGCAGTCACGCAGCGCAGTTGCCCAATGCAAAGCATCCCGAACAAGCATGCATGCATGCATTCAGAATCCAGAACGATCGATGGCGCTACGTTTCCCCGCCCACGATGCATCTGGTGGTGGCAGCAGCCAGGAACCGGAAGGAGCGGAGAGACGAAACGAGAGGTCGTCAGGAGGGCACGAGAGTGAGTGCGCCGGCAATTACTCCGGTTGCAGCAAGCAGGGCTGAGCCAGTGAGTGTGAGACCGACGACGAGCACGGCGGCATCCATCTATGAATGATTCAGCATCGATCCATGAATGATCTCGCGATTACGACTGCGACAAGGCGAAGAAAGGGCGGAGACGTACGAGCGAACTGATTCGGAGGGCCGAGGAGAGCGACAGGGCATCGGAGCAGAGTCCACCACATTAACTGATGCCTTGGACAAAGCCAGCCAGTTACTGGAATCAGCTTTACCGCGGGGAGGCAGCCTTCGGGCGCCTGGCCCAGCCCACTTTTGCAAAAACGAGAGACCACCCGTCGACACATGCTCCCCTACTCACCTTGCTAGCTTGCTTGCTGATGCCTGTGTCTCCTCCACTCTGGCCTCCCTGGGCTCTCTCGGCCCCCGTCGTCTTCTCCCTCAATTATTCAGTGCCCGAATTAGAAACAAGGAATCCCCTTTGTCCAGCAAGATGTTAGGTCCACTTGGCCGGGGACTGTTTCTCTTTTTCTTCTTTTTCTGGGAACCGCGTAGGCAACACATTTTAGACCCACATCCAAGGATATGCGAAGCTATTATTGCAACTTAACATCAAGAAAAATATTTATGCGGTGTGCCATTCCATCTTCAGTCCACTTCTAGTAGCAGTTATGAGCTGTTTTGGATGGATGCTGTAGAAGTCTACCATTGTCTAGCCAGTAGCCACGCTTCCATGATTCCATCCAAACAAGCCAGCATCTGAAAGTTAATTCCAGGAGAAGAGCAATAGTGGGGTTTCAAGCTTACAGTAGGGATTACTGTCAATTGACAGCCACAGACTCGGACAGATCATCAGCTTTGCTATAGTAAGCATTACGCTTCCACATGACAGCAGCCACAGTAATCTCAAGATTATTGCTATCTTATTTCAAGTGATCTGTGATGATGACAGTTAGTACATAATACTAGGTTTACACGAGCGCGGGCCCTGTTCACTTCGCTGAAATTTGATTTATACTGCTGCTTATGCTGATTTGTCTGTTCATTCGCTACAGAAAATGTGGCCCGCAGGCTGTGTCGGCTGACCGGCGTGGTGTAGACGGAGCAAATTTCGTCAACTATACCGAGGCCGATATGGAGCAGCGAGTGATGCAACATGAGACCAAACAAAATGAGCTGCGATGTTGACACCCGCTGTCATCATTTCATCGGTGCTTGCCAATGGTGAGTGAAAGAAGAAAAAGGCGGCAAAAGGACGCACTGCCTGACGCGACGCCTAGTCGCCTACTCTCTCCGGTACAAAAATATCTGCCATTTTCGTTTATCGAGAAATAACTTTAACAAAATATATATTAAAAATATTAATATTTATTATACATAATTAGTATCATTAGAAACATCTTTAAATCTAGTTTTTTAATAAATTTATTTAGAGATATAAATATTGCATGTATTTTCTATAAATTAAATTAAACTTATAGCAAAAAAAAACAAAAACGATAGATATTATGGAATGTAGGGGAGTACGCCTACTGCCAATCACGCACTCGACCGTCTCGGGAACTCCTCATTTATAAGTCCATCCATCCTCGGATCCATGTCTCACCCAATCAAGAACACAGAGAAGGGAAAAGGGAAAGAAAGGGGAGAAAAGAATGGCGTCCGGTTTTCTCCGGTAAAATTAAACGTCGCCGTGCAGTGGTTCGACGAGTCGTTTGCCCTGGGTCAAATCAAACGATCGACCTCTGCCGTGGAAGACGATCGATGAACGAACGCCCCCAGTCGTGTCGTGGTTCTTGGTCTGGTCTATGTCGGCCTGGCCAGCGAATGGAACCCATTCTTCTGAACCCAGCCCGCCGGGCCTTGCGTCGTAACAACGTAGGGAGGGAATCGTGATGATGCTGCAGCTGCGGTCGCGGCAGTGATCGGTGGCGGCGGGTGCGGCGGGTGTGGCGGCGGCGGCCAGCTCGTGCTGCCGCCGTGCAGCCTCTGCTGGTGCTGGTGGTGCTGCTGCTGATGCTGCAGCTGGGGAGGCCAGTGCCCGCCTCCGCCTCCGCCGCCCGCGCCGCCGATCGCCAGGGACAGGCTTCCCGCGGTCCCCGGATCGCCGTTGCTCAGGAACTGCCGCAGCAATTTGCATAAAAGAAAACAAAGCGTCAGCCAGTCAGCTCGCGCCGCGCCTACCTAGGGAACACAAGGAACCATCGGGCAACAAAAGGAACTCCGACGCAGATACCCACTTGCGGATGCCTGGGGCTGAACGGCAACGGCAGGTGCTGGGCGACTTGCAAGGCAGGTGGAGGAGGAGGCAGCATCTGGGGTTGCTTCGAGCTCGCGTCCAGCTGCCACCCGGTGGTTGAAACGTGACAAGCTTGCTTTATTAGGCAAAATTTTATAAGACACACCTCGTTGATGCGGAACGCGGGAGCAAACTGACTGACGGGCAGACCAAACGGATACCTTTGCCTTCGTGCTCCGGGGCGCGGCCGTCTGCCAGTCGATGTCGAACGCCATGGGGATGCGCTGGTCCGAGGTCTCGTCGTCGCCACCGCCGTCAAGGCTGCCCCTTTTGTTCCCTGCCGAGCTCCCCAGCGACAGGTCCAGGTTGTGCTCGTCGTCGGCGCCGCCGCCCGTCGCCGCTGCACGGTGAAGCATCGGACCGTCAGAGATGAACAGAAATTGCCTGTAGGCTGTTGCAAACAGCGCAGGGATAGACGAACCCGCCGGCTCGAGCTCCTCGGCGTAAATGCTGGGATCGAAGTTTGTCACCGCGTCCTTGCCGTTGCACTTGATGGCCGCGCGGTCGTACGCCCTGCGCACACACACACAGAGACCACCGGACCCGACAATCCCAGAGACAGGGGCATCCATCAGTCAGTTTCGCGGCCCAGGGGTGGCGGAGCTCCCCTCCGAGAAGAAAACGCCTCGCGAGCACACAGTGCGGTCCAATTATTTTACCTGGCGGCTTCCTCCTCGGTGTCGAACAGGCCCAAGTAGACGTACCTGCAGGGACACAGACCGGAAGTGACGGCCATGAATAATGAGGGTGAGACGATGAGAGGCGCAACGACAAAGAAAGAAGAGCTGATGCCGACGCAGGGATGGGGAAGAAAGATGAAGTGAGGAAGTGGTTGGGAAGAAGGAAGGAATCGAAGGCTAGAAGGGAGATGGACGACGGACGGCAGGCATACTTCTTGCCGAGGAACTGGCCCATGCGCGCTTCCCACCTCCCGCACTTGTGGAGCGTCACGCCTCTGTACTTGGAGCTGCCCCGGGGGAGCCCCGTGCTCTGCCGCCGGAGTACGTGAACGAACTCCTCCTTGCTCAGGTGGCCCATCTGCTGGTAGACGAAGAGGTGGATTAGATAGACGAACAAAAAAAAAATCTTCTTGTTGCTTCATGCTCCGTAGTAGTATTACAGTATAAATCACCACCTGCTTCATGTCGTCTTGGTAATCCTCCAAGCTGAAATTGATGTCGGCCTCCACGCCGCGGAACTTGATCGCCGCCCGATCGTACGCCCTGAGGTTGGTTGGCAAAACAGAGCAGACAGAGATTACAGTTTGGCGGCGAGCCCCGCTGCTATTGGCGGAGAACTTGGCATGGGAGTCAGTGAAGAGAGCCAATAGGAATCGAAGAGGGGTTTATTACCGAGCCGCCGCATGAGCGGTGTCAAATCCGCCTGCAAGTCGTCACAAAACAAAGCCAAGCCATTTGTGAGTGAGGAATCCATCCAGAACCGAAAACGCCTCGGATTGGGCAGCCTCTCCTCTCCCCTTCAAGTAGGAGTATGGATGTGTATGGACAAGATGGACATGAACGAAACTTACCCAAATAGACCTGCTTGCCGCAATCCCTGCATTACACAAGCACAAGCGGAGAGCATGGGGAGTGAGAGATAGTAGGAGAGAGAGAGACAGGGGACACACGGAACAGGGACAGAGAAAGAGCATGGCGGCATATTGGCATGGTAAAACAGCTGGTAAGAATAACTTTGATAAGATGTTGCTATGAAAGGGAAAAGCAGCAGAGGCGAGGAATGCCCAAAACAAGAGGAATCCAACCCAATAGCGAACACTCGCGAGCTGCTGGTGCTCCTGCTTGCTCCGTCTCTCGCTCCTCGTCGAGAAAGGAAAGGGCGGCGGCAACGGAACTTACCATATGTGCGACTCCCACCGCCCCGTCCGGCGGTAGAACGTGACGCCGCGGTACTGCGAGCTGCGCGACCGCGGCCCGCGCCGGCTCTTCTTGCCACCAGCCGGCGCGACGCCGTTGCTGCCCGCGGCGGGCGGTGCAGCCGCCGTGGCGGCCAGGCGGAGCCAGCCCGTGCGCGCGTTCGACGAGCCCGGCGCCGCGCCGATGGCGGCCGCGGCCGGGAAGAACTGGCGCGTGACCACGGCGTCCGCGGCTGCAGCGGCGGAGTCGTCGTCCGCGTCGTCGGGTATCTCGACTGGCGCGGCCGCCGACGAGGAGGACGCGCCGGAGTCGTCGGCGGACGGCGACGGCGGGGCGGCCGGCGAGTCGTTAAGATCCCACATGGCTGGTCTTCCTTGCTTGGTGCGACGACGCCGGTGTGTGTCTCCCACTCTGCCCTCCCTCCTCGGCTCGATCTCCTTCTTGCCTCGCACTCCAACAACTCGGTCTTAGCGATGAAGGAGCGAGCGAGAGAAGAGAAGGGGAAGGACTAGGAGAGAATAGTCGTAGACGCTGAGAGGAGGAGGACCCCAGCCAAAAGAGGAGAGGGGAGGTGGGAGAAAAGGAGGCCAAAAGCAGCCGCTGTTGCCTTGTTGGGGTATGCAAGTACTTTCTCTTTTGCTATCCCCTTGGCAAAGACTCTTCCAACCTAGGAGAGCAGAGGAGGCCAAAAGCACCCGCACCCGCCCCTGGTGGCGGAGGAGGACTAGGATTCCGCTGTGTGCCAAGGTTGCCGCGCCTGCAAGTTGCCACCGGTTCGGGCTCGCAGCGTAGCGTGATAGCCAGGGCACAGGGCAGAGTGGGAGGAGGGAGAGGCGGGCGCCGCGGAGTGGAGGTACGCGCGGTTATAAAAGGTGCGCGCCGAGGCAGCCGGCGTCGGCACCAGTCATCACACATCCATCAGCAGCTCAGCCCCTCCCGTAGTAAAAACAGTATTAGGCAGTGTTTAGATCCCTTCGAACTTCCAAAAATTTTACAAAATTCCCCGTCACATCGAATCTTTAGACGCATGCATGGAGTATTAAATGTAGGTAAAAAAATAACTAATTGTACAGTTTATCTATAAATGTCGAGACGAATCTTTTGAGCCTAATTAGTCCATGATTGAATAAATTTTACTAAATAACAACGAAAAATGCTACAGGAACTTTACACCAACTTTTATACCATCTAAACACTACCTTAGTGTCATGTTACTCCTATCGCAGGCGGGCAACAACCTTAGGAGTTGTAATCATTCGCTCGTCGTTCCTTCGTCAAAGCGACCAGACCGGCCAGCGGCCGTGGTCTTTTTGCCCTTGGATTGGATCGGATCCGATACGCGGACGCCCCCGTTGACCGTAGGGGTGGCCAGTGCCCCCCGGCCTTCTCCTTTTGGGGGCAGCACAGGGTGGGCAGGGGACGGTTTGCTCAGCACAGAGCCAGCCAGCCAGCCAGCCTTGGTTTTACATGTGGTGACCTGGTGCACTGGTGCTGGTGGCTTATCCTATGCATCCATTATCCAACGTTTGCACGGCAGTCTTTTTTGCTCTGTCTGGTCGGGACCAAGACCAGTGATCTTTTCCCAGTCCCAGGTAACTAGAACTAGGTTAGTCACGCTAAACAAGTGTGCTAGTACAAACCTCGCTTTTGAAGGTGATATGTTTCACGTAGTGTAGCCATAGCGGAAAGAATCACGTTTCTGGCTACAGACGGGGAACGGTCGCTCGTATTGCTTGCTCCACGAGCCGGCAAACACATTATGTCTCGTCGGTACAGGGAATGGTTTTAGCGGTAGCAAGCGTCTTTTTCCACAGTGGAATTTTGTAGGTTTGCAAATGAACACGGCTCGTAGAGTAGTCATGTCACGCAGCAGCAGGACTAACATGAGATTTGAAGAAAGCCTAACCGCTTTCCTACTGCCGCATGTTTCCTTGAGTACTTGGTCTTCTTTTTCTTTTTCTTTTTCTTTTTCTTTTTCTTTTTCTTTTTCTTTTTACTGCAATCGCATCTTCTTCTTTTTGACAAGACAAACATACATGATCGCCGTGATCGTGAATGGCCGCGGCTTTTTCCATGCAATGTAGTCCTGCTCCTCTTAAAGCGCCAGCTCAACACGTCAGTGGTAGAAATGTGTCAACCTACCTACCAGGCGGTAGTAGCGAGTTAAACTTGCCAATTCAGAGAGATTTCCAACGTCGTAAATTGCCAGTTCCATCTGAGACCCCATGAGGGCTTCAACTGTAGCAACCACCTTCGTGTCCTTGCTGTCTCCCAGAATTATTGGAACTCTCTGCCTCGGTTGTTTAGTTTGAGCCCGGAATCATTACCGTGCAGACTTGCCTTCATCATGTCCTACTACCAACACTTCTTCTTTTGATGACGATGGATTATTCAACCAAGATCAGATGCTCTCTGCTAGCATTCTTGTGGAAGGGATCTGAAAATGCAAGTGGACGACAATGCCTAGTTAAGTGGCAAAAGGTGATGACACCGGAAGATTGGGCATTCTGAAAATCAACCGTTTTGATCGAGCGCTTTGGCTCGGAGGGCTGTGCCTAGATTGGGCTGAGAGCTTGCTCGGACTTAGAGTGGTACACATCAGCCGTGTGATAACACTGACAAATCATTGATCAGAGCAAACACAAGGGTATATATTTGTAACACCTCGGTGTTACTGCGTGTTTCAATGCACCTAAACGTGGCACGAGCATCATTTCTTTTGTTTTTGCTTAATGTTGAAGTGTGTAGAATCGTTGGTAATCCTAAATAGCTAACAAAAATGTTAATTGGAAGATTGACGTAATAACTGGATTATATCAACTAAGGTTGGAAACTAATTTCGATTGAGTGAGAATGCTATAAAACATATGTGCGAACCCTAAATAAAATGTGAAGTGCTAAGTGTGTAGAGGTTGTGCAACTTGTGTTGTCAAGTTTTTCAGTCGCTAGCTACCATTTCCAGTGGCTGGGAAATGCAACTCAGTACTTCTTTCCAACTTAAAGCACGTAGAAAACCTCAAGTCTAGGACTGCCTGGCACTACCGTGTTGAGCGCCTTCGTTTGCGAATTTGAGTTAGGAAGTGTTGCGGTGTGTTAGCTCGGGTTGGTAGCCTCATAGGTCGCCTCGGGTTTGGCAAGGGTGGTTCTGGGTTGGTTGTCACCGATTAGAAGTTTTTGGAGCTTTAAAACTCGTGCACGCGTGCAGACGTCGCCTGCTGCCTCCCTGAGCGCGGTCACCACTCGTGGTCACCCCGCAGCGTGGTTGGCCGGCTCTGTCTGTGTGTGTCGCGTGGTGCCGCCCCCTCTTCGTCGCACTGCTGCGGTTGACTCCCTGGCCGCTCGCGTGTGCGTTTGGGCCTTGCTGCCGCCGCCCTCTCTCTCTCCTTCCCTGTTGGGCACGACGCCGCGCTCGCCACTGGGGTCAGCGGGTGCTGTGTCAGCGCCGACCCCAACGCCGCCGCTGGCCGGTCGGTGGCCGCGAAAGCACGCCACGCTGCTCCTCCGTCTGCTCACACGCACCTTGGTGACCCCACGTTGGCCAAGGATGTGACCTGAGCGCTGACGTGTTTGCCCCCATCTCTTTTCCCCTGTCCGCCTGGCCGCTAGGGCCGCTGCTGGCAAGCCCGTCAGGAGGGGCCACCATCGGCAAATCTTCCATGCCGGCGGTTTCGCCACCAGGTGATCTCACCGTTCGAACTCACCTCACCTCCAATTAGGCCCCACTGTGCTCCATTTTGGAGTTTTCCGGCCCGCACGCCATTAAGGCCGCGCTCGACCGTGCACCGTGGCAGTCCACCCCGTTCGCCAGAATCCTGAAATTGGGTGCATTGATAGGCCTACCACAACCCCCTTTTCACCTTGCGCACCACCCCGGAGGCCCATCGACGACAAGCCATCGGTGGTGTGTCCGTGCCGTCCCGGAGCACCGCCGCACCCGTCGGGTCGCACGCGGCCAGCCCTCTACGTCGCACCTTGGCTCCTGCAAGCGATTCGGCTGTATCCGGGGTAAGCCCCAGATGCTCTGGCACCTTTGTCTTGCCGCGCAGAGGTCTTAGTTGGTCGGAGAAGTCGCGCCGCCGCCGCGGGCAGCCGCTCGCCGTGGCCACCTTGCCTGTTTCACCGCCGCTGTAGCTTCGCCTAGGGTAGGCGGTAGGGTCGTAGGTGCTGTTCGGCCCGATAGCTTGGACGGGGAGGGTTTGGGTTGGCCGGCGTAGCCGCTCGGTGCCGTCTCCGCCGCGCCGGAGTGCGCGGGGATGGTCAGGGACCGAGGCGTGGTGAGGATGGGTTAGTGCAGGGACTTGGGTGCAAGGTCTCTGAGAGGGGTAATAGTAGTTTGGAGCGCGGCTTGATTTCGGTTAAGTCCGGGGTGTTTTCTGTGAGACAGCCAGCGCGCGCGGGCTCCTCTCGGCCGCGGGCTGCCTTGCGCGGTAGTGGGCCGCCCCGCGTTCTCGGGCCGGACCATGCTGGCAGTGGGCGCGCGCGCGGCGCTGTGCGCGAGTGGGCCGCGCCTGGAGTTTGGGTTTCCCGTCTTAGGGATTTTAGAATGCTTTGGTAATTTAGTTTGCGAAGCAATCTTTTACGAATTTTAGCGACTGGTGTAGGTGTCCAAAAATCGTGAAACCACTTTAGTTGAGTTCCTAAGTTCGTGATCTATCAAGTGGTACCTTCCTTTCATGTGTTGCTGTGATGTTGATCGGTCGATTAAATCAATGCATAAGGTAGTGAATTTTAAGGCAACCAATCTTGTAGGAATTTTTGTGGCAAATCTAGGGTAGCTCTAGCTCTAAAACTTTTACAGTAGCTTCATGATGTCATTAGATGCTTGCTGTAATTTTTATAGCCTTCGAATAGCTTGTTTGATAGGGTAGCTAAGTCCCCTAGTAGTGCTAGGTGGTAAACTGGAAATCAAAAGATAATGTGCATGTAGTTGCTGAAGTTTGGAATGCATCAGTCAACATTGTTAGTAGAAATAATAGTAGTTTAGCATATTAGCCTTTAGAGTTAGCTAGTAGTAGTGTTGTTGTAAGAGCTACTTTGGTCACCTTGTTAAGTGTTGTTTTATCATTGCATGCATGTAGATCACGAGGAAGTTGAGTATGTGGCCGCGGAGGAGCAGGACTACGAGGAGGTCATCGAGGAGTACGAGGAGGAGGTCTTTGTACCTGAGGAGTTCCAGGAGCCGCCCGCTACTGACACCTCTGACTTTGCACCTGCCCAAGGTAAGCCCCGGTGCATAACCCTTATTTTTTTGCAAATCTGATATATATTTAAATGTTGTGCATTTAAGTTACAGGAATTTCTATGATACCCACATGCATATATATATCTACCCATGAGTCTTACTAGTACAGGATCGCATAGTGGCTTCGCTTAGGATCATCGGTAGAGTGAGTAACCTGTCGTTACTCACAATAGGGAGTTACTCTAATGATTATTACATTTTGGGTAAAATGGTGGAAAGAAAATGGCGACCGGGCAGGGATGTGGTATGGTTATTTGTGGGTGTAGCCAGTTGTGTCCCGCGGCCACGGGGCATAATTGGGTTGCACTGTTTCCCTATTCGTGTCAATTAAGGACCGTTCGTTGCATGGACCCTGGTCAAGTCACAGATCTCCTTATCCCGAGCATATACTAGCGGATGGGGGCTAGGAAGACTTGTTACTCTCTTATCATGGGCTCCGGCTCTTTTCGGACCGACTGATTGGAGGCGGGGATAGGTGGAGGTCTTAGCACCGTACTGAGGCCGGGCCTCGAGTACGGGAGCTAGGAGTCCAAGTTTGGACGGGGACCTAGAAACCCGTGACAGGAGGGGAACGGGTTGGTCTTGCTTGTGCCTGGAGTACAAGCGAGGCGTGTGTTTTTCGAGGTACCCAGCTGGGCACATTGATTCGTGAATCGCCGTTTCTGCGTGACGGTACGGCTTGACTACGCTCTGGCATCGTAGTAAGAATTGGAAATTTAAAGAGGGAGAAATGGTCATGTTTTGCTCAACTCTGCTTGGTTATAGCATAGGTGCTTACATAGATTGTTGACTAATGAATAAAATGCGGCTTTTAAAAGTTACGAAATCAAGGACACACGCTTAGTGCTGCTTTCCGCAAACAAGAAAACCCACAAGCCATAAAGCCTATCATGATCCTTGAGAGTCGGGAAATATATTTCCTAGTCGGGTAAGTCTTGCGAGTACATTGTGTGCTCAGGGTTTATTTTACCCCTGTTGCAGGTGCGCCTTGAGCAGGTTTGTCTTGTGTGGAGGATTCTTCTGGTGGGCACAGACGGATTCTCATCGCTTTCCGCTAGCTGTTAGTTTAGTTTCCGCTGTTATTTATTGCACTCTGAACCTCTGGTATTGTAATAACTATTTCTGAGACTCTGTGTTGTATGAAATGGACTAAGTATTGTAAGTTTGTACTCATTATTGGATCCCGGGTGTAAAATGTGGAGTGTTCGAGTTCTCCCGTCGGGTGTGCTCGACGGAAACATCTGGTTTAGCTCACTTTCAGGGTACTTCGTGTCTAGTGGAAGGCAAGCGCCCTGAAAGCGTGCTAAACTGGGCGATTCGGCCACAATATTGGACAAGGAGATATAGCTAAATTTTAGCATATTTCTCGGCTAAATGGGAGAGGTCAGTCGATTTGGCAACAAATCTATTCCCGCTCATGGAGGTGTAAGCTTAAATAATTCTCACAAGCTTAGAATGATCGTGTTAGCATAAATTGTGTTTAGCCAAAATAAACGCCTTTCATATATGCATGGCACAAATAGACCGTTTATGTGCTAAACAATATTAACCCACCTTGAGCCATTGTCACACGCCCAACGCGGCCCCTTAGCGAAATAAACGGGCTTGTAGCAGCTCAAGAGGAGGAGACACCGAGTGCCCCCGACCCTGTGCCCTAATAGGCCATGCGCCTAGGGGGAAGGGGGGCGCGCGTGCGCAGGCCACAGCCGCCGCCGCCGTCGCCGCCAATGTCAATTACTATCTAGTTACCTTAGTTGGTCCTAGTAGAATTGGAAAGAGTTAGTTAATTAAGGAATCAGGATTGTTTAGGAAAGGAGAATCCAAATCCTTTAAGGATCTCCTGAGATTGCTTAGGGGCTAAGTCTCCCAGGACTATAAATATAAGGGGGCATGTAACTATTGCAATCAAGAATAGAATAGCCGAAAGGCCCTTACCTCTCTCCCTCCCTCTCTCTACACGCCGCCGCCCTCTCCTCTACCTCTTCCCAGCGCCGCCTCCTCCCCTGCCCTAACCCTAGCCACCGCCACCACCAGCCGTCGCCGCCCAAGCCTCACCGCCGGCCACCCTTTCCCGCCGTGCTTGTTACACTGGTATCCGGAGGCCAAGTTGATCCTTCGGACACCCATGGCTACCACCGCCACCATCATGAAGGAGCTATTCCAGGAGTTCTCCTCCAACCTCGATGCCAAATTGGATCTGATCCGAAACCTCAACGACGATGCCACAGTGAACCCCGTCAACGATCTCGCCATCCTAAAAGCACGCCGGCTCGCCCTCGAGAAAGCAGATGGCTACAGCGATGCCGTCATCACCAACGCCAGCAGTAGCCTGCGGTTACCCGCGGTGGATCACACCATCAACCCAGACGCCGCCAACGACAACCTTGCTGCGGAGACATAGCAGGTTAGGATCGTCACCAACAAAACCTCTATCACCACAACGATGGAGGAACACCTCTCATCCAGCATCCCAGAGATCATGAGGGAGGTGTCGCACAACTTGTTTGTGGCACCACCAACACTACAGCTGCCCTCGCTACAGTGCCCAGACCAGAGCGTCGACAACGGGCATCCTGCGATCGTCATCGATGACGCCACACCCTCGCTGCCTATTGCACATCGTAGTGAAGATGCAGCTAGCCGCATCGCTACCGGCCACCTCCACAACGACGCTCGTCTCCACGTCAACAACAACCTCAAAGCAGAAATCGAGCACGTCATGATCTGCACCAACAAACCTAAGAAACCATCCTTCGGGCACCTCTTCACCACGGTCACGGAGAATATCATCATCACACCAACGATTCTAGTCGCGCCCAAAGGAGGAGCACTACAAACAACATCAATAATTGGCAGGTTTGACACCAAAATCACCCCCAATTTTGCTCCTACAGATACATCTAAGGAGTTTTAGGAAGGAACCCCCTTGGCCATGCACGAAATCACCGCGGACAAATCCTTCAACAAGATGAAGGAACCTCACCCCTCCAACAGCACCGAGATCATCATGGAGGTGTTCAACATCTGGTTCACCGCACCACCAGCGTTGCAACCGCCATTGCTGCCAGCCCGTCCAGCGGCCACTCAGCCAGCACAGGCAGGCCGCCATCTACTGCAGCTGGCCATCTGGCTGCCAGCACAGCAGGCGCCCCTACCTCCACCTAAGGAGAGTCCGACCCCTGCGGCAATGCTAGTACAACCACCACGCCAACCAACCGTCATGGCTCGACTGACAACCCTGACATTCGATGGCTCCATGGATCCATTACCGTGGATCTCCAGGCGGCAGTTCCTCATCAGACTATAAGACACACCAGCAGATGGCCAGGTTCGCTATGCAACCTTTCTTCTAACCGATGTAACGCAACTCTGGTCCACACGAAGAATGCAGGAGAACCAACATCAGACGGGGCAGCCTTCGCACAACACTTCGTCCATGACCTCGGCCCCACGTTCAACATCGACACTAACCTCCTCAACATCGGCAACAACGTTGATGTCATCCTCGGCACACCATGGCTCGCCAGCTTTGGCTGCGTGACACAGGACTTCCCTAACATAGAAAGACAGTACGTCTGCAATGGGCGGCTGTTCTCCTTCATCAACACCACTGATGCCATCTCAGAACATCTACGCCAAGCTACTCTTCAGCCCAGGAGGGACCGTCGAGACCAGCAGCGACACCAGCGCGGGGAACGCCGACGGCATCAACTGCGGCTGCATCACATGTGCCGCCACCAAGTGAGGGTGGCCAGAGCTCATCGGGCCAGCAAGGGAGCTGGAGACGACTGCGTCGGCGCGCATTCTCAGCCGCACATGTAAGTATTTGCACATGTCAGTAAGCATTAGTAGTAAAGGCAAGTAGTAATATGCAACATCAACTGTGTTTTTATCAAATTGTAGCTCGACATCGACGGAGGTCCCCGGGGAGCACGCCGCTGGTGGGAAGCCGTCATCGGCCAACGCGAGAGCAACCAGCGAGTAGGCGGTGCCAAGCACCGACCCAAAGGAGCCGATAATGGTGGAGACAGCCACCGAGCAGAGGGCATCCGAGCAGGTGCCGCCTGAAGCACCAAGCGTGGAACACGCAGCCCCGGAGGAGAGGCGAGTCTCTGAGCCGAGACAAGAAGCACCAAAGCAGTCGACAGCCACCCCAAGCACATAGGAGGGTGTTCTACCCAATGCCACGGCTCGAGGAAAAGCTTCGATGGTGGTGTCCTGGCCCGAGAGCAGCCAGCGACAGGAGGAGGCCGGATCTGGCCAGCAGCAAGAACAGCACAAGACTGCCGATGCCGCGGAGTCTGACGACGACGTCCTAGAGGAAATTGAGGGGCATCCCCAGGACGGGCGTTAGCACTTATACGTATGCCGTCAGCGTGGGGATCATTACATCTGCCACGAAGAAATCCCCACAGCTGATGAGACAAGAAAAGTCGAGCTGGCGGCAAAGTGGCTTATAGCCGAAGTACAGGTAAGCTGCCTTTTTATGCCTTTGTAGACCAGTATCATGATGCATTTGATATGAATGATACTGTGTTCGCCTTGCAGGATATCATGAAGATGGCGAAGTACCGTAAGCGGTGCTTCGACCAAATTGAACCAACATTCAAAGAAAACCAGGAGCTGACAGCTGAGGAGGATCGGCTGCGTAGAAAGCTCGAGACCACCGAGAAAGAGAAGACGGAGCTGGAAGCAATTCAACATAACGCCGTCATCCAGCTCGGCCAGAAAGAGTGTGAGAGGACAGGTAAGTTGTCCAGCCGTGTCTCCCCGAGCACTGAAAAGTGTTGTAAATAGATATTCTTGTACTGACCAGCCTGTCTGTAGGCTTGGCAAATGAAGTGGCTAGTCTTCGAGAAGAGAACACGCGCTTGGTCGGAGAGTGCACTCGACTGACAACAGTACACGACCAGCTTGCACAAGACCACGCGCAGCTCCTAGATCAGTCCGTAAAGATAACCGAGGAGCTGAAGGCGAAGAACCTCGAGCTGAACAGTAAGTGTTGATTGTCTTGGTCTTACTATGTCAGTTCAGTATATTTCCATATAATACTTCCCTGACCATAGTGCTGCTCTGCAGAACTAAAGTTGAACACGAAAAAGCACCTCGAGGAGGTTATCAAAGATCACGACGCCTGTTCGGCGAAGACGCTCGAGCTCGGGAAGGACCAGGATCTCTGGAAGGGTCGGTGCAACCAAATGGTAGCCGGTATCATGCCAGTGTTGGACCTGATCGACCCAGAGCTCCCGACGCCCGAGGCTAGAGCACAGCCTCTTGGAGTGCTCGACAAGTGCCAGCGTGCCTTGGGATGGCTCCAACAGTTTGTGAAGGAGGCCGGGGAATACGCGGGCGCCCATGTGCTCAGCATGGTGTGTGCGCACTACCTGCTGATCGACTTCAAGCGCTTCAAGCTAGGGTATCCCAAGGAGGTTGGCCCGAAGCAAGCAGATGAACTACGGATCCAGCTGCTTGACTTGTCGGCTTCAATAATGGGCGACATCAACTTGTGCGGGACATTGTCACCGCCGGGGCAGGAGCCAGCATCTTCAAGTCAGCTACCGGGAGTTGCGGTCTCGATCAGCCAGTCCCCAGCACCAGAAACTTTGTCCACGGAGCGACTGGAGGCTGCGGTCTCGACCAGCCAGACCCCGGTGGCACTAGGGATGAAAACGGACGGAATTTTTCCCGTACCGTCCCGTTCCGTTTTCTATATTTTTCCGTCCGTTTCCGTATTTGCGAGATCCCGTTTTCGTATTTGCGGAAGTAGAAAATGGTGTTTTTCGTCCGTTTCCGAGTAATCCCGTTTTAATATGGAATAGACCCGTATTTATTCCGTTTTTATCCCGTTTTCAATCTATGCTCAACATGTTCAACAATTACATGTCCTTATGTTATGTTAATATAACTACGAATCACCAAATATGCATGTTATGTTCACGTACATAGCATGTAAATGAATATTAAACTTTGTATATATTATTACATGACTTTATATATGTATACTTTGAGAATATTATATTATGTGATCTTAATTTAATTTTTCGGCTCTCCATCCGTATTTGTTCGTTTCCGTATGTCCGCATATTCCGATTCCGTTTTCGAACCCGTATTTTCCGAACCCGATCCCGTTTCCGCCAAAAAATACAGAAACAGAAGTAGAAATAGGGTTTTTTCGTCCGTTTCCGTCCGTTTTCATCGCTAGGTGGCACCAGCTTCCTCAGCCAAAGAGGCACCTCCATCATCGAGCGGTGAAAAGGCGAAGGGCAGCGCCCAACCCGAGCACCGAGCGCCGACCAGCCAGTAGCCTATAGCTGTAGAAAGAAGAACAGTTTTAGTTTATTGTAG
Organism: Saccharum hybrid cultivar R570; assembly: GCA_038087645.1. Lineage (NCBI taxonomy): Eukaryota > Viridiplantae > Streptophyta > Magnoliopsida > Poales > Poaceae > Saccharum > Saccharum hybrid cultivar. The sequence continues at coordinate 38,609,826 of JAQSUU010000534.1, read as the reverse complement.
ACTTGTGCCTCGTTAGGCAAGCCTGTAATAATGTACTGTTAAGACAATGTAAGCTTGTTGAGTTTTCGTATGAAAAGCGTTTAAAGCTTGTATATTGTGTGGACGATAACTAAGTTAGAACATATAAGTGTTCTGTTTTAGTTGTAATAGTTGGGAGACACGTCATCCTGTTGAATCCATATGGCCCTAGCCGGATCTGTGGTCTGAGAACGAGGCACGGAGCCTATTCACACGTAAGAGCACACAGGTCAGACCAGGGAGCGCCCGCCGACCACCCGGGACGTAGAGAGCAGGTCCCGTGCACGCGTGGGGATAAGTCGGAGACGGAGCTGGCTCCGAGAACTCGAGAAAGAATGGTGGTCTGTCAACTGGTCTATTATAAAATATTAAGAAAGAATAGTATCCAGACAAACATATTGAGTGAAACATAAATGTTTTATTGAAATAATCAAAATACAAGAGGGGTACATATCTTTCTCTTTCAGCGCTTCAAGGGTAGAAGCGCCTAAGCTTATCAATATGCCAGGAATTGGGCAGCACAGTGCTATCGAGATAAGCCAGCCTGTAGGAAGTAGGCCGTGTAACCTCTGTGACCTCAAATGGTCCCTCCCACGGTGACGAAAGCTTGTGCATGCCGTCTTGATTCATCTTCCATTTCAGGACCAGGTCACCGACCACGAAGAACCTCTCTTTGACATTCTTGTTGTAATACTTGCGCAGTACAGTAAGGTACTTGGCAGTACGCACACAGGAATCAAGCCGCCGCTCCTCGGAGCAGTTTACCTCAAGTTCTTATGACTCATCAGACTTGTCCTCGTCGAAATTCTCGACCCTTGGAGATCAAAAAGTGATGTCAGCAGGGAGGACCGCTTCTGCACCATAGACCATAAAATAGGGAGAGGCGCCCGTATTCCGACTGGGTTGGGTGCGGAGACCCCAAACCACAGCTGGTAATTCCTTGAGCCATCTGCCAGGCGCTTTCTTGTTTTCTCTGTACAGTCTCTTCTTCAACGCGTCGAGGATCATGCCGTTTGCCCTTTCAACCTGTCCATTAGCTCTGGGATGCACCACTGACACATATTTTACAACAATGCTCCTTTCATCGCAGAAGTCCCAGAATGCACTGCCAGTGAACTGAGTTCCTAGGTCTGTGATGATGCTGTTGGGGAGGCCGAAATGGTGTATGATCTGGTCGAGGAATTCAACCACTATTTTTGAAGATGCCTTGGTCAAGGGCATATACTCGATCCACTTGGAGAACTTGTCAATCATCACGAACATGCATTTGAAATTTCCAGGGGCCAGCTTAAAGGGCCCAATCATATCCAGTCCCCAACATGCAAAGGGCTAGGAGGCTGGTATGGTCTGGATCTCATGTGTTGGTACATGTATGCGCTTCGTGAAAAATTGACAGCCATCGCAGTGGCGTACCAGCTTCTCTACATCGGCCACGGCGGACGGCCAGTAGAATCCTGCTCGGAAAGCTTTACTGACCAGGGTTCGTGAGACGGCGTGATTGCCGTAGGTGCCACTGTGAATTTCTTCGAGCAGTGCAATGCCTGCCTCTTGAGTGATGCACTTCATCAAGACTTCTTCCTTCGCATTCTTACACATGAGGACGCCGTCGACCAGTATGTACTATTTGCTACGGCGTATAAGGCGCTCATTCTCTGTTTGGTCAGCATAACCGGTTCCATCCTGTAGATACTTGATAAAGGGGACCCTCCAGTCACTATTATCAGTGGTCGAAGGCAAAGTATGAGTAGTCGGAGAAGGTTCCGTAGTGATCGGAGGAGGAACCGTGGCCACTAGTTGCTGGTCTGGGGGCTTTTCGACCACGTGATCTTCTGCTTCCTTGATTGACGGGTTGACAAGATCTTGAACGAACACGCCATCTGGAACTTTGGCTCGGGATGACCCTAACTTGGACAACTCATCTGCTGCTTTGTTTTTATCCTAGACCATATGTGTATATTCGATGCCGTAGAACTTGCCTTCCAACTTTCTGATTTCCTTGCAATAAGCATCCATCTTCTCGCTAGTCATGTCCTAGTCTTTATTAAGCTGGTTTATGACTAGGACCGAGTCACCATAGACATACAGGCGCTTGACACCAAGCTCAATCGCAATCCGCATGCCGTGGAGACTGGCCTCGTATTCTGCAGTATTATTAGATGCGGGGAAATGAAGCCTGAGGACATAGCGGAGTTCGTCTTTTATTTGGTGAAATAAAGAGCACGCCTGCTCCTGCACCATCAATTTTGAGAGAACCATCAAAATACATCTTCTAGTATTCGATTAGCCCCTGATCGGGAGGCGCACTTAGGTCTGTCCATTCAACTATAAAATCAACCAGGGCCTGAGACTTAATAGTCGTACAGCTCTGGAACTCCAGGGAGTAGGGGCATAACTCCATCGCCCATTTGACAATGCGTCCGTTAGCGTCCTTGTTCCGGATGATGTCCCCAAGCGGAAAATTGGTGTTGACCATCACCCGATATCCGTCGAAGTAATGTTTTAACTTTTGGGATGTAATCAGGATGGCATAGATCAGCTTCTGAATTTGAGGGTACCTGGATTTGGACTCATTGAGTACCTCACTGATGAAGTAAACAGGGCGCTAGACTTTGTAAACGTGGTCGGGTTTCTCACGCACGACCACGATGACTGTAGAGACCACGCGATCAGTGGCCGCAACATAGAGAAAAAGGACATCGTCTTTCTGAGGAGCAGTAAGGACTGGAGGAGAGGTAAGGAACTCTTTTAGCTGTGTGAAGGCAGCGTCTGCCTCCTCTGACCAAACAAACTTCTCTGATGCCTTAAACAATTTGAAGAAAGGCAGGCCCTTCTCGCCGAGTCGCGAGATGAAGCGGCTGAGGACGGCCATACATCCGGTGAGCTTCGGGATATCCTTGACATTTTTCGGGGGCTACATATCTAGAATAGCCTTAACCTTACTTGGATTGGGGCATATGCCATCGTGACTAACAACGTTACCCAGCAATATACCAGACGAGACTCCAAAGATACACTTCTTAGGATTAAGCTTCCATTGGTACTTGTTAAGGGCCGTGAAAATCCGCTGGAGATTGTCGACCAGGGTATGGGCCTCCCTGGTTTTTACAACCACATCATCAACGTAGGCTTCAACAAGGTCATCCTTTATCTCGTTCTGGAGACAGTTCTGGATGGCGCGCTGGTATGTGGCCCCCACGTTCTTGAGCCCGAACGACATTGTCGTGTAGCAGTAGGCGCCGAAAGGCGTGATAAAAGACGTCTTGATCTGGTCGTCTTTGTTGAGAGCGATCTGGTGATAACCAGAGTAGCAATCGAGAAAGGATAGTAGCTCGTAGTCGGCTGTTGAGTCAACGACCTCATCTATGTGAGGTAAGCCGAAGGGGTCTTTAGGGCAGTGTTTGTTGAGATCAGTATAATCGATACACATTCTCCATTCATTATTCTTTTTGCGTACAAGCACCGGGTTGGCTAACCACTCCAGGTGATACACTTCTTTGATAAATTCGGCTGCTAAAAGCCGTGTAACTTCTACCCTAATAGCCTTCTTTATGTCACGAGCGAACCGTCGTAGCTTCTGCTTGATGGGCTTGGCGGTCTTCGAGACATTCAAGGAGTGCTCGATCAGGTGCCGAGGTACACCGGGCATGTCCGTGGGTTTCCACGTGAACACACTTACGTTGTCCCTCATAAATCTAACGAGCGCGTCTTCCTATTTGGGATCCAGATTGGCCCCGATAAGGGCTGTCTTGCTGGAATCGTCGTCGACCAGCTGGATCTCCTTGTGGTCCTTGGACTTGATGCTCTTGCGCGGGGCTTGTAGCTCTGGGATCTCTAGGTGGTCGGCGGGAGTCTTGGTGGCTGAAAGGTCTTATGGCTAGAGGGGGGTGAATAGCCTTTTAAAAATTTCTACAAAGACAAGCTAAACAAGTTTATCAATACAACAAATAGCGAGATGCGAGTTTTGCTTAGCCTACGGGGTGTTTGCAAGCCACTTAACCAATTCACAATTCTAGTATATTGGCAGTCAACCGCACAAGTCAAACCGAGAAGGTAACTACAACTACAACTAGTAAGCTACACAAAAGAGCTACTCTAGCAAAGCTAACTAGCTAGCAAAGATAACTAAGAAAGTAATGCGGAGTTGAGTTAGGAGAGTTTCACCGAGGGGCGAAGTATTGAGCCAACCAATATGTTGAACAACGAATACCAAGACAACCGAACACCGGGATCAATCAATCACAATATGAAAGTGATGACATAAAGATTTATCTCGAGGTTCACGTGCTTGCCGGCACGCTAGTCCCCATTGTGTCCCTCTTCACCACGTGGTTCGGTGGCTAATCGGTCTCACACCGAGCCTTTCAAAAAGGCGCCACAAGAATCTACCAAATGGCAAAAGGTTGCAATGACACGAGCAATTTACTAACGTTGTCTTTGGCGCTTCGCCGAGGTAGGCACAAACCCCTCACAATCACCGGAGGTGGCCAAGAACAATCACCAGCTCTTGCCAACGCCTCCAAGCTGCTCCAAGCCGTCTAGGTGGCGGCAACCACCAAGAGAAACAAGAATCCCGCAGCAAATCAACCACCAAGTGCCAACTAGATGCAATCTCACAATGCAAATGCACTTGGATCACTCAATCTCACTTCGAATATGCAAAGAAGCAAGAGAGATGAGTGGGAGGGGAGTTGCTTAGCTCAAAGTGCTCACAAGTATGTCAAAAGTCCAAGAGGGAGAGCTTTGAGCCGGCCAATGAGTATTTATAGACGTACCCCTTCGAATATAGCCATTACGCACTTGAAACAGCTGAAGTCGCGCTGACCGGACGCGCTGGTCAAACTGACCGGACGCGCCGATCGCACAACGGCTACTTTCGCGAACACCGACCGGACGCGCTGGTTGCGCGGACCGGACGCGCTGGGCTTGACCGGACGCACCGGTCCCGTAACTGACCGGACGCGCTGGTCATTCCGAAGCAGCGCACAACGAAACAACGACCGGACGCGCTGGAGAACTGACCGGATGCCACAGTGCCAGCGTCCGGTTGGAGTCTAGTAAGCTCCCTGAACGACCGGACGAGTCCGATCGGTCGTGACCGGACGCGCCTCGCGTCTGATCAAACAACTGAAACACGCGCACACGCTGAACACTGACCGGACGCGTCCAGTCAAACAGAGACCGCGTCCGGTCCAGTGTCCGGTCACCACTGTGACCTCCGTTCGCCTCCGTTTCTTTTCCGACTTCCGGCGTAGTAGAAAATAGGCATTTCAATTCCTCGAAAACGCCTGAATCCTGCCTCGCAAGCTCGGCGGGAGGGAGAGAGGATCCCAAACCCTCTCTACCGCTCAAACTCCACCGCCTTCGCAGACGTGCTAACACCACCAAGTGTTCTCGTCATGTGTGAGTGTGTTAGCATTTTCACAACCATTTTTAGAGGTGTTATTAGTTCTATCCAAATGCATATGATTATGAAATGCACATCTAGAGGCACTTAGGAGTTCAATAGCCGCGTCATTCCCCTTTTTATAGTACAGTTATCTATCCTATAATGTAACCACACCCACTAGGTGTCTTGGTTACTAAAACACAACCCTTAAGCATATACCTTTGCCTTGATCACGTAGGGTTGCGTCCAAATCCAAGTGTGGCCATCATGATCACCATGTCCATCTTGCCACCAACCTTGGAATGTACTAATCCTCATATGCTACATACAACTTAGGCATAGGATTAGTACTTAGGCATTGCCACTAATTACCAACACCAAACATAGGACTTTCAGTGGCGGCGACCAAGGTTTGCTCCATGCGGATCGAGAGGTCGGTGGCTTCGGCCACTTTGAAACCTTCCTCTTCACAGGTATAGGCAGTGTAGACATTGCCTCTGAGAGTGAGGACGCCGTGCTCGGTGGGCATCTTGAGCACCAGGTATGAGTAGTGCGGCACAGTCATGAATTTGGTGAGTGCCGGTCGACCAAGGATGGCGTGGTAGGTGCCGTCGAAGTCCGCAACCACGAAGTTGACGTAGTCGGTGCAGAAGTGTTTTGCAGTCCCAAACTGCACAGGGAGTGTGATATGCCCGAGAGGTATAGAGCTCTGTCCAGGGAGGACACCCTAGAACTGTGCCTCGTAGGGTTTGAGATCAACCTGGCTCAGTTTTAGAGCATGCAAGCTATTGCGGAACAGGATGTCAATGGAACTGCCACCGTCTATAAGGACCCTCTCGAACCAGACACTGTTGATGCAGGGATCGAGGACGAGGGGAAACCGGCCAGGTTCAGGAATTACGGCCCACCGGTATTCACGGTTGAAGGAGATTTCTCGGTGAGACCAGGCTGGAAACCTGGGATCGGTGATGAGGTCGTCGGCATTGGTGACGCTCATGCAAGCTCGTTTGAGCAATTTACGCTCGCGTTTGGACTCTAGAGACACCTTTCTGCCAAAGATGGAGTGGACGATTTTGGTGGGAGCGACGTATTGATGACGAGGATCTCTGTCCTGTTCGTCATCGTCATCGTCACCATCTCGTCGTTGTGCGTCGTTGTCGACCCTTGCGGCGTCGGCGACGGCGATCTACTTGGCGTAGATGTTCTTGAGGAAGCGACAATTCTCCATGGTGTGATTGGATTTGGGATGAAGCTGGCAGGAACCCTTCAGGGCCTTGTTGTAGTCATCCTAGTAATCGCGGCGACCACTTGGCTTCTTAACCGCGTTGACTTCATGATCGTCCTCGCGAGGACGCTTGCCTCTATAGTCGTCGCGGCGGTCACGCCGCAGATCACGGTTGTCTCGGTGGTCGCGGTTGTCGATGCGCTGATCACGACGATCGTGGTTGTCGTTCCAACCATGGTTGTTGTAGTTGTCATCGTGGCGTGGTTGATGTTCGGGGCATGATGGCCCTCCCACGTCTTCCTTGATTATCTTTTCAGCATCATCTGCGTCAGCGTAGTTTTTGACAGTGGCGAGCAACTCGGAGACCGTGGTCGGCCGTTTTCAGAGCAGCTTGCTTCTGAGGGCGTCGTGGTGATGGAGGCCCTTGATGAAGGCCGAGACTACCTTGTCATGAGAGATTTTGGGTATCTTGAGGCGCATATCCGAGAAGCGTCGGATGTAGTCGCGCAGCGGCTCGTCCTTGCGGTCACGTATGCGCTCAAGGTCGTACTTATTGGCCGGCTGGTCACACATGGCGATGAAGTTGTCGATGAAGGCCTGCTTGAGTTGTGCCCAGCTATCGAACTGGTTCTCTGACAGGCTCAAGAGCCATTGATGACATGCTTGATCAAGAACAACTGGAAGATAATTAGCCATTACGTGTTCATCACCTGAAGCTGATCGGATGGTGATCTCATAAAGTGTGATCCAGTTCTCGGGGTTCTCCTTACCGTCGTACTTCCCGAGCTTTTCAAGCTTGAAGTTCTTCGGCCATACGACTTGTCGGAGATGAGGAGTGAACTGTTTTAGGCCAGGAGGACCGTGCTCGGTGTCGTATTCGATGCGACGGACGTTCTCATTAGCTTGACGGGTCATTAGCGCGGCTGAGGATGCGACTACGGGTGTCACACGAAGGGAGTTGTAGGCGAAGATCACGGTTGGGGTCTTGATTCACTTCCTGATCTCGATTACCGCGGTGATTGCGGTTGTCATCTCGACGACCACGACCACCTTTGTGAGTAGCGTCATCATCGCCATCGTTATTACCACCGCCGCCGCCGCCAGCTCCACCATCACCACCGCCGCCACCGCCTCAAGGGTTGACTGGGGGTGCACCATGTTGGTAACTTGGGTGTTCTGAAGCGTGACGACTCCGGCTAGATGCAATTGACGTGCTCGAGGTAATCTGAGCTCGTTTAGCTAGCTCGACAGTTTGGCCCATAGCAGCGATCAGATGTGCACGAATGTCATCGCGGACCTACTAGATTTTTGGTTGGTCAGGAAAGCAGTCCAAGTTGGCCATGGCGACAGCCACGTTGGCACTTGGAGTCCTGAAAACCTGGCACTCACCAACCCTGTCAAAGGCGTTGGCTAGATCTCTTGGTCGGGGTCCCCTTTGACGCTCTTCTTCTTCTGCCTCCAGGTGACGGCGTTCGGCGCGGTCGGCGTTACTGAAAGATCCTTGTTTGGTTTTGGTAATTGAGTGACAACTTAGGTGGACTAATATATGGTTATGTGAGATACACAGGAGATTAGTCCACATGTGATTGTGTCATGAAGGAGCTTATTGCATATGAGACATGACATGGAGTCATGTGACCAAGGTGGAGAAGATCGAGATGAGGCTTGGCTCGATGGACCAGTTGCAAGTGTGAAGGGCAAGTCGGAGGCTTTGAAGCGAGGGACCGTGTGTGACAGTGAAGCTTGGGCAAGACTTGGCGCTGATGGACCGAGGCAACGGTGAAGAGCAAGTGAGGTCAAGATCGATGAACCAATACGGTCACGTGATGATATGAAGTGGATCATATCATTTGATGATTGGTTGGTGCATGTGTTGCATCAACGTCGGAGGAGTTGGAATGGAATGCGCAAGGCAAAGGTATAACCGTAGGGCATTTCCATTTCACCGGTCATAGGTGTGTAGAGAAGTTGATGACCGGGTTTAGGATAGATGGCCATACTATCAAGAGGGGCAAACTTGTTTGCATATCGGTCATCTAGTGCCACTTGAGCGATCTAACTTTGCATACGTGTTAGGATCGAGTGGCGAGGCAAGTTGAGTGCCTAACTCCTCAGAGAAAATGATTGTGAAAATGCTAACACACGTGCACAAGGTGGTGATCACTTGTTGGTGTTGGCACATTTGCGAAGGCGTTTTCGAGGAAATGAAATGACTATTTTCCTTTACGCCAGAAGCGGGAAGAAGTGGTGAAGTCACGGAGGTGGTCGTCGCTGTTTTGCAAGCGACAAACGCTGGTCGCGGAGGCAACAGACGCTGGCCCTGCGTCTGTCGGTTTACCCCAGGCACAGTCAGCAGAGGAGGAGGCGACAGACACGCGGATGCTCACGCGACAGACGCGTCTGTCGCGGCTGAGCGGGGCGCGGGAGCATTCTGGACCGCGTCTATCATGCGACAGACGCTGGAGCGGTCTCGCGTCGGACGCGTCTGACGCTGGGAGTCGACCGTTGGATTTTGAACGAGCAGTGGACACGTGGCGACGTTTGAGAGCGACAGACGCTAGGGTCGGGTCTGTCGGCTTGGCGACAGACGCGTCTGTCGCCCCCGAAATCTGCCCAGTGAATTGCTAACGGCTATATTCGTTTGTGGGCTTATAAATAGAAGTGGTGACTGGCCTTGGCATTTGTTGAGTACCCTTGGGACTTAGTGTCCATGCTTTGGGAGTGCTTGGAGAGCCTCTAACTCACTTGTGCTTGTAAGAGTGCGAATCGATTGCGAGTGAGTTGATTCTAGTGCGTTGCTTTGAGAGATTGCATCGAGTGGCACTAGGTGATCGTGTTCCAAGCCGGTGGTGCTTATTACTCTTGGAGGTTGCCACCTCCTAGACGGCTTGGTGGCTTGTGGCTCCGTCGAAGCTCGCAAGAAGATTGTGCGAGGCTCCAGAGAAGCTTTGTGAGGGGGATTATGCTCACCCCGCGGGGATCGCGAAGAGCAACTCTAGTTGAGCGTGTCATTGAGCTACCACACTTGATGGTGGGTTCTTGGGGCGCCTTTTGAGAGGCTCGATGTGTGATATCAATTAGCCGCCGAACCACGAAGTATTGGTCGACACAACGGGGACGTAGCTTGGTGGCAACCAAGTGAACCTCAGGAGAAAAATCACCGTGTCAACATTGTTCTTCATCTTCTCGATGGTTTGCCTTCGTGCAACACAAGCTTGTATTTACTTTCATATATACTTGTGCTTGTGTAGTTGCTCTCGTAACTAGTTTGCTTGTGTAGCTTGCTAGTTGTCTTCTTGCTTGTGTAGCTAGAAGCTTCCCCTTGCGTGGCTAATTTGGTTTGTATAATCTTGTTAGTCACATTGCTTAGTTTGTGTAGCTAAGAAATTTACGCTATCTAATTTGGCATTGGTTGCCTTGTTATTGAGCATTGCTAGTGAGCTTAGAAGCTTTGTGCTTTTGCTTCACTAGTTGTGTAGGAGCTCCCTTGGTTCGCAAAGTACTAGTGCATAGGTTTGTATGACCTTGCTCTAGAATTGATTAGCTAAGCTCTTGCTAAGCTTAGCACCTTAGTTGCTTAATTAGGATCTTTGCAAGGTGCTAGAGAACTTAGATAGAGGGGTGTAGTCTTGACTAGACCAATAAGTTTAATTCCGCATATGTTTCGGTTAGCCAACGTGTTTAAGTTTTAGAAAGGACTATTCACCCCCCCTCTAGTCCGCCATCTCGACCCTTCAGTTACGCTGTTCACGAAGCTGCCATTGCTCGTCAATTTCTCCCACGACTGCGGGCTCATCATTGCTGACGTTGAGCACCATGTTACCACGTCTCGGTGGGAACCTTGGGATCGGAGGGAAACCCGGAGGATACGGTAATGGATCCAGATCATATTCATCGTCGAGGTGTTCAACCTCGGTATGGACAGAGCATGTAGATCCGGTGCTGGAGTCATCATCCTCGGGAAGTGTATGAATAGAACCTTCACGATGTTCCCGGACTCTTACCATGTTGACAGCGTTATCTGGTGATGGTCGAGGTATATCCAGGAAGTACAAATCTGAAACATGGTCTCGCTCCGTGGGACCCATGAACAAATGAGGTGTACGATACGCGTACTCGGAAGCAGCGTTTTTCAGGCCATATGGGAGGGCCTGGCAATCCTCCGTCAGGGCTTGGTACTCAGAGAGCCTGAGGCCGGGTGTAGGAACCGGGTGAAGGCGTACTGTACGTCCTTTAGGAGTAGCGGTGACCACTAGATCTGTATCAAGCCGTGTTGGACGGTGAGCCCGAACTGGTCGGGTAGATCTGTTGTGGTGAATAAGTACCTGCTTAGTAGATTGATTTTGAATTGAATCTACTAAAGTCAGGGTTTGCGAGAGCTTGTGGCCAACCTGGTCGATAGCTTCGATTAGGTCGGTGTTGTCGATCGTCCTTCCTTTGTAGCGGGGAAGTGGTCGACGAGTTGTCGGCGTGGTCAGAGCCGTAGCCGATGAAGACGTGGTTGACGCAGATCGGATCTGCGCCTCCTCTGTGGTAGTGGCGGTGAAGCTGTTGACGCCGGTGGTCTAGGTGATCTGGCCGATGGTGAACAAGAGACCGTCCGCCACGGCCGCGGAGTCGGGGATGATGACCATCTTGCTCGCCTGGGAAGCTGTACGCACACCCCCTTCCTGGCGCGCCACTGTCGACGAGATATGGTCGGCAGTCTACCGAGGGGTATGCCCAAGGTAGTAGATTGTCGGCAGACAGGTGCGCAAGCTACGAACTAGATGGTGACGCAAGACAAACACAAGGATTTATCCAGGTTCGGCCGCCGTGAGGGCGTAATACCTACGTCCTGCGTTAGATTGTATTGCTCTGTATGGAGAGATGTAATGAGATGTGTTTTGAGGGGGTCCCCTGCCCGCCTTATATAGTCCGGGGGGCAGGGTTACAAATCTGAAAACTAATCCTAGTCGGTTACAATTGCCATAGCTGGCCGGATAAGGGTTCCTATTCTAACCGACCAGGATCTTGCTTGATCTCCAAGTTTGCTTTCCTTCCTTGTGCGGGGCGCCGAGCAGATCGACTGGGCCGCGCGTCATCCTTGTCATGGGCCGGGCCCACTGATCTGAGCCAGCCCAAGTCTAGCCGTAGGGGTATAGGGGTTAAGACCCCCACAAGTACATATAAAGTATATTTTTATGTCACAGGCGAACAATAGATAAGATATATTGAGGGTTGTGTTTCAGCCGCCATGACATATTATGGACCATGCTTGGACCGAAACAAAAACTTACTGTCCGAATCTGAAATTACAAAAAGTACAAGGTTGTGTTGTGCCAACACGACACATCCCATTTCACCTCTTCTACTGGTAGTACCCATGACATTAGTTAATTAATTGAATAATTGATAGTAGTATATCTGGGTCCTACAATAAGAGTATCTTCAAGAGCCCACCAATAATACATCCCCCAATATAATAGTATTGGTGAAAACCAATACTAGTTTTCTGGATTATTACGAGAGTTGCTGCAGCAGATCACTAATACATCAACCCCAATATACATGGGCCAGCCTGTTAGTAACTTCTCCCACATCTCTGCACTGTTTGGCTGCACTCCCTCTTGTCCCTCTTCGCCGCCGCCCATGCGACCTTCTTCCCCGCCCCGCGGGCGACCTCCACTGCGACCTCCTTCTCCGCTCCGCCCCCGTGACTTCCTCCCTGAGTACCTCCACTACAACCTCCTTCCTCGCTCTACCCCCGCGTCCTCCTTCCTGGTACATCCAACGTGATCTCCTTCCCTGCTCCGCCCCCGCGAGGTCCTTCCCTGACCCGGGTGACCTCCTTTCCTGTGCCAGGCCCGACCCTCGTTGCGCCAGATCCGTCATGGAGCACTAGATTCTCTCTCCTCCCCGCACCCATCTCCCTGTGTTCGTCAATTTCTTCCCGGAGTAGAGGGCCACGACGTTCTTTGAGCTCGACGATGGCGTCCTTTATCACGCGAGGTTGGAGCCGGCATGTGTGCGGTGGCACACCGGCGCCTTCCACAGTGTGCAGAGTGCAGCGAAGCCTGAACGAAGGGCGAAAAAATCACGCTCGTGGTAGCTGGGTTGCGTGCTTATTTGAGGTGAGATGGGTTGATTTTTTGTGGCCACTGATAAAAGGGGTTCAAATAGTCTCTCCATCCCTAATATGGACAATTTTTTCATATTGGACATAGGAAAGGGGAATTGCTGGAGATGCTCTAAGACCGATCATATAAGAAAACATTGTACGAACTTACTTTTTCAAAAAAAAAGACTTTCCGATGCAGTTTTCAAGTTATTTCTTAGCAGTTAGTCAAGCATGGTGAGTTGGTGACCCGTGAGCGGTCAAGACTGCTTAGGGCTTCACCAGCATGCTAATAAGATTGTTGGCCTCAGCCAAAAGCAGCAACACTCGTAGGAAAAAAGTTAGAGCTCTCAATATTTACAACCGAGGCAGCTCTCTTGTGTGACAGCTTTATCTTCTTTCACTGGTGCAACTACTCAGCTTTATGTGCTTGGGACTAACACAGCCAGCTCACTTCTAGCTGCAACGCGCGCTTCAGTATATGCCTTTCAGATGGAGCTCTCGATTCCTCTGCAGGAACCTCTGCGATGCTGCTACTCATGATGATGTGGATTTGAGGAGCAGACGTGGAGGTTGAGGCAGTAGTACACGGTGATGCGTTGGGGAAGCCCTTAGCGCCCTGGCCCCTGTGGACTGTGGTGATCTGGCCCATGCTCCGGACGACCAGGACTTGGGCGGCCGGGCACGCACATCACACATGAGTACATGACGCCCTCCCTAGCCTCACAAAGCTGGCAAGTCAAAGCGGCCAGCAGACGTTTTGTGCATTGGGTACTTTGCCTCCCGGCACAAAGTTTCCAACTCATCCTGGTACCCCTGCAAGGTACTTGGCCTCCCAGTTTTCCTGGCCGTCCACTAATCGGAGCAGGACGGCGCTGCATCAACAAAGCTCGTAGCCGTAGTCGTCGTAGTCTCGCTCTCGCCCGTGTGACAGCGACGCGTACGCGCGTGCGTACGTGTAGATGCGCAGAAAAGGGGGGAGTTCCGTTTTTTGAGGGGTGTACATGCCGCGATCCCATTGGTAGGCTGGCCGAGTGGCCTTGTGGAAAATTCAAGCAGCGCAACGGCGGTCGCTGCCCTTCGTTCTGTGTTGTTAACGTACGTGAGCTGGTGCACACGTCTCGATCACGGGCATTGGCATTGAAAACCTTTGCCATGACCAGCACCTGTCTAGCAAGCAAATCTATCGAGTATCTGTACTTGTAGCCGTCTGTCTGCAGTCTGCCTCTCTTTCTTTCTTTCTTTCTTTCTTTTTTTTTTTTGCATGGTTGTGAACAAGCGAGTTACATACAGCGATGTGGGGCCCCCTGTTCAGGACTTGCATTGTATGCCTGCTGCTGGCTATAAATGTCCAAGCAGCCCGCAGCACAATGGCCCGACACGAAGCCCGCACTTTTGACCTAGCCCGAGCCCGGCCTGGCCCGGTGGCGTGCGGGCTCGGGCTGGCACGGCCCGGAGTAGCAGGCCGTGCATGGGCCTTACCCCAGGCACGACGTGTCAGCCCGGCACGCCCGGTTTACAACGCTAGGCCCTGTGCTAGCCATGGCTGACTAAAGGCCCATCGCCCCTGACCCTAACACTCCGTTCCCTAATCCCCACGCACAGGTGCCCCTCGCCCTTTCCCCGTACCTGCGCCGCACTCACAGAGTCGCGGACTCGCTTCCCTCGCGCGTCATGCTCCTCACCTCCGCGCGGCCTCTCCCTAGAAGCGCCGCTGCCCGCTGAGGGCTCCTCACCTCCATGCGGCCATGCCCTGGAAGGTTGGAAGCACCAGCACCTCACACCCGGCTGCTTCTGGGTGCCGCACCTCTGGCCTCTCCCTTCTCCAGGTTTCCCCGCGGGCGGCCTCTCCAGGTCTTTCTTCGCCGAGCGCGGATGGCGCCATGGCAGGCGGCCTCACCGACAAGCGCGCTGGCCTTGGGGAGCCATCAACGAGCGTGCCCACGGCTCCCTTCTCCGCTTTGCTCGTCGCCATTTTTCTAGGGAGTGAGGACGGCCAACGGCGACTGCGAGGGCGTCGGCCACCTTCTTCCCTTCCCTTCTAGCTTCCCCTCTCCATCTGCAGATCGGCTGCTGGAAGTTGTATTGGGCCTCAGGCTAGCCCAGCCTGCTGTTTGCGCCGTGCTTCGTGGGCTGGCCCGGCACGAAAAACGGTCCGACGTGCCGGGCCTGGGCCGCCAGCCAGGCACGGTGCCCGCCTCGGCACGGCCCGGTAGGCACGACGTGCTGTGCCGGCCCGACCCCCATTGGGCCGTGCTTGGCACGGGCCCATGCCGTGCCGGGCCGGGCCGCCCCGTTGGACATCTACGGCTGCTGCCGAGTTGTTTTCACTCTACTCGCTCAAAAGGTCCCTTGTGGAGTTGTGGTACTCACCATTAGTGGTGGCCCGGGTTTGCATGGAAAATTGGAAATCTCGGGGAGAACTAGATAAGCATAGTTACCGTACGTACGTACTGGCTGGGGAAATCAAAACCGGCGCCCGTACCGAACGGCAAAGTCCGAGGCCACCCAACCCAATGGTTGGCGGATGAGCGCACGAGTAATAGCCCACGGCCGGACGACACGGAAGGCACGGACGGACCAACAGGTCATCTGCACTGCATGCTAGCCTGCTAGGTAGCCATGCCATGACGTGCACCGGCTACTAGATAATGCGATCGCCGCTGGCTCGTCGTCGGCTGTCTAGGGCCCCCTGCCGCCTGCCGGAAAGCGACGCCGGGCAGGTCGACGGCCGACCCCTCGGCCTCGCGCGCGCGCGCGTTGCTTGCTTCTTGCGTCCGCCTCGGCGTCGGCGGCTCGGCCCCGGTCGACGGCGCGCGGCGGCGGCAGATTTATATTTTTGGCAACGCCGTGTTGGGGGCGGATCATGCCCGTTTGGGGTTTCCACGACGGCAGGCGTCACGGTGCCGCAGCGGCGAACGTCTTGTACTTGGTAGAAAGGTACAGGAGTGCCCATAACGCTGCTTGTCACGTCTTCGTACTGTATGTTGCGGCCAATTTTTTCTATGCCTCCGCCGTGGTTGAGCCGTGACAGCTTGTTGTCAGCTTCAACCCATCAACATCGCGCTCCAAAGCGTTTTTTTTCTTATAACCCTAAAAAAATATTTTTTCCCTTTTGCTTTTTGTTTTTCTTCTTTTTATTAAACAGGGTTGGTGTGGACTTGCATCCTGACCGGAGTCCCGTCACTTGTCCTCTGGCAGTGTAGACAGGAGCCGGTGAAGGCAGTTTTTTTTTTTAGCTTCACCGGCTCTGGGTGTCGCTGTGCGAGGGAGAGGGAGGAGAGAAAAAATCAGCTCTGATGAACAGTGTTGCTACAGTGAAAACGCAGGAGGAGCGGAGCCGCCGAAGCCGCGCCAAACGGGCCCTATGATTCTGGGATAAATCAAATCTCATAGAGAAATAAGTGAAACGGTATTTTTGGATAAACTTTTATTTATTTCAATGTTGGATAATTCTTTAATAATGGCAGGGTAGGTAGTAGAGAAATATGGGTATGAGTATTTTTGTTTCAAAAAATATATAAGTGTAATTTTGGGTTAAAGGTTGTATGGCGATTAATTTATCAACATGTAGAGGAAAAGTTTTAATTTATTTTCTCTAATTAACATGGAAATTTGCAAGGCTCAAAAAGTAACATGGAGGCTTCTTGTGTGTTCGCCAAATATTATCATAATAGATGCTTTGTATAAAGTTGAATGATTTTGTTATAAAAAAACTTTTTTAACAATGTGTTTTGAAGATGCTAGATAAAAAAAAGAAATATGTATAAATTGAAAGTTTCTTGAATTTGGTAAACAACAAGAAACTTATGTGTACAAGTTGACCATAAAAGTTTACAAACATTTCAAGTTTCTCCAAAGAAGTTCCCCTAAATATCGTCTTCAAAACGTTAGGCCGACAAGTTTGTCAAAAAAAGATAGATGTTCATAGCTTCTCAAAATACAAAGTCATTGCGTAAAAGAATATTTCAGAAGAATGGGAAGTGTCAGTGCTGTCAAGAGTTGGTCATTGTGTTCGTTATCGGCACACCGTCTAGCAAGGCCTTCTCTGGCAACCGTGTGTAGTTAGGGAGCAAAATCATAGGAAAGCCACTGGTAACTTTGTAAATTTCAAAATTTGTTGGTCTATATTCTCTCGAAAGTGTTCACAGGGTCAGACTGTGCGTGCAGTAGTGCATTCATAGAGAGTGTGCTCGTACGAATGCGAGCGTCTGATTTATAATAATGTTCCATTGTACTCGTGGTGGGGGTAAACAGGAGTGCTGGTGAAGGAGGGCTCGACACATGGCTACTCGATCGTGACCCAACCAAAACAAATGTACAATGGACCATTTTACCACGCACTTTTTGTCTGGCAAGAAGTATGTGGCGAGCGGCAACAAAAGGGAACATGGGTATTCCAAGCTGGAAGGTACGGTGGCCATGGATGCACATGTTGACTCTCCAACAAGGCCCTCGCGTCCAGCTCCAAGTGTCTAGATGCCCAGATCACGCGAGGATGAAGCGTGTCTGGCTGCTAGCCTGTGTTGGAGCTGGACGGCTCGGCGTGAGTGTTGACGCTGTTCATCCCATACTACAACACAGGCTGTTGTTCTAGCCAATTGCCCCCTTCTGCTTCTAGACTAGTAGACTAGACTAGAGCCACTTGTTGGTCCAGCTTGCTTTGCCCATTGATGAATTAAACAACAGACTAATCACACCCCTTAGCTTAGAACGAAAGACAAAGTATCCTTAAATGTACTAACACTAGCACTAGGAGCAGTAGTAAGTAGTACTAGTAGGTGACTAGGAGCAGTAGTAAGTAGGTGCCGAAAGGAACTCATGTTAGACCGACAAAACCCTGTTATCGAAAGCCGAGACGGACTGTCGTCCAATGCAAGGCACATGCATATGCGTGCAGCTGGAAATGGCAGGACGGACGGACGGAGGCTATAGGCTACTAGCATACTACTCCGTCCCAAAAAGAGTGACGTTTTTGACTTTTAGACATCGTGACCGTTCGTCTTATTCAAAAAATTTATATAAATTATAAAATAAATAAATCATTATTAAAGTATCTCTAATGATAAAATAAGTCATAACAAAATAAATGATATTTATACAAAAAAATTTAAATAAGACGAATGGTTAAACAAGATGTATGAAATTCTAAAACGACACTCTTTTTGGAACGTTGTGAACGTCCCTGCCCAATCGCGCGCGCCCGCGCATGTGCGTCGTCTCTCTCGTCGGCTCGTCGCCCATGGCATGGCAGTCGGCAAACGGAAAGGGAAAGCCGGAAAGGCGAGGCGGCAGCGGCACGACCGCTCGGTTTGGTTCGTGCATGCAAACGCTGAGTGGGCTCCAGTGCCGCCTGGCTGACCCGTCGGAAATTGTGCGGGACAGGGGACTACAGCGACGTCTCCGTGGGCGCCCCAGCTAGCAACGAGGAGTTGGACACGGAGGAGGTCAAGCAGCAAAAGGCAGAGGTGGCTTTATTTAGGGTCACGAAGACACCTTGCTTCCTTGCCGCAGTTGGCTAAGACTGTTCCCGTACTATTCCAGCACGCATCGTCTAGATGCCGCACTTCCTTTCTCGGGCTCACGCCAAGGTGGATGACGAACCGACTAGCTAGCTCGTAATGCATGCAAGCCGCGGCAGATATGGGTATCCGTTTAGGGTTTGGTTTGGCTAAATCCTGCACCTAGCTAGCCGCTTACTTTGACTGAGAGAGAGAGATGGCGTGGAGCTAGTTATCTGTGCCTGCCGCAGTGCTGTTACTGCACAAGTACGTATCTATCTATCTTCCGGTAATGGCAAGTTTGGTTGGGTGGTTTATACCACGTCTAGATATCGCAGCAGCCAAATAAAAAGCTGGGTGTTTGTGTTTTCTCCGCCGGGGACGGCGACCGCGGATCCATGCGTTTTATTGCCGCCATGTCCGCGTCGGAAGTTCACTTCAATTCGGTTGTTTGTTTCCTTTCTCGATCGGGGCAGAATTGACGGGTCATATTCTTAGCTTCATTGATGGATTCTTGTTAGTAGCTAGAGCATCACTAGTAGCAAGAATCCATCAATGAAGCAAGGCTGGTGACGTGATGCGCCCGACGTGTGTAGCCGTGTAGGGACGGACGACACAGCAGAGCAGAGGTGCGCCTGCAGGTGCAGGAGCAATTTGAGTCACGGCTAGATCGAGTTAGGCAGCTTAATTTTTTTTGCTCCATCTGATTGATATCTTCTGGTCTCAAATCGGGCGCTTTGTGCTGGTCCTATCATCAGGCGCCGACCGCCGAGAAAAGTTCTCGGGCACACGTAATAACCTACCGACGGCGTAGCTTCAACATGCCATTAGTATATATCCTCTCCTAGTCTCCTGTATCTTTATTACTATTATTCTAGTAAAGCTAGAAGAGGGGATGCACCTGCACGCAACTAGGCGATCTTTTTGTTTGTTTGTTTGTTTTTATCATATATAACGAGAAAGCAAGAATCCATCATCATTACATATATAATATCTATATACTATTACGGGAAGAAGAAAGTAGTGAGGTCGTCAAGCAACGTGATGGTCCACTGATCGTTTTGGGCAAGTGGGGGGAATTGTTAAATCAATCCCAGGCAGCACAGTTTTCCGGGCCTCGTGGCCGCGTGCCTGCCCACAAAAGGAGCACATTCGAGTTCGACCACTCCATACGTTGGATGAACAAAATACTATCGCCTCGTTTAGTTCCCCGAATCGGGGTGGCAAACTTTGCACAGTGCCACCCCGAACACTGTAGCACTTTTGTTTTTAGTGGTAATAATTGTCTAAATTTTGATTAATTAGGCTTAAAATGTTCGTCTCGCAGAGTACAACAAAACTGTGCAATTAGTTTTTAATTTCATCTACATTTAGTACTCCATGTATGTGTCGACATTTTGATGTGATGGGGAATCTTCTTTTTGCATAGTGGAATTTTGGGGTGAATTTTGAAATCTAAACCAGGCCTATATCCTGCTCCACTCGAGTCCTCTGGAGTAGTAGTACGGAGTACTACGTAAGTACTACGTACGTCGGCAAGGCAGGTGTGCCAGCACTTGGAAGTTCCATGATGACAGACAGGCAGGCAGACGGAACAAAGAAGCTGGCGAAAGAGGCGGGGCAGCAGCAGACACCAGACAGGCATCGATTATTGATAATGGTTTCCCGAGCTCAAGTGGCCTTCTACTACTCCAAAGCAGGATGCATCCATCCATCGACGAGACAGAGGGTTTAGCAGACCACGTGGGTTTAGCAGACCACGTCTGTCTGAACCTTGAAACCAAAGCAGGTAGGCACTAGGCATAGGCAACGGCCCGGTCAGTCAAGTCGCGCACACACGCCTTTTCGTATCTCTTACGTGAGGCAACGGCCCAGTCTATCTAGCTCTGTCTATGGCAATTGCTGCCCATGGGAGGAAGCTAAGATGGTCAGCCCCTTGCTTTTTTTTTTGACAACTAATGATTCTATAATTAACATCAAGAAGCTAGGAGCAACCTTACAGAGTTCAAGGTTACAGATTGAAGTGCCTCGTGGAGAGTGCACTAGTCATGAGCTACACTAAGGCAATTACATGTGAGATCTGGAGAAACATATGAATCTGATTTTACTAGAGCTTGCATAGCAAGAGCATCAGCTGTCTGATTTTGAGTTCTTTGAATCCTGCAAATTCTTATATTTCTGTGAGCCGTGGAGTTGCTGAAGATCTGAATGTAGTACTTGATTCTCCATTGTGGTGGATTGAACCTGTTCATTCAAGAAATGCTTTGGCTATCTGATAGGAAATTGACCTGTTGAAGACCCAACTTGTCAGTGATAAGCGCTGCCAGTGCCAGAGCAGCCGCCTTAGCCATAAGAACTGAAACAGCGGCGTTGAGAGTGGCCTTAATGTAGATTGTCTGCGCCGGTTGAAAAGTGTGTTAACTATGAACACTCCAAGCCCTGCATTTCTTTGGTTAGTAGAAAGGTTATCAGGGGAAATTGAAGCATCTGAATAGCATCTGATTCCCTGCAGAGAGGTAGGATAGGTAACAAGATATGTGTCTTGCAAAGTTTGTGCGGCCTCACTTCGTAGAGCAGGTGAGGGCGTCCCTGCATTACAAGATGTATTACGTCAGCCCCTTGCTTGGTGACCATGCATACTGCAGCAGGCCAGGCCAGGCCAGGCCATGTTAACTGTAGCGACGAATCTGATTGGCTGTAGCAGCAGCTGATATATACTGGCTGCTGCTGCTGCGTCGTCATGCTTAACACTCCCAATGGAGACAGCATGTATGCACAAATGGTCCCAGAACGGATGGACCGGCTAATCGCTCGCCGGTCAATTTATTAGGCGTAAATGCTTTCCTTATTCGGCAGTGGGCGCCCGGGCATCTCATGGGGACGTCCTTTCGCGGGACACAAACGGCAAGGCGCCAAGGCAAGGCGTGACCACGAGAGGAGGTTCTAGCTATCGCCCCAAGCAACGCGGTCTAATCCAGACCTAACTTTGTACCGCTACAGTAATGGCGAAAGCATAATGACGATACACATATACCCCACCCGTGGCCACCCCCTAGTGTAGTAGTAGTAGTAGTGTGTACGTACTACTACTGGGAGCCACACTGCCAGTGCCAGGCAGGCAAGCGATACTAGGAGTAGTACCATCATGGATCACACTCCAAGAATAAAGAGAAAGAAACACTGGTACTAGTGCTCTAACATGGGCTGCTGCACAGGAGTACTCCCCCTAAATGGTTAACAGCTGTCTATTATTATCACTGAAATGAAACCGATTAAAGGTTCTGAAAAGGCAATAAGATTGTACTGCAAGTAACAGTGGTTAGTTACTCTGGATTTCGGGCAGTAGGATAGCATCTTTCCTATCAGACGAGGAGGTGGTTGGTTGGGACCTTGCAGACTTGAAAGACAGCAGCGCGACTGCAGCTTCCTCGTCAGGCTTGATGCTTGAGGCCAACAGCAGACAGGGGAGGGCAGAGGACACACGTACTACAGGACATGGGGCGGCCTCTGCATCCACCGCTTTTCCCTCCTTTCCTTAATGAGCACAAAACAGGGTATTAATAGCCATGTGCCCAGCTTGATCACCGTTACTGCCACCAGACGCTAGTCGTATCGTAGCAAAAGGAAGTGGTCGGCCAGCCAGCACCAGCAGAAGCAAGCAACCGTTCTCGATTCAGGCTTTTCTGGCTTCAGAATGGGTGAAGCATATTACATATGCAGGGCAACTAGGCAAAGCCTTTCCTTCCCTTCCGGAGACGGTCAGACGGATCACAGGATGGATCAGGGAGGGACCAGATGGAGCGAGCCTCCAATCGAATCGACGCGCATGCACCTGCACCTGCACCTGGGTTGTGTGGCCGCATGTGATATGCAACAGGGAGGCAGCAGTGCTTTGCCTTCTGCTCCTGCGACTGTGACAACAAAAGTCGGTTGCCACCCTGCAGCAAGCAGCCATGACACCATCGAAATTTGACCGGTAAAAAGGAGATGCCATCGTGGAGTCGACGAGAGTGATCACCAAGCCATTCGGTGTTGCCGACCCCTACATCCTCTTCGCCGATCGTGTCAGGCCGTGCCAATGCAAGAGGACTCTCTGTCTGTACCACTTGGGCCATCCCATCATTATTTACCTCCTTTTCCTCGTCTACTAGCTTTACCACTGGCCTGGCCAGTCTCTCTGTGATCGTGAATGCAATGCTCGTCCAGTCCTTTATGGTTCCCGCCAACGGTCCAACCACAACCACCGAGCTCCGTGGATTGTGGATCCACGCAAGAGCCTTTGCCCTTCGAGGAATCACGCAAGGGCGGGCCTTTTTGGGGATCTCCCTCCCTGCGAGTCTGCGGTCGCCTGCCGTGGTTTCCTCCACATCGACAGGAGATTTGTCATCGGGCACGTTCCCCGTCCGGCCCGGCGGCCCGCCTGCGGCAGCGGCATCTCTGCGCAAGGTGCAAGGCGACAAGCGGACTGCGGCCGCCTGTGCGAGAAGAAAACAGCAAGCTTCAGGCCCTGCTGCATCATCATGTGCACATGATGCACGGAAACGGATCAGGATTCAGATCCCAGGGCGGGCGGGGCGCCGGCGCCGCAACCAGGACCCAACCATTAATTTATTTCAGCAGACACATGGAATCGATGCAGGATGAGGGCCTGCGCGCAGACTGAAGATAAGGCCAGGCCGCGGGGCATCTGGCGATCAGGGCAGACATGTGTTCTGAACAGTGTGGTGTTCAGAGTTCAGGCAACGGTGGAGGATTCACGTGCTCCCTCTGAACCCCTGCTTCACGGACCGAGGCAGGCTGATGATCATCCGATACAGATAGGATACTAACGCCGTGCCCGTGAGAGCAAGCGAGACATGCATGCAGCAGCTGAGGAACAGCGTCGTCGGTATGCGATCGCGTACATACCGCAGGGGGGCGGCAGAGACACAAGACGTACGGTTTGGCGTGTTCACTCGAACAGTCGGACTACGAGAGGGTGAGTAGGTGCGTACGTTGGCAGACAGAGCGCGGCATCAGTGGCATCCATCTAACTCTCAGTACAGGTACAGCTCGGCGAGGTTTGTTTGCACTGTCGTGATGTCGTCTGTCGATATGTATGTAACCGCATGCAGACCTGTTGCACTGTTGACTGTCCCCTCTACTTTTACTATACGTTGTACCAACGCATGGCGCATGCATATGCATGCATGCAGCGGGGACGACTCTTGTGGTAACGGTGGAGTACTGGAGTCGGTGGACCAGTCGACGTTAATGCTTTTATTTATATCGTTGCAATCTAGCGAAATCCATTGATGTGCGAGTAGTACGAGTTGTGGTAAAAAGGACTCGATCGAACTGCAGGTTTTTAGTATAGAATGCATATGGGCTGTGTTTAGTTGAGAAAAATTGGATGAAAAGTTACTGTAGTACTTTTCGTCTTTTCGTTGTTATTTGGTAAAATTTGTCAAATCATGGATTAATTAGACTTAAAAGATTCGTCTCGAACTTTACAGACAAACTATGCAATTAGTTATTTTTTTACCTATATTTAATGCTCCATACATGCGTTTAAAGATTCGATGTGATGGATGGAAGAGGAAATATTTTGGGTTTGCATGGGCCATGGTTAGCATACGTATGGGCATCTAGGCCGGCACGGCAGTGTAGTGCTAGCTAGCAGGAGTACTACCACTTGCTACTTGGCTTTGTTCCCCTGCCTACAATGCTGTCTGCTGGGAGCTCACACTCACTGTTCAGTGTTCTCTTGCACCATACGTACTGTATTGTGTGCTGGCAGCCTGGCACATGGACATGGTATCCACAAATAGAAACATCGTATAGCACCTTGGAACTATCAACCTGCAGTGTCCATTGTTAAATCTCAGCTCATCTTGGTACTGTGAATACTGACGAGGTGTTTGGCAGGGCTGCTTCTCATGGGCACCTTCGGAGGAGCCAGAGCTGTTTTAGAGAAGTCACAATTTGTGGCTCCTCCAAAACAGCTCCAGCTCCTATATTTTTCTCTGAAAAATGGCTTCTCTGGCAACATATTCCCTGCCAAACAGGCCCTGAGGATGGGCTTGCTAGCTACAGTAGCTGTTCGTTAGTGGTGTGCTCACGGGTGACGCCAATTAGGCTATCGGCACCGCTGTCCTGTAAACCGAACGCAACGCCAAATCTACCGGTGGGAGGTACGCACCGGAGAACGCTATGCCGATCGGTACCGCTGCGTGCGCTACAGTAACGCGCCACAGACAGCGATCCTGCGTGCGCGCCTGTAAAAGGGAAAGAGGAGAGAGAAAGAGAGAGAGGAGAAAGAGAAAGAGGGAGAGAGGGGAATAAAATATGGAATAGTGGGTATAGAGTATGGGATAGAGATAACACGGGTGCAGGAGAAATATATATAGAGTAGAGAATCTCGATGACTAGGATAGAATATTCCTTTTTAGAGATGAAAATAGAGGTTGATGGGTGCGGATAGCCTTAGCACGAGAAGACAAGGGAGCCGGAGCCACAAAATATGCACGGTATATGCACCGCGTCGGCCGGCAACATTATCTGCTTATCCTGTTCGGGCCTTCAATCTGAAACCACGCTTTAGCTTTCCTAGGAAACGCCCATATCCACATGCATGCAGACAAATCTCTGCTTAGATCAGAGATTCAGAGTAAACGCCATATGACCCTCTCTTATCAGTTGCTACATCATCTGACGATCGGATCAACTGTAAAAAAAAAGTTCAGTTGGGAAAAATAATGCATGGTTATAGTTTATGTCCTGAAGCAAGTACGTCCACATGGCTCTAGCTGGATGTTGATCGACTGTACCTAAAGTTCAGTCTTCGAACTGTGACTTAAGGGCCTGTTTAGGTCCCAAAATTTTTCAAGATTTCTCGTCACATCGAATCTTTGGACGCATGCATGAAGCATTAAATATAGATAAAAAATAAAATTAATTACACAGTTTGATAGAAAACTACGAGATGAATCTTTTAAGCCTAATTAGTTCATGATTTGATACTAATTGATAAATACAAACGAAAGTGCTACAGTTGTCAAAGCCAAAAAAAAAAAAAATCGCGAACTAAACGCACCCTATACTGCAACGGTTGAGTCAAAACACCTTTGCTACCTCCTCCACTGCGGTAGATATTCTCTTTGTGCCTAGCTATCCCGTGTCCAACAGCTAGAGCTAGCTCAGATCTGATGGCTCCATTAGGGGGGCTAGAGAATGGACCGAGCTAGCTAGAAGCCTAGAACTGGCAACCACGCACTATTAGCTCCTCATGTTACCAGCTATACACGTATACGGAGTACTAGTACTCCGTATTATATTCGTAGTACACTCATGGCTGGCCCTGGCCGAAACGTCCTGTCCCGGCCATGCATCTAGCTGGGACTGGGACTGGGGGGACAACAGCTGAGGTAGCTAGCGGCTGGTAATGGCGTCGTCCTTGTCATTGTCACCGTCCAATTCTAGCACAGTATCACATTTTAGTATCTTAATTTTGACCAATTATAAATAAAAAAGTATCAATGTTTATGATATCAAATAAATATCATTAGATTAATTATGAAATATATTTTCATAATAAATTAATTTAGAGCCATAAATATGAATATTATTCACTATAAACTTGGTCAAACGTGAGCTACTTTTTCTGGCACGCAACCCATAGTTGCATGTTTTTACAGACGGACGAAGTAGTCTCACTACCCGTTGCGGCATCACCTGCACAGTACGGAAGAAAGGGGAACGTAGACTTGCACTCTGAGCATGGCTGCACTGCACGGGTGGTCGGCGATCGACGACCGGAGCTGTGTGAAATCTGGAATAGTTAGCTCCACTGAAACTTGTATGTGATTGGACGCATCACACGCTTGGACCGGACCCAGGAAGAACTAATGCTCTGACCGGCCTAGAGCCAGGTACTCGTGAGTCTCGCCTGGTGCATTATTGACCAACTAGTGATTGAGTGTTCGAGTCAAGAAATGGAGCAAAGCACCTGATGAATATACGCGGCCTTTTCGGTTCGCTGATTCGCTATAAGAGAAAAACACTGTTTGCAAAAAAAATGCTGCTTGACCGATGCGTTACCTTTTTTTTTTAGCAAACCGATGCGTTAGCTATTTACGTAGCTTCTTGGACGAAAAGGTTTCTGCAAAATGCAAATAATATCACTGATGGGCCTGAACTAGAGCAAATACTGGGCCACAGAAGCATAATAGAAGTAGGCCGGAGATTACGTATGAATCTATCTAGCTACTGCGGTACGAGAAGAGGGCCCCAACTATCTCGGCCTGTTTTGGTACTCAATGGGCTGACCTTTAGTAACCACCCATGGGCCAACGAATGGACAGGGCTCATCGTTTTGGCTTTTTTTTTTGGCTTGTTTGCTTTCGCGGTCCTCACAGCTGCGTTGCATTTGCATCTGCACACCTGAAGATGATACAGTAGTTCGGTGTTTGCTTTAGACGAGAGGTCGTGCCAGGCACTCGATCACGCCCCTTTAATTTGCACTGTACCAACTCCAATCGCACACTGAATTGACTCCGGAATGTGGATCATGATACCATGGTAGGGCCACGTGCAATAAAAAGATAGCACCAAACAGGATTTACTCCCTATGGAGGACAAACAGAAATCAAAAGAGCAAACAGGATACGCGTGCATACTTCCGAAGCTAGCATTTTTGAGACTGCAGCAGAAGTTCATGGCTGCAGCATTGTACCACAAATCAAACAAATTGTCTCAACAGTTGTCAGGATCATGGCCTCAGATTCAAGGCCCTTGCATAGCGCTGGTTGCTCCAAGGTGGTTTGCACATTATCCCGGAGGCCGCCGTGGCGGGCGGCATAGTGCTGGAGGAGCGGCCAACGTCCTGGGCGGCATAGCTGGAGGAGGCGGCCAACGTCTTGGAAAGGCGGAGCCCAAATGATGCATGGTCATGTGAGAGCCCCAGTGTGAGGCGGGTTGTGTGTGTGACGGGGTTGTGTGTTAAAGTGTTCGGTTGATTACAACCGCCGATCAGCGCTGGTTGCTCCAAGGTGGTTTGCACATTATCCCGGAGGACGCCGTGGCGGGTGGCATAGCGCTGGAGGAGGTGGCCAACGTCCTGGAAGGCAGAGCCCAAATGATGCGTTGTCGTGTGAGAGCCCCGGTGTGAGGCGGGTTGTGTGTTAAAGTGTTCGGTTGATTATAGCCGCCGATCAGCGGTGGTAGGGGGCTTAAGCTCCCCTCACACACCGCTAGATCCGTCCCTGAACAAAATCATCTCTTCTGGTTCAGCTCTTTGTATCACTGCTCTTGTCCAATCAAACAATTGGCAATTTGCATCTAATGAGTTGGTTAATGATGTCTGCTTGAAAGTGTCAGGGGCTCTAGAGGAGACTCATTGCCAAACTGTTGTCTATATTAGCTTGGTATTGGATCATAGCGCTAAGTAAGCAATTCTCAGTTGATTATCTCATCAATTCAGATGATACATTCGATCATGAGAAGCTTGAATGTGAGGATTATATCTTCTGAGATTAGTAGCATTATCCATGCTTTAGAGCGCTTGTTTCAACAGTTGTCAGGATCACGTGCTCAGATTCAAGGCCCTTGCATATCGCTGGTTGCTCAAGGTGGTTTGCACATTAACCCGCCATTGCATTGATCCACTGGACAGAGAAGACGAGAAATTATAGATCATGAGCTCCCTTTGTCGCCCTTGTCAGATTGCATGATGAACACTAACAAGAGCAGGGACGGATCTACGATGAAAGTTCAGGGGGCTGAAAATTCATCTCAACCTCCAGACTCCTCCTTAAAGCAGCCATGGCAAAAATTCTTGAAGGGGCTCCATGGGATGAGTCCCTGAACAAGAGCATCTCTTCTGGTTCTGCTCTTTGTATCACTGCTCTTGTCCAATCAAACAATTGGCAATTTGCATCTAATGAGTTGGTTAATGATGTCTGCTTGAAAGTGTCAAGGGCTCTAGAGGAGGCTCATTGCCAAACTGTTGTCTATATTAGCTTCGTATTGGATTATAGCACTAAGTAAGCAATTCTCAGATGATTATGTCACCAATTCAGGTGATCCATTCGATCATGAGAAGCTTGAATGTGAGGGTTATATCTTCTGAGATCAGTAGCATTATCCATGCTTTAGAGTGTTGCCAAGATGGATTTGTTCCAGATATCTGCACTGTAGCATTTCAGGCAACCGAGACTGCTAAGCTACTAGGAGGCATGAGGAACGTGGAGCCCACTGTATGACGAGATTTCGGCATATCATAATATTATATGTGCGTTCTTAAGAGAAGAGGGAAAATTTCATAAGATAATACTGTCTGTATCCGTACATAATATACTTGCTAAATATGGGCTATATTAAAATATTTTCGGCTGCAAGAGGCTGATTAATCAGTGCAAAGGTTTGATTAATCAAAATGGGCTCATTGGATATGACTCATGAATGGCTCATCAAATACTCTCCCACGTGAGGCTTGCCGAGAGCACAGGCCCATGGTGAGCCTTTAAATAAAATAATTAGCCGAGAGCACAGGCCCATGATGAGCTTTTAAATAAAATAATTAGTGTATTGCTAATTAAGCCCATTGCCCAGCGTATACGTGTACAAAGATGAGTACAAATGCATAGTCGCTGTGGTATAAGAATTGTATATTATTTGGCCCGGTTTGCGCTCGCATGCTAGGCCGGGTGCGTGAAGATTATTTGGGCTGATTAGTACCGGCCATTAGCGGCCACTAATTTTAACTGTGGGCTCCGAGAAGTGACTTGTGCATGGCCCATGCAAGCATGTACGTGTGTATGATAGCTTCATTCCTGAAAGCTAACATGTCTACACACCACTACTGCACAACCGCCTCGGACCCAGTTTTCAAAACGCCTTGATTAAGGTTTTGTGTAGTAGTGCACGCACATCTTTGAAGCCAGCCTACATTCGTATGCGTACAAATATATACACCGTTTCGACGGCACGTGTTACCTAGGCTAGGCTGAGAATGTTCTAGAAGCTCCTAGCTATCGACACGCGGGCTGCGCGATACCGCAGCGCTCACCAGGTGCGCTTTAGTTCGCACCGTACAAACTCCAATCGCTCGCTGAATTGACCTAGAATGTGGATGATGATACCATGGTAGGGCCACGTGCAATAAAAAGAGGAGCACCAAACAGTTATCCGACCGAGATCTACCATCTATGTATTTGCTTGGAATAGTGTTTTTCTCTCATAGCAAATTAGTTTCAGCCGGCTTATCAGCCGCAACGATTCAAAAGATTCAAAAGACCAAACAGGATATGCGTGCATGGTTCCGAAGCTAGCATCTTTACTCTAGCAGCAAGTAGCAAGCTTGCTGTGTCCACAAGGAAGACTCGCATTAAGCAGAGGCACGTAACGTAGCTGCCGAGGCTGGCTGGCTGGAAAGAAAGACGCCAGGGAAAAGAGCGTGAGAGCTGCCGGCGTGCCGGCCCTGCGCGTTCGTCTCCCCTCCTGTGGTCCTCGGTGTCCTCTCCCTCCCTCCCTCCCTCCCTGCGAGCGGGCGGGCTCGGTGGCGGTGCCGCTTTCCAACGTCCACGACCACGACCACGATCACGAATGATGATGGGAGCGGTCAATTTGCAAGCGGACGGGAGACGCGCGGGCGAGCGGCTTTTTTTTCGGGGAAGGGCCCGGCTGCCCGGGAGTGAGAGGGGGAGGCGTCCATGTTGGCACAGCGTCGCTGGGCACACGTAGTAGTGGGTTTCCTCCTTTCCAAGCAAGTGAACAATCATTAGCGGCCCCCAAAAAAGAAGAACAACTTGTCAGGTGTGGTCGACCGTCACACCATCAGACGACCTGGCCCGCTTGGAGGCATCTTCCGGGATAGAAACCACTTCGCCACGGCCGCCGCCGTCACATGCGTGCCCCGCTCGATCGAGCGAGTCAGCCAGCCGTTAGTTAGTTCGTTAAGCTGGAAGAAGAGAAAAGAACTCCAGAGTATCCCCCCATTTTCGGGTCAGAAATGGTATGGCGGGCATGCAACTGGGCTGGCAAGGCGGCAGCAACACACACAGCACTGGGTCCCGGGCTCCCGGCCGGCGTCGCTGCAAATCCAAGAAAGAAACGGGGGGGATTCTTCTCCGGAGCCGCGGCGGGCGGGGGCGCGGGGCCGGCAAGGCAACCGGCGTGGTCCCCCCGGGTGCCGTCCCGTTCCTCGCCCGGTCGCGCCTGCTGGGCCTGGCGGCAGCTAGCGACCGGCGCGTGCATGCCAACAGGCAGCAGGCCACGGCGGGAATGAGGAATCGGAAAGGGAGGGAAGGCACACTGTCGCCCGATAGCGAGGCGTCACTACGCCACTAGGAGGGCCGAGGGCGGCACGCACGCGCCAAGCCGCCGGGGCGCTGGCGGGGCCAGGCAGGTCGCGCACCACCGGCCCAGGCCGCCGCAAGCCCACTTGCGTTGCGCGCCCGGTGTGGTGTGGGCGTTGTTTAGTTTAATCCAGCCGGCGCGCTGGAGCTGGAACGAACCGTCCAACTGCCGACCGGGCGGAGTCGGCAGTGGAATTCCAGAGCACGAGTATTATCCGCTCTGTCCGTGCGTCCTCCCTGCTGCCTGCCCCGGCCACGACCACGACGGACCCCATCTCGCTCCCACGCCCCTCCTTCGTTTTTATGGAGGCGTTCGGCTGGCAGAATCTCGGCCGAAACCGGTTGGTTCTGTGAGAGAAAACACTGTTTAGCTGGTTAGATGAATAGTAAAATGAGTGGAGAACCAGCTGGCTGGTGTGAAAAGTTCAGACCAGCGAACAAGTCCTATATATTATTATTACTACCACCACCACTGGGCGGGGCCAATGATGATTCCGTTCCATGGTTTTGTTTTGATTTTATAAATAAAGCAAGCAAGCGAAACAAGTGGGAGCTGAGAGGGCGACGAACGAAACGCCTCGTCGTTGTATTCCTCGTTACTCCACCCCGGCAGCGGCAGGCTGGCTGGCTTGGCTTTGTTTATTGGGGGCGTCGCGGACAGATAAGATAGCAACCCGCCTCCACCTCCCCACTGCGCCCGTCGCTGTCGCGAGCCAGCACCGCTTTTGCCGGTCCTTCGTCTTCAAACCCCCTCGATCCTCAGACTACTAGTACTACACACGTACAGATACAGATGATGACACTAACAGCCAAGCCAATGCCCAGATCATTCAGATACGCATGATTGCCCTTCTTTGGCCTGTATTTGGACGGAGTACCCTACCATCGCCCGCCCGTCGCTCTCGCCGTCCCTGCTCGAGCTTTGTACGTTGCCGGCCCTTGATCCGCGTCGTCAAGGCAGGCAGGGCAGCCGGGCAGGTGGCCAGCTGCTGGCCCCGTTCGGCGTGACTTGGATCTCGGTTTGGTGTTTGGGATCGTTCCACTGCCGCCCCGCCTGCCGGTACAATTAGAATATACAGCAGCTCGACGACGCCACACCCACACGTATATTCATGACCGCACCGACCGACCGACCGGCCTTTGTTGCATGCATTGCATGGGCATGGCGCGCCTGCCTGCCACTGCCAGTGCCACACCACCACGCCAGGGCCGGAGCCCGGAGGGGCT
This sequence comes from Saccharum hybrid cultivar R570, assembly GCA_038087645.1. Taxonomy (NCBI): domain Eukaryota; kingdom Viridiplantae; phylum Streptophyta; class Magnoliopsida; order Poales; family Poaceae; genus Saccharum; species Saccharum hybrid cultivar. Next base: position 38,578,037 of record JAQSUU010000534.1, on the reverse strand, counting down.
CAGTCAGGGCCCCCCGCCTCCGACCGCCGCATTCATTTGAATTCAACACGGGCGGGGCAGAGGCGCAGCGTGCACTCAGGTCAGTCAGATGCTTACGTAGTACAAACAGATGGAAAACAGTTGTTACCTGTCCGGGGACCAGGGCTGCTAATCTGGTGGTACTAGTACGACGAGTATAGTAACACTGGATCTAGCTAGCCAGCCGCATCCGCATGCGCTGTTTAGCTGTACGGCATCCGGTAGTACAGTACTCGTCTGGAGCTAGGTGGTTGGTGTACGTAGAGGCAAGCTGGAGTACGTACGGCGGCCGGGCAGGGCGTGCGTGACGCCAGCCAGCCCGGGTCGGGTATCGCCAGCCGAAAACGCGGGCCTTGTAAATGCGGGCGCCACCGACATCATTGATGAACTGCGCGAGTCGTTGCGGCCGCCCCCCAAGTCTCTCGAAATCGGTTGGGGCACACACCTACCTGCACACGGCCGCGCACCCAACTCCTACTACTCTGCTCCTGCTCCGCGGCGTCCCGTCACGGACCGAGGAGGCGACGCCGCGACGACTCGCTCGGACGCACCTCGCTAGCTCACCTACGCCGGCCGCGGATCGAATCGTGGACGGCGACGGGATTCCTCCCCACCCCACGCCGCCCTATGCCGGCGCAACACGTCTGGCCGGCCGGCCCGCCCGCCCACCGACCTGCACTGCATGCCCCTAGCTAGCGGCCTACCGCATCCGGGCCGCTCGTTCCACTTCCACCCCGGTAGAGTAGCGTAGCGTTTGCCCGCACCGACCGAGCAATAAACGCAACCACGCGAGTGGGCAGACACCTGGCCCCTACGCCGCGCCGTGGTCCACGCGTCAGCGCCCCGCCGTGCCGTCGCGGCAGGGTGCAACACAAGTGTAGCACGGGGGACGACGTGGAGACGCGCGCTGCGGGGGGAAAAAAGGCGGATGTGGACGTGATTAGCCAGCCGGGCCGGGCGCTGGCTACGCTAACACCGCCGCGGACGTCATTAGCGTGAATGATTAGGGGTTAGATAATGGGCGGCCGATGCCGTCGCTGGCAAGCAAATTGATGTCCCGTGTCCGGATTAGGGACTGGATGGATGGCCATGGGGGTGGGTGGGTGGTGGGGGATTCCGTGGACGACGGGGCCACGTCCACGTCCACGTCGGCGCGCATCACCCCCGACGCCACCTGGACCTGGAGCCGCCCGCCCCGCCCACCTCATGTCGGCGGTGCCGGTGCCGGTGCGCGCACTCACCCGAAGCCGACGGACGGAACGGCGGTTGGTTGGGGGTTGGCCAAATTAGTACGTGCACCAAACGTACGGCACCTGGACAGGTACCCGCGCCCTGTTTGTTGTTGCTGCTATCTCTCGCTCTCCTCCCGTCCTCCTCCGCTGAACGAAACAAACACCAGCCAACGCAGACGCATGCGATGACCAGTTCCTCCAAGTACAGGCAGGCGGAGGTACTAGGACTGGCTACCGACTCGGCCAGGGCGCACGGCACGCCCGGGCCGACGTCAGGACGTGTGTAGCACTGTAGAGTCAGTTTTTAATGCTGATGGTGTAATTAGTCAAGTGCGGCATCCACTACGTTGGCTGATCGGCGCCGTACCCCTAGCTACTGATCTGATCAGAGTGATGGGTTTTTCCCTGTCCACTCGTAATCTCCACCGGAAGTACTGGCACGTAGTACTATTAGTACTATTATTAATCGTTATCTCTTTCGTTTGTCCTTGAGGAAGAGATACAGTGACGTTTTTGTCTTGCACAGTTTGTTGTCCTGTTGACTGCGGTAAAATCACATGGCCACACATGCCAGGTGCCACTATGCCAGGCTTTGAGAGGAAAAAAATCGGGAACCGTCACGATAACAACTTGCACAGTAAATTGTAACACCTCTACTTCTATGCCAACACGTAGATCTCGCTCCACAATAAAAAAAAAGTACTTCCAATTATAACTTATTCTAATCTCCTTAGGGTGTCCGCAACGGCTGGGCCAAATCGCCAGCTGACGTGGCCATGGGATAAGATAAAAAAAATGACAGTACCAAACTGTGCAGCATTCACGGAAGAGAGAGGCAGACACATGCTCTCTTGGTATACGTGCGAGCCTAGCGCTTCAACACTCGCTAGCGCGGTCATTTCTTCCGTTCTCTTTCTTCTAGAAAATATAAAATATGTTGTTTGCTAGCTATTAGATAGCTTGTTGGGGACACCCTTAGAGCGTCAAAACATCTCAAGTTTAATTAAATTTATGTTAATAACATCTTATGATACCAAATAAATGTTATTAGATTCTCCATTAATTATATTTTCACAGTATACATATTTAATGTTATAATGCTTTGTAATTCTCTGTATAATTTTACTCAAGCTTAAGATGCTTTGACTTTCCAAGAAGTTAGATTGACTTATAATTTAGAATTGAGGAGTACATCAAAAGACTGATTTATAGTTAAGTGTACGTAGTATACATAGATAAGAACGACAAAAAAATGCAACTTTAAAAAATAATAAATGGTATCAGGGCATGAGGGGTTGTTTGGATGCCTGCCACCATTCGCCTCGCCACACTTTGTGGCATGCAACTATTTACAAGGCTAGCGTTTGGTTGGTTATGCATGTTAGGTAGCCATAGCACCACCTCACTCATTTCCTACCGCAAAAGTGTGGTGCTCGAATTTGTCGCCGTCGCCACACACTTCGCCACAGCCGAGACATGGCAATTGATGGCCTACAAACCAAACAAACTCTTACCCTCCACACAAGGCGAATCTACTGCAACAACTCGTATTTTATGGAGTGTATGGTCTAAAGTCAACCCAAACCGAGATGATGACATCATGTAGAAAACAAATCGAGGGGACTATGATCTACTACCTTCTCAGCTTATAAGAGCACAATTTCTTGGCACCGTAACAAAAGAGCTAGAAAACCATCATTACGAAAGTGTCGGGTCACCTAAATACAAGTTCTTTGCGTGATCGTCCAAAGTAGGTGTTGGACAATAGACAAACTATCAGCGTGAGGATGGCCGAACAATACGCATTGCCACTATGCCGGTGCAACCACGAGACCAACTGACAAAATGGGCCACTGTTGATTCACCCCAAAAAATTCTAGGCGGCAACGGCTTTTTGGAATTCTTACCGATAGCTGCATCCAGCTAATTGGAGTCCAACCAGGATAACACACAAGTTGTGGTTGAGTATAGCACAGATAGAGGATGTTCCGAATAAATGGTTGCACTCACTCATCTTTGCTTATAACATGGGAACTTTGGAAGGAGCGAGATCAAAGGATGCCTCAACGCAAGGAGCTATCAACGCTATCCATGATTGGGAATATCAAAGACGAAGCTGGACTTGAGTGCTCGCATGTGCAGGGCTGTTAAAAAGAGATTCTTTTGTGTTGCTAGATCTTTTCTAAACTCTTTTCACCCCTAGGTGCTTGTTTCTTCTACTCTATTTTATTGAAATTGGGCATAATCTCATGTATTTAAGCTATAAAAAAGAGAGAATCATAGGGTATTAGACGCATATAAGTTATAGGATAACTTGCCTCTAATAAGTCGTTAGGCGCTGTTTGAAACAACCATATATGATAGGTTGTAGTTTCTTTAAGCTCCAGTTGATCCAAACAGGTTAGTTTTTACAACCCAATTGCTTATATCATGTCAGTACCAAAACCTAGGTCCCCACCCACGCACCTTTGGCTTAGCTATCCACATGGCACAAACCAACATTTAACGCTATCGAATTGATTCCATTAGTGCCTTATCTGTTGTCTAAGAAAAAAAGAGTACATCGTCATTAAGAAATAAGCATGCTAATGTTAAATGTCCTTATGGCTAAAGATTTTGGTTTGAAAGTGTAGGAACGTATAACAAGGACATTATGAGCTTACACGGATGTATATATACTTGCATGTTTCTTATATATTACTACTTATGTCTATGTATCAAAAAATATAACAAATTTTGAGTTTGCTAACATCTATCACATAAATAAAAAAAGTAAAGTATGTAAATACTCCCTCCATATAGAAATGGTAAGAAAATTTTACTAAAGAAAAAGTCAAATTTTACGAGTTTGACCAATAATTAGTTAGGTTATGTGCGAATATAGGGCATAAAACTTGCATCAATAGATTTGTGTTCAAAGTAGCTCTAAGAAGGTATTGACTCTTTAGCAATTACGTACATACTATAAGAGCTTACATGTCAAAATCTATTTTGTACAACTTTTCTTGTGGCCAAATATGCATGTTACTTCTGGATAGAGGGAGTATATTTATAGTGAATTTAAAGATGCTCATCTGATATCGCAAAACTTATCATTCTTCTAGATAGAATTTGTCCAATTTAATAAATATGACTTTGGGCAAATTCAGAATCACATATACTATGGAACGAATGGACTATAATATGTGCCTAACTACATAACTTATTTTATTTCTTCGTTTAATCATGTGACACCTTATGTTTCCACTTACATCGCAACCTAATCAAAGCCTAAGAGGCTAAGACATTCTATAAAATGGAGCATCAAAACATATTTTACATGTATAAGGGTAGTCCTAACATAAACAATTAGAACATGTTTCATATGCATAATGGCAATCCCAACACGAAATATTACTTCATTTCTATAGCATTAACTAGCTTGACAAGTGGGCAAAATTGCTGATGTTGCATGAAAGTAAATGAAGAAAGAGAAGGAAACTCGAAGAAATTGTTTATGCATCTTAGGGCTCTAACATGCTAAGACAATTGTTGGTTTTGCATTTTGGCTAGGTGGTATTTCCTTACACTGGGCCCAACTTGGTACAACATGGGCGCTTGTAGCCCTGTCAATGCGTCGGCTATGTTGTACCATGCATAATCCCTTCACTGGTGTTTTATCTACGGTGCCGAGGCCGACTAGGTGAGTGTGTGGGTGGGTGGGGGGTGGAGGTCAATAGTCGTTTCAAAAGCTAATTGTGATTTCTGGCCAAAATAAACGGGGAATCAAATTAACAACCAAATAATGACTTCACCCCTACTACTACAATACTATCACCCTAGCAGCAGATAAAGTGAAGCGACAACTAGGGTGACTAACAAGAGAGCTCCTGCACAATACTAGTAAGTATGGTCAAACAACCAAAAAAAACTAAAACAACTAGCAAGCAAAAGAGATCCTACTCATACTATTAAGCTAAGGTAAACAACAACTTATGCTAGAACAAGTAACTGCGCTAGCAAAAGATAATACTTGTAAAGATAGTACTTGTAAAGAGCTAGTATAGTGGGATGCAAACCACGTGGGAAGGGAGACACAAGATAGGTGTTTGGAACGCTGGAATTTGCAATATAGGAATAAGAATAGTAAAATATTGTGCCAGATTTTTTTTCATGTATTTAAACTAGGCCCTCTTACATGTAGGACCATCAGCATAGCTCATCCAGACACGTCATGGTCTTTATCCTGTTGGTCTCTCCTATCTAATGGCTCATTCTAGTCGTAAAGCCAGGATCCGCACAGGCCTCCCTTACTTAAGGGCAGAGTATCACCGGCTACACTAGATTCCGCATAAGACCAGGAAAGAAAGGCAGCAGCGGCAGGGGCGCAGAGCCGAGAGGTGTCTATTTCCGCGCGTGTTGCTGGCGTCCGCCACGGCAAACCCGCAACGGAAAGCCCCTTTCTCGCATGGTACCCGCTCGCTTTTTCCTCGACCTGAACAGAGGAGTTGCATCTAGACTTTGGAATGGAGATCCTATTGCCATTGCCCTCACCGGTACGGTGGAATCCTCCGGCCGGGCGGATGCATGCATGCACCGAACTACTGTAGCTCGCTCGATCGAGGTTGAGCTACCCTACCGGCGCCTAGCAGTAGCAGGCTACACCGCTCGTAGTACAACGTTATTGTCCACCTATCGAGCTCGAGCCTCGTGCGTGTGGTCCAGCGACCCTCCTTTTGATCCGCCCATGCCCCCCGGCCGGCCGCGCGCCAGCGACACGTCGTGTTGGCCGTCCCTGTGCTGCCGCCGCTGGGTGGATCCAACCCCACTGCCCGGTGTCCGCGCGCCCACGCACGCACGCATCCACGGCTGCCCGCGTACGCCGTCGTCCACTAGTCCTCGCTAGCACCGAACGTGCAGCTGCACGTACGACCTGCCGACGACGAGCCGCGCGCTGTTAGTTGCTTGCTGGCGCTGATGATGGGTACGTAAGCGTACGTACTCCCTGCATAACATAGCATAGCATCGCAGCTCAGCACCAGCACCAGCAGCTGCCCGGGCGGCCGGCCGGATGGCTGGCGGGACATGCTCGAATCCCCGCGCGGGGACCACGATGCCTTGACGTCTCGAGAGCAGGTCCGGTCTGGTACGTCCCGGCGGTCCAGTCCAGCTCCAGCTCGCCCCCGCCCGCTTAGATTTGCATGATTTGGGTTTGGATTCGCGGGCAGGAAAGCCGCCAGCTATTCCCGCAGCAATTATGCACGCGAGCGGCGCGCGGGTCGGCGGACGGCGGCTGGCCGCTGCCGCCCATTTGCCCACCTAAAGAAAGCAATTATCGGGAGTGTGTCATGTTGCGATTAGCAGCGCACGCATAAAGTATTGGCTGCGGACTGCATAGCTTCAAACCAAAGTTTCAAACCGCGAAATTCATCGATCAGGTTTTAATTTGTATGCTGTGTGAACTGACGGCTCCGGAGTCTGGATAGCCTCTCCTCTCAGCCGATCGAGATCCATCATCGAAATATCGCCGCCCCAGCAACGACATTCCTCCTTCCAACAGCCAAACGTACGTACTCCTTTGTCCTTAAATATTTATCGTTTGCGTTTTATGAGAAATAATTTTGACTAAATATATATTAAAAAATATTAATATTTATAGTATATTATTAATATTATTGGAAAGATCTTTGAATCTAGTTTTTTTATTAAATTTATTTGTAGATACAAATGTTGCACGTATTTTTTATAAATCGAGTTAAACTTGTGGCACGTATACCAATGACGATAGATATAAAGGGACGGAGGGAGTAGGTCAATCCGTCAAACATTTTGTCTTGGGAGCCAGTGAAAACGTAGGTGTCGAGCACGAGGAGTTGAATTGAGTTTTACTGGTAGGCGCGCGGTGTTAGTCTTGAGCGAGGTCAGCAGCGTTACGATGAGGCGACAGGTGTGCACGAGGGTTGGTGATGAACAAAGAGCGGGTGTGGATTGTGACAACAACAAGATGATTCTTACATTATCTCTTGACTTTTTTTCGTACTCCAATAATGACGCAATTAAAGCGTGTGCCCAACACGTAAGCTTTTGCATGTCCATGTGGGGGGATGCTTCCGTGCACAGCTCTTGTAGATTTCATTATGCTGTAGGAGTACGTAGTAGAAACATAGGCTGAACTCAAAATTTAAATGTTTAGTTTAGATTCTCTAAATGCATGCCATTTTAGTTATGAATGAGAAACTAAAAAATCTAGACGAAGACTATATGTTACTTTTGAGAGAAGTGTAATTATTTTTCTGACTTGTTTTTCCCCCCCAATACCATACATCTTGGAAACCTTTTTTTCCCTCCCAAAACCACACAAACATCCTACTTATATAAGCACATCCGAATAGCTGAGCTTGATTGGCAAATTTTAAAATTGACGAAGTCATTCTAGGTTCACCGTTGTTGCACTTATCGGAAGAAGGTCAACATCGAGATTTACATTATTTTGGGTAGCACATCAGTAGCGTAGTTGAAGCTATGCCATAAAAACGTGAGTTCACAAAAGCTCAATTGTTAGCTCATTCGCGTATTCTTTTCAAAATCTCGTACATGATTATGTGTGTAAGATCAGAAAGATAATTAGGTCAGTCTCAATATAAGTTTTATGAGAGTTTCATGGACATCAGATAAGTTGATATAACATAGTATAAATGGAAAAATAATTATAAAAAGTTTCATGGGATGGAATGAGTTTCATATGGATGAAACTTGTTTACGTTGTTTGAAACACACATGATAGTCTTGGAAACAGGGACACGAAAATCCCACGGAGACTGGTCTTACTCATTAAGGGCCTGTTTAGTTGGCCAAAGGGGTCAAAAAAAAGTTTGCGCAGTACCCGTCACATCGAATCTTTGGACGCATGCATGAAACATTAAATATAGGTAAAAAATAACTAATTGCACAGTTTGTCAGTAAATGTCGAAACGAATCTTTTGAGCCTAGTTAGTTTATAACTAGATAAATTTTGTCAAATAACAACGAAAAGTGCTACAGAAATTTATCCAAAATTTTTCACCAACTAAACAGGCCCTAAAAAAGATATGGCTGCTAATTCATGGTACCATCTAATCTGTATGGAATTTTTTGAAAACAATAATAAGCGAGAGCATATTTTGAAGCCATGATTCTGATGCTGGCTGCACAACAGTATCGTAAGATATCGAGAAGTATATATTTCCCTAATAACTAATAAGTACACCTAGTATGCTTATATAGTACAACACATAAAAGTGTTTGCCCAGGTGTCGTCCATTCCGGTGTGGATAGATAGCAAGCATCGCATGGGAATGGAGCTGTCCGACGTCCGGATGCAAGTTAGCCGGTGGACCTAACAATTTGTGTGCCGGTGAGGGCTGGATCCCTTCCAAACAGCACAGTACAGTGGTGCCGTCGACGCCTTCTTCCCTTCCCCCGCGCTATTTTATGATTATCCCAACCAAGCTCTAATCATACCCCCCTCCACCCACAAAATCCCAATACAAATCTCGCCCAGCAAATAGATAGCCAGAGGGAGGGAGGGTCCGAGGGAAGCCAAGAAAACCACGCCAACGCCAAAAGCAGCGGCCGATACCACTGCTGCTGCTGCACCTGCCTGCCTGCCTGCACAACCCTCCCTCAGCAGGGCCGCAGGCGAAGCGGCAGCAGCAGCCAGCAAAGGCTGTTGCTCATGCAGGGCGAGTACCGGTCTTCCAGCGAGGAGTCGGCGGCGTCGGCGGCCGCCGCGGCAGCGGCAGCAGCAGCCGCAGCCGCAGCCGCAGCCATGGCTCCTCTGGCGGCCGCCGCGGCCGCCGCGGTGAAGATGGAGGCGGAGCAGGCGGCGATGGCGGCGGCGCCGCAGCTGGGGCCGGCGCACCAGCACCACCACCAGCAGATGCAGCCGCGGCGGCAGTACCGCGGCGTGCGCATGCGCAAGTGGGGCAAGTGGGTGGCGGAGATCCGGGAGCCGCACAAGCGCACGCGCATCTGGCTGGGGTCCTACGCCACGGCCGTGGCGGCGGCGCGCGCCTACGACACCGCCGTGTTCTACCTGCGCGGCCGGTCGGCGCGGCTCAACTTCCCCGACGAGATCCCCTCGCTGGCGCTGTCGGAGGGCGGGGAGCCCGACACCGCCGACGGCGCAGGCACGCTGTCCGCGGCGTCCATCCGGAAGAAGGCCATCGAGGTGGGGTCCCGCGTGGACGCGCTGCAGACCGGCATGATGGTGCCGCCGCCGCACCACCGCGAGCGCCAGAGGCACCACCACCACCTGCCGCAGCTGCGTGTCCACGCGCACGCGGAGGAGGAGCAGGAGCAGAAGCCGCAGCCGCCGCAGCGGCCGGCGTGGAGCGGGCGCGTCAAGAACCCGGATCTAAACCGGGCGCCGAGCCCCGAGAGCTCGGACGCCGAGTGACAAGCGAGCGACATCGCAAGGCTCAACGTCAACGACGTCCGTTATTGGTTGTTCCCATTCCCGCGACGACGCCCAGCACAGCATGCCGCTGTCGTCCCCGTCTCCACGTACGTGCGACGATCCAGCTGACCCGGCCGCCTGCCAACCCGTCCATCTCCGTCTCCGTCGTCCTCGGTGACTGGACTGGATGGTCGGCGGTCCGGCGGCGAGGGTTTTCGATACGTTGTTTGTGGATAAGCACGAGGGGAGGGCACGCAGCTGGGGCGGGGGTGGGCGGCGTGGGCGGGCGGGCAGGCGGAGACGGAGGAGGCGGCCACAAGTGGCGGTCTTTCCAAATGTCAAAAAGGACAGCTGTAACAGTGATAAGAAAAACAAGTCATCATCCTCGTCTCTCCCTCCCTCCCTCTATCTCTTTTGCTTGTTTCCGAGTAGATAAGCAGCAGCGATTAGTACTCCACTACTATGATTATTCAAATGGAATCCGCCTGCCCCCTTGCTTGACAGCGATCTTTTCTTTACTGCCGCGCGCGCTGCCGCCTGTATTCCATCATAAACTAATCCCCCCGCCGTCCGCTTGACATGATCCAGTTGTTTCGTTCGTTCTCATCGGCATCCGTCGTCCGTCCGCCCGCCCGCGCCTTTGCTTACCTACGCAGTTAGCTGTCGGCTGGTGCGCAAATCCGTGTTAGGTCAGCCGGCCCGCCCGCCCGCCGCACGCTTCCTCGTCACTTCCTTCGTGCGCCGGCCGGCAGCTAGCTAGCTGAGGATTACTGCATGGATGCAATCATGCCTGCCAACCCATCATGGCCAACGATCGCTAACTAACCGTGATGACGAAGCGGCGATCAGCATCAGGGAGGGTGAGCAGCGCCTGCCGGTGATGCTCGCGTCGTGTTCAAGGTAATAAATAGCGTATAGCGGGTCGGTAGCGGATTGACGTCGAGGTAGCGGATTGCGGATAGCGGGCGATATTGCGGACGATAAGTTCCAATAGCAGCACCCGATAGTTCCATATAACTTTAAGTACATATATCATAAATAGTGAGTATAAATAATTTTAAGTACATATATCATGAATAATTTTAAGTTTCACAGCCGATCGTGAGTATTTGAATTTGGGGTGTGAGTCATAGTGGACTGGACTAATTAAGGATATTTGCTTCCATGCTATTGCGGCCTGCTACGTGCAATTGCGGCCGCAATATCGGCCCGCTATTCAGAATTGCGGCCGCAAAGTTCCAGGATGCAAAGTTCAAAGCGCTATCTCATAGCGGTAGCGGCAACGGACCGCTACCGCTATTGCGGATGCAATTGCGGCCGCTACCGCCGCTATTTATTACCTTCGTGTTGCATGGGGTTCGTGTTCGGCTTGGGTTGGGTGGGTGTTAGGCCACCACATCGGAAAGGGAAGTGAAGGCAAAGGCAACGCAAGGCAGGCGCACGTCATCATGCGTGGTCGCCGTCGCGCTGTACGCATGACAAGTAGTACCACCAGCTTTCTGTAGCTCAACGACGCAGCCAGCCGCCGCCACCGAGCACGAGAAGGCTGCAGGCGGTGGCATTCAAAGGAATCCCATCCCGCCCTCGTCACGGTCGTGTTCTGGCCGCCTGGGCAGCATCTCGCCGTGCATCTGAGGATGGATGTGGATAGGAGGCTCTGCACTGCCCCCGCCAGCCGGTGGCAACTGGCAGCTGACCAACTGTCGTGCGTGCGGCATTTCCATGGGTCTGGACGGCGAAGAAGGCGGAGGAGGAGGCGGCTAGCGCGCGCCATGCAAGCATCGGCACATGCCGGCGGTAATGCGAATATGGTCCGGAGCAGCAGGGACCTGCCTGCGTGTGCCCCCCACGGCTCTGCTACTTCTCATAGCGGTAGTGTCGGGGGACTACAGTGACCCTGCCGTTTCTTCGGTCGTGTGTACTCTCAGGGTAGGCCCGGCGTCTCTGCTCCTAGCCCGTGCAAGTGCAACCATGCATCCTGGAACGCAAAAATTCTGCCTCTTTGGAGAGAGAGATAAAAAGAGGAGATTTCGGTTCGAGTTGATCATTCTAAATTCAGAACGCCGGTATGATTCGTTCCTCCATCGGATATTTTTCCACCCCTCATATAGCTGTCCAGTCCAGACAGAGCTCCACCATCCGGACGACCAGTCTAGCTATTCTTGCACTTGCGCCGAGTGAAAAGGGAAAGGGATGCCGGAAGGCGACCTGCAGCTGCCGTTTGTGGGCATCGCCGCCCTTTTCGGCCACTTTGGCAGCCCTCACCCAACACTCCAATCACACCCAACACGGCATCCAGCAGACCAGCACGCCACCGTGTCAACCAACGGGTTTCCGCGTTGCGTCGCAACGGCCTCAGCACTCAGCAGCAGCCTGCCCCCTCCTCATCCCGTCAGCCGCACACAAAGTCCGCCGTCGTGTTGCGACGGATCTCTCCGCCGTCGGATTTCCATCGGTCGGTTGCCGACAGAATTGGGCCTGTTTGGGTTCTCAGGAGGAGCCAAAGGCCAGTATAAAATAGACCGAGCCCATTTAACTATCCCATCGATTGATAAGCTTCAGATTTTGTTTTTTCAGAAAACCGAACTAAGTTTTCAGAGCTCTGAATACAAGGCATCAATCTTCAGAAAGTTCTAGAAGATTCAGATTCTTGCAGCTCTAAAGGCAGCCACACTTTGCACGCAGGGAGACGAGACGATACGAACGGAAACGGTACCCTGCCGCTGAATGTACAGCGACTCGACTCTGAAACGAGCCATCACTGGCTGCTCCCCTGCCAGTTGTCCGGCGTCGGGTGCGGCGGGTACCCATCAGATCGAGCCGTGTTCGTCGATCGCACCGCCAGCGTGTGGCCACGACGGAAGCCCTCACGCAAAGCTTGTTGTCAGCCAGCCACCGGACGAGAAGACCGAAGACTCGCCTGGGTGGATTCATGGGTGGACAGCGACGGCGCCCAGCCGCCGGCCGAGGAGTTGCGTGCCGGTTTATCGCGGCATGGCCGGCGCCTGACGCCGACAAGGAACAGATGCTGCAACGAACGCGTGGGATCCATCCAAACCCACCCCCGCGGCCGTAGGCTTGGATTGCTGAGTTCTCGAAGAATTGAATCTGAATGCAGAGCAGCTTGCTTCCTGGAAAAAAAACAGGCGTGATGAGCTTCCGCACCGCAGCAGCACGTGAAATCCAGATCAAGCAGAATTATGGCAGGTGGAGGCAACAGGCTCTCTTTCAGGTTTTAATCCTACGATACGACATCCATTATAACAGCCATAAATATTTGGTTAAATGCAGGGAGACATATTCCGGGGATTATTTACTGCACCAACAGTTTACAGGGACCGCATCCATTTTTTTTTTCTCCTTTCCCAATTTCAAAATTTTCCCAACCAAAAAAGCATAGTAATATGAATCGGTAAATGATCTTGCGATCGATCGAATGAAGAACATGGAACATGGGTGTCTCTGACGAGCCTTTGTTCGGTTTCAGGTCTTCAATGCGGTGTTTTTGCAGATGGGACACACGTTCTTCACCACCAGCCATTGCTTGATGCAGCCAGCATGGAAGTCGTGCCCGCAGTCCAGCCTCCCAAGATCGTCCCCATCAACGTACTCCTCCTGCATCGCGAGAAAAAAAAAGTATATATTAGCAACATACTCTTCTTGGATAGGTTAAAAAGAACATAAGTAAATATAGCCTTGTTCAACTACTAGTAATTAATTGCTTATAGTAACAACGCTAGGTGAGGCAGGGATCATGTTGACAGGAGAAAGCAAACAAATTCACACCAGATAACAGATACTGATGTATATGATTTACAACAATGCTGGAAATCCTGATAAATAGACAGCTTTCTGCTACAAATTTTGTTGCCAGAGTTGATGTTATTGTTGATTGGTCCCCCCTTGAAAAAGTTCAACAGTTTGAGTCTGAATCCAAGTCGCCACTAGAACCTAGTGTTAGTATATTTGGTAGTTAGGACATTGTAATCTCGTACTGACATATGTATCCGGTGAGGCATCTTGCCCTCCAAATCGTTGTACTCTAGAGAGGTTCAATGCAAATAATCCCACGCATTATGCCTAATCTTCTATGCTATCACCTAGAAGTCTTTTGAGTGGTTCAATGGAAGTCATGCTAGAGTCAGATTGTAATTCTTTCCTGAGACACTAAATCAAGATCAAGGGCATGACAATCTCAAGGGATAAGACAGAGATTCTTAATTCCACAAGTTCCCGTTAATTAATAGAAATCCACAGAGCTACCAGAATAGGATTCTCCTTTGGAGACCTAGACACGGTATATGTAGAAAAGCTTAGCAACTTTACTTATTCGTTTTCTGAACTTGTAAGTTGTACCTGGCTACCATGTTTCGTCTGTCTTTTTTCATTTAATCCAAATACAGTAGGGGCTCCAAGCCCCTCCTGATTCCTAAAAAAAAAAGGCTTAGCAACTTTAGGCTTAACTCGCCCTTCTAATCTTTGTGTACTAATTTAGTTAAATGCTGCATTTCTTTATACACGTGATGTCTTGAGTGACACGAAGATGGAGCCGTTAGCCTCCCCCCTCCCCCTCCCCCACCTCCGGCGACCGCCGCACCTAGATCCCCCGCCGCCGGCCAGCCAAACCCACCCCCACTGGTCAGATCCACCCCTCCTCGCGATCCCACAACCACGAGCGACGTCCATAGCGGACAAGCGGCGCCAGAACACCGCCCTCCCCACCTTGCTTCGCTGGTCGTGGGTTCGATCCAGATCCCGCTGGCCGGACACGCCTCGCCCATCCGTCCAGCTGCCGCCAGGCGTCGGGTCGCTTTTGCCCCAGCCTGCGGCACTAGCCTTCCCCCCCACCGGCGCCATTACTCCCCCCCACCAACATGCCGCAGACGCAAATCTTGCCTCAAATCCTCCACTGCCACCCCAACAGCAAGCAAATCCTACAGCAGCTCGACCCCTGGCAGCCATGGTACAAGCACTTATGGGAAGGTTCCTCCCCGATGTCGCGGCGACAAGACGCCCATTGACTTCGTCGGACTGGAAGAAGAGGGCTGGTCCACGGTCCGATCGAAGTACTGGTGGCGCCGCGGAGAATTTACTCCGCCCCGACGACAGACAGCAGCAAATGCGCCTCACCTGCCCATGGCTGTCAAGATGCAAGGTAAATGCCTCCGCTGTCTCGCTAGGGGGCACTCGGCCGCCGCCTGCCGGGACCCAGTGCGGTGCCTCACCTGCGGGCGGAACGGCCATAAATCGCGTGACTGCAGGGCCTCCACTCCACGGCGCCCCCAGTGCTCCCCCACTCCGCTCCCCAACAGCCGACCTCTCAAGCCCACCCCGACAGACCCACCTCAGGCTCCCCGGCCTACCATGGCTGAGCCGGGCGACCCGGAGTACCGCCCCCAGGAGACTTCGGCACTGGCGGCGTCCAACAGGGCTATGGAGGAAGCTCTCGCGCGGTACACTACACACGCCGTGGTGGCGTGCCTGTTCCAGGACCGTGGCGACACCGACACCAACCGCGTCAAGCGGGCAATCTGCTCCCGGCTGGGGGTTCGGGACGGCGACGTCAAGGTGGCGCGCCACAAGCCGGAAGACTTCATCATCGTCTTCCAGCACCCTCATCACCGGGATGCGGCATTGGAGAAGCGCCACCTGCCCGTCGGCAACGGCCACATCAAGCTGCTCCCATGGCGCGTCCTCCCCTACAGCGAGCACTGCGAACTGAAGTACCACGTGCGCCTATGCCTGGAGGGAATCCCCCTCCACGCGTGGAACGAGAACATCGCCAAGCGAGCGGTGGCAAGATCCTGCGACCTGGACTACATCGAGCAACGTTCCCTGCGTCGCGATGACGAGGCGCTCTGCCCGGACGACACCAGGGCACTCTGCCTATGGGCATGGACCTACAACCCGTCCGACATACCCAAGGTAACATGGCTGACGTTGACAGGCAATGCGGTGGTGGCTCATGACGACCCAACTCCGCCGAGAGGACGTCGCGGCCTCACCTTCAAGGTTCTGGTCCATCTCGACCTCATCGAGTCCCCGCCGGACAACTACGGCCGCACCTCGACTCACAAGCCCACATGGTACTACGGCGTCATGGACGGCGATCGCGAGCCCCGGCAGCGACGCGTCTCCCCCGCGCCTGCACCCAGAACTGACCACCACAACGACGATGACGACCGCGGACGGCGCAACGACAAGGGGCGCCACTGGGGCGCCCGCCTCTTCAGGAGCCTGTCACGCGCCCCGACAAGGGACCGTGAACGGGAGCGTTCGCGGTCCAGGCACGGGCGGCAGCAGGGAGACCGCTCCGACCGCGACGGCCGCAGGCGGCACGGAACACATAACCAGCTGGAGGGCACCGGTGGCGACGTTACGGCGGCCACAACACCTGCCGCGCCAAGGGGTCGCTCCCGGGAAAGGAGCGGCCGTCGGCGCAGAGAAGGAATGCGACGCTCCCCAGCGCGTCGGGAACCCAGGGAGCCATCTACGGAGCCTCGACAATGCGGCAGCCCGAGGTTGTATACAAACAACTCAGACCGACACGACGACGGCTCTGCAGCAACGTCGACACAATCGCAGCTCTCCCAGAACTCACCTGCCCCTGAACTATATTATGTGCACAGGGACCTGGATGTCATCCTACAGACTGCATCTCCATCGCACGCACCGCCCCTACAGCCGGAAGACGCCACTCACGAGCCTGCCGCTCCACAGCAGGACCCCACACCGACGGTGGAGCCGAAGTCTCCGCCAACGACTTTTCCGGTGTCTGCAGCTAACCCCCAGCGTACAGGGAATGGAGGACGGCGTGGCCAGCGGTTCAGGCCTGGCGTTGTGTACGTGCGACGCCGGACCAATCGGGCCACGGAGCAGCAAACGGACACCCAGGATGACGCCCCAAGCCACGACACTGCAGCGGTGGGCGGCCGCATCAAAGTCTTCGCCCAGACGATCTCACGCCCCATCCCGCCACCACTTCTCCAGGCACCGCCACGCACCAGCAGGATGCGCCGTGCAAGGAGGCCGAAGACCGCCACCCGCAGAAGCCTCCGCATCGCGGCGAAGGAATGGCCAACAGGTGACACTCAAGCCAAGGCCCGACAGGTGCTGATGAAGAAGCTGGGGGTTCCAGAAGACAAGGATCTCACGCCGGACGACCGCTTCCTGCACTACTTCGGCATGTTCCAGGGACCCCTCTCCGGCGAGGCGATCAAGGCTATGACGGCGCTCTGCGGCCTCGATGAGGCGCCAACCGTCGATGTCGCACAGCTCTAGGCGGCAGCTGCATCCCTCCGGGTCCTCAGTTACTTTAGCCATGTTAGCTACTTTCACGCACACCACTACCTGTACCAGCTGGGTCGTCAAACTCTGTGTCAGCTCGCTATCTTCTTGCCTGTAGGAGGTGACGGCCAGGGGCCACTCATCACCGCCACAGGCTGCAGTTGTGCGAGCGCTGTTCGTCTGTTGTCGTCCATGTCCAGGGTGCTCTGCCCTCTTGTTTCTGCGCTTCCTGCAGGCAGCCAATGGCCTTCAGCATTGCCCACCAGGAAGACGTTCCTGTAAGCCGTCAGCTGAAACACCTCAGCTCTCTATTTCTGGATCAAATTTGGGCTCCCGTTTGTTTGCTTATGGCTCAGCGTAATTGTCACCTTCTGAACTGGAACGTAAGGGGATTAAATGATGATGCCAGGAAAGACACTGTTAGTGAACTAGTAAGAGACACGAATGCCACAATAGTCTGCCTTCAAGAAACCAAGCTGCAGGTGTGCGACCAAAACACAGTGCAGCGCACTATCGGAGGCAATTTTGTTAACTCCTTCGCGGCTTTGCCGGCCGACAACACCAGGGGCGGCATCCTGTTGGCGGTCAATGACAACTTCTTTGTTCTCTCCGACGTCGTGCTCTCCACCCACACCATCACAGCAACAATCACAATGAGAGCGGACGGCGTACAGTGGCAAATCACGGCAGTTTATGGTCCCCAAGGCGATGCCCAGAAACTGCAATTCCTCCTTGAACTACAGCATATTCAGCCGCCACAGCATGGCCGATGGCTGGTTCTTGGGGACTTCAACCTCATCTATCAGGCACAGGACAAAAATAACACAAATCTCAACCGTCGCCTTATGGGTTCCTTCAAATCGGCGTTAGATTCCATGAACCTAAGAGAGATCCGGCTGAATGGGCGTCGCTTCACTTGGACGAACGAACAAGACAACCCCACCATGACTCGCATAGACAGAGTCTTCTGCACCCCAGACTGGGAGTTGCTGTTCCCGTCTTGTTTTCTGCACTCCCTCCCCTCGCTCATGTCAGATCACACGCCTCTGCTGCTGCAAGGTGAGACGGAGTACAGACATGCTTCCACCTTCCGGTTCGAGAACTTTTGGACCTCCATGAATGGCTTTCAAGAAACGGTGCAGGAAGCATGGAACAGGCCAGTTAATTCATCAGTCCAGCTCAAGCGCCTCCATATCAAGCTATCCAGAGTGGCCAAGGCACTCAGGCAATGGCGCAGGCAAAAGGTGGGGGACACCAAATTGCAGCTAGCATTGGTGAAAGAGATTCTACTACAACTGGAAGCTGCACAGGAATCCAGAGCACTCACGGACCAAGAACTCGACCTCAGACGCCGCCTAAAAATCCGTTGTACGGGGCTCGCCGCCATCGAGAAAGCTAGAATTCGTCAAAAATCGAGGCTCACATATATCCGCTGTGGCGACGCAAACACGAAGTTCTTTCACATTAGGGCCAGCGCAAGGAGGAGGAAAAACTATATCCATTGCTTGCACACGGACGACGGCATGGCCTTCGCCCATGAAGACAAGGAAAAAATAATCGGGGACTATTTTGTGAATCACATAGGTTCATCGACAACAAGGCACTCCACCCTAAACTGGCAAGCACTTGGTTATGTGCCTCAAGATTTATCCGACCTGGAACTGCCATTCACCCATGATGAGGTCAAAGGGGTCATCGACTCCATGCCGCCAGACAAAGCCCCCGGCCCGGATGGCTTCACTGGGAAATTCTACAAGGCCTGTTGGGAGACCATCAAGGAAGACATTATTTCAGCCATAAATACTCTGTACTCGATGAACGCCCAAGGCTTCCAGCTTCTCAACACCGCCAACATCGTCCTCCTTCCCAAAAAAGGGGACGCACTGAGGGTAACTGACTATAGACCGATTAGCCTCATCCACAGTGTCGCCAAGATTTTTACCAAACTACTCGCTAACAGACTAGCTCCAAAGCTAAGCTCCTTGGTCTCAAATTGCCAAAGCGCGTTCATCAAGAAAAGAAGCATCCATGACAACTTCTTGTACGTACAGAACACGGTAAGAAAACTTCAGAAGCTGAAGGTGCCGGCCCTCTTCCTGAAACTAGACATCCACAAGGCCTTTGACACGGTGAATTGGTCCTACCTCCTCGAAATCATGCAGGCACTCGGATTTGGTCATAGATGGAGAGAATGGATTTCTTTCCTATTCTGCACAGCCACATCGACACCTCTTCTAAATGGGCAAAGAGGCCCAAGTTTCGGTCATGGAAGAGGGGTACGACAGGGGGATCCTCTATCACCCATGCTCTTCATACTTGCTATGGACCCCCTACAACGCCTTCTCGACCTTGTGACCGCCCAAGGCACCCTCTCCCCATTACCGCCATACGCTGCTAAGTGGAGAATTTCCATGTACGCGGACGATGCTGCAATTTTCACAAACCCCACAAAAGATGACCTTGATGCCATCAAGATGGTTCTCCAGATCTTCGGAAATGCATCAGGCCTACACATAAATATTCAGAAAAGCTCCATACATCCGATTAGATGCCAAGACATCGACCTTGATCAAGTACTCTCTGATTTCCAAGGGGTGAGGAGCTCCTTCCCCTGCCGATACCTTGGGCTACAGCTGCACATTAGAAAATTGCACAAGGTCCACGTGCAACCTCTCATTGAGCGCATTGGACACAGGCTTCCTGGCTGGAAAGGGAAGTGGCTGAATAGAGCGGGCCGGCTTACTCTCATCACCTCGGTACTCTCTGCAATGCCGACATACCACCTCACTGTGTTCCCCTTGGCAGCGTGGACAAGGAAAAAAATAGATAAAATTCGAAGATCTTTCCTATGGAGGGGAGAGGAGCACTCCAATGGCGGCCATTGCCTTGTCAACTGGCCGACAGCAACTAGACCAAAGGACCTGGGCGGCTTAGGGATCCCAGACTTGGATAAATTCGGAAGAGCGCTTCGCCTTCGCTGGTTGTGGCTTGACTGGGTCGACAGCTCCAAACCTTGGGCGGGCTCAGAGATCCCATGCAGCAAGGAGGACCGCCTCCTGTTCCAGGCATCCACAGTGATCACAATTGGAGATGGAAGAAAAGCTCGGTTCTGGAAGGACGCATGGTTAGACGGGGAAGCCCCCATGAACCTCGCTCCAAACCTCTTTGCACTAGTTACAAGGAAAGGTACATCTGTGCAACAAGAGCTCCAAAATAATACATGGATGAACCGACTTAGGAACAAGATCAGCACACCACAACACATCGAAGAGTTCGTCTCCCTTTGGATTCGGATTCAAGCAATACACCTCCAGGAAGGGGTGAGGGATTCCATCACTTGGCGATGGACAGCTGATGGTTGCTACTCCACTCGAACGGCTTACAGAATCCAATTCAAAGGTGCATACAGCCGGTTCAACACCGAGTTGATATGGAAAGCAGACGCGGAAAACAAATGCAAAGTTTTCATGTGGATACTAGTGCAAGAGAAAATCCTAACAGCGGATAACCTGCAGAAGAGAGGTTGGCCCCATCATGAGCATTGCGTGCTCTGCAATGGCCCTCTCGAAACATGTCTACACCTTTCCTTCCATTGTGCTTTCACCAAGGCAGTGTGGAATCAAGTCTTCACCTGGGAGGGCTTCGACACCGGGCTGCTACAATGTGTTGATGAACCAAGCTATTTTCGCACATGGTGGGAAGAAACAGCACCCAAAATCGACAAAGAGCAGAGGAGGCGATTCAACGGAATGGTGGTCTATACTTGCTGGAACTTGTGGAAGGAGCGTAACCGGCGGATTTTCAACAATGTGTTCGAAACGGCAATACAGGTGGCTGCTAGAACAAAAGATGAAATTTCGCAAAGAAAGAGGGCCCTTGAGAGGGTAGGCTAATGTTTTTGGTGTAACCGCGTGTCTGAATCGCTGTCCTATCCCTTTCTAGCTTTGCTTGTACATAAACTTCTTTTTCACTACCTTTAATGCAAGGCAGAGCTCCTGCCGTCGTTTTCAAAAAAAAAAAAGATGTCTTGAGTGACCCAACTGAATGCTCAATCAACATATTTTGCGACAACAAAATGCATGTACTTCAATCATTCAATGTGATTAGTGTATCTGACTGAAATACCTATGGCCAACAGAACAAGGCATGAGTTCCGAGAAGCTCGGGAGTATATGAAATACCTGGCAGATACAACACGGTTCAGGGTCCAAAGATGCTTTTAGTCTCCACGATGAAAATTTCCTTTGTTTGAGCGACTTTATCACAGCTTCCTCGCTGAGGCCAGTGCTAACATTTCCTATTCTTTCCTCAAGTGCTAAT
Source organism: Saccharum hybrid cultivar R570 (assembly GCA_038087645.1). Taxonomy (NCBI): domain Eukaryota; kingdom Viridiplantae; phylum Streptophyta; class Magnoliopsida; order Poales; family Poaceae; genus Saccharum; species Saccharum hybrid cultivar. The sequence goes on along the minus strand of JAQSUU010000534.1, from coordinate 38,556,764 downwards.
AGTTCCTGAAAGTAGGGCAACCATCTTGGATTTAATTTTAGATTGGCAAAGATGAAGGTAATGCTTCACTAAGGAAAACAAACCTCATAGGACATATTGTCAATGTCAAGGCGCATGTCCCTGTGTCTGTCATGAATGTCAACGCCTCCATAGAAGATAGACTGTTCAAGAATACATTTGGACTAAGAAGGAAATCCCTCAATAACTAGCAGGTAAAAACTCAAGGGCATCCAAAATAACTTTTGAATTCATTCAGTTTTATTACTTGTTCATGCTGTATGCTCATGGCATCCAAGAACTTCCTATCTTAGGACAACTCCTGACATTTCATATCGCTACATCTTGACTTGTTATTTTAAGCAAATTAAGAATAAAACCTTCTGCCACTTAATAAATGTGTAGTGGTTTTGGACTACAATAGATCAGAAGAGGTAATTCATTTTCACTTGTATCTATGTTTCCCATGTATGCTTAAACATACGGGGTAGTCGATATCAGTCCTTAGTTCTCCACTGGAGGTATGGTACAATTATAGTCATGTATTTTTTTTTACTACGCTATTTTATTAAGTTACAGGGTAGCACGGGCAGGCAAACTTAACACAATGTTAGGCTGAAGTATGATCCTACTAACCAGCCGGTCATAAATCATAAGTTAACCACGTCCAGCATAAACAAAAATCCACAACGAACAATTTTACTTTTTGTTATTTTGGTGGAATATCGAAATAATAGTAGCAAATAGAGTTATGAAACTCAGATGGATATTGCTGGTACTGACCTCAAGACTTACATTCTCCCCCCTATGAATCATTTCGAGTGCATTCCGAATCTGTTGACAAGTAAACAAGTTAGAACTTTTTGGATTGCCATAAGACAATGAACCATGCACCTTTACATGATTGTCACAGTAGTTGACGCATGCAACAACAAGCAAGGCTAGGGAAGACAAGGGCTAACATAGTGCAGTATTTTGCATAAAAATATAAGGTGAAAATAGACCGTTAAGGTTAAAGTTTCTTGTGGCTGTAAAAAAATGAACTTTGCCCCCTTCTCTATAACAATACTAGTGAAAGTGTCTAAGAAAAAGAAAGGAAAAGATACATCAACTGGCAGTGTGATAATATGTGGAAATAAATGATAAAAATGTTTCAGTATTTCAAGAGTTGCAGGGGCATGAAGAAGCATGCTAGATCGAATTAGGGATCATGAAGTGCACAAACAAAATGAAATAAAGCATTTCGAGTAGAGCAGCTTCTACCAATTTTGTGTGGAAATAGAATAGGGTGGTCTGCTTAGATAGACAAACACAAAGATGACAAGGAGAGCTGAAAACATGGGGGACCTTTCCAAGCAGAAATTTATAAAATCGAGGTTGATTTAGTGTACTCTTTGCTGTCACACAAAAAAAAGAAAGAAAAAAACGCCTGACAATGATTCACTTTTATGTTTCCAAGTGGATGCTACAAAACCATTTTTGTCTTTTGTTCTTCAGGAGAATGAACAGAACCGATCAACGTACCTCCATTAGCCTTCTTCCTTCCCTACCCCTTGTTGATAAAGGAACACCCCAAACACCATCGCCCTGGCGCTCCAACAGAAACCCTGACCTTAAGCGTGGGGGTTGATGGCCGCGGAGTGCTCCAGATAGACGACCAATCTCCTATAAGAAAATGAAAGATCAAATCGAGAAGATGTTCAATCAAAGTTCAAGTATGCCGTCTGACAAGACGAGCAATCAAACTGAAAACCAACATGCGAAAAATGGAGAAAAATTTACCTCTGACAAGTTTCGAGGATGGCGTCTGGTGAGGTTTTGGTGATTGAATCCTGCTGGTGGATTGACTGTTGAACTGTTATTAGCTCTTGATACAGGAGGAATACTTCCTGATATTGCAGTGCCTCGGACATCAGAACTCCAATTAGATGGTTCTGGCACCAAACGTCTCAGGTCTACTGCAGATGGGGGAACTAAATCAGAGTAGTTGGTAGGCACCACATTCCTCCTAGGAACGTCTTCACTACCAAGAATTCTGTTCTCCAAACTGCCAGCTCTCGATGATGAAGCTCCATGGCCAGTGAAACGGTTTGCCGCCTGTGGCACACCAGGAACATTCACTGGATGCTGGTATTGCAAGTTGAGGCTGCTGACCACTGGAATAACCTCCTGGGGATCATCAAATGCACTTTGAAAATGAGGTGGCTGGTGATTCCATGAATTACAAAGTCTTATAGCATTTGAAGAAGGCCATACACTACAGGGAGCAATCTGTTGAGACGTGGTAGTTCTTGCCCGGAAACTTCTCTGCGAATTCCCAGCATTGTTGACCCCTCCATTAAGGTCATAGGTACCGGCTGAGATCCCTGCATTAGTTCCATATCGTGGGAGTTGATCCTCAATAGAACTTGGAACTGGCAAGCAATTGGGAGAGGACGAATTTCTGATAGGTGCAGGATTGTAACTTGAAGAAGCAATGTTATGGAAAGCATTATCATTCCTGTGGGAAAAACTTGTGCTAGCACCTGCTGAACTCTGTCCATTGGCTCCTTCAATATTTTTTCTCTTGCACGCTAGCCGGCGACCATCCAGGGAACTACCTGGTCTTTGATCAATGCTTTCTTGCATTAATGAAAAATCACCCAAAGGGTTTTCACTAGGATTCAAAGTAAAAGAGTCTGCTTGCTCTGCACCTAGTAGGAATGTCCTGTATGGGTGTAATCTCAGGTCAGTTGGCTGAGAATTTATACCACTACGATCACTGCCACCATACTGCTCAGGACCTTGAGAGGTACAGTTAACATTTGAACTTTGACCACACAAATCGTTAACGTTGGCATTAAGGTTGATATCCACATCCAGAGAAATGCCGTTGTCAGCTACCAGTCGCCTTTCACCAATCCTCAGTCCACCGCCAATGTTAAGATGCTCTGTTTTGACATCGCTCGAGCTGCCATAGTTTAGTGCGCTGCCACTTGAATTTGCTTCGCCTGATTCCCAGAAACCAAGAAATGTACCATCTTGCTGTGCCTCATTTCCATATGGCATGGTGGCATCACTGTGATTCATCTGATAACCCTGAAGATTCTGTGATTCTACTGATCCAAGAACATTATTCCAATATGACTGCTGGTCCATCACAGGGTTGCCTGAACTAGATACAATGTCGAATCCAAAAACATCAGCATAATGCTCCATAGAATTCCTCTGCCCTTGCATTGTGATGATCCAAACTAGGGCAACGAGATATCAATTGGTCTGTTGCCTTAGCATCTCTGATGGTTCCTCTTTCCAGTAGTTTAAAGGACCTGTCAATTGTAAGTAACACATCAAACATTTGGGCAACAGAATTGTACTCCAACTTTATTGGAACACAAGAAAACAGACTGAAATGAAAGCGATACAAAACGAGGCTACGGTTTATCTAGGCTATTCCTTCAATATTTGCCACCAAAATATGTCAACTTTACATACAAGAAACTATTGTCTGCACTCCAAAATATCGTAGTTCTACTTTCGGTTGTTACTCTATGGATATGGAAGTAGCTGCACCTGTTTTGGTCTCACACATTACTGTAGTAGACAGCAACTAAGCAGGGTATAGGCAACTAATCTGACTGTAGCAATCTTGGCATAAGCCGCATTTGGTGTGGCGTACGCGTGCACCAAACTTGATGGTTTGGGTTGCTGTTGCGAGCAAAAAGCTGTGGTGATGCATGCATTTTAATGGGTGAAAGCAAAGCACGGTGAATGTACAATGCATGCGACCTAAACAGATGGACCGCATGCAGGATGGGGCCCATTGCTTCTGTGGACGCTCGCTCAAAATATACAATCTTTTTCTTTTGCATTTATTTCCCTTCCCTATCGGTTTGCAAAAGGACGCAGTAAAAGAAGCAAAAATAAAGGGAAAAGGTGGAGGTAGCCATCCACGGTTTCAAAGAGAAGGATCGATTCCCTCTGCGATCACGAAACTGAAATATGGGAGCAGATAGAGATTTTTCACTGAACCAAGAACGCCCAACACATCCATGTATCCCTGTATCGCGAGCAAACGAAAAAAGGAGTTTTTTTTGTTCAAACATGGAAGTTGAGAATTTTGCTTCTGAAGAAACAAGAATTGTTGACTGTTTAACGAGAACCATATCCAGGCCGCACCTTGGAGGCTTTGGACAACTACTGTGGATTGAAACATGCAGGAATCAGCGAGAAAAAACACATATTTTCGAAGGAATCGTGGACTGAAACAGGAGAAATGGATTGTTTCGGCATGCAAAATCAAGAGATAAGACTAGAAATAAAAAAAGGAGTAGTTTATAACAGAGAGATGCAACAAACCGTACCAGAAACTGGCCCAGAGTTTCTGAACAACTCGCAAGAACCGCAATCCAGGCAAAAGAACAGGCTCGTTCTGAGTCCTCTTCTTTCCTGTCTCCGGTTTCTCGACCCTCTCCACAGAGAGGAAGAGACAGAATCAACCCAGCAGACGGAGGAAACAAGAACCGATTGATTGCGAGAGAGAGGCAGCAGACAGATGGAACGGTGGGCAAGCCGAGAGAAAATTCAGAGAGAAAGAGGGGGATCGGTGAAGTGGGTGGAGAAGAAGAGGAGGAAGGGAATGGGTGGAGGAAAATTTGTCAAGAGGGAGAGGGAGAGGGAGAAAGACAGGGAGGAGGAGAGGGTGGGGTGGTGATGAGAGGATGTAAGGGAGGTGGGAGAGAGAGAAGTTTGGCTGAATTCGGGTTTATTTATTTCTCCCTCCTCTCTCCCTCTTCCCCCCACACTCACTCTCTCTCTCTCTCTCCTCTGGGTCTTTGCAAGGATCCCTTTCCTCCCCCACTAAAAACCTTTAAATGCGCCCCATTAGAATTAGCAGGAGTAGCCCCCCTTTAAGAAGGGCCAAAGATTAGAGGCATGTATCGTGTTGTCTTTCACATGACCTCCCTGCCCCTGACCCTTTTGGAGCCTTGCAGCAGCAACACAACACTACGACAGCAAGGCCTCTCTCTCTCTCTCTCTCTGTGTGCATGCACTGCGCTCTGCACAGCACCGCATCAGGATGGATGGCTATCCTCAATTGCTCATGCAGTCATGCTCAAGCTCATCCCTTCCATTGCATTGAATATCTTTTTCTTGCCTCAGAGTAGCATCCTTTGCATTGAATATCTCTGGGTGTAATCCAAGTGTCATGAGATAGGTTAGTTGGATTGTGTGCAGTTGCTGCACATTTGTCAGCTCATGAGAAAAATATGAAAGCGAGTTGTTTTCAGATCAAGCTACTACTCCTACCATTTATTATGCATCAACTTGTGAGCTGTGTTGGAGCCTCTGGTGATTTATTTTTCACCTGCTAAAGGTCATTTCCTGGCAACTAATCAAGCTGTGCCTGTGCTGTGTGGGTTTGGCGGCGTCCCATTTTGCCCCCAGGGACAAAGGGACCCTGGTTGGTTGATAGGTGCTTATATTCTGGTGGCGATGCTTAAAATGAGGACGCGCATCAAGCGCCACCACAATACCTTGCCTTGTTCAAGCAAAACAAGGTCAAAAAGAAAAGGCATTGATAACGCATGAGAAAGAAAACAGTAATTGATATCTCTTGTTCCCTGATATGTGCATGAAAACCATGGAAGCAATCTGAATCCACCACATACCATCATCTCCATTCTCGCTGCATTTTCAGTTTCTTTCATGTTCCACCAGCGACGTGGGAACATTTCACACGATAGAGCCTCTTCTGGTAAAATTTCACACAAGAGTTTATATGGGATTTCTATAAAATTTCCCTGGAATTCGTACTAAAATCCTCTGGTCGAAGACGTCCTAATCCAGCGTCGTCTGATAAAGTGATAATGGGTTGAAAAATATGTGTGCTGGTGACCAAGCAGAGCATGCTGCCGCTGCTGTTTGGCCCTCATGCGTCAGCACACAGCACCTTACGCTTACGCAGCCTGCTGCAGACACAACACGCGACGCGAGCACACACATCGTGGGTCCCTCGCGCCGCCACCGTCAGGAAGATAATGAGATAGATTAGCAGCAAGTCAAACACGCCGATCCGTGTCTTGAGCGAGGGTAAGGTGTGGATGGTGGAATTGCATTTGCATAGCCTGTCAGCCTGTGCCATTTCGTTTCCACCATGCCATCTCATCACGTACAACCACAAGAAAACTGACGCCCTGGAAGCCAATCCAAAACTAACAGCAGTGGTCAGTGGTCAGTGAGGTTTACTGCTGCCCTAGACAGATCTATCACTGTCGTCGTTAACCTAGATTACCTGCTTCTCAGCCTAAGATTAGAATCACTGCCGCACCATGCAGTTTGACGAGGCTGTCTGACCGTGCGTGAGCTCGATGCGTTGTTCAACTGCACTGCACGGAAAGACGCTGCTCGTCAGCCACCGCTCATGAGCATTTCGTGAGAGGCTGTTTTCACGCAGTTTTCGGGTAAACGTCTCGAGGCCGAGGCCGGAGGCCTTCCTCCCGTTCCCGTTGATGCGGATGCCTGCCTGCGCTGTGCTGTCGATCCGCGCGTGCTTCGCTGCTTTTCTGACGGGGCTCGTGCTCCCCCTATACGGCTGGTGGAACTTGCGGCTGGGTTAGTTCCCGAAATATTCTGCAAAATGCTATTGTAGCACTTTTTGTTATTATTTGGTAATTAGTGTCCAATCATAATTTAATTAGGTTTAAAAGATTCGTCTCGCCCATTTCGTCTAAACTGTGTAATTAGTTTTATTTTTTATCTATATTTAATGCTCTATATATGTATCTAAAGATTCGATGTGACGAAAAATCTACTGTTTTTTCGCGAAATATTTTAGAACTAAACGAGGGCTTTGAAGAATGCGTCGCCGATCCGCCCTGGCTTTTCTTTTCTCTCTGCCTTGTTTTAGCGCGCTCTCTCTCTCCGTTTGGGTCGGATTCCATGCTCTTTACCTTTCCCCTTGTCACTTTGGGCTAAATTACGTAAAGAACCTCGCCTAAATGCGGTGCCAGCTTTTTTTTTCCCAGCTGGTGAAGTTCACCTCATCAGTCATCATACATCACTGAATGGATTCTTTCTTTCTTTTTTTCTTCAGCAAGTTCGGACGAAAGGATTCCTCTCCCATTATCCAAAGGCAATTTTTGCTGTGGGACATCGCGAAAACAACAAATTGGCTGCAACACACCGCCAACGCTTGCTTTTGCCGAGTACCATTATGAAATCGCGAATGTTTGTCAGTGGACACCGCCTCCATTATAATAAAGAAAAACATCATTGGGGAGAGAGAAACATTCCAAAATGACCAGCGTTGCCCCTTGGCCGAACCAGACCCTGTTGGTCGAGCCGGACCACTATTTGGTCGAACCAGACCCTGTGCTCTATCCAACCCTAGCCGGCGCGTCTCCAGTCTCCCGCAGCGCCGGCGTCTCCAGTCTCCCGCGGCGCCACCGTCTCCAGCCACCCACGCCGCCGTCTCCAGTCTCCCGCAGTGCCGCCGTCTCCAGGCAACCACGCCGCCGTATCCAGTCTCCCGCAGCGCCGCCATCTCCAGCCCTGCCGCCCACGCCGCGGTCTCTTCCCCACAGTCAGCGTGCTATGGATGCATGAAGATGGCTTCGCCGGCGAAATTGAAGCGGCTCCGCCCGAGCATAGATTCACCATCCAAGGGACTGAATCTGTCATGGGTTCCTGAGGGGTATGCACTCTTATCCTCTTCCACTTTTCGATCTGGGGTTGGTTAACAGGGTTGCAGTGAACTTGGGGGTCGATTTGCGCATCCGAAGCTAGGGTTTTCATGATTTCTTGTTCTTGTCCATTTTTTAGGATGGACAGTAGTTCTGCATTACGCATAGCAGTGCGTGTCCCAGGTTACTATGAGGCTTGCGATGACGGTAGAAATGTGGCTCACAATGCAGCAGATTTTCAGCTCATTGTTGATAGGGACACTCTGAATCTGATTGATTTAAGTAAGGATGTAGCTGCCAAAGTGTCTATTGGGAAGAATCAGGGCTTCAATTTGACATATTTCGACAAGAACACCCAACGCTATACCAATCTGACCTCAGATGCAGCTTTGATGGATTGTATTAACAATTATTGGGACCTAAGGCGGCTACCTTTGTTTGTGAATTTTTTTGACATGATTCCTATTGCATATAGTCAGAGTGTGTCTTTGGATAATGAGGCCAATGTGGAGTCACTTAGTGGGGGAGAAAGTGATGATGACAGTGTTCACTCTTCTAACTCCGATGACTCAGCTGAGAAATCCACACCTGCTCAAGGAAGAAGCAAGAAGAAGCATGCTGATGATGATGTTTCATGGGAAGAAGATGTTGAGGAGTATGTTGGGGTCAATGATGAGGGCCATTATATGCCAGAACAGCAAGATCAACAAGCATCAGAGGGGGATACTGACTCTGACTCTCTTAATCATGATAATTTGTATGTTGATGATGATGCTGGTTGTGAGATCAATGAGCATGTTACTAACTTAGAGAACCCAACTATAGAATGTGGTGTCACATTTGAGGATGGGGACACCTTTAAGAGGGCTATTAGACAATATGCTGTGCTAAAAGAGTTTGAAATTGCAGCTCCTTACAGTGAATCCAAAAGGTATAGAGGGCACTGCAAAGGATTCAAGAGCAAGAAGAAGAGGTGCAAGTGGAGGATACATGCTTCTCAATTGCAAGATGGCAAGACTTGGCAGGTCAGTTTATTTCTTTTTCAAATTTCCTTATATTTTGGTTCTTATTTTTCCCAACATGTGTTTGATGCTTTGCCTTCCTTTTATTTGTCAGATAAAGAAGTTGGAAAAACATACTTGTGCCAGCACATCCCAACTGGAGAAGAACTGCATGGCTAACAATGGCTGGGTGAGGGACAGGGCCATTACCATCCTGAAGGATGAACCAACAATTCAAGCTGGTAAACTGAGGAAGGATTTGCAGAACAAGTACAACATCCAACTTTCATACTATGTTGTCTAGGATGGACTGCAAATGGCTCTAGAGCAAATTCAAGGAAAATGGGATGACAGCTTTGAAGATGTTTTTAGATTCAAGGCTGAGGTGGACAGGACAAATCCTGGTAGCATTGTGGACATTGAGTGGATACTGGCTGGTAATAAGAGGAGGTTCACAAGGATGTTTGTTGCATTTAAAAGCTGTGTTCAAGGTTTTTTGAATGGATGCAGACCCTTCTTAGGTGTTGACTCAACAGTTTTGACTGGGAGGTGGAGAGGGCAGTTAGCCTCTGCTTCAACTGTGGATGGACACAACTGGCTTTTTCCAGTGGCATATGGTGTCTTTGAGTCTGAAACTGCTGAAAATTGGAAATGGTTTTTTGAGAAACTTAAAGTGGCAATTGGGACTCCTCCAGGCCTGGTCATATGCACAGATGCAGGCAAAGGAATAGATAAGGGAGTTACATATGTTTTCCCAAATGGAGTAGAGCATAGAGAGTGCATGAGGCATCTAGTGAAGAATTTTAACAAGAGGTATAGAGGAGTAGTGTTCAAGAAACATTTGTGGCCAGCAAGCAGAGCTTACAACCAGAGGCACTTTGATCACCATTACAACATCATGAAGCAAGCTTCACCAAGGGCAATGAACTGGATAGAGGACAACCACAAGCACATATGGAGTAGATGGAAGTTCTCTCATGCAAGCAAATGTGACTATGTTACTAACAACATAGCAGAGACCTTCAACAGTTGGATTAGGAATGAGAAGTCCTTGGCTTTAATTCCTCTGTTGGATAGGATCAGGCAAATGATCATGGAGAAACAAGACCTTAGGAGGTCACTGTCACTTAAGCTGAGAGACAAGATCTTGCCTCATGTCACCAAAGAGCTACATGCCATGAGTAGGAATTTACAGTATGCCATACATAGGGGGCCCAACAATACTGCTGAGATTGAAGGCACTACAAAGGAACTGAAAACCTGGAGGCATACTGTCGACCTTGACAATAGATCATGCAGCTGTCAAAGGTGGCAGATTACTGGATTGCCATGTACTCATGCTCTCTGCTTCATCCATTCCATGCGCAACAGAAGTGTGGAAGACTACATAGATGACTATTATTCGGTTGAGAAGTTCAAGAAAGCATATGAACATGTGATAAGTCCCATGACAGATAGGAACCAGTGGCCTACTGTGGACTTGGGTTTCAAACTTTGGCCTCCAAGGTTGAAGAGAGCTGCAGGTCGGCCCAGATCAAGAAGGATGAAAGGTTCTGAAGAAGGGGGCAAGCAAAAAAGCCAGCGCCAGTGCAAGAGGTGTGGAGGGTTTGGTCACATGATGAAGACATGTAATGAAACTGTTTATGACTCTGATGCACCACCACCAGCACCACCAAAGCCCAAGAGAGCACAAAAAAAGAAAAGCACAGCCACAACAACTGTCTCTACCCAGCAATCACAGATTGAAGGTGCTCAAGAAACAACTGTCTGTCCTGCTCTGACAAACAGCCCACCAAACATTGCACCACCAGCTGTAACAAACAGCCCCGCAGCAAACACTAGGAGGTAAGTGTAAAGACTTGATGCCTGTTATCTATGACAACATACTGTTATTTATCTTTCTAATGTTGGGTATGACTGCAGCCGCAAGAGGGCATTGGAGCTAGGTGGTGAAACTTCCTCCCCAATAGTAGAAGTGCAGCATCAAAAGAAGAAGAAGAAAAAGGTGGTGACCACCAAGGCTACTGGAGAAGAAATGCAGGCTGGGGAAAAGGAGGCAAGCAAGGCCGGCAAGAGGATCAGCAAGAAGAAGCTCATCCTGGACCTGTGATGCATGTCTTATGTAATGGATCTATTTTGTGGTGAACCTGTTATGTAGTGTGATGACCCTGTTATGTAGTGAACTTATTTGGTGGTGATGATGGACCTATGAACTTGTTATGTAGTGTGATGAACCTGTGAACTCAGTTATGCAATCTCAATCATGAACTCAGTTGGCAGACTGTGTTGTGTGAAGTGATCAAATTAAACCTGGATGCATGTTTTTCAACAATTTGGCACACCATTTTCTTGCCCCATCATTCATGAACTCAGATACAATTTGGCAGACCATTTTCTTGCAACATAGTTAAGATGCATCATTGATTTCAAACAAGGTACAAATAAGCTAGATACTTGTTCATGACCATCAACACTAACTGGATACATGTTCATGACCATGACCAACAACACTAACTGGATACATGATAACCAGGATACATGACAACCTGATGTTCTGCTTCACTTGACCAACAACACTAACAGAACTAACACCAAAACGAAAACCATTACACCACCAACTACAAGCAGCCGCTCTCCAATTTTATTCATGTTGGTCAACAATTTCTTGTTGCTCTCAAGTACTGACTTCAGTAGTGCCTCTGAACCTTGGAGATGAATCACTGCAGTCTCCAACAGATCTTGGCAGCCATCAAATCCTTGGCAGGCCTTCTCCTTGTCATTGCCTTCCCTCATCACCTCGAGCGCCATGGCACCCTGAACTCGAACCTGACTACAAGCGCGAGGAAGAACGCCTTTGGCGACCAAGTAATTGATATACTGTTCCTCAAAGTAGTACACTCCACACGCAAAGTCGGTCTGGCAAACAAGAGATAAAAATAAAAAAAAATGCGCATCTCCTCAAAACCAGACCAGAAGTCAACGACCACTTACATGCTCAAGCAGTGGACACTTGTAAAACCTCTTCCCCTTGCTGCCAGGCTTCTGCGACACGCACCCAATGAAAACGGTTCCGCACTTGTGGCAAGGAACCAAGGGCAAGAATCCAGCCTGGTCTCTGTAGGGGTCGACCAACGGCGAAGCTGGATGCGGCGCGCCGAACGGTGTGGAATGCGAGCTCGATGCCATGGCTCGAAGCTAGGGTTCGTCGAGATGGGGAATGAGGATGGGGAGAGAGTGGCGAGAACGAGAACGGGGAAGGAAGAAGACGACCGGGGCCGAGCCGAGCTGGTCCAACCGGACCACCTAAATGATAGGACTCAGGCCGGCAGGGGTAAAAACGTCTCTTTACTGCGGTTTCTCTCTCCCGATTGCTATTTTTCTTTATTATAATGGAGGCGGTGTCCACTGACAAACATTCGCGATTTCATAATGGTACTCGGCAAAAGCAAGCGTTGGCGGTGTGTTGCAGCCAATTTGTTGTTTTCGCGATGTCCCACAGCAAAAATTGCCTTATCCAAAATAGTAGCAGCGCTGGTGTTCTCCTCTGCCGCTCTGTGCCGTGCATGCGTGATTGTTACCTTTGACCACTTCTTCAGAGAGAGAGAGAGAGAGAGCTGGGAGGAGGATTTGGAATTGTCTCTCTATAATTGGTGTTGGTGCTGGCTATTGATTGTCGTTTCAGTGGGTGAGGAATAAGGATTGGAGATTGATGATAAAGGAATAGTCTATAAGAGTATTAGTAGTATAATAGTCTTGGTTTCCTTTCCTGCTAGCTCATTATGTCTTGTTGGAAGATAATCAAATGGTCACAACACAAGGCAAGCCACAAGGGGAAAGCATATGCATAGATTATTCCACTGCGATTTGGCCGGGTTGAAAGCATCCACGCCTGCCGAGAACAAACTCACTTTCTCATTAACCCATGTAGTTAACAGGTCAACGAACCAACATATTCTGACGAATGCACGCTGAAAACTCGCCGGAACTTGCCTGAAAAAAAAACTTTGTTTTTTCAAAAGAAAAATTGCTGGCTGGTGGAGCTATCTACTATGCTGCTGCGCCCATCTATTTGCCATTCCCTAGCGGAAACGTAAGGAAGGTGAGAGTAGTAGGCGAGCGAGCACTGACTGACTGATGGCTGGAGCTGGCTGGCATGCGAGGGCGCAAAGTTGGTGCCATTGAAAGCCAAGCATCCTCTCGCCATCAGCAGTAGTGTATAAAATAGGGCATGCATGCTTATCTGCTGCTTTGGCTTACCAGCCAGTCTCGTCTGCTTAGGAGGACTTTAGGTGATGCATGATGCATGGCTTTACGTGCCTTTCCTCCAAGCATCTTCAACCGATCACCCAGGCACACCCATCAGTCACTTTGTAGGTCTTGTTTGCATTGGCCTCTAATATCTTTTCTGCCGAAATCCTGTTGGTTTTTTCCATGGGGGCAGCCCGCAACCGGCTACTTCTCCGCTATACAGTGACAGAAAGGCGGGCGCGACATCAGGCATGAGTGACTGGATGAGACATGGACGCCGCTGCCTGCGTAGAAGCTGCGTACCGTGGACGGACGGACGGACGGACGGACAGACAGACAAGGTAGGGGGGCCATTTTGGCGTCTCGTCGTTGGACAATTTCTAGGTCGAGCCATAAGCCATTGACTATCGAGGGGCATGGAGTATGCAAGGTCATATGGCAGCAGTTATTAGACTCGTAGCCTGAGCCGGATGCCAGTTCAAACTTCAAACCGTACCCTTGTCAAAAGAAAAAAAAATCATACTCTGCCGGCGCATGGAGCAGCAGGCACTTACAAAGAAAAACTTCTAGAATCATATATTAAAAGATACTGATATTTATTATATTATATTAATAAATATTATTAGATTTGTCATCAAATAAATTTTATAATATATCTATTTAGAATCTTATATGTGATAATTTTTTCTAAGAATTTATTTTAAGAGTAAAGTCCGATTCACTTTTTTGAACTAGTCGCAAAATTGGAGGCGCGTTTGGCAGATCTCCTTGAGAGCGAATTTTCCTTGAGAACCACTTCTACTCAGCAGTGGTGATGCTAGAGCTGAAACGAGGAGGTGCAACACTTCAGTAGTACAAAACCTCTGCCCCGTCTTGCTCCCCTAATAGAATCAAATAGAATGACTCCGCTAGAGAATCAATGAGCCGAAATAAAGAATCTAGGAGTGGAGCTCAAAGAATCTAGGAGTGGAGCTCCGCTAAACGGGCCTGAAAGAACCCTCGAACTTTAATATCAGACAATATACACATCTTAATTTTTAAAACCAGATAAAATACCCCATTGATCATTTTAAAAGTGGTTTCTTGGGTAATTTTGCTAACATGTTAGTGGGACTCACCTGTTATTTGGTCACTTTCCATTTCTTATATAAAAAAGTATAACTTTTTCCACACCCCTGAATACAAGCTTTATATCAAAGCTATCGATCTCGACACGACAGACAACATTGTAGTTGATAACTTTTTTATTTAATATACTTTAGAGGCTTGAATATTCATTTTAAGTTACCAAATTTGAACATTGAAATTTTTTAATTTTCAAATGACCTCGTGTGCCGCTCGCCCAGCCATGGCGTCGCGCGCCGCCATGCTGCACGGCGCGGCTCGCGGCACAGCGTACGCCGTCTTCGATTAATGTCGCACACGGTCTTGGTGGCATAGAGCCGGTCCGCCCTGCACTGTCGCGTGTGTGCGCCCTTAAGTGCGACCTGTCACAGCCTCGAGTTGGCACGGGGCATGCCAACTCCCATACGACGGGACGATGCCTCAGTACAAGCTCTTCCACACGTGGGACAATGTGGACAGCCGGTGTCCGCCCCGAGCCCAGACGTTTATTGCCCGACCCTTGGTTCCGCCTCAAACCATCGGGCGAGGCGGGATCCCCTTGGAGGTGTTGGGCTTAGGCGGAGCGTGACCCCTCAAGGTCGGGCGGGGTGGAACTTATGCCCCGACCCTCGGTCGTCGTGAGTCCTGCCCCTCGAGGGGTCGGGCGAGACGGGACTTACGTCCCAGTTGCTGGGTGGGCCGAGACGGATGCCTGGGCCTCTTTGAACGACTCCGGGCCTCCTTGGTAAAGGCCTATGGCCAAGTCCTAGCCGTTCCCCTAATTGCTGGGGCGGCCCTAATGACTTATCGGGCCTTTCATCTGGGTACCCTAATATTGGTAACTGACACACCTACTCCTGACACACTCCTGAAAGCCAATGGTTTGATGCATAATTACAATGGCACAGAAGCGAAAGGCACAAAAGCGAAAATAACCTTTCTCTTACAAGGTTACAGTCGCACAGAAATATGCTAAGTAGGTACACAATACAACTTGTTACCGGGTCCTGCTTCCACCAAGCAAGCTAGCAGCAACGCAGCGAATACCATGGTGCAGATAAATCGAGTTGATCAAAATATTTATTCTCAAGCGTTTTGTAAGATTTTATTGTCTATATCTTTCTTGACACAAAATATAGTTATTATAAACTCTATATTAAGTAGAAAAATATCGTTGCCCCCCTCCCCCCGACTCCATGTCGGTAGCCCCTGTATATATCTACGTAGTACATCTCGCTATAAGTTTAATATAAAGTTTATACTCATACGACTTTGTATAAAAAGGTTACAGTTTTTATATAAGAGGAAGAGGGTGACTAAATGACATGTGGGTCTCACTGCCACGGCAGCAAAACCACCCAAGGAACAATTTGGAATGATCCCGGGAGCATTTTATCTCTCGTTATAAATGTTATTATTATGTGTATGTTGTCACGTTCGATTAGTCTTTCAAATTTAGGGTGAATCAGACTTAAGCTCAAGAGAATCTAACTTTTGACTAGACATGCAGAGACAGTAGCTTGCAAGACGATGGGTCGAGAAACCGCAACTGTTTTCACGAGAAGAGGCGAGCATCTAGACCACACCACATGACATGCATGCAACTGGCTGACTCCCTGCTTGGTTGCTGCTCCCTCGGCCCCTCCCGTGACCGTGAGCCTTTGGACCAAGCAACGCAACGCAAGCGATGGCAAACACACAGTAACATGAAAGCGCTTGTCACGGAATCTCGCTTTACCTGTGTAGTGTGTCCCCTGTGGCCTGTGGCCTGTGGCCTGTGGGTGGGGGCTCGCTTATTTCGGTGCGTGGTCTCACGCATTGCAGCAAATGCATGCATCCGCAGCGGGTCAACCGAGCAATTACTGCGGCCACTGCCACAGGGGATCGACGACCCAACCCCCAACCCTGCCGACGAGGAAATTAGCATACTCCTACGTACGAGCGCAGGCGGGGCAATTCAGGGCGGCCGGCCGGTGCTGCTGCCGCCGAATGTAGCCGTTCAGCTTTCGGCCACGTGCCAACGGCCGATCACTAGCGGTAGTGCGCCCTGGACTGGACACGCGAGTCCCAGGCCCAGCGGGGGTAGTCCGTAGTCGTAGTAGGGGCCATGCCATTGTCATGCATTTGCCACCAGCGGCCAGCCACCTGGCGCAGCAAGCGGCACAGCGACAGCGTCCAGGCGTACGGCCACGCACGCTGGTCACACGCAGCACCGGGCGCCCTTGGACTCGGTTTTCGCATATCGCACAGTGCGCGCACGATCCCGGCCACCAACCCCGTCGCACTCAACCGCTGGCGAACGGTCGACGGAGATCGATCGTGTGGATTCGCGGCGGCCTCGCGCCGGTTTCCGGCCCCTTTTCTTCCAGCCCCCGTGCAGGCGTCGTCCGTCGTGGGGTACGGTGGGTGCGTGCCGGTGCCCGGTTGGGCGCCTGTACGGTACGCCTAGGTGGAAATGTGCGATGGTGATGGGGGCCATCGGTGACTGCGATTTGCTGCTCTGCCAATTGCCAGGTCGGAATGGGTGTCTCGGCGAGCGGATCGTCGTAATTTCCGGCCTGTGGCGACCGACGTGTCGTGTGCGGACTGCGGAGCGCGCAGGGCAGGGCGGCAGCTGGCGGCTCGAGCTGCGGCTTGCTCCCCCGGTCCACGGCCCTGTCGCGCTCGCGGCGCTCCCGATGCGCGCGCTACGGATGGGGCAATGCCTAAACTACTCGATCTTTAACTAATGACAGCGGGGGGGGGGGGGGGGGGGGGGGGGGGGGGGGGGGGTGATCACCGCTCGGCGCTTTCTTTTGGTTTTCACCCGTCCGTCGTGCCGCTGCTCTGCTCCCGTCCCGAAGCCGCCGCTTGTCCCTTGCCTTGTTCCTACGGATGACAGACACTCTTGGGCAGTGTTTACATTACACCTAGGAAGTAGCAACTGCGGCACGGTACGCCAAAGGTGCTGAGACGAGCTGCACTGGGTACGCCACCGCCGCGCGCTATCCTCCACGCCAGCACATAGCGTTCGAAAAACGCTGCAGCGGGTACGCAAAAAGCTACGCTACGCGCGCGCGCGACGCCATTTCTGGCGCAGTAGCGGGCGCCCTGCATGCGCGCGCGCGGGGCCCGCGCGTCCTCGCGCCTCCCGCCGGACCTCGCGAGGCCGCCTGCCCCTGCTCCGCGCCGCTGCTCCGTCGCGAGGAGGCCGCCGGGGCCGCGCCGCCGCAAGGCCGCCAGCCGCCTGGAGAGGGAAAAGGGGAGGAGCAGAGGAGGAGGGAGGCCGCCGGAGAGGGACGAGCGGCGCCGTCGCCCAAATCCTCGACCTGGAAGCCGAGCTCGCGGCCATGGCCGCCCGCCGCACCGCGCTGCCGAGCTCACAGCCATGGAGGCGACCCGTCCCCGCGGCCGTGGATGGAGGCGACCCGTCCCCGCGGCCGGAGAGCAGGGGATGAGGAGGTGGCGACCCGTCCATGGCGGCCGTCCTCGCGCCCGCATCGTGCCCGCCCGTCCATGGCGCCCTGCTCGCCGGCGAGGAGCGGGAGCGGCCGGGCGCAGGGCGGGCCGCCAGCGAGGAGAGGGCAGGGGGCACGGGCGGCGCTGGCCGCCGGCGAGGAGCGGGGACATGGGGCCGGGCCGGCCGGCTCGGGCCGCGGCGAGGAGCGGGGACGGCGAGCCGCGAGGGCGCGCGCGGGAGGGAGGCGCGGGGCCACGGCGGCGGACGGCCGGGAGGCGCGGGGAGGCGCGCGGACGCGGCGGCGGTCCGCCGGCTGAGACGTGGCGGCGGGGAGGCGCGCGGACGGCGGGGAGGCTCACGGACGGCGGGGAGGCTCACGGACGGCGGGGAGGGGCGGGGAGGCGTGCGGACGCGACAGGGGAGGAGGAACGGGTGGTGGGGAAAGGATAAGGAGAGAGAAGAGAGAGGGGAAAGTGGATGACAAGTGGGTCCCGCGGTATAGAGTGTGGGATATAGAGGAGGGATGAGTGCGGGGAAACTGTATATTTTGTGGTGACTAGGATGGAATATTCCGTTTAGAGGATGAAAATAGAGTAACATGAGTGCAGGTAGTCTGAGGTCTTTGCTTGGCTTGTCCGGCCCACGTCGTTAAAGTTGCATCACGAGGCCATCGAGCCAGCCACCTTCTCTGCGTCGTGCCGTGACGCAGTAACCGCAATGATGCCATTACCACCTCGTTTGCCACTCGATGCGCGCCGCCGCGGCGTGGCGAACTGGCAGCGTACGGGTGCAAAGGGCCTTGACGACCGAGCACCTCGCGCACGCCGTCGTCGTTGCGGCGCCACACTGCATACATGCATGCGCAGCCCAGCAGAGGCCAGAGCCCACCTGTTACGCTCCGCACGGTTGTCCTTGCACCGGCGACTGCCCGACCCGTTCCCTGCTGCTTGAATCCGGTTGCTTCCTATGCCAACTGCCAACAGCTAGCCTGACAGGCACGGCCGGTGCACCCGCTTGGCTTTGCCTTATTGTCTGCACCAGAGCCCACGGTACCTGCATTTTAATCCAGGGTACCTAGCCTTGTAAGCCTACCCTAGCTAGCTTTCGCGCGCCAGCAGGGGGCCGCTGTAACTGCACAGCTAACACAGTGGAGCGGCAACTAATCACGCCGGGGCCGCCTCAAACTAATCGCCTAGCTAATCCGTTTTGGCTGGCTGTGGGTGACATCGTGACGACCCGTGCCTTCCTCCCCTGCCAGCGCCAGCGGTGGTGACATGAGGGCGGACGATGGCAACGCATTCATTCATGCTTACATGTATCTATCTAGTGTATCTCTCTAGCAATGACGCAACAGCGACCGGGAAAATGTTGGCAACCCAAGTTGCGCGGTTCACTTCACTACTAGCAGATTGGGCAGGCAGGCCAGGCCAAACAGATACTACGGCTGCCATGACAATGACCACAGGGAGGCGGCCTATGGCCTTTAGATTCCAAACTTTCCAAATTTTGCGTAGTAAATGTCCCGTCACAGTGTAGCAATTTTGTTTTTATTTAGTAATAATTGTCCAAATATTAATTAATTAGGCTTAAAATATTCGTCTCGCAAAGTACAACAAAACTGTTCCAAATTTTGCGTAGTAAATGTCCCGTCACAGTGTAGCAATTTTGTTTTTATTTGGTAATAATTGTCCAAATATTGATTAATTAGGCTTAAAATATTCGTCTCGCAAAGTACAACAAAACTGTGCAATTAGTTTTTGATTTCATCTACATTTAGTACTTCATATATGTGCCGACATTTTGATGTGATGGAGAATCTTCTTTTTGCATAGTGAAATTTGAGGGTGAATTTGAGTATCTAAACAAGGCCTATGGGCGAAACGAAACAGGCAAGCAATTAAACACTTGGACCTCAGAACGTTCAAAGTTCAAACGTGACATCGCAAGAAACAGTCGGGAAACTCGCGACAGTTTGCTAACAGGTGCAGCCTCATTTAAGCCAGTCAGGATCTGTATATTGCCGAGGGACACCTACTACTAGCCTTGTTGAAACGACCCAGTGGTTCTACTACCATCCAATCCAAGCACTCCTGCTATCCAATTCCAACCCAACCATGATATCCAAGGGTTGGCAGGACGCAGAGGCACGGGCTCATCAAGTGCCTTTCCTCCTCCTCCTCTCCTCTTCAGTCTTCACCTCTCTGACAATTGACAACGAGAGGAGCCTCCTGCCCTCCTGGTCTAAGCAACAAGTTAATGGCATATCACGTGGATTCAAAATCTGAGGGCTACGGCCGTAGGCTTGCTTGCAACTGTTACCAAACCCTTGACCATGTGATGGTAAGAACAGTGGCGTAGAAGTACTCTATGCCACCCTGTTGTGTGTGTATTTGAAATAGGTATACGGTCCTCAGGGAGGCATGTGAAGGTGGCAACTGACGAGTGTGTGACCGGCTCTCTGTTTCTCCATAGATAGCCGAGGAGGATCATGGCTACAGGGCATGTGGAGGTGGCCACGCCGTGGATAGAGATTCCCCTCTTTGGGACGGTACAGAATCGCAGAGGGCCGTGCGCCAACTAGGTAAAAAGAATGTTCACCCTGAACGCTACCGTCTCTTCTCTGCTGACGTATAGTACATCCATGTGAATATATTCAATTCCAAAGGGAGTCTCTTGGATCATTTCTTCTGTCCTCCGACGTGCAATGCTGACGTGACTTGAAGGGGGGGAAAATTGGAGAAAAAAAGAAGGCGTTCTGAAGCAAATTTATGGTGTTTTCAGCGGAATTTTCGGTGTTCTATCTACAGAGGGAAGGAAAGCAATAGAAGAGCGACCTCAGGATCATATCATACCCAAAAGGATGCTGCTGCTAGCCACCCTTTTCTTTGCTAACGTGTCCTACTCACGAAAGCTTAATCACGCAGCCGGCAAATGGAGAACCAACACGAATCCTGGAGGTTACTCAATTACCTGTAGGTGAAGCTACCGTCTTATACTTAGATTAGATATATAATATAATCGACCATGGACCACTGGGCATCTATCACAACGGAGAAGAGACAGGCCAAAGAAAGCAACACACAGGCAGCGGGTGATATAGGCCTGGTTTAGTTCTGGACTTCTCCCCAAATTCTACTGTGCAAAAAAAGATTCATCACATCGAAATGTCGGTACATGCATGGAGTACTAAATGTAGATAAAATTAAAAACTAATTACACAGTTTTGTTGTACTTTGCGAGACGGACATTTTAAGCATAATTAATCAAAGTTTAGACATTTTTTACCAAATACAAACGAAAAATGCCACAGTGCACTACAGTGCTGCAGTGGTGTTTTTCTCCTTGGGCACGAACTAAACACGGCCATTGTAAACTTCTCCCCCCTCGTGAAATCTGCATCATGACCTCATCATGGCGACCAAAGAAACCAGAGTGTCTCCGGGGCCGGCTTGCCTGAGAATCTACAACAACAATGTCATTGCGCATGTGGTGGACCGGAACATGAATGAATCTGGCGGCTCCGGGCCTCCGGCGACACCGAGCAATGCAATCCGACAGTTGAATGCACATGCCGGCTTCGGATGCAAAGCACCGGCAACGAAGGCAAGAGGGAGGGATTCTCTCTGAGAGAGGTCTCCTCTCCTGTCATTGCAGTGACCAACTCTTGGATGCAGTAGGAGGCATGCATTTGTTGGTCCAAAACTGCGCACAAATCCGAGAGAGAATCGGGCCAAGACATCAGGATTTCACGATCGGTTTCTGCGATGCCTGCTCATGCATGCATCAATTCCATCCTATCTTCTCCCCTTTTGGCGTTCCTTTAAACCATTTTTTCCACTCCTTTGGATTCGGACGGTTCATATGGCCTCTCCGTGTATAGCGGAATCACGCTTCCTTAGCTTTTTCGTGGCTCGGGAAATGGCATCGCGCCTCCTGAATCTAATCTGATGAACCGGCCTCGAATTGGAATCTGGAAGAGAGCCCCGGGCACGGCCAGGGCCGGGCAGGCAGAGCATCTGGCTGGAGCCACCAGTCGCCACCTAGCCGGAGCCGGAGGGTGCTGGTCGTCCCGTCGTCCGTGCTGGGACTGGGAGCACGCGGCCGTGTCTAGTGCTCCACCGCCCAGCCTGCAGCCTGCAGCGAGGGGACGTCAAATTTGTCCGAGGCACATGCGGCCCATGCACCCATCAGTACTCGCTGCGCCCGATCAATGCATCGCAATCTCCGGCTTGCCCTACAGTGAAAACGATGCCCGTCCCAAGAAATGCTGCCCAGGCACCCCTGGCGTCTCAGCAAAGTCTCCTCTCTTCTTCAATCGTCTGCGAGGACGGCAAGCCTGCATCAGATGGATCGTGAGCTCGAGCATAAAACCATATCTGGAAACAGGAACAAGGGTACATACAGAGTAATTAATCTCTAGACTCTGGAGAGTTAACAGCAGCAGCAAGCCAGCAATGTACCTAGCTCCCAAGTACCAGACGGATTCCACAGAGCATATTTCGGACGAACAAACTTACTGCAAAATTAGCTGCGCAAGGGACAGTTTACTGGGAGCTGTACTCCACAAAGGGGGCGATGGCAACTTTCACTGGATCAATGCGGGTAATCATACAATGCACGGCAGCACCAGAAGGCACTTTATATGACACCGCCGACACGGACAAATGCAGCACTGGTCGATGAATGAAGGGCCCCATATATATGATATAAAGACACATGTAGATTTCAATACCAAACATTTCCTTGTGCTTTTCTGAAGTACTAATATCTTATAGGCTCTCAAAAGGCAATAGTAACCTAAAGCACAGCGAATAGGATACACATGCCTTACCATCCAGTTTCCTAGCATTCGACCAAATGCTTCACAGCTAGCTAATAAACAAAACATACATCATGTGCCATCGTGTAGCATTGCAGTTGCAGGTCATGCTTTGGGCACCAAAGATCGCACGAGCTAATGCGACTCTTTCACCCTGACAGTGCATCAGTAAGTACAAGCATGATCAAAAGGACGATATGTACACAAACCGGTCATCAAGAGGGCATGCATACATTGATGGCCAAGGTCCAGATGATTAAGCACTAAGCTCTACCGCCAGCTTCGGGGTCATCTGTATCCAAGCCTCCGTTTTGTGCCATGAGCATTCTGTACATCCTTCTAGAGCATTTGTCACCCAACCTTTTGCATTCATCACCCAGGCGATCTTCCCCCTTCAAGTCGCTAAGCAGACGTTCCTTCTCGGCAACCTGTTTCAGGGACAAGTTAACAGCACAAAAGGGCATAGTTCCTAACTTTTTTTGCTCTTATATGAACCCAGGGACGGCACTCACGGTTTTACTGGCATCCATATATTCATTTAGAAGGGATCTCATACAGGGATACTTCTTCCAGATTGCAATAGCATATCTTGGCTGGATGTCAGGGATCGCGATTAAAGCTTTTAACCTGTCAGATATAATACATGTACAATGGTTCATGACCATGATAGCCAAATAGATGGTGTTCATCTACATGAAACTATTGTAAAACAGAACTGAAGAAAAATAATGAACTAGAAACCATCTCAGTTATTTATTTCAAGGTAAGCTTACTATTTCAATTGGCTTAGTTCAAAGGACAAATCAGAATACTACTAATAAGCAAAAAGAATTCAGGAACCTAGTAGAAAGGTTAGGCTAGACACTGCATATGAGAAATCTCATCAGCAGATGAATGAGTGACTAGATTTTGTTCCATTACAAATCAGATAAAATTGCAGCTAACATCATGCAAAACAGCAAAAGGGATAGTATTGAAGTACTGATTGTAGACTATAGTGCATGCTGAGGGTGGGGGTGGGCGGTGAGGTGGTGGTGGTGGTTAGCAAAACAGAGGACAGTCAATGGAGATCTGGTTCGGTATTTACTTCTGCACAACATACCAGGTGTCGTTCTTCGCCAGGTTCTTATGAACAAAACTTTTAGGGATAATTGCACCATTAGCATGCACAGATAACCATGTTAGTGGTTTCCTGCAAAAAAAACCAAGAGGAAATTTATCAAACATGGAAATGCTCCTGGCAGCAAATAGAACTGCAGACCTGCACTAAATGCATATCCAGATCACATTGCCAAAATAAACTACATGTCAACGATTTAACCTATCGTGTCATTTAAAAGCATTAGTGGTACAACCATCTAACAGAAATATGCACATGCCTGCTGAACTAAAAGAACTTGGTAAACACATATGAATTTCTATTTTTTACTTGTCACTCCATTACACCAATGATAAATATCAGAGGTTTTGCTGTTCCACCTCATCAAATATTTCCATGCATCAAAGGGAATACAAGTTTTCAATTAGAACATCAACTTTTATCTTTGCTACTACGATGTAGGTTCCAACAAAACAGCATGATAGCAATGGACTCAATGATAGCACAAAACAGTGACCATACATAACAGTTAAGCATAGGGGAAAAAACTACAATGCATCACAATTTCTAGATTCACTAGAAAAAACCAACAAAGTTACCAAACTTGTCTAAGTAAATGTAACTTGCCTGAATTTGCATTTTGCAAGACTAGATGTCAGGCCAACAAGGTGCTCTACTACTTCAGCTTCATCTATGCATTGCCTTGAGTGAACATTAATATAGTGTGTTGCCAGTTTGCATAAAACCTATACAAAGAATAGATGTAACGCATCCCAGGATAATAAAAGTTCATCATGAAAAAAATGCAAGAAATGCAAACAGACCTCTTCCACTGGTGGACGTCTCCAAGTATTTGAAGGGTTCTTGTATTGACTTTGCTCACTGACATGACAACAAAAGGCATTTTAATTTTAGCAGATTCAGATGGTCAAAGTTGGGTTACTTTTCCTACTACACAGAAGTTACCATGCACATTCCTCACAATCCAAAAAGCCCACAAGGTGATGCACAGTGAACAGCAGCCTCACCCATATCCCAACTCCCAGGTTAATTGAGCTTAGGCTCTTACAGATAAATAACAATCAACTCAATAAGCAAGTTAATATCTTCAGGGCATAACATATCTTGTTACCATGGAAAATTTAGAATATTATTGGGGACCACCTAATTGTCACCCATTGTCGTTAAGAAAAGAAAAAATGGTGCCATCATTTCATTCTTCCACCAATTTACGTCCTCGTTCACCTGGCACTGAACCTTATCTAACATTACTTTATTACATGGCAATGCAAGTAAATTTTTCTCCCATCCCTTCTATTTCATACTAAAAACTCCAGTTGAAAAGGGGATATCATAATTCACTAGGTTATGGTTTGAAAGACTAGGCCCAAGACGAAGCATAGGGAAGATAGAAAGGTTACTTTTGATCAAACATCTTGCATTCATCCCCCTCCCTTGTCCAAAAATAAATAAGTACTGAATGATAAGAACTGAATTAGCCAACATGCTGTTTAAAAAGGTTCAGAAGGTTTTGTTAAAGTTTGGCAGTGAGCACAACATGCAAAGATAAAAATGTTTTTTTTCTTTTGAAGGCCAAACAGAAACAGTCAAACATATAATTCAGACTTTAGAGAGCTCACCATTTGTTGACGTAGTTCATCAATTTATTAATGTAGCAAATGGTGAATCCTGGGTATCCATCACAAACTCTTTGGACATGATCAAAGAACAATCCGTTGCTTATAAGATTACAAAATTCCTCAGCTTCAAGCACAATTGCAACATATTTCACTTCTGACAATGGATTTTGGTTCTGTAGAAAGATATGTCACGCTACGATTTTAGGATATATTATTATGTGGTTACTTTAAAAAAGAAGATACGATGTTAAAAGGTTAGAGAGGAACAAAGGAAACACGTAGCACCATATCACAGCTATCTTTAAGATCGGAAAATGCCTGAGCAATATCATCAGGAACATCCAACTTCCATAAAATCGAACCACTAATTTTATTCTTAGTAGGTTCATAGGAAAGACCATTCTCTGTCAAACTTGAAAGAAGAGGACCTGTTAAAAAGATGCAGATATATTAATAGTGAAAAAATATGGAAATAGCGAATGACGATAAATGGTTTTTTGTGATACAACTTAATTCACCATACTCAAACAGACCTCCAATGGAGCCCCTTTGGATAACACTGTTGTCAATCTCAACAGTAATACATTCTAAAGCAAGTTTTCCTGATTCCCACTTCTGAATTGCTTTTTCCATTTTCTTCTTCTTAGCTAGTTTATCTTTCAAAGCTTGCTTCTGTAGTTTATCTTCCTACAAAATAACCAATATGCGCTCTAAAAACCTATCTTATGCATGAATAAGCATATTCTTCTATGAAACACTTGCTGAACCTGTTGCTTTTGTTTTCTTTCTTGCATCAGTTTGTCTTTCTCCTCCTTTGTCAGTTTCTTCCCTGCCTACATAATTTGCAAGAATGTCTCATCAATGAAACTACATGTCTAAAATTTGAGTCCCTTCTTGACAAAAGGCATACCGGTTGTCTTTTCTGCTTCGCTTGCACATGTTGGGCATTGTCGTCCTGGCACATCATCGCTTCCTACAAAGACATGGTGTTCTGTCACTTGATTACAATTAGGCGTGTTGATATATCTAATCTTAATCACTAGGCACTAGGCATGCGCATGCACAGCTACTAAGTTTTGCCTTTATTTATGCAATGAAGCGTTGTTTTTTCTTGAACAACATATAATGTTTCTACTTATGCAAGAATACATTGCGTTCAAAATATGACATATATACATCCATAAACAGAAATGCATATAAGTCAATACATGTTTTCCTTTTTGTCAAATGAATTCAACCACAAGACCAGGCTTTACCGTATTGCTTGGCAAATTGATTGAAGGCTCCCTGTTCATGATGTCATCATCCGACTCATCATCACTATCAAGTGATATCAGAGAAGTAACTCCTGCGAAATGGAAACAAGTGTCATTACTAGCAGACTGTAGGCAAACCATGGTGAGTTTAGAACCGAGTGTTATTGGGGTAAAAACAGTGATGTTTTTTTTCATCAAAATCACATGGAAGTTGCTGGTGAGTTACAAAGATAATTCACAAAATCTAGAGCTGCATTGCAATTCTTTTTTTAATTACCCTAACTTAATGTAAGCTGAAACATAATAGAAAGTAGAAACAACTCTATTCTATTAGACAAAAGAAACCATCTTAAGTGAACAAAACCAGTGTACTACTTCACAAGATTAGTACTGTAGTAGATTCCTCATGACTCAAATAAAGAGCAAGCAGCCATAAGGGAGGACACTTTACCAGATCCTTTTTGTGCCGGCGGAGCAGATGACATGCCAGGGGCAGCAGGTGGCCTAACCGAGCGCGGGGAGGCGAAGCCCGGAGTCTCAACATCAACACTGCTGAGGCCGGCAGAACTGGGCACAACCGTCTCCGGTGACTCGGAGAAAGCGGCGCAGTCAAAGATAGAATCGGGCCTGTCGGTAACAGCATCACCAGGGGCTGACGGCGCCACATCCTCATCCACCACAAGAACCGGCACCTCGGGCACCGAGGAGAGCTGCCGCTTTGGCGGTGACGGGGTGTCGTCGAGGTCGATGGAGACCGAGGAGCGCCGCCGCTTTGGCGGGGACGGGGTGTCGTCGAGGTTGATGGGGGCCTCCGCCGCGGGCAGAGGCCGCTTCTGCCGGGGCGGGGACGGCGAGAACGCGTCGAGGAAGTCGCGGGAGGAGATTCCGGAGGATCCGAGTGACCGCCTGCGGGAGGGAGGGGAGGCGACGGCGAGGCCGTTTTCGTCGTCGTCGTCGTCGAGGATGTCGACTACGGGAACGGAGGACGCCATGGGAGAAGCTGGGTTTGGGGATTCGCCTAGCCGAGGCGAGATGGGGAATTTTGGATTTTGGATTTTCAACGGTTTGGCGGGTTAGGGCATCCGGGCTCCGGCCGCGGCGCCGACTGCAGACTTGTCGCTGGCTCTCGCTGGCTCGCTGTTCCGGAAGGAAGGAAAGCTTCGCAAAATTGCAACTCGGCCGTTGCCTCAGGCTCCAGCATCCACGCTCGAACGCGGGCTGTATGCCCATGTCCATGTTCCGCATCCGGATGGGCCACTACCCGGCTCAGCTGCCGGCTGCGCTGCACTCGTGGCTACTGTTCATCTAAACGGCCGTTTAGTCTGTTTAAACACCGTTTAAACGGTTAACAGAAGTCAATCGTGTTGTTTAGGCTATAAACGGTGAATTAAACAGTTAGGCCGTTTAAACCCGTTTAAACCGTTCAATCCCATCTAAACAGTTTAAACAAAATCAGATTAAATGTGATTAAATGAGCTAAACAATTATTTAATCCAAAATTAAGTGAATTAAAGGACTACATCTATCACAATTAACATGAAACTAATTAACATTGTAATTATATGAAGTGTTGTGGGATTTAGATGTCTTCCGACAAGATTATTTAGTAGAATATTTGATTTTTACATGTGTAAATATGTATGGATTCTAGCAAATTTTATTTTTACCTACATAAATATGTATATTTTATTGCTATTGTACAAAACTGTTTAGGCCGTTTAACTCCGTTTAAACGGTCTAAACGCTAAACGAAGGGTGACCGACCGTTTACCGTTTAGCGTTTAGAAAAACATTACTCGTGGCCTCGTGGGCTATGGACCTGTTGGGTGTTGGGCAAGAAGTCATCCTCAGTCCGTTTGGTTATTTGTTTGGAGTCTAAAGCCACGCTTCAAGAGCCACCGACCACCCTCTAGCGTGGCTCTAAAAAAACACAGTGGATGGTTGTTTTTTAAGAGCCAGGCTTGGCTAAACGCCGGTAAAGGTTCTCCTCACCGCTTACCAACGGCGAGCTCTCCTCTCCCTACCTCATAGACGGCGAGCTCTCTTCTCCCCCTCCCCCTCACCAATGGTGAGCTCCGATCCTCTCCCCCTCGTGCTCCTTCTCCGCATCTTCTTCCTCCTCCCCCTCACCGACGGCGTCAAGCTCTCCTCCCTCTCACTGACGGCAACCTCCTCTCCCTCTCATGCTCCTCCGCATCTGGGGCGTTGGGCCGGGGCTCCCTGATGAGACCGAGGAGGGGCGCATGGTGGAGCTAGCGAAATCTCCGTTGGGTGTGATGGAATCTCCTCCTCTGCCCGAGCATATACTCCGCGAACTAGCCGCGGTGGGTGGCGTACTCCGTCACCGCCGAGGATGGCTGCCGTTCTATCCTCCGTCAACACTGAGGCGCCCGTGCTGCCCTCCATCATCGGTTGGCACTCGACTGAGCGCGGGATGGCCATGCTCGCCGTCGGGATGGCACTCAAGATGCACGTGCTCGCCTCGCTCGGGATGGTTGTGCTCGTTGTGCTCGGGATGACACTCGACTGCGCGCGGGACTACCCTCCATCACTCGCCCTACTGGTCATTGTGCTCTCTGTGCTCGCCCTGCTGCTCACGTGTGTCATGCTCGCCGAGGATGCCTACCACTTGTTCGACAAAATCCCTCAAAAGGGTAAACTTACCGATTCGAAGAAGAGGTAACTCTATC
This sequence comes from Saccharum hybrid cultivar R570, assembly GCA_038087645.1. Lineage (NCBI taxonomy): Eukaryota > Viridiplantae > Streptophyta > Magnoliopsida > Poales > Poaceae > Saccharum > Saccharum hybrid cultivar. The sequence goes on along the minus strand of JAQSUU010000534.1, from coordinate 38,527,807 downwards.
AAAACAAAATCAGGCAACCAAACACACCCTAGGCTAGTCAGGCTTACATAGTACATATAACCAAACAAACAAGGATTAGCTTCGTGGGAGCAGGCTAAGACTACCCAGGCTTAGAAGCTATGCAGGCTAGAAATATGCCAGGAAACCAAACAAACCCTATATGGCCTATGGACTTTCTGTGTGTAGACGTTTTATTCTTATATTTTTTTACAAAAGTGGTAAAACTCTGTTTCTTGCCGAAAGAAAAAAAACTCTGCTTTTCTTGAAAGCCAGTAAAGAGTTACTGTGACGACAGCTTACGAGTAGAATGAAAGGAAGCACTCTCACCAAACTACTCCCTCCGTCCCAAAAATAATGTCGTTCTGGGAACGAACACAGCAACCAAGGAGAATGGAAGAAGACCATAATACCCCTATAATCTCTCTTTGCTGCTCTTCTCTCCCACATTCCAGTTTCCAAATCCACACAGTCGCCGGTGGTGTTGTGCCTGCCAAACCAAGCTTGCACTCGCCGCCGGTCCTCTTCGCGTCCAGCGCCGCAAGGGAGGCTGCGGCTCGGCGCTGGTCTGCTCTGTGTCACGCGCCGCCAGGGCAACATCACTCGCCCACTATCCCGCTGCATGCTCCATAGCCGCAGTCGCGCCATTGTTGGAGAAGAGGAGGGGCCGGAGGAGGAGAAGACGAGGGGTGCTGGCCGACGGGAAGAAGAGGAGGAGCCGCCGGTGGGGACTGGCGATAGGTTCGCCGAGAGGTGCGGTGGGGGAGATGCTCTGCCTCAGCACCAGTCAGGTGCACCTCGACGCCGGCGTGCCCCTGTAGAGGATGCGAGGGCAGGGGAGGCAGACTAGCCTAGCCGGGGGGCCTATGCCCAACGTCGAGGGCTACAGGACCTCGCTCAAGGTGCGCTTTTGCTTCGATGGTGGTCGCCATATCTGCCTCTGCTTTAGAACCGGTGAAGCCCAGGATGGCGGCGAGTAGGACATGGATGTGAGGTGCTGGACAGAGGCGAGGTGGAAGGGCTGGACGGAGGCAAGGTTGTGGCCGTGTCTCACCGGCGTGTCCGAGACGAAGACGAGCCCAGCTCCCTGGCAAAGGACACAGGTGTGGATAAGATGTGGTTGGCGGGAGCAAGCAGATGGATGGACGGGGTCGCATAGGCTGGTGGGTGCGGCGTAGGTGGGCCTCTCGACTAGAACGACATTTTCACTGGGACAAGGTTCAAATGCTAGAACGACTCTCTTTCTGGGATGGAGGGAGTTTAGCTCAGGTTCCATAGCTGTGGGACCCACTGATCAATTCTTGAGAGAACTCAGAGCAGTCTTCCTCTAGGCGTCTTCTCGAGAACATCGTTCATTTCCCTTGATCTCACTCCTTAAGAATCATTAACCGTCTCTACATGAAAGAAAAACGTTGGTAGCGTTGTATCTTTTACATTTCAACCTTGCCATCTTGTAGAGAGTCTTTCAAATACCATAAGCAAATCCTACAAATATAGGTCTTGTTTTCAGCACTATTTTAGCAGTACTTTTTAGTGAAGAAACAATATTTTTTCTCGCAACAAATCAGCATCAGTAGTAGCCAAATTTCAGCGAAACGAACAAGGCCTTGTGATGAGGACATGACACCATCAGATACGACCATTGATTATAAGGTGTGCTCGTTCCTATATTTGCATAGTGATTTTGGGTACAATTCGCTTGGTTCCATATGTACGTGTCGCTATTTGAATGTAGGTACAAATATGTCTCAAAGTGCAAGTTCATTAAAGTTGAACTTTCAGTTCATCGGCAGCCTGGCAGTGCTTCATTGCGAAGGTCATAACTCATCCATCCGGAGTGCAGTTGAGGTCAATGAGCACTTGATGGAAATATTATTTGATAAGATTTCAAATAGATCTAGTCCCACCTCAATATCACATTGGCAAGGCTTCCAAATCATCGAGACATTTTGCCGCTATTTCTGTCGGGAGCTACGGCGTCGTCGTGTCGAGACATTCTGCCGCTATTTCTGTCGGGAGCTACGGCGTCGTCGTGGGCTTATTATTCACACTTGGGACCCAGGCCCAAGTTGGAGCACGCCCCAAGAAGATGGAGAACGCCTAAGAGATGCCCAAAGACGTCCTCCTCCTTGTCCACCACCTTAGGAGTCAAGCAAGGGCGTCCAAACCAAGTTGGAGGCCCAATTCATATCAAGTTCGAGTCCATCTCAGGCTTCAAGATCAGTCTAAAGTAAAATGGATGGCCAGGACGCATTCGGACTCCATTTTTGATGATCCACATATGCATGAAAAGATAATTTCATAAGCTAACCAATGGCTTTGGTTTGAGGCCCAATTCCATTGGAGTCAACAGGAATCGTCGAAACAAGTTGACGTCCAGAATCTGTCAGGGCGCTGCGTCGTCGTCTTTTGGGCCGTTTGGCTCTTGTAACATGTCGAGACTTCTTAGCGACGTGAGTAGAGGTCCTTGGATGCCCCTTAGGCTTTATAATCAGTAGCTGTCACCTATGTTATGTTTTGGGTTTTGTTTTAGATCAATCTATCTTTGAACAGTCACCGTTATCGGTTTGTGAGACCCCAACTTCGAGTGCTTAATCATATATTCGCAATTGTCACTTCAATTGAGTTACGTTTTATCTTGTTCTTGCTTGTGTTCTTCGATTCGCAGCAGGGATTAGCCTTCGTGGCGAGGTCAACCGGATTATGACACGGTTGATAACCAGAGGAGACGTGGTGCTAAGGTTGCAGGATTCGGGTCTTTGTGATCTGAAGTCGGATCGGTGTGTCGCTTCCGACCAAATCGATAGTTATCTTGAACCTGACGGAAGATCGGGAATCACATCCCCATTAAGTGGTATTCAGAGCTAAGGTATACCATCAGGTTTGCATTTATTCCCTAGTTTGAGTGTTTCGCATTTGTCCCATAGTCCACAACCATATTTATTTTCTGTCCTACAACCATCCGCGCCATAGCCTTTACATATTTCAGTTTCAGAGTCCGTCGTGTTGAGTTTGTGTCCTAGGTCAAAGTCTTGTTGCTGGTTTAGATTGTATTCTTTTCTAGTTTGTGTTGATCCCTTCACCCGCCGCCATCCCATATCACCATCAGTTTACATCTTGTGTTCACTGAAACCCTGATTCGAGCAGCTTCTTTAAAACAGTCATAACTTTTGCATCCGAATTCGAAACAGGGCAAATTTTATATCTAAGGAGAATGCTAGAAAAATTTAGATCCATTTCATCCTAGCAAAGCTAGGTTCGTAAAAATTAGATTTGCGAAATTCAATCAGGAAAATCGAGTTTCCAGGCCCACAAGGTTTGATATACTTTTTAGAGCACAATCCTGATTTTCTATAGGCCACATCTTTTATCCAATTGAGCTCAAATTTTTTGGTGTTTATTGTTGTGTGCTCCTTGCTGAGAAAAAAATATCAAAAGAGCAAAATCAAGAAAAAAAAATTTGGACAAAAAAAAGAAAAGAAAAAAATAGCAAAACAGAAGAGAAGAGATAAAAAAGGAGCACATAAGGAACACTCGATAGCTCTATTGTTTGTGGTGTCTTTTGCCTTTGTTTGTATTTTCATTGCTATCTTTCATACTTGTTTCACTCTCTTGTGTGTCACAACTGTTGCTAGGAACACGTATAGGCCAGCAACTAGAACAAGTGCTCTGGACATTTATTCAATATTGCTATCTGTTACTGAATTGTATGCCACACATATATATATATATATATATATATATATATATATATATATATATATATATATATATATATATATATATATATATTTGTTCTTTGTGTGCCTTCCAAGCTCCACTTATATACTCCAGATCAGCATAGAAAAAGATCCTTGCAATCTTGGTGCCACGCCCTCACAGGTATCATGAACCAGCCACCGATTTTACCATCCACTGCATTGCATTGGTAAGAACCTTGTAAGAACTTGGTAATACGTATAAGAGTGTGTTTCCACTGACACATATAATAGTTGATAGGAATTTCTTTTGATTTCTAACATTATCAAACAACATGTTTCTGTTTAAGGGTGAATTGCAGGAAATTATGGTCCAGATGTTTGCAAGGATGGACCACATGACGAACAATATGCCATCACATATTGACTATAATCATCAAGGTATGAGAGGTAAATTAACCATACCATTCTATCTGGATTTTATGATGGAGAAAAATATTTTGATTAGGAGATGGCTGTAGAACAAGAGTTTAATTCACACCTAGTTCCTGAGAAATATAGAGTTAAATATACCACTAGGGAATTCAAAGATTTTGCTCAATTCTGGTGGTGAGAACTAGGCAATTTGCATCAACAACCCCAATCATGGGATAGACTAAAAGAAGCAATGCGTGATCATTTTATTCCTCCATCTTATAAACATAAAATGCAACACTTAGAACAAGGTAATATATCTGTCCAGGAATATTATGTAGAATTTCAAAAGTGTGTAATATGTTGTGGGATAAAGGAGGATCCGGAGGATAAAGTTTGTCGTTTTTATGGTGGTTTGAGATGTGAAATTCAGGATATTGTTTATTATAAATATTTTAACACTATAAACCAGTTGTTCTAGCTAGCTATGCTTGCAGAAAAAGAATTGAAGGGACATCAACAAAAGAACCAGACCAACATTGGCGACAACCTCAACCAGGTTTTAGCAAGGGTGGAGCAAGCATTCGCGAAGATCGAGACTGCGATAAGCAGACAAGTGGTCGTTTCCCCCGCTACAGCGGCATCTTCACCACCACCTCTCACACCCACTTTGGAGCATGGTAAAATTTTAAACTCGACTGAAATTGTACAACTTCATAAAGAAAGTGTGTCTATTAAGAATAAAGAGGTTGATATTAAAAATGAAAATCACCAAGTACCTAAACTAGAAGATCCTTTTATGCTTGCTACAAAATATGATAATGTTCAAATTGGTGATGATGTGCTGAATTTATCCACCACTCATGCTATAATAGACCAACATTTAGTGGACACAAAGTCTGAATTTCCTTTGTCACAAAATAATTGTTCTGACAGTGCTTGTGATAAAGAAGAGTTGTGTGACAATGCTTTTAATATACATATGCCACAACTAGTGAATGAGCATGATGTTTTAGTTTTGGAACCAAATACTTGTGCTGAAAATAAGAATTTGAATGAGCATGATGCTTTTGTTTTGGAACTAAATACTTGTGCTAAAAATAAGAATTTGCTTCCCATTGCTGCTAAAAAAGATGAGCTAAAATTATTGTATTCTTTAGATACTTTGGGTTATATTGAGTTTGATACTCTGTGTGCTCTTACTACTTTGGAAGAGAAATTTTGGTTTGCTGAATTGTCACGGTTATCTAGATGTATATTTCACTTTATTGGCAAATATAATAATATAGGAGAGTATATGGTACACAGAGTTTATATTTATTTAAATCTGAAATCTCCTTTTGTTATGCCACAATATGATAATTTTGAGGCCTACAATAGATATAATCATGTCATGTCAAGATCCCCAAGTTTTGTTATAAAGCAACAGGTTAAATTTCAAGAAAGGGAGCAATATTGGCTATTACCTACAATATGTCCTCCAACTAAGCTCAAACCGAGGATGGTTTGTTGTCAAGAAGGGAAGGATGATGAGAACATGACACCATCGGATACGACCATTGATTATAAGGTGTGCTCATTCCTATACTTGCATAGTGATTTTGGGTACAATTCGCTTGGTTCCATATGTACGTGTCGCTATTTGAATGTAGGTACAAATATGTCTCAAAGTGCAAGTCCATTAAAGTTGAATTTTCAGTTCGTCGGCAGCCTAGCAGTGCTTCATTGCGAAGGTCATAACTCATCCATCCGGAGTGCAGTTGAGGTCAATGAGTACTTGATGGAAATATTATTTGATAAGATTTTAAATAGATCTAGTCCCACCTCAATATCATATTGGCAAGACTTCCAAATCATCGAGACATTCTGACGCTATTTCTGTCGGGAGCTACGGCGTCGTCGTGGGCTTGTTATTCACATTTGGGACCCAGGCCCAAGTTAGAGCACGCCCCAAGAAGATGGAGAATGCCTAAGAGATGCCCAAGGACGTCCTCCTCCTTGGCCACCACCTTAGGAGTCAAGCAAGGGCGTCCAAGCCAAGTTGGAGGCCCAATCCATATCAAGTTCGGGTCCATCTCGGGCTCCAGGATCAGTCTGAAGTAAAATGGACGTCCAGGACGCATCTGGACTCCGTTTTCGATGATCCATATATGGATGGAAAGATAATTTCATAAGCTAACCAATGACTTTGGTTTGAGGCCCAAATTTCATTGGAGTCAACAGGGAATCGTCAAAATAAGTTAACGTCCAGAATATGTGAGGGCGCTACGTCGCCGTCTTTTAGGCCGTTTTGCCCTTGTAACGTGTCGAGACTTCTTAGCGACGTGAGTAGAGGTCCTTGGATGCCCCTTAGGCTTTATAATCAGTAGCCGCCACCTATGTTAAGGTTTAGGTTTTGCTTTAGACCAATCTGTCTTGGAACAGTCGTCGTTATCGGTTTGCAAGACCCCAACTTCGAGTGCTTAATCATATATTCGCAATTGTCACTTCAATTGAGTTGCGTTTTTATCTTGTTCTTGCTTGTGTTCTTCGATTCGCAGCAGGGATTAGCCTTCGTGGCGAGGTCAACCAGATTGTGACACGGTTGATAACCAGAGGAGACGTGGTGCTAAGGTTGCAGAGTTTGGGTCTTTGTGATCTGAAGTCGGATCGGTATGTCGCTTACGACCAAATCGATAGTTATCTTGAACCTGACGGAAGATCGGGAATCACGTCCCCATTACCTTGAGCTGTTTTGGAAGACCAGGTTTTACCAACCAGCCCCCCACGTGCCTTGGACACTGGTTGGAAAAACTTCCAAACCAAAACGTATCTCTGAAGCAACACCACCTAAATGACGCTAAAGAGCAGCTAAAGAAAATATGTCTATCCTGTGTGTTCGAGGAGTGCAGCTACCTGCAGCTTGCCATATATCGTCTGTAGTTTGTTGTTGGCTAGGCCTGGATGAAAAACTCGTAACTCGCTCGACTCGCTTGTTAGTGGCTCGGCTCAAGCTCGGCTCGTTTGAATTTTTAAACGAGCTGAGCCAGCACTTTAGCTCGGTTAATTAACAAGCCAGCTCGATCCAGCTCGCGAACCCCTCGTGAGCCAAAACAAATCAATATAAATCAGACGACAGCAACTTGAATCAACCCATATATGTCATGTCTCATTGGCCCAATATGATAAAACCATAGCCCCCAACTCCCACGCTCCTACCCCTAGGCCCTAGACTTCCCCCATGGCCCCATCCGCCATTCCACGCAGGCGTAGCCGTAAACGCATGCACGTTCGGCTATTCCCCTTTAGAACTGCCACACGCGGCACATGTGTGAGTCGCTCGGTGCTTGCTGCTCGCTACGGCATTGCAATCGCAGCTTTGCTTACTCCCTTGCAAGCCAACGCACAACAGCCAACATTAGCTTTTGTTTTTTTTCTTCATTTTTCCGAACCAGCATCAAATCATCGATCTTCTTATTTATTTTGCTTTTCCACTCGTCTCTGTCTTATGCTGGATGAATAACCTCAACAGAAGAAAAAATTTAAGTTAATTCGCGAGCTAAACGAGCTAGCTCAAGCTGCCAAGCGAGTCGAGCCGAGCTGAACTTCTAGCTCGTTAGTATAACGAGCCGAGCCGAGCCATAACAAGCCGAGCTATAACGAGCCGAGCTGACTCGATATCCAGCTCTATTGTTGGCTTTTGTGCAACTGCGGAAGCAGCAGGCATTCCATTTTCTAAAATACGCATCGTTCGTCATAAAAAAACTTTAACTCTAGGTGGTATTTATTGGATTTGGAAAGATCTATGGCTTTATGGAGGCCTTGCGAAAATTGGAAAACTCCCTTCTTCTCGAAGAGAAGAAATCATTATTTTGTAAATATTTAGCATGTAGGAGTTTGAACTAAGTCCTGTTCTGGTTCATAGGATTAATTGCTAACTAGATATTTTTTTAGCCCGAGTGCAATAAAAAATAGTGCCTAATAGATGTGATAATTTGCTAGCCAAGTTTATAACTAGTTGATAACTAACTCCAGCTAATTTAGACTCATTTTTGGCCTCAACTAGTAAATAGCCCTAGCTGATCCAATCAAGTCTTAAGTTTCTCCAGCTCTCAAACAATTTTCCAGATCAGTTTGACTAAAAGAATTCTGTTCATGATTTACATATTCATATGGTTCCAATACCACCTTGGTCTCGAGGAGTACAAATATCTTCCATGTGATATTTGAATTCGTCCTCATCCCCTCTCCAAAAAGAATTTAGCCCTAATGCACTCCAGCTTCCTCACATGAACCCCTAGCCTCCCACATGTAACAAGTAGAAGCCCATAAGAAACGTTGGAACGCTGCTAATTAAGGCATAAGTAGTTAATTTCAACCTCGGACATATACTTTCCTTTCCACTGGTCCAATATTTTGATAATATTGTCAATCAAACCACGAAAAGTAGAAATCCCCATGATATTGTAAAAATAGATATATCAGGATATTTTATTGGTAGCTCCTCTAATACGCAATTAAAAATGTAAGCCATCCTTTTATTTGCCTTCCTGATATACCAAAAAACATACGCTTCCCTTCATCCCTCGTGTGCAGTGGCAGACTCAGAAATTGTTTATAAGAGACTAGGCCATTTTGTCACTGCCAACTGAAATCAACTACTAATTAACCCTCCCTGTCCTCTCCCCTCCCCGATTTACCTGCACTCTCCGCCACTGTCAGTGCCAAAACTACCACATATATGTCACATATAGACAGAGTTAAAATGAACCCAAAAAATTGAAATGATATGATGCTTCAACTACATGTTTAGTAGTTCAATAAAATAGTAAAAAACATCGTATGGTACACACAAAAATAAGTGTTTCAACTACTTCATTAGTACTTTTCAGCGAACAAACAATATTTTTCTCTCACAATAAATCAGCATAAGCCAAATTTTAACGAAACAAACATGACATTAATAAATGTTCCATTTAGTTGTGTGTGGGTGGGTGCTGGGGGATAAGATGTCGAAGTCTTCGTTCTTCATTTTGATTGATGATTGTACTTTCAATTTTGAATAGAGTAAAACTGCAAACAACACGAACAGGAAATTACAGACTAGACAGTAGAGAATACTTAAGTTTGGAGTGTGTTTTTGCGGTTGATAAGCCGACTAATGCTGCTTTTGCGGTTGATAAGCCGACTGATGCTGTTTTGTTGTGAGAGAAAAATAATATACCATGGCTGATAAGTCGAGTTAATAAGTTCAAGCGAACAGGGCAGAGTAGACGTACATGAGAAAACTGTGAAGGCTAGACTGTCGAAACGGAGCTATCGGCCTGCACCTTGTGAGCTATCGCGGTGCCACAAAGCTGCTAGGGCGCACGGCAGCATGGTGCTGCTGCTCTGCCTGCGCCCTGTCGCTTGCTACCGATTAGCCTACATGAGCATGACAATGGGAGAGCAGGGAACAGGCCAGCAACCGAGATGAGTAGTCAAGGGCTGAGGGTGTCAGCAGCCCGACACCGACAGGTGACGTCCTCCGCACCGACAAGGCCCTGAAGACTAAGTCCTTCGTGCCAAGAAGGCTTCGGAGACGGGCGCGTTCAGATGGCAAAATATTTGGGGAAAAATTCCTGTAGCAATTTCGTTGTTATTTGGTAAAATTTATCCAAACATGGACTAATTAGGCTCAAAAGATTCGTCTCGACATTTACAGACAAACTGTACAATTAGTTATTTTTTAACCTATATTTAATGCTTAATGCATGCGTCTAAAGATTCGATGTGACGAGTACTATGCAAAATTTTTTGGGTCTTCTGGGGATCTAAACATGGCCGAAGACTTCTGCGCCGAAAAGAATTCGGAGATGAAGACCTATGCGTCGAGAAGATACCAAAGACAAAGACTTCGGAAATGAAGACCCGAACGTTGAGACCTGCATGCCGAGCAAAGCCGATAAATCATGTTATAGAAGCGGCGAAAGGAGCTGAAGCCCAAAGATGAAGATATCTGGAAGATCAAGGCACTTGAAACTAGAAGCCTCGAGAATTAGAACATATATAAGCTAGATACGTATGCGTGCACATTTCTCCATGCCCTTTTTCCCATAGGGTTTTTAGAATGGAGTAGTGAGGGGCGCACATGTAGGTTGCGAAGGACAATCCTCTTTTTGTGGCAGGTACCATAATTAGGAGTACCCAAATCAAGATAAAAAAAATCACCCGGTCTCCCCAGTTAAGGGAAACAATCTAGCAAGGGGAAACGGGGTAAATCCCCCCTTGCTGGGCTTCCAGTAAAACATGTGAACAAACCAGCTCATCTTCCCGCTCCATCCGAGGCTTCACCCGGGGGGTCTCGGAACACCTCCGATTCACCTAACGCCTCAGCACTGGGGTCTCGGATAACAGGCCAACCTACGACGTCGTCGCCACCTCGTCTGAGCCCCGGAGACAGTTTCATCCATCTCCGACTCGTCCGAGACTGGCCTCTAACGCCGCTCCCCTATTGGTGCGCTCGAGACCCCCTGTGACATCACCACGTTCTCACGTCTGTCCGAACAGGCCAGGAATGACCGGGGTCAAATCACCACGCCATCGTCTGTAACAGGTATGGGGAAGAGCTGCTGACCACTATGCCACCCATACTGCACTATACCCACGATTCGTGTGTGCGCAGTGTACGGAATAACCACCCTGGGCCACTATTCCCATGATCGGGATAAGATCGGACCATGATTCCCGCCTCCAAGGCCTTGACCCTCTACACCAGTCAAATTACAAGGACGAACATGCCATGTCGGCTATAGGATCAGGTATGACAGGGCACATTGCTACAACATTGAAGGATAGAAACCACTCCCCCAATAGTGGTGCCCATGCCTGGACACGTAGCAGCAGTACCAAAAGTACCGACGCCATGCCTCCACAATGCAGATCACATCGCCACCAGATAAAGGCTCTCCCGAGGCCCCTAGAAAGGGTCACGCCACACGCCAACATTTTGTAACTCTGCACCTCAAGACTATAAAAGGAGCATGCAGGGATCGTTCCAGGAGGACGGAAGACAACCCAAAAAAAGAACATCCACCACAACCACTCCAAGTTAGTCACGAACTGATAACTCTCCTAGACCTTGCGAGGGCACCAGGAGAGTCACACACACCCGCACCCTCCACTCACACCATGAGACTTGGGAGATCTTCCCTCTCTCACATTCGCTTGTAACCCCTACTACAGGCACTTCAGTGCAAGATAATACGGAACTCCCCTCCCCCACTGGACGTAGGACACTTCTCGGCTCGAACCAGTATAAATCATCTGTGTTCTTCTTGCACACCATCCAGATCCCTGACGTGCAGACACTCAATTACTCATTGGTGCTAGGACCGCCGTTTCTTACACCGACAGTTGGCGCGCCAGGTAGGAGGCGTTTGCGCGTAATGACTAACCATGTCTGTAGGGTCCAGAATGGCTACATCGTCTCACCTCCACCCGATGAGCATGTCCTCGGTGGCCAGAGGCAACGTTAGCCTCACCCCGGGCTCCCACATCTAGTTCGGGAGTCTCCAGTTCATCATCACCAAGGAAGGCAACGACCTCGACCTCGTCCCACCAACCAACAAGCCTACCGACTTCCCCGAGCCCGTAGATGACCTACGACGCCGTTCCGATGAGCTGAGGAACACATGGCCAAACAAGTTCAGCTTGCCTGGTCTACCGCAAGCTGCTCAGTCCCGCCATGACAAAAAGGTTCACAGGCCGTCGACTAATGCTCACCATCTTAGCCCCAAAGCAGGTGATGGGGACGTGATTCCCGATCTTCCGTCAGGTTCAAGATAACTATCGATTTGGTCGGAAGCGACACATCGATCCGGCTTCAGATCACAAAGACCCGAACCCTGCAACCTTAGCACCACGTCTCCTCTGGTTATCAACTGTGTCACAATTCGGTTGACCTCGCCACGAAGGCTAATCCCTGCCGCGAATCAAAGAACACAAGCAAGAACAAGATAAAACGCAATTCAATTAAAGTGATAATTGCGGATATATGATTAAGCACTCGAAGTTGGGGTCTCGCAAACCGATAACGACGACTGTTCAAAGATTGATCTAAAGCAAAACTCAAACCCTAACATAGGTGGTGGCTACTGATTATAAAGCCTAAGGGGCATCCAAGGACCTCTACTCACGTCTCTAAGAAGTCTCGACACGTTACAATGGCCAAACGGCCCAAAAGACGGCGACGCAGCGCCCTGACAGATTCTGGACGTCAACTTGTTTCGATCATTCCCATTGACTCCAATAGAATTTGGGCCTCAAACTAAATCCATTGGTTAGCTTATGAAATTATCTTTCCATCCATATATGGATCATCAAAAACGGAGTCCGGATACGTCCTGGGAGTCCATTTTACTACAGACTGGTCCTGGATCCCGAGATGGACTCGAACTTGATATGGATTGGGCCTCCAACTTGGCTTGGGCGCCCTTGCTTGACTCCTAAGGTGGTGGCCAAGGAGGAGGACATCCTTGGGCATCTCTTAGGTGTTCTCCATCTTCTTGGGGCATGCTTCAACTTGGGCCTGGGTCCCAAGTGTGAATAACAAGCCCGCGACGACGCCGTAGCACCCGACAGAAATAGCGGCAGAATGTCTTGATGATTTGGAGGCCTTGCCAATGTGATATTGAGGTGGGACCAGATCTATTTGAAAGTTCCATTAAGTGCTCATTGACCTCGATCGCACTCCAGATGGATGAGTTATGGCTTTCCCAATGAAGCACTATCGAGCTGCCGACGAACCGAAAGTTCAACTTTGATGGACTTGCACTTTGAGATACATTTGTACCTACATTTAAATAACGACATGTACATGTGGAACCAAGTGAATTGTACCCAAAATTACTATGCAAATATAGGAACGAGTGCACCTTATAATCAATGGTCATATCTGTTGGTGTCATGTCCTCATCAGCAGGTGAAGTACCGCAAGATCTACCACAACAGCTCGAGCGCGCCATCGCTGACACCCTAGCATCGACGGAGACGAGCTCTAACTCTAACTTCAAAGATGACTACGACAACAACTACCAAGCAGCACCAGCTTCACTGAACTTCAGAGGATGCAACGCTTTTTACTCGTCAGCGACTACCTCCTCAACGACGAGCCGCTCCACGACGATTTCATTGATCGCTTCGACGGCTATGAGCTCTCATGGCAGTAAAAGGGACAATCAGGCCTCGCCACAACATTCAATTTGCCAAGCCTACCCCCCGTTATCTTCATCATTAATACCGCTTTTACTCGCTCTTAAAAGTCTCTATGAACTGATGTTTCTCTTTTTTAACTCCCTTGTAATACCGTATGTGTAAATGCATCATGCGCGTGCATCATACATGCCTCATACATGTATTCTGCATATGTCATATCGCACCATTTGCACATGGTCCGAACCCAGGCCCGGAGTTCGTAGGCTGGCCCCGCGAGAAGGTTTCGACAGCCGCTCCGGCCCAACAGAGTGAGGGATGGTATGTGGGGAGTGGCACGATAGAGGCCAACACCCAGGTGCCTCAAAGCACCATATGGGACTCCCCGAACCATGTTTGAGCCTTGACGAACACTGATTTAAGGGTTTTTCATCAGAGAAAGGCGACGAGCCACCGGAGTCGTACTGGAATGACCCTAGTTACCCTGAATCAATCATCGAGGGTACGAGGTCGGTCACTAGATACCTATGTCAGATCCTCAGCGAACAAGATCTGGGACCTCACTCGAAATGAAATACCCGCTAGCAACTCAAACGAACACCACGAAAGATGGCCCCACTTGAGGGGGATGACGTGCCGCTGTCCAACCCCTCCTTCTTTGCGAAAAAGATGCGAGAGGGGAATGCATTGGGCCTCCTGACCGGATCATACCCACGAGGCTTGATTTTTGGAGGCCCAGTTTCATTTGCACGGCCTACCGAGGCTCGTCGAGACCTAAAATATGGGGATAGATCACCTAGAGCCTAGAAGGTGCCCTAGGGGCAAAAAAGTCTGGCCGAGGGACGTCCCATCCGCATGCCAATCTCAGGCGTCGCCGACCTCGCCTCGGGCCACGGAGCGACAGGGGTCATGTCGATATTAAGATCCTAACCATGCCTCGGGGGACGTACCTCCCCTAGGAGACTCCACCACGCGTGCCACCGGCGGTGCTCCGGTGGCTTCCCTTACTAACAAAACGAATTTCACAGAACAAACAACAAGGGAGCTTAAAACTACTATGTTAATCCATTTCATGATAACTGATAAAATAAAAATATGCCAAGCGTCACCAGCCGATAAAACTAACAAAATAAAAAAGAAAAAGCCCTAAGGGGCAGCGTCATGGGGGAGCTCCGCGAGGATCTGCTGCACGGGGACGAGGGCAGCCACCGCCTCCTTGGCCGGGCTATAGCGAGCCACCAGGTCCTCATGAAGGCGCAGTGGCTCCTCCGTAGGAAACCCGTCGACCTTGATGAGGTCAGCTCCCACCGATAGCTCCTCCATTGCCAGGGAAACCCCGGTGCTGCGGCGGACGCCGCTCTCGATGGCGGCGGTGACGCGACAGCGTGCAGCCCAGAGCTGGTCTTCCCTAGTGCTCGGGGCAACCCCCAGGTAGTCCAGAAAAGCATCCACCGCGGTGCGGAGGCCCTCCAGCTCCATGGTCACCTCTGACACACACAAGATTTCACTCACGATTAGAAAAGAGCACCGAGCTATAGATGGAGAAGGAGGAAGATAGAAAAGAAGAAAACCCACCAACACCATGGTGATCAGCGTCGTCCAGCTGATGGAGGAGGACGTTCGCCCTTCCTTCAACATCCGCTACCACCACGTGAACAAGCGCCCGCTCCTCCGCCTGCTCCACCCTCGGCGCCAACGGGCCGACCAAAGCCCTAGGGAAGACATGGCGAGGGCAGAGGCTTCCCATTGAGATGCCACCAGTACGTAGCTGGCGGCCCCTCCCTGTGAAAACCCGGTCGTCCATCCGGCGATGCTGCACCGCTAGGGGACCGTCCACCTCCTCGGACCGCTGCGGTGAGTTGTCACGCGCCATCGAGATCGTGGGATTGTGCTAAAGAGATAGTGGAAGAGAAAAGTGGAGAGTGGAAGGTGGCAATAGGTGTGGGAGGAGCGAGTGCCGAGCCGGGTATAAATAGGATCCAGGCAACCGTTCGGCTGCGCAGCCGCCTAGAACCATCAATGCGATCTCGGAACTCGAGCCGACGTTCCCACTTCCCGCTAAAATCGAGTAATAGTACCGCCCCTTCCACTTCCCTCGATTAAATCTCGACGCTCCCACTCACTGCAACGCACTCGTCTAACTTCCAAAACCACGGATTCTCAGAACGGACGACGGGCCACATAAGAAGCAAGCATTCTCCGAATAAGGTTTTGACCAGAGGCCCTCCCTCGAACTCAATTACAACCCACATCGAAAACCTCATGGTAATAACCAACTTGGCCCATCAACCTCTGGTCAACACCAAGAGGCCTAAAAGTGGAAGCCACAGAGCGTTAACAGGCCTGGTGGCTAACCCCACTAGGGGGATGGACAAAGGGACCGTCTCCCCGGGGCCCCCTCCTTCCTAGACTGTTGTAAGACATAGGGCTCGAGTGAAAGGTCTTGATGGCTAGAGGGGGGGTGAATAGCCTTTTAAAAAATTCTACAAAGACAAGCTAAACAAGTTTATCAATATAACAAATAGCGAGATGCGAGTTTTGCTTAGCCTACGGGGTGTTTGCAAGCCACCTATCCAATTCATAATTCTAGTAAATTTGCACTCAACCGCACAAGTCAAACCGCACAACTTAGCTACACTAAAGCTGACTAGCTACACAAGCTAAGAGATACACTAACAAACTAGCAAGGTAACTAAGAAAATAATACAAGAGAGAGTTAGAAGGGTATCACCGAGGGCACGAAGTATTGAGCCAACCAATCAATATGATCAAGAGATGAATTCCACAATACACAACCACCAGGATCGATTAATCACAATAAGAATGATGACACGAAGATTTATCCTGAGGTTCACGTGCTTGCCGGCACGCTAGTCCCCGTTGTGTCCCTCTTCACCACGTGGTTCGGTGGCTAATCGGTGTCACACCGAGCCTCTCAAAAGACGCCACAAGAACCTACCAAATGGCAAAAGGTTGCAAATGACACGAGCAATCCACTAACGTTGCCTTTGTCGCTTCGCCGAGGTAGGCACAAACCCCTCACAATCACCGGAGGTGGCCAAGAACAATCACCAACTCTTGCCAATGCCTCCAAGCTACTCCAAGCCGTCTAGGTGTGAAGGGTCGAGATGGCGGACTAGAGGGGGGGTGAATAGTCCTTTCTAAAAATAATCGAGTCGGCAAACCAAAACAAATGCGGAATTAAAACTATCGGTCTAGCCAAGACTACACCCCTCTATCTAAGTTCACAAGCACCTCACAAAGATCCTAATTATGTAACTAAGGTGCTTTCCTTAGCAAGAGCTCTCCTAAACAATTCTAGAGCAAGGTCACACAAACCTATGCACTAGTACTTTAGCAAAGCCGGGGAGCTCCTACACAATTCTAGTAAGCAAAAACACGAAGCCACCTATGCTCACTAGCCATGCTCAATAGCAAGGCAACTAATGCTAAACTAGAGAGCGCAAATTACTTAGATACACAAACTAAGCAATATGACTAACAAGGTTACACAAACCAAATTAGCCACGCAACGGGAGCTACTTCTATGCTACACAATCAAGAAGGTAACTAGCAAACTACACAAGCAAACTAGTTACAAGAGCAACTACACAAGCACAAGTATATGAATGTAAATATGAGCTTGTGAATCGAAAGCAAACCACCGAGAAGATGTACACAATGTTGACACGGTGGTTTTTCACCGAGGTTCACTTGGTTGCCACCAAGCTAGTCCCCATTGTGGCGATACACCCACTTGATGGATCACGAGCTAATTGACTATCAAGAGTCAAACCCTCAGCGGGTGCCGCACATCCACTCTCAAGATGGGGATCCTCCAAGCCACGAGCTTTACTAGAGTTGCTCTTCGTGATCCCCGCGGGGTGAGCACAATCCCCCTCACAAATCCTCCTCCGGAGCCACGCACAATCTCCACGCGTGCTTCAATGGAGTCGCAAGCCACCAAGCCATCTAGGAGGTGGCAACCTCCAAGAGTAACAAGCACCACCGGCTTGCAACTCGATCACCTAGTGCCACTCGATGCAATCCTCATGATGCAACGCACTAGAATCGCTCTCTCACTCGATCGGATGATCACTATCAAGCTCAAGTGAGTTAGAGGGCTCCCAAGCACACCAACACAAGCCACCAAGGCCTAAGGGTGCTCAGCTACCGGCCAAGGCTGGCCAATGCATCTATTTATAACCCCACGGTCAAATAGAGCCGTTACCCCTTCACTGGGCAGAAATCGGGTCGACCGGACGCGCCGGTCGAACTGACCGGACGCGCTGCACCGCGTCCGGTCGCCATGCGCCGTCCACGTGTCTTGCTGCGTTCAACACCGAACGCCCGATCTCAACAGTCACTGCGCGCCAACGGTCAAACGCGATCGACCGGACGTGCTGCCCAATCGACCGGACGCGCAGGTGCGCACAGTACCTACGCGCGCGACGCACCGACCGGACACGCTCCACGCAACGACCGGACACGACAGTGCCAGCGTCCGGTCGCGGTCCAGAGAGCTCCCAACGCGACCGGACACGTCCGATTAGCTTTACGCCACGCGCTACACTTCTGGGCGCCTGACCGGACGCGCCGGTCCCACGAGTGACCGGACGCGCCGGTTACAAACCCTAGCCCACGCGCCTGACTGCTGCGCTGAACTGACCGGACACGTCCGGTCACCTCTGTGACCTCCGTTCGCCTCCGTTTCTTTTCCGACTTCCGGCGAGGGAGAGAGGAACCCAAACCCCTCTCTACCGCTCAAACTCCACCGCCTTCGCAAATGTGCCAACACCAACAAGTGTTCACCACTTTGTGCACGTGTGTTAGCATTTTCACAATCATTTTACCGAAGGAGTTAACCACTCAACTTGCCACGCCACTCGATCCTAGCAACGATGCATAGTTAGATCACTCGAGTGGCACTAGATGACTGATATGCAAACAAGTTTGCCCCTCTTAATAGTACGGCCATCTATCCTAAACCCGGTCATCAACTTCTCTACACACCTATGACCGGTGAAATGGAAATGCCCTAGGTTATACCTTTGCCTTGCGCATTCCACTCCATCTCCATTGATGTTGATGCAACACATGCACCAACCATATCACAAAATGATATGATCCACTTCATATCATCACGTGACCGTATTGGTTCATCGATCTTGACCTCACTTGCTCTTCACCGTTGCCTCGGTCCTTCGGCGCCAAGCCATCACACAACTTGCCTTTCACCCTAGCAACCGGTCCATCAAGCCAAGCCTCATCTTGATCTTCTCCACCTTGGTCACATGACTCCATGTCATGTCTTATGTGCATTAAGCTCCTTCATGACATCATCACATGTGGACTAATTTCCTGTGTATCTCACATAAACACAATTAGTCCACCTAAGGTTGTCACTCAATTACCAAAACCAAACAAGGACCTTTCAATCTCCCCCTTTTTGGTAATTGATGACAACTCTACAAAGATATGGAAATTAAGCTTTTTCAAGCTAGCACTTCACACAAGTGTAAATTGCTAACTTGTTTTGGATTTTATACTACTTATCCAACATTTAAGCTCTATGTCAAGAATTGGATAAGCACCATAAAATCCAACTTGGTAGTGATAACTCCCCCTACATATGTGCTCAAAAGGTTTGGTTTCAAGCTTGCACATATGCATAAATATGAAATTTGTGGGAGGGTTAGCACTACTAAGTGATGCTAAGGTGTATAGAATAGACCTTTGTAGCTCGATACCAATTAGTAGCTTGATACCATTTGAAAATCACAAGTTTACCATCATCCTTAGCATCATGAGTAGCTAGACATCAAAAACACTAGAAACCCCGTGAGATCAACATTATAAGCATGGTTCTAGTTTTTGCATGTGTCGGTACCAACAGTATGGGGGTACCCACATCCATCGCTAATAAAAAACTAAAACGACTGAAACCGCAATAAAAGGCAGCCCGCCTCGACCGCGTATCCGGTCCGTCTCGTACGAGGCCCGCTCGACGGAGAGCCTCAACCGCGCTCCGTCTCTGACTCGTACGAGGCGCCCTCGACGGGGGCGTCTCGACCGCGCCCCGCCCCGTACAGCAAAATACCTCGACCACGCTCCGACCCGCGCGAGGCTCATCCGCCCCCTGAGAAAAACTCCGACTCGCGTGAGCCCGGGTCGAGCGTCTCGACCCCCTCTCTTTACCTACCCCAGGACAAAAGCCGTAGCATTTAATGCGATTACCTGCTACCACCTACCGGCATGGCTACGATCAGGGGTGACGTGGGAACAGTGCCAGTGTCAGTCCTCACTGTTGTACCGCCCATCCCGTGATGGGAGGTGAAAATCGTCACTGTGCCCACCTTACCATGCACTGTACGTCACTAGTTACCCTCGAGGGAGGACACGACAAAGCCCGTACACCGCAATCCCGGGGATTCGGACTTATCCATTCGGTCTCGACCCGGCCTCGACCCGGCCTCGACGCCCAGCGCAGTTCGACAGGGAAGAAAGGCAGGCATGGCACGGTGCTCCGGGTCATTTCATCGACTCATCCTCTACGTCACCATGGTGTCCAGGGATGGCCGACCATTCCCAGGGCACGTCGCTACAGTCGCCTCAACAGGGATCGACAAAACATCATCTCAAGGCTCCCCATCGTCTTGACCTCCTCTCGCCCTATAAAAAGGCAGGCCAGGGCTCTACAACAGAGATGGAAGGGACGAACCAACACAACTCAGAGATCAACATCTCCAGCAATCACCCGTGTACTCTTTTTTTTCCTCTCTTTGAGACTTGGGCTCGACGCCCTCTCTCGCAAGCTTGTAACCCCTACATGAGCACCTCGGTGCAAGGAAATACAAACCTCTCCCTCCCCACTGGACGTAGGGCCTTCTTTTGCCTGAACCAGGATAAACCCCCGTGTGTTCTCCTTGCATCACCATCCAGGAAAGGGACACGCAGCATTTACTTGTTGGTTTAGGGCCCCCTCGGGACCGAACACCGATAGTTGGCGCGCCAGGTAGGGGATCGCTACGTGCCAACGTCGCTTTCCCGCCATTTTTTCCTGGATGGCTGACCCCGAACGCCCTATTCCGTTGGCCACGGTGATCTGGTTTGGGAGCTTGGAGTTCATGTCGCTTGGCTATGGCTACGATATGGTCCTACTCCCGCCTAGGCACCCAACCGATGAGGATTATGAGCTCTCCCAGCCTGGGGGAGCAATCCGCCGGTACCGTCGCTCCAGGCAGGCGCGAGCCACCCGACGACGACGAGCCCGGCGCAACCATTGTCTTCACCTCGCGGAGGGTGATGGGATCCCCCGGTCCGGCACCCCCAGCCAGGCGCCGGCCCAGATTTCCTCGTGGAAGGTCTAGGTAGGATGAGCTTGACTGAGGGTAACATGCCGATGGAGAATCCCGCCGCTCCCCCGCCCGGTGAGACACCACTGCCCGGAGCATCCGTTCCGGCGTGGACGGTGACATCTCCATCGCCATTCCCGTTTGGGCTAGACTCGGCCGCCCGGACCTATGCTTCATCCGTAAGCACTAGCATGAGTACCTACGAGGAGCTCCCCGGGCACCATCTACGCTCCACTCTGGACCTCATTGCGTCCACGCCGGCCTCTGATTATCTGGATTCTACGGAGACTCCGGAAACAAGGCCCCGTGAGACCGCCTCCCGGCGTCGCGATCACGGGAGCGACTTGCGACGGCCTCACATTCCCCCGTCATACTATTACTTTGGCGCTCCTGACTCTGACTCGGCTGATGACACCTATGATCCGACCCGCGAATGCTTCAACATCGATGTTGAAAGCATGTCGGAATCGGAGGACGAAGAGCCAGTCGAAGGAAGGCACACGCCACCTCATGTCGAGCTTCCTGCCGAGCAAGATGACCCTCAGCTCCTTGTGGATCAAGGAATGCAACTCGAGCAGATTCGTGAGTTGCAGGATAAGCTTGATGAGGAACAGGAAAACCTGCATCTACTCCAACAAACCCTCGAGCGTGAGCGCGCGGAACGCGCACTTGGCGGGAGAGCTCGCGAGAGAGCTCGCGACGTCAATCGTCGCATCGACGAGGACCGGGTGGTCGATCCCCCGGTTTTCGCTCGAGCCAGCCAGAACATCGTCACCGCCGCCATGCTCCTCTGCAACATGCCCAAGCCGTCAAACCCCGACGCCCGTCAGGCTCGAGATGAAATCCGAGAACTTCTCGAGACCGCTGCCATGCAGCAGGCCGAGAGCTCTGCCTCGAGGCGACGCGAGCCTGCCTCAGAGCGGCTCGCCGAGCCCTCCCGATAGGAGAGAGAGGCCTCGGTTCATCCTGAGCCTGCCCAACGGATTCGGATGGCTCCTGCCCCTGAGCCCATCGCTGACGATCGTGAACCTCGAGACACCCGCGGCAACATCGTCGAGCGCCGCACGCGCAAGCACGGTGACGGTGTGGCTCGAGGCTACCACGTGCACAGGGGCGGGTGCTACGATAGCTCGGAAGATCGTAGCCCTTCACCCGAGCCTCCGGGCCCTCGGGTCTTCAGTAAGGCTATCCGCGAAACGATACTCCCGGCTCGGTTTCGCCCTCCCACGACTCTCACCAAGTATAACGGCGAGACCAAACCCGAACTTTGGCTCGCCGATTTCCGCTTGGCGTGTCAGTTGCGAGGAGCCACCGACGACCGGGTCATCATCCAACAGCTCCCCCTGTTCCTCTCTGACACCGCTCGAGCCTGGCTCGAGGATCTCCCGCCTCAGCAGATCCATGACTGGGACGATCTGGTGAGGGTGTTCGAGGGCAACTTCAAGGGGACCTACATGCGCCCCGGCAACTCATGGGATCTTCGAAGTTGCAAGCAGAAACCGGGTGAATCCCTCCGGGATTACATCCGGCGCTTCTCCAGGCAACGTACCGAGCTCCCCAACGTCACCGACTCCGACGTAATTATGGCCTTCCTCTCTGGCACCACCTGCAAGGAGTTGGTCCGAGAGTTGGGCCGTCACACCCCACTCACTGCCAACGGATTGATGGGCATCGTCACCAACTTTGCCGCCGGTGAGGAGGCAGTTGGTGCCATCTTCGGCGGTGAGCAGGACAAAGGGAAGCAGAAGGTCGACGACCCCTCGGGCTCCAGCCGGGGCTCCAAGAGAAACAACCAGAAGAAGAAAAAGGGCCAGCAGGGCAAGCTTGAGGCCCCGACCGATGAGCTTGTCGCTGCTGTCGAACGCAAGAAGCCTCGAGGCCCCCTCGGCGGGGGCATCTTCGACAAAATGCTCAAAGAGCCGTGTCCCTACCACAAGGGACCCACTAACCATAACCTTAAAGATTGTCACATGCTCCGCAGGTACTTTGAGGGCACAGGCGGTAGGAAGGACGACAAGAAGGAAGACCCCAAGGGTGACGACAAGGATGAGGGATTCCCTGAGATCCACGACTGCTTCATGATCTACGGAGGACCCTCGACCCGCCTCTCGGCGCGCCAGTGCAAGCGAGAACGGCGTGAGGTTTTCTCCGTACAAACGGCGGTCCCCTGCTTCCTTGATTGGTCTGCGGTGGCCATCACTTTCGACCGTGATGATCACCCAAACTATGTCCCCAATCCAGGAGTCTACTCGCTCGTTGTTGACCCCGTCATCGCCAACACACGCCTCACCAAGGTGCTCATGGACGGCAGAAGCAGCCTCAACAATATCTACTCCCAGACCCTCGACCTTCTGGGGGTCGAGAGAGCGCGCCTCCAACCTAGCGTCGGGGGCTTCCACGGAGTCGTGCCAGGGAAATGGGCGGAACCCCTCGGATGGGTCGATCTGCCTGTTTGTTTTGGCACACCGGCCAACTTCAGAAAGGAGACTCTCACTTTCGAAGTAGTCGGATTCCGTGGAACGTACCACGCTATCCTTGGGCGCCCATGCTACGCCAAGTTCATGGCAGTCCCAAACTACACCTACCTCAAGCTCAAGATGCCAGGGCCAAACGGTGTCATCACTGTAGGGCCCTCGTATGAACATGCCTACGAGTGCGACGTCGAGTGCGTCGAGCACAGCGAGGCTGTTTTGGAGTCGGCGACCTTGGCTGCAGACCTCGACGGTCTCGCCAATGAGATTCCTGACCCAAAGCGCCATGCCGGCAGCTTCGAGCCCGCGGAAGACGTCAAGGTTGTGCCCCTCGACCCCGCTGATCCCAAGGGAAAGGCGTTGAACGTCAGCGCCACCCTCGATCCTAAATAGGAAGCAGTGCTCGTCGACTTTCTCCGCGCAAACGTCGACATCTTTGCGTGGAGTCCCTCGGATATGCCGGGCATACCCAGGGAAGTCACCGAGCACGCCTTGGAGATCCGGGCCGGATCCAAACCGGTGAAACAACGCCTGCGTCGCTTCGACGAGGAGAAGCGCAGGGTCATCGGCGAGGAGTGACACAAGCTGTTGGAGGCCGGATTCATCAAGGAGGTTCATCATCCTGAGTGGCTAGCTAATCCTGTATTAGTTAGGAAAAAAAGTGGGAAATGGAGGATGTGTGTAGACTATACTAGTTTAAATAAAGCATGTCCAAAAGTTCCCTTTCCTTTGCCACGCATTGACCAAATCATTGATTCCACTGCGGGATGTGAAACTCTCTCATTCTTAGATGCATACTCCGGCTACCAACAAATCAAAATGAAGGAGTCCGACCAGTTTGCGACTTCGTTCATCACCCCATTCGGCATGTATTGCTATGTTACGATGCCCTTCGGTCTCCGGAACGCAGGGGCTACGTACCAGCGATGCATGCAGCACGTTTTCAGAAAGCACATCGGGTCGACCGTCGAGGCTTATGTCAACGACATCGTTGTCAAAACAAAACAAGCCGACGATCTGGTCAACGACCTCGACGTTGCGTTCAAATGCCTCCGGGCAAAAAACATCAAACTCAATCTAGAGAAATGCGTCTTTGGCGTCCCACGAGGTATGCTTCTAGGGTTCATCGTGTCTAAACGTGGCATCGAGGCCAACCCTGAAAAAATCTCTGCAATAACCAAGATGGGCCCCATCCGAGATCTGAAGGGCATACAGAGGGTCACAGGCTGCTTGGCGGCACTCATCCGTTTCATTTCGCGCCTCGGCGAAAAAGCACTCCCCCTGTACCGTCTCTTGAAGAAATCGGAGCATTTTTCCTGGACCCTCGAGGCTGAGGAAGCTCTCACAAAACTCAAGGCCACACTCTCTAATTCACCAATTCTCGTCCCTCTGACCCCGGGAGAACTGCTCCTACTTTATGTCGCCGCGACAACACAAGTAGTCAGCGCGGTCCTGGTTGTCGAGAGGGCCGAGGAAGCACATACCTTGCCCGTCCAGAGGCCGGTCTATTTCATTAGCGAGGTGCTCTCGGAAACTAAGGTACGATACCCACAAATCCAGAAACTGCTATATGCCATCGTCTTGACACGGCGCAAGCTCCGTCACTACTTCGAGGGCCACCCGGTGACTGTGGTTTCTTCTTTCCCCCTGGGAGAGATAGCCCAGAACCGGGAAGCCTCGGGTAGAATCACCAAATGGGCAGTCGAGCTCATGGGCGAGACCCTCTCTTATGCGCCGCGCAAAGCTATCAAATCGTAGGTGTTAGCAGATTTCCTGGCGGAGTGGACCGATACTCAACTCCCCTCGGTGCAGCTCCAGGCTGAGCTGTGGACCATGTACTTCGACGGGTCGTTGATGAAAATAGGAGCAGGCACGGGTTTGCTCTTCATCTCCCCCCTCGGAGTTCACATGCGCTACGTCATCCGGCTTCATTTTCCTGCGTCTAACAACGTCGCCGAATACGAGGCGCTCGTCACGGGATTAAGAATTGCCGTCGAGCTCGGGGTCCGACACCTTGACGTTCGAGGCGACTCCCAACTCATGATCGATCAGGTCATGAAGAGCTCGAGCTGCCGTGACCCCAAGATGGAAGCCTACTGCCGAGAAGTATGGCACCTCGAGGACAAGTTTCACGGCCTCGAGCTCAACCACATCGCACGCAGGTATAATGAGGCCGCCGATGAACTGGCAAAAATCACGTCCAGTCGAACTACGGTTCCACCGGACGTTTTCGCAAAAGACCTCCAGCGGCCATCAGTCAACCTCGGGCCAGACGGAGGGGTTGACGGGACGTCACTCGACCCCCCACCTGAGGCAGAAGCCCCCTCGACCGGGGCTGAAGCCATGCAGGTGGAAGACTTGGCCCCACCGTCTGACCTCGAGCCTGATTGGCGCGCCCCGTACCTCGACAACCTCAGCCGAGGGGACCTCCCCTCGGATAAGACTGAGGCTCGACGAATCGCACGTCGGGCCAAAACCTTTGTGATCATTGGCGACAGTAGGGAGCTCTACCACCGTAGCCCTACTGGTATCCTCCAACGCTGCATCACAAATGAGCAAGGCGGGGACCTGCTCAGCGATCTACACTCGGGGGCTTGCGGTCACCACGCAGCACCTCGAACCCTCGTCGGAAATGCCTTTCGACAAGGATTCTATTGGCCGACCGCGGTCTCTGATGCTGTCAAGCTAGTACGCTCCTGCGAGGGTTGTCAGTACTATGCGAGACAAACCCATCTTCCAGCACATGCCCTGCAAACTATCCCCATCACATGGCCGTTCGCCGTTTGGGGGCTCGACCTTGTCGGACCCTTGAGAAGGACAACTGGTGGCTTCACCCACTTGCTCGTCGCAGTCGACAAATTCTCCAAGTGGATCAAGGCCCGCCCTATCACCAGCATCAGGTCCGAGCAAGCTGTGCTCTTCTTCACCGACATTATTCATCGCTTTGGGGTCCCCAACTGTATCATCACAGACAATGGCACCCAGTTCACTGGCAAAAAGTTTCTAGATTTCTGCGACAACCACCACATCCGTGTGCTCTGGTCAGCCGTGGCCCATCCAAAAATAAACGGTCAGGTGGAACGTGCCAATGGCATGGTCCTACAAGGCCTGAAACCCAGAATCTTTGACAAGCTAAACAAACATGGCAAAAAATGGGCTGCCGAGCTGCCCTCGGTCCTGTGGAGCCTAAGAACAATGCCGAGTCAAGCCACAGGGTTCACTCCGTTCTTCTTAGTCTACGGGTCTGAGGCAATGCTCCCAACAGATATAGAATACGGATCCCCAAGGTTGAAGGCCTACAACGAAAGAAATAACGACGCCACAAGACAGGACGCCCTCGACCAGCTCGAGGAAGCCCGAGATGTGGCTCTGTTGCATTCTGCCAGGTACCAGCAGGGTCTCTGACGCTACCATGATAGACACATCCGCAAGCGTGACCTCAACATCGGCGACTTGGTACTACGGCGGAACCAGAACACCAAGGGACGGCACAAGCTCACGCCACCATGGGAAGGGCCGTACATCATCGCAGAAGTACTAAAGCCGGGCACCTACAAGCTATCCAACGAGAAGGGCAAAATCCTCACCAACGCTTGGAACATTGAACAGCTACGTCGCTTCTTTCCTTAAAAAGCCTCAAAGCTCTGTAATTTCTTTTTCGTCGATAAAGAATACAGCGATGTTCAAACTTTCGTTTCACAATGAGGAAGGATCGACTCTGCACTCCTAGAATCGACCGTCCCTCGGGGGCTGCAAGGGGGGAACCCCCTGTCCCCGAAAAAAATTCGTATCCTTTTTCAAAAAACAGAACTGTCACCTAAGTCGACAACGCCGCGGAAGTACCCTAAGGCTCAAAGGGCCGTTGAGCCGTGAGATCACTTACGCCTCCGAGGCTACGGTACCTCCACTCACCCCTCACGCCTAGGGGTGTGACCGCATGCTAAGTAGACCTAGTAACGGTTCATAACTTTGAAAAAGAATACATCCCCGGTCACTTCGAATCAAGTTCTTACACGATCCGCAAGGCCGCAAGAGCACCCTGAAGCTCGAGGGCAGTCGAGCCGCGAGATCACTTACGCCTCCGAGGCTACGGTACCTCCACTCGCTCCCTTACGCCAAAGGGCGTGACCGCGTGCTAAGTAAATCATGCAAGAACGTGATTCAAGCGATAAAGGGAAGAAAAAACTCGAAACAAAACTTAACAATCGGTACAAGTTTACATTTCAAGCGTTTCAAGGCCTCCGAGGCCGCCACGACCAAAGTTTTAAACACTAACTTATTACATGGGCCTCTGCGCCTAGATTTGGCTCACAGGCCCTCGTCGTTGGCAGGCGGAACCACCTCGGCTTCAAAAAGCGAGGCCAGACGGCTTCCAGGCTCTTCTGCGGCTTCAATCAGCTCCAGGCAGGCCTTCTCGTTCTCCTCGTCCGTCCGATCTGGGTCTGTGATGAAGCCATCAGCAATGAGCTTCATGTCGAACACAAACCCTGAACGGACGACGGCCAGCGCCCTCTTTACGCCGTGATGGAGGCCGTCCCGTATCTTCTCCCGGGCAAGGCGGCCCAGCGCCGCCATCCGACGGATGAAGGAGTTCCCCGGAACATCTTCCCCGGTGTTGGCGTCGGGCTCGACCCCCAGGCCGTCACACACGGTGGTGATCGCGCCCTGGAGCAGCTGGGTCCTCCGGGTCTCGGCTTCGAGGAGGCTCTGGAAGGAGTTGGCGGATGATTGGGCCTCTCGATTCTCCCTCTCCAGCTCTGAAACACGATAAACAAATTAATACCTAACACGAGGCCTCAACGCCGTGGCTGTAACAGTCATACTTACCCTCGATATGGGTCTGCAAGCCCACGACGTCGTTGTGAAGCCCCCCGCACGACCGCTCGAGCGCCAGGAGGGCGCTGTCCTTGTCGCTGATGGTCGCCTTCAGCGCCTCGATCTCCTGGCGAGCGGACTCGAGAGCCGTGTCCTTCTCCTGGACGGCTCTGTTCAGCGTCATCACTTCGTCCTTCAGAGCACCAAGACGAGCAGTAACCTGCTCGACCTCAACGTTGAAGGCGTCGCGCTGACGGCTGACCTGGGAGACATCCTCCTCGAGCTCCTTCACCCGTGCCGACAGGGGCTCGAGGTCCCTGCGGGCCTGGGCAGCCTCCTCCTGAGCCTTGTCCACGTCGGTGCGCATCACGGCTTCGGCCGCCCAAGCCTGCATCGCCTCCTCCTTCACCGCCGCATACGCGACGCGCAGCTCAGCCATTTCGGCGTTCCGATCGGAAAGCCATTTCTGGGCCTCCTCGACCAGGATCCGTTGCTGAGACAGCGCGGCCCACACGCCACTCTCATCCCGAATGAAGAGTGACTTGCGGTGGGAGTACTCCTTCAGCTCCTGAACGCAATTCAAAAAAACCGAAAGGGTTAAAAAGCCGAGGGAAAAAGACATCAAGAAAACCACGAAGAAAGCCGATGGGTCGATCATACCTCGGTGGCATCCCGTATACTCCGCGACATGGCCTCGGACGCCACATGGAGCAACCGATCAAGGTGCCGGCGGACGCCCTCGAGGTACTCCCATCGGTGCACCTCATCCCTGTCGTTCAGGGTGAAGATGGGCTCGGCGTCAGGGTTCGCGGCGTCCCTAAACTGGAGGGACGGCCCCCCCACCTCGGTATCTCCGCCTCTACCCGCGCTATGGCCAGCGCGGCGATGTCAGACCATGACGACGATGACCCGGCCGGGGCGTCTCCCGGTCCCGCGGAGGGACCGACCTCGCCCGCAGTTCCCGCCTCTCCAACGACCGTCGAGGCACCGGCCTGATCCGCGGCCTCACCGCCCTCGACCCCCATCACTTGTTTCCCTTTGTCCAGGGGGGTGTCGTCGAGGGTAAGTTCCACGGTTACGGGTGCCCGCCCTTCTGAGGGAGCCGGCCCCTCGACCACCGGCGCCTCCGGAGCCGGCCCTTCGATCGCTGGCGTCTCCGGAGCCAGCGCCTCGACCACCGGCGCCTCTTCTTCTGGAGCTCTGGTCGGGGGCTCGACGGCCCCGCCCTCCACCGTACCCGCCAGCTTCGCCGGCGGGTCTTGCTGCGGCCACGGCCCCCTCGCCAGTGCCGCCTCCTATCCCGGTGCCGACGCGACCTCCTCTATGGTCACGTCAGCACCCGCCCGCTCCACGCCGTGGACGGATGCGTCGCCCGTCACGGCCTCGACGGCAGCCGTGGCCGTCGGCGATGGCCAGGGCTCTGCCTCGACCGCACTGGGCGCCACCTCCTTCGCCGGTCCAGACCCCTCCACGGTGGGATCGGGGCCAGCGACCACCGTGGCACCTGCCGCCCCATGCTGTTGTCACAAACGCCCCTTCGCGGCCTCGACCTGGCGAACCCAGGCCGCATCCTGCTCCGCCGTCCGATTACGGACAACGGCGCTGGCCCGCAGCGACTTCACGGGGGTAGGCCCAATCGGCTCCGCCTTCCGCTTTAATCTGCAAAGTGAGAAAAAATGTCAGCCAACGGATCCAGAGAAAGGCAAAACAACCAAGCACGAACACTTACCCGAAAATCAGCACCAAGGGCCTCGACCCCGCGCGATCCGAGCCTCCCGGGACGGCCGATGATGGCCTCGCAGCGGCCCCACCAGCAGGCCGGGCACTCCTTGGGGCCCTGGCCGGCACGCCGCCCTGCGCCTTCTGTGCCTCCGAGGCCAGCTGGCCTCGGGTTCTCACGCCTATCGGTGCCACCACCGATGACGACGCAGGTACCACCGTCCCAGCCCCTGCCCGAGCTTGCGGGGCCTGGGCTGGTGCAGGCATCCCCGTTGACCCCTCTTGCTGGGTCCGGGGTAAAGCGGCCCCTTCCGTCAAGGGGCCCGTCTCCTTCTCCGCCTTCTCCTTCTCCTTTTCCTCCTCCTCCTCCTCGGTCTCCTCGACCACCATGACCAAGGAGGACGACCCCCTGATGGGCTCCAGCAGGGGGCGAATGTCGGGGAGGTCCCCCAGTCCGGTCGCGGCCTCATACCGCGACAGGGCGTCGTCGTCTTCACCGCTGCTGTCGTCGTCCTCCCCCGAGATCGTCTCGGAGGGCGACGGCGCCAGGGGGACCCCATCGATGATCTGCTGGCGCCGGAGTTTCTTCAACGCCTCCGCCTCTTTGGCCTTGCGAATTGCCCGCTTCTTGGCCGTCTCCTTGGTTTGCTTCTTCTTGGAGGCATGCTGGCGTCGAGCCTCCCGGGCGGGCCAGTCCTCTGGGACTGGCAGACGCGTTTCCCACAGCGCCGACAAATCCTACGCGTCGGCCTCGACCAAATCAGCGGAATCCAAAAATAAATGAAACTAGCAAACATACCAGCCCAAAGATACGTACCATGGGCTCGAACCCTTCGGTAGGCCTCATGGGGACCCGGTTGACCTCCTCCACCTTGAAGTTCCCAACCATCTGGCGCGCTCGCCGGAGGACCTCCTCGAGGGCAAGGGACTCGTGGGACATCCGGGTCCCCTCCAGAGATGCCTCCAGAGTCATCTGGTCGAGGCGGAGACGACGCCGGCACAGCGGCATCACTCTGCGGCGATGGAAGGCCGTGGCCACCGCTGCTGCCGTCAAGCCCCGAAGGCGAAGCTGCTGCAGCGCCGCTAGCAGCGGGTCCAGGCGCGGCTTCTCGGCTTCCGGCACTCCGTACGTCCAGCGGTCCTCTCGAGCGGTCAGCAGCGACCGGTGTACCTCGGCAACTGATTTTCATCGTTACGGAGGTAGAACCAACCCTCGTGCCACCCGCTGTTCAAGGAGATGAGGTGAGCTGGGATATACAGATCTGCCCGGCTCGACCTCACCTGCAGGACGCAGCTCCCTACTCGAGCCACGCATAGGACCCCCTTCTCCCCCGCCTTCTTGGCGAAGAGCTCGGCCTTGAAGAGGTGAAGCCACAGATCCCACTGCGGCTCCACCCCTAGGTAGCCCTCGCAGACCGCCGCGAAGATGGCGGCCTGCGCGACGGCGTTGGGGCGAGGTGGTGAAGCTCCACCCGGTAGTAGTGGAGGAGCGTGCGCATGAAGACGGACGCCGGCACGCCAAACCCCCGCTCGTGGAAGCAGACGAAGCTCACCACGTACCCTTCAGGGGGCGCCGGCTCCCGGTGGGCAGGAGGCGGCGTGATCCACTCCGGCTGCGACCGACTCATCCTTGGCCGCAGCAGCCCATCCTCGACCAACTCTTCCAACCTCCTCTCCGTCACCGAGGAGGCGGCCCAGTCGTCGGCGGGGAGGATCTGGCTCTTTCCTGCCATCGGTGCTGTCGGAAGAGGGGTGGGCGAAGAGGATGCGGCGGTGGCGGCGATGTGGGCGGTGAGCGCAATAAGGCAAGGGTGGTCTAAGGTAGAAGATTGCAAGAGCACAAGGGACCGGTGGGGAACGCCGACCCCTAGGCCTTGATTTTATATGCCCAGGCGGAAGCCCAACGGCCGCGCGAAAAGGTAGGAACAGTTTCCCACATTAAATGCGCCCACCTAACCGTTTCCCCCACATCTCGCAGGAGCCGGGCACGTGGCCATCCCCCACGCCGTAACCGAACGCCACGTCGCCCACTACCGCGACGATCTCGCCCTAAAAAGGCGCGCCTGGCTAACGGGCGGGGCGAGATCCACGGACGGATATTCCCAGATATCTGGTAATGGGCTCCGAGCCCACTATAAGTCTCGAGGGAACGGAAGCTGGCCCTCGACCTGGGTTCGACAGCTGCCCTCGAGCGACAGAGCAAGGGATGAACCAACACAACTCAGAGATCAACATCTCCAGCAATCACCCGTGTACTCTTTTTTCCTCTCTTTGAGACTTGGGCTCGACGCCCTCTCTCGCAAGCTTGTAACCCCTACACGAGCACCTCGGTGCAAGGAAATACAAACCTCTCCCTCCCCACTGGACGTAGGGCCTTCTTTTGCCCGAACCAGGATAAATCCCCGTGTGTTCTCCTTGCATCACCATCCAGGAAAGGGACACGCAGCATTTACTCATTGGTTTAGGGCCCCCTCGGGACCGAACACCGACAACATGATAATCACAAGTCTAGCTAACATCCTATGCATGCTAGTTATCAAATCATCATTCAAGTTCTATAACTAGCATACAACACACAAGCATGCATATTAAATATAAAACTTATGCAATGCAAGCAAGCACATGAATATGCACATATCAAATGCAACCAAACAATGTTCATGAGCTTGCTCCCCCTACTTGTGTGCTTCTTTTGTCCAAGAATTTTGATCCTTCTCATTTCTTCAATGTTGCTCCCTCTTTGTCCATCTCCATGTCCAAACTCATCTTCTCATGATATCTTTGTTCAATCTCTTCCCAAACCTCTCTTGGTGCATTGACATATCTTTGTTCCAACTTCTCCCCCTTTGTCATCAATTTCCATAAAGGGCGACATCTCATTGATGCAAAGGCTTGCATTGGGGTAGATGGTTGAGACTTGAATATTGCATTGTTGATGGACATCACCGCACATGTTGGAATGACATTACTTGTATGTTGCTCTTGAGATACCACTTAGGATCTTTGACCTTGATACCATTAGGTGGGGCTCCTCCCCCTATGTCATAGCATGGGTCATTCACTTGATAATCTTGAGCTCTTGTGTGTGAGGGAACTTTCTTCATTTGATGATCACTTAAAGTTGAGGATGTGGCAGAACCGCCTAATCTAA
This sequence comes from Saccharum hybrid cultivar R570, assembly GCA_038087645.1. Lineage (NCBI taxonomy): Eukaryota > Viridiplantae > Streptophyta > Magnoliopsida > Poales > Poaceae > Saccharum > Saccharum hybrid cultivar. The sequence goes on along the minus strand of JAQSUU010000534.1, from coordinate 38,495,016 downwards.
TGCCCTCCCAAGAGTACTTGTCTTCCATTAGACACTAAGTACCCAAGAGAGTGCACAAAATTCTATGATTCCGTCGAGCACACCCGAGGGAGAACTCGAAAATCCACATTTTTACCTCAGGATCATAAATGAGAGATAAAGCTTACAACATCTTTACCATTTCTTACATCACTTTTAGTACAACATCAGGGTAATCCATTGTTTAAATATAACAGCGGAAAATAAAATGTTATCAGAGTTCAGCGGAAATGAAACCATTTAATGATGAGTTAAATATTATCATGATGAACATTTATATACAGGAAATGATAACAGGTAGTAAATCTTTCCCTTGTAAAACATTTTTGGTGAGAGTTATAAATCAACTCTACATCCGCAACATAAAGGAAATCCTCACTGAGCCCACCAGGAGGTTTCCACACACAAATGTCATCTGCAAGAACACCTGTCACCTGCAACAGGGTAGAACAAACCCTGAGTACTCAATTGTACTCCGCAAGACTTATCCGTCAGAAGGAAAGAAAAGACTCCAAGGATATGCAAGGCTATCTGGCTTGTGGTTTATTGCAACTGCATGAAGCATTACTAAAGGTGCATCCTTATATTTAATTTTTATTAGCAGTTATCAGTAGTTCATTAACCAACCATTCTAGGTAAGCACCTGTTCTATTTTCAAGCAAAGGTTGAGCCATCAGAACCATTTTTCCATCTTTCATCTTTCATTTCTTACTACGGTGCCAGAGTGCAGTCAAGCCGTACCGTCATGTAGAAACGGCGATTCGCGAATCAATGTGCCCAGCAGGGTACCCTGAAAAACACACACCTCGCTCGCACCCTAGGCACGAGTGAGACCAACCTGTTCCACTCCTGTCACAGGTTTCCAGGTCCCCGTCCAAACTTGGACTCCTAGCTCCCGTACTTGAGGCCCGGCCTCAATACGGTGCTAAGACCTCCACCTATCCCTGCCTCCAATCAGTCGGTCCCGAAAGAGCCAGAGCCCATGACAAGAGAGTAACAAGTCTTCCTAGCCCCCATCCGCTAGTATATGCTCGGGATAATAAATCTGTGACTTGACCGGGGATCCAGTGCAACGAACGGTCCTTAATCGACACAGGCGGGACAAATGCAACTAGAGCCTCGCTCGGATTGCCCAACCAAGTCCATATCCAATTCCAAGTACAGTCCCGCCCGGTCTCCAATTATTATCCACATATATATATATATATATCATCCATGTGATAGTAACATGATAATAGTAACAATAATATATATCCTATCTCTCGCGAGTGACAGGCAATCACTCGACTTCTACCGGAGTCCTGTAGCATAGCAACCTACACGATCTTGACATACTAGTAAGACTCATGGGATCAGGATATATATATATATGCAAGTGGGTTTCATTCAACTCCTTAAAACTTAATGCACAAGCATAAATAAAGTGTAGCATAATAGAGGTTATGCACCGGGGCTTGCCTGGGTAAACATATCACCAAAGTTAGCATTCCACCATGACACCACGATCATTTGGGCACCATCTTTTCCGCTACTCCGATTGACTCCACGATCCATCGTCGTCCCTATTATGAGATTTACGCGAATGCAACGTAGAGACATAAGCAAAGGATAGCAATCGCAACTCTCGTCGTACAACTACGTCTTGCAAGCTAACGAGCTAGCCACACACCAACTCACTAGGCCACATATCCACTTTGTCGATTCAAATGTTATTTCTCAACAAGTGTTTTAGTTATATAAACCCGACTTGTCGCGTTATTCATTTTATCGATTTACTACATATTCAAACTAGAGCTTATTAATTATCCTAGCAACTAATTATTTTGGAGCTACAAAAATCACAATGGACACCTAGTAATACTAGAAGCTTGTGGTAAAATTTTTAAAGTTAGCACTATCATCATTTGGCCATAAGAATTCCGACAAGTTTATTCTTGAATAAAATGGAGCATCTTACTTTACTTAGAGAACTCCTGAAAACATTATAAAAAAAATATGTGAACCAATTACACCAACAGTTAGTTTATGATTTTAGGAACCTAACCAAATTGGTTTTACCATTTTTGGACTCCTACAACATTGTATATTAATTACACAAGTTTTATTATTGAAACTAATTCAGAAAATGTTCTTGAAACGAAAAGAGCCGGTGGCCACTTATTCAGCCCAGCAACCAGGCGGCCCAGCGTGGGGGCAGCTGTGCGCGCAGTGGGCCGGCCCAACAGGCGGCCCACGGGGGGGGGAGGGGAAGTCCGCACCCGCGCCCGTTTAAGCAAAAGAGACCCTATCCTCTAAGTAATTCATCCGAAGCCCAAACCCTATTTGCATCACTCACTGACATTCACGCTTAACCCCTCGAGTGTTTTCCAATTCTAGCGCGCACGTCCTTGGCGACTCCACGCGCGACGACACGGCGCCGCCCGCGTTCAACGGCCATGCCGGGGCACCGGGGGCCACGACGGCCTCACTGGGAAGCCGAGCGCCATCCAAGGTTCGCGCAGCGATGTTGAGTTGCGATTGGGGACTCGAAGGGGTACCCAACCCTGCCAACCACGGTGGCGGCCGAAGCAACGTGGTTAGCGACGGTGGTGAGGCCATCCCGACAGCTATAACCTCGCAGACCAAAATGAAAAGGCGGAAAAGCATCAAGATCTTACCCCGGACACGTCCACGGTGGTGGTTGAGGCGGAGGCGGCCTGTGCAGAGCTGGCCACGTGCGCGGTGCAGTGCGGCGGCGCACCGAGCTAGCACCCGTGCACCACTCCAACTCCGGCGATGTCTCCAGCCAAGCTACTACGAGCATCGACAACGAACGGTCAAGGGTAGTCTAGGAGTGCGAGCAATCAAACTGACGCCGATCGTGGAAACTTACCCCCAATGTACTCTGTTACGACGGCTAACTGACTGGCGGCCACGGGAACACCAAACTAACCGGCAACCGCAAACCTCAGGTTCTCGATGTGGGTTGGGAAGCTAGAAAACCTCCACGGCGGTTCTCGGGTGCAAGGAATTGGCTTGGGATGGTCGGGGCTATGCGAATTTGTAGGTCGAAGACAGCTCTGCTTCGGCCATGCCGTGGAGCGTGGAAAAAACTTAGATGGCTCGGTCGAGGTCCTAGGTCGACTTACACACAGAGTCAGTGGCGTGCAGTGGGGGTAAGCACCGTGAGCTCGTCGTCTAATGTTGGGACGGGGCGACCTTGACTCGGCGGGAACGTGCCGTGCGCACCGAGATGGGACGGCCTGTCCATGGCATAACATGGGGAGCAAGGCGGGCAATGACGCGTTGCATCGCCGTAAAGACCGGGGTCATGGGCCTAGACTAGGCGACAGGTCCGAGCTCGAGCCCCGCCCTTGTCTTGACGGGTTGTGGCGGGCACTGGCATGCACGGGCGGCAGCGGTGCAGTGGCCTTGGCCGGCCGCAGCAGCGGCACAGGCACGCGGCCACGAACGGTGTGGTGTGCGCGCAGCAGCTCAGCACGGCGACGCACGAGAGCACGGTCGGCGCAGCTGCCGGCAGTGCGCGGCACAGCAGCGGTAGGGCAGCGCGACGACCGGTGAGGGGAGTAGCCTGTGAGCGCCAGAGCGTGTGGTGATCACGCACACCAGACCAAACGGTCGGAATCGTGCGTTGCACGAAATTTAAAGCGTGCCAATCTTCGAACCTAGCTCGGTTGGGGCTTAACCAAAAACTGTAACCTAAAGCCGATACTAGCACCCAACTGGAGAAACAAACCTCGTGTCTAAAGAGAGACCAGAGAGGGAGATAGAGAAGCGCCAAAAGGAGCTAGTTGCGGGAACATCGGTTCACGAGCAGAGCTCAAGGACACAGATCATAACACGTTCTAACGACGTTTGGTCAATTTTTAAGAAGACAGCGAGACACCCAACATGACCACTACCTACCCGGTGCTCAAGAGCCTACTTTGAAGTAACCCACTACACAAAAATATAAAGCTATTGATTAAGCGTTTTTGTTGGAATTCAGATGTCAAAAAGGCATCGTCCAGCACTATTGTAGACTTAGGGAATTCATGGTTTCCGTTAGAATTAGCATCCTTTAGCACTTCTGCCCTAGTTTTAAATGGTCCAAACCATGCTACTCTCAACCAACAAACATCTCATGCCTTAGCCCACACCCTATACTAACTCATATAGACAAAACATGTAAGCACTATTTAACTATTCCGCACAAGATAATCCTCCAAACATGACACTTTTTTAACTATAAGCTATTTTGCACTTGTGTTTATAGAAATTGTTTTCCATGCCAAACGATTAAAATTTTAAAACCGAGAACTCGTTTTGTTAATTTCTTTTAGACCTTAATCGCATGCTAAGTAAGTTTGTAACACCAGGGGTGTTACATCCTTCCCCCCTTAAAAGGATCTCATCCCGAGATTCGGAACAAGAACAAAAGAGGGAAGCACGATTACATTTCACAGATCTGAGATTACATGAGAGGTTACACGACTTCAAACGCTAAACCACTCTGGAATCTAGAGATAGCACGGCTAAGAACAAATCTAATACAACTCACAACCTCTCTAGAAATCGACGAAGACGGGGACAGTGGAAGAGCAATAAGAAAACGATTATCCAGAACATGGCGTATGCCCAACAAAGCCAGAAATTGGAGACTGGTACAAAGATCATCGTTAACTCTAAAACCTAAACTAACCAGGGATGAACTTGAACTTCTCTAATAGAAACTAGATCCCTTCTTCTCAAGTTACACCATCGCCTCTGACTAGCAACCCTAGATCTATGAGCAACGGCGGGATCTCGTAGCTCTGCCTCCAACCACTTCCTTACTGCTTCCCGAGCTTCTCCTACCTGAGCGCTGACGGAGGAAGTCGATACTATGAGCTCTACTCCAGATCTGGGGGTTGAATGGAGGAGGAGCAAGCAAGGTGGCATTATAAAAGCTTGGTGGACGGAGGTGGTGATGCAGTGCACCAGAAGCGGAGGAGATGGGAATCACTAGGGGGTCACAAGGTGGGGCGAGCGTCGGCCATGGTGCGCTTCCTGTGTGAGCTTGAGTGGGGAAAAGGAGAAAGGAGGGGATGGGGTTCGCTCGACCAGGAGGCGTGCGAGCAACAGGGCCCAAAGGAAAAGAAAGAAGGGGGGGTCTGGTACGGGAACGAGAGCGAAAATCGAGAGCCGACACGGGTGCCGGGATCAGAGGGGCGTACTGTGTGACAAGACGAGGCGAGTGCGGCACAATGTCGTGGCCGCACGGGAGCGGCACACGCGGTCCCACCACAGACGGCGTCCGCAGGGCACACAGTGACAGCGACCCGGCGTGCGTAGCGTGACCAAACCGGTCACGGGAACGACGTCGAGTCGGGCAATTCAATTCCTCTGACCTACGTGCGGCTAACTTTCCTGTTGCTTTTCTCTTTCTTCTTTTCCTTTCTTCAAAAACCTAGTTACCCCTGTTACTCTGACAGAGCACAATTCCATCAACCCGTTGTGGATTTCCCATTTGAACACAAGGATATTTTTACCAAAGAGAATTTTTATAGCAAGAGCGGTACCACGGTGTAACTCGGTAACAACACTTGGTCAACAACCTCGATACCAGCGCGCGCCGAGCAGCGTCACCATGTGGCAGCTGTTCCACAGGTGGCCCTCGGTTCCGTCGCGGCACCATAAGCTATTAACTAAGTAACTATTACCAACTTACTTGCAGTAAAAACAACGGGGTCATAGACCACAGAATCAGAGGAGTAAGGGAAAAATTCAGGCAACACGGGTTCCTTTCAAAATAAGGAACAAGTAAAGTAAATCCCAAGGCGGATTTAAATCAAGGGAATTCAAGTGTTCTGCTGGGACATCCACAATTAGTGATATAGTGTCCTCTGTTTTCCAATCATGACCGATCTGTTGCATCAGAATAGTTGTTCCCCTTGTGACCTGCTTATTGTCGTCTTAAGAACCCTAAGCAAATCGAACGAGGTCTAAGGAAAATGACGTAACAAACACAACGGATAAAACAATTAATCATTACCAACGGCCTTACACGGGTGCAACATACAGGCATTCACTCTCCCACACTTGACACATCGCTCGAAACGTACAACCAGGCGGCCTTAACAACTATGGATGCGGTACAACGGAAAGATTACAACACTAGGGAACAACGATGAAAAGCACTACTAGCGATGGTTACATCTCCCCTAGGACAACTAATCTACTTCGTCGGCCCAAACGGCTTCCTTCCTGGGCTCCTGGGGTTCTTCTGCTGCACTAGGTTGAGGATCTGCTCCTTCTTGTGGTGGTGGCTGGGTGAGGGGAAGCAATGACTCTACTTCTGAGGCTTCCGTGGGCGGAGGTGCTGCAATACCAGTTCTCCTTCTCTCCAGCGGATGGACAGGGATTCCCTCCAAGATCAAGGGTTCATGTCTTTCCGTGGCCAGCGTCCTACGCTTGGCCCTGGTGACGAGATAGGCATCCTCCAGCTCCTGGGTATGTCGCTCTTGATCCACCTTGAGTGCTTCCACCATGGCAGTCTCTCGACTCTCTGCGGCTGCCACATTGGCGTGCGCTTCAGCAAGCTGCACTTCGAGCATCCTGGAGAAGATCTCAGCTTCCTCAGCTCGGTGAAGACACTCCCTCAGCTCCGAGGCCTGCCGGTCATACTGCTCATCCAGGGCAAGCAAGTACGAGGTCAGGTGCACCAAGGTCGGGTTGTCTTCTTGCACGTCCGGACCTTGCAAAGCCTCCATGCGAGTCCTCCATACCCACCGATTCTTGTCCCAAGGGGGAAAGAACTGCATGGGGGTACGAGCAATGGGCTCTTCATAGATCTGGCAGAGATGCCGCAAAGCTTTGCGGGCCGCAACTTGATAGGTGTCGCCGAAGCGAAACCCGGTTGCGGTCACATTCCAGGCTTCAGTGACGTCAGGAAACTCCTCACTCTTGCCAATGTAGACGGTGACCTTACACTGCTCAGTGCCACGCTTCATGTACTCACGGCCCTCATACTCAGGACGCTCCCGAACGCCGAGTTTTTGCAGGGTGGCATACAGGATTTTGGGAAAATCCTCGGTGTTCAAGCAGTAGCTGCTAACCCAGACTCCTGCCATCCTAGGTGGGTGGTGGTTGCAAGGAAGGCTTTGAGAAAAAAACTTGCTCAAGGGAAAAGGGCTAAGCGAGCTGGAATGCACCGAGTGGTGATACCCGATGGCTGGCTTGGTCCCCTTTTTAAAGGTGGAGCGGCCAGTGGTCCTGGCGCAGACCACCCTCGAGCCATGCGTGGGAACCAGTAAAAGTACAACAACAGGATTTTTACGCACACGAGGTGAGCAGTGTTCGAGGCCATAAAGACTAGCATGGTTGCAGGGCAGAGGTCCGACAAGGGCACAGAAGGAGTGCCGAAAACGTAAACCCCGACAGTCGTGAAGCACGAGCGAACGCGAAACACGAAGCCACCGTACAACAGTAACTCTGGGACAGGGACGCGTGGTACCTAGAACAGGCACCTGCAAGTAAGACTCGCACGATGACTATAGCAATACAGCGTGTCTGACTTTAGGACCACACGCTACACACCAGTTAGTTCACCAGACGAAAGCTTACTTAAACTTATTCCGAATACTTAACTATAGTAATAGGGCTACTTATATAACTTCGTAGGCAAACGCCCTAACATTTTGCAAAAATGTGTTGTCAAATTTTAATTTAGAAAGGATTTTGAAGCTTTATTTCCTCATTTATGCTCTGATACCACCTGTGGCAGAACCGCCTAATCTAATGTCCTCCCAAGAGTACTTGTCTTCCATTAGACACTAAGTACCCAAGAGAGTGCACTAAATTCTACGATTCCGTCGAGCACACCCGAGGGAGAACTCGAAAATCCACATTTTTACCTCAGGATCATAAATGAGAGATAAAGCTTACAACATCTTAACCATTTCTTACATCACTTTTAGTACAACATCAGGGTAATCCATTGTTTAAATATAACAGCGGAAAATAAAATGTTATCAGAGTTCAGCGGAAATGAAACCATTTAATGATGAGTTAAATATTATCATGATGAACATTTATATACAGGAAATGATAACAGGTGGTAAATCTTTCCCTTGTAAAACATTTTTGGTGAGAGTTATAAATCAACTCTACATCCGCAACGTAAAGGAAATCCTCACTGAGCCCACCAGGAGGTTTCCACACACAAATGTCATCTGCAAGAACACCTGTCACCTGCAACAGGGTAGAACAAACCCTGAGTACTCAATTGTACTCCGCAAGACTTATCCGTCAGAAGGAAAGAAAAGACTCCAAGGATATGCAAGGCTATCTGGCTTGTGGTTTATTGCAACTGCAGGAAGCATTACTAAAGGTGCATCCTTATATTTAATTTTTATTAGCAGTTATCAGTAGTTCATTAACCAACCATTCTAGGTAAGCACCTGTTCTACTTTCAAGCAAAGGTTGAGCCATCAGAACTATTTTTCCATCTTTCATCTTTCATTTCTTACTACGGTGCCAGAGTGCAGTCAAGCCGTACCGTCACGTAGAAACGGCGATTCGCGAATCAATGTGCCCAGCTGGGTACCCCGAAAAACACACGCCTCGCTCGCACCCTAGGCACGAGTGAGACCAACCTGTTCCACTCCTGTCACAGGTTTCCAGGTCCCCGTCCAAACTTGGACTCCTAGCTCCCGTACTTGAGGCCCGGCCTCAATACGGTGCTAAGACCTCCACCTATCCCTGCCTCCAATCAGTCGGTCCGGAAAGAGCCAGAGCCCATGACAAGAGAGTAACAAGTCTTCCTAGCCCTCATCCGCTAGTATATGCTCGGGATAATAAATCTGTGACTTGACCGGGGATCCAGTGCAACGAACGGTCCTTAATCGACACAGGCGGGACAAATGCAACTAGAGCCTCGCTCGGATTGCCCAACCAAGTCCATATCCAATTCCAAGTACAGTCCCGCCTGGTCTCCAATTATTATCCACATATATATATCATCCATGTGATAGTAACATGATAATAGTAACAATAATATATATCCTATCTCTCGCGAGTGACAGGCAATCACTCGACTTCTACCGGAGTCCTGTAGCATAGCAACCTACACGATCTTGACATACTAGTAAGACTCATGGGATCAAGATATATATATGCAAGTGGGTTTCATTCAACTCCTTAAAACTTAATGCACAAGCATAAATAAAGTGCAGCATAATAGAGGTTATGCACCGGGGCTTGCCTGGGTAAACATATCACCAAAGTTAGCATTCCACCATGACACCATGATCATTTGGGCACCATCTTTTCCGCTACTCCGATTGACTCCACGATCCATCGTCGTCCCTATTATGAGATTTACACGAATGCAACGTAGAGACATAAGCAAAAGATAGCAATCGCAACTCTCGTCGTACAACTACGTCTTGCAAGCTAACGAGCTAGCCACACACCAACTCACTAGGCCACATATCCACTTTGTCGATTCAAACGTTATTTCTCAACAAGTGTTTTAGTTATATAAACCCGAGTTGTCGCGTTATTCATTTTATCGATTTACTACATATTCAAACTAGAGCTTATTAATTATCCTAGCAACTAATTATTTTGGAGCTACAAAAATCACAATGGACACCTAGTAATAGTAGAAGCTTGTGGTAAAATTTTTAAAGTTAGCACTATCATCATTTGGCCATAAGAATTTCGACAAGTTTATTCTTGAATAAAATGGAGCATCTTATTTTACTTAGAGAACTCCTGAAAACATTATAAAAAAATATGTGAACCAATTACACCAACAGTTAGTTTATGATTTTAGGAACCTAACCAAATTGGTTTTACCATTTTTGGACTCCTACAACATTGTATATTAATTACACAAGTTTTATTATTGAAACTAATTCAGAAAATGTTCTTGAAACGAAAAGAGCCGGTGGCCACTTATTCGGCCCAGCAACCAGGCGGCCCAGCGTGGGGGCAGCTGTGCGCGCAGTGGGCCGGCCCAACAGGCGGCCCACAGGGGGGGGGAAGTCCGCACCCGCGCCCGTTTAAGCAAAAGAGACCCTATCCTCTAAGTAATTCATCCGAAGCCCAAACCCTATTTGCATCACTCACTGACATTCACGCTTAACCCCTCGAGTGTTTTCCAATTCTAGCGCGCACGTCCTTGGCGACTCCACGCGCGACGACACGGCGCCGCCCGCGTTCAACGGCCATGCCGGGGCACCGGGGGCCACGACGGTTCACTCGAGCTAGTTGCGGGAACATCGGTTCACGAGCAGAGCTCAAGGACACAGATCATAACACGTTCTAACGACGTTTGGTCAATTTTTAAGAAGACAGCGAGACACCCAACATGACCACTACCTACCCGGTGCTCAAGAGCCTACTTTGAAGTAACCCACTACACAAAAATATAAAGCTATTGATTAAGCGTTTTTGTTGGAATTCAGATGTCAAAAAGGCATCGTCCAGCACTATTGTAGACTTAGGGAATTCATGGTTTCCGTTAGAATTAGCATCCTTTAGCACTTCTGCCCTAGTTTTAAATGGTCCAAACCACGCTACTCTCAACCAACAAACATCTCATGCCTTAGCCCACACCCTATACTAACTCATATAGACAAAACATGTAAGCACTATTTAACTATTCCGCACAAGATAATCCTCCAAACATGACACTTTTTTAACTATAAGCTATTTTGCACTTGTGTTTATAGAAATTGTTTTCCATGCCAAACGATTAAAATTTTAAAACCGAGAACTCGTTTTGTTAATTTCTTTTAGACCTTAATCGCATGCTAAGTAAGTTTGTAACACCAGGGGTGTTACAGAGGATCACTTGTGGAACCACCGTCTTGTATAAATGATATCATGTGTAGAAATACCACGAATAAGGATGTGATACCAATTTGAAGAATCCTCTATCATGGAACCACTTGTAGGATTTATCAATATGATCTTTTCTTGAACATTTGCTATCTTTATGAGTACCACTTGTAGGATATCACTTGTAGATCATGATCTAGACACCACTTGTAAATACCACTTGAAGAAATACTTTGAGTCTAGATACCATTTAAAACACCCTAGATATCCATTTGCATTGTTGTCTTGTGCTTGTACCCATATCATTGTCATGAGCTTCTAGTATGACTTGAACTAAGCTGATTTGCCTAAGATTCTAAGTCCGGTTTGATCCAATGACAAGCTTCTTCACTCCTCATACTAAGGGTTATCTTGCCAATGTTGTACTTGTCACTTGTTAGCAATCCAAACTAGATCAAGTACTTGGGTTCACTAGCTCATGAACAAATTCATACACATACCACTAGATCATTTAAACAAATCAAGCAATAGTGGTAGGCTATGAATTTAAACATTTCATTTGTTATGCATGATCCTAGTAAGCATGTACTATATGCACTAATCGCATACTAGTAAGGGATGAAATGATCATGCACATTGCAATGATATCTTTGTTATGTTGGAGTAGAGGATAGTCACATAGATTCCAATTCAATACTCCAATAGCAATGTGAAGTCCAATTTATAAGCTTGGTGAAGACCAATCATTATAGAGAAATCCATTCTTCACCCATAGGAAATGAGAACCACTAATAATCAAGTGCATTATCTCTTGTTGTGGTTGGCTTGCTTTTTCTCTTTGATCAATGCTTGCATCAGAGAAGTACTTATGATACCAATTTTATAATCATGACTAGCTCTCTTTTGGGTGTTGCTTGCTTTTCTTGATCAAACCTATTGATTGCTTCAATTAAGCATCTCAAATGTCCCTTGAATTCATCACTTCCATGTTAGCCTTCCAAGCCGGTGCTCGGTTTACCCACCCATGGGCGGCAAGCCCCCTCAGCAGGGAGAAGTGACCTCTCTCCAAAGAACCATCCTTGACACTTGAATTGCCTTTGATTGATTGATCTATGGACTTAACTTGATGAGTAACCTTGAATTATTCTTTAAGTCCTTTTCTTTCTACTTCTTTAAGTCCTTTTCTTTCTACCAAATGATCTCCAATCATTACTAGAACTTGAACCTCATCTTCATCTTGAGTTTGATCTTCATTTTCAAATTTGAGTACCAAATTTGTACACTAAGTACATTCCACAATCAATGCCCTTGTACTCATTTCTTGTCATGCTTCTAGATCAATCCAAAACTAAACTTAGGTATCTCAAACACTTATAAATATGTTTCCAACTTGAGGACCTTTCACTTAAAGTGACTCTAGATCAATCCAATTATTGTCACTTTTCTAGCAGATTCTGTACTCTTCAAAGAATAATTCATATCTCCCAATGTACAGGTCCAAATGCCACGAAATTTGGTGGAGATGTGAATTACTAAGTCATCTAGCAACTGTAAAAATTTGATCTTCTTTTGACTTCTAGATTGCTATTAGATTTCAAATCTTCCACCACTGCTATATGCTGAAAACTGCTGCACTATAGCTGACAAGATGTGCTCTAAAACCATAGCATTTCTCATCCAATTATCATGAAATTTATACAGCATCTCATATCATTAGTCTAGAGCATGCATACCAAATTTCAAGCCAATCCAATATGATTTGTTCACTCAAACTCAGACTTGATCCCAGCTAGCTCAGATTTTCAATAATGGACAGATTTCAATACATTGAGCTATACTTCACCAAATTGAATCAAACTTGAAACTAACTTGTTTGAACACTTTCATAAGACATATATCCATTCAATCCACTTACTAAATGTCATCTCATGAATTTATCCAACACAAATCAATCCAAATTTGATTGCTAGGCATTTAATCCATTCAATCATCTCATAGCAAGCAACATTGCATATATATCCAATTCAAACAACTCATATGCACCGAAATGAAATGATCAACAAAAGATATACCTTGGTTAGATCATGATCATCCAAAAGCAAGCTTCAACTACATTATTTGCAAGCCATCATATAATTCCAAATCACCATAACTTGATAAATGACACTTGTATATTATAGCACTTGGACTTCATTCGTTTATCATGGCATTGGGATAATGATCATCATTCTTCATTACTTGGCTCAAACATATGATCAATATGATGAATATCATTTGAACCAACCCTCCAATGCCAATGGTACCTACAATCATTCATCCACTTTTTGATGGTACCCAAACTAGTTTGGGTCCTCTCAAGTTAGGTGCAACATACTTAGGCATTGCCTTAGTATGAATAGCGGGATGTTTTACAATAGCAACAATAGAGGTACCATTTACATCCTTTCTAAGCATGTTAGTATCATTAATTGAACTAGGCTTAGAATTATTACCTAGGGACATGAATGAGCCATGTGTCCCCTTTCCCGGTATGAATAGCATCTTCTCTTTGGTTGAGCCTTTTCTTCCTTGCTCATGTGATGCTCTTCATTGCCTTGCCTCTCATGAGTTGCTTGAGCCTTCTTCTCAAGCTTGGTAGGACACCCCGAGGCAAAGTGTCCCATATCTTCACACTTGAAGCACTTGATGTGAGCCAAATCCCTCTTCTTATCTTGAATTTTGCTCATCATCTTGGCATCTTGAATTTGCATTGGATGCCTTCCTCTTTCACCTCTTCTTGTTTTCTTCTTCTTCCTCATCAAGTCACCATCATCATCCTTGTGGTTGATCTTGACTTGAGATTGGGGTGTGGTTTCTTACTCAACTTGTGGCTTTGGTTGAGGCTCTTTTTGTTGCTTCACTAGTTTCTTGGTTGGGCACATTGAGGTGAGATGACCCCAAGTGCGACACTTGAAGCACTTGACATGCTTGAGCCTCTCTTCTTCTTTCTTCAACTTGAGCTTTTCTTTATTAGGGCAACCATTTGCAAGATGTCCCATTTCATGGCATTTAAAGCACATAAAATGAGAGAGCTTCTCTTGTTCTTGCTTCTTCATCTCTCTTTCATATCTTCTCTTCCCCCATCTTTTGCCTTTCATATCTTCTCAGGAGTTCAATAGCCGTGTCATTCCCCTCTTTATAGTACGGCTATCTATCCTATAATGTAACCACACCCACTAGGTGTCTTGGTTACTAAAACACAACCCTTAAGCATATACCTTTGCCTTGATCATGTAGGGTTGCGTCCAAATGCAAGTGTGGCCATCGTGATCACCATGTCCATCTTGCCACCAACCTTGGAATGTACTAATCCTCATATGCTATATATAACTTAGGCGTAGGATTAGTACTTAGGCATTGTCACTAATTACCAACACCAAACATAGAGCTTTCATCAGGGGCCAGTCTTACCACATTAGGATAGCAAAAAAACCGAAATCGCCTTCGACCCCGTGCACTCTCACATCACCCTGAGCCCCTCTGCGGCCTTGCTCGAGTAATAGTGCCCAGGGCACCCCAAGCCACACCCAGGACTCCATAGGTGTCGACCAGTGGGATCCCATCAGAGGGAGATGTCGATCCCTCAGAGCCCATCAAATGGTTCTAAGGCCCACTGAACGACCCTCAGACGAACGGGAACGAGCCTTAGGATCATCACCCGACACTAAAACAAACAGGGCTTGGACCTTCATCTAGACTTCCCTGTCGAAATGCTTATCGACTGCCCACCAAGGACAATGTGACATATTTCTCCCCTCCTTTTGGCAAAGGTGAAGCGTGAAGGATATGAACAAAATGACGAGGCGCCCTTGACCAACCTCTCGCCATGGGCAGAGGCTCGGGGGCTACCCTCACACTAAGGCTGAGGCCTCGGACTTACACTCCACTCCAAATCAAGACCTTGGAAGCATATCCTATCCTTCCAAGGCCTCGGGAGCTATACCCAACGGGTGCGCTCGTGCGCATCCCCCGGAAGAAAGCAATACAAGAACAAGCCGAGGCCCCAGCAACCTGGCTAAAAGCCCAGCAACGAGTATACCCGATGTGCAACCTCTGGAGGAGTATCCCTACTCCTCCACAGTCTCGGGGGCTACTGTCGAGTACCACAATTAGGGGTACCCAAATCAAGATAGAAAATCACCCGGTCTCCCCAGTTAAGGGAAACAATCTACCAAGGGGAAACGGGCTAAATCCACCCTTGTTGGGCCTCCAGCAAAACATGTGAACAAACCAGCCCATCTTCCCGCTCCATCCGAGGCCTCACCCGGGGGGTCTTAGAACACCTCCGATTTGCCTGAGGCCTCAGCACTGGGGTCTTGGACAACAAGCCAACCTACGACGTCGTTGCCACCTCATCCGAGCCCCGAAGACGGTTTCATCCATTTCCGACTCACCCGAGACTGGCCTCTAACGCCGCTCCCCCATTGGTGTGCTTGAGACCCCCTGTGACGTCACCCACGTTCTCACGTCTGTTCGAACAGGCCAGGAATGATCGGTGTCAAATCACCACGCCATCGTCTGTAACAGACATGGGGAAGAGCTGCTGACCACTATGCCACCCATATTGGCACTATACGCATGATTCGTGCGTGCGCAGTGTACAGAACAACCACCCTGGGCTCACTGTGGGCGTTCGGGTTACCTGAATATTTCGGGTCGGGTAATTCGGATATTGAGAAATTCGGGTAATGGAAATCAGTACCCGATATCAGCCCCGAAAATTCACTACCCGCAAATTCAGGTTCGAGTTCGGGTATTCCCGATCTACCCGATATTCAGAAAACACAACAAACTGTAAAGCATTACAGCAACATTATTAATCATTGCACACTTTCTTTGTAGCATTTCACAGAGAAATATAAGTACCAAAATACCAGTTTACATAACTAGATAGCAGTTTAACACAAGTTCCACAACCACAACTGATCACTGAACAATGACAGACACATTCACTAATGACTGATTCACAGCTCTGGATATATCGGGTAGTTCAAGAAATTTGGGTACCGCGGGGTGCTACCCGATTTACCCAAACTAATTTTGGGTATCTGGAATCATTATCCGAAATTGTGATTGGGTAGATCGGGTACGGGTAGTTCGGGTACGGGTTCGGGTTCAGGTATTGGGTAGCGGGTAATTTGCCCAGGGTGACCCTGGGCCACTATTCCCACGATCAGGATAAGATCGGACCACGATTCCCTCCTCTGAGGCCTCGGCCCTCTACGCCAGTCAAATTATAAGGACGAACATGCCATGCCGGCTACAGACCAGGCATGACAGGGCGCATCGCTACAACATCGAAGGACAGAAACCACTCCCCCAACAGTGGTGCCCATGCCTAGACACGTAGCAGCAGTACTAAAAGTACCGACACCATGCCTCCACAGTGCAGATCACGTCACCACCAGATAAGGCTCTCCCGAGGCCCCTGGAAAGGGTCACACCACACGCCAACATTTTGTAACCCTACACCTCCTTGAGACTATAAAAGGAGCATGTAGGGATCGTTCCAGGAGGACGGAAGACAACCCAAAAAATGAACATCCACCACAACCACTCCAAGCTAGTCACGAACTGATAACTCTCCTGGACCTTGCGAGGGCACCAAGAGAGTCACACACACCCGCACCCTCCACTCACACCACGAGACTTGGGAGATCTTCCCTCTCTCACATTCGCTTGTAACCCCTATTACAGGCACTTCGGTGCAAGATAATACGGAACTCCCATCCCCCACTGGACGTAGGGCACTTCTCGGCCCAAACCAGTATAAATCGCATGTGTTCTTCTTACACACCATCCGGATCCCCGACGCGCAGACACTCAATTACTCGTTGGTGCTAGGACCGCCATTTCTTACACCGACATTTTGTATGAGCATCTACTAGGACATGTAGTACCAGCTATAACCTAGTAGCTGAGGTGCTACTCTTGGAGAACCTATATTATATACAGCCAGACTAATCAACAAATGTTACCCGATTCCTTTTGGGTGAACAATCAGACAACAGTAGCAGTTTTCATTTCAAGAAACAAACAAATCCCACCTCTTCCCATTTTTGTTATATAGGCGTTGTTTTTATTTTCACGTGCCGGTCTATTTTTCTTTTCGCGCGCGCGCACGCAAAGTGTCATACTCTTTCCTCTTGCACATAACTCACACTGACTGAGTTACACATCATAACTTGTAGAAATAAGTTAAGCGTGCTAAATTATACAACATTACTTTTTTTTCTTTTTTTTCTGCTGTGACAATAACATTCTCTTTAGGTTTTCATTGGCATTGTTTTTTCTTTCAGAAACTAATCATTCGAGAATATGGGAAAATAGTTTTAAAAAAGGTGGGAGAGCAAAATAAAAGTAACTTTTACACTCTATACTACACAATAAATTCCATAAGATGATGCAAACTTTAATAACAAGTTACATAATAGATTTGCATAACTTGTACAATTATAATATTCAACATCTGTGTCTTCAACTGGAAGATCAGCAAAATATTTAATATTTGAAATCTACGAAAGAACAAAGTTGACAACAAGAAACACATAACTTAATAGCAAAAACTAACATGATTATCTAACATAGTGTCATAAACATGAGACTAGCACAGTAAGTTAATCAAATATGTTAGGTAGCATACACATGAAAAGACCGGTTATATACATAACTCTGTATAATAAGTTAGTCAAATAAGTTAGGTATCATACACATAAAAACATAAGTTAGATATATAACTCTACAAAATAAGTTAATCAAATAAGTTAGGTAGCATATACATGTAAAGACAAGTTAGATACATAACTCTATACAATAAGTTACGTAGCATATACATGAAGAGACATGTTACATACATAACTCTATACAATAAGTTAATCAAATAAGTTAGGTAGTATACACATAAAAAACACAAGTTAATACATAACTATGTACAATAGGTTAATCAAATAAGTTAGGTAGTATACATATGAAAACACAAGTTAGATACATAACTTTGTACAATAAGTTAGTCCAACTAAGTTGGCTAGCAAAAAAAACTAATAACTGAAGTTGAAAATCATACCGGTTGTACCTTGCTGGTCCAGAATTTTAAACTTTTATACCTTGACAAGTTTGAAAATGTGCAAAGATTATCGCCATAACTTCCCATCATAACTTTTTCAAATTTGCGGCCATAAGATTCAATTAGATCAGAAGAAGAGAAAAGGTGAAAAAAGAGAGAAAATGGTTGAAAGAAAAAAAATATGGTGCATAACATTATATTATACATGTACAACTGATATATGAATCATATACTATCAATAAAATAGATAGTCTAATGTATAAAAAAACTAAAAAGGAAAAAAGAATAGAAAAAAGAAAAAAGAAAAAAATACATAGAAAGAGGAACGTACCTGCTGCAGAGAGAACACCTATCGAGAGATCTTTGGCCGAGGGAATATGAACGGAAAAAGTACATGGTTGGAGGGAAAAACGAAAAAGAAGCATCCGTCCGTGAGCCGACCGACTCTCAAGAAAAAAAAGAAAAGACATCGGGATGAAAAAGGAAACCGATGACTCGGTTTGATCGTTCGCTATGTTGGAATCGGATGATCGATCGCTAAAATGGAACTAGGGAAAATCCCCCCTCAAAGAGGCACAATAGAAGTTGGTGTAGTAGCCTGTGAAATCCTTTCTTGTTAAGAGGCTGCTTGTAAAGTGTCTGTCGGTACCTACAAACCAGGGGTACCCACAATCAACGATTAAAGAAAAATAAAACACTATCCACAAACGAGACGAACCGAGATAGCGAACGAGACACCTCGACCGCGTTCCGACTCACACGAGGCCGGCTCGACGGGACACCTCGACTACGTCCCAACTCCGACTCGTACGAGGCACCCTCGACGGGACGCCTCGACCGTGTCCCGACTCGTACGGGGCCCGTTCGATAAAGCACCTCGGTCGCATTCTGACTCACACGAGGCTCGTTCAGCTATCGGCAATCTCCGACTCGCACGACCCCGGGTCGGACCACTCGACCCGTTCTATTCACCTACTCTGAGGCAAAAGTCAGAGCATTTAATGCGGCTACCTGCTACCTCCAACCATCATGGCTACCATCCCCGCCGTCAGTCCGCGCTGGTGGAGCCTCCACAGCGTGTCGAGCAGCGGGTCCAACTTCGGTTGCTCGTTCTCCATAACGCCGTAGGACCAGTTCTCCTCTCGGGCGACCAGCACTCGGCCGGTGTACCTCGGCAGCTGGTCGCCGTCGTTGCGGAGGTAGAACCAGCCGTCATGCCAGCCGCTGTTCAAGGAGATGAGCTACGCGGGGATGTACTGGTCTCCTCGGCCGGACCAGACTTGTAGCACGCAGCTCCCCGCGGGCACCGCGCGCCGCGCCCCCTGCTCTCCCGCCTTCTTAGCAAAGAACTCCACCCTAAAGAGATGGAGCCACATATTCCACTGCGGCTCCATCCCCAGGTACCCCTCGCAGACCGCTGCAAAAATGGCGGCCTACGAGACGGCGTTGGGGGCGAGGTGGTGCAGCTCCACCTTGTTGCAGTGGAGGAGCGCGTGCATGAACGGGCTCGCCGGCACACCAAACCCCCTATCGTGGAAGCATACGAAGCTCACCACATAGCCTTCTGGGGGCGCCGGTTCCCGGTGGTCAGACGGCGGCGCTCTCCACTCCGGCTGGGTCCGGTTCGTCTTCGGCCGCAAAAGCCCGTCGCAGACCAGCTCTTCCAACCTCTTCTCCGTCACCGAGGAGGCGGCCCAAATGTCGGCGGGGAGGAGTTGGCTCTTGCCTGCCATCGTCGCTGGAAAACTGCGCGGGCGAGAAAAAACGGCGGCGGCGCTAGACGGAGGCTGAAGGGTGCAAGGAAAGCGATCTAGGGCAAGGAAGGCGAAGAATGCAAAGGGCCTGTAGGGGAAGACCGACCCCTGGGTCTTGCTCTTATACCCTGATGGAAGCCCAACGAGCGCGCGAAAAGGTAGGAGCAGTTTTTGCATTCAATGACCTCACCTAACCATTTTCTCAAAATCCACAGATATGGGCACGTGGCCGCTATTCACGCCATAATCGTCACACCACGCCACCCACTACCACGCTGATCTCGCTTTCCCTCCTAAAAAGACATGCCCGAAAACGGGCAGGAGAAGGATCCGTGGACGGATATTCCCAGACGCCTGGGTAACGGGCTCCGAGCCCGCTATAAATCTCGAGGAGTCAAAAGCTGGCCCTCGACTAGGGTTTCGACAGCTGCCCTCGAGTAACAGAGTTAGGGACGACTAGGGATGCGCCCATACATGGCCAGGGCTCGAGCCGCGCTCTCGAGGCACCCCAAGACGTATTCAAGGCTAAAAGAGAAGGTCAACGTAGGAATCCCCTCGGAGGGAGGCATCGAGCCCTCGAATCCCATCGCAAGGAATCGAGATCCACACGACTACTCTTTGGCATTCTTGAGAGCGCCTCCGTGGCCACCAGCCGACTCCTACCGAATGGAGCACGGGCTCACACTCGAATTCCCCCGTTAGTAGCTCACCGGAGACCGTCGGAACTCGCCCAAACGAGGGTAGTACGACGTTCCCCACCCCTCCTCCTTTTTTCTGAAAAAGGGAGCGTGAGGGTCGAGACTCTGATCGACCTCGTGCGTACGAGGCTCGGGGGCTCAACCGCAACAAACCGAACCTCAAACGAAAAAATACAAATCACGCCACAATACGAGACCATTCCTCAGTAGAGCGCATAAAAGACCTCGGAGGAGTCCAAATACTCCACCGAGGCCTCGGGGGCTACACCCGACGGGTGCGCTCACGCGCCCCCACCGGAAAAAATTGCGACGCTATAACTCCAGTTCATGAGCCTCTGAGAGAGTGATCACACACTCACCCAAAGGCTCGGGGGCTACTGTCGGTACCTACAAACCAGGGGTACCCACAATCAATGATTAAAGAAAAACAAAACACTATCCACAAACGAGATGAACCGAGATAGCGAACGAGACACCTCGATCGCGTTCCGACTCGCACGAGGCCGGCTCGATGGGACACCTCGACTACATCCCAACTCCAACTCGTACGAGGCACCCTCGATGGGACACCTCGACCGCGTTTCGACTCGCACGAGGCTCGTTCAACTATCGGCAATCTCCGACTCGCACGACCCCGGGTCGGACCACTCGACCCGTTCCATTCACCTACTCTGATGCAAAAGTCAGAGCATTTAATGCGGCTACCTGCTACCTCCAACCATCATGGCTACAGCCGTGACCAACGTGGGAGCAGTACTGTTGTCAGTTCTCACTTTTTACCGCCCATCCCAGGATGGGAGGTGAAAACCTATCACTATTCACACCTTACCGCACACTGTTCTATCACCGATTACCCTCGAGGGAGGATACAACAAGGTCCGTACCCCCACGATCTCGGGGATTCGGACTTATCCGCCCGTTGTCGACCCGGCCTCGACCCAGCGCCGTTCAGCAGGGAGGAAGGGCCGACGTGGCACAGGACTCAGGGTCTTTTCACCGTCTCCTCCCCAACGTCACCATGGTGTCCAAGGATGGCTGGCCATTCCTGGGGCACGTCGCTACAGCCACCTCCACAGGGATCGATAAAACTTCACCTCAAGGCACCCCGGCATCCCGGCCTCCTCTTACCCTATAAAAGGGCAGGCCAGGGCTCTACAAGGAGGTGCAAGCACCAACAAATGAACGAACGAAGAGGCAAACCAGTCTCCTGTTCACAGATCAACATCTCAAGCAATCCCCCGTGTACTCTCATTTTTTCCTTTGAGACCTGGGCTCAATTCCCTCTCTCACAGCTTGTAACCCCTACGCAAGCACCTTGGTGCAAGGAAATACAATACTTCTCCCCCCCGCTGGACGTAGGGTCTTCCTTTGCCCGAACCAGGATAAATCCTCGTGTATTCTCCTTGCATCACCATCCAGATTAGGGACACGCAGCACTCACTCGTTGGCTTAGAACCCCCACGGGACCGAACGCCGACAGTGTCGTTGCCTATATATAGTGCCAAGAGAATGAGGGCAAGGGACTCTCATCCCTCACTCACTTTATGTCCTCAAACCCTAATGTGTCCCCCTGGTCACCGCCAAGCTTTCTCCCTCTACTCTCTCTGTACTCTATTCGGAAAGCTAGTTCCAACATTAACAAAGCTTAGCTAAAAAATTATAAATAGTCAGGAAGGATATAACCTACACAAACCTGTTGAAACTAGTCGTTATTACTTAAAGAAACACACACCTCCTAAGATTTGTTTAACTTTATATAGACCCTAAAATAAATGCAAGAATAAAGTGATAAAGAAACAAGCATAATTTTTTTTGTGCAACTCAAACTAAAATTTATGTTTCTATGACCTTGGAACATTTTTTGATCTCTCCTTGGAAGCGATATAAGTTCACATAATATGGGAATTTATTATACAGTACATGGACATCTAGCTCAACCAGTATAAATCGGTGTCTTTGCATTCACTATCGAGTTTAGCTTACGTCAAAGCCCTCCAATCCATGTTTCGGTTAGCGTCGTAACTTAATTGCCGGTCATCAAATACCGACATCTATATAGTGCAATGAAATACAACAAATGTTACTATCTTATCAAATATTGTGTACAAAACTGGGATGTAACTGATATTTTCGGTACACCATAGCATTACTCTCGTAAACTCATTGCATTTGGGTTTGCCTCTTCAATAAATTGTGCCTATGCAGTAGCACCAAATATGTGCTTTGAATGAGAAATGTTACTACATTTGTCTCGAGAGTGTGAAGTATAGTTGAACATGGGAAGTTGGGTAGGGGAAATGAAAAAACTCATCGCCGGCTCCGCAATAGCTCCTCGATAGTAACCAGGATACGAATACCATCAACTTATGGAATATTGCAGCACAAATATGATACCTAATGCTTTGGGTCAGAGAAGCGAAAAGAAGCTAACAAATCCGGGAACTCTTCATCAATTAGGGCCTGCACACATTGTGATATATTACATTGTAGCAACAAATTAATCCATGTGTCTTCTACCCGACAAATCTTGCAATTTGCTGTGGCTGGTAGGTTTTTATTCTTTGATACACTATTACTAGGTAACAAGTTATGTGCCAAACGCCAACAAAAAACTTTGATTTTTGATGGTATCTCCGTGCTCCAGAGATGTTTCCATTCATTCTAATTTTTTTTGCAAATAAGAACAATTATCATGACTTTCAAAGTAGTTTTCTCTATTTTTCTTTGTTTCAATAAACATCCTATATGCAGAATGAACAGTAAATAAACCATTTCTTTCATGACGCCATGTCCAACAATCTTCATGTTTTCTCATGCTGGGTGGAATTAGGAGGATTACATCACTGTCAAAATCAAAGAAACAGTTCCTTACCAACTCAGCTTTCAATGTCACAGAAGTATGATCAATCAACTCACTTACTAGTAATGGAGGATCAAGAACTTTGGAGGCTATAGGCCTCAACATTCTAGTTCTTGGTATCCAACTGCAAGCACAAATTAGGTCCCATTTGGCAGAGCTCCCAGAGCTGATTCTCAACTGAATCTAGTAGCAGCTCTGCCAAGTAGTTTTTCAGAAATAAGTGATTCTCTGCTGATTCTGTGAAGTGATTCTCTGAAATAAACTATGACTCTATGAGGCCTAGAGTTTTAAAAAGTAGCTTCTCCTGATTCTATGAAGTGATTCTGCATGGTGATTTTGAGATTTTATGCTAAAGAATCGAAGAGAATCACTTTCAGCCATAGAATCACTTCTCTCAGAAAATCAGCTTCCATAGAGAACCGGAATCGGATATAGCTCTATCAAACAAGGCTAAGTGCTTTACCATCTCCGATGCGCTTAATCAGCCTTTGTTTCAACACATCAATTCCATCACATAGCTCTCTATGTCCTAGATGGCTTTGTACCGATATGCACACTAAGAAGGTCGCATGAGGGGAAATAAGCAACTTTTAACAATTGTGAGCACAGAAATTCAGGATTAATAAGAATGCGCCAAGCCTGGCGAGCTAACAGGGCCAAATTGAAAATTTCTAAATCTCTAAATCCCATCCCCCTCATATACTTAGATTGGATCAACTTCTCGTGAGCTACCCAACATGTTTTCTTTTTACCTCTATCACTTCCCCACCAAAATTTTCGGAACCGAGAATTAATTTAAATGATCACATAATCCCCTTGGCAATCTGAAACACCCCATGGTATAGGTAGGAATTGCTTGGGCAACGACTTTGATTAAAACTTCCTTCCCTTCAACACACGAAGTTTGTTCTATCCAACCCTGAACTTTACTCCAAACTCTGTCCTTAAGATATAGGAAAGCTCCATTTGTTGATCTTCCTACTTCAGTAGCCAAACCCAAATACTTTTCATTTAACGACTCATTCTCCACATGAATAATAGATTTAATTTCATTATGAGTGATTTGCCTACATTCTTTGCTAAAAAAATATAGATGATTTTGCTAGGTTTACCTTTTGGCTAGATGCATTGCAATATTTTAATAGGGAATCTTGCACTACTCTTGCTTCGTTGTTGTAGCCTTAAAAAAGTAGACTATCATCGACAAACAGAAGATGATTGATCTTTAGAGCTGATTGTGCTATCTAAATTCCTTGTACACATTTCATTTGGTTTCCTTGTCTTATTTCTCGAGTTGGTTTGAATTCTTGCAGTTGCTCTCCATTAAATAAGACTGAAAAAGAAACATATGTAACACATTTCATTGCTTTATCAAACCAAGGTCGGTAAAACCCAATGAGCCTACCAGCACCAGCTGAACTCGGTGCCACTGAAACAGTTGACCTTGTCAATGACGCTGTTGAGGTACTAGGCCTTGCTGGTGGTCCGATGCAGCTGTCGATGTTTGATGACTGTCAACTCGTCGCGGGGTTACCTAGGACGATGTTCGAAGGGCCTCGGCATACGCAGAACTCGACAGTAAATGCAAAGAGACGAATGATTTATACTGGTTCGGGCTCTCGTGATCGAGTAATAGCCTTTACATCCAGTCAATGTACATCCTTTTGTGTTGGATTAATGGGTATAATTGTTAGGGTTACAAGGGGTGCACCATACCTCCCTCTATATAGAGGAGAGGGTAGAGTGCGCAACTAGTCCTAGTCGATTACAACAGAAGAGTTCTAGTCCTATTACAGAATCTATCTTTCTTAGTACGCCGGCTAGGTTGATCTTGATAACCTGAAGTCCACGCCACCTCGTCTTGCGTCCTTCAGCAGATCGTGGGCCAGCCCAAGGTCCATCCGAGCAGTAACCCCTATGGGAAACCCCTAGGACCCTGGTCCGTCAACAGCCACAGGGCAGCCCAAAGGAGCTCGTCCTTGTACCCCTCTCACCGAGAACCTCGGCAATACTGCTCTCATATTTCCACTTGTACTTCTCAGCCAACTCGAATAACTGCACATACGTAGACAAAAATGCGCTCAGCAAAAATTAGAAATTCAGAATGCAAAAGGGCGGCGCGAGCGGGCAATCATGGTGGTGGGATTGAGTGGAAGGGGCGATCAAAGTTGTGGGGATCGAAAGGAGTGAGTCAGAAAGGTTTCCCTGGTTAGACTGGGCTTGATATTTTAAATTGGCTAAAATCTATACAGGTTAATGGGAGTTCCTAAGCCACGACCTTGAAGCCAGGCATTCAAAGTAGTAAAGCAAGGTTTTCGATTGAGAGTAGCTTGTTCAAGCCATCAATTATAAAGTGTAAGGGCTTAGGGGGGTTCCATTGTCCGGGAAGGGGTAGTGGGGCTCCTCCCACCCCCCATGCTAGATCCGCCTCTAACTACCACCCCTTGTTTGTTCCTTCGTGTTTTGAACCGGGATTTGTTTTCCTAGAATTACTTGCTTAGCATCTGGAGTCAACTTGTTTGTTAGAACTTTGGTGAAGCCCTTGTAATCAAACATTAAGAAGCGATATGGTTTTGCATTGCTTGATGTTCATTGATCCTTTTAAGTTTAGGAATGGGAGTGATCACATCTTTTTCATTCTTCTTATATCCTTCTCCCCTTCGTGAAAATTATGCAACGTGCCCGTGTAACCATTTGACACTTGGTACCAGTATCCCTTAAATAAAGTTGCGTTGAACGTGTTTGGACGAGGGGCAGAGTCCCTTCAATCTCCAAAATGGCCTCCTTCACAGAGAAAGGTCTTATTAACCGCATGCATAGGTCCTTATTAAAATTCTTAAGATTTCTTTATTGAAAAAATACATTAGGATTTGCTTGGGTAATAATGCCAAATTGCAAACTTCAAGCAAGATTTATAATAAACAAATGTGGTGATACGTGAAATACAATCAAACACATCGTTAACCACTTAACCTTAGGCTCCAGATCATTCGAAATATATTAAGAAAAATCCTAATCCAGTCTTCGTCTGATCGGATAGCAGAGGACCACGGGACGGAATCTTTGTCCCCATCCACTATTCCATTGCTTCTCATAAACTTTTGGAGGGTGAGCCAGTTATTAACGCTGAGGAAACAACAGAGCACGTCTCGTTCACTCGGGGACGGCCAGCAACCAAACGCCGAAGCATGCATGCAGGGTGCACGAACTGGAGCGGCGCCGGGACCCGAGCTAACAGCCCAGAGCCCCAGAGGCAGAGCCACGGCGCTGCCGAAAAGCCCGGGAAAGCAAAGACAAACCACTGGCGCTGGTTGCCTTTTCGTCTTGGGCCATGTTTAGATTCCAAAATTAGGATCCAAACTTTGCATAGTAAGGGTCACGTCACACTGTAGCAATTTTGTTTTTATTTGGTAATAATTGTCCAAACATTGATTAATTAAGCTTAAAATGTTCGTCTCGTAAAGTACAACAAAACTGTGTAATTAGTTTTTTATTTCGTCTATATTTAGTACTCTATATATGTGCCGGCATTTTGATGTGACGGAGAATATGAATTCTGCATAATGAATTTGGTGACCAAATTAGGGAATCTAAACAAGGCCTTGGTTGGTTCAGGTCAAGCTCAGGGCTCGTGACGCCTCAGCACTCAGCAGGCTTTGCTGGCTTGCTGCTGCGAAGGGCGAAGCCGAACTGCCCAAAGGCGGGCCAAGCATGCATGCACGTTTCGGCCAGGCTTCTCATACGGCTAAATAACTACACGTCGCGCCTTTTCTCGACTGCAACGGTGTGCAACCATGGCCTAGATACGTACGCAAGCCTCGCCCTTTTCTTTTTGGTTTCCCCCGAGATGTGCATATCACCAAACGGCAAGTTACCGAACACATGCAGGGGGCGTGCCGAGCTAGCTTTTACATGTTCCGATGGCACCAAGAGTTGGCGGTGTGCTTCTGTTCTGTGAACACTTTTTGTGTCTTTGTCCATCATCCATGAGAGATTTTCAGATTTACATGATCTTCATTCTGCAAGACTGCAATGTGGGGCGCCAGAGTAATCGAGTATACTGCGTGGGTGTTGAGGCGTGGTCAACAACAGTTTGAGACCTTTTGTGCAACGAAGTTACAGCTCGGTTAGTGGAATAGTGTTCTTGGGTCTGATGTCAGGACCCACTGAGCTGATGTCAGCCTCTCTGCCTGAACACAGCACGACGGGGCCCTTCTGTACCGGTGCCCAGGTTGCTGAAACGACCCACACAACTCACGAACTGAAAACTGTTTAGTTCCTTTCTTCGGAATGAGATCAATCCTTCAGTTCAGATATTCGTGAACATTAGAACTTATAGTGGAAACAAAGTTGGCGAGTTATTTGGATAAAATACTAATTTAAAAGTTTTCGTTTTCGCACGCCAAAACGGCATCGTAAGCTAGTGGAGATGGAATGTGCAAGAACTAGCAGGGCCGAGCCGATGATAACGATATGACTGAACAAGGAAAATGGCCAAAATAATGAATGAAATCGAGCTGCAAAACACGTCCATCTCACTACAGTCGGCGCAGGTTACAAGTGATATCTTGCTTCGACGACCATGAAGAGAAGTAGGCGGACGACGAGGAGGCCCGGTTCGTGTCGGTCACCGCGGCCAGCGACGGCCTGGCATCGGCGAAGCTCAGCGCCGGCGGGGGGTACGCGGCCAGGACGCCCAACGGCGGGAGCTTCCTCATCGCCGACAGCGGCGGCGAGAACCCGCCGGCGTCCTCCTCGTCGTACGCGTCCGCCTCCTCCGTGATCCCGAACGGCGACGGCGACGGAGACGCGCCTGGCGTCTCGAACGGCGGCGTGTCCCCGCCGCCGGCGGTGGCGGCCTCCGCGGCCGCGGCCTGGCCCCGGTCGTACACCGGGTTGGAGATGCACATGAACCCGTCGCCGCGCGTCGAGGAGCCCGAGCCCGACGACGGCGAGGAGCGGCGCGCGGGCGACCACCGCCACACGGCGCCTTCCAGCCTGGGGATGGCGAGGAGGAGGTCCTTGGTGCTGGTGGGCGCGTGCAGGACGCCGTGCGCATAGTAGAAGGGCGGCGTGCCGGCGAGCGCCTCGCGCGCCGCCGTCGTCGTGGCCGTGGTCGCCACCGACGACGCGGCGTCGTCGGCGCCGCGCTCCGGGGACGTCGTCGCCAGCGCCAGGCCGAGCTTCGACTGGGACGCCTCGGCGCGGAGCCGCCGGCGCCGGAGGTGCACGCAGATGAGGTCCGCGAGGAGGAGCACCAGGATGGTGAGGAAGATGGCCAGGCTGAGCGCCACCGTGACGCTCACCGCCACCGCCAGCCTCGACATGCCGTCCGTGAACATTGCTGGCTGGCGCTGGCCTCACAGCCCGTGGCGTGGCGGTCGCGGTGCAGAGCTGAGGGAGAGCGAGTGTGTGCAGCTGCAGCTGCAGCAGGTGCAAGTGCAACCAACAACAAGTGGCGCGGCTACGGCGAGGACGAGGACGACTGCTTGAGGTCGCATCAGAAGACAAAAGGCTGCCTGCACCTGCTTAGGAGCTACTAGGAGTATGCCCCCCTCTTGATTGTCTAATCCACTTCCTCGTCTCGCTTCCCGAGGCTAATTACTTCCAAAAGCTAGAGCCCAGTACGATTAAGCCCGTGCTTTGTCTGAAGAAACCAGCAGCCACTCCACTCGTCAGCCTCTGAGCCCTCACAGTGGCAAACGGGGCCCGGCACGTGTGGGGTAAACCTGTCATCGCGAGCTGGTGAGCGAGAAGCGACGTGAGCTGTGTAGGCCTGAGGCCTGTAGATAAAGGACCTCAGCGTCGCTCTGTTTATAATGGCTACCTGATCATTGGGCGTGGAGAAAGGAGACGGTTCAGACGGGGCGTGTTTTTGGCGGGAAGGCGATGATCCGGTCACTGTCGCAAATCCTGCTCTGACCGCACGAGTAGTCGTCATCGTCGAGGTACTATGTCCGTTTGTGACTTTGGCCTTGTTTAAATGCATCCTAAATTCTAATTTTTTATATTTTTTCATCACATCGAATCTTTAACATATGTATAGAACATTAAATATAGACAAATTTTTTGAAACTAATTAATCTATGATTAGACATTAATTGCTAAATACAAACGAAAGTGCTACAGTAGCCAAATTCTAAATTTTCCGCATCTAAACACCCCTTTGTGTACGTGGAGAAGTGGGGATGTTGACCGTTCCTTTGTGGTTGTAGACGACACGTTCCTACGGCATGATTGCCAGTTGGCAAAGTCATAAACATTGGTCAGCTCGTGTATTCGTCTTTTTTCCTGCGTTATTATAGTTTACACAATCAATGGCAGCGCTTTGATCAGGACAAACCGATTGGAGTGCCATAGGGCATAGGCCTGTTTGGAGCTAAGCTCTATTTGATCCAAGCTAATAAGTCAACTAATGTCTTATCTATCACCAAGTTAACAATTAGCTATTCCTAGCTAGTATTCTCTAGCTAATACAACTAATAGTTAGATCTTGTTTAGACACCTTCAAAATTCTAAATTTTTACTTTTCGTCCTGTCACATCGAATCTTTGAACACATGCATAGAACATTAAATATAGATAAAAAATAACTAATTGTACAATTTGGTTGTAAATCACGAGACGAATCTTTTTGAGACAAATTAGTCCATGATTGGACACTAATTGTCAAATACAAATGAAGTGTTGCTGTAGCCAAATTCCAAAAGTTTTTGCATCACCCCCTTAGTTGGGTGGATCTAAACATGTCTATACATTTTCATGATTGAAGTGCTCCTAAACAAACGGTATGACTTCGAGGAAAGTGATAACTCACGTATTCATGTTATTATCGTCGTATCGCGCATCCTCTCTTTTGCTATTTATGTTCTCGTTTGTTTGTTGTTCCATCATCACATACGCTCTCTCTCTTGAAACAACTATGAGGAAGAGCCACACAAAACAAGAAAACAAATCCGAATTTGATGATACAACGTACCACTAAGGCGGTGGTTTTAGAGGTGGACATTTGGAATAGGAAAAAAAAATTGGATTGGGTAATTCAGGTTTTAAGAAATCTAGTTTTAGGGCCTGCTTGCTTCCTGCCGCAACCACACACACCAGAGCTGCGGCCGTGCTGCGAGTGCGGTGGACGTTTCATCCGCCAGACAGTTGACAAGGTTGGGCGTCGAAAATGATCTAGCAGGTGCGAGCGCCGCCAAACCTTCAGCGATGTGTGATGGGTGTTTGGCGAGCTGCAGCGGGCGTTGGACCCCATCAAACGCACCCTTAATTTGGTACCTCTTTTTTTTTAGAAAATAGTACCTACTATTTCAGTTCAAGTTTGGGTACTCCTAAACTATCTAAAATCAGTAAAACCATAAAATAAACATAAGAGACATAAATATAGTTGCAAGTTTAAATAATATAAAAAAACTCTCGGCAGCATTTTAGAACAAACATATCAAAATTACAATCTTAAATCAGCAGGTTGCAGTCGCATCATAACTGACACTAGAAAATAGAATAATCAGTAAATCACAAATACCGATTAGTAGCACATATATAGGCTTAGGGGCCCTTTGATCCCTTTATGTTGGAAGAATTGAAATATACTTAATAGATTAGGCTATTTAGCTTGAAATTTGACATTCTATGACATTTCTAAGCTCACAGATAAGCCTATCTCAAATTCATAGGGTGAGAGATGTAAATGGATTCTATAGATCACAGTGCTATAATTCTACTCTCCAACTTATAACACACTCTTCAACTCACTTCCCTACAATAGAAATGCAACATATAAGTATGTCCCTTGTGTGCCTAACAATAAATATACAAATATATTTCATATATAACTATATTAACTTAGTTAGTCTATGTCTAAAATGTAATTATTAGAATGAGTTCAATTCCAGGGATCCAAACGGCCCCTTATACTATTTTGGGTAAAATGAGTCAATAAGGTATCAGGGCCTAATACCCAAACTAAAATAGGTTTTCATACTTATCATCCCAAATAACGACAGGGTAATTCGGGTTTGGATATTTTGAGGTCAAGTCCAAATAACTCCTGTTCAAGTTTCAAGTATTGGGTTTTATGTCCATCCCTTCACGATTGCTCTCTTTTTTTATGACCATGAATGCCTTTGTTCCTTGCACAACTTTGTCTTCCCTCTCTGGCAACACCCTGTTGCTATATTAGCGGCCATTCATCTCATCCTTGAGTAAACACACAATATCGCCAGCTCAGTACCAACCCCGCTCACTTTGTCGGCGCACCAATGCTAAATAACAGCGATCTTTCCGCCATCCTGCGTCAATAGTTGTGGCGACAAGGTTCATTGCACCCGTGTAAACTTTTGGGTACCACCTTGCTCTTCGTCTATGGCTACCGTGGCAAGCAAAGTTCCATACATTTGACAAAGATTCTTGCATAGGATAAGATCAAAGAAATGGAAACTAAACCAATCAACTCCTCTTAGAACGGGAAAAGAAGTTACTTTAAGTCTTTAATACTACCATTTACTCTAAGCGACATCAATCACATGACTGAAGCTTCAATTATATGGATGCCATTTTTACTTGTTTTAGGTTAATTATTGGGTCTACCCATAACTTACTAAAACGAACTAAAACAAAATACCATGTACTTGATCTATAGTAGAAGAAATGAATTAAAATGCCATGTAAATAATTAATTGACCCATAAATAAAACACCATTTGATATTTACTATCATCCCCACATCAGTTCTCTCGTGGTAGCGGCACTATCTATTTTTCGTGGTTGTAGAGATGACAATATATTAATACGCTAACAATAAAAATACAACAATACAGGTCTGGACTCTATACCACCAAAGAACATGGGCGGATTTAGGGGTATTCCCCAATATTCTTGGGAATACCCAACTATTTTGATACACTTTTTATGTAGATATGTGTATATACTTATATATATAAATGTATAATGCTATAATCTATAGTATTTTTGCACATTTCAGCTCAAAACAGGTAAAAAAACTGGTCTTTCAATTAGAAGTCCAGATTCTAGAAAGCAAATATTGGTTTAAAGTTGCTGATTTGCAGTGCTATTGGCTATATTTTAAGCCTATGAATTTGATTTTTTTATGATGTGGAAGTGGGAATACCTAAGTTTCAAATCATGACTCCGCCACTGCCAAAGAAGCTTAGGCTTTGACCCCTCGACTGTGGTAGCTATGAGATTAACTATTGCACATGTAAAAAATGTTATATGACCATGCCACATGAAATTTGCACATTAAAGTTAGTGAATGTAATTCTAACCTGAGCCTTCCGGGTGTATGTGAACTGTAGGGTCAGATTTTTATAAGTTGGATTGGGTTTTATGGAGTTGAGTTGGTCTTGAAGACAAATATTATGGAGCCCAGGACTATTCTAACAGTTGCAATGTTTTAGGACTTGTTTCATTGATTGTAGAGCGTTGATATGCCATATGATTTGTTACACTATTGTTTGGTTCACTGGCACAGTTATAACTTGCCATAATTTTTTAGCATCATAACTCATATGTTCTAGACACATTTCGTGTTAAATTTTGCTTCATTTGTAGTTTCGAGTTTATTCGGCACATCTCTTGTACCAAATCTTGTAAGTCAAAGTCAAGCCAAATGTACCGAATATATTGGTTTGTGGAGTGGCTCATGACTCATGAGTCACACCTACTCACTTGTTGTGACAAATGAGATTTGAGGTCTTGATTGCCAAACATTCCCTAAGAAAGTACTACTAGTGAAATGAAAACTATTTTCTACCAAACTTCGCAACTTGCCGTATAAAATGTCCAGAGTGGAAGAAAATCGCTGATGAAATACAAAGCAATAAGGAGTACTGTAGTTATTAAAAAAGGGCGTGGTTAGCGTCCGGACGCCTGCGCAACTCGCCCCTATCCGCCTCGTCTTGCCCCGCACACGCACCCCCCTCTGTCGTTGTGCCCGCGGCTCCTTCCCAGCGATCCCGCTCTTCTCTCTCCGCACAGGCAGGACCCAGGCGTGCCACGCGCCCCAACCACCGGCGCCCGGGTCGTGCCCCCATGACTCTATAAACACCGGGCAAAGAAATCGTTTTTATGTATCGGAAGGGAAAGAAGGACCATCCAAAAGTTTTGAGTCTTTTCCCTAGAAACACGAGAAAGTGCATTTTGACCAACAAGCCAGAAATGAAAATAAAAAATACCAAAATGGGGATTCACACCTCTGAACACATGAAACACTTAAATGCAACATACGTCTGAAGCAGATGAAACATTTGGAACATACACTTGAAACATGTGTATGAAACATATGCAACATCTAGATAAAACACTTGCAACTTACAACATGAAAACACTTATTGCAACATAAGATCGGAACAACTGAAATAATTGGAACATACTCTTGCAACATGTGTGAAACATATGCAATATCCAAATAAAAAACGCTTAAAAACAGATAAAACATTTTGAATGAACACTTGCAACATATGCAACATCCCGACCTACTTTTGCAACATCCACATGGAACACTTGCAACATACCTCTGAAACATCTGAAACACTTGAAACATACGCTTGCAACATGTTAGGCGCGACACTCTAGTGGGCGGTGACCACCATGTCAGGCGTGCTGAGGAACTCGATAGCCGCCTCGATGGGCGGATCGGGGTTGGGAGGCAGCGGAGCGAAGAGCACCACGGACTTGGCTCCCTACGAGCTTCTTCCGCTACCGGGGCGCGAGGAGCCTTGAGGCGGACGCAAAGTACAACACAACCGTGACGCCCTCACCGTCTCCAGCCGCAGGAGGAGGTGATGAGGTGGACACCGACACTGGTGATAGTGATGAGGGTGGGTCGGGTGAGAGGCGCGACTCCAGCGGCGGAGCCTGGCGTCGCGGAGGCGGGCGAGGGCCACGAGGCGGAGGAAAGCGGAGCAGAGCATGGAGCAGAGGAAGCGGAGCGGAGCCTATGACGAGCGCATGAGACGGAATGTGAGAGATATTTTTTTATTTGGGAGGACGGCGCCCGAATAGTTTTTTAGCAACACCACCCTTTTTATTCATCTAGGAGGATTGTATACATATTACAAACACCATCAGGTGGATTCAAGTAAGGCTGGATATCGAGCCAGCTCGGCTCGTTAACATGTTGGCTCGGTTCGGCTCGTTATACAAACGAGCCAACAGACTAGCTTGGCTCGGCTCGCTAGCAAGCTGGAGCTAGCTCGTTTGGCTCACGAGTCAAATCATAAAAACACCGCACAGAGAGAGATTATAAATTTATAATAGCAATGGAGCAACAAACACATCACATACAACAAACACATCACATGCTTTTTGCGGCGGATGGGGAAGCGTGGGGCTGGCCAGCTAGGGGTTAGGAGCATGGGAGTTGGGAGGTGGGGGGGGGGCACTAGGGTTTACCTTATTGGTCCAATGGGCCAAGCGATAAAAGGGCCAATTCAAGTTCTTGAGATCTGATTTGCTTTGACTCGTTACGGTTCGCGAGCTAGCTCGAGCTGGCTCGTTAATTAACCGAGCTCGAACGAGCTGGCTCATTAATTAAAAATTCAAACGAGCCGAGCTACTAACGAGTGAGTCAAACGAGTTAGCGAGTTACGAGTTTTTTCGTCCAGGCTTAGATTCAAGAACCAAACATTGCCGCCCTAACTCGGCATGGATCGAGCTACGAGCTATCCTATGAGCATCGGTATTTGAGTCCCTATGCTCATGTACAAACTCGACACTTCTAGAATCTGCCTTCCTCACATTAATCTCCCGGATAACATGTCCACGTATTTCGAGATCGCCTTATTAGATACTCTTCACGATAGTCAGACAGTCACTAGCTAACTTGAAACTGTCAGCTCGTAGGTCTGAAGCGAGAGTCATCCCTTCTCTGCATGCAATGGATTCCATCACCTCCGGGTCGACAATTCCCCGAAGGATCAGCGCAAAGGCTCCATAAATCGACCATCCTCGTCTCTTGGTATTGCCGCCGCCAAAGCCGAGGATATGTTCTTGGATAAAGCCACGTCGACATTGATTTTAACAATACCTAAGGGGGGTGCAATCCATGTCGGTCTACTCCTGTACACCCGAGCCTCAGGTCGCTGCACTTGCTTCCCCTCCCCTAGCTCCAACACAAGCCTGTCCACGAAATTATGCGTCGACAGAGAGCTTTAGTAAACATCTTCAGGGATCGTCTTCCGTCGTACAAACATCTTCATGGTTTTTTTTATTTAGGAAGACGGCGCACCTCCTCGCGGTATCATTATCGTTTAAAAAACAAAAACCGAAGTAATGGAAGTCCTGCCAAAAAGAAGGGAAAGGGCCCAAAAGCCCAGCGAACCCAGCCATCATGTTCGTCCTGCGAATCCAGTCCGTCGACTTCCCCGACGCCGCCTCCGCCTCCTCGGCAGCAGTCGCCGCCGACGAAGTCGGCACCAGCAGAGGCAGCGCTGCCACCTCTCATCCGCTCTCCCCGCTCTCCGGCCACCCTCCCCCCTCTACCGCCACATCGTCCATACCTCCTCTCGAGCTCCCCGGCGCAACCCCCGCCGCGCCCGGCCGAAGCCCTAGGATCCTCCCCACCCGCGGCGTCATCCACCTCTACCACTCATCGTCGTCCACCTCCACCTCCTCGTCCTACGCCTCGGCCGTCGCCGCCACCTCCTCCTCCTCGTCCGGGCCGGCTGCCCCGCAGCTCGCCTCCGACTCGCACCTCCCGGTAACTACTCTTCGTCGGGTTCTCTCTTATTGCCTTTCGCGCGCTTACGCCAGTTGCTTTCTGTCTCCCTCTCGCAGCCATGTCGCGGCACGCGTCTCCTGGTGCTCGCCGTTCCGACGCGCGTTTCGCCGGATGACTTTGTTCGCTTCTGCGGCCCCTGCCTCGAGCGTGCCTCCGACATTCGTTTCATCAGGTCAGTTACCGCCTTAAAAGCAAATGGCAACATGTCCTGTTTAGTGAGCAATTTACTTACACATGCTGTTCGAACGGTAGGGATGATGGAGTGGAGGACCGGTACAGCGTCCTTGTGGAGTTTGAGGACCAGAATAGCGCTGAAAGGTTCTACGCGGATCTCAATGGCTGGAGGTTCTCAACCTCCGAGGTGTCAAATATTCTTAATTGAATTCCAGTTTATTTGCTGATCATATTCGAGACTGTTGCTAAATTGGCGATTAACTCTTGTTCCATGGTGTAGCGAGAGGTGTGCCATGTTCTGTTTATAGCTGCTGTGCAGTATACACCTTCCTCAGAGCTTGCCACAACACCACCGGCTGGATCCACTGAACTTCCAATGTGTCCTGTTTGCATTGGTGAGCTTACTGTTTTGTATTTTTGTTTCTCGGGGGACTCTGCAATACAATTTATAGTCATGTGTACACGTCACCATGGTGTCACATTTGACTTCATGTTGTGATCTCTGATGAAGAGATTTAGGCACTTCTGTTCTATGCTTGGAAAAACATCTCTGCAAAATTTCCGAACTTATGAGTCTCTTGAATTCTATTTACTTTGGAGTTCTGTTTACTTGAAGGCTTAACTAATAACCTTACCCCTGCAACGTATTCCAATGCCTATCAATTTTGAATTTTTGACGAACTACTTTAGAGCTGCCTTCATGGTGCAGATTTCTAACCTACTAGGATCATCATACCCATATTGATTGTGTTATATCAAACTGTGCATCCAAGTTTGTTTTGAGGAAAAAAGAAAAATAATCATGTGCTGTTTAACCAACATTATTATGTACATACGTGACACTTCAAATACCTTTCTGTTTGATGCAACAGCAAACATTTCATCTATTATTTTCACTTTTCATATTTTGTTCAATTGTTTAAGTTGTCTGCCTTGTTTACGGTACACCTAACTATTCTCTGCCATCTTAATGTGTTAATTTATCAG
Organism: Saccharum hybrid cultivar R570; assembly: GCA_038087645.1. NCBI lineage: Eukaryota > Viridiplantae > Streptophyta > Magnoliopsida > Poales > Poaceae > Saccharum > Saccharum hybrid cultivar. The sequence goes on along the minus strand of JAQSUU010000534.1, from coordinate 38,457,871 downwards.
AAAGATTGGATCAAGACATCCGTGGGATTTTGGCAACTACTTGTGATCACTCTTTCCAATGCTCATGCGTTTCAGTGTGGGCCAATTCATCCTGTCCGGTAATGAATGATTTTTTTGCTCTTAAATCATTTGCCCTAGGGCAGTAAACAATCAAAACATGGGCTCGCTGTGGCATTTATTGTTTCTTTGTATGCTATGTACATTGCACTGGATTTGCAATAACAATATAAATTTATAGTTGTGTTATTTGTGCATAATCTTCTTGATGACTAGTGAATTTCTGGTGTGCTTGCTATTCTTTACAACAGTTTGACCCCCCCCCCCCCCCCCCTCTCTCACACACACACACTTAAACTTGCTAATTTGATATCCTGGGTACCCAATAGAAACTTACCCAGAGGCAGGAACATATACATAATACTGATTACTGAATTCACTAGATGTCTACACGTATATCTTCCAAGTAATTGCGCTACAAGGAAAAATATGGACTTTGGTCATGGTAACCATGTGAGTCATAGGGACATTATACTCAGGAAATGCTTGCTCATGTACTCCAATTTATTATTGCCAGTACTACTAGAAGTGATATCGAGTACTTCCAGTGTATTGAGAATTATGAGAAATGAGAATGCTTTCCTTTCCATTATCACATATGGAACTTTATCGAGCATGAGTTTGGCCTTTACCAATAGCTGTTCACATTTCAGGTATGCCAGTTTTGTCAGAAGCAGTCTGAAAATTCTACATGTTCTGTTTGCCAAACCACTGGAAACCTATGGATATGTGTGATATGTGGTTTTGTTGGATGTGGAAGGTATGCCATTACTGACTTACTCTCTTCGGTCAGTAAAAGCTGTCGTTTTCAGACAAGAAAAACAAGCTACATGCAAGTCACATTTCTTGTCTGAAACTTTAACTAAAGTTGGCTGGAGGTATTAATATTTTCTGCTGTAAGTCAGTAATCAGTAATCATATTAAAGTATTTTACATACATAATTACGTAGTCCAAGTTAAGACTGCTACATGGAAAGACATTCATTTATAATGATGCAGACATTAGTTATTACCAGAAGATTGAAATACACAGCTTGGTATTCATTGAACATCTCTGTACCTGGCCAATCAATCTTACCATTATAGTTGTCAAAAAAAAATTAACCTTACCATTATTGACTTCCATGTTCTAGGTATAAAGAAGGCCATGCGAAACAGCACTGGAAAGACACTCAGCATTGCTATTCGCTAGATTTGGAAACACAGCGTGTTTGGGACTATGTTGGTGACAGTTTTGTACATCGGCTGAATCAATCCAAGAGTGATGCAAAGCATGCTAAGTTCAAATCAAAATGTAAATATTCTGGGGATGACTGTAAACTGCTCGTGCAATGATGACTCTGACATGGGTGGAGCTATGTTCAACAGCAAAGCTGAAACAGTAAGAATTTTAAGCTCATTTGATTTGAATTACTCCCTCATGTCTTGCTGTTAATGTCGTTTTATATATAAATTACATACACCATGCTCTTCTCAATAGATTGTGGACGAGTACAATCGCCTCCTGGCAAGTCAACTCGAAACTCAGAGAGAGGTGCAGTCCATACCTGCTAAGTTTTCTATGTCACTATTGAAAGCAAAATTTGTCTCTGATGTATTGTATAGACTTTGTTAGCCATTTGAAAACATATTTTATCTCTGATGCATCCATCTGCCTAATGTTCATACTTGCAGTATTATGAGGGCCTGTTGTCTGAGGCTAAAAGAAACAAGGAGCACCAAATTTCTGAAGCTGTTGATAAAGCTGTAAATGATAAGCTTCAAGAGATGCAACTTAAGCTTGAGAACCTTATTGTGGAGAAAAAGAAAGTTGCAGATGTGAGCATTTTATCTCATGCATATTTATCAAGCACAACCAGCTATTAGCATTATTATAACTAATGACCCGTGTTGATATTTTTCTGCCTTTCTGAAGATGAACGAAAAACTCACTAGGAGCCAAGACATGTGGCGTCAGACACTAAGAGATATAGAGGAAAGGTGTGTTTGATTTCTGCAAATAGGAAACACTGTTATTATGGTTTCAAAAACAGAAATAATACTATAAGGCAAATGGCATCCAGTGAAGTAACCCTAGTCATTTATATTTGCAATGATCCAATGAACTGTATATATTTTTGAGTCCCAGTTCAGTGAAAAGGTCGCTCACTCTGTTGTCTGTTCCTTTCTTGTGACCACAAGTTTTCCTTTTTGTTTGTTGGCATAAATTATGAAGTATGCATTGACAGGGAAAGAGCACAGTTGAAGTCGAAGGACGAAACAATTCTCGATCTTGAAGAACAGGTGCTTTTCATTGTTTTTGTATAAAGTATACCTTTTTAGAGGGTGGTATTTGTTGTTCAGTAATAAGGGCCACTCCTTGACACTTATAAAATTCTTGCAGATAAAGGATTTCAAATTTTCCATCAAGCTGCAGAAGTCAATAGAGAAGAACGACGGTGTCAAGGGTGGTACGCTGGTTCCACTTCCTACGGTTTCAGATTCTGGAGGCAAGGGTAAAAGGTCATCAAGATCAAGCAAGAGGACAAATTAGAATCCTTTGCTGACTAGCAGTTAGTCTTGACTGGAACACACGTATGCGAACCTGTTATGATGAAGTACGGTGTGATGTTTGAATTCTCAGGGAAAGTAGTGACAGTACAATCATGAACTTCTTCGAAGATATGAACTTGCATACTACATGTGGAAAACATAGTCAAAATTGAAGAAATGTTACAAGTGTCAGAAATTTGTTCATTTCATATATCCATATACAGAGCCTTCCTACTTCATACGTACATCAAATCTCGAAGCATTTCATGTCAAACGCTAGAAGAATACATGCAAGATTGCACATATAAGACCATGTTCTAAAAAATTTTCAAGATTTCCCGTCACATAAAATGTTTGGACACATGCATGGAGCATTAAATGTAGATAAAAAAAAACTAATTATACAGTTTGGTAGAAAACCACGAGACCAATCTTTTGATCCTAATTAGTTCATGATTGGACACTGATTGACAAATACAAATAAAATGCTACAGTAGCCAAAGCCAAAAAATTTCGCGAGCATCTCCAAAAGTTTGCCAAATCAACTTGGCATCCATTTAATTTTGGTAAAAGGAAAAATTGTGCTCCAACAGTTTGGCATCCAACTTAATAATTTTTGGCAACTTGGCAAATCTTCCCTCTCCACGTGCATATTTGCGCGCTGAGCGCGAGCGTGCATCGCTCGCGCATCCGGCTTCACGTAAATATTTAAGCGGGGCTCTTCGTCACTTGTCATATATTTTAGCGAGTTATCAAATCACGATATTTGCCAAGTGAATTTTGGCAAACTCTTGGAGATGCTCTCACCTTAACTTCTTAACTTCTATAGTTAGAGTTACTGCAGGATTTTAGAACAACCACGTGAATGATGGGATCGTCAGACGCCTGACCCTCATTCAGGTTCCACCTGCCTTCTGCTAGCATTGGAGTTCTTCATCTGTTGTGTGAGCTAAAACTGAAAGGGACAAAGAACTACAGTACAAATTTCTGAATCTGGTATGCTTCGGAGTCTCCGAGTATATGAAGAGCTAAAGAGTACACGCCCCCCCCCCCCCCCAAAAAAAAGACAAAAAGAAAAAGGAAAAAATCTACTTAACCCCTGAACCTATTGGTAGTTTTCCTAGAGATTGTTATAAAAATAACCCCTCAACCAAATAGTGATGATACATATCACTAACATTGTTCTAAAAAAAATATCACTAGAGATTGAAGGGAAGCTCTCATTATCGCTACACAGCAAAATTAATTAGTAGAACTAGATTTTTCCATGTCCAAACCATTCATGTCAAATACTTCTACTTCCTCATCATTCCGAGTCGCAAGCTAAGTAGATCAGATGTGGGCATGTGGCCAATACAGAATGTCACCATCGCCTCTTACTTATTTCCATGCAGATGCAGGTGTGGCCATCTGATCTACAGATTGAGTATGGCAGAGCGTCCATACGAGTGACAGAATGAGAATGCAACTGTGGCCCAAAATGCCATCACGAATGAAGAAGTGGTGACCACAGAGGACTGGATCATCATCCTCATCCTTGGCACCCGCGTCTTCCAGTGCAGGAGGGGCAACCGGACCTGAGGCAGTAGATCACCCATTCCCCAACGTCATGTTTTTGAGGTTCGTGTTGCCTTGGTAGCTATCCATGTTGAACGAGGCAAAGTGGCAAACTGACCAGAGTCCGGTATGCATCCAGACAAGTTGTTGTGTGCCACAGAGAACACCTCTAGTGACCACAGCCGAGTTAACTCCCATGGGATTAGTCCGCTCAGCTCATTGTGGGACAAGTCCAAACTTTCTATTGCACTCATGTTTGCAAGGGTCGGAGGAATTCGGCCGGTAAAGATGTCGCGTGACAAATTTAGAGATTTGACGTGACTCAAATTTCCCAACTCCCAAGGAATCTCTCCTGATAACATGTTTGCAGACAGGTCGATGCCGAACATCAGATTGAAGAAACCATAACCGTATGTGTAAAGCTTCCCTTTAGTGGGGAAGGTGAAGCCTTGGAGTTCAAACCGAATACTGCGATTAGAAGAAAGACCAACAACAGCCAAAGCCCAAGCAGGAAAACCCTTTACGAGAACATCAAAGCCAAAGACTGAGGATGGAAGGTAATCTTCATTATGTCCAAACGAGATGCCACCAATACAATGTGGTAATGGACCAGAAAGTTTATTGTGTGACAAGTCGATCACGTTCAAGTATTGGAGATGGCACAGATTGTTAGGGGTGATATGTCCCTCAGGCCTCAAACCTATTCCCTCCTAACAAAAGCAACCTAACTTGGGAAAGACCTTGGATCCAGTCAAGAGTGCCTATAAACAGATTATATCTTAGATCTAGAGCTGTAACATAGGAACCATCGAAAAAATCACTTGGGAAGCCTGAGAGGGAATTCCCTGATGTGTTCAAAAACTGTAGGTTGAGCTTGCTGTTATTACAATTTGGTATAAGCCCTGCAAAATTGTTGTCTGATATGTCCAAAAACTGAAGACTTGTCAATTTGCAAATTGATGGATGTATTTCACCTGTCAAGCTGTTGCCAGCAACACTCAGAGCTAGCAGTGAAGGAAGATTCCAAAATGAAGCATTAAGTTTGCCAAACAACTTGTTATCATGTAAATCCATGATTTCCAAATTACCTGACAAATTGTTAGGGAGTTCTCCTTCAAAATTGTTGCTCGCAAGATATATTGCATCTCCGGGGAAAAAATTAGCCCCACCAAATATCGAACCCCCAAGATTATTGTTTGAAAGCTTCAAGATTTGCCACATATAACTGAGCAAGCAAGCGGGCACTTCTCCTATAATTTTATTGTTTGATAGGTCCATAATTTTCATGCTGCTAATGTTGCACAGTCGTGGTGGCAAGTCTCCGGAAAACATATTATTAGATGCATCTAGAACTGATAGATTCGGAAACACTAGGCTGACGTTAGTTGGCAGTCTTCCTTCAAGATGGTTCATAGATATGTTGACCAATTGGAGAGTGGATTGTCGCCGTTGCCACATCGAATCCAATGATCCTACTAGCGAGTTATTTGCAAGATCCAAATAAACCAAAGACGTTTCATTTGTAAAGATCCAATTAGGAATACTTCCAGTCAACCTGTTGTTAGACAAATCAAGGATTTGTAGATTTCGCTGCGTGCCTAGGACATTCAGTTCTTCAGTGATGCTCCTGTCAAGGTTACACCTGGAGAGCTTTAGTGATCTCAGTTGAAATGAAGGCACTAGTCCTCGGAAGTTCATATCGATAGACAAATCAGTGTTCCCCGATAGATCTATAAACTCGAGCTTGGTGTTGTTTCTTAGCAAGAAGAAATCAAACGTCCCCTTAAGATTGTTCTCTGATAACTCTAGTGACTTGAGCGATAAAGGAATAATTGAAGAAGATGAGCTTATAGGTATTTTTCCTTGAAGACGATTTCCTGAAAGATCCAAGTACTCAAGGTGTCGAAGCTCAAACAAAGATGTTGGGATGCTTCTGTTCAATTGATTGGATGCTAAATACAAGTCACGTAAACTCTTAAGATTTCTGAAATCTGCCATTCACAATATAAACACAACAAATTAAATATAAGCAGCAGTGGTGGCACAAAAGAACACCAAGTTATTCAGTGTCTTACCTATGTTCTGAAGAGGACCACTCATATTGGTGCGTTCAAGATTAAGACTTCAAGAGAAACCAATTTTTCGAGAGATCCCATGATACCATTCCCAGTGAAATTGTTTCCACTGAGATCGAGATACTAGAGCTTACTCAGTCCTTCAAGACCTGATGAGTTTTCTTTTAGTTATGCATAATAGTACCTTGTAAAAGAGAAGTAGAAGCAGACGCATGAGAAGAAAGTTATATACCCTCAAAATTGTGTAGGCATGCATAATGATTCCAAGATAAATCCAGCAGCTGAAGCTCATGAAATTGAGAGAAGGCTGCCAAGTTCAGGTTCCAGCATTCAGGTCCGTCATACATGTCAGAAAGATCAAGACCCGAGACTCGTGCAATGTCGTCGTTGTTGCATGTAACCCTTTCCCAAGAGCAGCAGTCTTGCCTATCTCCCCACGAAGGCAGGAGTTCGGAGTCTACCTCCATCAACGAAGACCGGACATGCAATAGAGCAGCCCTCTCCTCGGGGACGCAGCCACATGAGATGTAAAACATGGACTGCAGGATGCATAGAACCCAAAGCGTGGTCTCCAACGGAAAGTAACTACTCATTTTTTCCCCTTCTCTTCCCACAGATCAGTGAACTTAACTAGCAGCTCGTGTAGAACTAGCTAGGAAGGATTCATTCAGGTTTTGAGCAAGGAGAAGCTAGCGCCAGTGTTATACACACACACATTATCTTTCCAAGCCCACTTAACTCACTTTTTTTTTGGTAGTGTGCCTAACTAACGCACACTAACCCATTCAGTGGGGACAGTGGACTCGCCGAAGACACACATGGAGCTCAGCTACCCGCCAAACTTTGGACCAATCGACCTCACGGTGGATGCCGGCCCTCCTAGTTCACCGCTGGTGGATACCCACGAGACTGTGAACAACGACGGCTCCGCTAAACGCCGCCTCGACAACTTCATCAACAAAGTGACGCGTAGGAAGGACTCTCCGCTGATTTGTGAGTCTCCCAAGCAGCCTCCTGCTAAGCCGGTGCTGCCGTGGCAGAGCAGGCGGTTGGCGGCTCAAAGCCTCTCCCGAGTACTTGCTTTCAAGCGAGGAGAGGTCCTGATCATGCAGCGTATGGGCTACACCAAGGATCCATCAGCGCCATCCGCATCGGAGCTGGAGACCTTTGATAAGCTCTTCGACGGCGACCTGACTGTGTCCAACGCCGAAGCGATGGATGCGCTCTTCTCGGTCGTTAGAAAGAGCTCGTCCAAGCAACCGCGAAGACGCAAAGCCACCTCCTAGGTCGCACCGCTGCGTCGGTATTGGTTATTTTCTTTTAAATAATATCGAAACAAGAGGTTTTTTTTTACTAGGACAGTCCAGCTACGGCTGTGTTAGGTCAACCTCCTACAGCGCTCGATAGAAACGCATTGTATGTTTGCTTAAATTCTTCTACTTAATTCAATGATACGTAAATCTTTCGTGTATTCGAGAAGAAAAAAAACTAACGCACAATATCGTGGTCAAACTGTCAAAGTTGGAGTAGGAATAATTCCGTGGTACTAACGTGACCATAGATTTCTTAGTCGTCAATTGATCAGATTAACATTGACGCGGTATTTCCGAACCACGGTCACGGGCGGGGTAAATATCTGAGCCGACGTCGAGTTCGGGTCATCGACCAGACCCACCGTCCCCAAACTCGTTTTAGTTTCAACGGTCACTCAACTTCAATATTGAAATACTGAATACATTTAGTCCCCCGTCTCTCAAAAGCGGACCAAAATGCCCCTAACCAGTTTGGTGGTGGTTTTGAATGTCTGACTTGGCAGCTGACTGTTGAGTTGGCAGTGGGTTCCACTTGTCTTGGAGAGGGCAAGGGAGTATCAGAGAGCTGAGTTGGAACTATCTCCTATACTGCCTGTTGCTCTGTTCAGCTGTTCGTCAGGTTCCACAGGTATCTCTGATGTTGAGATTCACTGGCAATGGTAAGGCCCTCGGATAGTGGGCTGAGGCCTTAGGGTGTGGATTTTGGGTCTCTTCCTTTTTCCATATAGAAGAGGAATATACATGTGGATACGAGTTTGGGCTGCTCTGCTTGGCCCTAAGGCCACGTCAGCGCCAACTAGAAGGCCCAGTCAAAACCATAGTGAAATGAGTGAAGGGACCGGTCTATGACAGTTTTGAGAGTCGAGGGACTATTTCTACATGGTATTGAAGTTAGTGGCCTTTTTTTTTTGTGGACAACTGGCATGCATTAATTTAATAGCAAAGTAGGAGTAGTGATAACTTTGCAGGCACCACAATGAACGGGCAGCTATATTGATAGTGCACACCTGAGCATGAGAAATTACATTGTGAGTGACTTATGTGATTTCTAGGCTTCTAGCTTGAGTGGCTAGCGTGTGAGCAATGGAGTTTTATTGTCTGCTGAGGGACCAATTTTAAACTGAGCAAGAGTCTAGAAACTAAACTTAGAATATGATCTTCAATAAAAACAAGCAGTATATTTGTTTCTTCTAATGATGTTTCTACGTCAATGCTCATCAGTAGCAGCTCTTATCTTTTGAAGAAGGTCCGTCCTTTCTGAAAGCTAATAAGAGTTTGCAGCGCCGCCTTATCATGATGGCATCATATATGTTCACATGCAAACTTTGGGGTCTCAGGCGTCAGGCGAGTTGTTTTGGCAAATGTATATAGACTGACATTGTATAGTACCAGGGTAGCGTTAGTTTGATAGATCATATATGTGATTTGAGCGTGAAGCTGGGACAGGAGTTGTAGGGACACGGTTTGTTTACTACTAGTGGCATGTTGTGTCGTACATGTGTGTGTGTGTGCATGAGAAACTGGAGCTGCGAGAGGAGTTACGGAACATAGGACAGACAAGTTGCGTGTAAACTGTGAACATGTTATGGACTGCTTTGCTGTAAGCGCCATTGGCTGAGCTAGGAATCGAGCAGAGGGTGTCCTGAGCTATACTACCACATTTACATGTTTATACAAAGTATTAATGTCTGATGCATATGCAATGCACCCGCCACCGGGCAAAAGCTGAAGTAAAATCCCTAACAAACAGATCTGAACTTCTGAAGAGCGAGGCGTCTCAATTTCTCAAAGCTGACAAGCAAGAATACGGAATACTCATACTCAGGTGATCTGAACTTCTGAAGAGCGAGGCGTCTCAATTTCTCAAAGCTGACAAGCAAGAATACGGAATACTCATACTCAGGTGGGCTTAAACAAAATGATAAGAAAAAAAGTGAAACTCGCCGTTGCCGGGGATCGAACCCGGGTCGTCCGCGTGACAGGCGGAAATACTCACCACTATACTACAACGACTTGGTTGGCTAGCGTAGACTTGAAATCTATTTGTATTATTTCGTCCATCTACTATCTGCCGGCAGTCAACATGTTCAACGGAACAACCACAATCGTGTGCATCAACATGGTTAAAAGTCAAAACTAGGGGTGGCTCCGGCTGCAACTGTGACTGCACCAGCGTACTCCTGAGGGCTTCCCCAACGCTCCCTGCTGGCGTGCTACCCCAAGTTCCATCTCAGCACTGATTATCCATGGCCTTGTTTAGATTTCAGAATTCATCCCCAAATTTCACTATACAAAAAGAAGATTCCCCATCACATCAAAATGCCGGCACATATATGGAGTACTAAATGTAGATGAAATCAAAAACTAATTACACAGTTTTGTTGTACTTTGCGAGACGAACATTTTGAGTCTAATTAATTAAGATTTGAACAATTATTACAAAAAAAAAACCAAATGCTACAGTACTCGGGGGTGGCACTGTGCCGAATCGGCCACCCCCAAGTCTGGTAACTAAACAAGGCCCATGTCACAATAGATGGCAGCCCTGTAGGTTGTCAAAGACTCTTGCAGAGGAGGCGATGGCTTTGTCTGACGAAAAGTGGAGGAAGCAATCCGAGCGCGCATTGCGGCGGCGGAGCAGCACGCAGCGGCTCCATCCTTGGGACCACTCCCGGTTCCTGCGTCATCTACCACAACTGGCGCGAAACTGCAATCCGAGCGCGCCAATTTCTATTTGGCGAGAGCTAGGAGGTCGCATCTGCTTCCTTCGTGCTTTTTCGCCGCTGCCGTTCGCCACCGCCGCCGCGCCCCTCGATTCGTCCTCCGTGCCTCTCCTGCTGCGAAGGAGAACCACCAAGATGCCGGCGTCCCTGTGATCTGACTCTTTGTCCAAGCACCACTCATCGCTGGACTCCACAGGTTCGTTGGTGTCTAACCCTAGGTGATTTCAGTTACATCTCCATTCCTTTCCTTGCCTGACTAGAGTGATTTCCCATCAAAATCTGTGAAGATTTGTTATCTCCCACTGAATTGCAATGAGTATTGCTGATCTGGTTGTTTTCTATTTTTTTTTGGAAGATTCAAAGAAACCCTAAATCTTGGCTGAACAGCGTTTGATAATTGTTTAGTTTGGGCAAGTTCATTCATAATTCGTGATGGGAATATGAGATTAGATTCCAATTACATGATGGCCAAAGATCAAACTAATCTGTGATTTCTTTTATTATTCCTAGTTCCTAAAACTTATGGAACAAAACAATACTTTTCTGATGATTGAAATGTCTATTATTGAAGTACAGTACATCCATAGGTAGTAGAACATGGCATACGCATGCAGTTCATGCTATTCATACTTGGTGTTTTTTTCTTACCATGTATAGCTGTTTGGCTCGTACCTTTTTCTTACCATGTATAGCTGTTTTCTAGTGAGTAGTAGTACAGAAAGATGCTATTTTTCTTGAACTGAAATTACAACAGTAGTACTGAATCATGCTGTCCATTGCTTATGAAACATTTAATCTTCTAGAATTATTATTATTGTTACATACTTCTAACATGATTTATCCATTTTCCTACCTTGTAGTACTGTTGTTTCTTGCTCAATCACAATGGAGTATCGTCCAAGAGGTGGTTTCATGAACTTTCTTCAAGGTGTGGATGGTGTTGCAACCTCTTCCTTCGGACCATCCTTGCGCCCACAACATCCTGCCTACCAAGCATATCACTTTCCTATGCCATATACTCATTTCATGTGACCACCACCACCGCTTGGCAATACACACAGCTCCCCATTGGCCTCTGATTCTAGGAGCCCGAGTCCAGCAAACATCGGTCAGCATCGGGTAACAATCGATGTGGAAGCAACAGATGATGATTCAAGGCAAAGGATGTACTACACTCCTAAGGAGGATGTCAGCTTGGTAAGCTCCTACTATTGTTGCCCTTACTGAATCTGCCAATTGATTCATGCATAATTGTTGCTGTTACTACTGAAAACTTATTTATCACTGCATGTCCATCTTGTTTACTTCATATAGGTTAGCGCATGGATAAACAACTCTACAAATCCTATTGAAGGAAATTCCAAAAAGCTTGCTCGTTATTGGGAGGAGGTTGCTGCAGCATACAACTTGACCGCACCAAGTGACCGTAAACACGATGTGAAGCATCTGAAAAACCATTGGTAAGACTACAAAGAAGGTATCAGGTTTCAATGGTTGCTATAATCAACTGGAAGGGACTTATGTGAGTGGGCGGTCTGATGAGCAGTTAATGGAAGCCCTGGAATTGTATCGCAGCAGGTACAAGCACCATTTCACCTACGTGCATTGGTGGAAGATCGTTCACGGCAGTCCAAAGTGGAATGCTCACATTGCAGCTGAATGTCAAGGCACAGAGAGGTCGAGTGATGAGTTAGATGCCAATAGGGTGGCTCCAAATGTGCGTCCAGTGGGCTGCAAGAAAGCTAAGAAAATGAAAGGAGCTGCTAATGGGTCTGGAACTACAGTGGTTGAAGTACAACTGGAGAAACTAGTTAATGCTCAGTCAGAGATTACTGAAGGCATAAGTAACATGAAGGATTTCTAAGAACGCATCTCAAATCAGAAAGTGGAAGCTGCAAAGCTGACATACATGGCAGCTAAGGAAAACAAGGAATCCAAAGTGTTAGAGAATAACTCAAAGACCATGGAGCACAGGGAAAAAATGATGGATAGGTTTTCTGATATGTTGAAGGTGGACACTTCTAAGATGGAGCCATGGGCAAAGGGAAAAAATGATGGATAGGTTTTCTGTTAGATAGTACCCAATACTTTCTCCCATTGACATAATACTCAACTTGAGGATCACACCCTAGAAGCCTTTCAGTGAACAGGGGTGATTGATTAATGACATTTATGTCATTGTTTGCCCTAGCAACCCCAAAGAAGGCATGCCATATCCACAAGTCTTGGGAAGCGACGGCCTCAAGGATTATTGTGGGGGCTCCATTGCCACGAGTATATTGTCCCCTCCATGCAACTGGACAATTTTTCCATTTCCAATGCATATAGTCCAAGTTTCCTAACATTACAGGAAATCCACGACCCTCACCAATGTCTAGTAGACGCTGCACATCATCAGTATTGGGCCTTCGTAGATATCTTTCTCCAAACATGGCAATTACCCCTTCAGCAAATTGTTCAAGACATGATAAAGTTGTGGATGCACCAATCTTGATATACTCATCAGTTTGATCAGCGGGGACGCCATACGCCAACATACGAATTGCGGTTGTGCATTTCTGCAATGGAGATAAGCCTTCACGATTGATAGCATCTCTTCTCTGAGTGAAGAATGGCGACCGCTCGCCAAGAGCTACCACAATTCGTAGAAATAGGGGTCTTCTCATGCGATATCTTGTACGGAACATGTTCTCAGGATAGCGAGGATTATCAGAGAAGTAATCTGCTATGAGAATTTGGTTGCATACTTCACGGTTTCTTTCTGTGTACCTCCTGGTGCCCCGTTGACGCCTAGGCTGTGGAGCTCCCATTGTTGCCTGGATGTTGGAGGCTATCTGTCTAACAATGTTGTTGAGATTGTTCTGTAGCCCAACATAGTCATCCATTGTGAACACCTCGGTTGGGTCGATAATTCCATCATCTGACTCATCTGAGCTTGTGTTTGACATGCCTAAAAAAGGACGTACAAGAGACTGATTAGTACCATGATGATAATCAAATTGCATCTTTATACAGATTTTTTGAGGGATGCATCAGTACAGAAATTGTAGCACACTAATCTAACAATTTACTAATTTCTAATAAGCGAAGTGACGTTTATACACTCTAAGGCATAGATCAATTAAATAATCTAATTTCTCACAGGAACTTCCCAAAATCCCAAAGAAATCCAAAACCTATTTTACCAAGAACAGCTACAAACTAACCTTTCAATTCACCAAAGATATGGTGTCGATTTCATAGATCAATTAAATAATCTAATTTTTCACAGGAACTTAACCGAAAATCTCAAAGAAATCCTAACCCTATTTTACCAACAACAGCTAAGAACTAACCTTTCAATTCGTCAAAGATATGGGGCCGATTTCACGAGACAGTAGCGCAAATAGACTTGGTGTGAATCTGATTAGCTGACCAATCTGTTCACTTGAGATTATCAGTCAAATCAGTCAGCCAACCAGCAGTATTTTTCTCTCACAAAAAATCAGCCAGTAGTACTTTCAGCCAACTAGGCCGGAAGACCAGAGGGATTGGTGGTGCTTTGCTTCAATTTCTAGAGAGTTGGGAAGGGGCGGCTGTGCAGCGTCGCATAGAAGAGCGAGAAGGACGAGTCGAAGAAGAACTGGCTGGTACGCGGAGACGGATGGAGGTGACGCACTACCTAGGCCCGGCGAGGAAGCACGCCACTTGCAGCCTGCGTTCGAAGTTTTGGGAGCCCAAGACTTCGAAGCCTATGTGGCCTGCGCCTTTAGCGTGAGGCATACATGTGCGTTGAAGAAGCCCTAAGAAACAATGCTGCCATATATAGATTTGAGGTGGATTTTTGTTCGCAGGTGACGTGTCCACGGCCCAACGAAACCTCTTGAGTCATTCATCGGCCTTATCTTCTCCGACGTTTCGAGCGACCGCCGCTCATCTCGCGTCGCCCGCGGCTTGCTCGCCCACGCCGCCGGAGGTGCTCGCGCGGCCGCCCCCGCGCCGCCCGGGAGGACCTCGCCCACGCAGCCACCCCCGCGCCGCCGCGTTCCATGCCCCTCCGGCCTCCGCGCCGCGCCGCCGCGATCAGTATTTTCAGTGCATCACCTATTCCTTTCACCTCCAATTCCTAGGAGGAAGCGGACTTCGTTAGTTTTCACCCCAGCACCGCGATCCAGGCAAATCCGCCAGGAGACAACTAGTAATCTTAACCGACACTGTACAAGCTCGACCGAGACACCTTGTCCGTCATATAAAGGGTAAAGGTAAACCTCTTCCTGACCCATCGCGGAGAGCAGCTCGCAGATTCGCCGAGGAGCAGGGGGCACGCGGGGGAGAGGGAGGGGTAGAGGTCTGGGAGGGGAGGGTCTGTGCAGGTCTGTTAGAATTGCTGGTTGTGCAGGTCAGGTGGCGATGGAGCAGATGTGGACGCAGTGCGTCCAGGTCCAGCGCAAGCGGCCGCTGCAAGGCCAGGCTGCCTCAATGCCTGAAATAGAAGGCTTGACTTGCTGGAGAAGTGATGGTGTGCAAGGTGGCAGGAGACAACCAGAGCTGATACTCCCAGAGGAGATGCTTTATCAAATACATGCTCTCATGCCAAATTGCCAATGCAAGATGCTGCCTGTGCTTCCAGTGTGTCTTGGGGATTTTTCCATTCTTGGCATTGCTATCCTAATCTCGTATTCAATAGCAAAACGTTTGGCATAAATGAAGACACCTAATCTATACCTCCTATAAAGCAAAGACCCACTAGCCTATTTCTTTGGCTTCTTATTGTATCACATCAGCAAAATGATGTCATCCGCCCATTAAGTGACGTCATCCGCCCACTAAACCTCATTTATCTTCCACTAGCTATTTCTTTTGAAATAGAAAAAAAGTCGTAGCACATAAACCAAGTATCGTAATTAAAATCCAATTGCACCATGGTGTTCCTCACAATAAACTCTTCAAAACAAGACCCCACATGGATATATTTTGATAACTTTTTTGCAAATATTTAAACCGCCGTTCCTAAGAAAAACCTAGCAAAACTGTCGTTTCTAAGCAAAAACCTAGCAAAACTGCATATCACATGGATTACATGTGATCCTCCGAAACATGCATGATTTTATGAAGGAAAACTCCTAGAACTTTTGGGAGGGGGATGGCCCTCAGGTATAGTAGGGGTGAGGGGTGAGGGTGGATGAGGTTAGCCTCCCGTATTGGCCGATCCTATAGGTTAGCGACCCTGTTTTCTTGGATAACCGTTTCTAAGCAAAAACCCGTTTCTAAGAAAAACCTAGCAAAACTACATATCACATGAATTACATGTGGTCTTCCGAAACATGCATGATTTTGTGAAGGAAAACTCCTAGAACTTTTGGGAGGGTGGATGACCCTCAGGTATAGTAGGGGTGAGGGGTTCTGGTGGATGAGATTAGCCTCCCGTACTGGCCAATCCTGTAGGTTAGTGACCGTGTTTTCTTTGATAACTGTTTCTAAGCAAAAGTCTGTTTCTAAGAAAAACCTAGCAAAACTACATATCACATAGATTATATGTGGTCCTCCGAAACATGCATGATTTTGTGAAGGAAAACTCCTAGAACTTTTGGGAGGGGGATGGCCCTCAGGTATAGTAGGGGTGAAGGGTGAGGGTGGATGAGATTAGTCTCCCGTACTGGTCGATCCTATAGGTTAGTGACCGTATTTTCTTTGATATGGTTTTTGTTGTCTTTAGTTACACCTTTAACAAAAAAAAAACTAAATATGTTCTCTGCTTATATCGCATATATACTTATGTATTATACACCAACGAGATTCCTTCTACATCCTATTTCTCCTAACTCAATTCAAATTACTCTTGCATTCCCGCAGCAACGCGTGGGGAATTCACCTAGTAACATATAAATGAAATAACAAGTGATTTTATTGGTAGAGTTGACCACATTATGACGAATCATTCTGGCACCGGTGTGAAGAAATTTAAGCTTCAAACCTACCCTTGTGACAATCTGCACCCGAGTTATGTGTTGATCGCTGGCTTCAAGTTGCTACTACACCTGGGATTGAGGAATTTGAATTACAAATGCCTTGGCGCAACAAGATTGAGTACAACTTTCCGTGTTCATTGTTATCTACGGAGAGGGGAAGCTCATTGCAGTCCTTTGTCCTCGATCATTGTGCTTCCCATCCTGCAGCTGAAGTTGGCTGCTTAAGTAGCCTGACAAGTGTGCATCTGAGTTCAGTCCACATTACAGCAGAGGAGCTGTGTAGCTTTCTGTCCAAATCTTTGGCATTGAAGCAATTGGACATCTACAGATGCAATGATATATAGTTTGTTTGAAGATACCTTATGAGCTTTCACATCTTAATTTCCTAGCGGTGCAAGATTGTGTGATGCTTGAGATGATTGAAAGTGATGCTCCAAAGCTATCTCAGTTCAAGTATATAGGCCGCCCAATACACATGTCACTTGGAAATCCTTTGCAATTGAGCCATATACAAATGATGAGTACTACTAAGTCTAATATGTTGTATTGCGCCAGAACGAAGCTTCCATCCATTGCACCAAACGTGCAAACTCTTTTTCTGGCATCCCTTGATGAGAAAGTCAATACACCAATGTTGGCTGTGAAGTTCTTGTACCTCGAGCACTTGGAGATTGTGCTTGTTGAACCAAGCCTTTCACCAGACTATGATTTTTGTTCCCTAGCCTCTTTTCTTGCTGGTTCACCTGGCTTGGATACTTTGATCTTGCATGTAGAGGTACCGTACCAACAATAAGGGAGGATTCTATTCTTGAATTTTCTGACTATAACTCATATCATTCAAGGCATATTTTGCAACACAGTAATAAGAATCTCAGAAATGTCACTATCACTGGCTTTTGCTCTGCAAAGAGTATGATTGAGTTTACAAATGATATACTTGCGCATGCGCCAACCGCCAATACTAGAGTGTCTAGTATTAGACACTAGCCGTGGCCATGAAAGAAAGATACACAAGTCGACGATGTGTCTCCATATGTTTGAGGAGGATCTCGTGGAAGTCCAAAGAGCTTGTATGGATATTGAACGACACGTTGTGGGGAATGTGCCATCAACTGTTAACTTGAAGGTCATTGGACCCTGCAGCAAATGTCTATCGTAATGAGTTGTAATATTTGGTGTTTCATCACTGAACCAACATAAAAACAGGGTAACTCTGTATACTCGGGTACTTGAATTTGTGGGTGTTTTGATTTTTGTGTCTGATTCGTTTGATCTGGATTGTTGCGCGTCGTTCTTTTTTTATCAAAAAAAGAAAAAACGAAACCTCTTGAGTCCGAGTTTGAAATCTCCAGCGTGAGCTTCGGGCTTTTGGCCACGGCGCCCCCTCCCCTCCGCACTGTTCGTATCACTAGCGACCGTCCCGCCCACCTCCACCGCCGCTGCTCCGAACTGCAAACGAGCAAGTCGGCAAGCCCTCCAACGGCATCACCGCAACGGTCTCAGGGCCGGGAATCTCGCCAGCGCTCGCCACCCGCCGCTCGCCGGGGCGAATTTGTATAAATACATGCAGTTCAAATGGATCGGATAGATCAGTCCTATTCTCTTCACCCTAGCCTCCACCGCCCTTCGCCGTCACCAGTTCGCCACAACGCGTTCGCCAAACGTCGCGCGTGCAGGTCGCTCGCTCGAGTTCCCTATCGCCTAATTGGCTTATCACCTTCTCTTTCCATTTTGGTTCTGAATTCCGAGCATTTTCGATCGTGCTGCGCATGCGCAGAATGGCGAGGGAGCGCGGCGGCGCTCTCCGGCGCACTCCGGCGATGGCTTCTGCGTCAGGAGTCCGGAGCGAGGAGAACGTGCCGCCGGGTGGCACTTTGGATACCGCGCCTTCGACTCCCGCCCCAACGGCGCCTGCCGTGACCTCCCGGCCTCCCCTCCGCGCTATCCAGCCGCAGGGGCAGCCCCGGCCGCTGGCGGCGACGCCCAAGAAAGGTTTTGGGGTTAAGAAGGCAGCGGGCAAGGGCAAGAAGCCGACGACGGGGGAAAGTTCTGCGGAGGTCCCTCGTCCCAAAGTGCGAGATGCCATCTTGTTCTGGGAAGAGAATTGCAGTCGTAATGCGCAGGTGAAATAGATCTACTGCTACTTACCCTTGTTCTCTTCAGTTAAACTGAGGCTGCTCAGTACTGTTTCGACTCATATATGACCTTTGATTGACACTCTTTGAAAGACTATAGAACATATTAGGGATATAAAAGACAGCCCAGCTAATAGGGTTCGGGGCTATTGCAATTTAGATTAGAATCAAGCATCCACGCAGATTGCACATTCTGCAGTGCAGCCTTCATATTCATCAACTTGTTATCCTTCTTTTCCATCACAATCCCTTTGCATTCTACCTTCAGTGCCTTTTAAGTTTGATTCTGCACCTCGAGATGCCACATTACATTGCTATAAGTCCCATGTCAGCACAACAACCTAATAACTTCTCATATGCAAATAGCCTGCGGATTTATATATGTTCTTTCATTTTGGTGATGATGAAAATAAGAGAATCTTAACATTATGCTAATTGATTTTGTGGACAGAATGTTTCGTCAACACGGCTACAAGATGAGTGTTCTGCGCTAAAAAGAACGCAAGCTTTACTTGAGAAAGCACTCAATTTAAACGCAATATACCAACAGGAACTGGCATCTCGCAGTTCTGTTGAGCAAGACAAGGATGAAACCCATAGGCAGGTTGAGGATGAATTGGCTAAGGTGATTACATCATTAACAGAAGAGGTGTCATCGCTGCGGCAACAGCTAGACGTCAGTAACAAAAAAGAAGAATACTATGTTTCATTACTAAAGAGGAAGGAAGAAGGGATTTGTCAGATGGAGTCCCAACTGGACCAGTCAAAGAGAGTCTATGAAAGTAGAATTGAAGAACTGGAGACTGTTTCAGAAAATGGATGCTGCTGCTGCAGCACATCGATGATTAGGATGCTAATATATTTAGTTGTTCTGACTTTCAGTCGTTCTTATTATCACATAGTGATGCTCTGCAACATTTTCATTTATTTCTTATCTAATAAGTCATATTGTTCGTTTGGATAGCTATAGAGTTCTTTTCATTGATCTCATGTAATTTTCTAATGCTGTTTAGTGTTTACAAAGTTATTTTTAAGCAGAACTACATTAATTTATACTTTCAAAGAAAAGCTAGCAACTATATTGTTCATTGAATCATTGTCCAATGGAACCAACAAAATCAGCCTCAAATATCATCGCAAGAATGTTTTCACTCTTGAACGTAGTAGATCATAAACTTATATGGGATAAAATAGACAGCCTTCAGACCCCTAAGTGCTCCCCCATCGGGGGACGACCCATCGGCGCCGCTAGGGGGCTCCTGTCTCGACCTCCACTCTGGCCGCCGTCGCCGCCCCTCGGGCGTGTGGTGGTGGCGGTCAACGCCGGCCCCCGAAAAAAGGGCAGCCATCGCAACTCCTCCTCCCTACCCCCCCCTATTCCAGCCCCCCTCTTCACCTTCTTCTCCGGTGTCCGCGGCGTTTGGCGGTGCGAATCTCGGCCTCCCGGGGCTAGATCTGTTGTCCCTTGCCTCGTGGCCGCCTTGCGCTGAGGTGTCCCCATCGATGGCACTGAGGGCTCGCGGCCGGATCTAGCCTAGCCATGGCGCCGCCCCGGCCGTGGCCTCATGGCCTAGGCTCCTGTGCCTAGCCACGGTGGTGATGGTTGGCCTCATGGCCTCGCTCCCTTCCCCAGCATGCCGGGTGGCCGGCCGGATCTGGCCAGGCCAGGGCAGCTTGGGGCACGGGTGACCCCCGGCGTGTATGCCGACCGGTGGGGCCGAATCCACTCCCCCCTGGGCCGGATCTGGCCCCTCATGCTGGTGGCGGGCTCCTCCCCTGGTTTGCGGTGTGGCCCTTCCGGGCACCCCACTGCTACCTCTGATGCGTAGGTCGGCCGGTGGGGCTGAATCTGCACTCCCCAGGGCCGGATCTGAACCCCCATGGCTGGTGACGGCCTCATCCCCGGGGGGCCGGATCTGGCCTACCTTGGACGGTAAGTAGTCTTGGGTGAAAACCCACCAAGCTTCTTGCCTAGGGCCGACAACGATGGCGCACCAGCGTCATCAGCTTCTTGGAGGTGTTGTCAAGAGTTCAGATCGTCGTTAGGGGTTGCGGGGGCAAGTTTGGGGACGAAAGTCCCTCTTGGGTGTTTCTCCCAACGAAGTTGGCGTCTGCGGATGTCATCCCCTTTTTGAAGGCTGCGTTGTTGCACTCCGCCTGCTCCCCCAGCGCTGTTCGCCGGAGTCGATCCTTACTGTACTACGTCTGCGTGTGCTTCATTCTACTCTTCCCATCAGTCTGCCCTACCTCAATTGATGTTGCCGCTGTAGTCGCTCGGTTGTTCACAGTGGCTACTTGGTCGCTGTTGATGTTGCCGCTGCAGTCGCGCGGTTCACAACGGCTACTTGACCGCTGTTGATGTCGCCGCTGCAATCGCTCGGTTCACAGCGGCTACTTGGTCGCTATTGAGTTGCTGATTCAGTCGCTCGGTTGTTCACAGCGGCTACCTGGTCGATGTTGTCGCCATTATCTCGGTTCCTTTCGGTGGATGCTTTGCCACCGTGGCTTCGTCTTCTGAGTGGGCAGCCTTTGTGTTGAATTTTTTCTGCAGGTCCAGTCGGCTAGGTCTGTGGTGAAGTGTCCTCTTCCTTTCGCCTTTCTTGCTTGTTTCTTGTTTTCTTGTATCGGGTGCTTGGGGTCTTGGTAATCTTGGGATTACTGGGATGCCTGTTATTGTAACTGTTTAACAGCCTCTACTTCCTCTTAATGAAAACGGGCTAATGCCCAATCGAGGAAAAAAACGTAGGAGATCGTATCAAGGAAGTTATGCTAATAACTTGTGAACAGACACCCTGAATCGATAGGATGATCGCGTTACAGGTTTCCTAAGTACAGAATATTAAAGGATTCAAGACGATCCTTCTACTAGGTAGTCACATAAAAAAAACTGGCAAATGCAAACCCATGCGTAATCTACTAGCACGAAGTTGAGCCCTTGCCATTGTCATTTGTTCAAGTGGAGTAATCCTTCCTGATGCTCTTCAGCTTTGTGACAACATCATTCATTTCAGTCCTCTGCGCAGGCAATTCACTGCAACAAGCTAGGCCAAGCTCAAGCACTGACAAAAGAACCGTTTCACTTTCCAAGGAAGCCATCTTATTGCTCCCAAGATCACCTTGTTGTATTACTATTTCACCTCGCAGTTGCCTGTCATCCACAACATCTCCAAGTCTCGCTGGAAGTGCTTCAACAACCCACTGTCTAAGGCTCATTGTTCCATCAAACATGGGATCTGTGGGCCTTCTACCAGTGAAGACTTCAAGCAGCATGATCCCAAAGCTGAACACATCACTCTTCCTCGATGCTTTTCCCATGAATGCATATTCTGTACAATAAATTTTTGTTCAGAATTCAGAACTACATGTTTGATCGATTAGCCATACAAAACTTCAGTGCTTTACAAATAATTTTCTCAAGAAAAATAAGTGCAAATACCTGGAGCCATGTATCCTATTGTGCCAGGCATGCTTGCTGAAATGGCGGAGCTGTCGTCACCTAACAATATCTTTGCAATTCCGAAGTCCGCAACACGCGCCGTCATCTCTTCATCGAACAGAACATTGCTAGGCTTCAGGTCACAGTGCAGAATAACCTCACCATGATGGTAGTGCAGGTGCTCCATTGCCATTGACACGTCAAGCATAATGTCCAATCTCTTGAGGAATCCTAGTGGAGGGCGGCTTTCAGAGTGCAAGTATGCGTCCAAGCTACCATTGGCCATGTACTGAAGCAGCAAGGCTCTGAACTCCAAGTTTGAACAAGTGCTAATTATCCTAATCAGGTTGCGGTGCCGGACCGTACGTAGAACCTCACACTCAACGTCAAAACTCGTCATAGCTTTCTCCACATGCTCGCTGAGGACTTTAACCGCAACCACCATTCCATCGTCCAGTCGACCTCTGTAAACCTTGCCAAAACTTCCAGCCCCCAGCATGTTATCCTCGCTGAAATTGTCCGTTGCGCGGACAATCTCATGATATGACACAAACCTATGAGTGATTACATCATCTCCATTGCCAGTAGCTGCTTCCTTTACTTGGTTCTTAGCAATATATCTTTTGGTCAAGAGGTATATGCAGCTGGCTATAACCAAAAAGATTATGGTGACACAAGGGAGCAGGATTTTTAGCAGGCCCCTATTAGTTGTTGAGTGAGAATTTCCCTGGCATGGAGAAAATCCTAGACGGGGAACGCCGCACAACCCATCATTCCCTATCAAAGATTGCAAGGTGATGTTTCTGAAAACACCACCATCTGGTACTGGACCTTGTAACTCATTGAATGACAGGTTCAAGCTGGCAAGGTAGGTTAATCCTGCCAAGTACACTGGAATGGTACCGGAAAGATTGTTGGAGGACAGGTCCAGTGCTTCCAAGTTAACCAAATTGCGAAAGGTGTATGGAATTGAACCATTAAACGAGTTGTGGGACACGTTTAGGTAAGTCAACATGGTAAGCTGTTGAAAAGAATCTGGGAGGCTGCCAGACAAATGGTTTGCGGAGAGATCTATCGTGTTGATTTGTTTCATATGACCATGATCAGATGGTAACACACCAGTCAGAGAGTTGTGGGACAGATTAAGGTCGATGAGGTTATCCAGAAGAAATAAGCTTTCTGGCAAACCTGAAGATAGCTGGTTTTCAGATAAGGAAATGTACTCTAACATAGTGAGATTACCGATGCCATCTGGTATTGGGCCAGAGAAATTGTTGTCGTAGAGACGCAGCTGAACCAGTCTCCTGAGCATACCGATCTGAGCCGGGATGGGACCAACGAAACTATTCCCTGAGATGTCGATCCTCTCAAGACTCTCCATGGTCATCATGGATGGTGGGATTTCCTGGCTTAGCTGGTTGTTCATAAGAATAAGCGAGCTGAGACCGCTTAGATTGGATATTGTCGAAGGAATTCCTCCAACCAACATGTTGCCAGTGGCATCGATGATGCGGAGCTCCCTGGAGAGGTTTCCGACATAATCTGGAAGTCTTCCAGTGAAGGAATTCATCTGCAAATTTATGAAGTTGAGCTCCCTGCTATTGGCGAGGCCAACCAAGAAGCCAAGGTCCCCATGGAGGAGGTTTTGTCCAACGTTGAGTTGCAGAAGTGATCTCAAGTTCCCAAGTGAGGTTGGTACTGATCCAGTCAGCATACAAAATTCCATCTCTATGTCAGATAATTCAGTCATATTGCCAAGAAAAGATGGGAAGGAGCCTGTCAGTCGATTGACTGAAAGCACCAGGATGCTAAGATGCGCGAGCTGCCCCAATTGCACTGGGATCTCTCCGTGGAGCCTGCAGAACGAAAGGTCAAGCCTTTGGAGCATGGTGAGATTGCCAAGGACATCCGGGATTGGACCGACAAGGTCATTCCCTCCGAACAGAAGGCCAGTAAGAGCAGGCAGCTTGCCCAGCCATGTCGGCACAGGACCAGAGAAGAGATTCGAAGACAGCGAGATGATCCGGACGTCCTTGCTCGACGCAAGGCCCGGCGGAACTGGACCCGAGAAGTTGTTCAGGGACAGGGATATCACCTGCAGCATTGGGAGGCTGAAGGTGACGTTGTCGCCTGGGATTGGGCCAGTCAGATTGTTGTTGGCCATGTACAGCATTCTGAGGCTGGACATGTTGAACATGGCTGGGGGCATCGCACCAGAGAGGTGGTTTACCTGCAGGGCGAGGAATTCAAGCTTGCGCAGGGAGACAATGGCGTCAGGTATCCTTCCCGACAAGCTGTTGTTCGCCAGCGAGACATGGCTTAACATGGGTGTGTTGTTGAACAGCTGGGCTGGTATCGCCCCACTCAGTTGATTGACATGTAGAGCTATGAATTCAAGACTGCGCAGCCCCTGCAGCTCCGCTGGGATCTCACCGGAGAGCAGGTTGATGCTCGCATCAAGAAACTGAAGGATCGTGAGGTTCCCAAGCGCCGCGGGGATGGAGCCTGACAGACGGTTGCGTCCAAGATGGAGGTACCTGAGGCGACGCAGCTGGCCGAGCTCTGCCGGGATGGTGCCGTAGATGCCGGTGCCGGTAAGGTTGAGCACGGTGAGGAAGGAGAGGTTGCTCAGGTGCGGGGAGAGCGGTCCGACCAGCTGCACGTCCGGCAACACCAGGGAGGTCACGCGCTGCCGGTGGCGCCGGCCGCATGACACGCCGGCCCAGCGGCAGAAGGACACGTTGGCAGGCCAGCCCTCCCGGAGAATGCCGACAGGGTCGGAGAGCTGCGCCTTGAATGTGAGCAGCGCGGCGAGGTCGGAGGAAGCCGTGCCGGCGGCCGCCCCTAGTTGTACTTGTAGCGATGCCAAGGTGGTGAATACTGCTGCTAGTACGACGGGCCAGGGCGAACGCGCCATAGCTGCAGCGTGGTGCTTTTCCAATTGCAGGCTTGGCTCATCTCTCTGTGAAGCTGAAGCCTATGTAATATCTTGACTGGTTGTAAACTTGTAGTCTACGACTAGAGTCTTCTACAGGCCTGTTTGGCAACTAAAAATTTAGCTGTCAGCTACCGCTTCACCAACCATCTAACTTAATTAATTGCACGTGCATTACAACCGAAGTTTCTTAACAACTTCCTATCACTCCTAGCAATCCAAACGAGGGGAGGAATTCTGCTTGCAGTATCGCAAAACCACTAGACCATCCCCAATCCGCACTTTTCCACAAACCCAATCACCGTCGAAATAAATTTGAGGGCCAATGCCACGAACCGGTGGATCACAGTGGTATATGGACCACAAACTGATAGTAAAAAATCACTTTACTCCAGGAACTAGAGCATCTCTATATTTCTAAAAAAATAATTATTCAATCAATTAGTTTTTCAAGTGGCTAAAAAATTGAAAGCATATTTGTTGGTTCCTCTAACCGCATTTTTAAATCTCACTTCTAAAAGATAGAAGACAATTTTATATCAGAAATCGTGGACAATCTTCATCACCCCAAAACGGTGGGACATGCAAGCTTTGAAATCCATCCTAGATGCCTCAGGAGTTGTGACGGGTCTAACAAAGAACTTCGACAAGAGTTCTGCAGACCCCATCTGAGATGCGAGGATTTAGATATTCAGCATGTTCTTGCACCCTTCCAAGGATAACAAAAGGATTTCCCTTGCCACTACCTGGGCCACGAGCTGCACACCAGTGCCCTAAAGAAAGTACATGTACAACGAACCCTTCATCAAAAAAGTTGGCAAACGACTTCTCGGATGAAAGGGGAAACTTTTAAATCGTGCTGGACAACACACCCTTGTCACCTCGGTGTTGTCAGCCATACCAACATATCATCTGACCATCTTTCTGTTGGCGGCCTGGAAAGGAAAGATATCGACATGATTCGTCGCTCCTTACTTTGGAGAGGAGATGAAAAAGTGAAGAATAATATCTTTCCTAAAGGAAAACTTACAGGTTGAAGGATCGGAAACGACGACCAGAGAAGGAGGGGGTGAATGGGAGTCTCAAATTTCTTTTGAAACTTTGGTCCTTGGCTCGACAAACAACCCAAAAGCCAACTCACACGAAAGCCATGAGATACACGTGCTAACACGTAGCAAGATACCTCACACGAAGTCTTTGGCACTTAGAAGAACCCTCGAGAGACGATGGAAACAAACACACGAAGCAACGGAGGAAAACAACACTTTCTGTGCACTCCCGGACTGTCCGGACTGAGGCGGCGGACTGTCCGCAGGTCAGTCCTCGGACTGTCCAGCGGCGACAGCAGGACCAACAACAGAAACTGACCTGGGTACATCTAACAGCGGCGGACTGTTTGGCTCACGGGGGCGGATTGTCCGTAGGTCACCCTCCAGCAAACACACCAAACCGAGATAGTTCTGGACACATCTCGAAAAATGAACCGCGGACTGTCCGCGGTCTGGGTGTGGACTGTCGCAGTACAAAAATCAGCAACACCAGAAATGTCATAGAAACTGCTCCAGAGACCCCGGACTGTCCGCCGGTCAAAAACGAAAATCCACACCGAGAAACTTGGTTCTGGTCTGGACGAACCCCGAATCCCGGACTGTCCGTCGACCAAGCGCGGACTGTCCGCGAATCGCGCAAACAGACGAACATAGCACCCCGAAAATCGCCTCCTCACTTCGATCCATAAATTTGCGGTCAAATCTTGACCAACTGCCATGAAACTTGGTGAGCATGATCACAAGGCAGTAGGAGAGCTACCTCTAAGAGGTCATCGCCCAATTTGAAGCCAAACAACGGGAAATCGAAGGGGAACGAAAAACATCGGTTCTTGAGATCTAGACCAAGAAATCGCCTGATCTACGAGCTTGTGAGGAATTGGTTGATTTCCTTCGGTGGAAAGGCTCAACTCACGTCATAGCTCAAAACAATACAAAAAGAACGGATCAAAATGGTCTAGAAACGATGAATCAACTCAAGAACAAGAGGGGGAAGGAGAAGAACGCGAAGAACACAAAGAGTGATTCTTCTGTCGAATCCCGGAGGACACAAGGAGGATTCGGGACCTCCTTTCCCACTTGAAATCTTGGTTCTTACACAAATCATAAGGATTAGTGGACCTCTCTCTCACAAGTACCTAAGGGGAGGGGAAACCCTAACAAGGATGAAAGAAAATGCACATGGAGGAGGTGAGGGAGATGGGGGCTCCCTCATCCTATTTAACAGGGCTATTACACAATCCCAGTTTTGCCCATGAATACAATTGAGTCAAACCAATTAGCCCAAGGGCGTTATGGTCCAACCCGGTGTCATCTTCATCCGACGGCCACCGCGCCTCCTCATCAGTAGCTTCGCCTCGACGCGAACTCTCCGATGGTGCCACGTGTCGTCCGTTCCTCCTCGGAACCTCCGCCCGGATTTTGATGCTCAAACCCGTAAACCCGCCACCGATGGTTTTGAGGCCCAAACCACCAAACCCGCTCGCAAGTAGTGTACTCCATACGCGTCCCCCGTCGCTCGACACATGTCACCGCCGTCCTCGATCGGCCGGCACGCCAAGTCCTCTGAGCCTCGCTCGACCCGCACGTCTGCCGTTTTAACTCAGTCAACACCGTCACTCCCATGTCTTCTTGCACTTGCCGATATCCCAAGTGTCAGCCACCACGGCTAGTTACCCGGCTTTTGGGTCCCTTGGTCCAAGCCTCACGTCCGTCCTTCACCGCTCCCGGTCCGTCGGCACGGCACGTCCTCCTTGACCTTTACCTCGCCGTCGACCACCGCATCCGAGCTCCACACCTGCACAACACAAGCCAAGAGACATGTCGCACATATGACTTTCACCATGGGAGGATTACTCACCATTGACAATCACTCATCACAAAACGAATACACAAGGGTACTTGTCAACCTTGTGTTCGCACAGGTGCTAAAATTCAGAACTTTGTTATAAAAGTCACATTGTTTGTTTCTTTCCAAATGCACCTAAGCTGCTACGGTGAAAACCTCCATAAATAGTACAAGAGAAAACTGATTTTGCATTTACTACCATCTGGCAAACATGAAGTTCAACTTAGAAGTTCAAATGTTGATTCCACCGTATTCCAATATCTTTATAAATTTAACAAAAAAAATTAGAGAAGTTCAACTTAAACAAAAAATAAACAACTCCCAGTTCAACTTAAATGAAAAATAGAACAACTAATATGGGAAAAGGACTGGATGGTCCAAATTAATGAAGAGGGCTTGAATTGGGACTTTAAAAGTTAAAGCAACCTTAGCCTATTAAAACTGCTCACCCACATGCAAGACTTAGTTGACCCTATAACTAAAGATCACACTAAATCAAATCTTTAGGGCCATCATACTAAGTCAAATTCTTAGCAAAGCTCACGCTAACAATATGTCCTTAAGTGTGAAAAGTAAACTAAGGAGAACAACACACTAAGAGAAAATCAAGTCTAAGATATGAGCTTCACACAATGTTTCAAATAAAAGAAATTCTCATTAATAGAACGAGGATGGACAAGAGACAACCAGATTTTTTTTCCTCATGGTTTCAGATAGTTACCAATATCCTCTAATCCAAGTTGGAACACCTTTGGTCACAAGACCGTGGTTAAGCTCATTGAGTCACCAAGACTTAATCTCCACCAGGAATACCTATTCTCCACTCTGGGTCGGTGAGTTCCAAACCGAGCACAAAGCTAGAAGCCTTCCCAACGAGAATTTCACTGGAAAGGTCACCTAGTCCTCCCTAGACCATCTGGGTGCTTACAAACAACAAGAGTAACAAGTTTCCAACTTTCACTTGACGACACTCCAAGCCAAGCCCTCAAGGATGCACACAAAGATTACTCCGAATCATACAGTGAACATTAGTACCTTTTCCACCTTGAACTAGCCCTTATACCATTCCACCGGATGATCCGACGGCCCACCAAGATAGCACCGGATCATATGATGGACACTAGAAACTTGGTCAGGATAAGTTCAACCATTGCATAGTGCCATCAGACCGTCCACTCCATCTGACTGATTCATCCGGTGCATTTTCTAGCTTTGTCTTAAATTTGATCTCGTCCAACTCAATTTCTTTGAGATCCTTATGATATTTTTTATCAGTTAGATCCACTTGTACGCTGACTTGGTAAGAGTTACTCAATGTACAATTGCTCTCAATTCAAACTCTGTCAAGCTACTCATCTTCGACCCCTCTTTTCCAATACCAAGTATGCACTATAGAGTCCTCAATCTTTACGAATATTCTTGGAACCATACTCAATTGAATCCACGGGGGCCAAGACAACCAAGTGGCCTCAAATGTGACCAAATCTTTAATTTGAGAAACAAAATTAGCCACGTATCCTTGTGTTCGAGTCTTTGCAACTCAATGAGCTTAACCACATATCCTTGTGTTCATCGATCACCAGTCCAAAAATTGGAGCGCGTTCATATATCTTCAAACACTCTGCACCAGAAAGTGTTGTCCTGTGATGTCTATGTCATATCCATTGAAAGCTTGGCAACGACTCTTGCAGCACTTGACGTATTCCTTTGTCCCCTCTAGAGACTAATCAAAGCTGTGTTCGTCCATTGAAACCTTTGCAACTACTCTTGCAGCACTTGACGTACACCGTACCATATTTGTCCCCACGCACTAGAGACCAGGGATTAGCTTCATTTTTTTTCTTGGAAAAAGAGGGATTGGCTTACATACTGTGTACAGTAGCCAATAGCTTGCATTTAAAACAAGAGGATGACCCCTTGATAAGCTTAATGCCTTCGTGTCGACTGAATCAAATATGAGGTCACGATCCGGTCGCCCATAGCTTGCAATTAAATAAGAGGATGACCCATTCTTGACGAGCTTGGAGCTTGCTCGGTAGAATCAACAAGAGATGAGGTGTCTATCTCCTATTTGGTCATTTTTTCTAAGCGGCTGTCATCGTCGACATCTCCTTTCAATTCGTCCATTAACATAAGGCCTATCTGGGTAAGGAAATATGTTGGCAGTTCCTATCAAACATGTCTTGTAGGAATCTATTGGCGCAACTTTGTACAATAAAAGAATATATTTTGTACCGTGTACTTTGTACAATAAAAGCATATAATTAGTCCATTAACATAAGGCATATATTTTGTGATGAGTAGTACAATAAAAGCTTAGCTTGACCACACGACTGCATCCATACCATATTCAGGGCTAAGGTAACACAACATTAATTGCATATTTTTCATTGGTACATATTTTGATTTTGCTGATTATGATGTGGTAACAATGCAAGCTCGTTCTATTTTATTAGGCCACCCTTGAGAATATGATAATGGTGTACTTTACCTCGGTAATACAACTCTCTTTTATTGAGCTATCCAGAGGCTAAGGTAGTAAGGTAACACAGCTCTCTTATGCACGAGGAAAAGAAATTGGCTTTGCTACCTTAAACCCTTGCAGAGAAATTGTACAAGCAGCAATAAGCTAGTAGAAAGCGCTAGCTGCTAATAAGAAGAGAGAACTTGATGTAAAATCTGAAACTCGCAAAGTAGTTAAATCGCTGCTGGGTTGGGCTGGGGGCCCTCGGAGGGAGAGTGGGCTAAACGGGCTGATATATTGGGTGTCTATGGGCTGTACAAAAGGAAACCAACCGTGTTGGACGGGCCCTGCGCCCCTGCCTGCCAATACAAAGCAAATATGCCCGTGCGTTACGACGGGAGAAAAAGGCTATGAAATATTCATAGCAGAAACAAGCCGCTTTTTTACTGTTTCTACAGTGATTTTGTGAGAGAAAATCTTGCAGCTGCAGCTTTCCCAACCACCCGTCTGCGCTTTCCAGCACACCCTGCTCCATCTCCCGAATCGCGCTCCTGATCGTTGAAGCCACCGCAGCCATGCTGTCCATTGTTTCGCCAGAGAGAAGGTCCGCCATGGTGGCTTCAACGAAGCAGGGGCGCAGCCAGTTGTCGTCTTGCCGATGTATATATTCGGCGGGCAGTGATGGCGTCAGCCTAGACTGGCACTCGATGAAGAAGAGCATGTAGCTACGCTGGGTGCCCGCGACGCCAACGGATCCGAACTTGAGGAGGCACACCCACGCCAAGGCCGCTACCGCCACGAAAGACGACGCCTTTGCATCTGCCATGGCCATTGCACCCTCCTTGATCTATGTGGTAGGTGAAGAATCGATCTAGACATTTTTTTGGTTGATGTATAAGTCCTCGACGAATAAGCGATTGAGTTTGTTTTGGATCTCGTAGGAAGCCTCTCTCGTCTTGGTTTTATATCTGCCATCACGTGGCAGGTCAGAATAGGATCCGTATTGCAAAATAGATTTTTTATTTTTGGTAAAAGGATTCGGCTAGAAAAATTTGAATATGCTTTTATTTCTATACTGAATCGTTTTTTCAAAATAGAAAACTTATTGATGGCCGTGGTTTCCCTAGAATCGGTCAGGAGAAAACAAACAGAATCCTTACTGAAATTGAACTCCTACATTGACACAGACATGGACTCGTATGACGCACGCACTTAAACTAAACTGGACACAAACATACACGGTTAGTTAGGAAGAAATTGGACTCACGCATGGACACAGGCATGGACTCATGTCACGCACACACTTAAACGAAACTGGACTCAAACATGCACGGTTAGTTGGGGAGGGCCATACCAAAAAAATGAAGATTAGGTATAGAAAAGAAGTATAAATATAGATATAGACATAGATGATGCACCTGGAGGAGAACTCGGTTTCTTGCTGGGCACCAACGCCAACGTATCGTGGTAGGACTGGTCTCCTTGCCGGGCATAAACTTTGGATTGCGGGCATCAATGCAATATGATGGACGTATTATGTTATGGGAAGTAAAAAGCCAGGTTGAAAGATACGCTTTGTTGTATAGAAAGTAAAATAAGATTTTGTCTAATTTGAATTAGGATTTCTATTCCTATTCAGTTTATTCAGTCTCGGAGAGATCTATTTGTCCTAACGATCTAGGGTCATATAAGTCTAGACAGAAGAAACTTTCGACTACCGGTAGTTAGGAGGAGGTGGACGAAAAAATGGATAGACCAAAAAAATGGTCGGAAATTTTGCTTCTTTATTATTAGGTATAGATATAGATATAGATATAGATAAACTATATTGTCTGATTTTTCTTCTCGAATTTGAAAACCTATATCTTACCTCTCAACTCAAAAAACATCGAACTTACCTACTGTCAGGTTAGAAGTGGGTTTCAAAACGGTTTCATCATTTTTATATATAGCTAAAATATCTCATAAATAGCTGATAAGGATTTTAATAAAACCACAAAAATGCCTCCAAACTTCTAAGTTTGTAAAGGTAGACTAGGACATAAAAACTCAAATAAAATATTTCGAGTTTGTGAAAATATGTGTAGAAACTTCCAAAAATTAGATGAAGTGTCTATGGGTTAAAGTTCGCGTGTGTGTGAAAAACTGAGAACAGGGCTATTGTCCATCGCTGAAAATAGTTAAATGTCTATGGAGTATGGGTAGAAGTCTTTTGTCGGGAGGGTAGCTCGCTACCTACCGAGTTCATGGGAGTAGTGTTCAAATATAGCGTTGCGTTTCCCGGCTTCGGCCATCGTTTGTATTTTCTGACTGCCCTTTCTTTCTTAATGCAATGTATGCACTATCATGCATATTCGAGAAAAAGTATGGGTAGAAACTGTTGCATTTTGACGAGTCACTCTTCTGTCTCATTTCATCATTTGCGCCTAGGCGATGCTTGCAACTTCCAATTGTAAAAAGTTGTGTCTTGTAAATCCTTATTAATACTTGAGACATTGGGCCGTTGACCTTTACCCGAAGAAAACAAAGTGCATTTCAACCGTCGAAGAAAAATGACTCGCCATTGGCTCAGTTTGTTTAGTCCAAGGCGATAAGCTGACAGCGACACCAAATGCTGCTTAATCACGCCGTTACGCTGGCGCCGTTTGTTCAGTTGCGGCAGCAAGCAAATCTGAACGCCGGCGCGTTATGGCGCCAGCCTCGGCCTACACAACAAGCCGTTCTAGTGCACACCAATGAGTTTGGTGTAGCTGCTCTCACCAAGTACCCCAACCAGGCAACCACCCTCTGTGCTCATCACTTTCATCCGTTCTCTTCATTCATGGAAGATTCCGATCCCTTGACTGCGACGGGTTACTTCGGTGAAAGCCATGTGTTTTGGCCTTTTGGGGGACTACCTGCTAATCGTCGTCATAATCTCGCTGGAGTTTTTTCATCAAAAAAATCTCGCTGGAGTTTGACGGTAAATTTCCGCTGCCAATCTGGTGCGATTGGCTGCATCAAACAACGTCCGGCAGACAGCAGAGCAAGACGGTAGCGTAGCAGCCATATTTTGTGTGCTCGCCGACTCCGACGCCGACGCTTGCACTGCCATGGGGTCTGCGTATTTTCAGAGTTGAGATTATAGAAGAAGTGGTTGAAGAAGATATGGTTTTTTGCCGGTTCCATCTTCCTATTCCATACCCAACCGTTGTCACTGACGTAAATAGTTTGTCCGGAGTCCGGACAGGCCACTTGTACTTAGCTCTTGTTTAGTTTCAAAATATTTCTTTGAAAAACAATAGATTTTCCGTCAATCTTTAGACACATGCATTGAACATTAAATATAGATAAAAAATAAAACTAATTACACAGTTTAGACGAAATGAACAAAATGAATCTTTTAAGCCTAATTAAGTCATGATTGGACACTAATTACCAAATAACAACGAAAAGTGCTACAATAGCATTTCGCAAAATATTTCGGAAACTAAACATGCCCTTAAACCAGGAGAGGTCACCGAATGCGCTGTCAGCCTGTCTCCGTCACGAGCTGAGCTAACCCTGCTGCACTCTTGCAGGATTCGGTGGAATTTGGCCGTATCGTAACAGTTTATCCGTGGTGTTTCCACCCAATTTTGCTGCATTCGTCCTGTTTCTTGTCTCGTACTACTCGGCAGCAAAGTACTAATGCCTCTTCTGCACGTACAAAAACTATACTACCAAGAAAGTTTGAGACTCGGTCACGGAGCTTTGGCGTGAGAACCGAGGATCACCGCCGATGCCGACGCCGACGGCTCCAGGTTGACTTGTGGACCAATGAGGCAACTACCCCGTGTGATATAAGCGAAATGACTGACTGCTTGTTAGACTGATGACAGTGCAGAACATTCTGTATTTTTTTTCTCTCTTTTGGAAAATGAAGGTATCATCATCATCACAATAATTCCGATCCAAACACTACTCCAGTTGCAGGTTGCGGCAAGTAGAGTCCATGGAGACATGACTCTCTCGTGCATCCACCCGTTTTCGCTGTCTTGCGGTAGCAATCGGCACGGGCTTGAATAGTTGGGCGTCAATGCACCTGCCGATGCCGCTGAACTCAAGATCCCATCTCGGCTCGTCTCTATCCGGATAAGATTCGTCAGAGGCCATTCTCCCCTTTCCACAGTAATGACGAATGTGATGCTTAGCCGCCATTCTTTTCGAGGATAATAATCTCCGCGTCATGTGATCACCCGCTGCACGATTTGTCGCCGTGGACGAGCCAATCACAGCCGGCGAGGGATCAAAAAAATCCCAGCTTTTTTGGCGCGGACGCCAGAAATCCCGTCACGTCCCAGAAGACTGGCGCCGAACCGCGCGCGAGGAGCGCGGAGCAGATAGGCAAGAGCAGACAGCGCGACGGCCACTGACTTCGCCGCCTACCCTACCGCGTCCCGTCCGTCTCCGTCCCAATCGGATCCACCCGTCGTCGCCTATAAACTCTCCCTCCCTCCGCCTCTCCGGGGCCCGGCTCCCTCCCAACTGCCACCGATTTGTTTGACCCCATCTCGGCATCTCCAGTCCTCCCTTCCCACTTCATTGGTTGCTGCTCCTTTCCTCCACGGCCGATCTCTGTGCCGGCGAGAGGGATCATGGCGGGGGAAGGGGAGGAGGTGTACGTGGCGGCCATCGACCAGGGCACCACCAGCACCAGGTTCATCGTCTACGACCGCCACGCCAAGCCCGTCGCGTCGCACCAGCTCGAGTTCAAGCAGCACTACCCGGAGGCAGGGTGAGTGTGGGCAGGCTTCGTGTTCTCTAGGGCCGGGGATCGGTTGGGTAGCGGGGTTGTTTGCTCCAAGGAATATGGTGCGATCTGTGCGAATTCTAGACCGTTGGTTGATTTGGAGGGAATTAGGGAGTTGCTAATTTAAAGATGTCAGTTTTTTTGTTTGTTCTGATGCTTTGACTGTGAAAAGGTTTAGTGGAGTAACTGTAAGATCTGTATGAGTGGCCGCTTTGTCCAGTTCTCTTGACTTTAGTGACTAATTGGCAAATTAGTGGACTTTCCCATGTACAACTAGGGTCATGTGTTTTTCTGTTATGAATAGAAACTTAGATGATCATTGAATCATATTTACTTGTACATACTAAAATGAGTATTATTCTAGGGAAAACATACCACCACAAAATACTTAAAGGACCACTATGAGGCGTGAACTCTTTCTCTGCTAGACCAATTCGGTGCCTCATCAATTGGCAACTTTTGCTTTGCCTTTGATTTCCCTTCCCTATGTTCATTAAGCATGTCTACCTAATTAGCTTGCTTTAAGCATGGTACTGCTATTTCGCAAGCTATCATGATGAACTTTCAGGAGCGCTGTCATCTGATTCTGAGCTTTGATATACTGTTTGTACCTGTATTGCTCGTTTTGTTAGGAATCTCACATGTTTTCTTTATTTCTTTATTTCCATTTATATGTGGATACGAAATTAGAAATCTACTATACCTTAGTCATGTTGTTTCATGCTATTTGGCTTGAGTCACTGTCGGGGTAATCTGTAGTCCCATATTTCTGTTTAAAGCGATGACAGTTGTCATGGTCTCTGATTTTGTTCTTTCTATGTTTGTGTGATCTAAAAGGTGGGTTGAGCATGATCCTATGGAGATTATAGAGACTGTTAAGGTGTGTATGAAAGAGGCAGTTGGCAAAGCCAAAGATGGTAAATACAATGTGGTTGCTGGTTTGAAGGCCATTGGGATCACAAATCAGAGGGAAACCACTGTTATGTGGAGTAAATCCACTGGCCGTCCACTGTATAATGCCATAGCGTGGATGGATGCTCGCACAAGCCCTGTTTGCAGGTCAACTTCTTTTTATCATTTACTCGTTTTCTATTAACATTTGATATCGTCAAATCTTCTCATCATGTTTTAATAATACAGGAGATTGGAAAGTGAGCTATCAGGCGGTAGAACCCACTTCTTGGAGACATGTGGGCTGCCAATCAGTACCTATTTCAGTGCTCTGAAATTATTATGGTTGATGGAAAATGTGGATGCTGTCAAGGATGCAGTCCAGACTGGTGACGCCTTATTCGGCACAATCGACACCTGGTTGATTTGGAACCTTACAGGAGGTGTTGCTGGTGGGCAGCATGTCACGGATTGCTCAAATGCATCTCGTACGATGCTTATGAAT
Source organism: Saccharum hybrid cultivar R570 (assembly GCA_038087645.1). Classification (NCBI taxonomy): domain Eukaryota; kingdom Viridiplantae; phylum Streptophyta; class Magnoliopsida; order Poales; family Poaceae; genus Saccharum; species Saccharum hybrid cultivar. The sequence goes on along the minus strand of JAQSUU010000534.1, from coordinate 38,421,634 downwards.
CTAAAGACACTTGACTGGGATAAGCCAACACTTGATGTATTAGGAATTCCTGTTGAGATTTTGCCAAAGATTATCAGTAATTCAGAGAAAATTGGTGTGGTCGCCAAAGAGTTTCCTTTTGCAGGTGTCCCCATCTCGGGGTGTCTCGGAGATCAGCATGCTGCTATGCTTGGGCAGCTGTGCCAGAAGGGTGAAGCGAAAAGCACCTATGGAACTGGTGCCTTCATCCTTCTCAACACAGGGGAAGAGCCTACACAGTCCTCCCATGGTCTTCTTAGCACTATTGCGTATAAGCTTGGCCCAACTGCACCCACTAATTATGCCCTTGAAGGATCCATTGCAATTGCAGGAGCAGCAGTGCAGTGGTTGAGGGATAGCCTTGGAATCATTCAGACAGCAGCCGAGATTGAAAAGTTGGCTGAAACTGTACCAGATTCAGGTGGTGTATACTTTGTGCCAGCATTCAATGGGTTGTTTGCACCATGGTGGAGGGATGATGCAAGGGGGATCTGCATTGGAATCACAAGGTTCACGAATAAGGGTCACATTGCTCGAGCAGTACTTGAGAGTATGTCCTTTCAGGTGAATGATGTCCTCAGCTCCATGCACAAGGATGCTGGAGAGGCGGGAGAAGTAAAGAGCGCAGAAGGGGAGTTCTTGTTGCGTGTTGATGGTGGCGCTACTGTTAATAATCTTCTAATGCAGATTCAGGTAAAGAAAACTTCTGCCTTCCAAGCCATTTCGCTGAATAAAAACAAATAAAATAGTAGAGCATTTATTATCTTACAGATATGACTACATGTGTTGCATTCATATGTCAACATAGGTGACACCTCAAAAATTTACGCCTTATAGTTTCTTTTTCCTGGGGTTGTGTTGACTTTCTGCAAAATGGACACATGCAGGATATTGACTCATAGCGTCCCTATTTCCATTTGAGATTTAGTATGAGTAATCGAATCACCAATCTAACAACCCTTATATGTCATGAAAAAATGACCATCTGCTCCTCTGAGACATACTTGATATTAATAATTCAGAACAGCAGTCACAGGCTCACAGCACTATGCTGTAATCTCTGTCAGTGCAAATTCTGCACTAGTATATGCAGAATTGCAGATAAAACTTCAGTTGACATTTGTTCGCCACTTAAAATCTGTAATTCTGTATCATCTCATTTGTGAATGAAGATATGGCTTTTCATTTCCAAGCTGTTCTTTCTTGTGTTTCTTTCCTGCAAATATAAAATGTCTTCAGTGACATTAGAGAACTAACAACAAGCTGTATGCACCCTCCTCCAGGCTGATCTATTGGGTAGCCCTGTTGTCAGACCTGCTGACATAGAGACAACAGCCCTTGGAGCTGCCTATGCAGCTGGTTTGGCCGCTGGAGTATGGACGAAGGAGCAAGTATTTGCAGGTTTGCACAAGGAGAACACGACGGTCTTCCGCCCAAAACTGGATGAGGCCCACAGGAAGAAGCGAGCGGATTCATGGTACAAGGCGGTGTCAAGATCATTCGACTTGGCTGATCTTTCCCTTTAAATTGGCACACCTCGTTGCCCGTCAGCTGCGTGGGGCCATCATGAATAAGCAGGCAGCCCTGTAGTGCATTGTTTGGCTGGGTGTTCCCGTATTTATTTCCACGCAGTAGGCCGGAGGGGATCACAGTTGTATTTATTTACAGACATAAGTACAGAAAACATCCTTGAATCTTATTCTAAAGGAGTCATACATGTCCTTTTTTTCAGTTAACAATTGGCAGCCCTTGGAGCTGTATATGCTTTCCGTAGTGGTTGTTTGGTAGCCTTGTTATCGGACGACTGACATAGAGGCAGCCCTTGGAGCTGCATATGCTTTGCTGGGCTCACAGCTCCTTTCTGGGTTAACAATTGGCATAGTACATGTGGACTTGCACTTTTTTTTTTTGGAAATGGAAACACAGTTTCATTTATCATTCGACAACAGGCATATCACCCGATACAAGGGGCATTACAACAGGCATACCACCCGATACAACAGGGATATGGCATTTCGCCGTGTGCTCGAGTAGAAGAAGAAAGAGGGGGTCAAATTGTATCCGGGATCCCTCCGAGACTAGCCCCAACGCCCCATCTGGCCTTGCGCATTCAACACTAAATGGAATTGTCAATTGTGCCCTACTGGGGTTATTTCCCAAAGCCGCACAGCGCACATCACGGATCTGAGGTCGCACCACCAAAAACCATTCCGATGTGTGGTCTAGCCGCCTGCATCCAGAAGGAATTGGTCTCCAACGGACTCATTCCTACCATCGCCGACTTACGGCCACCTAGCTCCGCAGTAACCGATTGACGAAAGAGTTCATCTGCGGTCCTGGTAAGTTCTTGACCCCATTTTAGATGCATTATTATCTCAGTTGTACTGTTCTGAGAAATTTGACAAAAGAGTTCATCTACGATTGTTGGAATAAGTACTAGGGAGATTTGTGTCGTTCGGCTCGTGGGAGGCCTAATCCCTGCGTTCCTCAGGAGAGGGCTCGCACGTGTCTGTTTTTTTTTCAGAAGAAGAGGTGTGCTTCTCGGTAGATTGGGATACTAATAATTGTTCTATTCTTACTGTGAGCGGTATGCTGTGGATTATGAAATTGTGGGTTTGTGTGAGAGTATCGTCAAATTTCTGTCTCACGCTTGTATATAGTTTACATATAATTGGAATAATAAGGGTAAAGTCCGATTGTTAACTGTGAACTACAGAACCGGATAACAGACCCACTCCAACTCTCGGACAAAAAAAATTGGTCTTTTTTGGCTGGTTTAATAGCTGGTATTCTATATCCTATAAGAATAATAAAATCTGTTTGGTCTCTAAAAATTCATAATTGATTTATTTAAATTAGAAAATAATATGAAACTACTAGTATCAATTTTTTTTCGAAAAATGTTATCTAACTATTTATGATCTATATATACTTATTTGGAACTGGTATGTTTTTGTTCCTATTATTCATTGCTTGTAGCCATGCTCATTATTTATATAAAACAAATAAAATCCAAATAACTCTAGGTAGATTACCAATAGATAGTGTCGGTACCAATGGTATAGGGGTACCTACATTTAACGATAATAAAAATCAAAACGACTAAGCCGCGTCCAAGCTCGGCCGCACACCGGGTCCGCCTCGTACGATGGCAGCTCGACGGAGTGCCTCGACCGCGCTCCGGCTCCGACTCGTACGAGGCACCCTCGACGGGGGTGCCTCGACCGTGCCCCGTCCCGTACAGCAAGGTACCTCGACCGCACTCCGACTCGCACGAGGCTCGACCGCCCACCGGGAACACTCCGACTCGTCTGACCCCGGGTCGAGATGCTCGACCCCCTCTCTTTACCTACCACAGGACAAAAGCCATAGCATTTAATGCAATTACCTACTACCACCTACCGGCATGGCTGCGACCAGGGTCGACGTGGGAACAATGCCAGTGTCAGTCCTCACTGTTTTACCGCCCATCCCGTGATGGGAGGTGAAAACCTTCACTGTACCCACCTTACCGTGCACTGTACGTCACTAGTTACCCTCGAGGGAGGATACGACAAAGCCCGTACACCGCAATCCCAGGGATTCGGACTTATCCATTCGGCCTCGACCCGGCCTCGACGCCCAGCACGGCTCAACAGGGAAGGGAGGACGGTATGGCACGGCGCTCCGGGTCATTTCAGCGTCTCGTCCTCTAGGTCACCGTGGTGTCCAGGGATGGCCTCCCATTCCTAGGGCACGTCGTAACAGTCACCTTAACAGGGATCGACAAAACATCATCTCAAGGCTCCCCGTCGTCTTGGCCTCCTCTCGCCCTATAAAAGGGCAGGCCAGGGCTCTACAACGCAGACAGAAGACAACGGACAACAAACCGGACGCAAGATAGAGATCAACATCTCAAGCAATCATCCTTGTACTCTTTTTTACCCTCTTTGAGACTTGGGCCCGTCGTCCTCTCTCGCAAGCTTGTAACCCCTACACAAGCACCTCGGTGCAAGGAAATACAAAACTCTCTCCCCCCGCTGGACGTAGGGCCTTCTTTTGCCCGAACCAGGATAAACCCCCGTGTGTTCCCCTTGCATCACCATCCAGGAAAGGGACACGCAGCATTTACTCGTCGGTTTAGGACCCCCTCGGGACCGAACACCGATAGATAGGTAACCATTTTAAAGAAAAATGGAACTAGTTTCATATTTTCTGATTTAAAATAATTGATTAATTGTTGTAGAAAATAGAAAACCTTCTTTGAAACCAGTCAAAGGATCAAATTTGTTGGTTTCAACAGTTGGAGGGGTCTATTAACCAGTTTCGTGGTTCAGGGTTGAAAATCGGACTGACGTGTAACTTGGAGGTTAAAAAATATACTTTAACCTAATAATAATTTTGTAATACTTGCTACCTGCGCAGCCATCTCTCAGCAGGATAATAACACTCTTTTGAACCTGTGAATATGTACATATATGCTGTTACCATAATCAGAAAATTAACAGTTTGCAAGATCGGAAAATGAATGTAGTCGAACTATTCTCCGCCTGTAAACCAATTTCGAAGCATAAGGCTCTAACCTGATGTGCAAGATCATAATATGGCCACGTTAGTATTTGCTAATTTATATACATGAGAATTGTGTCCATGATATTCATCCATAATTTATTCCAATAATTTCTCCTAAAAAATCTAACTCCAATGATTGCTTGTATATATTTTCGAGAACATGTAAAAGACTTGTATATCTTTCCAATTGTTGCTGCTAGCAAAAGGCTTCCTATACTATATTACCAATATATTAAACTAAACAGTTCTTGCATGTTGCAGTCAAGTGTGCTTGTTCTGTTGATATTTCTATACAGCATTGAAATGGCTCCTGGTACAAGTAGTCAGGTTGATTTGGTTGATATGGATAAGATGGTTGGTTCCATGACTATCGAGATAAATGCATTCTGGTCTGCATACGAATCTGACGACAGAAATAAGACATTCTTACTTCACAGAGTACCCCAACATATTTTTCAGCTTGACAGACAATCATATGAGCCTATCATTCTGTCAATTGGCCCGCATCACCATGGGGCCCTAGATCTGGTAGCCATGGAGAAAGAAAAATGGAAGTGTTTAGATTACATCCTGAAACTAAATTGTGAAGTCAGTTTGCAGGACTACATAAGAGCAATCCATAAATTGGAGAACAAAGTAAGAAACTGTTACACTGAAGTGATAAAAATGGACAAAACGAAGTTCCTTAGGATGCTCTTGCTTGATTCGTGTTTCATCCTAGTAAAGGTTGATGGAACTGTCACAGAAGAACTAGCATTGAAGAGTGAAAATACAGGGGTTGTGATTCAGAATACTGCTGATATAGATGGACAAGAATTTGTGAAGTCTGGTCAGGTCACTGAAAGCGTGAGTGCCACACATGGGCAAGCCAGTGAGAATGTTGTAATGGAAATTGAATTAGCCCAAACCAGTAGCAGAGAGATGGAAACTGAAGATAATAAAAGGAAACGTGACCAAAATAGCGAATGCCTGTATGATCAAAGTGCAGTTGGAGACTGGTACTCCAATTTTGTTTGGCATGACATATTCTTGCTTGAAAATCAAATACCTTTCTTTGTATTTGAGACAGTTTATGATATAGTCATTAGCAAAGGCATCACAAAGGTGTTGCTTAGAGACAAAATTGTTGAATGTGTAGAAGACATACTTAGACAATTTCCAATAGGCATTGAAGAATTCAGTCGCCCCAAAAATTTCCATCATTTGCTGCACCTGTGTCATATGTACTTCCGACCTACTCACGAGTTAATTATTGATAGACATCAACATCAGCCAAAGGTCCGGTATCTTCACCATCTTGTTCATTTGGGGAAGAAGTATTTTGGTGTAATACCTGGGCAAGAGGAAAGTGAGCAACACCTATTGCGTCGTCCCCTTGATGATTGTTTCCAAGCAGGACAATTGCCAACTCGATGGCGTCAAGCAATACAATACCATGAAGCAGGAGTTGAACTGAAGAAAAGAGAATACAGTAGCTATCATAGGCACTCCCTCCTGGACATAAAATTCAGTAATGGGGTAGTGGAAGTTCCCTGCTTTCCCATCGATGAAAATACTCAGTCTCTTTTCAAAAACCTCATTGCATTTGAGCAAACAAATCCTCAGTTTGGAAATGATATCACTGCTTATATTATTTTCATGTCTCAGTTTGTAAGTACTGTTGAAGATGCCACATTACTTACTCAGAGAGGAATTCTTATTCATTTTTTGGACACTGATGATGAATTGCCAGCTTTGTTTAACAGGCTCAGCAAGCAAGTATCCTTCGCTTCTGACTGTGACTATTACCTCAAAATTTTGAGTTATGTGTTGGAAGCCCATTACCAAAGCAGGCTCAACAGGTGGATGGCTTGGCTCTGGCGTAATCACTTTAGTAATCCATGGTTGGCTTTGACCGTGTTTGCTGCAGTTATTATCCTCTTGTGTACTGTTGTCCAGACAGTATTCACGGTCCTAGCATACATAAAACCCACATAACTATGTTTTCTTTTATAATCTATGTATGGTATATTTTCTTCTGTTTACTCTTGATTGAAAGAAATACTGGATGGTACTAGGCAACTGTTTGCAAAGTTTGGTGTTAAATTATTGTTTTTCTCTTTTTTTAGAAATATATTGCGGCTTCTTTGTACTATTGAATTCACATATTTCGACCTCATGGACTGATGATTACTCGTGTTTGACATAAATGTTTGGTAGCACTGGATTATTTTAAAAATATATATATGACAAACTATATGGTTTTAACTTTTGCTACACACATGCTCGGTGCTCCTGTAGGTTGAGAGTTGATGAGGGAGTCAAGTGTTCATATCATTCCACTGTTTCACCTCCTGTCTTGTATCCTCCAGATTGTAGGTGGAAACGAGTGATGAACTCATTGTAACACCCTAAAATTTTGAAGGAATTAAAAATAGGAAAAATATGATTTTTATGTATTTTTGTGAGCATACAAACTTAGAATAATAATAAATTTTATTAATTTAAAATCAAATATAAGGGTATAAACATGATTGAGCATTCATGCTGCTGCATAACATTTTGTATTGTATGCACCTTTTGAAAATACAAAAGAGAAATTTAAAATCTATTTAGAAAATGCTTTGAATTATTGGAAAAAAGAAAAAGAAAAGGATTTATTTCTCTTCTCGGATTTCGGCCCAGTCCAGCAAAAGCCCGCCAGCGCCTTTCTCTTTTCCCACAGCGCGCGGCCCGCCTTTCTCTTTTCGCCCCCCCCCCCCCCCCGCGCCTGCTTGGGCCAAGCCCAGCAAGCCGCCGCCGGCCCAGCTAGCACGCGCGCGCTCCTCCCTGCTGTGTGACGCTGACGCCGCGGGCCTACGCGTCAGGGTTGCCGTCTTCCTCAAGCCGCCGGCGTCGGGAGTTTCCAAACTCTACCGATCCGATTCCATCTCCCGAATCTCCCCCTTTCCATCTTTAGTGCCGCCTTCGGGCTATAAAAACGAGGTCGCCGCACCTCCCCGCTCCACATTCACCCACAAATCGTAGCTCCAATGCCCCGTGGTGGCCACGGCCGAAGCACCGCCCTAGCCGTCCGCCCCTCAGAGCCGCACGCGCTCCTCGCTTCATCCTCGGCCTCGGTTTTGCCCTAGGTGAGATCGCGTTGAAGCTATCTACCCGTAGGTGCTCTTCGTTCGCGTTTTCATCCACTGTAGTGCGAGTTGGGCCACTCCGGCCATGGCGCCGCCGCGGGAAGTCGCCGTCAGGCTGTTTCCGGCCGGAGCGCCACCGGCCCCCTCCCCGATCCAATCTAGATCGTCCGTTTTGAATCGGACGGTTGTTATTCGTTGATACCGGTTCGGCCGGACGTTTTGCTAAAGAGTCCCTGAATTATTTGAGTTCTTAACCCGCAGTCCAAAGCGCATTCTCAGTTTACGTTTTCTTTTTCGTAAAGTGTATTTTGATCGCGTAACTTCAGAAAATACGTTTTCACTTATTTACAGAATTGCCATTATGATAAATTGTGCGTAGAATCTCCGTTTTTAACTCCGATTTGACCCGTTCAAATTGCGTTAGGTTCATATTTGCGAGCTCTACATGTTGGTAGTACTGTATAGTAGGTTTGAGATAATTTATTTTCGAATTTATATTAAAGTATTTATTTTTCTATAGGAAATCATCGTAAATTCATAACTTCGTCGTTTTAGCTCCGTTTTTCGTGATCTTTGCGTCTGTGTGATCCTAGAGAGTTGTAGATTTGTTTTAAAGACTTTTTATCTTATTTTCTTACTGTTGGTGTACTGTTCTAATTATAGTCTTGTTTGTTTATGCATGATTGTCTCTGGATGTATGTTGTTGCTGTTGTTGATCGAGTATAGACGGTGAGCAATGCGTTGGGGATCAAGAGTCATTCTACGAGCAAGATCTTCAGGACCAGTTTGAGCAAGGCAAGTATAGCATGGGATTATCCTTGTTGTCCTATTCACAATATGCAAATAATATCATTATGCATCTATTTCTTTGTTAAGGATGACTTAGAGTTGATCTTATACCTTGATACCCATTATATTGCATTGAGTAGTATGGCTAGTGCTTAAACATGGACTATGATCATGTAATTGATTAATGAAATATGCAACAAATATTAAAAGATGATTTTGATTAATGTTTAAAGAGGATTAGAGCATGGGGTTATTTTTGTTGCTCTAGTTACTCTCCATAAGGACTCATCTATAAGCGAACATCCGGGATTTACAGTACAACTGTGGGGGCTATATGGCTCTGGCTTTAGTCATATAGAAGGACCTTTTCTAGCTTGTTAGTGGTAACCTTTTTGGCGTAAGAATGGCTTGACGAATCAGGTATAGTGCGGCCTCTGTCCTTATGAGTATAGGCTGCGTGTTAATGTGTCATTTGGAAGGGGGGCTCTACATCTGTTTGCCAAGTGAATCTAATGGCCCTAACTTGTTAGACGAACCTTCGAAAGACTTCATAGTGTTTCCCTGCCTACTCACCTTGGGAGTGTTTTGGGAGTAATTAACCCGGGCATATGGGCAACACGACTCACAGTGAAAGTGTACAACCTTTGCAGAGTGTAAAACTGTTATAACAGCCGTGCTCACGGTCACGAGTGGCCTTGGATCCTTATGGAATAGTTGATAATTAATAATGGTTATGTTTTTGCTATTTGTTAATCATTTCACATGGATCATATGTTTATTGTTTATATTGAGACATCTTGATGCTATTGATATGCTAAAATTGTACTAACTAAAAGCTACATGCTGATAAACCAATGTTATGCCTTTGAGCCTCATGAAACCCATGTTACACTTGTTGAGTACGAGATGTACTTACGCTTGTTTATTTTTCTTACTTGGATAAAAATCCCAGATGGGTAACAGATGGTGCAAATAGTGACTACTACTCCTACTTCCCTAAAGATTACTAGACTTGCAATCAACCAGTCAATGTGCCTGTGATTGAAGCTACCACGAGAGATTTATATTTTTACTTCCGCTATATTTGTGTAAAGACTATGTGTTAATTATCGTGATGTAATAACATTTGTGATGATACTTCCGTTATAATTTGTTAACTTATGTGTGATTGATCTCTGGGCACACATAAGAGTATGCATTCCATTTGGTCATTAAATGGGTGTGACACTAATACGTGGCTTGATCAAAGTTTCCAAAGACCTATGGTCTGTCAGGGTGTGTTTGCGAATTGCAAGGGTGGGTGTGGCCGGCTCAGCCCTGAGGCCTGTCCCAGGCCAGCCATGGGCCTGCCCAAGGGGTGCAACCTCCCTTGTTTGGTTTACCCCCCTTGTTTGGTTTCCTGTACCAATCCGACCATGCCCATTTGAGATGTTTGATTTCCCAAATGGGAGGCCGGCTGAGGACCAACTACCCCCAACTACCATCTTGAGATGGTGTTTGGTGTGGGCAGTGTCAGCCTGGCCCAAAGTAAGGAAGAACAATGGAAATAGATCAAAGCAATGACCACAACATCATTTCAATATGTAATGGAGTTGAAATACAATAACAGCAGGTAACTTAAATTAATTATCTCAGTAATAGGCCTCAGACGTCATAAATACATATTTTGTAACCATAGCCGGCTTCAAGTTACAAGCAAAAAGCAAAATTAGGAACAGAGAACAGGAACCAGCATCTCAAGTTTGCAAAGGAAGAAATGAACAGATTGTCACATGTTTGAGGAATGGATTAGAAAAAACAACGTCACATGGAGCTAGCTAATTAACTTTAAAAGTCTGTCATTATCGGCCTAAGAACTGCAGTTACATTGGCTGCACACCGACAGCTTGAACGAAAGTCCAATGACCAACAGCAAAAGAGTGACAATGATCACATTGTTCCAAGAAACATTCTGGCACCAGTTTCAAATTGGAACAAGTTAGGGGGTGGTGTTAGAGCTCCAACTGATGCATTATAATGTAAAACAGCCTGCTCATAGCTACTAAACTTCTTGTATATAGCATTTTTGAACCCAAGCACTTGTTTACTACAGTCATGCCAATTCATATAAATCCCAGGTTTCTTCCCCTTTAAAACCACGTAGCAAGGGCCCCATTTCTGTGAAATCAAAGAGTGGTTTAGCCTTAGTCAAATGTAAGTAATGAAGCTTTCCATGAGTGTGGAACTTGAAGATCTACGGTTTGGGATAAAATAGATTGTTGATTTCAAGTCCCTCACTGATGACCAGCATCATCAAGTTCAAATCAACAGTTATGACATCACAAGCAATCTATAAAAACATTGGCCTCAGCTTTAGAATCCGGTGGTCTAATTCATGAGTTATTTTATTGGTGGCTACCATACAAATAAAAAGCCAGTAGAACACCAAGGTAAAAACAGCAGGCAACAGAAGAGTCAAACAAGTGAAAACCCAAGGTCATGGTTGCCATGGAACCCTAGTGCACGTCCATTCACTACCATCAGCATAAGATAGAAGGTGGTGTTGCTAGGGAATGGATGTGTCACACGGGTTTGATGACAGACATGACAAAGAACAAGAACCAAGTAAACAGGGCAGCCACCTCATGTATATGTTTGCATCACAGGCCATTTATATTTCCCACAGTTCCCACCAAGCCAAAGAAACAAAAACAACATGTAGTAAATAGAGCCAACAAATCCAACAAATGACAGAAATTGATGAAACCATGAATAGTAGCAAGTTTGTGGCCTCAGCTTTAGAATTTGGTGCTTGAATTCATCAAAGTTAAATCACAGGTGGCTGCACATGTACCAAATAACTCCAGAAATAAGTAGGAACCCAACATCAAGGCTAGCATGGAACCCATATGGCCATCCATTCTCTACCATCAACCTTGTGGAGTTGCTAGTGAATAGATGGTTCATATGGATTTGATGACAGTCATGAAAACTAGCAATAAGAAGCCGTGAAAACCGACAACATCATACTTAGATGTGCAACCACCTCATTTTTTTGTTGACACTTTGCATCATAGGCTAGTTGAAAGCTCTATGTTTGGTGTTGGTAATTAGTGACAATGCCTAAGTACTAATCCTATGCCTAAGTTGTATGTAGCATATGAGGATTAGTACATTCCAAGGTTGGTGGCAAGATGGACATGGTGATCATGATGGCCACACTTGGATTTGGACGCAACCCTACGTGATCAAGGCAAAGGTATATGCTTAAGGGTTGTGTTTTAGTAACCAAGACACCTAGTGGGTGTGGTTACATTATAGGATAGATAGCCGTACTATAAAGAGGGGAATGATGCGGCTATTGAACTCCTAAGTGCCTCTAGGTGTGCATTTTATAATCATATGCATTTGGATAGAACTAATAACGCCTCAAAAAATGATTGTGAAAATGCTAACACACTCGCACATGACGTGATCACTTGGTGGTGTTAGCACATTTGCGAAGGCGGTGGAGTTTGAGCGGTAGAGCGGGTTTGGGGTCCTCTCTCCCTCCCGCCGAGCTTGCGAGGTGGGATTCAGGCGTTTTCGAGGAATTGAAACGCCTATTTTCCACTACGTCGGAAGTCGGAGAAGAAACGGAGGCGAACGGAGGTCACAGAGGTGACCGGACACTGGATCGGACGCGGTCTCTGTTTGACCGGACGTGTCCGGTCAGTGTTCAGCATCTGCGCGTGTCTCAGTTTGTTGATCGGACGTGGTGGCGCGTTCGGTCACGTCCGACCGGACATGTCCGGTCGTTGAGGGAGCTTACTGGACTCCAACCGGACACTGGCATTGTGGCGTTCGGTCAGTTCTACAGCATGTCCGGTCGCTGTTTTGTTGTGCGCTGCTCAGGCTTGACCAGCGCGTCCGGTCCATTACGGGACCAGCGCGTCTAGTCGAGTTTCGCGCGTCCGGTCGTTGCGTGGAGCGCGTCCGGTCGGTGCTTCGTGAGAGTAGCCGTTGTGTGATCGGCGCGTCCGGTCCGCGCGACCAGCGCGTCCGGTCAGCGCGACTGCAGCTGTTTCAAGTTCCTAACGGCTATATTCGAAGGGGTACATCTATAAATACTCGTTGGCCGGCTCAAAGCTCTCTCTCTTGGACATTTGACATACTTGTGAGCACTTTGAGCTAAGCAACTCCCCTCCCACTCATCTCTCTTGCTTCTTTGCATATTCGAAGTGAGATTGAGTGATCAAAGTGCATTTGTATTGTGAGATTGCATCTAGTTGGCACTTGGTGGTTGATTTGTTGCAGGATTCTTATTTCTCTTGGTGATTGCCGCCACCTAGATGGCTTGGAGCAGCTTGGAGGTGTTGGCAAGAGTTGGTGATTGTTCTTGGCCACCTCCGGTGATTGTGAGGGGTTTGTGCCTACCTCGGTGAAGCGCCAAAGGCAACATTAGTGGATTGCTCATGTTATTTGCAACCTTTTTGCCATTTGGTAGGTTCTTGTGGCGCCTTTTGAGAGGCTCGGTGTGTGACTGATTAGCCACCGAACCACATGGTGAAGAGGGACACAACGGGGACTAGCGTGCTGGCAAGCACGTGAACCTCGGGATAAATCTTGTGTCATCACTTTCATATTGTGATTGATTGATCCCGGTGTTTAGTTGTCTTGGGATTCATTGTTGATCATATTGGTTGGCTCAATACTTCACCCCTCGGTGAAACTCTCCTAACTCAACTCCGTTACCTTCTTAGTTACTTTTGCTAGCTAGTTAGCTTTGCTAGAGTAGCTCTTTTGTGTAGCTTGCTAGTTGTAGTTTCCTTCTCGGTTTGGCTTGTGCGGTTGAGTGCAAATTTACTAGAATTATGAATTGGATAGGTGGCTTGCAAACACCCCGTAGGCTAAGCAAAACACGCATCTCGCTATTTGTTATATTGATAAACTTGTTCAGCTTGTCTTTGTAGAAATTTTTAAAAGGCTATTCATCCCCCCTCTAGCCATCAAGACCTTTCACCAGTTCAGATCCCACAGTAGGCACCAAATCATGGAAAAAAGCCAACAAATCCAAGAAATGACACAAATAGATGAAAGCATGAATATAGTAGCAAATAGAGAAGCTAACAGAGGCCACTAATAGTTAGCCACTCTCCAACTAAATTAACCCAAAAGGACATGAATCAACCAACTAACCGGCACAAAAGCTACACCAAGCTGTGTACAAAAGGTGAGAGAGTGGGTGAGGGAGGTGGAGGAACTATACATCTCAATAGTCAACCCCCTTAGTGAACATGCTTGCCAACATGTAGTGGAACTACATGTAGTAGTTCTTGGCTAGGTAGTTCCTAAGCCAAATGTCCCTATGGTTGTCACTCATGCCAGCAAAACCACTACCTTGGGCCTTGTTGTCCAGCAGGTAGGTGTAGGCCACTATGAGAGCCTCCTCAGAAAACCCGGGGGTCTCCATACACAGTAGGGTAGAGGTTGGCATCAACATGGGTTGGACCTGTTTCCCTAAGAGCATTAGCAACATTGTTCACTGCATCTGACATGTTGGTGAGCAAGAGCATCTCATCCTTAGTGAATGTGCCTCTCTTCCTCTTCCCACCTACCCCAAAAGTGGCCAACAGCTCTATGGCCTTGCTGCTCTCACCAACTTCAGTGTTGGTTTTCTCCTCACAGACATGGTTGAAGGCAGTCCCCTCAGCCTTAGCAGCTACACTATCAGCCTGGGTCACCCCAAGGGCCTCACCATAACCTAGTGCAAACCTACCAGTGGCCATTGCATGACCAAAGATGGCCTCCATCTCTGGCTAGAACCTTATAGGACAGTTAAGGAACTCAGCATCCTTAGGGTGATCCTGCACAAGGGATACATTTTAGGTAACTGATAGAAAGATAAAGAAAAGGCAAAGATGAGGAAAGCATCTCAGTTAATCTACCTTGCAGTGGCCAAGGTAGTGCTCCCCCTCTAGCATGATTGCATTTACATCACTGCCCCACAAGGCCCCACTAAGATCTTTCAGCTTACATATCCTAGCCCACTTCTGCTTCCACTTTCTCAAGTGGTTGTACACCTGAGTTGGGTTAACAGCCTCCCCAGTGTACTCCTTAAGGTGCTTGGCCACTAAGTTCACATCCTTATCATTGAAAACCTTGTTAGGCCTACTACCATCACTCACTAGCTAGGCTATCCTCCTAAGCACAACCCAAAGGTGTTGTTGTTCCACCTTATGGGCCCTGGAGCTGTTGGTGTTGTAGCAGCATCAGCAGCTGCTAGAGCCCTAGGAACCTCATTCAAGAGGTCAGTAGTAGCCATAAACCCTCCCTCACCACCAACCAGATCAACAGGAGCTGAAGCCATCCTATTTTGTTAAGCAATGAAAGAATAACAGAATTACATGACCAAGAATGTACAAATGAGTAGATTACCATGGGACACACCCATAATGTGGCAGCAACATTTCAGTAGCATGCAACTACCATATTATGGATGTGACTCATGGTCACCTAACATGAAATAGTGCAAAGCCATGAATATAGTAAGCATTAAACATGAAAGGAAGAACAACATTAGGCAGTGGTAAGCAGTTGGTCTCAGCCTTGTCCAATAGTTATTACATAAGCATTACACAACCAAATGTTCCATACCAGGGTGAACAAACTAAGTTATACAAGAAAGAACATGCATACCCCTACCCTCCCACATTGCAGTACAGATGGCCTCTCTCCTATTGGACATGCCCTGGGAATCTTGAGACAACAGCTCATGTACAAGTTGAGTTTCATGCTGGCTGGGTGGCAACCAGTCCTATGTGGACACTACTTCATCAATGCCAAAACCTAGATCCAGTTGTGAAGAATGCAACAGGCTAACACAAGCTTGACCTGTGTCTTATAAGGGTGGAATGACTTGTTGTCTAAGATCCTAAACCTGTTCTTCAATGCCCCAAAGGCCCTCTCAACTATGGCCCTAAGTGAAGAGTGTCTTAGGTTGAATAATTCTCTTAAATTGGTTGGGAGGTTTCTACTACCATACTCAGACAGATGGTACCTGACCCCCTATAGGGAGGGAGGAACCCACTGTGGCATGCATATCCTGCATCTACAAGGTAGAATTTACCTACAAGTGCACCAAAGAGTGTCTAATGTGAATGTTTGTGCCATGGTTAGGACATAAGTATAGTGGATAGGCAGGTGAGTTACCTTGAGGCACAATGAACCCATCATTTCTCTCAATGGCATCAGCAAGGATGAGGGCACCATGTGTTGAGCCCTCCCAGCCAACTAGTACATATGTGAACTTGAGGTCAAAGTCCACAGCAGCCATCACATTTTGTGTGGGGTTGTGTTTTCTACCCCTGAAAGCCTGCTGCATGTGTCTAGCACCCTTGCCAACACATGGGTGCCATCAATGGCACCAACATAGTCCTAGCAAAATTGTGTAAGTGGGATAAGAATAGTGGTTGATATCTAAACTGAGTTATGGCTTAACAGCTCAATTAATAGTTACCTACATGTAAGGGTTTCATCTATGGCTCACAAGGATCTTTGGATGTATGCCAGGTGTAGGAGGTTTAATCATTTCACTTCTAAGCTCACCAACAGCATACAAAACTTGGTGAAAGTGCCTATGAATAGTCTCAATTGATCTCCTAAAGGACTGGTGAACTACCCTAAACCTTTGGTTATGTCCAACTACATGGAGGAACATTGCAACCTGCTCCTCAACTATGCACCCAATAGTTTCAGGTACAAGACCCCTAGTTCTAAATAGGTTACACAAAGAAAATAAAGGAGCTCTTCTCATCCTTAACATGGAAATGCACTCAGCATCTGTGGAGTTTGAAAGCCCTAGTTTGGTTTTGGATAATTAATGAAACCAAGAACTAACCTTTGATCTAAGTATGTGAATTAGATAAGGTAGTATGTGAATTAGATAAGGTAGTCCAATCCAAGTGGTGGAGCTAGATGATGGTCATAATGAAGGTGATGGCCACAAAAGAGATGACCAAGTGCTTCATATTGGTTTCTCATCCACAACCATGGCCCTTATATATAGCCCAGAAGGTGTGATGATAGACCTCCTTAGGATCATGCAATCAGAATTAGTTATGGAAACAGATCGTTGCCCCGGAGATCAAGGAGACGGTTCGCAGAGAATTGAGAGATGCAACAGATTCAAAATTTATTGTTGTCCATAATTATGGACACCTTGGATCCTAGAGGTTGGTTACAAAAAGATTACACCTAAAACCGACTAACCGGTCCAAGAGGACTTCACTGATTTGAAGGGAGTCTAAACCCCGCAAAGCTAAAAAAACATAAGCAAAGATCATATTGGCTAAAAGATGGAAGTAGCATCAGGGGAAAGGGAAAAGGCCTATCAAGAGCACACTGGTTCATTTCACAGGCTTCTTGGCATAGGCAGAGCAAACAAGGGGAAGATGTCCACACATTCGAGCCCTTGCAAACACCGGAACAACCTCATACCGATGGTGAGAAGACTCAGGTGGTATCACAAGAATTCTTCTAGCCACGGTGGCTGATTCCCTTACTTGACATGGCACTAAAATGGGTGACACAATCACCCTAAACACAAGAATTCTTCTAGCCACGAAGGACTTCCATGATATAGCAATCCATGGGGGATCCAGCGGAGCTGGAAGCGCTTGAGGAGATAGAGATAGAGGAAGCATGGTCGAAACGTGAGATTTTCCGAGGAAGGAGGACCGATATTTATGCTCATCAGGAGGGTGAGTCTAGACGCCCGTGAACCGACCAATGCGCCCGTGAAGCCTTGGAATGTGGGATAGCGGCAAAGGCGACAACATCCCCATGAAGCTCAAGAATGACAGAAAGCATGACATGATGGAATAGAACCGATAGGCCCAAGGTAGTTTTCTCAGTCTTGGTGAAGGCGTACCAGTGACTTCCAGAATATCATAGAAGGAAATTTTAGAATAAAATCATTTCATCCCAAAATTGGAGGGCATGTGTTGACATCAGAATTTGGTTCATTACATGAGACCCCATACTTCAGGATATATCAAAAAGAGTCGTGGTGAGTACAGAATCGGCTAAATCAAAGCGCTAGTCAAGGTCGGCTAAAGCTCAATAGTGTCATCTCAAGAAGTCCTTGGCAGCAAAGATGGCATTGATCGAGAGAAGGAAAAACACGTCGGACTCCGCAGAAGGGAAATGTTGGAGTCTAAGTTATCTTAAATTAGGTTGTTTGGTTTTCTTTTTCAATTTTTATGATCGGTCTTGCTCGATCAGGACTCATAGTCAAGTCTTGGGTATAAATATTGAACCCCGACTATTGTAATAGACATCTCCAATGATCAATACAAACCAGTACCTTTACTTTTTGGCTTACATCACCCCTTAGGAGTAGGAGTAGAGTAGATCTCAATGAGTTCTTCGGCAAGCAGGGCTGCCCTCGGTTAGGTCCAATCTCTGGTTTGTCTATGAGTATCCATCATGACTTATATTTTGTTTGTAAGGCTACCCTCAATTAAGTCTGATCTCTTACAAGCTTGCTATAAGTTAGTTATCGTCAGTTGATTGTACGGCTGCCCTCGGTTAAGTCTGATCTCTTGCAATTGCTGATAGTTATCTTTGATTCTTATTAAAATCTACACAACTGTCCTCGATTAAGTCTAATCTCATATGAATTTTTATATGGATTAATTATCGATCTTGTTATAACTAGTTTTCTCACTATTTATAACAAAATCACTTCTTGCCCGATTAAGATTGAGATAGATCGGCTTTATATCTCTTTAAATCGTCGTCTTGTCGCTTCATACTGTTTACATCTTGCTTTGATGATGGTTTCGGTTAGCTTAGTCGTTTTAACCCGATCTTGATCGGAGATAGTATGTGGTCAAGGCGTGTCTCTAAGTAAGGCTTGCTAGTTGATGAAATCTAGTCTAGAACTGTTATTATGGCTGCATCGGTTAGGTCTGACCTCCACTGTTAGCACTATAGACCGAAAATCATCGAGTAGCGAGCCTTGCTTATGGCCAAACATGGTTTCTAGCTGCATGCTATATCTGCATCGGCTATTTAGCCGATTGCCTATATTTTCACGATCGTAGCATGTTTTCATGATTCCGTTAAGCACGTATAGATTCATATGCTTTGAGGGTTTAATCCATTATCTTTATCACGGTTGCATCGGTCTGGCTCGTATCCCCACTGTTAGAGATAGTAGATTAGATTTGATAAGTATATGGGTTTATCCACGTTTAATGGTCGAATGCTTGCATGTCACAACCCTACTTTCACTGGAATCGACTGTTTAACCGATAGCCTGTCTTCTGAGAATATATATTGGTTGTTTACATGTTTTTACTCGTTCTTGTCTTGATTAAAAGCTAGTATGTTTTTCAGTTGATATAAATGCTTTCATGCCCATCTTTTTATACTTTATGCATGTTTTCATGATTATCGGCTATTTAGATCTATATAATTGAGTAACTGATAATTGTCGATATGCTCTTTTACTTACCATGCATCATGAACATGTTGGGTATCAACTCTCTAGTCAATAGTATTATCTTGTTGGCCACTTGGCCGCATATTTGGAACTGTCTGGACAAACACCGGTATGTTCCACCTTAAACTACTGATCAATCTTGTCTCCTCGTCAATTGCAGGGTTAAATTGACTGGCACGCCCTAGGTCATGACCATCTGGTTCGGTGTCCTCCTAAGCCCGGAGAGAGCTCCGGATATGCTCCACACAATTTCTCTTGGCTTGCTATGTGTCCTGGCACCCCGTCACTTTTTTCCATCGACACAATTAACCCTTGAAAAATGCTTGGAAAAATGCTAACACACATCCACATAAGTTCTACACTTTGTGGTTAGCAACTTAGAAGCAAGGGTGAAGAGGTTGTGGACATAGAAAAAGAAAAGGAGGCGTAGGGTAGCGACTGGACGCAGGGACTTGCGCGTCCGGTGCTAATCCCTAGCCCTCGGGTTGTGGCACAATGTTGACTAGACGTTGGATCTGATGCTAGGGTCGCGTCTGGTCAAGCTTAGCAGAGGAGGCGTTGCACGCGATGGCGATCGGACGCTAAAGGCAGTGTGTGACCAGACGTGCAGGGCATGCGTCAAGTCGCGGCTGACGTACACTGATGTTGGTAGGGTTTGCAAGCATAGTGTGGACCGGACTCTGTGGCACGTCTGGTCACTCATAACCTAACGCGTCCGGTCATGATTTTGATGATCGGGAAGCTCTCTGTGTAAAAATCGCCTCAACCGGACTCTGTGTGTCTGAGCGTCCGGTCATCAGGAGGAGCGCTTCCAGTCACTCTTTAACTGTGCGCATAACATTAAGTGACTATTGGGATCTGATGCACAAGGTTCAAAGGGGCATCACGTGGATGGCATCTGTGCACCGGACATTGGCGATCGGACGCAGGGCAGCATCCAGTCCGGTGCGTCCGGCTAGCCCGAGAGTGCCCAATGGCTCTTTGAGTCTTGGGGCTCTATAAATAGGAAGGTAACGGCTTGAGGCTCACTCTCTTGACACTTTGACATAGTTGATATCCTTGTGAGCCTAAGCAAACACCTTCCACTCATCTCCATCATTGATTCATCATCATAATGAGATTGAGACTGATTTCTAATGTATTTGCTTGAATGATTGCATCTAGTGGCACTTGGGGATCGTTGTGGCTGTGAAATTCTTGTTACTCTTGGTGATTGCCGCCACCTAGACGGCTTGGATGAGCAGAGGAGCATCGGCACAAGTTGGTGATTGTTCGTGGTCGTCTTTCGGTGATTGT
Source organism: Saccharum hybrid cultivar R570 (assembly GCA_038087645.1). Taxonomy (NCBI): domain Eukaryota; kingdom Viridiplantae; phylum Streptophyta; class Magnoliopsida; order Poales; family Poaceae; genus Saccharum; species Saccharum hybrid cultivar. The sequence continues at coordinate 38,401,402 of JAQSUU010000534.1, read as the reverse complement.
GAGGGATCTTGTACCTTCCCCGATGGAGAGCCAAAAGGTAACTCTAGTGGATTGCTTGTATCATTGAGTTACCTCACTTGTAGGTGGGTTCTTACAGTGTCCAATTATGTGGACAAGATTTATGCAACACCTCTTAGCCGCCGAACCACCAAGTGTTGGTCGACATAACAGGGACTAGTGTGCCAGCAAGCACGTGAACCTCAGGAGAAAAATTGTGTCTCCATTGTGATTGGATTTCTCTCGGTGATTGGTTGGTTATCATTTTGTGATTGGTTTATCCCTTGACACGGCGGTATAATCACCCTACTTACTCATTTACATTCTTGCAAACTAATTGTCAAGCTCTTTAGTGTAGTTAGTCTTTGAGAGCTTGTTAGTTTGGTTAGTGTGGCTTTTTAGTTAGTCTTTGTGAGCACACTAGCTTAGTGACTAGTGACTTAGCTTGTTGTGTGCCTAGTGATCATAGCAATTAGAATTGTTAGATATGTGGCTTGCAACCCTTGTAGAGTTAGAGTAAAATTACATTACGCCGTTTATTGTACTAATCAATTGCTCTAGTGCTTTGTAGAGTTTTTAAATAGGCTATTCACCCCTCTCTAGTCATATTAGGACCTTTCAGAGTTGAAGATGGCCTGCAAGGTTTGCTGACTATGCTGTTCAGCATTAGTCTTTAGTTCATACAAAAGTGGGTCAGGTTCATGCCTTGACCTTTTAATCATAGACACAACAACAGACACCATGGCAACTACCATGCCAACTACTTGTCTGGCCATCATCACACGGTTTTCAGATGGATCCATCTACATTGAAAGATCCTACTATGGCTAGAGGAGGGTGAATAGCCTATTAAAATTCTACAAAACACTAGAGCAACTTGATTAGTAAGACAAATAGCGAAAAGCAAGTTTTGCTCTAGCTCTACAAGGGTTGCAAGCCACCTACCCAATCAATTCTAGACACTATGATCTCTAGGCACACAATTAGCTATGTCACTACTTGCTACTCTAGGTGAACAAGGCTAGCAAGAATAGCTACACTAACACACTACATAAGAGAGCTAAATACTCTACTTTACGAGAAAATAAATGAGAGGTCAAGATTGTTATACCGCCACGTAGGGGATGAACCAATCACCAAGATGATAATCAATCAATACACTGGGAGAATACCGAATGGCAAGAGACACAAGTATTTTCTCTCGAGGTTCACATGTTTGCTGGCACGCTACATCCCCATTGTGTCGACCAACACTTGCTGGTTCGATGGCTAAGAGGTGTAGCACGAACCCTGTTCAACCCATGGACACCGCAAGAACCTACCCACAAGTGAGGTAGCTCAATGACACGCGCAATCCACTAGAGTTGCCTTTGGTGCTCCGCCAGAGAAGACATAAGAACCACTCATAAATCACCGGAAGGTGGCCAAGAACAATCATCAACTCTTGTCACAACTCCTCTGCTGCTCCAAGCCATCTAGGTGGCGGCAACCACCAAGAGTAATAAGAATCCCGTAGCTCAAACGATCCCCAAGTGCCACTAGATGTAAACTCACAAGCAAATGCACTTGGAATCACTCAATCTCACTTTGAATTAGCAAACAAGCAAGAGAGATGAGTGGGAGGGAGTATGCTCAGCTCAAGAGGATGTCAAGATGATCAAAATGCCAAGAGAGATCCCCAAGAGCCGGCCACCAACTATTTATAAGCGTCCAAAGAATAGAGCTGTTAGGCTCTTCACTGTGCTACCTCGAGGCGACTGGACGTGTCGGTCTTATCGATCGGACACAACCCTAGCGTCCGGTCACTATGCTCCAGGCCCATGGATGGCTCATGTGTCCCTCTTTAAATCTAGCGTGTACGATCTCAATGGTCACGAAGATGGTCAGCGCATTGTTGAAAGCCCAAGTTTGGTTTTGGTAATTAATGACACCAAGTTGCTAATGCCATGTGTTAAGTGTTTTGAGTTAGGCATAAGTAACACATGTGATGAAGGTGAAAATGGCATGGAGAGATGGCCACAAGACCACATGATTTGGTGCATGAAATGATGAGCAAGATCATGAAGTAATGCACATAAAATGATGGATATGATGATCCAGTGGAGAAGAAGGATCTAAGAGCGCAAGGCAAAGGTATAACCATAGGGTTTTCTTTTTGTCGGTCTAAGTTGAGTAGAGAAGTGATTGACCAGATTTAGGATACATAGCCGACTATCAAGAGAGGCAATCATGGTTAGCTTGGGAATCAAGTGCCACTAGATCAATGTCTTGAGCATATGCATTAGAATCTAGTTGAGAGCTAACATAACGCCTTGAAAAATGACTGTGAAAATGCTAGCACACATACACACGGTGGTATACACTTGGTGGTGTTAGCACATTTGTGAAGGTGGTGGAGTTTAAGCGGTAGAGAGGGATTGGGTTCCTCTCTCCCTCCCGCCGAGCTTGTGAGACAGGATTCGGCGCTTTTTGGAGAAGTGAAACGCCTATTTTCTACTGTGGTGACCGGACGCTGCACCGGACGCGGTCACGGTGTGACCGGACGCATCTGGTCAGTTCTCAGCAGCTGTCAGGCGCGCGGGTGCTAGGGTTTGCAACCGGCGTGTCCGGTCCCTCACGGAACCGGAGCGTCCGATCAGGCACCCAGAGGGGCAGAGCGGGTCATAGAGCCGACCAGACGCGCGGCGCGTCCGGTCACGTGCGATCGGACACGTCCGATCGCGGTGGGAGCATACTGGACTCCGATTGGACGCCATGTGCAGCGCGTCCGGTCACGGCAATGGTAACTTCTGACACGCATTGTTCTCGCTTGTCTTGTAGTGACCGGACACGTCCAGTCACCCTGACCGGAGCGTCCGGTCAGCTCGTTTTTGACTGCGTCATCCGGTAACGGCTAGCTGCGTACCCCTTCGCTATAAATAGAAGATGTCCGAGGTTTGGGGCCCTCACCAAGTGTTGTAAGGGGTTCTTGATCCTTCCCCGCAGGAGTTCGCAAATTGGATACTCTAGTGGAGATCATGGCTTGGAGGATCCCCATCTTGTGTGCGATTGTGCGGCGTCCACCGAGGGCTCGACTCTTGATAGTCGATTAGCTCGTGAACCAACAAGTGGGTGCATCGCCACAACGAGGAGTAGCTTGCCGGGAAGCAAGTGAACCTTGATAAAAATCTTGTGTCATCTCTTTGCCGAGGATTTCTCTTGCGGTTGATCATTGTGATTGATTCTTCGAGTGCATTACTTCTCTACATCGTTGGTATAAGAATCAAGTCACTTGCTCTTTACTTTCTTGTACTAGTCCTAGTGTAGTTTTCTTAGTGTAGCTTTTATCACATAGGAGTAAGTAGCTTAGTGACTTAGTCTTGTTGGTGTGTATTAGAGATCATAGCCTTGCTTCACTAGATTTGTATAGGTGGCTTGCATAGTATAGTTGAGCTAGTGCTAGAATTAGCTTAGCCATCTTTTATACTAATGTGTTTGTTTAGTGAAGCTTGTAGATTTTTAAATAGGCTATTCACCCCCCTCTAGCCATTTGGACCTTACAAGTGGTATCGGAGCCGAGGCACCGTTTATTTGAGGCTTAACAACCTACGGTGAAAAAGAAATGGCTCAATTAAGCTTGCACATCAACAACACCAAGAAGACACCTCACTTTGATGGCACAAATTATGCATATTGGAAGGTTAAGATGACCGCACACCTCAAGTCAATTAATAGAGAAGTGTAGAAGGTCACCGAAACAAAATTTGAGGTTGCTAATCCGAAAGCACCTACACCGGTGGAAGAGAAGAAACTTCAATGCAATGACATTGCCATTAGTGCTCTTCATGAGGCACTAGATGACAAGACATTTGAGCAAGTGAAGAACATTGAAATTGCTCATGATGCTTAGGCCAAGCTTGAAGAAACATTTGAGGGCACCGAAGGCATAAAGACCGCTAAAGCATATATCTTGCAAGAAAAGTTTTCTAGCTTCAAGATGCAAGAAGATGAGAGTGTACCGAAAATATTTCATCGGTTGCAAGTCATTGTCAATGAGCTTAAGGCACTTGGTGAGGAGGTCAAGGACAACCAATTCTCTATGAAGTTCTTGAGAAGCTTGCCCAAGAGATTTGATACATTGATCACCGTGCTAGTGAGGACTACATTGAAGGATTCAACTCCTCAACAAGTATTACAAGAAGTGATGACCGATGATTTATATAGAGAAGATGATGAGAAAGAGGAGTTGGTCAAAAAGAAGAAGGAAAGTGAGAAGAAGGATGATGAGAAGAAGAAGAAGAAGAGTGTGGCATTCAAAGCCACCACATCCAAGGGCAAATCCAAGATTGAATCATCAAGTGATGAAGAATCAAGCTCTTGTGATAGTGATAACATTGATGAGAAGATGACTTTTTATCAAGCAATTTGGCAAATTCATAAAGAAGAAGGGCTTTCGTGCAAGAAGGAGGAAGAACTCATCCAAGAAGAATGAGCATACCATGAGATATTTTAGATGCCATAGCAAGGACCATCTCATTGCAAAGTGTCCTTATGATAGTGATGATGAAGATGCTATCAAGAAGGAGAGGAAGAAGCAAAAGAAGAAGCAAGAAAAGAAGGAGAGTTCTCATAAGAAGAAGAATGATTCTCATGTTGCTACATGGGATAGTGATGATTCCTCAAGTGATGATGAGGATGACAACAAGAGCAAGAAGAAGGGACATACTAGCATTGCCATCCAAGAGAAGATCTCCCTCTTCGACACTCCATCGTGCTTCATGACTAAGGCCGCTAAGGTATCATCCGACGATGAGAGTGATCATGATAATGCTAGTGATAGTGATAGTGATGAAGAAGAATTCACTAAAGATGAACTAATCACTATACTAGAAGATTGCACTCAACATTTTAAATAATCTAGAAAGGAGTGCAAGGGCTTGCTTAAGGAAAAGAAAAATCTTATGCAAGAACTTGATGAGCTTAGGGCATCTTATGAGAGTCTAAAGGTAGACCATAAGAAGCTTCAAAAGTCTCACACTAAGCTTGAAGAAGCTCATTCTTCTCTAGTTAAAAAATGTGAAAACATGCCAACAAATATTGAGAAAGCTAAAACTTGCAACATAGGCATATCTTGTGATATAATTGATGAATCTTGTCATAAGCCTATTGTTGTTGCTCCCACTAACCCTTCATGTAGCTCATCTATATCATCCTCATCTAGTAGTGATGGTTTCACTTGTGACTCCACACTTATAGTTGAGAATGAAAATCTCAAGAAGGAGGTAAAAAAAGCTCAATCACACATTAGCTAAAGCTTATGGTGGTGAGGACCGCTTGCTTATGTGCTTGGGTAGCCAAAGGGCTTCTCTCTACAAAGAGGGATTGGGCTATAACCGTAAGAAAGGCAAGGCCGCTTTTGCTCCTCACAAGACTCGTTTTGTGAAGAACAATGGTAGCTATTGCAAAAGTTGTAAGCAAGTTGGTCACATAGAGCAACATTGTATGAACAAGAAATCCAATGCTAATGTATCCTCAAATAAGTTTGATTCTTTCTATATACTTATCACGGGTACAAATGGTGTTCATGCTAAGTTCATTGGTGCACCATGGATGGGCTCAAAGAAGAAAGCCATTTGGGTACCAAAGAGCTTGGTCACTAACCTTAGAGGACCCAAATAAGTTTGGGTACCTAAAAGGAATTGACCTTGTCTTGTAGGTCAATTACAAAGCCGGAGGAAGGCATTGGGTGCTTGATAGTGGGTGCACTCAACATATGACCGGGGACTCATGTATGTTCAAATCAATTGATACAAGTCAAAAATGGTGGTTTTGATGCTATCACTTTTGGCAACAATAAGAAAGGCAAGGTCAAGGGGCTTGGTAAAATTTCTATTTCAAATGACATGAGCATATCTAATGTGTTGCTAGTTGAGAGCTTGGATTTCAATCTTTTATCGGTGGCACAACTTTGTGATCTTGGCTTCAAGTGCATATTTGGTAGTGATGATGTTAAAGTCATAAGTGTTGATGGATCAAATTTGATATTCAAAGGATTTAGACATGGTAGCTTATACTTGGTTGACTTCAATGATAGTGAGACACAATTGACATCATGCTTGCTTAGCAAATCTAGTATAGGATGGTTGTGGTATAGAAGGCTTGGTCATGTTGGAATGAAACAATTGAACAAACTTTTGAGGCATGACTTAGTTAGAGGCTTGAAAGATGTGACTTTTGAAAAGGATAAACCATGTAGTGCTTGTCAAGCCGGCAAACAAGTTGGAAATGCACATCCTAGTAAGAGTGAAATGAGCACATCAAAGGCATTTGAGCTATTGCACATGGACTTGTTTGGGCCAACAACATACACTAGCATTGGTGGCAACAAGTATGGCTTTGTGATAGTGGATGACTACACTAGATACACTTGAGTATTTTTTTCTTTATGACAAGAGTGATGTTCATGATCTATTTAAGTCTTTTGTCAAGAGAGTGCAAAATGAGTTTGAAATCACCATCAAGAAGATTAGAAGTGACAATGGTAGTGAGTTTAAGAACACAAGAATTGAGGAATTGTGTGATGATCTTGGTATTGGACATCAATTCTCTCCAACATACACTCCTCAATCCAATGGTGTAGTTGAAAGAAAGAATAGAACTTTGATTGACATGGCTAGATCAATGCTTAGTGAGTACAATGTGAGTCATTCATTTTGGAGTGAAGCTATCAACACGGCTTGCTATTGTAGCAACCGTCTCTATTGCCATGGAAAGCTTGGAAAGATACCATATGAGCTATTGAATTGAAGAAAGCCCAACATTGCATACTTTAGAGTGTTTGGTTGCAAATGCTATATTCTCAAGAAAGGCACTAGATTGAGCAAGTTTGAAAAGAAATGTGATGAAGGATTCTTACTTGGTTATTCTACCACAAGCAAGGCATATAGAGTTTGAAATCTCACTAATGGCACCTTGAAAGAAGTTCATGATGTTGAATTTGATAAAACCCAAGGATCTCAAAATGAAGCTCAAAATCTTAATGATGTGAGAGGAGATCAATTGTCAAATGCAATGAAGAACATGGACATTGGTGATGTTAGGCCAAGGCAAGTTGATGATGATGATGATACTCATGTGATTAACCAAAGTATGCAAATTGATACAAATCAAGCAAGCTCTAGTGGTTCTCATGATGAAGTGCGAGATCAAGGTCAAGCTAGTGGAAGCAATCAACCCCCAATACTCCAACCTACCAATATTGCAAGAGATCATCCATTGGATCAAATCATTGGTGAAATTCAAAGTGGAGTTCAAACAAGATCAAGATTAGCATCTTTTTGTGAGCACTACTTATTTGTGTCACTTGAAGAACCTAAGAAAATAGAAGATGCATTGAAAGATTCCGATTGGGTAAATGCCATGCATGAAGAGCTAAACAACTTCACTAGAAATCAAGTTTGGGAACTTGTTGAAAGGCCAAAGAACTACAATGTGATTGGTACTAAGTGAGTCTTTAGAAACAAGCAAGATCAAGATGGCATGGTTGTGAGGAACAAAGCAAGATTAGTAGCACAAGGATACACTCAAGTTGAGGATCTTGACTTTGGAGAAACATATACACCGGTTGCAAGATTGGAGGCAATTAGAATCTTATTAGCATAGGCTTGTGCACACAACATCAAGCTCTATTAAATGGATGTCAAAAGTGCATTTCTCAATGGCTACATCAATGAAGAAGTTTATGTTGAGCAACCTCCCGGTTTTGAAGATGACAAGAAACCGGACCATGTGTACAAGCTAAAGAAGGCATTGTATGGTTTGAAGCAAGCACCTAGAGCATGGTATGAGAGATTGAGGGACTTTCTTCTCTCTAAAGGGTTTAAAATGGGAAAGGTTGACACCACTCTCTTCACCAAGAAGCTTGGAAATGACTTATTTGTGTTACAAATCTACGTTGATGATATTATTTTTAGATCAACAAATCAAGACTTTTGTGAAGAGTTTGGAAATATAATGGCAAAAGAGTTTGAGATGTCTATGATTGGAGAGCTTAGTTACTTTCTTGGACTTCAAATCAAGCAAATGAAGTATGGCACTTTTGTAAGTCAAGGGAAGTACATCAAGGACATGATCAACAAGTTTGAATTGCAAGATGCTAAGCCAATGAGTACACCAATGGGCACTAATGATCAATTGGGTGTTGATGCTAGTGACAACATGGTAGATCAAAAGCAATACCGGTCTATGATTGAAAGTTTGCTCTATGTCACCGCTTCTAGGCCGGATGTGATATTTAGTATATGCAAGTGTGCAAAATATCAAGCTCCACCTAGAGAAAGTCACTTGAAAGCAACCAAAAGGATATTGAGATATCTTAAGGGCACTCATGATGTTGGATTATGGTTTTCAAATGGGTCTAATTTTGAGTTGATTGGATATTCGGACTCCAACTATGGTGGATGCAAGATTGATAAAATGAGCACAAGTGGCACTTGTCAATTGCTTGGAAGGTCTCTTGTTTTATGGTCATCAAAGAAACAAAATAGTGTTGCACTATCTACCGCCGAGGCCGAATACATTAGTGTCAGTAGTTGTTGTGCACAATTGCTTTAGATGAAAGCAACCTTGAATGACTTTGGAATCAAATTCAAGAATGTGCCATTGTTTTGTGACAATAAAAGTGCTATCAAGATGACACAAAATCCGGTTCAACATTCAAGAACCAAGCACATTGACATAAGGCATCACTTCATAAGAGACCATCAACAAAAGGGTGATATTAGCATTGAAAGCATTGGCACTGAAGATCAATTAGCCGACATATTCACAAAGCCACTTGATGAGAAAAGATTTTACAAGTTGAAGAATGAATTGAACATACTTGACATCTCCAACTTGAAATGAGTGCAACCCCACATTCTTATATGACATGCCTCCCCTTCGACAATGCAAGGTAAAGTTGTTTGGCATATCATTCATACTTTGCCAAGGACATGATTAGAACATATAGACATGTTTGCATGACAAATAGGCTCATTCATGAAAATCAAATGATTTTGATGTATATATGGTACCACTATTGCTTCTATGTTTGTTTGATCTAGTGGTAGCATATGACATGTTTGTGGGCTTGCAAACCTAGTGTTGAATCTAGAAAATGAGCCCATGATGTGTAATTCAACATACTCAAGATAACCCTTATACTTTATGAGGTGTGAAGAAGCTTGTGCTTGGATCAAACTGAATTACATATTCTAGGCAAGTAATCTAGATTGAACCATAATTTGGCCTCCCTCATATTGATTGACTTGACTCTCACTAAAATTGACACCTTTTTTGGTGATTGTTGACAAAGGGGGAGAGACAAGTCACAAAGATAGAAAAGTCACAAAGATAAAAAAAGTTAAGTTACAAAGGGGGAGAAAGATATAGTAAGGGGGAGACTATGACGTTGGAAAGGGATAAATTAAAATTGAGCACACAAGTAGGGGGAGCAAGCTCATGAATGATTTTTTGCATTTGTATGTGCATTAACATGATGAATTGTTGCATTGCAAAACTTAAATTCATATTCATGATTGTATGGTGATTGCTAGAAATAGAACTTGAATGATGATTTGTTGAGAGTAGCTTTATAAGTGGTATCTAGACACCTTTGATTATAATGTTGATCTCACGGGGTACTTTAGTGTTCGTGATCTTTACAAGTGATGTATTACAAGTGGTGTCTAGCTACATCGATGCTAAGGATGGTATATAAAGACAACTCGGATTGGTATCACGCTTCAAAGGTCCATTCTATATACCTTAGCATCAATTTGATAGTAGTAACTCTCCCAAAATTCAAATCCATACATATGTGCACAATTGAACCAAACTCATGGAAGCACATATGTAGGAGGAGCTAATACTATCAAAATTGAAAATTGATTTTATTTCATATCTTTGTGATGGTTGTCATTAATTACCAAAAAGGGGGAGATTGAAAGCCCAAGCTTGGTTTTAGTAATTAATGACACCAAGTTGCTAATGCCATGTGTTAAGTGTTTTGAGTTAGGCATAAGCAACACATGTGATGAAGGTGAAAATGGCATGGAGAGATGGCCACAAGACCATATGATTTGGTGCATGAAATGATGAGCAAGATCATGAAGTAATACACATAAAATGATGGGCATGATGATCCAGTGGAGAAGAAGGATCTAAGAGCGCAAGGCAAAGGTATAACCATAGGGTTTTCCTTTTACCGATCTAAGTTGAGTAGAGAAGTGATTGACCGGATTTAGGATACATAGCCGACTATCAAGAGGGGCAATCACGGTTAGCTCGGGAATCAAGTGCCACTAGATCAATGTCTTGAGCATATGCATTAGAATCTCGTTGAGAGCTAACATAACGCCTTGAAAAATGACTGTGAAAATGCTAGCACACATACACATGGTGGTGTACACTTGGTGGTGTTAGCACATTTGCAAAGGCGGTGGAGTTTAAGCGGTAGAGAGGGGTTTGGGTTCCTCTTTCCCTCTCGCCGAGCTTGCGAGACGGGATTCGATGCTTTTTAGGGAAGTGAAACGCCTATTTTCTACTGCGCCGGAAGTCGAAAAAGAAACGGAGACGAACGGCGGTCACTGTGGTGACCGGACGCTGCACCGGACGCGGTCACGGTGTGACCGGACGCGTCCGGTCAGTTCTCAGCAGCTGTCAGGCGTGTGGGTGCTAGGGTTTGCAACCGGCGTGTTCGGTCCCTCACGGAACCGGAGCGTCCGGTCAGACACCCAGAGGGGCAGAGCGGGTCGTAGAGCCGACCGGACGCGCGGCGCGTCCGGTCACGTGCGATCGGACGCGTCCGGTCGCGGTGGGAGCTTACTGGACTCCGATCGGACGCCATGTGCAGCACGTCCGGTCACGGCAACAGTAACTTCTGACACGCACTGTTCTCGCTTGTCTTGTAGTGATCGGACACGTCCGGTCACCCTAACCGGAGCGTCCGGTCAGCTCGTTTTTTACTGCGTCGTCCGGTAACGGCTAGCTACGTACCCCTTCGCTATAAATAAAAGATGTTCGGGGTTTGGGAAAAACTCTTGCACATTTTGAGACCTAGAGACATCCTTTGAGCTAGAGAACAACCCCTCCACTCATCTCTTTGCTTGGTTGCACATCTTGAGTGAGATTGAGTGAGATTCAAGTGCATTGCTTGAGAGTTGCATTCTAGAGGCACTTGATCTTCGAGTTGCAACGGATTTCTTGTTACTCTTCCGTGTTTCCCGACACGATAGACGGCTTGGAGCAGCGGAGGTGATTGAGCTCACAATTGAAGATTGTTGGAGCCCTCACCAAGTGTTGTAAGGGGTTCTTGATCCTTCCCAGTGGGAGTTCGCAAATTGGATACTCTAGTGGAGATCGTGGCTTGGAGGATCCCCATCTTGTGTGCGGTTGTGCGGCGCCCATCGAGGGCTCGACTCTTGATAGTCGATTAGCTCGCGAACCGACAAGTGGGTGTATCGCCACAACGAGGAGTAGCTTGCCGGGAAGCAAGTGAACCTCGGTAAAAATCTTATGCCATCTCTTTGCCGAGGATTCCTCTTGTGGTTGATCTTTTTGATTGATTCTTCGAGTGCATTACTCCTCTACATCGTTGATATAAGAATCAAGTCACTTGCTCTTTACTTTCTTGTACTAGTTCTAGTGTAGTTTGCTTAGTGTAGCTTTTATCACATAGGAGTAAGTAGCTTAGTGACTTAGTCTTGTTGGTGTGTATTAGAGATCATAGCCTTGCTTCACTAGATTTGTATAGGTGGCTTGCATAGTATAGTTGAGCTAGTGCTAGAATTAGCTTAGCCATCTTTTATACTAACGTGTCTGTTTAGTGAAGCTTGTAGATTTTTAAATAGGCTATTCACCCCCTCTAGCCATTTGGATTTTGCAGTTGTCAACGCCATGACCGGACACGCCGACATCGAGGACCTAACGCTGCTCAACGTGGCGTCCGTTCATTTCCAGAGAGCATCCATGGCGTGAAAATCGTGACCGAACACGTCCGGTCGAGGTCAATTTGACGTGCCCAGCGTCCGGTCAGCTCAACACTTCTTCCACATGCTTGCGCTCGGCTGATGTCACCACGGCAACTGACGATGAACAGTGAACCATCAGCGTACGGTCTGTTGCGTCCGACGGGCCTCAAAAGGTGACCGGACACGCCGGTCAGCGACCAGGCAGCACCCGGTGTGAAGCCCTCGCCCTTGGCCCTGTGCGCGCTGCTGCCAACTATTGACCGGACGTTGACGTCAGCGTCCGGTCACTCTCTACTCAGCGTTCGGTCAACGAGCAGTGCCTCCTTTTTATTTTCTAAGACCGAAACGACTTCGCTCTTACTTTCAACTTGCTAACCACAAAGTGTAGAACTTGTTGTGCATGTGTTTTAGCATTTTTTTAAAGCATTTTACAAGGGTCGATGTTAGCTCACACTAGGTCCTAATGCATATGCTCATATGAATTCACCTAGTGGCATTTGATAACCGTTTTAACCGAGAAATTTCTCTCTTCATAGTACGGCTATCGATCATAAATCACTCACACCCTCTATGGTGTCTTGAGTGCAAAATAAAAATGGCCCTATCACTTATACCTTTGCGTTGAGCCCATTTTTATTTTTCTCTTTCTTCTTTTCCAAATGTGAAGCACTTGATTAACTTTTGGTCACTTCCATCACTATGACCATCATCTAGCTTCACCACTTGGCATGGGACTTATCATTTTATTTCTACACACTTAGCACAATGATTAGTCCCTAGCTTTCATCAATTATCCAAAACCAAACTAGGGCTTTCATACATGCATGTACATTCAAAGATATACTCAGTTTACACAACCCTGGCTGGCCTTAACATGGTTGTGCAAGCATACAAAAAAAATATTATGGCATGGCTGCATGTATGAACATGCCTCCCAGTACACTGGACATCATCATCGACCATGGCAAGAAATAAACAAAGAACATTGAACAACCAGCACATGAACAACAAAAGCCAAACCCTAAATCCAACATGATATAACCAAAACAAACCACAAGTACTACTCACATAAAGCACAAATGAAGCAGCATGCACGAGCAAACCAAAACCCTAGCATCATCCAAATGAAATGCATACTGGGATTTGGGGGCCGATTTCACCTTGGGGTGGTCGTTGTAGGAAAAGGCAAGCGCAAAACGGAGAAGAACAAGATGAGGTGATGAAGAAGCAGCAGATCTGGACAGAGAGGAAGCAGATCCGGTCCGCGCCACCACCTAGCGCACCACCGGAACCGAGGAAGACGAAGGAAGAAGACGGCCACCTCTCGGAGTCCCAGCAAAGAAGAATGTGCGGCACCGAGTCATAGCAAATCCGCAGCGGGGAACGGAGAGGAAGCCCACCGGGGAAGAAGGTTGGCTCGCCGGACACCACCACACCACCTCCGCCGGTATCTCACGGGACTGCAGCAGTGGAGAGAGGACGGAGGAGAAGGAGGCCACGGCAGGGAGACAAGTGGCTTTATAGGCGAATGATTCGGCGGAGGAGGGAGCGCGGCAGGAGCTTTCACCGTTCCTGCGCGAGCCACCGGCCGCCTGCCCAAATCGCCCGCCATGAACCGCGCTCAGCCAAGCCCTAGAAAAACGGCGGATTCGAGCGTATCCAGGGAGCCAGGCGTAGGGGGAGGGGGATTTGGCTGCCGAGAGATGGGCTGCGGGATGGGCCAAGGGACCAAACATGTGAACTACACCCTGGGAGCGCAGCCAGGCCCACGGCCACCCTTGCGAACACGCCCTCACTCTCCCGAAGTGGAATACCAGTCCTTCATGTTGACCTAGGCCCTGTGTTTTCTGCTACATCGTAGACTCCTAGTAGGAGTACGAGATACGAAGATATCGATTCGACCTCTGCCAAACTATTTAACTTTATTGTTTGTAGGGTCACGGAACTTACCAATTACAGATAACCTATCAGATATTGATTCCATGTAGAGCATATGCGTGGTCATTTAATGTACTCAGGCCACTAAAAAAATAAAAAGTTGTTCAGACGATCAAGAAACTGAGACCAGATGCACATACGTTTTATTTTCAGTATAAATAGGCGAAGGCAACCGTTTAGTTCGCCACGCACTCATCCTGCCAAGAAAAAAATATGGCTAGCAAAACAACATGCTTGCTCTTCACCATTCTCTTGCTCTCCATTAACATGCACTTTAGCGTTGTCACATCCCGCAAGGATCCATCGTTCTCGGGAAAAGTTGAAGAGAAGATACCGGGCGAGCACTTGACTGGTTAGTTGTTCCTTTCCTGCGCGAATTATTTGGTAATTTTTGAAACAAAACTGGGCGAACTATTTCACTATGCATATTGTCCTCATTGAGATGAGTATGTTTTTTTTTTGAGCAACATTGAGATGAGTATGTATGTCTCTTTATTCTTCAGCACACGCAGCTGGATCCGAAGAGAAGGTGTTGCTGATTGGACCCAATATCCTGCTCCGTCCGCGGCCCATGCCACCGTGCAAGAGAAGGTGTTACTGATTGGACCCAAAATGCTATGAAATTGAGATGTGGCCGCGCCGGCTACTTACGACATTCGGATATAATTAGTAAAACTATATGTGTGATTGGTGTTTCGGTTATCGACGGGGCTTTACTTTTGGTGTTATCTTCGAATAAAGTTTGCTCCTGGTTTTAATATTAGTTACTTCAATTATCATGTAATCAGAAATCAGACAAGATGGTGCAATTAATTGCAAAACTGTTCTGTTGGAATTATCTCACTTTTCGAGCAATGACATTTATAATGACACATATCCAAATCCAATTAACCCACTGAACTCAGAGAGCTCTTAATGTACAACTGCCAACTGGTTTATCTACCAATAAACCGTGTTTTATAGCTTATTTGGATATCAAGGGCTACTTGGACTTTGGTTCCAATTGCTCCCTCATGAGACCTTCTCACGGTTGTATGACAATAAAAAAACAAAAAAAAAACACAACCGTTGTGACAATCGATCTCACCATGCATGCAAATTGTTTCCATGCACAGTCACCATCAAATATGACAAGTTATCAGATTCTCAGTATCAATTTAAACGTTTGATTTCTTCTAACGCTGCGTGTCATGCATTCGTGATGGGTCCCATGGGAGATGAATGAGACCCAAGGTTCATCTAATATTCTTCCTAATTGTTAGCCAACAAAAATTAGCCCTACCCCGTGTCACATGGGAGATTAATTGGACTCAAGGTTCATCCGGTATTCTTGCTAATTGTTAGCCAACTAAAATGTGCCTACCCAGTTCAAACATGAGACTAATAAATACTCCTTCCGTTCTAAATTTATAAGATATTTTGATTTTTCTAGATTCGTTGTTTTTGCTATACACCTGGATATATGTTATGTCTAGATACATACCAAATGTTATGAATCAAAAAAGTCACAACATCTGGCCAAGTTGTAGTTATTAGCCAACTGGCCGACCAATCTTAGTTATTCAGATGAATTTTTACCTCTATCTTATAACTAGACCTAGCTCATTTGGCATGGCCTTATTTTCAGCTCCGGGCTTGCTAGATTTGACCCTGGATCATTGGTAGGCCGAGCCAGGCCGTTCCTGCACCGTTTAATTATCTGCCCTCATTCATGCCGCGTGTTTGGTTGTCCTCCTCGCACCTTTCGCCTACGACCGTGTTTAGATGCCTGAATAGGGGTTGTCCGAATCACCGTTGAATACTGTAGTAATTTTGTTTTTATTTGCTAATAATTGTCCAAACATTGATTAATTAGGCTTAAAATATTCGTCTCGCAAAGTATAACAAAACTGTGCAATTAGTTTTTGATTTCATCTACATTTAGTATTCCATATATGTGCCGGCATTTGATGTGACGGATAATTTTCTTTTTACATAGTAAAATTTAGGGTTAATTTGGAAAACTAAACAAGGCCTACATCTTTTCATTCATTTGCCCTCCGCCATTCCGCACGCCTTTGTCTTCTCAATTTCTACTTCCCTCTCCATGCAGGACGGCTTGATTCAGGTACAGTGCATAGGCCCATGTATACACTCAAAACTTCCATCCACATGCAAAGATGTCATCTCGTACTGAATCAACGACGAACACAACCATACACGACTGAGTGCATGGTTTGAGCATGTATCTCGCCGTCCTGGACCGGCTCTCCCTCGCCAAAGCAACCAATCATAGGATCTTGATCCGGACCTCCTTGAACGCGTCCTCTGTATTCCTTGGCGACAAAAAGTCGCGGCTGCAGAGTTGTTTTGCCGTACCATATTCGCACGCCAGATCATATCTCGACTCACTTCCAACCACAGCGGTGAGGCCTGCGATCTGGCGTAGCAGCCTTCACAGGTATGTGTTCTTCATTTCCCTTTGCCCAGTTTATAGAACATCAAATTCCCCTCGCTCTTATTGCATAGACACGCTAGTACCGATATGCATTTTTTTCTATTTCTAACTTCTTCCCTGACGAGAAGGCGGGGTCGAACATTTCGCCCCTCTTTGAAGAGCAACGCATTGGCACCTTTCCTTTTTGTCAACTGTTTTGTACGAGATCTGCATCTAGGGTTCATAGTGCCTTTTTTTCTGGATCACACAGAACCCTCGAGGTGCCATATATACACAAGGAATGCTATTATTGACATAATCAACTATACTCACTGGATTTATGGTCCCAATATCGCTCAACTAATTGGACTGGGTAAGCAAAGGCAAATATTATTTTAATTGCTATTGGGATGATCTTTACTAGAAAACATACAGAGAGAAGGCTCAATGCAGGTATTGAGTCAGCAAACGAGTTTACAGCCCGGCCTTTTGATCTACTAAACATTACTTTTCAAGCATTGTTGCACTATCTGTTTGTGAATTTGCAGACGTGCTATTGTCTTTTTCCACAGCTCGTGGCATCTGAATGCATGCTTTATAACATGGTTGTTGTCATCCAACTTTTTTTTTATAAGTCAACTTTTGTTTTTTAACGTGGTCATTCATGTGTTATAACCGAAGGTGCCAGAACAGATAATGATGCCTCAGGTTCAAAGTAATAAGGCTAAAGCAATCAACATGTCCGAACTGGTCATCTCTATGACTCAAGAACTTGATTATTACTGGTCACTGGGCGAGGATTCTGGTAATGGAGCAGAATCATGCATGATCTACAGGGTCCAACAACACATCCGTGATGTTGAGAGGTTCTCATACGAACCGTGCATGATATCAATTGGTCCATATCACCATGGAGCTGCAAGTTTGCAAGTCATGGAAAAAGAAAAATGGGGCTATCTGGATAATGTACTCAAGATGAACTGTGAATGGAACCTGTTGGATTACCTTACAGCAATTGGGGAGTTAGCAAAACAAGCAAGAAAGTGTTATTCGGAAGACATCAAAATGAGTAGTGAGACCTTTCTTCAGATGCTTCTGCTAGATGGATGCTTCATTTTGGTGGCTCTTGGGGGTCTAAGAGAAATAATGTTTGATGGAACCCAACCGAGTGGCATAGAGAGTGCGAAGAATGACGAAATAACATCAGAAAATAAGGCACAATGCCAAGAAGGTGTCCAGGTTGGTGGAACTAATGGGGTCGAAGATGACAAACATTACGATATGGGTTTTTGGTTTATTAGATTCATTAATCACGATCTATTCCTGCTAGAAAATCAAATCCCCTTTTTTATCATAAGGAAGATTTTTGAGCTGGCTGCAGGAAACCGTGCTTTAACATTATGTTTTACAGATGAGCTTGCAAAGTATGTTGAATCTGGTTTGCGCTGGTTTCCAAAAGCAATTATGGAATCTAACAGGCCAAAAGATTTTCATCATTTGCTTCACTTGTGTCACATTTACTTCAGACCTAGCAAGAATCCAGAAGAAGAGCATAGCAATCAGTTTGGAACTGGAGATGATCACAGTTTTCTCTGTTTTGGACGCAAGTATTTCAGGATGAGATATCACCCAGAAGAAAATGGACAAGATTCATCATGCCAACATAAAATCAATGTCCATCGGGAACAACTTAATCGTTGGCGGCGGGTGGCGCAGTATCTTGAAGCTGGTATCAAATTTAAGAAGCGAGAATATGATAAACATGATCCCCATTCTCTACTGGACATTCAGTTTAGCAATGGTGCTATAGGGATTCCTTGTATCATAGTTGATGACTACACAGGGACTCTTTTCAGAAACCTTATTGCTTTTGAGCAAACATGTCCTCAGTTTGGAGATGACTTCACTGCTTATATTGTGTTCTTGTCTCAGCTTATAAGCATGCCTGAAGATGTGACGCTCCTTGCTCAAAGAGAAGTAATAGTGCATCACCTTGATAGCGATGAACGGGTGTCTGATCTATTCACCATGCTCAGCAAAGATGTGGTATTCGATTTCAATGGTAACTACTACTTGAAATCTCTGTGCCAAACAATGGAAGCTCACTATCAGAGTCGCATCAACCGGTGGATGGCATGGCTGTGGATGAATCACTTCAGCAACCCATGGTTAGCTGTGGGTGCATTTGCGACGGTCATTGTCCTCGTCTGCACAATTGTGCAAACCGTTTATGGTATTCTGGCGTATGTTAATCCGTCAACGTAGATGTAGCAGGCTAGCACTAGCATGTCAACTAGAGAGATTTCTTGTGCTGGTGTGCCCTCGCCACCGAGGCAGAAGTCTGCTCGTTTGTAACTTCGGTCCGTTGTCTCCCCGCTATAGTGAAATATGTGAAGGCATGTTCGCTGAAAATTAGGCCCTGGCAGTTAGACAGTAGTAAATACTCCCTCCATTCCAAATTATAAGGCATTCCAAGAATCTTGCAAAGTATTTTAAGTTTGACCAAAATTAATGAGAAATTTATAAAAATTTATAACATCAAATAAATATACTATGAAAATATAATTAATGAAGAATCTAATGATACTTAATTGGTGTCATAAATATTATTATCTTATCATATAAATTTGGTCAAATTTGAGATCCTTTGACTCTCCAAGATTCTTGGAATGCCTTATAATTTGGGATGGAGGGAGTAGGACTGATGATAGATACTATGGTAGTCACTGAAGCTATACAGTTATTCAGTTACTTGAGTTATCAGTGTTCATCCATCTGACCTCGAAGACACTGTAAGTTTGGTAGCAGTTGATGCGAGTGTGAGCACGCTGCTTACTGTAAATAAGTTGTTTGTATAAGAACTGGATGCGAATGAAACAACTACGATTCATGTATACTGCAGTGGCGTTAGTCGTCTTGATAAGGTGTTCATTTATGTACTAAATTTCTTTGAAGAGTTCGGCCGGGTGCGATTACAACCAAAATTTTATGGGAAGTTCAGATGCTTGTCACATAATGCTTATATGACCCATATAATCTTAAATTTTAGCTGTCCCAAAGTGTCAACTTTATTGTGGAATGTGAATCAAAACTTTATTGGGACTGTTCGGTTGGTTGAAAAAACGGCCAATGCTGATGCTGATTTATTGTGAGGGAAAAACACTGTTATTTCACTGAAACGGTACGGCTGATAAATTCAAGCGAACAAGGCCATGTGTTTTGCAATTTTGCTAAGCTTAGGAGAGCCTGATGCCCGTTCAGATCCTGATCCTGCAGGCAGTGCAGTCGTGCACCACTGTTCCTGAACCGCCTATTCCAGTCGTGCCCTGTCCCCAATTTGGAGATGACTTCACTGCTTATATTGTGTTTTTGTCTCAGCTTATAAGCATGCCAGAAGATGTCACATTGCTATTCACCCTGCTCAGTAAAGATGTGGTCTTCAACTTCAATGGTAACTACTCCCTCCCTCTCAAATTACAAGTCATTCCAAGAATTTTGGAGAGTCAAAGCATCTTAAGTTCGACTAAATTTATATGATAAGATAATAACATTTATAATATCAACTAGATATTATTAGGTTCTTCATTAATTATATTTTCATAGTATATCTATTTGATGTCATAAATCTTTATAATTCTTTCTATAATTTTGATCAAGTTTGAGATGTTTTGACTCTCCAAGATTCTTGGAGTGACTTATAAGGCCTCGTTTAGTTCAGAGAATAGGGGAGAAAAATACTGTATCAGAATTCCTGTAGCATTTTGTTTGTATTTGGTAAAAATTATCCAAATTTTGACTAACTAGGCTTAAAATGTTCGTCTCGCAAAGTACAACAAAACTGTGCAATTAGTTTTTGATTTCATCAACATTTAGTACTCCATGCATTTACCGACATTTTGATGTGACGGAGAATCTTCTTTTTACATAGTGGAATTTGGGGGAGAATTGGGGTAACTAAACAAGGGCTAATTTGGAATGAAGGAAGTACTATTTAAAATTTCTTTGCCAGACCATGGAAACCCACTATCAGAGTCGCATCAACAGGTGGATGGCATGGCTGTGGCTGAATCACTTCAGCAACCCATGGTTGGCTGTGGGTGCATTTGCGACGATCATCGTCCTCGTCTGCACAATTGTGCAAACCGTTTATGGTATTCTGGCGTATCTTGAACCACCAGAGTAGATGCAGCAATAGCCTATATTAATTTCAGGCCCTCATGAAAAAAAGTTAGACAGGAGTAAATAGGAGGGGCTAATGTCCTTGTCGATCCATCTGACATCAGGACACTGTAAGTTAGTGCACGCTGCTTACTGTGTAAATGAAGTGTTTTTTAATAACTAAGACCTTGTTTTGATGCGCATGTATTCATCTCAATTCACATGTGTTGAAATGGATTGAGGTGGAATTAAACTAAATTTCATTCGATTCTACTCCAACATATGTGGATTGAGATGGATACACATGCATCTAAACAAGCCCCAGATGAGATTTGACGCAATTATGATTCATCAGTAATGCAATGGAGTTAATCGTCTTCATAACGGTTCTTTTAGACTGTTTGATTGGAAGAGTTCCGGAGTTGGGGTGCAGTTCATCTGTAATGTCCGCTTCTGTTATGCAGCGGCTCAGCATCTAATAGAAGCGAACACAGCCTCAATGCTTGTCACAAAATGCTTAGATGGCCCATGTAGTCTCTACATTTTAGCTGTCCCAAATGTCAACTTCATTGTGGAATGTGGATTAAATATGCTATGGTTTGCAATTGCAAGTTTGCAAAGCTGAGGAGAGCCTGATCAGCCGTTCAGATCCTGATCCTAAAGTGCATTGGAGTAGTGCACCACTGTTCCTGAACCGCCTCTTCCGAGTTCCGACCCAGAGTGAGTGTGAGACTCCATGACCCATATCTCCACGACCGCCACCATCATCCCGTCCACCGCCTCGCCACCACGTCCCCGCACCGCATCACCTGCTGTCACGCTCCGGCCCGCACCCCGCGGCAGCCGCCGCTGTCCCCACCAACCCGCCCCGATGTCCACCCCGTCCGCGCCGCCGCCCTGCCCGCACCTCGCCGCGCACCGCCTGTCCTCGCGCCCACTGCGTTTCCTCCGCCGCTGCCTGCGCGTGCGCCCACTCGGCCGCCCGGAGATCCGGCGGGACCCGCGCGAGCTGCCGCGCTGCTCGCCCTGCGCCGCCGCGTCCCCGTCCCCCACCTCCCGCCTCTACGCCTGCCTCTCCTGCGCCGCCGCCTTCTGCCCCTCCCACGCCGCCTCGCACGCCTCCGCCTCCGTGGGGCCCGGCCACCAGATCGCCGTCGACGTCGACCGCGCCGAGCTCTTCTGCGCCGCCTGCGGGGACCAGGTCTACGATCCCGACTTCGACCACGCCGTCTTCCTCGCCCAGTCTTCCTCGCTCCTTCCCTCCACCTCCGCCTCCCCGTCCCCGTCCGCGACGCTCCGCAAGCGCCGGCGCGTGGATTACCGCGCGTGGGCGCCAGATCCGGCCGAGTTCGCGCTCATGAGCTCCGCGGACCCCACCACCTCCGCCTCCGCCGCCGCGCCGGCGGGGCTCCGGGGGCTCAACAACCTCGGCAACACCTGCTTCATGAACTCCGTGCTCCAGGCGCTCCTCCACGCGCCCCCGCTCCGGAACTACTTCCTCGGCGATCGCCACAACCGGTTCCTCTGCCCGCGCCGCACGCCCGTCAGGCACCGCACCACGGACGCCGACGCCGCCAGGGTCGCCTGCCTCGCGTGTGATCTCGATGAGATCTACTCCGCGGCCTTCTCTGGGGAGCGCATGCCGTACAGCCCCGCCAAGTTTCTATATAGGTCTGGACTCTGGATCTCGCGCGCTAATCGCAATGGTTGATGCCATTTCGGGTTTATAGCAGCATGGTGCCTTCCTTTCTATTGGATCCATTGCATATTGGGAAAGCGAAGTTAATATTTTGGTAGCTAAAATGGGTTCTTGATGAGTTGTAACATGGGGAAGGGAATCTTGCCTGAGATGTTGGGGTGTATTTCTGGCTTGCGAAGATACATTACAGTGTTATTTGGACTATATGCCTTGTATTTCAACTAGACAATGATCGTGCAGGATTGCAAATGGAGCTACTTAATACAAAATGGAATGAGCGGAGAATGTGCAACTAAAGAGGGAGGCATTTTTAGCATTAATATATGTTATTGTAATGCTAGTAGAAAAGAGAGAACAGTTACACATCTCAATACATGGCAATTGATTGATGACATGGCATGGCATTTTAGCATTATATGTTATTGTAATGCTAGAAGAAAAGGGGTAACAGTTACACGTCTCAATACATGACAATTGGTTGGTGACATGGCATCCTATCCTATATCGAACATATAACCTTAAGCTCTCAAGTTAACCTTACTGGGCCTAACTGCTTAAGTCATCTGGCAGGCTTAGCAGTCATTAAACTGTCTAAAAATATTTGAAGTGATAAAATGCATGAAAATCTGCAAATTCAATGCAGGTAACAGTTGGCCAGGTCAGGTTTTAGGTATTCTGGGGCGCTTGATCTATGTTGCATGGGTTTTATTACAGTTCCCATGTTTCAGGATATCTGGATCATATGAATTCCATGCTTTAGTCTTCTATATGAGACTGAGCATAGGAAACATTATGACATCTATTTTTCTACCTCCTGAATAGAGGTATTTAAATTTCTTCTGATTATTGAGTATCATTGTGATTTTTTTAGTTGGTGGCAGCATGCATCAAACCTCGCAAGCTACGAGCAACAGGATGCTCATGAATTCTTTATTTCCATCCTTGACCATATCCATGAAAATATAAAGGATGATCAACAAAAGTCACATGCCCAAGGTACGCTTCTCTTTTGCTACTTTCAGGATAAAAGACCTTTGCATATGTTGCCAACTGAAATCTGTATCAAGTGGCTACATATGATGTTTTGTTTCTAGATTGCAAGTTAGTTTGTCTAAATCAAGGTCAGATCATTTATTTTATATAGTGGTGGATCTAATAATAGGAGTAACAAGAGCACACTTTCAAACTTCTGTGTGAGACGAGCACAGTTAGATCCATGTGTTAGAATAGCAAATCTCTAAACTTGTGAGTACTAGTTACATTTTTTTACTGTTGGCTCCACATCTCTTCGAAGGATAACCTGGCTTTTTCACCAAAATTGGCAAGTAGGAAAAGGATAGTTTTCCAGTATTATTAGGTGATCAAATCAGCCCATTTTTGGGGGGGATAAAGTAGAGTTAACTTTTTCATTTGATTTGTTGGAACATGATTTGTCTTGAGTAAAAATAATCACAGATAATGTCAAATCCTTACACTGTCATTTGTTCTCATAATAGGCCATGGGGACTGTTGCATCGCCCACAGAGTGTTTTCTGGTATCCTGAGGTCAGATGTCACATGCACAAGCTGTGGGTTCACATCCACAACTTTTGAGCCCTGTATGGACATTTCCTTGGACATGGATGCTGGAGATAACAGTTCTTTTGGTGTTGGAAACACAAAGCCGCATCTGCGCAATGGGGAACGGGGCTTGGCTGGCGTGAATTCCAAGGTATCAACACTAATGAGGTGTTTGGAGCGGTTTACAAGGTCAGAGAGACTTGATGCTGAGCAAAAGTTCTTCTGTGAACACTGCAACGAGAGGCAAGAGTCCCTGAAGCAAATGTCCATTCGCAGGCTTCCATTAGTTTCCTGCTTTCACATAAAGAGATTTGAGCATTCATCAGTCAAAAAGGTGTCAAGGAAAGTTGATCACTGTTTGCAGTTTCCCTTTTCCCTTGACATGGCACCTTACTTGTCATCATCTATTCTCAGAAGTAGATATGGTAACCGCATATTTCCTGCAGAAGCTAGTGATGCAGATGCAGTTTCAGAATTGTCATCAGAATTCGAAATATTTGCAGTGATCACACACAGTGGTAAGCTAGAAGCTGGCCATTATGTGACATATCTGAGGTTAAACAATCATTGGTACAAATGTGATGATGCCTGGGTAACCAGAGTTGAGGAGCATACTGTCAGGACTTCTCAGGCATACATGCTCTTCTATGTGCAGAAGACGCTTTACTACAAAGCTTGTGAAAGAGCATCCACAGTCTGATCTGAAGCAAACATTGATGGCACTACTCCAGACCACCAGAAAAAAAGGTTGTCACCGAATCAGATACACATGTAGTTTATCAATCAAGAGGAAAAATGTGGCACAGCACAGCCATGGCCTGGCAAAGTTTTTCATTCTCCACTGACCTATAGTTCCAATCAGAGGGAAGCTTTTTCGGCGATTTTTCTTTACAGACAGCTGCCCAAGCGAAGATGCTCGAATTTATGCATTGAGTTATTGTACTATCATGGCTAATGGATTTCTTGTGATTTCCTTAAACCTCAAGTGCTTCATTATTTGATACCAGCGGTGGTGACTGGTGAGGATGCTCTAACCAGCTGCACTGGTGTTTAATATTGGATTGAGCAAGGAGGGGAGTATAAAATGTCCAAAGAAAACATAAAAGGAACCGATTTTTTTATGTGTTCCTTTCACCAATTGCATTCTTGCTCTACTTAAGGTAGAGTTTTTCCTGCTGATACTGATCGTTGTGTATTGCCCCCTTGCATTTTTTGCTTGGTCTTGGTCTTAATGGATGAGCTGAAATCTATAGCAGTTGTCATAGTGTCCACCTATCTTGTCTTATATTGAGTTTAGAAAATGTAAGAGGGCTGAGATGAGCAGGAACATGAGATATCATGCGAGTTGCATTTTGCCGTCTCTTCTCGCTTGAAAATCTGATTGGAGCTCTGATATGAGTTGGTGTGAATGTGAGGCGAATCCTAGATTCTGACCCATGTGTGACCAGTGCTAATGTTGGAGGTCCCTGCTCAATGAGCTTAAAAACCTTATGCCAGTGCCTTGCGCCAAACGGCATCAAGGGTAGTACATTAATACATTATTAGTGGGCGTTCACTACTAGCTCTTGACTGTAATGGCGAAGAGCAGGCGAGACGGTTTTCTCTCTACTATGTGAAGTGAATTGTCGCTTTTGCGCTTTTGTCCGTCACACCGCTCTGCTTTCGTCCTCCTCTCTTTCTTATTCGTGTCACACATGCCGTGCCTAGGCAACTCGCATCAGAGGCGAGCTGGAGCATCCACGGTGAGCTTCCAGTCCCTAGGACTGTTGCCCCTTTTCCATCCCTTGGTTCGAATGCTCTGCTACAGATCAAGACACAATTCGAACCTGCTCCCTTGGTTCGAATGCTACACTAGAGCTGCTCTAAAAACCGGTGAAGTCTTGTACGACTTTAGCTCTTAGGTTCCTCGACCATGAAACTGTTCCTCGCTATGCTGTTTGGTACGGCTTTATTTTGGGCTACAACGAAGGCGAAGCTCAAGCCACTCGAAAACACTACCAAAGAGATCCAATATTTGATCCAAGGCCGTGATGCATGTAGTTGTCGACAACCCTCTGAATTTTTATCACTGTTTTATTTCATTTCACTTGTCGAAGGATTCCTGTCTTCTGAATAAATTTCAATCGTGACGGTAGTCTGTAGGTCATCGTCAGTCATTATGGGCAATCCAATCACCAGTTCATTATGGGCAATCATTCGTGATAAACAAGTTGTTATAACGTTGCTAATGAATACGGATCACAAGGTCAGATATACATTATTGGTTTATCACTATATAATGTGATTATTTATGGTTAATTCTGGTTCTTGAATACTATCAATCGATGTTTATGTTTTTATGCCAGGTTTTTTTTGGCAAGTAATAAAGGAATAAGAATTGTATTCGAAGTTATATTAAGCCAGAATGTCCATAAATTGCTACATGGAATATTCGACTGAAAAAGGTTACCACTACACCGTGGAATTCTATATCTGTCATATGTCTTGCCTCTTCCACGGCGTCTCCCTTGCCGCCATCACGCTCCTCCCATGGACAAAAGGATAAAACCCGGTGGATTCACATGCGCAAAGCCCCAAAAACATGAGGTGTGTGTTCAAATTCTTTTTAGACTTATAATTTTGCTACAACACAATAACCCTAATTTTATAAAGTGGTGATTGGTCAGGTTGCCCCTACAAACTCATTATATGGTAGCCATGCATTAAAATTCAATATATGGTAGCCATGCATTATTTCTTATACATTGTACAACATTATTATATCGACTGTATTTCATGATCTCTACCTAATAATATTAAAGTATGGTGTAATTTATCATTATGAACTCTGATTTCGAAGATCTTGGATTCCACATGAAGTTTATTTAGAGGGATACCATCTCAACTGAAAACAAGCTCCAAGATTACCATGTTCAAGTGTTCTTCCAAGTATTTCGCTCAAGTTAACAACATGGCTTGGTTAGTGGCCCATGGTGTCAAAACCAATTTGACACACAAAAAAATAATAATGGTTGACCCTATATGGTCTCTGCACTATTGTTGTTGAATTGGGTATTGGACTGGCTTAATCGACATCCCTAACTATGAACATCATGTATAAGGAGGGCCCTTGCATAATAACTAAGATACTGATGAATATACTTATATGTCTGTTTGTGATCGCTAATTATTCTTTACTGCTTATCCACGATGCCAGTCGTACATCCAACAAATATTTTCATTCGCAAAGGACATTGCCTACTGTAGATGTATTGGCCATAAAAGTAATCTCCATTTACTGTGCGCATAGTTTTATAAACTGCAATGTAAGTTGATTCTACATGAAAATGCACATTAAATATCATTGTAACCGTGCGCTGAACGTCAATGGCACTGGTAACGGAATGGCATCAATAAAATGTTATATTCTTCCGTATCAACCGATGGCCATTTAATAATAACTTATATAATAAAGAAAAAGAAGTAAACGCCACACAAGTTTGATCGGAGATCTCTTGTTATTGCTACGTACTAATGGTTTGCCTTCCTTAATCAGGTACGCACTCAGCTGACCCACGACACGCATTGCAGAAGAGTACAGTAGGCGCATTCTGCAGACAATCATCGTGCATTCATGCGTAGTAGCCGCCCGCTCCTTTTCTGGAAGGACAAGGAACGCACAGCGCACGCCACGCATGACGCTTTCCACTCCACCCAACCTTCGCTGGGCGTCGTGGATCCACTGCCGACTGCCGTGCCCCCGTGCCCCCACACGTCGGTACTCCCAGGATCGCCCCAGGCACGCACCACGCCGGCATGTGAGCAAGCAACCAAACCCAAGTACCCAACTATCCAAAGCCATGGCAGTCTGTGGTCGTACGCACGGGTCACACTGCTGCAGTCCTGCTTCGCAAGTGTTTAGTTGCTGGCATTGGCATTGCCTCCATCTCAGCCAACCCGTGCGACCGGAGTAAATAAAACGAACGGAAGTTAACAAAAAAAAGACGAACGGACGCGCCGACGCATTTGAACAAGCTGAGCCTAATCAGTTGCTTCCATCGTTTCGTTGCGTGGCCGGCCTCAATCTGGGCATGAAAAACCGAATTCCCGAAACCGAACCGAACTATCCGATACTCGAACCGAAATACCCGAACCGATCGGGTTCGGTTCCGAGTTCGGTTCCAGTATCTGAGTACTCGAAATACCCGAGGGTAATTCGGTTCCAGGCCTCGGGTAACCGAATTTCCCGAATTCATCATTCATATGTATGTGAGGTGTTGTCTGCTGTTCAGCGTGCAGCCTGTGCTACTGTTATATTGTTATGTGTGTGTGCTACTTTGATGTTTGTGGTTGTGGAATGTTGCTTGGTTGTGGTTGTGGAATGTTCCCTGTTATGTGCATGCAAAAGGGGACAAAATGCTATCGAAATTTACATTTGAATGAGCTGTTTCTTTAATTTTTTTTTCAAATTTTTGGTTCCTGTCGGGTATACTCGAAACCGAACCGAATTTCCCGAAACCGAAACCGAATTTCCCGAACCCGAAATAAGAACCGATCAGTTCCAATTCCTAGGTAACCGAATTACCCGAGGAACCGAATACCCGAACCGATCGGTTTCGGGTACCCGAATGACCAGAGTGAGGCCGGCCCATGTATAGGGTCGTCTTTGCGTTTCTTAACTAGTTAACTGTATTGGCGCATCGCACAGACGCTTCTGCGCGCGCACGCCGACACAAAGATGAAAGGCCTATCACATGATCACACCCCCCGCTGATCAATCTGGAGCGCTACAAGAAATTTTCTGTTATTTGCAGTTTTGGACGGCCTTTGTCAAAAAAAAAAGTTATTCTCACTTCTCACAAAGTCATCAACTTTTAACTTTGACTAAATATATTTAACAAAATATTAATATTTATGGTACATAATTAATATTATTAGGTAGACCATTAAACATACTTTCATAATAAATTTATTTGGAGATAGAAATGTTGCACGTATTTTCTACGAACCTAGGCATTGTTTAGTTCGTAAAATATTTTGGGAAATGTAACTGTAGCGCTACTGTAGCACTTTCGTTGTTATTTGGCAATTATTATCCGATCATGGCCTAACTAGGCTTAAAAGATTCGTCTCGTCCATTTTGTCTAAACTGTGTAATTAGTTTTATTTTTTATCTATATTTAATGCTTCATGCATGTGTCCAAAGATTCGATGTGACGAGAATCTGAAATATTTTGGAAAATATTTTGAGAACTAAACAAAGCCCTAGTCAAAGTTTGGAACAGAGCATTAGGTCAGTAGCTAGCATCCGTGAAAGCAACGGCGTCTGCTCGTCACAGCACACGCACAAGATGGGATTTCTCTGAGAGCAGTGGAATACTGCAATTCCTGTGGATTAAGCGGTTGATGATTTGCGACTGTCCGAAAACGACCTGTGGCACTCATTCATTCATGTCCATATCTCGGCATTCGTGTTCGATTGGATACAGCACACACAAAGGCACCTTGCTTGTAGCATACTGACGGGTCCGTCGTACCTGAATCTTTCTTCGGTTAGGCCGGACGCACGAGTTGTGTGGGAGTTGGGTTTCCCGTTTGGAGGTCTTGTTCTTGTCAACTGCATCATGGATATAATCATGCCCTGGTGCAGTAAAAAGCAGTTAGGAAACAGTCTAGTTATTGTGGGGGCGCGTCACGGTCCATGATGAGAACAACGGTGTATAGATCCAAATTTTGGAGTGCCAAAATACACTGTAGCATTTCGTTTGTATTTAATAATAATTGTCCAACCATTGACTAATTAGGCTCAAAAACATTCGTCTCGCAAAGTACAATCAAACTGTACAATTAGTTTTTGATTTTATCCACATTTAATACTCTATGCATATATCGCAAGTTTGATGTGACGGAGAATTTTTTTTGCATAGTGCACTTTTCAAGTGATCTAAACACAGCCTGAGTTCCAACTTCTTCCCCAAATTCTACTGTGCAAAAAGAAGATTCCCCGTCACATCAAAATATCGGCACATGCATAGAGTATTAAATGCAGATGAAATTAAAAACTAATTGCACAGTTTTGTTGTACTTTACGAGACGAACATTTTGAACCTAATTAATCAATGTTTGGACAATTATTACCAAATAAAAACAAAAATACTACAGTATCAAACAGTCCAGGTGCCCCGAATCCAATATCTAAACAAGGCCAACGATTCACGACGGCACACTTTTTATGTGCCTGCAATATGCGCCACTTGTACCTGTACATTCACGACGGCACACTTTTTATGTGCCTGCAATATGCGCCACTTGTACCTGTACATTCACGACGGCACACTTTTTATGTGGTACGTGTGCGCCTTGTTTATTTGCCAGTTTGTCAGAAAAGCAACCGTAGGGCCATATGGCCATCTGCTGGTTTTGCAGCAGCTATACATGCGCCAACAGTGGCGGAGCTGGAATTGAGGCAGAGGGGCTAAACAAGGAAGATTTAGAATTAAAGCTAAAAATTAATAGCAATTTTACATAAAGCAACAGTGATTTAGTAAGTAATCAAGCTAATTGGGGGCTG
This sequence comes from Saccharum hybrid cultivar R570, assembly GCA_038087645.1. Classification (NCBI taxonomy): domain Eukaryota; kingdom Viridiplantae; phylum Streptophyta; class Magnoliopsida; order Poales; family Poaceae; genus Saccharum; species Saccharum hybrid cultivar. The sequence continues at coordinate 38,371,094 of JAQSUU010000534.1, read as the reverse complement.
TAGCCCCACCAGCCCCTTTTGAATCCGCCACTGTGCGCCAAGTTGGGTACAATAGAGGCGGCGAAAGCTCGGCGACGGTTGTCATCCTGGGCCTTGTTTAGTTTCCCAATTTGGTGATGACCAAATCACTATTCTGTACTGTAGCATTTTGTTTTTATTTGGTAATAATTGTTCAAACATTGATTAATTAGGCTTAAAATGTTCGTCTCGTAAAGTATAACAAAACTGTGCAATTAGTTTTTGATTTCATCTACATTTAGTACTCCATGCTTGTGTCAATATTTTGATGTGATGGAAAATCTTCTTTTTGCATAGTGGAATTTGACCCCAATTTGGGAAACTGAACAGGGCCCTAATTCTGTTTCTAGCTGCGAACGAAAAGTGGATAGATATAATTCTTGTCTCTGTTACTCTAAAGTCTCTCAAGCTAGTACTAAATCTGTAAAAAGAACAGCTGGCCTGAAACATACTGCTACAGTGCTGTTTTGGGGCCGAAAGGAAAATGCAGGGGTCTACGTCTGAAATGATCCTTGCACTACGGGCTTCTTCAATTCGGATGCTAATAAGGCCATGTTTAGTTCTAAAAAGACCCAAAAAAATTTTGTATAGTACCTGTCACATCAAATCTTTGGACGCACGCATAGAGCATTAAATGTAGATAAAAAAACTAATTGCACAGTTTGTCTGTAAATGTCAAGACGAATCTTTTGAGCCTAATTAGTTTATGGTTGAACAAATTTTGCCAAATAACAACGAAAATGCTACAGGGATTTTTCCTAAAAAATTTTAGGATGTAAACAAGGCCTTAAGTTAACATAGAGTCACTGTCCGCGTTTCATCAGTAAATCGTGCACGATCGTTTGTCAGGCTGTGTTTAGTTGAGAAAATTTAGGTGAAAAGTTACTGTAGCATTTTTTGTTGTTATTTGGTAAAATTTATCCAACCATGGATTAATTAGACTCAAAAGATTCGTCTCGAACTTTATAGACAAACTATAAAATTAGTTATTTTTTTTACCTATATTTAATGCTTCATGCATGCGTCTAAAGATTCGATGTGATAGGTGAAAGAGGAAATATTTTGGGTATGCATGGCAAGTGAACGCGGCCTCACTTATATTACTCGCTGATCGTTTGTCATCTTTGCAGGCCTTTCGAGTCACGACTTGTTGAAAGACTAAAAAAACACTGGCGTGTACTGTACTTTTCCCCCGTGAAAACGATCGCAATTCGCAAATCTCAGCTCAGTTTCAACGCTCCTGCAGCGTACCGTGCAAACTAAACATCGATGATCGATCGGCGGTAACGCGGTTAGTTATTGTCAGTTGACCTACTACATCTACACCCACACGCCCAGCGTTTTCAGGCTCTCAAGGCTCAAGCCTCAACGCCGTGGTACGAACGTCCCACAGCACAGTAGTTTTGCACCCGAAAACACAAAAAAACACAGCGGTCCCGCAACAGTCCATCAGCAGCTGAGCACCGACTTTTGCGACCGAGCCTTCCACTCCGGCACGGTCATCCAATCCCATCACGCCGAGCCATGGCGAGAGACCGAGGCCAACCAAAACTTGCCCCGGCGTCCCCACACGGCAGGAGTATGTGCGATGTGACCGAGACCGAGAGCGAACCGGGAGTCCCCTCCGCTCCGCATCCGCCGGGACAGCGACGCCCGTCCGAACCCGAGCCCGCCCGAGCGCCACTGCCACCTCCACCTGCGTCCAGCGCCCGCCAGCCAGAGCCAAATACCCCCCGCGCCGCGCGCGCGCACCTGTTCTGCTTCCACCCAAACTCGCCGTCCGCCACCACCTCTGCCACCGGCGCTTGCGCCCGCACACCGCAAGCTCGCCTCCCACGCGCACGGCCGCGCCAGCTCCCCACCCCACGCCTCGCTTCGTTTCCCCGTTGCTTGACGCTGAATCCACCACGCAGGCGGCCAGGCCAGCGCCAGCGCATCGTCCCTTCCCGGGCCGCTCCGCCTCTCCGGTCGCGCCCGCGCCCGCCAGGCCTCGGGGCGACCACCACCAAAATAGAAACTTCCGTGGGTAGGTCACCCCCGGCTGGCTTTACCCCCGCCCCACCCCGCCCACGCCTCCGGCCTCCCTCCCTCGGGGCCAAAACCGCCGCTTCCCCTCCTCCTCCGCGCCGCTTCCCCTCCCCGCTCTTTCTGTGAGGAGGGAAGCGAGGCGGATGCCGAGGCGACGGGGCTCGCGCACCGCACGCGTGTGCCCGCCGCCCCGGGGCCAGGCGAGGTGGTGAGGTGAGGCCGCGCGCGGTTTTAAATTGCCCGCCCGCCCTTCTCGCCGTAGTTTTTCAGTGATAGTGGAAGGGAGGAACGAACGTCAGGGCTGCCTGCCTGCCTGTCTGTGGACATGGCCTCCGGCCTCAAGTACCGAGCTGGCCTCTGCCTCATCGTCGCCGTCGTGCTGATTTGGGTCCTCTCCGCCGAGGTCACGCAGGTGCGGTGTGGATTCTGTAATCTTTTTGCGTTCTCCTCTGTTTACTTGTTTATTTTGATTGGAAGTTCTTCTTGGATCTTGGCTTGGGACGCATGCTTGCTTATCGGATTGGTTTGGTTCGTTTTGTGCGTAAATGCTCTGTGCTTATCAGATTATTTTGTTGGACCGCCTTCGGGTGTTGTTCGTTGTTCTGCATCTCGATTTTTTAAACGCTACGCCCAGGGTTGTCTGTAGGGTTTCCCATGCAAACCCAAAATATTTCCTCTTCCACCCATCACGTCGAATCTTTGGACGTATATATGGAACATTAAATGTAGGTAAAAAAGATAACTAATTGCATAGTTTGTCTGCAAATGTCGAGACGAATCTTTTAAGCCTAATTAGTCCATAAATTTTGCCAAATAACAACAAAAAGTGCTACAGTAACTTTTGCTCACCTTACACCGACTAAACACACCCGTAATAGAAAATTTGTCAGGGGAATGCTATGCATCTGGCATCATTTCTGTTTTAAAAGAACATCCGGCATCATTCTGAATCCAGCCGAGGCTTCACCACTGGACTTTATTCATATATGATATACCATAAAAAAACAAAAGAAAAGTCAAATCTTTTGACTTCTACTGTATAAGTTTGGAGCTACTAGTATTAAATTTGTTGGTGTTCGCTTTGCCGAAACTGTTTGCTGATTCGTCGAGAGGAAAATACGGTTACTTTGCTGAAAAAAAAAGTACGGCTGTGCTAAGCCAAGCCAACAGGGCGCCCCCAAAAAATTAATGTTTACTCTCGTGGATATCCGTCAAATCTGCTGTTAATGGTTTAACGACTTGTATCTGCCTGGCGTCAGTCTTCAGTGCTTAGGCCATATTTAGTTTGCTTCAAAATACAAAAAGTTTTCAAGATTTTCCGTCACATCGCATATGTCGGTATATGTATGGAGCATTAAATATAGGTAAAAAAATAAACTAATTGCACAATTTGTCTGTAAATGTCGAGACGAATCTTTTGAGCCTAATTAATCCATAATTGGACAAAGTTTGTCAAATACAAACGAAAAGTTCTACGGTACTTTTTCAAAAAAATTTGCAAACTAAACATGGCCTTAACTTGTTCATGTAAATTATGAGCCTGTTCACTGGCTTATAATCCGTCTTTTTCAGCTTGTTTTTTCAGCCGAAACAATATTTTTCTCTCACAACAAATCGGCCAACAGTGTTTTTCAGCCGGCTTATCAGCCCAACCGAACGGGGCCTATGTCAAAGTATAATCATGTGGTGGTTGTCACAGTTCATCTGTGGCTGATTGGGGTGGTTGTGATATGCGTGATCACCTACAATACATGATTAAAGAAGATACCGATGTTAGAATTAGAGGGTACCGGTAGTAGAATTTCGTCACTTCCCATGACTTCAAAACACCTCAACTTCTAGTTTTGGATTCTTTTTTATCTTTCTAAAGTCCATCTTGTGAAATATATTAATTTTTCATTTTGTAACTAAATTTCTTGTGCAGGGGATATTCACAAAATACAAACATCCGTTTGCAATTACTTACTTGGGGGCCTCCCTTATGGTCATATACCTCCCTTTGTCATTTCTGAAGGACTACATATACAATTCAATGAGACGGCATTCTGGAAACACTAGTGCTTTAAAAATTGCAAGCAAATCTTCTTTTGGTGGTAGTGCCCCTTTGAAGAATGGTGAATTTCAGAAGGTGTTGGAAATGGAATCACAGAAAACTATAGTGATAAATTGCACTGAAGTGAGCATTCCTGTAGTGGAAGAGACAAAACCACTCATATACGGAATCACTGAAATGAATGATGGCGTTTTGAAGGACAAGCAACTTTCCACTAAGGAGATTGCAACTTATGGATTGTATCTTTGCCCCTTATGGTTTGTGACAGAGGTAATTTTACAATGACTTTGCATGTTAATTTGTAATTCCAGGGGACTCGAAATGTTCATGTGAATAGCTATTGACATTTGTTTCTCAAAAACTATTGACATATGTTTCTGAAAGCCTAAATTTCAATCAAAAGGTAACTCATTTTTCTCTTACGCTGAATGAATGCAGTATTTATCGAATGCAGCGCTTGCAAGAACTAGTGTTGCCAGTACCACCGTACTGTCTTCAACTTCAGGACTCTTCACTCTTTTCATTGGTGTTTTACTTGGCCAAGACTCCATAAATGCTGCCAAAGTTATTGCTGTTTTCATTAGCATGGCTGGCGTTGTAATGACAACTATGGGCCAGACTTGGGCATCTGACGAATCAGAAGTAGGCAAATCTGGGTGAGTGATTTATTACTCTTGGCCTTTACTCTTTTATACTCTGCTAATCACAATGGTTCATGAGTGCATGATGATGTATAACATTGGACTTTTCCTTGGCGTCGCTTACTACTAGCAGTATTCAGTTTGTTGGCTTGATTTGTTTTTTGTGTTAAAAACAACGAACATTGAGTGTTTCATTTTTATATTCACATGACTTGATAGTGATGCACATGAGATAAAAAAAAATCAACTTTGGGGATGGAAATGCCTTTTTTCAACTGTTCCTTGCTGCTGATATAGTTTTACAATTGCAGTGCTACACAGAGGACTCTTCTAGGTGATATGTTTGGTCTTATGTCAGCAATCGCCTATGGCCTATTTACTGGTAGGTTGTTTTACTTCGCTTTATTTGCAGTTGACCTCTATGAATTCAGCCCCTAATTGTTTCAATTATTTCAGTGCTGCTTAAAAAATTTTGTGGAGAGGAAGGAGAAAAGGTTGATGTCCAAAAACTGTTTGGTTACCTTGGACTTTTTACCCTTGTTGCTCTCTGGTGGATTGGTAATATTTTATTTCCCTTTTTCAATTTAATATAACAGAAGATACGAATTCAAAAAATTAATCATATTCTGGAAACTTCTTAATTGTGTTGTGATGTAAAAAATTGTCGTTATTGTGTCTATATTTCAGTCTGGCCATTAACCGCACTAGGCATTGAGCCAAAGTTTTCGATGCCCCACTCAGCTAAAGTGGATGAAGTGGTGGTGGCAAATAGCCTAATCGGAAGTGTACTATCAGACTACTTCTGGTACGTGTTAAAGAAGGCTAATATATTTTTATATTATTATTACTGCAAACTCGGGGTAATTCTGACAGTGGAAATTTTGGTCAGGGCTCTTTCTGTTGTTTGGACTACTCCCTTGGTGGCCACCCTTGGCATGTCTCTCACAATTCCACTAGCAATGGTTGCTGATATGATAATTCACGGTCGTCACTATTCAGCAGTATATATTCTTGGTTCTGTCCAGGTACGAGTATCCAGCAGCTCAGTATTTTTTTTAGCTTGACTTATGTCAAATATCTACCATCTTACGACAGCAACCAATTTGAATGCTTCGAAGGTTTTGTTCTGACAGAGCCTTGTGTTGTTTGCATCACCATGTTCAATTACTTGTTCCTCTTCACCGTTCAGCTCACTGTTGCTTAAATTTGTCATTCTGTTTAACCCTGTGAGCTTTGTTCCTTCGCAGGTATTTTCAGGCTTTGTTATCGCGAACCTTGCAGATCGGTTTTCACGTTCTCTAGGGCTATTATAGTTTCATAAAACAAAACAGGTCCTTACTAGAGTGTACATCTGGAAGTTCAAAGATCGGGTTGGTTAGACAAATAGTACTTCAGAAAACGTGGATTGGGTAACGTGGGTTCTTTTCCCTTTGCTCCTTCGAACACGGGCGGTGAATTTTGCCGTGATGAATAGTGAAAAGCCAGCAGATGATGAAGAAAACATATGTTGTAGCAGCCCTTTGCAACTGTAAATTCTCTTACTACAAATTGCGCGACAGTGTAAACTGCCGTCGTGCTCGGCCATGTCCACAGGCTTGCACGCTTGTAAATTTGCAATGCCCCTTTATTCTTTGTCGATCCGTGTTCATGGCAATTGCATATACAGTACGGGAAAGGAAAGACTGGATATATAGTTGGAACAAAGAATGAATTGGAACTACAAATTGCAGAAAATTGAATGGGCAAGTTGTACAAGTTGCCATATACAAATACATAAGTGTACACAACAAAGAAAAATGAAAAGTGAAAATTACTTACTGCACAGGCAACGTCAAAGTCAAAGGTGACAATTGTACATTCTACTAGCAGCTTGGCGAGCAACCAAAGTCAGCTCCCCTCTCATTATTGAGAAAATTGCCTTGTCGGAGCGAGACGCGATAGACGGCGAAGGCGGCAGTCTGTCCGGGATCGCGCAGCAGCGGCCGGGTGACCCTGTCGACCTCGGACACCTCAAAGCCATGCTCCCGCAGCACGTCCATGCAGTCCAGCACGCTGTCCCGCACCTCGCTCGCCGCCCACCCCACGGTGCCCCCGCCGCCGCCCTCCTCGTCCTCGTCATCGTCCGTCCACCACATCCCCCGCAGCGTGGCCGCCATCGCCGGCATATCCTCGGGGTCGTAGAACACGTCGGACAAGAGCACGACGCCAACCCTCTCGTCGTTCTCGAGCTGGAGCCGGTCGCCCCAGCGGAGCTCGCGCACGTCGGCGCGCGCGGCGCTGAGCCCGTTGGCGTCCGCGTTGGCCCTGAGGCCCGGCAGCAGCGCGGCCACGTCCGTGAGCACGCAGCGCGCGGCGCCGAGGCAGGCCACGGCCGCGATGCCCGGGAGCCCCGTGCTTCCCGCGCCGAGCTCCACGACGGTGGCGCCAAGGAGGCGGCGCCTGGCGCGGGAGTCCGCGGCGAGGTGGGCGGCCAGGACCAGGGACGAGTCCCACAGCCAGGAGCCCGTGAGGACGCGGCCGGTGGCCGGGTCGCTCGTGCTGTCGCGCTCCACCACGGCCAGCGCGTGCCCGCCCACGGCTACGTGCAGGACCTGCGGCTGCGGGCGCAGCACGTCCATTCGCGCGCGCGGCTGGCCGGCTGCCTACGTGCCGGCCCGCCCGTCTTATCTGGTTGCCGGCGGAGGCTCTGCTCGAATTCAGGTCACGGAATCACGGTCGGATGTCTGTCGTCGGTGGCAGGTAGCGAGGGGTCACTTGCGACGTCGATATTATTATTGTTTGCGCGATGGCGGTTTGTGTCGTGAAACACGTCGTACGTGATCAAGGTAGATGAGGTTAGAAGACACATAAAGATAAAATTAGGATTAAACGTAGAGCTCCAAAGTGTATATATAGTTTTTTCAATTCACGTACAGACGGATTAAAATTAGGATGTCTTCTCTTTTTTTTTCTACAAGCTCGAGTCCGTATATTTCACAACCGTTTAGTCTAGTCGTGCATTGCAATTAGCCAATTGGTTGGTATCATTCGTTCTTACCGACCGACTGAACATATTCGTTAGCCTTTTTCTTTCTTTTGGCCAGCGGGTGGTTGGTTCGAACAAATTCCTTGGGCCGATTGGGTGCTAAAGCCTAGGGCCGGAGCCCTCCATCTGTGACCAGCCCATGGGCGACATCTCTTGGGTAAAGAGCGGATAGATGGACACAGACCCCTGGCTTTCCGAGGCCATGACGAACAAGAAGAAAAGGAATGAGAAAATGGTAAAACATCGGAGAAGCTTCCACATCCGAGCTGGTGCGTGAGCCGAGACCCGGTGAGGGAAAGAGCTAATGGCCGTACATACGACAGTACAGCCGTACAGGAGACGTGCGGCCGCGCGGGGCTTCGGCATGGCGAACTCTTTCTTTCTTTCTTTTTTGAGCAAATTCTTTCTTTCTTTCTTGAGAAAAGCTAGTCTGTTGGTTTGGGTAGCTGACGGCCCACAGGGTAGCAGCATCTCTGTTGTCAGCCCACGGGGGTCTGTTCGTGCGTATCCAAAAGGCCCGGATATCTGAGGACGGCCATAACATTCTCAGGGCCGAAAAGGAACGGGCATCGTGCTTTGCTCGGCCCGAGTACTTGCGTTTGTCGTCAGTAACGTGTCAGATTCAGCAGCCTGCATGCAGCCTTCAGCCGTGAGCCCGTGACACGTGAACATGAGGCCTCGCGCGTGTTTGTCCCTCTCATTCTCATCTCAGCTCTCACAGTCCCACTACAGGCTAATCGAGTTTGTCCCGCTGAGATCAGATGAGGATATATCAGGTGGGCCAGTTGCTTTTCGCCCAAATGCATGCATAACCCCGGCCCACTCACTTTTGCAAGGTACTCCTGCTAGTTTGCAACTTGAACGAGGCCCACAGGACTGAGACCATCAGTGAGCACAGTTCTGGTGTTATTCACTTAGGGTGTGTTTGGTTGGTGGAGTTACCCCATGCATTATGAGATAATGCATCATGAGTTTATCCGATGAATTTTGATGGAATCAACTCATTCCTCGTGCATATACTAATTATAGCCTGTGAGGAATGAGGTGATGATGGATCAACTCATTCTATTCCACGAACCAAATACAAAAAATGACAAGTGAGAAGATAATACACCACCCATTCTTCAAATCAAACACACCCTTAATTCAGATTCCTGCTGCTTATTACTATGGCCAACAGAGACCAGGACCCAACAGGGGGCGCCGTTGTAACTTGCCAGACCGGCCGCAGGAGCTGCGTCTGGGCGCGCCGATTCTCTGACGTTGCCTGCTGGTACAAGTCTGAACTCGTCGTGCTTATGGATGGATGCATGCTCCTCGTAAGTGATAAGACTTTCAAACACACACTATACCACAGCCCAAACTAGCGACCAATGGAGGGTCGGTATAAATATGGAAATACCGATGGACGGTCGGACGCTATAAGTTATCGGCGCATGGTCGGTCGCTATATCTTATGTTTCCGTCCGGTGGTCGGACGCTACTTTTATTTTGATTCAGCGTCCGTCGGTTGGTCGCTATAACTTATTAACTAGGGCCGCCGGTCGGTCGCTATAACTAGATTAGGTCCACGCGCCCATATATTTGGTCTGCGCGCCCATATTTGCCCCCTTCGCGCCTACAATTTAGAGAGCAAAATGTTAGCGCCCCTTTAAACCTTATAATTGGCACCTAAAAAATTTAGGGGAGCCCACTGTCAGTTCAATTGGCGCCGCTCTATACTCACTCATGGGCTTTGTAAACGTTGCAAAAAAAACGGGCTTTGAAAAACCTAGGGCTCTCTATACTCACTCAGTCAATTCCCACAACCGCCGCATACTCCCCAGCCCCGCCGCCGCGACCTGCTCCCCCTCACTCGGCGCCCCTCGGCGTCTCACCGGCGACCCACGCGCGACCCCAGTGAGCGCGTCCTCCTGGCGTGGCCCCTCTTCCGCTCCCCCGACGACCCGCTCCACCGCCCCCGGCGCTCCTCGGGGCAGCCCCTCGGCGTCTCGCCGGTGCCCCACGCGCGCCCCCGGCAGCCCTGGCGAGGGCCCTCGGCGCGGCTCCCCGGCACCCCACGCAAGGACCCCTCCCTCCACCCGCGACCCTCCAGCAAGTGCCGGCCGAGTCCCCCTCCGGCAAGGGCGGCCCCCAATCTCCCAGCGCGACTCCTTCCCACGATTTGCAACTCCTTCCCCAAGCCCTCAACTGGCAACAACCACATTTCAGTAAGTTGACGACCTTTGTTTTCTTTTCTTTTCTCTGTACCTCAAGATTCATAGAATTTCCCTATGTCAGAATATTTTTTTCATTGTGTCGATGGAGTAACTGATGCTTTGGAGTCCTTTTTTTAACAGTTGGGACTTCTCGATATACTGGACGGAGTAGGAGTAGTGAGATGTTGTTGGAATACATCTAGGAGGTGTTGTCCTGCTGGAACAAGGAGTCAAAATCCGGTGTCCTGCGAACAAGCAGCAGTTGTGGGATTCATTGTTGTGCGGTGGGCAACAGGTAGAAGAAGTCATCGTGTTTGTGTGGATTCAAAGCAAGAAGACCAGGTGATGCTCCCTTCCTCTCTCTGGTTTGAATGTGTGTTTATTTTAAGAGCCATTAATTTGTGCTGCCCCAAGTTTGATAGATGGATTATATAATTTGGATCAGGTGATGCTCCCTTCCTAACATTTAATCTTTGGTACGTCAGCATCTCAACCAAGACTGTATGGTGCCTTGAAACATTATGCATGAAAAACATTATTGCAGAATGTTTATAGTTCGGTTAAGTCAATTTAAATCGTGTGCTGAGATAATCAGGGTTTATTAATGAATATATGTGTTGGGCAGATCCAAAATTTGATCTGGTTCTAGAAATTGTCGGAATTCATTTCTTAACATGATCCACAGTTTAGACATTCAGTTCTGCCAATAGTCTGATCTCCAGAACAGAAAATTTAGTAGTTTCACTTGTTTAGCCAATAGTTTTGGTCTTATCTGATTGTCTACACTCTCTTGTGCTGAAGCCAAGAGTCAAGATCTGGGAGGTGTCGTCCTGCTGGAACTAGGAGTAAAGGAGCTTCAAGAAGTCATCATGTGTGTGGATTTAAAGCAAGAGGACCAGGTGATGCTCTCTCCCTCTCTCTGGTCTGCATGCGTGCTTATTTTAAGAAGCATTATTTTGTGGGACCCCAAGTTTTATAGATGGATTATATAATTTGGACAGCTTCTTGTTCTCGCCCTTGTAACAGTGATGGATAAATCTTGGATTGATGATGATGCTAGGTAAAAATAATATCTTCACAAATACTGAAAGTGGTATATGTAGCTATGTAAAATGGCTTTTAACATAAATGTTTCGTGTAGGCACAGTAAGACATACTTGCAAGGAGTGAATAATTTCTTAGCTTTTGCTTTTAGTAACTCAGCTGTTGGTAGAAAGATATTATGCCCATGTAGAAAGTGTGTCAATTCTTTTTGGAAAGAGGCTAGTGAGGTCCGTGAACATTTGATATGTGATGGGTTTGTAAGAGGGTATAGAACATGGAATCTACATGGAGAACCTACCCCTTGTGTGAATCAAGGAGACTTTAATGGTGATGATGTTGAGGTTGTGGACGAGTCCAATGAAGATGATGACATATCTGACTTGCTTAGAGACTTAGCAGCTGGCTTAGATGATAGGGGAGATTATGAGGAAAACAGTTCTGTTCCTGATCCTTGTGAGGAGCTAGTTGCCATACAGAAGTTAGTCGCAGAAAACAGCAAAGAATTGTACCCTACTTGCAAGAAATACACACAACTTCGATTTATTATTAGATTACTCCACATCAAACTCCTTGGAGGATGGTCTGACAAATCTTTCAACTTGCTACTAGATCTACTTAATGATGCGTTCCCTGAGGGTTCAGCACTAGCTAAAACCTTTCATGAGGCTAAGAAAGTGGTGAAAACCATAGGAATTGGGTATATTAGTATTCATGCCTGTGAAAACAATTGCATTCTCTATTGGAAGGGGAATGTAGATTTGGAATCATGTCCAAAGTGTAAGGTTTCACGGTGGAAATCAGTAAGGAAGTCTCTAGATGGGAAACATACATATAAGGTTCCTAAGAAGGTTCTACGCTACTTTCCAATAAAGAAATGTCTCCAAAGGTTATTTTTGTCCTCAAAAACAGCAAGTCTAACAAGATGGCACGATGAAGACCGAAAAAAAGATGGTCTCCTAAGACATCCTGCAGATTCACCTCTATGGGAGGACTTCAATAACAAACATCCAGAGTTCGCTGCAGATAGTCGGAATATCCGTCTAGCATTCGCCACCGATGGTTTTAATCCATATAGAATGCAGAATGTTAGCTACAGCATTTGGCCTGGTATTTGTATTCCCTTAAATTTTCCACCATCAATGTGCATGAAGCAATCAAATTTCATTTTGTCTTTTCTGATACCTGGTAAAGATGCTCCAGGTAGTGATATGAACCTCTATTGTGAGCCACTTGTTAATGATTTGTTAGATATGTTTGAAAATGGTGTTAGAACTTATGATGCTTCGAGGGGTGAGTACTTCCAATTGCGGGCAGCAATATTGTGGACTATTACTGATTTCCCTGGTCTGGGATATGTGTCGAGATCTGTCACATCTGGTTTAGCAGCATGTCCTGATTGCCACTTCTTTACAGATTCATTTAGACTTGGTAATGGTACCAAGACTTGTTATATGGGTCATCGAAGATTCTTGGATGAAAATCACCCATTTAGGTTCGATGCCGATAAATTTGGTGGTAGAACTGAGTTTAGGCCAGCACCTGCACCACTTAGTGGGGAGGAAATTTTGGAGTGCACTAAAGATCTTAGCACTAGTTTTGGCAAGGATCCATCCGGAAAGAAACCCACACGCAAGAGACCCAAGGAAGGTGAACCATTAGCCATTTTCAAGAGGAGATCCATTTGGTTCAAACTTCCATATTGGAAAGATTTGATGTTGAGACATAATTTTGACTTCATGCACATAGGCAAAAATGTTTGTGAAAGCTTACTGAACACATTCATGGGCACTGTTGGAAAATCAAAGGATAATCTAAACTCTCGCTTAGACCTTCAAGCTCTAGGTATTAGAAGTGATCTTCACCCAGTTGAAGTAGAGGACCAATTTTATTTACCACCTGCACCATACTCAATGAGTCCTGATGAGATGAAATTATTTTGCCAAGTACTAAAAGGGGTGAAGTTTCCTGATGGTTATGCATCTAATATAAGGCATAATGTACATGTCAATGAGAGGAATATATTTGGTCTCAAGAGTCATGAGAGCCACATTATTCTACAACACTTGCTACCAATTGCTGTGAGAAAAATATTACCAGAAATAGTCAGTGCTGCAGTGATTCGTATATGTAATTTCTTCAAGAAACTTTCTGCCCCTATCATTCGAATAAGTGATATGGAAAGTCTACAAGCTGGAGTTGCTGAAACCTTGAGCCTTCTTGAGACTATATTCCTTCCATCTTTTTTTTGACATTATGGTACACTTGATGGTACATCTTCCTGCCCAAGCTAAAATAGCTGGTCCAGTCCATTTTCGCAGCATGTGGCCTGTAGAGAGGTAACTATCATAGCCTATATTGCATCTTAGTGGATAGAAATGTGTACCTAGTACTTGTATAATGTGCCTATATTATTCATGTATAGGTTTCTCATGAGATTGAAGGGTTCTGTACGTACAAAAAGTCATCCTGAGGGATCAATTATGGAGTGGTCTAATTTCACTGAGTGCCTCACACTTTGTTCTCGCTATCTACATGGTGACACACAATTGTACCACCAAATTAGAAAAGATGAAGATGATAGTACAACTCCTTTCTTTCGTAGCATTGGTCATGGATTGACTGAAAAATGCACATTTAGTTTGGACGACAAGACTTGGATGCAAGCTCATAGATATGTTTTGTTCAACTATGGAAACATAGTACAGTACTTGGAGTAAGTAATCCAAATCACTTACATCATGTCATCAAATTTGTAACCAATCTAATAATCATTTTCCTTTGCAGTAATCATTTTCTCTGATATATTGTGTTCATTTAGAAATTTGATATGTAGTGTACATAAATCTGATCTTTAGTGCATAGAAATCTGATCTATGATCCCTCTTGTATGTTTGTAGAGCCCAAGGTCTGATAATGATGGTGTTGGGACAAATCTTGATGCCGAATTTCAGGAAGATGATACATATGCAGAAAATTCTAATGAGTGTGAATACAATGTGCGTAGGCATGCTACAGCCCCCCAGTCCAGCAACCGCCTCAGTCCAGCCCCATGAGTGCAGCTCCATTTGTGCAGCCCCGTCCGTTCATCCCTACTAGTGGAGCCCCATTAGAACAACCTTCTCGTCGTCAGTCCAACCTTGTTCATGTAGGCATATTAGCCCAGCAGCCCCCTCAGTCCACCATGAGAGTAGCTCAATTTGTGCAGCCCTGTCCAGGCATCTCTACTAGTGGAGCCCCATTAGAACAACCTTCTCGTCGTCAGTCCAGCCTTGTTCATGCAGGCACATTAGCCCAGCAGCCCCCTCAGTCCACCATGAGAGCAGCTCCATTTGTGCAGCCCTGTCTAGGCACCTCTACTAGTGCAGCCCCATCAGTACAACCTTCTCGTTGTCGGTCCTTCCCTGTTCATGTCCAGCAGCCCCATGCTCATCCAGGCATCCATACAAGGAATGGTGATACTAATCGTTTCTCACATGATGAATATGTAAGTTCTCATTCATCCTACAAGTTTTGGCTTCTAGTTTAACGGTGTTTTTATTAATTAATACAATTCTCATACATCCATCATTCGCTTCAGATTGGCAAAGAAGTTATACTATATCCAAACATGAAGTCTGATCAAGCTGTGGCCAAGGGAATCGTTATTTCAACTAATCCTAGCAGCGTGCTAGCAGGACAGGCTCTTGGAAGGCAATATTGTGAAGTTGTTGTTAAGGTTGTGATGAAAAGAGATGCAATGTTGCCTCGGCCTTATGTTGGTGTGGAAAAGATGGCCGATGCAAAGCACCTGACAATTGCATGGCCATATAATTGGGTAATAAACGACACCTGTTCTTGTTTCTTGTTTTCATATGTGATGAGTGACAAGCTTTTCTAATTAGTGATGTTTCTAACAGCTGAAGCTTAGCAAGACATCAAAACCATCCCATGATACAGGTATGCAATTCTGAATTTCCTTAATCTTAATTGGTACTATATATAGGGCACCAAAGATTCTATTTTGTAGGTCATGACTTCATATTTGCAATTTAATAACCATGTATGTAAATGTGTATATAAACTGGCCCATCAAAATAGATACATCAGAAAGATTGCGTTTACAAATTTCTGTACAGTGGCAAGATTATATTTATTTCTTGATTATATGTATAGCAAATCACAAAGCCCCCTTGCTGTTAGTACCAAGTAAACAGACAAAGAAATTTGTTAAGACAATCTCTAAGCCATTTGTGCTCTATAGGGATCTTGTCCAGCCCTCTCTCTGGTTGTGGCTTGTTTTCTTAACTGAGAACTACGAGTGAAGTTCCTGTGTATAGTAGTGGACTTGATGAGTTTATCACAACCTTGTATGAATGATCGACTAACTCCTCTCATGATGCTCAGAACCTTGTAGGAGTTGGATTCTAGTTTTCAGTTTACATTTTTATTTCAGCTTATAGCAACCAATGCCAAGTTTCATTTTTGGAACTTACCAATGTCAAGTTTCTGGTTGTACCATTGATGGACGTAATCTTTTATTTTTCAGGTGGGAGGTAATGGCTAGATGTAGTCGGATGCATGCAGGAAGCAGTTGGATTGAAGTGCACATGGCCAGTGCATTATTTTGGATATCATAACTAGAGATGAATACTTTTGTTAAATCTTACTAGTGATGAATCATTTTGTAATGAGTGCAAGCAAACCCATATGAGATGTGAGCTGTCCTACCAGTACAAACATCTTTGAGCTATGCATTGTTCTATAGGATGTTCGCCAAACTATCTTCTTGTAACTGGTTTCTACAAGAGTTGTGGAAAATGACACAAGACAAATGCTTATGGTTATAATATAATTGTGAGCTATATATGATGAGCTTATATGCCATGTGTGTGTATTGTCAAATGAAAACGTTAATTGTATGGTTGATTGATTATACGATTAGTATTGATTCTGAGGTTATTGTATAAACAAATGATATTGTGCTGTTGTTTTCTTTTATGGTTACCGTCTAACAGTTGGTCGCTATATAAATATATAGCGTCCAACAGTTGGTCGATTTAAGTTTACAATTGCGTTGAACGGTTGGTCGCTATATCTTTATATTACCGTCCAATGGTCGGACGCTAAAACTGGGTCGGACGCTATAAGTTATAGCGACGCCACTATCAGCGACGTTCTGGGTCGGTCGCTATATATCTATAGCGTCCGACCGTAGGTCGCTATACCTGTTTATACCGACCATCCGTAGGTCGCTGAAGAAAAGTTGTGGTATAGTGACATTATGGCAAATAGAGTTATGAAAATTACTCGCTCCCCCCATTCCATTAGCCATAACAAACAAAGATCGCATATATATACGGAGTATTATGATGTATGCATGCAAACGCAACACATGCACAAGAGAACTTGCATCGCGCGCGTGCCTGGACAGCTGCTGCTGCTGCATGCAGCTTCACATGCCACATGCGTGTGTGCGACGATACCTGTGAAACGAGGCCGTACGTTACGTACTTACGTATTAGGCGCCGTGCGTGTAGTTGACCACGAGACAGTGCGTGCGCGTGACCAGCAGGCATGTATCGGCTTCTATCTGCCTAGCAGTAGCAGCGACGACGAGCCGACACGGCTGCGTGCTCTGGCCGAAGACGTCATGACGCCAGTACGTACACAGCACGTGCGTACTTGCCTGAAGAAACACTAGCGCGCGTGTCGGTTGGCCGCACGCATGCGTAGTGCACGGTCGACCACCGACGACGGACCGTGAGCCAAACTGCGCGGCGTGGTCTCGCGCAGGCAGCTCCTCCGGCTGCCCGGGCGACAGATGCTTGAGCCCCGTAAAAGAAAACACTGTGCTAGAAAAGCTTATCAGTGACGCCTCGATTAGTGACTCAGAAACGAAACGCGTCACTGATAAGCATATCAGTGACGCGGGTTAACGATACGCGTCACTGATTAGCTGTTACCCATGCCCAGGAACAAGACGCGTCACTAATAGCAAGATATCAGTGACTCTTGCAAAGAAAACGCGTCACTGATAAAACATGTGACGCATATTGCCTAGACGCGTCACAGATATATGGCCGTATTGGTGACGCAGGTGAACAAGACGCGTCACTGATAAGGAAAGTGACGCGTTTTGCCTGGACGCGTCACTGATACAAGGAAATATCAGTGACTCTTCTCGACAAAACGTGTCACTGATAAGAAAAGCAACGCACCAATCTTAATGCATCTTTTGCTTTCCCCTTTTGTCTCTCTCCTCTACACGTGAAGTCAAGTCCGAACACCGCTCCCCTCAAAAAAAAAAAGTCCGAACTCGCTCACGCGCGGTCCTTCCTCTGCCGACTCGCTCTTTCCTCTCCTTCCCTCTCCTCTCCTGTGCTAGGGTTAGCCGCCGCCGCCGGTCATCTGCTCCTCACCGACGCCGCCTCCCTCTTCCAGATCCGGTAAGGATCGACGGCCCCTCCCTCATCCACGGAGGTGTCCTGAGTCACAGCAGCCGAGCCACTCTCATCTTCCCCATCTCTCTCGACTCTCGTCGCCGCTGGCGGCGGCCGCCGTTCCCCTCCTGTCTCCTCTCCCTTTCTCCTCGCTCTATGTCTTCCTCTTCTTTGCTCTTGTTTCCTTCCTCTTCTCAAATCCATAACCACAAGCGATGGTGGAGGGCGTAGGGCGGCGGGATCCCGGTGTGGGTGACGGCGGGATCCAGCGTGGGCGATGGCAGTGGTGGCGGCCGGATCCCAGTGGTGGCTGCTTCTGGATCCCTCGCGCCATCCGCCTGCTGCACACGCCTCCTCTACTCAGGTCTGCCATCTCCCTTCTCTCTCCCTCTCTGATTTCTCCTAAATTGATATGGTTCTAGATCTAGGATTTGGGCAATGATGGTTGCTGCTCTACAGCCTGGCTTCTCAATAGATACTCGGCACCAATGATGGTTGCTGCTCTACTGCTGCTTTTGGAATTCAACAAGCCTTATGGTGCTAATTGGTAGCAATCTAGTTTAGAGAAGATAGCTAGCTGATTTGATTTTTTATATGCTCTGTTTTATATGCTCTGTCACCAATATGATTTTTGAGAACTTGAGATGCACAAATGACACTTAATTTTGGTGTCAGATTAATATTTATCACATCATCTACCTTTATTACATCCTGCCATGGCCAGTACTTAAGAGTTTCTAGTGTTCATGGGACCTGTTCCTCATTTTCAGGCAAGTATGGCCAATGTGCACAGGCTGCATTTGGTCAGCCAGATCATGACAATTACTTCTGATTCTTACATTTATGAATGTTACTGACATGTCCACAATATATAAATGGGTAGATGGAAAGGACCTGCACATAGATAAAATGTCTAGTAATGTTTATAGGTTGCCAATTTCTCATAGGAAAATGTCACTGACATGTCTAGTAATGTTTATCCTTGTGTACAATATTTTCTCATAGGAGAATGTTTATCCCTACTCTAATTCTATGAATTTGGCTATGATTGCCTAACTCTTTCTGTTTTCTATAGATAAGTGTATTTGGTGCTAATCGTGCTTGGTAATTATCTGTGTTGGAGACAAGTAGGATGAGGCTCCGACAGTCATAGACAAGTAGGATGAGGCTCCAACAGTCATTTGGATATCTCACAGTACAAGCTTTTTAGTCGCTCCATTCATGTACGTGCTGTTTGTCTTTCATATATTATTATCATTATCATTTCCTCCCAAGCTAGTTTGTTTATTTGCTAATACTTGGACAGGTAGCTGTATTGAAAAGAAAACAACTGTATCATGGCAAATAGTATATCTCTTTGTTAAATTACTGCTTCTCTAAACGTTTTGTCGAATTGATCTCTTTGTTAAATTACTGCTACACTGTATGTGCTGTTTCTTTTCACTGAAAAGGATTCACTGTATGTGCTGGTTCTATTACTGCTATCTCTAGTTGGCATTAAGCTATATAGGTCTTGCTTTCCTAGTTATTGTCAAACAGGGAAACAAACTGCCCAACTGATATGGAACATTGGTATACTGCCAATGTATCATATATACCTGCCAATGTATATCTGCTAGTAACAATGTTAAAAAAAATATATCTGCTAGTAGCAACCTACCAGCATGTATTTTTACAGGATGTACTTCTGCTAGTAAATGTACAGATTATTTCAGAGTTCAAGAAAGTGTACTGCTGTTATTTTTACGGCATGTTCAGATTATTTTTTAGCTGAATAGCTGGATGCTGGGGGCACTTTGCTAAGTTTATAATGCTGTTCTGACAAAAATGATCCCATAAGGCAACAATGTATAGGAGCCATGTCACTTTATATGATCTGCACCTAATAATCAATCTTCAGCTAGGTCGCCAGATGTTAGTAGGATCATTTCACCTTGATCTGCGCCTTGCATATACAAAGTACACCAGAGATGTTAGTTTGTCGGAATCACCTGATTGCCAGAAGTGCATCAGGTTGATACTGAATCTCTGCTTATCTGAAGGATTTGATACTTTTCCAACTCTGCTTGCTTGGCAATAAAGTTTTTATTGGAAGACAGCATATTTCAGGTATGCGCAAGACACCTTAGTTGCTTTCTATGCTGCCATGTGTTAGATGTTCTGCTTTCTTCACGATTTTTTAGTTTATTTGAAATGGAATTGACTGTTTCCTTGCATTTCAGTCCGAAGTACAGTGTCATTTTCCTTTACTTTCCTCTTTAGCCAGTGCCAAACCTCTGTTGGGTTCATTTTCAAAAGGAAAGTAAATGTACCTCATGGTACCTTACAGTTTGCAGCCAAAGCTTTCCTGTACCATTTCAAGCAGAGTGATCTGCAGTCGGCGCTTGCCTCTATCATGTATTGGTGGGTACAGTATTGGCCCGCTAAAATTTATACCTGCGACCAAATATACATATGAAAAATACTGTGGCCACGGTTCACCCATCGACATTTTAATCACCACTCTTTCATCCATCCATTCATCTTAATCTGGAACCCACATTACAGAGATTATCAGGCTGTACACTTACTCATTACAGAGATTAGCACTTAGCAGGCTGTATAGGCTTCTATACAAAACCACCTTACCTCATGTGTCCAACATCCTCTGTTTTCTTGTGGAATTATCCAACATTGTTATTGCCCTATCTAGCATACCTCGTGATCCAAGAATTAGCAGGATGTATGGTTCCTCATTTAGCATCAGTACCACTATATCAGTAGAAGCTTCAGATGTTCCATCGGACACATGAGTTCTTGCAGTACCCTGTGAGGCGACGAAATGTTTTTGTTTCCAAGCATTAAAGCATTGCCATTTATTCACGTTTCCATTTTGCAAATACTATATGTTTGCGCTCTTTGGTCTGTTTCCACAATGTATCACTGTTCGGGTAAAGAATCAGTGCCATTATTTGGTTAGGGAGTTTTAAAAATGTTTTGTGTCGACTTTCTAAGATATAGATCATTTGTTGGATCGTACTAGACTTTAGTTGACGATCGCTAATTTTCAACGACCCTGTTGGTTCCTTTGTAGCTTCATCGGAATTTACAATTAGTCGATCAAAGTATCTATTTTATCCTTTTTTCCTGATTCCATAACTGCCTGTTTGCCTGTTTGTTTTTAGATTGCCTCTTGAGGGTTTCAAGCACAAACTATTGGAGGTAAATAAGCATTGACTGTATAATTACCGACAATGGTAAAACAAAGGCTACATAAATATTTCGTCAGGTGCAATCATGTGTATATTTGTGAAATAACTTACAGTAATGTCATTGCCTAATCTGAGATTTTTGCAGGTTGATCTGCTATTTGTTAAGCTCACTATGGATTGTTCATATCCCTTTTCATTGCCCCTTCACATCCATTGCTACCAAGATTTGATGATGTATACACCATTTTGAAGACATCCTTTGGTAAGTGCGCTCACTTTCTCTGCATTTGAGAAATATAATACGCGACAAAATAGCATCTTCAAACTATACACTGAGAAATCAATGACAAATGATTATGCCAAACTAATAGCAATCCTGCCATACACGTGCAGTTTCAGGTTGTACAATCCTTTGGCTTCAAAAACAAAGGGGAACAAAAGGAAAATGCGTCGCGGTAAAAGATAGGGTCTGTTTCAGGACTTTCATGTTTGGATCTACAACACATTCAGAACATGTAGTCTACCCACAGGTCAATGGGGGCCATCTACTTATCTGTACATTCAAGCTTGACCTTTGAATTTTATCTGTACAGTGACGACTTTGCCTTCAATACAAAAACTATGGCTTAGCCTGCCCGCGGCGAAGCGCGGGGTACCACCTAGTTTCCTCATACAGGCCCTGCCCAACTGAATATGAGTTTCCATGGAAAAAAAATCTGAGTAGTATGAATAGGCCAGGCCACATGCTGTAATACAAAATGAATTAGCTATTCATGTACACCTGTACAGCAAGGCATAAGTCAGAACCTCTTAGGTTTGAGCCAAGTGATATATGTCCCAAATATTTTCTAGTTGCTTATCTATTACATTTTTCTAGATATATGTTGTGTATTTCTTAACTCGATCTTGGCATGTAGCAGGTTAGTGCATAAGTTGACCAACCTGTGAATCCAATGTCTTGTGCTAGTTTGGTTGTCAAGCTCAATGAATCCTAGTTATATGCTCAGGTTAGTTCTTATAGTTGTGTTTTGGGTTTTCATTTTTTTATTTCTAGTGCGCTGATCAATGAATCCCAGTTTATATTGTCTGAGACCTGTTTCTTCTTGTTTTAGGGGGAAATACCAGTATGTTGATAGTGACAGAATCAACAAAGGTGTCATACAATTTGTGTTTTGGTTCATCTTTTGGGGATTCGAAGCAAAGCATATGTAATTAAGTAGCTAGTGTGATTAGAATTGACTCGTTGAATGATTAGAATGTTCTGTGGGGTTGTTATTCTGTTACTGAACACATTTTGTAGTATAACTTGTATCGAAAAAGCTTGTAAAGAATTGATTGTTGAAATGGTGGAACATGTCTGATGCGTGTGTGTCTATATATATATATATATATATATATATATATATATATATATATATATATATATATATATATATACACACACACACACATATATATCATTTTTTTTGTTTTTCTAAAATTGTTATCAGTGACGCGTATTGGCTGGACACGTCACTGATAGAGGGTTATTAGTGACGCGTATTGGCTGGACGCGTCGCTGATAGAGGGTTATCAGTGACGCGTATTGGCTGGACGCGTCGCTGATAGAGGGTTATCAGTGACGCGTATTGGCTGGACGCGTCGCTGATAGAGTGTTATCAGTGACGCGTATTGGCTGGACGCGTCGCTGATAGAGTGTTATCAGTGACGCGTATTGGCTGGACGCGTCACTGATAGAGGGTTATTAGTGACGCGTATTGGCTAGACGCGTCACTGATACAGGGTTATCAGTGACGCGTTTTTACGCGTCACTGATTTGCCCTTATCACAGACGCAAAAACAGTGACGCGTCTTTTACGCGTCACTGATAAGCCTCTAAACGCGTCACTGATAAGGTTTTCTGGCATAGTGAAACACGAGTAGCCAAATAGCCCGCCCGTGAACGGGCCGGCCGGCCGGCGACATTACGTGACAACTGGACCACGCGCCGCGCGGGGCCCCATTCGACGTGGACGACAGCACTTACGACCTGACAGGTCAGCTCCTACATGCTCCTCATGTCCCATATACTGGCATATGCCATGCATGCAGCAGCATCGTCCACACTCGCGTGTCGTCGGAGCTCCGGCGGTCTCTGGGCCGGCCGATCCCGGCGGATGGAACACGGGACAGCGCCGCCGCGCCCAGGAGGCCACGAGGCTGGACGGCGTCCGCGGCGACCTGAGGCATGGGCGCATGAGGACGAGCGAGGGCGTGTCTGGCGTTGGAAGCGGCGCAGCTGATGGCCCGCCCCGGAAGCAACACCTTCCTCTTTCCCTCACGCAAGCGCGGCCTGCACCGTGCCGCTCCGCTTTACCTGATGAGTACCTGACCCGCCCGCGGGCCGGGGATCCTCTGCGGCCGTGGTGGCCGGCCGGCCGGCGTCAACATCCGCCAGTACGCACGAGTCGTGAAGGCCATCACGCTACGTTACGCTTTCTCTGCTCGGTGACGTTCTCCTCGGAGACTAACTGTGAGTCGTCCACGAAAGCCACGTCCTTCTTCGTGTACCACCGTACTACCGGCGCCCGGTTGCAGAGCGCGTCATTTAAGCTAAGCATCGGCCTCATCAGCAGTGGTACGGTACTATGCGCTCTGAGCTATCCCTCTCATTGCTAGGTCAGTCGGCATCGTCTACAGGCCTCCTGGCTCCTGCAGATGTGCATGCTGTACTGTACCTGATGCCGGAGACACCACACCATGACACCACCCGGCTGGCCGGCGGTCCCTCCTCGACCGTATTCGTATCGTGTTCGTACGGGGTACGTGCCTACACCTACGCAAAGAGGAGCGCAGGATAGCTAGGGGCCGCCGGAAAAGATGCGTGATACAGCACATCATGCACGTACGTACGTACTCACGTACGACGCCGCGCAGTCGCGGGTCCGTCGTCGTCTCTCTCGCTCGCGTCGTAGCAGCCACGTAGTACAGGGCGCAGCCTGCATGGACGACACGGCAATAAAGGTAGCGTCCGGGGGGCAAAGGTTTAGCGAGGGCAGAAAAGACCCCTGTCCTCCTACGCTGCGACTGAGAGCCTGCGACGATCCGTCCAGGTCCAGGTCCAGGTCCAGGTCCGGTAGCCATCCATCCATCCGTCGCGGGCCGGCCGTCCGGCCGATCCCTTTGGCTTTAATGCAGCCTTTTTGTCCCTTAAAAAGCTACCACCAGCCGCTCCGTCCCGCCTTCGATCGCTCACGCTCGCCTCGCCTCGCCTCTTCTTGCTCGCTCCTTGCTTAGCTTGCTTGCTCACCTAGCTTTGTCATGGCGGCGTCCCGCTCGCCCAAGGTCGTGAGAGGGGCGGCTGCCGCGACCTGCGTCGTGGACGACAACACCACGTTCGTGCAGGCCGACCCAGCGACGTTCCGCGCGCTCGTGCAGAAGCTCACGGGCGCGGCGCCAGCAGCAGGCGGGACGACATCGGCAGCGGAGAAGCTGCCGCCGAAGCCGCAGGAGGACGAGGCGGCGGCGGTGACCATAGCGCACCCGCCGCCGCCGAGGCGGCCGAAGCTGCAGGAGAGGCGGCGCGCGGCCCCGGCCAGGCTGGAGCTGTCCCGGCCGCAGCTGCCAGCGTCATCGACGTCGTCGTCGTCGTTCTACTACTACCACCACCACGCTCACGCCCACGGCGCCCACGCGCACCACCACGGGCTGATGTACTCGCCGGTCTCGCCCATGGACGCGTACGTGGTGCTGGCGGCGGCGTCCGCGTCGCCGTCGCTGTCGTCGTCGTCGTCCATGACGCCGTCGCCGCACTCGTCGTCGCCGTCGTGCGGCGGGGCGGCGGTGGTGATGATAAGCCGGGAGGAGGAGGAGCGGGAGGAGAAGGCCATCGCGTCCAAGGGCTTCTACCTGCACGCGTCGCCCCGGGGCGACGGCGACCGGCCCAAGCTGCTGCCGCTGTTCCCCGTCCACTCACCCAGGATCAATGAACTCCGGCGAGGCTAGCTAGCTAGCTAGTCATGTGTGCTAATTCACTGTCAGTCTCTCCATATATGCTTTTACATGTACCACCTATATAGTATTTGCGCTAGAATTAGATGGTGATCCATGGACGCAACGTACGTACGCTTGTTAATTAGCTGATCTTGTTAGCTAGGCTTTAATTAGTAGATCTCTAATTAATCCTCTACGTACTGTTCCCATATCTGAATCCTAATCACGCGTGAAGTGTCTCTCCCGTCTTGTGTGGTGGTGGGTCATGTTGTCATGTGTTCCACTAGCAGCTATAGCAGGTCAACTTCATCTGATCCTGGAATTGGAATGGAACCCCCGTCGACTGCATCTGCATGCCATTTGCCCCAAAAGGTGCACGCGCTTTGCAAGGCAAAGTTGTTTGAAGTTTCTAACGCGTCCCACGTAGCTGATCGATCGGATGCCATGCCAACGTGGCAACGTACGCCAAGTTTATTCCTCCTGTGGGACAAGGACCGGATGAGGCAACATCTTGTATTTATTTATTTTTGCATAAGAGGAAGAGGGAATATATACAGACAGACAATGGGGTCGGGCGACATCTGCACGAACGTTGTCACTAGCGTCATGTGGGGGACCTACCAAATTATCGAGACGAGAGGTATGTGTGTGTGGGAAGTGGGAGGTAGCCCCCACAGTCCACAGGGACGGGGTGAAGTCACGGGCTCACGGGCGCCATGCCGCCGTGCTGCGCGGGCTGCGGCAGAGCGCTGAGCGCAGGATGATGGAGAGCTACTCATCATCCACTCATGGCTCACATGATTTGTGTTGGGGGCATCTGTCATGAACTCATGATCATCCCTTCAGAATTGCGCACTCCTTCGTATGCTTGAGAATGAGATCATTCCCAGTTAGATAAGCATGATGAGAGAACCCGCCGCCGTGCTGGCTGCACAAGCAAAGCGAATTGAATTCGAAGCCGGGAAGCGCGCATGCAATGCAACGAAGAGTACGTCTTGCCATCTTGCGTTTCTTGCCACGGTTCCATGGACGAACGACTCCCTTAGGGCTTGTTCGGTTACTCTGGAATACAATCCAGCCTCATCAAACTTATACAAAATTAGCTAACAATTCCAACCGGAATCTTTCCAGGGAAAGGTTCCTGAAAAACGGAACGAGCCCTTAATAGACGCGCACGCGTCGGGAAGAATAGCAGCGCACGTGGAATGCTCATTGTCTTCCTCCTCTATCCCCTATCCGTCTTTCTACTATTTCCTCCTCTCTCTGTGTACCCAGTGGCGGAGGACGAATATAATTTGAGGTGTGGCGCAACTGTACCGTTAAAGCTCTATGACTCGATTATGGTAAAAACATAGAGAAAAACACTAGAGAAAACTATGGTATGAAAGAGGAGAAGATGAAGCACAAAAATCAAGGTATGGCAGAGGCCCTACCTAGCCATACTGAGTCCTTCGCCACTATATGTACCTAGCTTCCTCCATCGCCTCGTCTCAACGACACCGTTCGGATTGTCGGCAACCTCCCCACCCGCCGCCCACCAACGCTGGACATCCTGCCATTCCCTAGTACGTCCTATTTGGAGAGTTTGCCGCTGAGTCCTCACCCTTGCCATTGGCACTGTCCATCTGGTTATTTCCCACCACCCACTCAGCGACGGTAGAACCACCTCACTCACTGCCTCTCAACTCACCACCACCACCAGTCCTTCCCTTTCTAAGTTCACAGGCCGCCTCAACCCGTCACCACCACCCGTCCTTCCCTTTCTAAGCCTGCCGGCCATGGAGGACTCCCATGAAAATCCGAAACCATAATCGTCGCCGCCGCCGCCCCCACTACCCCAGCCCACGGCGACCTTGCCGCTGATCATCCCGGTCACCGTCCGCCCCCTCTCCCTTTGGATTTCGTCGGTGTCCTCGCGCGTGCGTCGCTTGGGTAGCGACTGCACGCTCGCCGAATAAGAATTTGGATGGACGCACGGGTGGAGACGCCGTGCAGGGACCGGGAGAAACAGAACGGAACGTACGATGCCTCCCTCTCAAGTCGTCCCAACCGGATTCCCGTGACAAGTTTGAAGCTGGTTGGCAGCCCAATTACTGACCCGGAACGAACACTAGTGCCTAGTGGTGGTATTAATTCGGAGCTCAGGTGCGTGCGCGTGTACTGTATGTCTGTGCGTGCATGCCGGGCCCAATATGGCCTGGTTTAGTTTCCCAACTTTGGAGTAGTAAAGTTGGCAAAATGCACTGTAGTGCTACTGTAGCATTTCGTTTGTATTTGATAAAAATTGTCCAAACATTGACTAATTAAGCTCAAAACGTTCGTCTCGCAAAGTACAATAAAACTGTGCAATTATTTTTTGATTTCATCTACATTTAGTACTTCATGTATGTGTTAACATTTTGATGTGATGGAAATCTTTTTTTTACATAGTGCATTCCGAAGGAACTAAACAAGGCCTAGTTCAGGCGTTCATGGCTGCCGGGTCTGGTCTCTGCTGCCCTGGCTCCGAGTAAATGGACGCGCCATGAATAAAACAGCAAAGGCCTGTACCCTGTACCTGTAGTAAGACTGTCTCCAACCACCACGGCCCAAAATATAAAACTCATCTCATGTTTAGGTAGCACTACAGATAAATGGTTCAATACCTATAAAAGATCTTTTCTAACAATAAGACTTAAAAGAGAACCCTTTCTGCAAATGGGTCTCTAAGAAAGAGAATACTCAGATTTGGGTTATGTTTCTCCTAACACCCAAAATAGATCTTTCATATTAGATATGTTGGAGGCTATATGTATTCGGTTAGAGACTCATTTTGGGTTTAGATCTCGCAATGCATCTCCGGTTGGAGATAGCCTAGGCAGCATCAGCAATTCAGCGCTGCATGCCATGCATAAGCATGTACTACTCCGTAGGAGTATACAGGCACAGCAGCATGCAGCCAGGCCCGGTCCGCCGTCCAGGATCAGAATTCAGAAACCCCAGAGGCGAAGCAAGCGAGATAGATGCTGCTGCGAGGATGGCCTTGGCACTTTGGCAGTTTTGGCACAGGGAATTTTTTTTTAGTGTAGTAGTCAAAGTGTCAAACAGTCTTAAGCTTGACTGGTTATTATAGAATATTTTTTCATAGATTGATTGGTTATAGAATATTTTCATAGCAAACCTGCTTAGACATATAAATGTATTATTTTCTATAAGTTTCATCAAACTTACTCCTACGTCCTTTTTTTAAATATCGTTTTCTCTTCCCGAGAAATAACTTTGACTAAATAAAAAATATTAATTATTTATGGTACATAATTAATATAATTAGATAGATCGTTGAATCAATTTTCATAATAAATTTAGTTGGAGATACAAATGTCGCTAAAATTATTTATAAATCAAGCCAAACTTAACGGCATATAAACCGTGACGACAGATATTCATGGAGAGAGGGAGTATGATTTTTTTGACTTGATCTGAACTTATAGGCTGTGTTTAGATCCGAATTTTGGAGTGCCAAAATACACTGTAGCATTTTGTTTGTATTTGGTAAAAATTGTCCAAATATTGACTAATTAGGCTCAAAACGTTCGTTTCGCAAAGTACAACCAAACTGTGCAATTAGTTTTTGATTTTATCCACATTTAGTACTCCATATATGTATCGCAAGTTTGATGTGACGGGGAATCTTATTTTGCATAGTGCACTTTTCGATGGATCTAAACACAGCCATATTCTTTTTATTTAATGACCAGTGACGAGGGGGTATCTATCAAATGCAGGGCATGGGCTGGAGCCTGGCGCTGGCCATTGGCAGGCCGGCAGGTGAGCGCTGCTGCCGATGCCCATGCCATGCATGGAGTTGGGCCGAGTTGACCTCGTAAGCAGTTATGGCGTGGGGGCTGTAGCTGCCTAACGATATTGATGGGATATGGGAGCCTCTGGGCTCTGGTGTCTAGTAGGGGTACTGCAGCGTCTACCGGGCTATTCTGGTGGCTACTGCTGCTGCAGCAGCTGCGAGCCTGCGACGGCGTAACTGTAAACAGTAAACCAGTTCACGCCTGGCCTCAGTGTTCTGCTGCGGCGCAGCAGCTTGTTTCTTCGCTGTCGAAAGGTGTTGCTAGCGTTCTGGGCCTGGTTTAGTCTCTACTCCTAAAAAGACGAAAGTGGAGACGTCAACAGTCAAATCAACGTGCCTCCGACTCCCACGCCTCCCCCAACTCCACGCCTTCGACCTCGCACCGCTCCATCGCCCCGCGCGGCTCAGTTCTGTCCGACACCCATTCAAGGCCCGCAGTTCCCTCGATCCGCAGCCCACGAACCTGCCCCGCCACCTGCTCGCTGCGGCAGCTCTCCGCTCGGCCGCTCCCTCTCCTAGCTGCCCGCTCCTAGGTCCCAGCGCGCGCGTGACCGGTCGGCAGGCAGCCAGCAGCCGCAGCCTACGGGAGAGTGGAGACGGGCGGTCCCTGTCGGCAGCAGGCAGCAGCAGCCGCGGCTCAACGCCAGGTCGGCTCCTGCTGCCTCTCTGATACCTCCCGCTGCGAGCTCGCCGCCCTCCTCCCCCAGTCCCGACGCACTTCTCTCCATATCTCCAGTCCACCCCTTCGCCTCACCCCGGCCCCGCCGCCGCCGCTAAGCGCTTCCGAAGCG
Source organism: Saccharum hybrid cultivar R570 (assembly GCA_038087645.1). Taxonomy (NCBI): domain Eukaryota; kingdom Viridiplantae; phylum Streptophyta; class Magnoliopsida; order Poales; family Poaceae; genus Saccharum; species Saccharum hybrid cultivar. The sequence continues at coordinate 38,341,873 of JAQSUU010000534.1, read as the reverse complement.
GACGCGAACGCGGGAAACGACGCTTGCCTCTCCTCCGCCTCCTCCGCCTCCTCCGTCGATGACAAGCGCCGGCGGCGATGACATCACGCCTCGTTCGTCTCCTCCCTCGGGCACGATCCACGACGCACAACTTCCACGCCTCCCCACCGCCTGCTGGCCCGTGCGCTCCCTTCACCTCCCGCCGCCCCCAGCTCCCCTCCGCGCCTCTCGCTTCCTGGCACGCGGCCGGCATCCCTGGACGCCTATAGGAGGGAGATTTTCACTTCTCCGCATCTGTGCGGAGCAGCGGCAGCGACTCACATCTTTGGTGAAGTCCGTCTGTGGCACGTGTATCAGGACGGCGGCGGAGGCTCGCGCATCAGAGCGGCGGCATCTGCTGTGCTCGCATCAAGGGCGGTGTCAGCTGCGCGCGCATCAGGGGCACCGTCGGCAGCGCGTGCGCATGTGGCTGCTGCTGCTGCTCTGCTCCATCCAGCTCGGGCGGCGGCACGCGTACATCCGAGCGGCGGCGGCGGCTGCTGCTCCTTCTCGGGCGGTCGGCTCTAGCTCCAAGCTCAAGCGGTCCAAGCGAGCAAGCAGCACCAATCGGTCCCAGCTTCAGCTCCATGGTCCACGCATCCACCTCGACATCTCAACCTCATCCCCTCCCGTGTTGTTGCTGGTCTGCTCCACAGTCCGTACTGCTCAACTAAAGTAAAATTTCTTTTTTTTCAGAGTATGCATATTGTTCCCAGATTTCATTTTTATTTTAAAAAAAGGCGTTGTGCTCGGTTACTCTGAACCTGCAGAAGCTAACAGACATGAAGAAGATGTGCCCAGTTGTTCAGAACTTCAGATGCATCAATTGTCAGAACTTCAGAACTTTGGTTCTATAGTTTGGGCAAGTTTTCTCATGTACTACTCCTTGTCCTATTGTTTTTCAGGGATCTTAGCTTGAATCAGTTGAAGGGTGACATCTCAGTCTTCAGTATGAGATATTGGGTTTACTGTAAATGTTTAGTGTATTAGAAGTGGCACATTATCTTTGTATTAGATAAACCGGACTATAAATGCTTGGTTATGCTCTGAATATGTGATTGTAAATGAATACGCACAGTGTTAGTCAGGGAAAACAATCTGCGGTTCTGCACTGTCATCTTAGCAGCAACTGTATAAAGTTTGGAACTGTCATCAATGACTCTATCTTTTCAATTGAGAAGAAACTTCTGATCAAATTAATTGCGAGTCAAGTTTTTAGAAGAAACTTCTGTCTTTTCAACTGAGAAGAAACTTCTGAACAAAATTAGTTGTTTTGGAATTCTTAATTTTTGAATATAGAGAGTGAGAGGGAGGGAAGGACAAGGTTTTAGAGGGAGTTTTTTTAATTTTAATTGCTTGTGGCTCTGTCATCCCTTGAACATCAAGAATAGTTATTCCAGTCAGATGCTTTGTGCAATTTAGCTCTCTTAACAAGCCTGCTTCAATCAAAAGGTGTCTATTTAACCTCTATATGACCACTTTTGTGGTGCCATAAAGAGTATTGGAGCCATTTACAATATGCAAGAAATCTGAATTTTGATCTTATAATGCATGAAAAAGGAATTCAATATTTCAGTTTAGTTTGAAAGGAAAAACAAAGATATTTTTTTGAAGCAAAGAAAGGAGAAAAGGGATATCACACGAACCTACAAGAAAATGGAATGTATCAAGATATATTGTTTGGGAATTAGTCATGTGATTATGCTTTCTACAGTGAGGCTGATATATTATTTGTTAATAGCAGTGTAATTTCATTGTCACATTCTCGCATTTTCTCATATCTTAGGCTCTATACATTATATGAGGAAGGCGAGTTCCTAAATTGGTCTGATTGAGTATGTATGAATTTTAATTCATACTATGGATGTGGCTTACATGATTTTTTCCTCCGTGGATATGGATTTGGTGTACATGGATTTCCTTATGGTGTTCCTGGAGACCTGGTCCCTGGCAGGTACTCCTCACTGGAAGTAATAACAGGTACATCCTTCACTTTGTTTCGGTTTCTGCTGGACATGTTGGTGGCCTTTTCTAAAAATTTTTGTTCAAACGTCAAAGCCTGGTTGTTTATTTATGACTTCTATTTACTTTGATCATTTGCTCTGTTTGTGCTCCTTTGTCCGATGTTGTCTTGTGGTTGAGTTTCAGTATCCAGGTTGGCGCAAGTTGTATTCTTTGCATTTGTCCGTGAATATTCTTTTTCAAGATGAATAACTTATCTATGCTATAACATGGTCTGCAGATAACAGCTTTCTGTCCTTGTGACTGATCCCAAGTCCCAACCCATTACCAAATGAAGAGGACTCCAGCTGTACAAATGGTTTTCTTTGGGCCGATGGCAGAGATCATAGGCTGTCCAATCGATAAAATTTTAGATGCCGATGCCAAATTTGCGACATTTATTCCAAATATCTATGACAAGCAAGCAATTTGAGCTTTGAATCAGTATCTCTTCAATCTTCGGAGAACAAATGTCACATACCATGTTGACAAATGGCTAATTATTTACCGGCTTATGTGATAAATTCGGCTAGGCTCATAACTCTTGTTGAAAGTATTATTTTTTCCGTAACAATAAAACACACATATATTGTCGTGATATTTTTTCATACATTCGCAGTTATATCATTGTGATGTTTTTTCCGTTGCAACGCATAAGCATTTACATATTTATTTATAATTTATAACACTCATGTAAAGATGATGATTGGCTACAAACCGCATACTGTGAAGATCAAACTCATTGATAATATTTTTCATTATCATGGTATAAAATATGTGCAAAATTGAATTACTATGGTCTTAATTTTGAATTGGCTACCAAATATCTCTTGTAATTTTCTATTGTTCGCGCCTCAAAAGTTTTAATCTTAAATTATGCACAAACTTATAAATTAGGAGTGACCTGTCCAAACTTATTAATTAGCACAGTTATTGAATTTGTGGACAATGGGTGTAATACAATAACCATTATATGTATCGTGATAATAATCATTAAATTTAGTTCATCTATTTTTTCTCAAGGGGGCCTGTTTGCTATTTTGCTAAGAATCCAGAATTGACATTTATTTGGTGGTAACGTCGGGACATTGCTGCTCATGTATTTATACGAAAATTGTTGCTTCTAATGTCTCTCTGATAGGAGAGAAAAGGGTTGGGAGGGAGGACTGCAGACTTCACCTGAAAATTTCTATATTGGCAGACTTAATGTAGGCATAGCATTCTTCAGACTCTGAATATAACTCAAGAACGCTGATTTGGCAATTGTGTTGACTGATCACTCAAGTAAATGGACGGTGAATCTTTGGTAGGGTGCATTAGGTCTAGGAATGCCACCAACCTATCATTTAGCAAAAAAAAGCAGACCCTATAAGTAAGAGACCGTATGGTGTAAGTAATTTATGCTTGGCTGTATAGCACATCATGCCTCCTGTAATTTAGATTTGGCAATGGACTATGAATGTTTTCCCCTTTTTTAACATTACAGTATGCCTCCCGTAATTAGTAGAGCCAGAACAAATAAAGTATCTTTTTGATTAACTGATGCAAAAGGACAGTCCAAATTCCATCTTACCCAACATTGTTATGGCTGCTCATTGTTAATTAGTTTTCAGAAGTCTTCAATCTTGTTCTCCCTGACAACCATGGTTGAAAAATTGTTTTGTGTCGAGTGTTCACAGAATTTGCACAGGTCTCGGTTTCTGAGTACCTGCTAGGTACACGTGTAATGGTTATTTACTCATGATTATTGCCTTCAATTTTTGCAAGTGGAGAAAGATATAATTGGAAAACACAAGGTACAATGCCTATTGATATATGATGGTTAGTTCATTATTATGACCATCGATTGGTACACCATAACCTGGGACGAACCTTCAGTGTTTTCATGAGCCTGGTTACCACGACCAAATTAAAGATTGTAGTTTTCTGAGATTACTACCTATGTGATGGCAGTGGCAGAGCTTGGACCTAAACCTAGCAGGGGCCAACCATTAAAGATCAATGCTAATCTTTGATTTTTATCAAGCCAAATAACTACCACTAATGGAGTTCATGAAAATTCAGGGGTGGCCATGGCCCCTGTTGACCTGTGAGAAGCTCTGCCACTGCGTGATGGTACTAGATGTCTGGTCAGTTTTTATTCAGTTGTCAGTACAATTGCAAATCACAATAGTGCTAGAAAACTTAAGAGTCGTTATTCCGTTGTTTCACAAGTTTGATTTTCTTCGGTATATCTCTGCTCTGATCTTTGTTTGTATTCGGAGGTCCTGTGTTACCTTGTGGAAATGATTGAGAACATAGCGCAGGAGGATTGGATCCCAGTTCTGAAGGCGTCAGAGGACTATTTGAAGGTTATCAAAATTTGACATGTCACATTGTTTCACTAGGTGCACCTTTTTAATCCATTTACAGTACGAGATCTCTAGCATGGTACTCTGTCATCACGTTACCTCGTTTTGCACTCCACAGGGGTTCATTGCTCTATGTGAAGTACTAGAGCTAATTCAGAGGATGAGCTAAAATTGTCTAGGCGGAAGCAGCCTGATACTATGGCAAACAGAAGAGCGCAGAAGGTGAGACCGAATTACTTTCCCTTTGAATTCTCAAGGTATCAGTCAAGTTTCTACTTTGTAATTGGAACACAGTAATATGGGACACGGTTCTGTCATTGTGCTGAATCTATGATGCACAGGTTGATATTACTTGTAATAAAATTTTAAAGTGGGTCAGTTTATGTAGTTCACGCTTTATGGTTTCTTTTCCTAAACGTCAAAAGGCTGTAGAAATGAAGCTCCAATAGATCAGAGAGAGAAAAGTCAGTGAATCGGTGGTGTTCCTCATATGTTCATACTGCCTAAATTTGCACCTGCTGAGCGCAGGAATGGCACAAGCTTGTATCGTTGGCGACTTTGTGCAGTTCATCGTGAGCCGTTGGCGTGTGTGCAAGGACGCATTGGATGACCTTATGCATTGCATGTAGGATTTTACCTATGGCTGCAGCCTGGTGGGCAACATGTAATTATGTATTAGGAAGTCAAACCTACTATTTTTTTCCTACATATGTATATGGCAGATTTAATGTTTTAGTGGGATCTATCCAGTCTTACCTACTGAAACATGCACAAAGTGAAGATGAACTACACACATAGGAGGAGCGCTTAGAAGGCCACAAGGAAGCATAGATGGATCATAGATGAAGCCAAAGTCATAGTTTGATTGATGTCCATTTTGACAGATTTCGACAATGCTGCATTTTTGTTGATATGCATATCTGTCATATAATTTGATTAATATTTCGACAAATCAATTCTGCGTTATCATGTGTCGCTTAATTTCATTATTGGCATCAACATCATTTCGAAAATCCTTCTTATTGGAGCAACAAATTGAATTAACATGGTTTTTTTCACCCGTAGCAACGCACGGGCATTGGTTAGTTCACTCCAAAATGCAAAAAGTTTTAAAGATTCTTCATCACATCGCATATATCGGCATATGTACGAAGCATTAAATGTAGGTAAAAAAATAACTAATTGTACAGTTTGTCTGTAAATGTCGAGACGAATCTTTTGAGGCTAGTTAATCCATGATTAGATAAAGTTTGTCAAATACAAATGAAAAGTGCTACAGTGCTTTTTCAAAAAAAATTGGAAACTAAACACGTCCCTGATAGATACCGCATGCAATGAACACACTGAGCCGGTTTCAAATTAAGCGCAAAAGAAGTCCTAAAATATGTACTCCCAGCAGTGAAACTTTGTAATGGATTCAACTTTGTGTGGGCTCTGCAGCTACGCTACAGTACAGGCTACTCCTGGTCTCCTACAGTATAGCTGCAACAGCTTAAAACTGCCGACCAGTTCACGCCTGGCCACAGTGTCTGGTGATCCGGTCTGCAGCTGCAATTGCTTCACAGTGAAGTGCTGCTGATCCTCTGACAAGGCATCCAATGACCACACTGAGCAGTTTTTAGTTTGGGCACAAGGGAAAGAAGCAATAAAAGACATGCCTTCATGAACAAGATTTGAAACTCTTGCCGCCTAGCAGATTCATCAGTTTCTTCTGCTTTGACAGTATTTGCAAATTGCAATGATAAATCCCCATGACAACCTAAGAAAACTGCATAAGCACTAGGCATAAGAGAAGCTCCACTGGAATATTGGATTAACTTAACATCTGCTATTTCCTATGATTCTGTCCTATATAACATACAAAGGAACATTTTATTCAGCGCTACAGCTACTGCAGATTACAGCAGATTTTTTTTTTATTACAAAGGGTATCCGGGAAAATTTTGTACAGTTTGACTACATGCTCGCTGCTCACTTGGATAGGGCAAAATTCTGCTACCAACCCTCTAAGCAAAGGCAAAAGGTCCATCTTCCAAAATATTGCAGGTCTTTGAAAATGCAAGGACCTTAACTGACAGAGGTAATAGACGGCTGAGAATAGAGGCCATTTATGGGGTTCATGAATGGCTGTGGCCGCCTTCGACGTTTTGAAACGACTGTAAATCCCTCTGTATCCTTCACACCCTTAGGAACCTCAATGGCTTTCGCTTGTTTATCTGAATCTTTGCGACCAGAAGCATTCTTACCTAAGTTGCTACTCTGTTCATTACTAGCTTCATCTGATCCACTTGGCTTCCTCTCTGGTTCAGCTTGGGCGGAACCTAAACTGTCATGCACTGACTTCACAATGAAACTGAGCAAAATTTGCCTTGCAAGTTCTGTTTTGTATGAATTTCTCACGATGTCTTTCCCTCTGTTTTCCTTTCCTTTACTTGAAACGACTTTCTCAACTTGACCTGCCTTTTCTGCAGCAGGCGTTTCAGCCTTTACTTCATCTGTGGTCTGTGATAAAACATCCACATCAGAATTGGTCACAGGATTAGCAGGACTACTGGGTTCTCTGTCAGCCACATCGGACTGTTGCGAAGTTTTTCCAGGAACAAATTCAGCAGCATGAGGATTCATGGTTGTGGGGGAGTAGCTACCCCTTACAATAGTGCTCTGGCTGTGCGTGTAACCTTGTTTCCTTTGGAAGGAATGCCCAGTACGATAGTACAAGGTGGACCGAGGACCACGAGGCACTCTAGTATCAATGGCATGAGGGAGAATCTCCATTGCTTGACTTGGTATTGCCTGAAGAACAGCACTGGCATCATATATTGCCACCGTGCTGTATGGGTGGGACATTGATAACAGTGATCCTGGATTGAATGGAGGAGCTGAAGCTGACAGTTTGCTTCCAGATGCTTTCTTAGATGCAGATGGGCCTTCATCACTGTTGCTGTCAGGAGCTATTTCTACATGACTCTCTAAGTCTTGCTGACTTGAAAGAACCTCTTTGCTACTGTCCTCACTTGGCTTTTCTTTCTCTTTTTCTGTAAACTTTCGATCTTCTTCCTCGGATGACAGTGTTAGATCAATATCATGTCCACTACTATCCTTCTCCTTTGCTTCCTTCTTCTCCAAAGTTGGTTTCAACACTGTGCCAGGGGGCGAAACAGCCACATCTTTGTATGATATAAACTTGGAAGCAATGCTGGTTGGCCTGTGAATTCCTGTTGGCTTTGTACGTTGTTCTGGTTTAGCGCTACCATTGCAAGACTTATCTTCAGCAATGCTGGGATCCCCATTCAACTTGTCGGTTTTTAAAAAACTACCAAATGAAAGCTGGCTAGGAGCACTTACAGAATCTTCTCTGTCTCCTTTTGTTTGAGGCTGTAAACCAGTCTTATACACAGAACCTGTATGACCATCTTCAAAACGATCAACCATTAATTTCATAAGAGCCGGTTTCCTGCGACTGCTTTTCTTCCTTACATTTGCGGATCTTCCTCTCATACTAGCTGCTTGCCACCCTTCATCCGAATATTCTTCTGGTGATAGAACATCACATTGCTTCTGCTCGTCATGGGCAGCATAATTTTCTTCTAATACAGCAGGAGGATGCACATCCAGTTTTTCTTCTTGAAACCCGTCTTTGCTTGCTTCAAGAGGAGATCCTGAGTCATGCTGGAAATTCTCCTTCTCTTCAACTGATTCACCATGATGAGCTCTGATATTATTCTGCAATTAAATACTATATGTCATGAAAAGGAAAGCAAGCGGCAACAGGTGAAAATAAGAGGCTCACATAACGCTTTGGGCAACAGCAGCACCTTTAAGTAAGAGTTTACACAAGAAAGAAGAAATAGATAACAAAATTTGGCCCTCGGTGCTTCATGGATTATAACATGAGAATGCATAACCTTTTCTTTCAAAAAGGAGAAAGGAAGTTTGAACCCACAGCCACCAGCCCACCACCCCTCCCCTACTACTACACACACCCAGCATGAGAATAATAGTTCCAACCCTGTTGTCATATATCATATACTTTATTTTGTTATGTACTGTACCACAACCTTCTGCTGAGTCAGAGTGGTTGCTTGTAAGGGACTGGTTCTTCTTTTTTTTTTTTGATACAAAGATACAGCTCATCTGCATTGTTCGAGACAAAAAAAATAGAAAAAAAGATGCATTCACCTTTGCACGCCTGCACTTCCTTTGCATATCCCTTTCTTTTCTTTCCTGGTCTGGGCTTATGAAGTCAAGAAGATCTGATACACTGGAAAGATAGATGTTTCAATCTAAATTTAAATATTTTTGAAATGAAACTTCTCAGATTATTTGTAGTTTCATACCTAAGATGTCCTTTACTTGCAATAGATGAATCAGGTTTTGGCATGCCTCTTCGAGCGGCCTCTTGTTGTTCTAATGCTTTAGACTCAAAATATTCTAGCCATGCAGCAGCATCCTGCCGCAAAAAATAATGTGTTAATTCAAGAGAACATCGGAGTATATATCCAATATTTTTGTATGCTCTGAGAAAAAGAACCTGAGTTCGGAGGTCATCTTGCCCTAGTTTCTCCTGAAGTATCTGCAAGGTTGTTTGTTCATGTTGCACGCTTAGGGAGTACGCGTCCAACATTGAAAGGGCTATGGCTATGGCATGGTAGCTTGCAGCAGTCTGATTGATTGAAAAGATGCTTGTTAGTTCATTGTAAGTAATTAAATCACAGGACCTAATTCTTTATCATATTATTCAATGAATTATAACTCAGATGTGTGCATGCTCTATGACAAGGATTGTATGCTTATAATATATTTCACTGAACCATACATTAACATTAATAACTTACAAAAAAACTGATACAACAATACAATACTTCATTGAGGAATAGCAACCAGAACAATGTAAGCAATATAGTTTCGAAACCTGGGACACAGAATACTCGATTTTTATATCGAGAAACATGAACATATTTGTAACTGAGACATGACCTTTGAGGTTGAGGAATATAGACATCGGGTGTGGGTGTGCTGGCTGCTATGAGGTGAGAGCTATAACAAAGTTAGATTGTGCATCAACTGTATGCCTATTAGTGATAATCCTAATATACCAGAGGTGTCTTATATATGTATTGTTATATAAGACATCCATTCAAGCACTGTTATGCAATTCTGGATGAAGAGAAATATTAAAGTGGTAGATTTCTTCTAGTAATGTAGTTTAGACACATTACTACATATATCAAACAGTTGTTTGAGTAAAGATTGGACTTTGATGTACATTGACCATTTCCATGAGAAACCCTGGTCACTATTCTTTGTGAAATCCTTTTGACGGGTTCATGGAAATATGTAAGCATGGAATGCCCAAATTTACACCTTAGAAGTTCTTTAGTGCGCAAAGATAATTCAAATGGCTACTATCCTACAACACATTGGAAAATAAAGAATAGCTTCTTTTACCTGGATGTGATCAGCTCCTAGCAACCTCTTGTTGCACTTCAGGGCTTCATGCAAGTATCGAAGAGCAACATGAACATTTCCCATGCCTTCTTCCATCATAGCCACATTTATGTAGGTGGCAGCTGAATTCGGGTGTGAAAGCCCACACGAAAACTGAAGCAGATATAGCGCGCGGTTGACATACCTTCAGGGTTAAGACACAATTAGGTACAGAAGAAATATATATAGAACACAAATGATAGAAGTTGGATTACAAGTGTGATAGTCAAAACTTGAAAGTTATCTAGCAAACATGGTCTCCACAGAATCTCTTTTTACATGTGTAGACACAAGTAGTCAAGCACCAGCCATGCCATAGGACAAAGCTGCAGGGCCCATTTCAGTATGTATGCTTGCTTAAAGCATATGATGGCTAGACATAAACTAGCACCACGGTAGACTGGTTTCAATTGATGCCACCAATTCATGCTTCAACAAAGAAACACCTATAACCACACTTACTTTAGAGCCATTTCAATGTGTTGAAGGCGGTAGTAGAAGACAGATAAATCCCCATAACTCTTCATAGTTTCCGGATGATCAAGACCAAGCTCCCTTTCATTGATATCAAGTGACTTCTGTTGATATACAGTTGCCTACCAAAAAATATAAGTAATGAGAATCTAAGATTGCCACATAAGGATATTAGACAGGTCACAATGTTGTGAAGAAAACAACTGCTAGTTTGATTGATGGAACTGCTATCAACAACAAACTTCACAGCTTGATGTATTCATACTTTGATAGTACTATTTAGTTTTTTTTTAGCAAAAACTGGTTTAAGTAAACTTGCACATCTATTGGATAGAATACAGTGAACCTTCACCAAATTCTTTGAAGTACCTGATTAAAATCTCCAGTATGATAAAGCACCACAGCAAGAAGGCTGTATGCATTAGCTGTCAGTCGATGGTATGGACCACAAACAGCTATAATTTTGGACAATGCCTTCAGTAAGGAAAAACACACAAACTTATTTAGTAAATAAATAAATAATTTCGCTAAACAAAATGTGGACATAATTTTAGCACAGCAGTTAATAATGAAAAAGACACAAAAGTTGACCATATGCACCTTTGTTCCATAGCTTACAGCATCATCTAATTTTCCTTTATCCAGTGCCATCTTCGATGATTCCAGCAAGTTTCGGCCATCAATAGATGAGTAGACCACATGCTGAAACAGAACACAACAAATAAGCAATGGAATCAATAATTTATCCAAGAGACAGACAATAAGGAGTTTCCTAAGTTTTAGTAATGTACTACCTTGCATACAGGAACAATGCTGACAATGTCAGATTTGTCGAATGGGTTAGGGCTATTCATATCATAATCTCTTGCAACTAACTCCAGTCCAACCTGAGCAACAAACCATATTGGTATGCCTGTTTGGAATAGAGACTATGAATGTTCCCATAATTCACTGCACTACCCATACCTTGCTGCAAAGCCCTCTCAGAATGATAAATTTCCGTAAGTGTGCAAATTCATCTTTCAGTTTCCAGCAGAATCTTTTTGAAAGGAAGCTCTCTACCCATTTCAATCGCAAATCATTGTCAATATGGGCATCTGTGTCAGCACCATTTTCAAGTCTGGGAGATCCAAGTAATATGTTTAGAGTTTCAGCTATAGCTGCAGACATATTTTGCATGTCATCAACAGCAGCAATAACAGCTCGGATGATGTGCTTAAAGGATCTTATAACCATTTCATGAATGCATATAGACTGGATGTGTGGGAGCTTCGCTGCTAGCTCTACCTGATTAATTTTAAAGAAACAATGTCAGATTATTATGCAACTTTGTCCAAATATAGTGGGGAAAACATTTAAGCATAAAATTTACACCCACCACACGGCCTAAAGAGGACATATTAAGTCCCCTTGTATGCATGAAATCGGTCATGGTTCTTCCATCCACAGGAGAAAGCTCAAGGGACGCAAAATCAGCCACCTGTGTGAAATGCATTCCAAGGAAAAATGAATTAAGCACTACAGGAATAAAACATCCCAAGATCATATATGCTGACCAATGACTACTCTAAAAAATATTGAGTAAACTAACTCAACATCCAGTACCATAACAAGAGTTTTTTATAGGGTAATTAAAGAACAAAACAGGACAAGATAACTGAAGTAGCGATGTTGCTACACGTGAGTCAAAACTTTAAAGAAAGTTACCAAATAGCTAAGACAAGGCTTACCAGCTTTGGGAGTGCAGTATCATCATAGAAATTATGGGCCATCTTTGTGAGCTCATCTAGGGACTGGATCAAGAAATGATAAAATGAGGATACGAAATAACAAAGGTTAACCAACATGTTCTTGGTGAGCTCTTCTATTCCTACATCACAGACTTTAACACAAGACTTCCTATAAAAGGAAAAAATTTGTTGAATAAATTGCTTGCTATGTTGACCGAAAGTGAATTTGCATTAAAAACCTCATCAAAACATGAATAAACTTTTAATGTCAGAACATATCATTGATTGTGTTTGAATGTTCTAAAATAACTGGCTTTCAAATTAATGAAATGGTTTTCAAAATTCTAAAATAACTCTGTGAACTTGCTTCTTTTTAAAGAACTACGGTATGGGAGGCCCCTATTGTTCTAGATATTAATAATAGTAGAATAGAAATAATGTACAAGCATTGTTAGAGAGAATTTACAAGCCAATCAGAAGTGTACTTCTAACCATATTAAAACAAAATTTCTAAGAGAGTGAAATTGTGTAATAAAACCACCTTTTCATGAAGGCCAGCTCCCAAACTCTTCAAGCGAGAGAAAGCATCCTCTGATATTAACTCGCTTATATCAGCCCACTTATTCATTTCATCAACAGCTATATCTGATACTTGCGTACCATTCATTGACGAGCAGTTACTGTTGCACTCTTCCTTCTCAGAACTGGAGCCTTCAATGTTGCATTCTTTCTTTTTAATTTTCCTTAATTGTTCAAAATGCTTTCCAAGACCTTTGACAGCTGGTTCTTTGTCAGCCTTTGTTGCATTTCCCTTACCATTCTCAGACGCTGGAGAATCCTTTTTCTGCAACTGTTGCAGCCAGGAGGACCCAAGTTCCCATCTGATAATCCTAGAATTTATGCTAGGCATGCTATCCAGCTTTATCAAGCTGTCCTCGAGTATTTTACGTGCCAGTTTCCTTGCGGGGTTACTAGCATGTGACTTTGGGCTAGGGCGCTGATTACCAACAGCAGTTTCTGGATGGATAACTCTCGGGAGTGGTATCCTTAGACTGGAAAAGAGAAAAAGGGAAAAGGTGTCGTTAATAGATTGATGTTGAGTATTTCAGTGAGAAAACATAATGTGTATTAAAGCAACATTTTTCTCTAGGGATGAGCAATCAAGATCACAGAAGCCATTGCTAAGCAATTGCTAAGCAAGTAAAATTACATGAGAGTACACATCAAACCTGTTAACATTCAAGGCGTTAGAACCTCCATCCGGATGGCCATGTACATCAATGTTCAGAATTCCATCAAAATTATCAGAGATGTCATTTGATTGTTTAACATCATTACTGTCCTTTGCACGTCCAGAAACCTTCACAATTGCCGTATATCCACAATGCTTGACAATCACCACCCCGAGTGTCGAAGAATCCTGGGTGGAAATATATGACAGATATTGGATTTTGATTGTAATCCCCTAAAATGAGAAAGGGTAAAAGTGGAAAGTGCAAGGCATCACCTTAACAACAACATTTTCATCAGAAGTTAAACCTTTCAGAAGATTTCTTTGTGCAATATCCATAGCACCCGTTTGACAGAAGGCAACACCATCAACCTTGTCCTCCACCTTTGAACTAGCATCAGCCACATCCTTCTTCACCATTATATTCATGTCACCGATACGTTCCTCAAATACGTTTGAACCATGCGTACCACTACGTGGACCCATTGAGTTCATAGACTGATCAATGAGTCGCCTTATTGTTGATGCAGCTCTAAAAATTGCTGTATCTACAAACAGATTGTGTAAAAGAAAAGCTTTCCGGTCTCTGATCACCCGTTCTTCCTCAGTTTTGCATGGCATTCTAGCCAAAACAGAAAACTCTCTTGACCACCGTCTGCGGTCATATTTTCCATCACGCCCACAGCCACCCCCATTTCCACCCCAATTCTCATCCTCGACTGGTAGTGCTGGGCACTTTGTGGCGGAGTCAACATATATTGGAGGAATAAGCCATGTGTTTGCACGGAATCCATAAGGCAAATTCCCAAACTGCAGATGCATAAAAGGTTATTCTCACCAAAAGTTCTTGAACTACGTCATTCAATTCAATATTTTGAAAATAAAAAACAATGGCAAAGCATATTCACTATTATAACCTTGTTGTGTTCCACAAAAGCTTTCATCAATGCCTCATATGCCTGTGGAAAATGAATGATAACTGCCAGTCATATATTTTACCAGGACAGATAAAAACATGAAGTAAAGAGAGCTAAGCACAGAAGATAATGAAGATTTAAGATTCAAGGTTACTAACATTAGCAAATGCATTGCTGAGCTGTTGCAGCAGGTCCACCAGGGAGTGGCTTACGTTGTGCCGCTTCCCTGCCAAGTAGAAACCCTTAACTGAAGCAACTATGTGCAGAAGCTTCCCGTTGCAAACCTTCACCTGGGCACAGATGAACTCCTTCATTAGGCGTATGTTCATACCAACGCGCCTAAATTAGCTATTTCAAGGTTGCAATTCAACTCAAAATGCAAATTAAATGGAATAGCTACTACACCAATGCGAACGAATTCCAATTTCGCTAGTACATTCAAGTGTGTGCATGAGAACTCACCTCGAGTTCGAAGTAATCGCCTTCCTGAGAAGCGCCATTCGCCTCCTTCCTCCTGATAACTGCAGAAACAAAGCACGCACCTCGCGTCAGATTAAGACAGCACAGACCACGAAATGCGGAAACGGAATGACTCATCGGCGTAGTAGGGAGGATCCTCACAGTGGACAGGCGGGGTGAGATGTGCGAAGGAGAAGAAGTCGTAGAACTCCCCCAACTTCGGCGGCGGCCGGATGGCGGCCATGTCGTGCGCCTCCGATATCGGCGGCGCGGCCTCGCCGCCGCCGACGCCATGGGCCCCGGTCGAGGCGGGTGCGGGAGGGGAGGGCGGTGTCGCGGGGCGCCCGTGCTTGGACGACTTGTGCTTGGCGGCGCCGTCCCGGGGCTTGGCGAACGCGGTGGTGCAGGCGAGGATGTCCAGCAGCCGGCGGACGTGCGCCTCCGCCTGCTCCGCCGTCGCGTACTCCTCTGCAAACAAGCCGTTGGGCTCAATTAGAATCGACAGGCCCAATTGGGTGGTGGTTGTGCATTGCTGAGGTATGGGCCTTTACTTGGGACCCAAACCTCCATTTAGAGCCCATGAGATAGCAACTTCTTTTCTTGTTGGAAAGGATGATCGTTAGCACATCTCATGCAAAGTTAATTTCAGACAAATTAAATCAGAAAAAAAATCTTGTGCTTGTAGTATCCATGCATAATTCAGGGTTTTAGAATAATGGGTAATTATATTTATTAATAATCAAATCTGAAGCTAACCAATGATCTCAAGAAATTTAGGTCTCTAAACAGCACTGTCGGACACAAGTAATCAGAACGGCTATCGATGACCTGTACAGTGCACAAACCCAAAATTGCATCACCACACATCATTTGTGTGACTTTGACAGGTGATGCACCCGCAGTCCAGCACCACGTGGAGTATATAGTAATGTCACTGCAGCCTGTCTGGTTGTCTGAACACCTAAACATACCAGTGGAGTTGGGTGTGTTCAGATGTGGGCGTAAAATTTTTAGAAGCACAGTAACTCTTTCGTTTTTATTTGGCAATTAGTGTCCAATCATGGGCTAATTAGGTTCGAAGGATTCGTCTCGTGATTTACAACCAAACTGTGTAATTAGTTATTTTTTATCTATATTTAATACTTTATGCATGCGTCTAAAGATTCGATGTGACGGAGAATCTTGTAAAATTTTTAGAATTTTGAAGCATCTAATCAGGGCCAACCAAAGCACCCACCGCAGATTCCAAGAGGCGTCGCTTTGTCCCCTACTCCCGTACGAGGCAGAATGGGACAAGAACTAGGGCGCCCTTGACCGAGCAAACAACTGCAACTTGCACGCTGAACTTGGCAGAGCACCAGACTAGAGCGCCATTGTTTCGTTGGAATCGTCGTGGCTGGACAGGGACCCTGGTCCCGTTTCCATCTACCTCGCGCATGCATTCTGCATTCATATATTGCCAGTTGGTAGCCTAAACTCACTAACAAATGTTCCACTGGTATCTTGCCTTCCATTGTTGCATGCAATTCTTGGACAAGACACCTCGCTCCTCGCAGTCGTCAGTTCACAGACATGTAAAGCCTCGGTGAGCACACTAGCAATGTAAAGCCTTGTCAGTCAAAAAAGATAACTCCGGTTAGGGGGTGTTTAGATGCAAAAACTTTGGAAATTTGGCTACTGTAGCACTTTCATTTGTATTTGGTAATTAGTGTCCAATTATAGACAAATTTGGCTCAAAAGATTCGTCTCGTGATTTACAACGAAACTGTACAATTAGTTATTTTTTTATCTATATTTAATGCTTCATACATGTGTTCAAAGATTCGATGTGATGAGACGAAAAGTAAAAATTTAGAATTTTGAAGGCATCTAAACAAGGCCTAAGTGGAGGTGCCAAAGCTGGACTTGGCTTGCTATATGGGAGTATCAGTGAGGCGGGTGCAACGCCTGCCCCGCCCTTCCGGCACGTCCAAATGTTACTTGGCACTTGGCGACACCACACGCCGGTCCGCTCCTCGGATTAAACTACACTGACTAAAGCATAAGCACTAGCAGTAGTGTACTGCTCATCTTTTAGAAGTGAGCGTGATGACTGACGACGACGTCTCGGTCAGACATAGGCACACAGCAATCACCTCCCCCGCCCTGCTGGCTGCGGCGCCATTCTAAACCAGACGTTAATAGCAACGCGGATCTGTGAAACACCGTTCCTAATTGGATCTCACCCAAGAAATGATACTACGAGTAAAAGAAAATCCGTGAGAAGCATATGGCGACGACTAGGAGCAGCAGCCTCAGCCAGAGCCCGCGCGACCAACCATACGGCGGCACCCGCGAGTCTCCTCTGCCCCGTCCCACCTCGGAATTTCCCAGACACAGGGAGCGACCGCGCCGGCCACGTAACCACGTTCCGTGGAAATTCTCGCACGCCGCCGTGCGTACGTCCCCTCTCCTGATCTTTCTCACCCGCCGCGGAACGATCCGTGCGGTGACGCGCCACGGAAAGGGACCGCCGCGCGTTGCACTGGCATTTGGCCGTAAAAAGCATGGGGCGCACCGGTGCGGAATGAATAGGGTTGGTCGGGCCGCCGCACCAACGCAGCCGCCCGCCGCCCCAACCACCGGTCGACAGGGCAGGAGCAGGACCGGAAACCAGCAGCGGCAGAGACTCCCTGCCGTCCGGAGCTGCCAGTCTTCCAGTGCCCGAGAGAGGCAGACGTCAGGGGCACCGGGCAACATGGCACGATCGATGGTGCCCGCGGCACTTGATATGAGCCCGGAACGGAACCGGGCGCACTGAGCAGGGAGGCTAGGCTAGGCTAGCATAGCTAGTTGTCTCGCTGTCCACCATTGACTGACGGGAAGAGATGGAATGAACACGCGTGCGCGAGCCGTCCGTCCAAGTGAAGTGGACACGCTGTCCAAGTTAGCTCGCACGCACCCAACGCCCCACGCTCGACCCGTCCACCGCTGGGTTTGGAACGCCATTTACAAATGCGCGTCGTATGGCATCGGGACAAATTCGCGGTTTTTCAGCCGTCCGTCCATGCGCCTCTCCCGCCGTGTGCATGGGTGGACCATCTGTTCTGATCGGCCGGTAGCAATTAGCAAACCATGTTCTACCACTACGCGGGCGATCGAACGTGCTGCCATTACGACCACCCTCGTGCTGGGTCCGACCGCCTGACTTGGCCTGTACGTCGTAGAACAGACCAACAGCTGTGCGCGTGTACTTGCCTGGGACACAGCCAAGTGCGCCGTCCGTCCGTTCTGCCCTCCGATCCATCCGCCAAGTTGTTTCGTGTACTAGAACGACACTCCGGTGGACCTCTACGATACGATACCCCCAGCTACCAGCTCGCTCGCGTTCGGACAATGCAAGGAAGGCTGGAGCTGGAGCGCAGGCTGATGATTGGTGTGAACGAACCTCTCTCCTTCCCTGGCTCCCTCCCAGACCCCAGTACTGTATGTATGAAGCCAAATGCATGGTGCATACTCGCAGCGGCAAAAGAGAGAACGGAGAAAAGGAGAAACATCGGTGGTGCGTGGTACGTAGCGTGCGGATTCTGTCACCACCTACCTTCGACGATCCGGAGCGTGCAGGGCTTGAGCGCCACAATCTCCACGCCGTCCTCGAGCCGGTGCCCGCGCGCCTGCAATGCAACACAGACAATGCGAGACCACCATCATTCAGTCAGCTCACTCAGTTTTCAGCCGTTGCTGCTTATCTTATCAGTATTCTTTTTTTTTCCCTTGAATACGCAAACATTGTAATTAAGAAGAAGAGTTTAACCATATAAACGACAGGCTTCTGATGAGCGCCCTAGGTGGTCTTACACCTCTCGACCTTCCTAGCGCCCTAGGTGGTATTCTTTTATCCAGGTGAATTTTACCAGGGACTACCAACCCCAGGTAAACGAATGGATATGAATTTTTGCGGGAGCTGTGTGCCGTGCCTGGGGTTGAATCTGGAGAAGGTACTAGCACTTTTTTCCCCTCTGGTCTGAAAATGAAGGTGTGCTAGTAGTACTTGGCGGTTACAGAGAGAGTGAGCGAGAGGCGAACATTACCACATGGGAGAGTGAATAGCTTGTCAGGTGACACGTTTCCACGTTCGACCCCAGCAGCTTCCGCACGTCCAGCACACGGTCCGTGGATATCCCCTACAAAAATCAGTACACCATGAACAAACACACGCGGAGACGGACAGACTCATGTCTCTGATAAATCAAGTACACAACACTCTTGGTCGTGTGTGTTTCTCATCAGTGCAACACAATGTATTACTATATATATGGGTGTGCAAACTGATGCAAAGTGTGTTCAGCTCGCGGTGGCACCCTGTGCTTTCTCAAAGAGATGTCTGAGGCACTGTCCATGTTTCTCTCCCCCCCCCCCCCCCCCCCTCTGTTGTCCTGCCCCTGTTCTTTTTTAAAATTTTCAAGTGGCTTTATGTGTGCGCTGAATCTAAGTGTGGGAGAAGGAAGGCAGCTGATGATGGAGTGGAGCCGAGCCGGCCGGGCGCACATACCTTGAGTGTCACCAGGGATTCGTAGGGGGTGACAACCGTGACGTCCACCACGCTGGGCACCACTGCAGAGGACAAGAAACAAACCAAAGCCTTTATCAACCAGTGTTCTGTCTAGGTGAGAGCACGAGAGCAGCAGTGTCTCCCAACAGCAACCGCGCGCGCAATTCACTGCGCTCTTGCGAACCGCATGACCCAACCGCAGGGCCGGGGAACGTTGCACTCACAAGTCCACAACAGAAAATAAAGAGCTGGCTCCTAGTAGTACTAGCTGCTTAATACTAACCCTCCTATGTACTAACTGAATTCTGAATATATGTGAAGGAGCTAGCAAGGACAAGGAGTAGTAGTCATGGCAAGAACACCAAGCTCCAAGGAAAAAGACAGGGTCGTCGTTCATCGGAGACGAACGGAACCCCCTGGTTCAGTAGGGAGGAAACCAGCGAATAAAGAAGAAAGGACAGGACTCGCGGCAATCTTCTCTTTAGCTTTTCTTTTCATTCACATGCAAAGGAGCGAAAACTAGAATCATGCAAGTGCTACTGCGATGCTCGTCAATGTTGTCATCAAGAACGCTCTGCGCTGTGTTGATGGCAAGGGCTCGCGACGCCGCGGCATGCGCATACATAGAACGGAGAAGGAGCAAACGCTTCGCCAGACTGAGGAGGACTGCACGAGCGCAGATATGGATATACCTTTCTCTTCCTTCTTCCTCTTGTCGCCTTTGGCGCCGCCGCCCCTGCCCTTGCCGCGGCCGGCCTTGGGGGCCATTGGCTGGCTGGCTGCCTGCTGCAAGCAGCGACGTACGACGATGGCCTTGAAGGGTTAAGCCGCCGTAGCGAAGCAGATGAAGGAGGAGGAGGAGGAGGCGAGGCGAGAAGAGAAGCCGAGAAGGACTGAGGAGGGACGGGGGGCGCGCGAGGGAGGAGAGGATATAGGATGTGAGGCCGGCGTGGGATCTCCCATCAGACCCACGGATTTCAGCGCCATCCTGGCCTCTCGTTCCGGCGCGCCGGTAGCGTCCGATGCGAGGGCCCACGTTGCCAGCCACCGCGAGGAGGCTGCACGGGACGCTTTTTGTGTCGTGGCCTCATCGACGGCTGAGGGGTGGTTTGATCCCCTCGCGGCCTCGTATCGCATGTGCACGGCACAGTGCGTGCGTACAATTCCAAAACACAGCTGAAACGGAGACGGAAAGAGGCAGGAGACGTGAGCGCGACATCTCACGTCCGCGTCGAGGCAACAAGCTCGCCCCGAAGGCGGGATGCTCGCGACGAACACGTACCAGTTGTACTGTACTGGAGCTGGACGACAGCTCGCTCCGCTCCGCGACCAACTCGTGCACGTAAACGAGGCGGCGGGGCATGCAACTCGACTCGACGGACGGCCAGGGGGAGTTTGGAAGGGCAAGGACAAATTCAAGCGGGCGGGCAAGGGCACAGGCACAGCTGTGTTTGTGTGTGTGGCCGCGAGGTGGAGAAGAGACGGAACGCGAGAGGGCCGGACGGTGGACGGGTGGCGCGAGGCTGGTGCGGGCGGGCGTGCGGCCAGATGGTTGGCTGGGCCGGGGTCGCGCTCGCGGCTCGGCACGGCCAGGGCCAGGGCAGGCCGCCAGGGGCCGGAGCCGTTTTATTGGGCGTCCCGTTGGCCGCAACGAGGAGCCAGTTTTTTTTTACGCCAGCCTCCCTCGCCTCGCCTTGCCCATGCGGCCATGCCTTGCCAGGGTTTGTTTGTCGTGTCGTGTGCTAGCTGCACTGTACGCACGCGCTGCCCTGCCTCGCCCGTGGCCCGTGGGCGTGGGGCATGTGTACGTACGTCTGGCGCGGCAACTAGGGCGTGCTCACTGGCGATTCCGTGCACGACAAAGGTGCGGCCAATTCTTTCTCCTAGCTTGCCGCAGCGCCAATCGAGCTAGCAGCACCACTGCACCACCTTCTCTCCGTCGTCTCCGGTCAATGGGGACGGACGGCAACCGGCATTGGGGGCGTGGTGGAGCTGAGTACATAGAAATATTCGGTGAACGAAGCCTCGATTATGAGCTTCGAGATCGCCGACGGATACTTATCTAGGCGGCCACATGATTAGGACGTGGACGGCCGGCGGCGGCACACACACGTGAGCTCACTGCTCTTGCTACTGTAGTGGCACACTCCTATATCATCTTAGCATTTTCACTGGTATAAACCGAGAAGTTTACACTTTGTTTCCCTCTGCAAACACCAGGATATTTGCACTTTCTTTCTTTCTTTCTTTTTGAGAGAGAGAGAGAGGGGGGGGGGGGGGGCAGATATTTTCGCCTTCTCTTGTGTGGACAATGTGCGTCAATAGTGATGCCATGTGCATCGGTGCTGCTTCGTTATTTTTTGTACTACTAATAACTAAGTAGCATAGCCGATCGCAGAGTGGGCACTTTATATTCTATTTTTTTATTCCGGTAATTTATATTCTGTTGCCAAACATAACAAGTGCTCGCACAAGGGAACAACGCATTGGATCCTCCCAAGTTCCAATTAAAAGACCCTAGATTTTGTTACAAAAAGACTCACTACTACACCAGCTCAAACCAACTAGGAGCAGCTTCCAAAGGGTAAGGGGTGACACATGAGCCTGTTTGTTTATTACTGTACTGCTCCAGATAATTAAGAACCGTGTCGAGGGAGACTATTGCCAGTGCGCATCGCAAGCATTGTATTGTATGATTGTGGACCGTAACTTTGGCGCCAGCCGAGCCAGTTGGGGTAGATGCCAACGAGGAAGCGTCCAGCAGATCGATGCCCACAGTCTGTTCTGTTCATGTACCAGTACGTACCACAATGATCATGGGTCACACAGACATGGACGCATGGCATGAGCTAAATCACGTGTTGGGAATAATTTGGCATTGCGTCGGCAATTTGCACGGCTCCTTGTGGAGTATTGGGAAGAAAAAAAACAAGAGAAAAGGTTTTTTTGTGAACGGTGCTTCTTGTTCGCTTCGCTGAAAAGTCGAGGCTAAAAGTACTGTTCGCTGATTTGATGTGAGAGAAAAATACTGTTGGTTCGCTGAAAAAATACGGCTCATAAGACAAATGAACATGGCTCTGTGCACGCAACGTACTGTTGGCATCTGTATCACCTATTTTTTTTATTAAAAAAAGAGTCAGGAGGGGCCAGGGCCCCTGCGGTGTGTGTAATACAAAAGGTAAAAGTTCTTAACTTATTTTTTGAAAGTTCAAAGTTCTTACTACTTATCAGCTTTTGTGACGTCCTAGAAACAAAACCTCGCGAATAGCCTCGCAGGTAAGGCAAGAGATCCTAGAATATTTTTTTTTAAAATTGGTCCTAGAATATAATAATAAGAAGAAGCAAGAGATCTGCAGCTTTGTACTTCCCAGTATCAAGAGATCCTGGAATATAAACAGAAGCTGATACTGGAATATAAAAAGCTAGAGAAAAGGTTCTTTATTTATGTGCGCAAGCAAGCGACGTACTGTTACTTGCAGCCCGTTATATTTTGAGATGCCAAATCTGAATCACATCAGTATCAGCTATTTTTTTTTAAAAAAAAAGTCAGGAGGGCCAGGCCTCTACTGAAATATTCCCAATCTCTCAAAATAAGTGCAGTTCTCCTTTTTCCAAGAAAGCGCTTTTAACTTTAACTAAATATATAAAAGAAATATTAATATTTATAGTACATAATATAGAGATATAAATGTTCTTAATAATTTCTACAAATCTAGCCAAACTTGAGAAAGTTTGAGCTGCACGAATATTATCGCGGCACGTATTTTGGAACCGATGGAGCAAACAAAAGGTAAAAAGTTCTTACTCACTCCGTCCCATTGAAAGTGTCGTTGGAAAAGCGTGTCCCTCTCACAAACACGTTTCCCGGGCGACACTTTCAATGGGACGGAGGGAGTACTTCAGTACTTCCTCCATCCCAAAAGAATACAATTTTAGAACAGTGTCATGTTTTAGTACCAATTATAAATAAAAAATATAAATATTTATAATATCAAATAAATATCATTAGATTTATTACTAAATGTATTTTAATAATAAATTAATTTGAAGCCGTAAATGTAGATACTATTTACTAGAAATTTGGTCAAATGTGAAATACTTTAACTAGCATTCAACCCATAGACCATAGTTACATCCTTTCAGAACAGAGGTTATCAGCTTTTGTGACATGCTAGAAACAGAAGCTAGTCCGTTTCAAAAAAAAAAAATAAAAGCCAAGCCTCGCCAGGTAAAGCAAGAGATCCTACAGCTTTGTACTTCGCCCGTTCGGCTGTTCACCCAATAGTGAATAGTTTTTACTTTCTCCCAGAAACATCTTGCCACCGTACACTGCCAAAGCTTCGTGTCTGCTGACTGTCAAAGCGTTGCATCAGCTGTGATGTCTTGTGACGTGCCATGCCAACAGCAACAGAGGAGCCCGCATTTTTTTAGTGCGGAGACGCGTGCCCCGTGCCCGCCCTTGTGCCTTGGCGCGGGCCGCGGGGCGGGAGGAGCAAGGGAAGCAGGATGCCCGCGGAGGCGGAGCCCTGAGCGTTTTGTCCCGGGTGATGGCGTCAAAAGCTCCAAACGAATCCGCCGAAGAAGGAAACTCTGGGATGCTCGTGCGCCTCCTGTCCGGGTCTGAAAGCCTCCGTCCAGCTCCAAATGGGAGAATCTTTCGTGCGCTTTGGGCTATGGCTGCGATGTCTTTCATATGCTGGTTGATTAGGAAATGGTGTTTGGCTGCTTAGCGAGTCCGTGTCCCTCCGTTGACCGGAGTTCCTCGGAGAGAACTACTAGTCTATTGCATGTTGCAGCCGCCATATGTCAGGAACTGATGGGATGGGACACCCAGGTTTTGGCCTTTTATTAGGAATCTTTGGTTTGTGCGACGAGGCACGCATGCTGCGCTAAGAGATAGGACGAATTGGATGCCTGCTACGTACAGTACAATGGTTCGCGTGTGATTTGTGTGCTTTTCGTGTATTTTCTGATCTACTCCGTATTTGTAATTGCGGTAGAGAAGTTGGAGCAAGGGAACCTGACCGACCCCCTTTCAGACTTCCCATTTGATTTGACGTTGCATGAAAATATGAAATTCTGGCACCAAGATATGTACTTTCATTTTTAGCCAATCTCTCAGATGGGCACTACCGCACTATATCAGAAATCTCAAGCGACTGTCTTTTTGTTCCTTCCCTTTCTAACGACAGTACTCACACGCTGCATGTGAAACGCAAGTGTGTACGTCATTTTCCTCCGACGTCACAATCTGACAGCAGAGTTCGCATGCGTCGTCCCAACATACAGTTGCGGAAAGCAACTCCAGAGTCCAGTCGAAGCATCTTTCGACAAAATGCAGTGCACGACAGCACGACCATGGAGCGTCTGCGTACGTTAAACCATGGTGAGCTTGATGGGAGCAACCATCCGTGATTGTGATTGCGTCAACTGCTAATTTTGTTTCACCTAGAATCCTGATTTACACATTTTTCTACTTTGGATATGGCGTTACAATGTGAATACAGACAAACCATTGCGATGTGCCGACTACATTAACAGACCTCGAGCTCAACCGATCGAAACATAACAGCTGCATGTATATATGTGCAACGGATCAATTTGCACCTGAAAAAGCCGCATGTATATGTGCAACGGATCAATTTGCACCTGAAAGTTTACAAACGCTCAACCAAGCAGGTCTCGAGGTCGAGCCAGAACTATCAAACCATGAACAGCAGCCAGCCCCGCCCCCAAAAAATAGACGTGCACCCATGCGTGCACACTTACTGGGCTTATCTGAACCTTAAGCTGTCCGCTTCTCGCGAATCACGCATGATTGGTTGTGGCGACCACTTCAGATGCAAGTTCAGCTTCCCACTCTTTGCTCCCTCCAGGTTGAAGCTTTCCTTGTACTCTTCTTCCAGCAAAACTTTTGTCAAGGTCAGGATGCACCGCCCCATGTAATCCTACAGAAAGCATATTGGACGGTTACCTTACATTTGCAGTAGACAAACTACTCCGCTGGTAAGAATATGAAAGCTCCAGTTGAACTTACTCTACGAAAAGTGTCATGGTCATATACTTCGAGCATAAGCATGTCATGTAAGCCATCTTCAACGACAAAATCAAAAGTCTGATTCCATACTGGGTTCAAGCTTTCGTTCACAACCTGTGGTCAGTCACATCATAGGGGCAGTTAAAGACTTGCTTTTTCCAAGCATTTTCTGACCATAGCACTATTATGGTTCTCTACTGATCCAATTATAAATAGAATTAAACACAATATTCAGCTAACCAAAGTACCAAACTGATGCCAACTTTGTGAGTCCATAAAAAAAATTAACTAATCATGTTTAGACATAGCAGTTCAATACGACTCGGAGATATGTACACATCACTAAGTAATTTGCATTTGATGAAGAAATTACCCTTGTCTTGTACTTTGTCTTTGTCTTCTTGAGAGAAAGTACTACATATGGGTCAGATTTTCCATTCATATCCATCGCAGGAAGATCCTCCCCAGATATCACTGTTACTGAAAGAACTCCTCGTATGATAATTTCTCTTTTCTTTCTAGAAGACAGCCTATCAAAACTAGAGCCCCCTGATCCATTTTCCATGCTTGTCATTGTTCTCTCCAATGAAGTCATCGAAAACTGTTGGCTGAAAGGATTTGGTGACTCTTCCTTCATGTCAAATGGACAGTAGAGCAGCTCAAGGTGCACCTGTTTTAATCATGTATGCCACGAGGAAAATATTATGTACCTCTATGACAACACCCCTGATGGATGATAGCAAGGCATGGTAAAGCTTGTTCCTCAAAAAGAAAAAGAAATAAGACAATTTTCTAGGGTCAGGGAAAGGAAAAGTGAGCAGGGCTGCTTTCATGAAAATCAGGCTCACCTGACCGCGATCTTTCCTGTCCCTTTGAATCTCCAGATCTTTTACAAGTTTTAACCAGACATCCTTCACTTTGCCAGGTTGTAGATCCTTCAGCCTGACTTGAGCACAGCCAATCAATTCAGATTCTTGAATGCCATCATCATCATAAATCTTCACGGTTACACACTGAGTATCAGCATCTTCAACAGTAAACTCAAAGTGTTCATTCCAGATAGGGTTCAGATCATTGTTCTGTAAAGTAGTTGAATAAAGCGGTTAGAAATAACTCCAAAAGACAGCTCACAAACAAGCAACTAAACTTACAATTGTTTTACTTCTCTTCATTTTGTCTGGTAATGGGCGCACATATACAATGGCAAAAGGATCCGATTTTCCTATCAGATCTTTGTTTGTCAAATCTCTTGCCTGCACAAGCTTGACTTCCAAGGTACCAACAGGCTTCAGTTCCAGATCACTGTATATATAATCAGTTATGATCTTTCCTATGTGATTTAACAATACAGGCTAGAATGACATTAGTATCCACGAATCAGATTACCTGTAATCCCCAGGTATAATAGGAATGACTATCCTTACTGGCCATGTAATTGAATCTTCAATAGCATTTTTTATAGTGTCCTGCACAAAAGGATAATTACACCATCTCAAGTATAGGGAACACGACACCCAATTATCTGCTACAAATATTAATGTATTGACAAACCTCAAGAGCATCTGAAATTCCAGGTACAGAAGAAATTTCGCCACCAATGACCTTCAGTCTGAAATCCAGCTTTTTCTGACATGCCACACGATTTGAGAAAAATAAATGAGATTAAGGCAACACATGTCAGAAAAAATAGAGAAAAAAGGGAGAAAAGAAACCTTCTGTCGTAGAGAAAAGCAAACAGCTCCAAAGCAAGGTAGCTCTTCAACTAGTGGTTTGAAAATCAAGCGGAAAACTCCTGTAAAGCCAATGTCCTTCACCTATATGGCAAGACCACTCACACAGATTATGGTGCATCCACTTTCAAATTTTGACATGGACATCACTCTATTCGTGATACCATATACAAATGTGGGAAAAAAAACCATTATGAGTAAACCAGAGAACAGCTGTGATGTAAATTTCATCTTTCTTAGCACAAGCACATGAAGACCAACAAATTATTCCAACTGGATACCCATAATGGTCAACTGTGTGAGGTAGGCATAACTCATGCATTTAATGCATCCTCATATGGTGGCATTTATATTAAAGGACCAGGGCATAGCCGTGAAATATCTCACCTGTATTGGAAGCGCGACACCAAGTCTAGTTTTTACAGCAAGTATGATACTTGGATTGGCATCCCAATTCATCTCTAGCTCCATGACAATACCTGATTCCTTAGTATTCTCAATGATGGAAATACCTGCACCAAAATCAGCAGAACTTGCAGGTTAGCAACATACCAGGTAATGAGGAACTTACACCACATCTTTGATGAGGCTAGATAGAAATTGAAAATCAAATAACACAAACCACGAAATTGAAGACTGCTGCAAATTCACCATAACGCAACATATTATTTCTATATACTTTTGCATTATAAAATGAACGGGTTGCAGAAGTAACCATACACTATAACAAGGGCACTCGACTGTCCCTTTATCGTAGGTTCCAGTCCAGTTTATTGACGGCATATTATACATCTAAAAGAACTAAAGGGGTATTCACACAATGGACCATCAAACCCTTCTGATTCTTGTTTTATTTCAAAGACTTCAGCAATCACTAACTAGAGTATAAATGCAATAGCTTGATCTGTTGTGTCTTGTTTGAATGCACTTTTGTTCAAAGCAAAGAAAATCGAATTCATGAACTTTTATAGGATAACAGTTCTGTAACAACTAAACAGTTAAATTTAGGGCGTCCAAAAATGAAGCCTGCTACGTAGCCACTAGCCAGCTCAATTGGACGCAAGAGAAAGTAAGAAATACTATTTTATACTCTCTTCTCATTATTACCCAGCATCTATCTCTTCTCTCATAAACATTCTTCTCTCCACAATCTAAGTGAAATAGCCTAGCTATTTGTTCATCGCTACTCGCTAGCAAGCATTCTCTCTCATGTTCTTCACTCTTCCACATCAGACTTATCTACTATGTAGCTAGCCTTTGGACACACCCTAGTGTCATGGGCAAAAGCACCATCAGTGATGGTGGTGGAGTCATGGGTGCATGACTCATGCACCAGGGTTGAAATCCTGGTGTGCACCTAACTAGATGTTTGTCAAGTTTAATGGATGTATGCATCCCTAATTGTGAAGTTATACTTTTGTAATCCAAAAAACTGGGGAATATACAGTAGTAATTGCCATCAGATAAAAGTATACACAGTACTGTCCTATGTGGACTTCTATAACATGAGGTGCAGTCCTATGTGGCATAGTCTCAAATTAAAAATCTCACACTTTGGTTCGATCATATAGAAGTAAATCAAATACAAGTATGACAGTGATGGAAAATGCTTGGGCTACCTTATGGAAATCAATGAAGGGAGGAGTTTGAACTTTGAAGAAACCTACCGGTAAACTGTGGTGCAACAGTACCAAGAGTGAGTTTTGAGAACTTCAGGGATGCTAGGATTATTGGCCTATATTGTTCAAGAACAGGCTCTACAGAGGTTTTGATCAGTTCTGATGCCGCCTGCAATGATGAATGTCAAATAAAAAAATGCGTAAACAATAAGATTGTACATAATGGAAGTCAAGTCAAACAGAGATCAAGTTGAGTCCAAGATTTGAAGTTCTGTTGCAAGAAAGCGTACCTTATCTACAAACGGCCAAATCTTTGTCAGCTCCTGATTAAGCCATTTTAACTGCAATATCGCATCGTCAACATACATGCATCAACATATAGTGCAGAAGAATTAGAACTAACTAAGGACAGCCAAATACCTTTTGCTGCGATGAGAAAACAACCCAGGAAGGGTATAGATCAGCGGGGAGTAACTTTCGCGAATCCTCAATCGTCATTTTTGAGAAACTAGCAATGGTAGCAGCCTGTGTCAAAAAAGAGAAGACCATTCTTACTATCAGGAATGGCTGCAATCCGGACAAAAGACCCACAAAGTGGACCAATCCATGTTCGAGATATATACAGAATCAACAGTATGGATGGAAATTAGTGAGATGCAAACCATGAGAAGATCAGGACAGACCACAGGCCTAGGGCAAAAGGTAGGCTAACTGTTGCATGTGGTTCAGTGGTTGTCGACTTATTATATGCAAACTTGCGCAATGAGAGGGTGTGACCACGAACAACGAGCTTGCACATGCTATCAGTCATGGAAACAAGCACCGAAACAAGCAAATGGCCTGCAGTCCAACATTGCAGTACGTAAACCAAACACCTTGCTTCGTGCTATCTCCTGCTTAGGATTCAAGGATTCCTACCCCTCAAGTAATTGAACTCCCATCGCAACAAGGCGTCAGAGCATCTCTGTACATAGTGTGCCCAAAAGGGAAAGGGGCCTTTCCGGCGCACCAGCAAGGCCAAATCTACTATCCGAAACCAGTGGAAAAGCATGCCAACAGTGGAGCCCAACGCCCCCCAACCTAACCAAGGGAAGGGAAGGGAAGGCAAGCGGTTCGTCTTCGCTTCATACGCAAGGTGATTTCTTAAGAGCTACTACCACGAATCCATATTCCTATCGCAAGCAGCACGCGTCGATTATATTCGAGGAATCGAGGACGGAGCCGGCCGAGGTCGGGGGGTGCGAAACGCGTACGTACCAGCTTTCGGCGACGGGCGGCGCGCGAGTTCTCGCAGCGAGCGAAGCCGACGATGATGGCTACTCCCACCGCGACCCCCAATACCAGCCCCACCCAGAACCCCATCCCGCTCCTCCTCCTCCTCCTCCTCCTCCTCCTCCTCCGCGCAACAACTCAGCGACACCGCCGCCCTCCCGCCTCCGCTAGCCGACGGGCGCGCATCCGGGGGCTGGCTTGCCGCGGAGTCGGAGATGGCGAGGAAGCAGCAGGGCTATCGAGCTGGAGGTGCAGGGCGTCGGAGCCGGGCAGGGGCAAATGCCGGCGCGCGACGGCAGCGGGGTACGGTCGGCTGGATAATTCGCTGGTCGCGTACGAGTTTGAAAACACAGGGGAGCGGAAATGCGGAGACGGCAGACGACAGACAAGGGAACGGACATCGTGAGGGGCGTCAGCCAGACCAACGGAGGAAAGAGAAACACAAGTGTCGAGTGCCCGTTTCGTTTCGGTTGGCTTTCTGGTCAGATGGTGACGTTGGGGGAGGCGCTACCGGCGTCGGGGTGAAGGGCCGGCGTTGGACTGGCGGACAGGTGGGGTAGAGATGTTGTGGGGTCCGCAGGAGAATGAGTGGTTTGGGTGGGTTTCTGGTGGACGGTGATGATCTGTCGGGGTGGACCCTTTTTATTCTGGGAACGTGCGATGGGTTGGAAAAGGTGCCGAATCGAATCGCATTCGAGGCTTCTGTTAGCACCGCTGCTGCATGCCTGCATCCAGCCCGTCAGGTGCTCAGGAGCAAGGCCCAAGAAGGAGTGCCCGAAGCCGCAGCCCCAACACGATGTTGATAGGTGAAGAGTGGGCGTGAGTGTGGGCGCTAGCGCCTGAGTGCGCGAGTCCGGGCAGGGTTTTTTTTTACCGACCGGTCACCTTAAACCGCCGGCCTCCGGTTCCGGTTTACCGGTCTGGTTTACCGGTAACCGGTCGAATTTGAATTTGAATTCAAACGCGCCTTCGGTTCGGTTTGTGACCGGTTTACCGGGCGGTTTGAGCGGTTTACCACTCGGTTTAAGAGGTAACCGCTGCAAACCGTTTGGAATTTTCTTTTTTCTTTGCTCGTGGCGGTTTGTAGCGGTTTGTGCCCGGCTTACCGAGCGGTTTGTAGCGGTTACCGCGTTTTGTGCCCGTGGCGGCCTAATGGACCTCATGGGCCTTAACGGGCCGGGACCGGGATTTTTCTTTTTCTTTTTTTTCAAACTTCTATACGTATAAATAAATACTAAACGAACTCGAATTTGAAAAAATTTTACACCATTGGCTTCTATAAATCATGAACTATTTTTAGGAATTTTTTCAGCATTTTTTTTTTCAAATTTTAAATTTGAATTTGGGAATACCTAACCGGACCGGACCGTAACCGGTCCGGCCCGGTTAGCCCGGTAACCGCGGTAAACCGCGGTTTACCGACCGGTTTTTTTAACCCTGAGTCCGGGCGCTAGCCTATAAGAGAGTATATCAGAAAGACATCGGAGAGAAGAGGGGTATGGAAGAGAGTATGAACCCAACTCTTCCTTGCTAAGCACTCATGGTCGATCCATCCTGATTCTTCCGCGTGCTGTTCGTCCTTCCCATCCCCAAATTCTCCATCCCTTCCTTAATTGCTTCCTTCCCCAAACTCTGATGCCGCTAACAGCTTCCCCGGTCAAAAATTTAAATGAAAACAATATTATAAAAAAAATATTCTGCGTAATAAGATAACCCTCGCGTAGAATAAATGAGAGCTCGCTCAGATTACTCAGCTACCGTTAATTCACTGTCACGTCTTCCATTTCTGCTTTCTAATCACTGTCTCTTCACCACCGTTTCAAAATAAAAAAACGTGCGAGTAATCTTTTGTTCTTTGAGTCTTCACGACGTCTTACATTGTATACGGGTAACAGTTTAATCGGCATTCGGAAAAACACACAACACAATAACAACTCATAAAAAGAAAATAATATATTTAGTTTTGTATGTACTTATCTCATTCAAACTACTAAGTATTCACCGATTGTCTTCGTATTTTACGATATATACTTTGAGTGGATGGTGCATCTACCTAGTGAAACTCTGGGTTAATCATTCACATGGCGAAATCCTTCCCCTACCCAACGGGAACTCAGGACACTATGCTTATCTCCTAAGCTTGAGAGCTTATGTCCAATCAAGACGTATATTTTGATCCAAGGCGTGGTGCTTCAAGATTTGATCGATCTAATCCGAGAATGACGACCACTTGGTAGACCTCTTGGGCTAATTGTTGGCTCAACGTCAGAAAACTACTTAGTGCACTTCGTGAAAGACTACTACCGACCTCCAAATCACTCTGGAATCACTAAACTACTCAAAAGTCCAAGTAGAAGACCCTCCACTTGACTTTACAAGTCGACGAAGGTTCGAGGCTACATCCACTAGATATGTTTCTTTTGCACCTAGGGATCAAAAAAACTATGATTAAATCTCTATTTGGTTCTCCAAATCGCACGGAGGACAGGGGAGGGGATTACTGATGAGTACATAGGGCATGGGTATCCTCATCGGTGCTAGGGTGGGCTTGACTGACTGGCCAGAGAAAGATTCTCCATAGAATACCTCATCTTCTTGGTGGACAATGCATGAGTAGATATACATGAAAATTGTAACTAAATAGGAAACATATTTGTAAGTCGATCAATATGATTCTCTATAACCCAACCCTGGACTATATAAGATGGGGTAGGAAGGTTCTGGTCCTCATCTGAGCATCCTAGCATCACCTAGCAATCTCAGCGCATACCAGCATATCACACACAAGAATCTAAACATCGCTGAAGACTAGAGAGCGCTCTCTGCCTCCATCACTATGAATTTGTCTCGTATGTTATCCTCCAATTAAATAGCTCGCTATAGCTTTCTCATAAAGTGCAGCACTACGATATTTAAGGTACAGCCATCCATGCCCCAAAAATCAAAGCGGTATTAAATTAATAAAATATTAAACCCCGTCTTTGAGCTTTATCAATCCGACAGCTTGCATATCTCCACCATTTTGAGAAGCAACGTGCCTTGGAGCAACGTGCCTAGACCAACTGGTGCTAACAAATTGTGCCAAAATTGCCAAGTTAGGACATGCTGGACATTCTCTTGGTCACACAGAAAACATTGCTCATGATGAGGAAGACCTCTTTGGGCTAAACGATCCGCTGTCCAGCATTTGTTTCGAAATTGCCAGCCACAAAAGCACTTTGCATATAGCCGGGGGCCAAGATTTCCACAATCACCTCCGCTCGAAGGTAATTGAGCCACAAAAGGAAGCCATGTACGTGGATTTGGATGAAAAGGACCCCCTGATCTCTTGCCTCCAGAAGTGTCGATCATTTTCTTAAGATAAGGCACCTTTCCAAGTGCATCCCATGGTTGCAAATATTGAGTCAATCCTTCCAATGAGAGGCCACCTTGAATATCTCCCCACCCATTTACGGTCACCAAGGGCTTGCGTCACTGTCCAGATTATTATTGATATATCTCTTTGGCACGCAAGCCACCACTGCCGGTCGGTGTAAAAGCAACCATGAAGCAACTATGTAACCAGCGAGTTTAGGCCAACCTCAACGGGGTTTCATATAGTTTCATGGGCATTAAATATGCTGACATGACACTGTCAATGTTTTCCTAAACGCTAAACAGGAAACAGTCGGTCATCCTTCATTTAGCGTTTAGACCGTTTAAACGGTCTAAATGGTTTTGTACAATAACAATAAAATATACATATTTATGTAGGTAAAAATAAAATTTGTTAGAACCCATACATATTTACACATGTAAAAATCAAATATTCTACCAAATAATCTTGTTGGAAGAAATCTAAATCCCACAACACTTCATATAATTACAATGTTAATTAGTTTCATGTTGATTGTGATAGACGTAGTCCTTTAATTCACTTAATTATTGATTAAATGGTTGCTTAGCTCGTTTAATCACGTTTAATCTGATTTTGTTTAGACCGTTTAGACGGGATTGAACGGTTTAAACGGGTTTAAACGGCCCAGCCATTTAATTCACCGTTGAGGGCCTAAACAACACGGCTGACTTCTGTTTACCATTTAAATTGTGTTTAAACGGACTAAACGGCCGTTTAGACGAACAGTGACACTGTATTGATGAAGAGAGAGAGTTTTATGGGAGCAGAGAGAGTTTTATGGGGATGAAACTCTTTTGCTCTGTTTTCAAAAAATGGTTGTATTGAAAATTGGACCGTGAAATCTTCACTGAGACTGGCCTTACCAGAACAAAGTGTGGTGTCTATGCCACTTGCAACTTGAGTGAAATGACAAACATTGGAATGTCACAAGTCCAAAGCGTCGTCGGTCTTCATTGGTTTTACCCAACTAGAGCCATCATATCCCAACTATAATACTCAGGACGTGTTTAGTTCAGGGGCTGTAAAGTTTTTAAGGGTATTGTAGCACATGTATAACTATACCAATTAGTATCTAATCATGGACTAATTAGGCTTAAAAAAATTTATATCGCAAAATACATGCAAACTATGTAATTAGTTATTTTTTTAATCTATATTTAATGCTCTATGCATGTCTCCAAATATTCGATGGAATGAGGTGTAAAGTTTTTAGGTGAAAACTAAACACCCCCCACCCAGTCCATAATTTGTAAATTGGCGATCCCAAGACCTCCAGTCCTCCAAGGTCAATTATTGGCCGAGCCACATTTTCCCATGCTACCAAACAACAGTCATCATTAACCTCCTTCCTTTCCATAAAAAGGATCTCCTAATTTTATCGATGGTCTTGAGTCTTGACCATTAGCATTTAGATCCAATGAATACAACTCAGAAGCTGAACCATCAGTTTCAGGCTTTCAGCTTGTTGTAACACAATGTAAGCAATATTGCAAAAAGAAGCTATGAAACAAAGCTGAGGAAATACATTGTATTTATCACATCATATGCAGAGATATGAGCAACTGTTTTGAATAGTAGCCTATGAGAATGAAAGATGGAATTTGCACTGATGGGCCTAACAATGGATGCACCTAGACCCTACAAATAGCATTTGTTGTCAAAGGTTAGCTAAAGTATTTATGATGAATTTACAGTGACATATTCCTCTTCTTCGTGGGAAAAGAACTTGTTAGCATTTAGAAGCCATGTTCCATCCTCTTGTTAGCATTTACAACGAAATTATTTTCCTGAAGTAAGGTCCACTAGTATTCAGGTTGAGTTATTCTCTGCAAAATACATGATTCCTCGCTCGATGAGATTTTTTGGAGTAAAACAATACAATGGCGATTGGATGATCCTTCTGTGACCTCCCCAAATCATCAGTCACCAGCTAGCTTCAAAATATGTTGGTGACTTTCACCTTGCCAAGTCGCACCTTCTTCCATCTGCTCTTAAAGAGGAAAGGATGAAGGCCCAATATATGTTCAGGCATGAAATCGTGCCTCGTTAGTATGCCGACAACAGGCGCCCTCTGCATTTAATGAAATTAACAGCCAAAATGTTATCAGTGACCACTATCAGAAGTATTTGTCATTTCTAATCAGACTTATGTACTATAATATAAAGAAAATGGCACTGGAAAGAAATACAAATGCAACTGGTGTGATCCGTGCTGTCTCACAACATATGATTAACAACACTTGATGCTAATAGGTGGCCCAAGGTTGTAACCAAGGAGCTAAGGCTTGTCCAGACAAGCATGAAGGAAATACACATAGCAACAATAAAGTAACCAAAGCCTAAAAACATCGCTAACCTTAGAAGATTTTGGTAGAACCAAAAGATGTCTCAATCCAACTTCACGGAAAAGTATAAGAGCCTTAGCCAAAGACATAGTCTCAAGGACAGTATATGGAGATGTGTTTGTGAATGGATGCAAATCTACAAACATTTCCAGTTCTTCTGGACATAATTCAATGTCCTCAATCCTGTCATGTTTTCCTGATCCACGTTTAGCAAACTCAGCATGTGAGAAATGGTTTGAAGCATTCCGTGTAGAAGCTGTGCAACTACGGATGAAGTCCTTCTTCCTCAACAGAACAAGCAGGTGGTCTCGAAGAATTAGACCATACAATGTAGGAGTATCTGAAAATGGTGGCTCATCAACCACAGGGAAACCATTATGACCAGTTGTCTTCAAGACATGAACTATATGGCCAACCTTCTCTATGCCATTGAATGTCTGTAGAGGACCAGTTACAACATCACTGACTGTCAATTGTCTCATGTATGGTTCAGCATATCCTTCAAGATGTGGAAACCCTTTCAATCTAACAAGCAAATCGTAGACGTTTGCATTGAAAGCATCTGCCACCACCTTTGATATGAGAAGGACAAGCATTACCAAAGGAAGCATACGCAGATTATTAGTCAGTTCTAGGATGATCACACAAACGGAAACAGTCATCCTCATTGATCCTCCTAACAGAGCAGCTGAGCCAAGAACTGCAAAAAGACCATGATCTAAAGTTGACTGTGACCCAATCAACATGCCTACCAGACGGCCATAAGCTGCACCAGTTAAAATAACTGGCACAAAAAGGCCAGATGGTAAAGCAAGGCCATAGCTGAAGATACCCAAAAAATACGATGCAACAAAGAACACAAGGATGGAAGAAATGTGGAATTCATCATCAGTGTCAGCACTGTAGAGGTTTCTAATAGTGTCATCGTTTGTGTTGAAGAATAGGCTAGCCAAATCATTGTATTCATCCATTGCACATTGGAATTTCTTGAAATTACCAGAACGGCCTATTGATGGACAAGCTTCTCCAGTGTCAGTTGGACAAGGTTTGCAAGCAGCAATCCATGGCAAGCCAAAGAGACAACATGATGTACAAACAGTGACTGTTGCAGCCAGGAGCAGTTTGTAAGTTTTTCCTTTCCTGAAAATAAATAAAAGACTTTAGTTCAAGATGTCACAAATACTTGAGCATTTTGATTACAAATGATTCAGTAGATGCACAATGCGATCTTTATGAGAAGCTATTTGTATTGGTTTTCAAAACTGATATAATACAACAGTAAAGGTGACATTGTTAGGTTATTGAAACTGCAATAAAATAGAGCATGCATGGTGTTCAGTTTAAACCGCACAAGTTGGGATAGTTTAAACTGAGGCAACATTGGTACATACTCGTTGATAAGGTTGTAGAGACGGAGAACCTTGTCCAGGAAAAAGTTGTACAAACTCCCCAGTATACCTCCAAAAACCCCTAAAGTGATTACTGGAGGTAAATCAATCAAATGGTAGGTGACATAATCTGCTGTCACATCAAACATTATAAGGCCACCTTTCCCAAATAAGCCACACTTGCCACTTTGACAGAAGTCTATCAATGCCCTAAGCACAACAGCGACCATTGCTGTTGTGAAAAAGGCTCGCCATAGTAGAGCACTCCTCCACCTGCAAATAAAAGAAAATATATTTCAATGTCTGTAAGTTGTACAAAAAAGTTCGTCCATGAAAGACGCCATACCTATGAAGGGATATGCATAAGGAGCAAATCTAGTGCAACATACCCTTCTGTGGATCAATACTTGTATACTACCCATGCTTGAACAAATTTCAATTACTATTTTCTGTTTGAAAGAGGTGGCAGATGATAAGAAACATTTGCGCTAGTCGAATTTTCCACTGGGTGGAACACTCCTTATGTCACCCTTCTTATTTCATGTAAAAGTAACTTAAAAAATCATTAACAATAGGAAAGCAGTGATGTTGAATAGGAGGCCCATTGAAGTATAGAGTCTATTGTTATCGCTTATTTTCTTTTGAAAAACACGGTTTGACATCTTCTCAGGCAATAGGGAAAATTTTTTTATCAACACATCATGTAGTACTTAACAATGATCCAAGTCATGGATCATATGTGATTGCAGCCTTCAGACTTGTGTTCGCTCCGCAATAGTAATAAACAGGAGTTTCATAAATACATCATGAAACACATTTTCAAAGAATTTACCATGAAGATACTGTTTCAAGTGCGAAAAGGACTCCACCAACTGGCGCCCGGAAAGCAGCAGCAATACCAGCAGCAGAACCACAAGTAACAAGGTCCCTCCGATCCCTATCATTCTTGAAGTACCTGAGCCACCTACATGTCATACGATATTTACGTGACCCACCTTGCCCAAGTATTGATGCAATGCATGCGCCTGTGTGTACCAATGGCCCAGCTTTTCCCACATGAAGTGATGATGATACTGCCGCAATGCATCCCACAACCTGCTCAAAACCAGCACATACCAAAATATTAATTCAGACATTTAACATAAGAGGATGGATACACTATGTTACCAAGTACCAAAAAACAAGTTGAACTGGAAATGTTTTTTTTTTTTGGCAAACTAAGACCCAATCTAGGCAAACTTAAAATAGGATGCATTCTCAGTGCTCCTCACCATTTGCCATCAAAATAGAGTTACTAGATCATAGTAATCTAATTAAGAGCAAAGGTCTATGTGTACACCTTTGTACAGTTTAGCACTTCTCTCCATGGCAGAGAAGAGATTATGTAGCCAGAAATGTTCTATAAGATCAACCTCACTTTTCATCAATATGGTTAAAGGAGTCAAGAAGATTCAAGGAATGTTCATGTTCCAAATACACCTTCCTTAAATGCAGCAGAAGTACTCTAGAATTAAGCTATCATATCAGAACTTCACAATTTTCCCCCAGAAACTATCATAAACTATAGTAATGAACGCTGGGCACAGTGTGATTTTACGATTTTTTTTTTACAAAAAATGCATCAGATATGAACTTAGGCATATCAGTCGTGGCTCCAAGTTAAAAAAATTAAAAGATATCGAGAACAGACAGATATGGATGCCCTCGCAGAGTGTGGTATTCCAGATCTTCTATGAAAAACTCAATAGTAAATACTATGCCTTAGTTTTCTAGCATGTCCAGAACCACTGAAGCAATCATGCTCATGGTCCACGACTTCAACTTATGTAAATCATCTCTAAAATTATCTTCAATTTCACTTGAACAGCTCAATGTAGTCCAAGAAAGAACAGAACCACACCTGAATCTGAAAACTGTCGTGCAAGCAGGCTACAAATATCTCTGCTACAGTGCTAATCCCAAATGACAAATCAATAATTCGATCAATCAGCTCATTACTTCATATTAATCATGGAGCCAGGGTGTCATACATCGTGTCACACCAAAATATCAATGCCACTTTGAACTTTGGTAGAGATGAAAGAGACAGGAACTAGTACCTTCACTATCAGAGTTTTGAGTGAGAATATGTTGGGGGCGTCAACACCGTTCAAGTAGGCCTTCACCTCCGGGATTCCCGATCCGGCAGCCGCAGGTGCCACAAACACCGTCAGCACCGTGGCTAACATCGTGAGCGCAAAGTTGGACGCCAGGAACACCGCAAACGCCGACCCATGTCTGATCAAATTAGCTTGTGAATCAGCATCGGAAGCTCGTACCCTCGCCCGAATCCCAATCGACTGAATGCTAGGAACCTCTCAGCTAGTGGCGCCTATTACCTGCCGTCCAACATGAGGTTGGAGGTGACGACGAACTTGGCGCCGGCGACATTCTCGACGCCGAGGTTGGCGACGAAGCCGGCGGCCGCCGAGAGGGCCCCGACGAGGAAGCAGAGGGCCCACTTGAGCGCCACGTAGCGCAGGATGTGGCCGCGCCCCCGCGCCCTCCAGTCCTGCTTGAACACGTCGTTCTCGATCAGCCTGCACGGGGCGCAGGCGCGCAGCACAAGCATGATCGGTCAACTGGGTCAAGCAAGTCCAAGCGAGCGAGCGATTCGCGGCGGATTGGGGGCGGGCCTACTCGTAGTCGAGGCTCTCGATGGGGCAGACATCGGCGCCGACGAGCGCGACCTGGGAGGTGGTGTTGGAGTGCGTGTAGCTGCCGTGGAGGAACCGCCTCCGGCGCCGGCGCTGCTCCTCGTCGCCGCCGCCGCCGCCGTCCTCGAGCGCCGGGTCCAGGAGGAAGGACGAGCCGGAGGAGATCAGCAGCGGGGCCTCGATGTCAGCCTCCGGATCCGCCGCGCCGCCGCCGCCCACGCCGAAGCCGTCCTCCTTGGGGTCCCTCGGCGCCATCGCCTTGGCCACTCCGCTGCTCCTGCGCGCCGCCGCTTGCCGCCACTGGCACGAGCAGATGGGAAGTGGTGCTCGATGGGTTTATGTAACGACAGAGAAGAAAGGACAGACTCCCGGTCCCGGCACAGAAAAACTATTATCGATGTGAGACTGCCGGTGGGGTCACGAATAGGTGGCTCCCACATGGATGTGACGGTGGCAATCAACGTGCCGCGTGGGCCATCGGGTTCGGAAACGCCGCGTCACCGACCCTCCGATGGCAACACGGCCGCAGCACTGCACGGAGCCGAGGAGCGGGACAAGATCTTGCGGTGGCGTTACCGTCCGAAAGCTGTGTGCGCCTGCTTCTGGATCAGATTCCTCTGGCCATGGAATTTGTGCTGGACCCTTGTGTCTCATTCGGTTTCATTCGTTGATTACCTGATATATTACGGAGATAGTTACTGTACTCCTACTCAGCACTCCCCATCTTCAAGTGCCTTTGTCTCTGCATATGTTGACAGATTTGTGAAAACATTTTTTTTTGAAGGAACTAGATCTAATGGATTGATTAGTCCTTGGCATTATTGCCACACTGTCACTTTCAGATGAGGGATTCACGGCACAAATTGGTAATACCAGAACATCATGTGGCAGGTTTGGAGTATACTAAATTCTCAACCTACCCTTTTGTCAAAAAGGCGCCACTTTTAGAATTTAGAAGTAGAAGGCCACAAGGACACAAGCCCACAACACATAGATGTTGATTTGTTGTGAGAAGAAAACATTGTTTATTGGCTGAAAAGTAGTTCGAACCAAACGAACATTTTCTCGCTGTCTTCTCCTGAATTCATTGCAGAGTGTTCGGTGTCTCATACAGCACTCCATCAGAGCACTCGAAAATTCTCAAAAAAATCAGAGCACTCGAAAGCAAAACGTGGGCTCATAATTACACTAATGCATCAGAAGATATATAGCCTTTCTTAACTGTCATATATAGTCAAGAACTCAACATCCAACCATGACAAATTTATTGACAGACAGGTCATGGGCGGTCCGTCCAACTGCGAGCAGTAAAGTTCATGCCACTGCTTCAGAGACAAAAGATGACGATGTTATTCCGATACATCCTAGGAAAAATAAATGTAAAGGAGTAAATGAAGTTCATGCCATTGCTTGGCAGGCTCCGTCGAAGCTGTCTGCAACGGAAGACATTCGCTACACCAGCGGTCTGGCTGTGCTAGCTTCAACTCGCTGCAAAAAGAAAAAAAGTCTATTTTTGACTCCCTCACCTGTTATAAAAGTCAGTTTTTCTTCCTTTTAGCTCTAAACCCGCAAATAGCTCCACCCTCGTCTCTCAGAACCGGCCACTTGAACCCATGACAGTTTTTCACGGTGTTTTTTCCTTTTATGTTTATTTCAGTTGAATATTTAAAAAATTATATTAAATCATAGAAAAATCATCAAAATGAAAAATCTAATTGTGTTGAACTCCATATGAGTAGATCTACACAATAAATATATGATACGGTGTGTTTTAATACAAAGTTTTATGCTGTAACTTTAGATCTATACTTTTTCTATAATTAATTTATAGTTATAGTTTCTCCTGTCCAATCGTGGTGAAATCTTTATGGGCTAATCATTGCATGCTTGAGCTGTAGTAAAAATTTCATGCTCATTGAATCATTTATGATTGAGTTATAGATTTATCTAGGTTTTTATTGGATACGTTGTTGATCTCTTAGAAATAAACTTATGTTCCCAATTGTCGCTAGATTCTTATGAATTTGCTATAAATGGTTTGACAATACTCTCTCTGTTCCTAAATATTTGTCGTTTGTGTTTTCGAGAAACAATTTTAACTAAATATATATTAAAAAATACTAATATTTATAGTACATAATTAGTATCATTAGAAAGATCTTTAAATCTAGTTTTTTAATAAATTTATTTAGAGATACAAATGTTGCACGTATTTTCTATAAATCGAGTCAAACTTGTGGCACGTACACCAACGACGACGCATATAAAGGGACGGAGAGAGTAGGCCCAACCACCATCTTGTATTCTTGTTTACATCATGACCACGAGATTTTTTAACATCACATATGTCATACGAAGATCATTTTCGTAAAATTATGAAATTAGTAATGAAATTATTTATTTAAAAATAAACTCGTGTAGAGCAACAGTACTCTCTCCGTCTAAAAAAAAGTAATTGTAACATTCAAATTTTATCTCAAAAACATGTAATCGTTGAGCTAGAGGTCACCTTTTTTAATGGGACCTACGAATTAAAAATATCTCTATATGACTAAGGGGGTGTTTGGTTTGCCCTGTTAAAGTTTAATATGTACTGTAGCATTTTCGTCTTATTTGACAATTAGTGTTCAATCATGAACTAATTAGGCTTAATAGATTCGTCTAGTAAATTACTCTTAATTTATGTCGACATGCATGTAATTAGTCTATATTTAATACTCCATACATGTGCCGCAATATTTGATGTGTGTGTTAAAAAAACAGAGGCAACAAAACAAGGCCTAAAAACTAGCATCTATGAGAAGAATATTCTAGAAGACAGCCATTCTAGATTAATAGAGAAGGAGCAAATGCGTAATTTCACACCTATACTAATCTTAACTCGAAAAGCGAGATTTAGACTATGTTTAGATCCATTGAAAAGTACACTATGAAAAACAAAGATTCTCCGTCACATCAAATTTGCGATACATACATAGAGTGTTAAATATGGATAAAATTAAAAACTAATTATCAAATACAAATAAAATGCTACATTGTCGCTACAGTGAATTTTATCCCTCTAAATTTGGGAACTAAACCCAGCCTTACCATGTTTGTGTGACGGAGGGAGTATATTCAAACAGAGCCCAAGTCCAACTGGGTGAGAAGTGATCCATCGAGAATAATGATTTCGCAGCTCCGTTGCGTTGCGTCTTCCTCCATCGGTCTCTGTAATCCCTAGATCCTCGCGGCGGCGGCGGCGTCCGCGAGGCGGACTAGAGGGAAGCTGCATTGCAGTCAGCCAGTCACAGGCAATGCGGCCAATGCTCGGGTTTTCCAACGAACAGAACGATGGCGTCAACATCGACGAGGAGGAGATGGACCGCCGCCGCCGCCTGTTTGAGCGATTCATGGCGTCCTACGGCCCGGGGAGCCTGTACCTCTATGAGGCTCCGAAGGTACACAGCCACCCCTGCGTCCGCTACACCATGAGGGTGTCCGTCAAGAAAGTCCGGGTCTCATGGTCTCACCGGAGCAACCGCCGCTTCTTCCCGGAGCGGCGAGGATCCACCTTCCCTGTCCCCGTCTGCCGAGTGGTGGGGCCCGACGACGACCAGGTGGAGCAGGTGGTGGAGCGGTCGGGCGCGCCCGGCGAGCCCAACCGGCCGGGGATTGTTTCTGGCATCTTCGAACAGAGTTATTACCAACTCGAGCACTCCCGCGAGAAGGGCGTGATCGAGATGGAGGGGTCGCCGGTGCCGTTGAGGGAGGTGGCCGTGATCAGGGGAATGCCCGGTGGACGCGGGCTCTGCGTGACGTCCCATGTCAAGCACCTTGTTGTGCGGCTCCATGACATCATCTTCCTCCTGCCTGGGCCCTCCGCAGCCGTGGACATCTGCTTCTCCGAGCAGTGGTTCCGCCTACCTGCTAGGTGGAAGGAGGAGAGGCTGTACTCTGAGGACGGTGTCCACTTCATCGACATTGCCAGCCCTGTGGAGAATCTGGTGAAGAAGCTGAATGAGATGCTGAAGCAGGAGGCGGGAGAGATGGAGAGGCAGAGATTGGAGACAGTGGAAGAGAAGGAGAGGCGGCTGCTGGAGGAAGAGGAGATGCGCAAGCGAGAGGAGGAGGAGAGGAGGAAGATATGCGAGCGAAAGGAGGAGGAAAGGATGAAA
This sequence comes from Saccharum hybrid cultivar R570, assembly GCA_038087645.1. NCBI lineage: Eukaryota > Viridiplantae > Streptophyta > Magnoliopsida > Poales > Poaceae > Saccharum > Saccharum hybrid cultivar. The sequence continues at coordinate 38,298,033 of JAQSUU010000534.1, read as the reverse complement.
ATGCAGGAGGAGGCAGCCGCAAAGCCACCTGTGAGTCCGGTATGGGATGCTGCCTTGTGGGATATCAAGGCGCCACCTGCCATATCACATTGTTACTCCAAGTTCAAGCTGACAATGGACAGCAACAAGCAGGTTTCTTGCAAGTGCGTGGAGCAAGAAGGTCTTCGTGACATGCTGAAGAGGATGGAGGATGGCGAGGCTCTTCTGCCGATTTCAAAGCCAGCACCGTTATCGGCATCATCAAAGGCTCTCGAAATTGTGGGGTTTGTGGAATGGTATAGTGATTTGGAAACCGTTGGATTTGGATGGGGGAAAGGTCGCTTCATGGATCAATCAGGGCGTACGCTGAGCTCTGTGTTGATGGTGTCACAGAGCGCGAAAAGAGTCTTGACAATCAAGGCCTTTGTTCATAAGCTTGATATACTGCTGGATGATGGATTGATACTTACTATTTGCTCTGGTGCCTCGGTGGACATTCACTGTGACGATATCTCCTCTTCTGAGCTTTTGGCAACAAAATGGATACACCAGATCTTGTGTAAGAATACTGATTGTGAAGGCATGATCTCTTTCTCTTTGCTTCTTGTGCAACTGAAAAAGAAGCTAAATCTGAAGCTAAGAAAAGAAGAGTTGGCCCTCTACTCAATGTGTGCAATAGATTGCGAGGATGATGATGAGGAGCATACTAGGCGGCGGCAGCAGCAAAAGTGGCAACATTTGGTTCATGTCAAGCCAAAGAGTGAGTTAGCAGAAGTAGAACTACGTGATTACAGCCTGCTATTTCCACTTGATGCTGTGTGAAGGGTCTCTGGGCTGGATGATCGAGGAATGGCCTATCACTGCAGTTCATGTTGCCAACATAAAGGTCCTTGTAGCAGAGTTCAATGGTGTGTGCAACAGTGTATGGTGTTTTTGTGCAAATTCTGTCCCGTTCCAGCTGGGTGATCTTCTATTTAAGTTGATGGGATGTCTAATGCTTACCTGGTTTGTGATTATATTACTTCTGTTTTCGATCTGTGAAGGGTGTGCTTAGATTCTGTAGTTTTTTTTTCTCAACGTAATGATGATAATCTGACAATGAGTATGTGACTCACGTCTTGTTATTGTGGGCTTGATATAATTAAATATTTTTGAATGGGATCAGTGCTTGAGCTCTGTCTTCATTGATATACATAACTATCAACAATTTAATTTGTTAAATCACGAATGGTGATGGGTTCAAACAGATCCCTTTCTCTTGGCATTCCACTGTTCATTCTGATTTCCCCAACACTTTCATTTCCATATAATTTTGTCAGCGCAGATCTCTCTTCTCTGACACTGTCAATGCAGATCTCCTCGAAATGCCAGTTTCTTCATGTGCATCCAGCTACCAGGACCCTTTGTTGTATCCATCAGTACCTCTTCATCAGGCAGCAGCTCTCCAAACTAATGCTGTTGCAACTGAAATGGCACAATGCAAGTGATTCAGTGCCAGTTGAAGAAGCTTTTGTGACAACATCGAGCTAAAGCTGTCAAGACGTGCTCTCATCAGGTGGAGGACAACCCTGTTCTTTAGCACTAATTTAGCAGTACTTTTTAGTGAAGAAATAATTTTTTTCTCTCACAACAAAATTAGTATCAGCATTAGCAGAGGGCCATAAGAACGACACTGCTGTTGTGCAACTGCCTCGGTTTCCTCCATCCACCCCACCATATCACCCACCTAAAGTCTATTGCTGCTGTTCGTCAAACTATATTTTTTAGTTTTAATTTACTCGGGTAAGTCGAATGTTAGCCGGTCCTCCCCAATACTACAGTGACGAATGGGTCCAGACGTGAGTGGCCCATTGATCTTGTAAATGCGAAGTAGTACTAGTACTAGTTGGTACGTCAAGAGAGGCAGCGATGAAAACGGACGGAAACGGACGGAAAAACCCTATTTCTACTTCCGTTTCTATATTTTTTGGCGGAAACGGGATCGGGTTCGGAAAATACGGGTTCGAAAACGGAATCGGAATATGCGGACATACGGAAACGAACAAATACGGATAGAGAGCCGGAAAATTAAATTAAGATCACATAATATAATATTCTCAAAGTATACATATATAAAGTCATGTAATAATATATATAAAATTTAATATTTATTTACATACTATGTACGTGAACATAACATGTATATTTGGTGATTCATAGTTATATTAACATAACATAAGGACATGTAATTGTTGAACATGTTGAACATAGATTGAAAACGGGATAAAAACGGAATAAATACGGGTCTATTCCATATTAAAACGGGATTACTCGGAAACGGACGGAAAACACCATTTTCTACTTCCGCAAATACGAAAACGGGATCTCGCAAATACGGAAACGGACGGAAAAATATAGAAAACGGAACGGGACGGTACGGGAAAAATTCCGTCCGTTTTCATCCCTAAAGAGAGGAGTGGGTAGCATGTTTGAAGATATGTTCCGATTGTGCCACGTCACCCGCGGCTCTCCAAACTCATGCTCTTGCAACTGAAATGACACAATGCAACGTGATTAAGTTTCAGTTGAAGAAGCTTTTGCGACGGCATCGAGCTAAAGTTGTCAAGACGTGCCAGATACAAGAAAGGCATTCAGTAAGCTAATCCCCAACATGTGCAAGAATATGATATTTTCATGCAAGCAGGATAAACTTTATGGTCTTGTTCATCCGGCTTATAATCCGTCTTTTTCAGCTTATTTTTTCAGTCGGAACAGTATTTTTCTCTCACAACAAATCAGCCAACAGTGTTTTTCAGCCGGCTTATCAGCACAGCCGAACAGGGCCTATGCCATTGTGAAATAAATGTGTTGTCCTTGAAAGATGCAAGATGTAGTGTTTGATCAATAAAAGAAAGCACGACTCTGTGTCTGGATCTAGGGCTAAAGTTTAGTCATGTCACATCTGACGTTCGGATGCTAAATAGGAGAACTAAACATGAGTTAATTATATAACTAATTGCACAGGAATAGACTTAGCGAGACGAATCTATTAAGCCTAATCAACCCATAAGTAGTAAATGTTTACTGTAGCACCACATTGTCAAATCATGAACTAATTAGACTTAATAGATTCGTCTCGCAAATTAGCCTCAGTCTGTGTAATTAGTTTTGTAATTAGTTACAAAACTAATTACACAGACTGAGGCTAATTTGCGAGACGAATCTATTAAGTCTGAGTAGTCCATGATTTGACAATGTGGTACTACAGTAAACATTTGCTACTTATGGGTTAATTAGGCTTAATAGATTCGTCTCACTAATTAGTCTACTCCTGCGCAATTAGTTTTATAATTATCTCATGTTTAGTCCTTCTAATTAGCATACGAATATCCGATGTGACACAACTAAACTTTAGCCCTTAAATCTAGACATAAAAGAAAGACATGAGATGTAGGCTCAGGTACACCGTACGCAACTAAATCAGCAATTAAAATTAAGATTCTAGGTAGCAAATCTGTTACTATTTATCTCTTCTGATTTGGTGCTATGCGGCTGGATTTGCTTTGAAAGCAAAACAGACTGGATGTACCACATCGTGTGTAAGAATATTGATGGTGAAGGCATTATCTATTTCTCATCAGTACTTGTGCAACTTAAAAAGAAGCAAAGAAAAGAAGGAGCGTCAGGGCTTTACAGTAAGTCCACAGCAGATGAAGAAAATGACGATCTCTCACAGCAGTGGCGAAAGAAAAATGAGTGGGTTCCTATCAAGCCAAAGCATGAGTTAGCAGAAGTAGAACTACGAGATTACAGCCTTTTGTTTCCACCTTCTTGGTAGTCTTTTTTCTTTCTTTCGTTATCGAAAACACTTGGTCGTCTGAATCTCTGGTCTATGGCTCAATTTATGATTGCAACATGAAGGTATGCCCTCAGCCGTTGTCCAGTAGTTAGCAACAGCTGGCATATGGTGTTCGTGTGTAAATAAATTTTACTACATTCTCATGTGTACTTCTAGTTTAATTTGAATGGTTATCTGACCTTTGGTTGGCTATAGTTTTGTTTTATGCCTATGAAGATTATCTTCGATTGCCAATCTAATGGAGCCCTATTTAGTCTCTTTGAAAAGGATAGGTGGCTTGAGCAAACGTGTACCATAGCAAAGCCCAACTAAATATATTATGCAGCAATAAACAAGGAGACAGTAGCACGAGGTAAGTCACTACACGTTTGCTGACTTGGTTGATGTGATTAAGTCTCTTTGAAAAGGATAGGTGGCTTGAGCTTTACTTTGATATATCAACATAGCTATCAACAGATTGAAGGTAGCAACAAACAGTGATGATTCCGAACCATCTATTTCTCTTGAGAATCTCCACTTTTATTTCTGGTTTCCAACACACTTTACTTTTCATATAATCCAATGAAATACTCGCACTCATCCTAGACCTACAGTAGTCAATATGAACCATAATTTTGTCTGAGTTCCTTGGTTGCTTCCCCAAATCCACACGGATGTTCAGAGATCACCAACTCTGATATTGTTTCAATTGAAATAGGGTGATATGCATGATGAGGTGAGACTTGAAAAGTTCCTGCTTCTGAAGTAAAGGACCATCTTGCTGGCTCATGTCTTCAGGGTTCCGGCACTCAACACAAGTTACTCAAAACTGATCAATGGTTCCTCTTTATTTGTTGACAGTACGATGCAGTGGATGATTTGATCTCCAACAATCTGTAAGGATGGAATTGTCTTCAGATGCAACTGGTTCCCATTTATGTAGTGATGTCTAAGATTATCTCAACTTTTGAGAAGACAAAAGACTCCACCATAACTTTCACAAACCAGCAATAACCAATTTCCAGTAACATTGCACTTTTTTTGCCATTATGGTTTCACTACTAACTAGCTTGAAAAATTAGTAATGAATACGCTGACTTGTTCATATTTATGAAGTCGCATTGCACGATTACAACCTGCTGTTTCCAACTGTGTGTGAGGCATGATGGCTGCAGTCTGTGGTGGCAACCTGCCGATCCTAACGATGATGTAGTCTAATGGTGTGGCCGAGCTTGTTCCTACATAAATAAATTCGCCCTCTTCTAGTGAGAGGTGGATTTCCGGTTTAATATATCTAGATGTTCAAACTTTGTTTAATTTGGTCGATGATTTTGTACTAGCTGTCTCCTGTCTATGAGGGCATTTTTGGATTCCCTACTTTGATCAGCCTAATATTATTGGGTACAGTTCACCTTGTCTGCATGCAATGCAACTGTGTAATGACTAATGTCTTGTTGATATGCCCTTGTTTTGCGCTGCCTTCTGTAATGCTGGTTTTTAAGCTGATGCTGTTTTAACTGAAACCGGTGTTGTGGGTGATTACATTCAGATTTTCTTGTACATAAACATCTCTTTTTTTTCTACCTTAATTGAAGGGCAGAGCTCCTGCCATTGCTTTCTAAAAAAATATTCAGATTCAGTGCCACTTGAAGAAGTTGCTGCTTCTGAATAAAGGCACCAGCACCTAACCAGCTATGTTCATCTTAGGCACCCAGCCGTCTTGTGCCAAATATTTCTGCTTGTTGGATTTCTCAGTACCATGCTGGTGACAAAGAGAGCCACTTAGTAAGTTGATTTCAGTAATCAACAATGATGAAATTGCGCTTTGACGCAGTTACTGTAAAGTATACGTGCTCATAGAGGGAACTTGATGCCCTAGAAACATTTCTTTAGTTGATGCCTTATAAACATAAAAATCTATATATGTACTTTGTACTTGGAAATATATATATATGCCACAAACGTCGAAGATAAGAAGAATATATTTCTCTGGAACAAGATTCTCAACAAAATCAGATAAAGATGAAAAACCCTGAAGCAAGATCAAGTTAAAGAGAAAGGAATGAAATATAAACTGAATACAACTGCCACTGAATAAACGGTCTCTGCATATGTTGACAGATTTGTGAAAACATTTTTTGAAGGAACTAGAGGCGAGGGTAAGGCTTCCACTGACACCCTTCCCCAGACCCCGCACAATGGAGCTCTCTACACTGGGTACGCCCTTTTGGAATCAGTACGCTGTCACTTTCAGATGAGGCAGGTTTAGAGTGTAGAGCATCTACAAGAGTTTGCCAAATCAACTTGGCATCCATCTATTTTTGGCAAAACAGAAAAAATTGTGCTCCAACAGTTTGGCATCCAACTTGGCAAATTTTAGCAACTTGGCAAATCTCCCCCCTCCACGCGCATATTTGCGCGCTGAGCGCGAGCGCGCACCGCTCGCGCATCCGGCTTCGCGTGCATATTTAAGCGGGGCTCTTCGTTTCTTAGCGGGGCTCTTCGTTCGCTTAGCGGGTCTCTTCTTATTTTACCAAGTCCAAATGACAAACTCTTGGAGAGAGTCTATTTTTTCACTTGCCATATATTTTAGCAAGTTACCAAATCACGATATTTGCCCAGTGCATTTTGACAAACTCTTGGAGATGCTAATTCTCTACCTACGCTTTTGTCAAAAAGGCGCCACTTTTTGAACTTTAGAAGTAGAAGCCCACAACACAACGTTGTGCAAATCTTTTCTCGCTATCTTCTCCTGAATTCACATAGGCTCCATCAGAGCACTGGAAAACAAAAACGTGGGCTCATAAATACACTAATGCATCAGAAGATATATAGCCTTTCTTAACTGTCATATATAGTCAAGAACTCGAGACCCTACCATGAAAAATTTATTGACACACAGGTCATGGGCGGTCTGTTCAACTGCGAGTAGTAAAGTTAACCAAGCTCTAGCTGCTTTGCTTCTCATCAGAGACAGAAGATCACGATCTTATTCCGATTCATCCTAGGGAAAATAAACGTAATGGAGCAAATGAAATTTCATGCCATTGCTTGGCAGGCTCTGTCGAAGCTGTCTGCAGCGGAGGACATTCGCTTCACCAGCGCGTGGTCTGGCTGTGCTAGCTTCAACTGGCTGCAAAATACCAGTTTTGCTTTCAGCCATTCAGTTCAAGCGATCCGAATTCAGACTTGTCAGGCAGAAACAACGCAGACCGCTACTCCGCTAGGAAAAGACTTTATGGGAAAAACTTACTTGAGGTAGCGCGTTGCAGGTTTTCCCAAGTTGAGGCTGCACACCGTGAGGTTCGCAAGAGTTTCAGCATCCTTGGCGTCCTGAACAGTTTGACGAGTTTCGTGTAAGCACAAGCAAACATGTCAAGGATTCTGTTTCAGAAGCACAAGTGACCAAGTGCACAACATTGGCGTGTGCAGATTCAGTACTGCAGCTACGGTGTTGGCTGTTGAATACTCCTATTTGGCGAAGGAAATGCTGGTTTTGGGCAAACTGGGATCACCAGAGCTGACCTTGTTCAGTGACTCCAGCAGCAAGCCCTCCGCGTCCTCGAAGTTGCCCATGTGCATCGAACACAGGGCTTTCCCGTTAAGAATCGTGCAGGTCGTCGGGTACTTCTCGGACAAGTCCTGGAAGATGAGGTGCGCTTCTTGGATCTTGGAGCCTCCCTGAAAAATATGGTAAGTAGTCATGGTGTACAGTATTGAAAAAACTGAAGGTTCTTCCATCTTCAGAAAGTAAAAGCGGCTGAACTGAAACTCTGAAATGCGTGCGAGAACTGAGAACCATGGGAGATGTGTGTGTGCCTACCATGACAAGGTCGACCCATGCATTGGCGAGCTGCGTCAGCGTGTGGTCTTCGTCCAGCTGCTGCATCACCCTGAGTTGCTTCTCTGCGTGGTCCGCTCTATTCATTTGAAGGTATATCTGAACATTCAACGCAAGCCTGCACCACGAAATTGAAGGACGAGTCTTCAATGTTTTATGCATTTTATAAAGCATCTCTGGGAAGATGATAAATCTGCACCTGTATATATCCTGTACATATGGAACAGGACACGAATGGTTCGTATTGGATATGCTTACAGTTCCATGCTGCCACCGGAGTTGGTGTGCTTCAGAGCCTCGGCGTAATCGCGTTCGTGCATGAAGACGGTGCCGGCCATCAACCGGAGAATCGGATTGCTCCCAACCGCCGCATCTGACAGGAGCTCACGAAGCCTCGAGACCACCGATTCCTTGCACAAGGATCACAGGACGCACGTAGAAAATCAGACAGGGAAATGCATTTCCCGGTACCAAATTAAAGACGACGAACATTCAGACAAGTGGTAATTCAGACGGATAGAATAGAATACGGGAAATCACATTGGTTGCAAATGGAGTAGGGAACCGACCCTGTTCCTGGCGTCGCCGGAGAGGTACACGGCGAGCAGCTTGACGGCCTGGAGCGGCGTGGCCGCGCTGGGTCCGATCTCGCCGATCACCAACTGCATGCGCGAGGAGGCCAGGTGTGGGTTGAACAATGACGTGGAACGGCCGGGGGCCGGGGGGCAGGGCACGCACCTGGTGGGAGCCGATGGCGATGTAGGAGCGGTAGAGGAGGGCGTCGCGCTCGACGAGGTCGTCGGGGGAGAGCCCGTGCGCGGGGAGGGACTGGCTGCTGGTGATGGCGGCGTGGTACGCGCCGATGTAGAAGCTGTTGCGCAGGCCGAAGAGGTGGTCCGGCGACGCTGCCATGCCTTCCGTTCCAGTTCCAGGGCATGCACTGGCAGGCAGGGATCCCAGACGATGGATGGATCGAGGGGCCGGTGCTGGGGCCCCGCGCGCGCTAGCTGGGGCGGACGGAGGATCGGAGGAGGTTCGGATCTTGTCTCGTCAAGGCGCGGCCGCGGGTGTTACGTTACGTTGTTGAACGTGGAAAAGGCCAGCTGGTGGTGGTGGCCGTGCGTACGTCCTACGTACGTGTGTGTATCCCGGTTGACGAGTGGAGGCGACGACGTGAGGATGGGGTCTGCAGTTTGGTGCTTTTGTATCCGGATCTCACCTCATTTTTACGGCTTCGATCCTGGCAAAATGAATTTCAAAACAGCATTGTGAATTGTGATCTGTGGCGGAGGACGAAACAAAATTGTGGTGCGCGGCAAATTAAAGTCGATAGTGCGCACAAGTAAGATGCAAAATTTTGTGTCAAAATTGGTAATTGGCGGTGTGAGAAACTGACAAAATTCCTCGTCTCGCTCTTGTTAGCCCGGCCCATCTCGAGCATTGGTCAGATAGGGAGTGCCATATGACCGATGCTCCGATGGACAAGCTAAACGAGAGAGGTCGCCGGCTACTTGGGAGAGGGGTGAGGAAACAAGAAACTACACTGGTGCAGCAAACTACGCTGATGGACAAGCTAAACGAGAGCAGCAACAGTAGCAAGGTTACTACAGAGTACAATATTTTGTTATGTGTCTCAATGCGATGTTGTTGGCAAGTGCTACTGTTATAACACAAAGCCGCAGAATGATTGGTGCTATGCAACTTGGGAAGAGTGCATGCAGTATTGCGAGAAATGCAATCCCAGATGGCCGCGTCCGTCGTCATCATCAGCAGAGGTTCGGCCTCTGCTGCGCCTCTTGCCGTCGTCCATCAGCAACATCTCAGACTCCGGCTAGCTAGCTAATCGCATCTTTGCATATCTTATAATATGCTTTGTAAGATCACTTCGAAACAAAGTTTGCCATGATAGCTGGTTTTGTTTTTTACTCTTACATATATCTCCTGCACTTCATAATCAGTACAATTTACTAGACCTGCTCCTTCCGAGGGAGAAGCGATTAGGGCTTCTTCACCGTGCGGCAGATCTAATGGACGTTGGTCGAAATTTTTTGGGCAGAACAAATTTTAAAATTGATCTGGAGGGAGATTGTTTTTTCTCTGATTAGAACTGATCACCAACTAGCCGACAAGAAAAAACAAATGCATACAAGAATTGGATTTGAATTGGTACATATACGATTCACAATCTAGTTCTACACACCACCATTTATACACAATCCAAAAGTCAACATATGAATTAAATAATCATGTACTTAACTACTTTTCATATGCCTTCAAATTCAAATGGCATTGACCGATCATCACGTCCATCTAAATTTACATCACATATATTAGTTTGTGAGTTAACTACAATCAAGTCCGGCTCCTAGTTGTATTTGAAGGACAGACCTTTGCACTATCTAGATCATACTATTTTATTCACCAAGCATACTAAAGGTTACAAAAGGAGAGCCTTCCCATAATTGAGCAAACCTAAGCTACCTTCATCAGTTCATTCAAATTAGCGTTGTCTTCATGGCAGTTCCTGTTATTAGAACCACAAGCACCATTTCCAGCATGCATTGGATTTGGATGACTCTGTACCCTAGAAGGATATAGAACGCAAAATGGTTAATGGTTGGAAACTGCATTCTCAATTATTGGTAAAATCGTTCAGATGTACATTTTTCATGAGGGCTACAAGTTGGCAATCATTCCTTTGCAGAAAAATGTCACTTAACATTAAAATTCAGGAAACTAACTTTGTTACATTATGATTATATATAAGAGAGCTATGCTTCCATAATGTCATGGCAATTCATATTGACATAGACTTGAATTCTTGATGCCATTATTTAATCAAATTCTAATACTTATTGTGATATGCCTCATCGCAGCACTTGTTGCATTGCATTCAGTGGACAAAAACATTGACACATGTGCATTATTTGAAATAAAAGAAACAATAGCATAGTACTAGAAGGATGCATGATAAACATAACCATCAGGACTACATAAAGCTGATAGGAATTTTTTCATTTCTTGGTAGTGTATACACCTATATATGCGCGGTCTAGATACATAGTTAAAATTATGTATATGAGGAAAAACCATAGCGACATAAAATTGGGAATGGAAGGAAAAAATTCCTCTGACTTACCTATTAGCTTTGGCTATGGGCATGCCGAAAAGACTGGAGAGAGAAGTGAAGCAATGCAGTGGCGTAACTGAAGACAAACATCAGCAAGCCTAGCACAGCTGCTTCCTTGTACGACCTACATGCTTGTGGTTGCATGAGCATGCACGCACCTGTGTTTTTGTCTCTGTACATCTCGACAAACAGTGTGGAAGAGCTAGCGGCTAGAACCATGATCGAAAGAATCTACAAAATTGACAGTTTTAGTCGGATGCTCAGATTTGTGCAGGCACTTACATGTCTAGGAACATTTACGTACCCACTCAAAGATGACTATCACTGTGGACACACAGTTGCCGGGCAATGGCATGTGGAAGACGGCCAACATCATGCAACAAGCTTGCTACAGCAAGGAAGCTGGATGACCAAGACAATAATAAGAAACCTGAAAGAAAACAAAATAAACACATTAAACAAATATATAAAACAATAGTATTCCTATAATATATACATAAAACTATGTGTTTCAAAAAAATCATGGCGTCAGTTGTTTAAGCAAATGCAGATATCTAATCTGCCGTTGTTTAAGCAAATGTGTCTTTAAGCAAACAAAGCATCTAGCAAATAGGACACCTAATTCATGGTATTCGATATTAGATGATCTACCATTTGCTGCAATAAAACAAATTATAAGTTTTCAACAGTTGGCAGATACAACAAATCAACTAAACATCCTGCAGTGTTTAAGGATCTAAGCGTGAAGAAGAAAATCGGAACAAATCATTTCATTAAGAACAAATAAGAACACTATGTTTTGTGTATGGTAAAAATGCATCACTGTTTTAGGCATAACCATGTAAAAGTACAAAGCATGAAACACCATTTTATATCCTGAGAAGAAAATATTGAAAACACACACACACACACACACAAGATAATGTGGTGAACTGGTGATGTTAACAAGAATTTAGTTTGCAAACCTTTTACAAAGGATGGTAACAAAACAAATAGGAATGAAGTGGACTACTCCGGACTTAAGAGAACCATTCAGAACTGGCACCACTTCTCTAGTAACATGTATGTGGGACTTAATTGCTTTAATCAGTTGAAGATCACATGATTGTGTTGCAAACAGAACAAATATATAGTGGTTCATATTTTGATGTGGTTGAACAGAAAGGCAATGATTTTACTAAATATTGAATGATAGAATGGAGAACTCAGTTACCTGAACACAGTGTAGTCAAAAGTACCAGGTGCTACAGCTATACATGCAAGCGAAGCACAACACAACACGAGCGAAGCAACTCTGCAAGCGAACAAAGAAGCAACAAACAAGGTCCTGCGCCAATACATTGCATGAATAAGGTGTTAGCTAATCACATCTCTAATTCTATATAAAAGGAAAATTCTTTGCTTCCAATAATTTAATTTGAGAAGACAACTTATATACAGCTAAGTATCTAAACATTCTGATTTATCTATAGGCTTCCATCCTTCCATCGTTAGTGTGCTCAAATTGAGCATAAATGGTGATAATAATCTTACTTTTGCATTATCGGACAATTTGGAAAGGTTTGATTTCGGAAGGTACAACATTGCAGTGATCCCTGTTGGTGGGTTTGGACAGTCCAAAATGGACCTAAAAGAGCAATAATTTTTTTAACGAAAGACAGGAGCTCTGCTGCTCAATCAAGAGAGTAGAAGTTCATATAACAACATGACATACTCACGCATCTGCACAACGGCTGGCCCAATAGCACTTAACGACAAAAACAAAAACATAGCCCACCACGCGTCATCGTTGCTGAGCTTTGGCACAAAAGCAACAAAGTATCTTCGACTTCCCATGATAGATCTTAGCAGTATTTCAGAAACACATGGAATTGCTATACAAACTTGATTAGTTGTATTTTATAAAATATGCATTGACCGATAAACTATGTGCAGCATGGCAATGCCGTAGACTGCCACACTAACAGTTGTTTTGCATTGTGGGTAATAACTCTACTTACATTGTTGTATTCAGCCACAAGGAACCTAAAGGCTTGTGCAATACCCTCCTCTGTCTCATGTGCAAAATCAAGCTGCCTTCCAGAATATAGTTCATCTTCAACCTAGCCTTACCTCCTTAAAACAGCCATGACAAAATTTTTTTGAAGGGGCTCTATGTGCAGCATGGCAATTTTTTTTTGAAGGGGCTTGATCAGAAAGGGTTTCAGTATATATTTTTACCTTTATATGTAACCCTGCACTGGTGCACTCTGTGGGCGTCGCGTTTCCGTGGCGATCGTCATTAGCTAATGCTTGAGTAGCTTGCTTGCCCAATACTCCCTTTGTCCCTAAAAAGAGTTATTCTTGCTTTCTAAAAAGTCAACAACTTTTAACTTTGACCAAATATATTTAACAAAATATTAATATTTATGATACATAATTAGTATCATTAGGTAGATCATTGAACAAAATTTCATAATAAACTTATTTAGATATATAAATATTGTACATATTTTCTATAAACCTACTCAAAGTTGAGAAAAATTTGACCAACATGATTCTCATGCTGACTCTTTTTTAGGACCGATGGAGTATTATGACTCTTTTTTTAGAGTGAGGGAGTATTATTGTAGCTCGATTTCCGGTCTAGTACGTATAACGCAATGCACGCTTGCGGTGCATGTGTACTGGGAGAGAGACGTGCGCGCGTGCGACATCCTGCCACCCGGTGACTGCAGCAGGGTACAGGGCGTCCGCCTTGCTAGCCCTTTTTTTCGCGATCGTGCCTAGGCACATTTTTCATTAAGTAGGAGTAGAGTTTATTACACAAATAAGAAACTACGGTAATCACGAGGTTACCGAAGCCCTTACCACAATAGCTCGCACGTGATTGTAATTACACAATGACTATTTAGTGCGACTTAAGGAGCTAAAGCACTGGAGTCTATGCCTCGCCAGTGTCCCACTCAGCCATGTCAAGGTCCATGGCTACTGGGTCGAAATGTCCGTTGAAAAGGATCTGCAAAGCCTACTGCTTCTTTGCCGATATGTGACGGAAGGCGGCCTTGAACTTGGCTTCGATCTCCGAGTCAACAGCATCCTTATCGATGGCTATGCCAAGCTTCCTCATCAGCACGTTCTGAGCCTGCCTGGTGGAGTTCGCCGCCTGCGGCCTGGCAGCAATGCAGCCACTGCATCGTAGCAAATGGATGGAGACCAGTGTCCTTGAACGACGCAGCCGTGGCCCCTCACGGATGAGCGGTGACTGCAACGGCAGGCAAACCAAGGCCTCCAGCTCCTCCTGGACCACAGCAGCACTGGCAATGGCAGGCATCCCAGCAGCAGAGCCATCATCAGCGGATGAGAGGCCATCACTCAGTCCCTGGATCTCAGCCTCCTCAACGTTGAAGTGCATGGTGGTAGTAGCATCCTCCCCCATAGGGCAACCCTCGTTGGTGGGGAGGCCAGCAGCCAGGCTGCTGGGGAAGTCGACCTGGACCGGGGGTGGTGATCCCCCAACCTGCTCCGACTCTAAGAGTGATGGCCTTGGCGAGGTTTGGCCTAAGCCACCCTGTTCAAGGCCTGAAAGGCACTGGTCCACCACTAGAGCCACCTCCGACATGGTCTGGCTCATGAGACCATCCTCCACCTCAACTAGCATGGGGTCGAAGTCCCAATGCTGAACCACTGAGCAGCGGTCCACCACGAGCTCAGGCTCCTGGTGCACCGCCTCGTCCTCAAGTCCAGCTCTCTTGCATGACGAGCAAGAATGGTCGTCCTGCTGACACTCGTGTGCAAAGGGGCCCCTGCGCGAAGCACAGACCCTGACCATGCCTTCAGACATATGGAATTTCGAGGAAAGGTGTGCCTGGAACTCTGCCGGCGTGATGGCTGGCTGATTTCCACCGCCGAGTGCGACGAGAACAAGGGAGAGGTCTGCTCCAGACGCGGCGAGGCTCGTGTTCCTGTGGACGACGAAGACCTCAGCCTTGGGACGGCTATCAGCGTCACCAAGAGGTGGTGATAGCGTTAGGCTGCTGTTGTGGTGCTACTGCGGTGACGATGACGGCGTGGTCGGCTGCTGCACAGGACGAGGCGACGACGGCGTCGCTGCCTCGCCTGGCGCGTCGTGACCTCCTGACGACAAGCTGGGTTGCCGTGGACCAGCGTGGCGACGCACCGTGGCCCCCCGGCCGGGGCTATGCGCCTCCGAGGACGAACTCTTGCACGCCGGTGAAGGGCCTCGCTTGCATGCCGGCGAACGGCCATGCTTGCAAGCCCTGGCCCGATGGCCAGTACCCCGGCAGCGGAGGCAGTGGGACGGGGAGCGACACTGAGCGGCGATGTGGTCGTGCGCGAGACAGTTGAAGCAGAGACCCACGAGCTCCGGCGGGACAGGGCGGTGGCGTTTGGGTTGCGCCGTTGACGACGACTCACGACAGTCTGGAATCCATGAGCGTCGACGTTGGGCCCTCGATGGAGCTGCCGGGACGTGTCAGGCACCAACACCGTACACCGCGGGCCGAGGCGCCGGTGCACCGGTACTCTCGCCGCCGGCTGCGAACCAAAGGCAACGCAGCACGGGCACACACACGCGGCGTTCAGCGGTGGAGCCCCACGGCCGTTGGGCGCACTGGTTCTGCGTTCCGTCGTCACCTCCACCATTGCCGCGCTGCTGTTCTGTCTCTGGGCTCGGCACGGCCACCCCCAGGGCTAAGCTGTGTCACTCACTCTCGCGACCGGCTAGCTCGGACGGACGGGCCGCTTCCGTTTTACACCGCATCTCAACAACAAAACACTACACAGACGTGTGTCGTCTGTGAAATGTTCATAGATTCAATGCTTCATATCTAGTACTGTGCCTAGAAAATGCTACTTACTAGTGTACTAGTACAGTAGTACCAGTCAGATGTAGAGATGCCGCTGATCGTGTCGTTGATTCTAAAACAAATTATATAAAAAAACAATTGTGGCCCTCAGCCGTTGTTGTCCTATTCGAGTCTTCCTCCACGGAATCATCGCCAATAATCCAGGGAATCGCTGCATGTCTGCTCCAGCTCGGTCTACCTCGTGCGAGCAGGTAGTCTAGTGGCGCAGCTGTGAGTCTTCGTCCGTGGAATCGTGGCCGCTCCGGTCGGGGAATCGCCGCCCGTCTGGTCCAGCTCGGTCCTGATCGTGCGAGCGGGTGGGGGCACACCGCAAGCAGGCGGGCAAGCGAGTGGCTCTGTGCCGTGCGGCCTGGCGACCCTGCGCGAGTGAGCAACGGCGGCGCGGCGCTGTGCTGCGGACCCGAGAAGCATTGACAAGATTTTTATTGCAACTATTTACAATCCCAAAAAATCTTCCGATTAACTAGAAAGTTATAAATCGCGTTGAGCTCTTCAATTTTTAGTAGTATGAAATTCATATTCTTCGGAATTAATAGTTCATCAATATACTTACATATGCACTATGTATATATAGATATACAGTAGTAAAAAGTAATGTATTTATAAAAGTCAAAACATCTTATAATTTGGAATGAATTGATTACTTTTCTACTATATACTCCCTCTGTTCCAAACTATGTCACTTTGACATTTTTAGTACATCTATTTTATTATGCATCTAAATATAATAATATATCTAAATACATAGCAAAATGAATGAACCAAATGAGTCAAAACAACTTATAATTTGGAATGGAGGGAGTATTAGATTAAAATATTTTAAATAGTGAAAATGAAACCCTTGCGAGTTTGTATGTACTAGTTTTACTAAAAGAAGAATACTGCAGTATTGGCAATAGATAATAATATGCACTAATTAGATGTGTAACTAATGTGCTAATTAATTTTACTTGTATAGAATAATATAAATGAGCTTTGCATATGGATGCATATATCATGCTGATATATATATATACACTAGGTGAATTCCCCGCACGTTACTGCGGGAATGCAAGAGTAATTTGAATTGAGTTAGGAGAAATAGGATGTAGAAGGAATCTCGTTGGTGTATAATACATAAGTATATATGCGATATAAGCAGAGAACATATTTAGTTTTTTTTGTTAAAAGTGTAACTAAAGATAACAAAAATCATATCAAAGAAAACACGGTCACTAACCTATAGGATCGACCAGTACGGGAGACTAATCTCATCCACCCTCATCCCTCACTCCTACTATACCTGAGGGTCATCCCCCTCCCAAAAGTTCTAGAAGTTTTCCTTCACAAAATCATGCATATTTCGGAGGACCACATATAATCCATGTGATATGTAGTTTTACTAGGTTTTTGCTTAGAAACGGACTTTTGCTTAGAAACAGTTATCAAAGAAAACACGGTCACTAACCTATAGGATCGGCCAATACGGGAGGCTAATCTCATCCACCAGAACCTAAAACCCCTACTATACCTGAGGATCATCCCCCCTCCTAAAAGTTCTAGGAGTTTTTCTTCACAAAATCATGCATGTTTCAGAGGACCACATGTAATCCATGTGATATGTAGTTTTACTAGGTTTTTTTTAGAAACGGGCTTTTGCTTAGAAACGGTTATCAAAGAAAACACGGTCACTAACCTATAGGATCGGCCAATACGGGAGGCTAACCTCATCCACCCTCACCCCTACTATACCTGAGGGCCATCCCCCTCCCAAAAGTTCTAGAAGTTTTTCTTCACAAAATCATGCATGTTTCGGAGGACCACATGTAATCCATGTGATATGCAGTTTTGCTATGTTTTTGCTTAGAAACGACAGTTTTGCTAGGTTTTTCTTAAGAACGGCCGTTTAAATGTTTGCAAAAAATTTATCGAAATATATGTGGGGTCTTGTTTTGAAGAGTTTATTGCGAGGAACACCATGGTGCAATTGGATTTTAATTACGATACTTGGTTTAGGTGCTACGACTTTTTTTCTATTTCAAAAGAAATAGCTAGTGGAAGATAAATAAGGCTCAATGAGAAACTACAGTGTTACAACCAATCATACTTTGGCAAACGTCCCCGAACGAGAGTGCTCGTAACAGTAGCAAGATTGTTACTATATTTTGCGTGCAAAAGATATGCCACGGATTGGTCTGGTGCTACTGTTGCGAAACTAATCAGCCTGAGCGTTGCTTTGATTCTCGGGCCGCCTGTAGGGCAAACTGCGGGAGATGTGCCCCCAAGTGCCCATTGTCGCGACTCGCGACCATTGCCATCGGATGCTTATGAGTCAGTGTCAATCGGCAAAACAGCTTAGACTACCCGCAATGGCTACTCTAAAACGATATTTTAAAGTTTTAGGGTATAAATATAGAGTAAAAATTGTTGCACTGTGTACTCTAAAACGATACTCTATCCTTTCTCTCACTCTATATTTAGAGCAGTACAATGTTTACTCTATACTTTATAGTGACGGGCCCCACTAGTTAAATAAAGGGAAAAATGCTATAACTCACAAACCAAAAATCTAAATTAAATTTCAATTGCACCATTAAATTCGTCTCAATAAATCCTTCAAAACTAGATCACACATGAATATATTTAGATAAAGTGACAAGTGAGTCCCACAGTGGATAAAGTGGACAGAGGATGATATAGAGAATGGATGGGTGCGGGAGAATTAAATATAGATGAGAGAATCTTGCTAACTATGACGTATAGAGGATGAATATAGAGGTCCATGAGTGCGGGTAGTCTTAGCTAGTTTTGGGATTTCTCCCGGAGAATAATATTTATATCATGGAAGTTTTTTAAAAAATATTGTATCATGGTGTCATTCTTGAATCTTGAGGTTCATGAGCTAGGACACATGTGCATGATAAAAGATGCTAAGAACAACCAATCGTATATACTTTATTTCGTTTCTCATTTCCATTTCTCAATATCGGCAATTTGATCGTATACACTTCCATTGCCCAAATTGAAATATGCTTCAACTCAAATTTGAATGCCACTCTTTGGTTTTCATTGGTTTGTGTTGACACTACAAAGTTGCCCTGACGACAAGTTGAAGGAAGGGATACAAAATGGATTGGGTCAAGCGGAGGACGAAGTCAATGCAAAATTGAAGAGTGGAGTTCATCATTTGTCATACCTCCTGCCGAAACCATCAAATTGAACATAGGATCGCCCAAGGGTTATCACTGTCTCTGTCTCGACTCGACCTCTTGTTCAGTTCTTCTGCAAGCAGAGTATATTCATCTCTACGCAGGCGCGCATCCACAGGCCACAGCAACATCCACATCCACATCCACACGATCAACGAACTGAGAGGAACTGGCGGCCCCACTCCAATCCACGGGCCACGTGGCTCGACGCCAACCGGTCCAACCGATCGCCTCGTTTCCTTCGGGGCCACAATTCATTCGCCGGGAACCGCCCACCGAACCGTCAGAGCACCACTGCACTGCACCACCATCGCAGGAACACACACCGGCTGCCGCCACCGCCATGTCTCGCTGCTGCCCCTGCCCCTGCGCGAGTGCCTCCTCCACCACCGCGCCCTTCCTCCTCCCTCCCATCCCCGCCTCTTCTTCCAGGAGCGGCGGCGGTGGCGCCTTCAGCGCTGCTGTGGGTCGGAGCAGGCTGCGGTGCGGAGGCGGACCGAGACGCGGGCACGTGACAGTCGCGGCGGGCAGCAAGGACGACGGGAGCGGCACGGCGGAGGGGGAGAAGGGGGAAGACGACGCCCCGGCGTTCAATCCGTTCGGGTTCGTGACGGACAACCCCTCCAGCCGCAGCGCCATCCAGCTGCCCGCGGTTCCCGCCGAGGACGGCAATGTCGGCCAGATGCTCTACGTAATGCCTCATGCCTCGCTTCGTCTCCTTGTCTGCTTCGTCTTCTGATTACAGAGCAGCGGACCGTATATGGGTCGTAGTGACTCGACTTGTTGCGTCCAGAGGATCGAAGACAAAGGCAGGGAGTATGGTTCGTATGTCAGAGCAGGAGAGTTTCGATGGTTCGTCAGGGAAACAGGTACTGTACTATATGTTCATCTTTCCGTTCGTTGTTAGACCGTTAAAAAGAACGTTCAGTAAACATTTGGATACACATTGACATGGTGCCTGGCTAGCAAGAGAAGTGAAACAGAGCATTTTTATCTGTTGGTGTGCTGTATCACTTCATCCACTAGTTTTACTGCTGAATGAAATGAGCCAAAGGGCTGCAACCACAACCCTCATGTATAATTATAATTAACCCCTGGATAAGTAAAACTCAGGCTCGTGCAATCGTTGGTCACATGCATGTACTTGTTGATATATTGTAGGGTCACCTGATGCACGACGTGGGACTATCGTGTTCCTTCACGGAGCTCCTGCTCAATCATTTAGTTACCGCGTGGTTATGGCTCAGGTTGCTTCCCTGAACCCGTATATCATTGGAATAAATACAATCTTTGCGATGATCAGTCGTTAGTACTATGCATTATATTTACTCAACAATGAATAGGGTGCTGAGTCTGACAGCTTTTCTGCAACTTTTTACTTAGCAAAATGTATATATGCTTAAGTAACTTTCCATTGTCGTATGCGACAAAATTTGATGTGGTTGGTCTATTTAGATTATCTCCATTTCAATTTGAGTAGTTTGGAGCTATAGACGAACATGTATTTTGTGTTTTGTTTATGCCAAAAAAAAAAAGATGTTCAAAATTTGATGTGGTTAGTCTATTTAGATTATCTCCTTTTCAATTTGAGTAGTTTGGAGCTATAAACGAACATGTATTTTGTGTTTTGTTTATGCCAAAAAAAAAGATGTTCAAAATTTGATGTGGTTAGTCTATTTAGATTATCTCCTTTTCAATTTGAGTAGTTTGGAGCTATAAACGAACATGTATTTTGTGTTTGGTTTACGCAAAAAAAAAAGATGTGTGAACTTTTATGCGTTACTAAAACAAACAACAACGACGACAAAATATGGTATTTGTTTCTGAGCACTGTAGTTATCGACTTCTATAAAAACCTAAGAACTCTCATGTTCATTACAACATTATTATTAATCACATTGCATTTTTTGTTTCAATCAATTATCTCATCCCCTAAGTATCTTTTGAAATTAAAAGATGGCAGATGCTGGCTACCACTGCTATGCACCTGACTGGATCGGATTTGGGTTCAGTGAAATGCCACAGCCTGGATATGGATTCGACTTTAAAGGTCAGGAAAATGTGTATTAAACTAAAGGAATTTGCTAAAGACACATGTGTATTGTATCATTTGTAGAGGGCGAATTCCACAAGGCATTTGATGATCTTCTTGGTACTCTAAATATCACCGAGCCCTTCTTCTTAGTTGTCCAGGTACAAACGTGTTACTTTCATGAAAATCAAGGTATATAAAAATCTTCACTTCACATATAGCATTTTCTTTCTTTCTTTTCATTGCAGGGCTTTCTTGTTGGTTCTTATGGGCTGACATGGGCACTGAATAACTCAAGCAAAGTCCTTAAGTTAGCAATCCTTAACAGTCCACTTACAGTTTCTTCTCCAGTCCCTGGATTGTTTCAGCAGCTAAAGTCAGTGATTTCTTCTCCTCTTGGCTCCTACTCTTAGTAGGCACTGATTAGCTAGTACACCAGCTTTGGTCTTGCACAAACTTATAGGGCCCATAAAAATGGAATCTCCTCACCCACCGAACCTCTACTGGAACATGAAAAATGTCCACGTAATATAAAATATAAGTAACCAAACACAATCTTACTAAACGCAGCATGCATGTGCAGCAGGACAATTAACCCTAACACACTATGTACTAGTTTGGGTTGTCCTGCATAAGACCTAGTGCAAGCAAACCAATCACACCCTATATGAATACAGGCTAACAATGAGCACACCACATCAGCACTAGGACTAGTGCCAAAAAAAGAAGAAGAAAATACATCCTAGCAAATGAGCACACCACATGACTACATGAGCTAACACATACAATGGGTTAAACCAACAGCTCCACTAAACCTTTCATTTCACACCACAAGTTGACATGAGTTCAAAACTTGAGGGTTGGTGATATTAATAGGCATATAATCATATGAACTTTTGCATGTAAGTTTGACTAAAATATGCATTTGCACTCTTCCATTTTGTTGTCAATTTTCGATGTTTATGGTTACAGTATACTACTCTAAAATTTTCTTGGGGTCAAGGTTTATTATCTTATTTATTTAGGTCATGGTTTTATGTATTAAGTCTTTGCATGTATAGTTTTGACTTGAGTACAGATGGATGGAGCATCGTGACCCTGATTCTAGTCATCATTTCTCACATATATGTTCTGTTGATGTTTGTCTTTCATTTATACATTCAACATTTTATTTATATATGTAAATTTATGGAATCTTTCAATGCAGGTGGCCACTGTTTGGTGAATTTACTTGTCAAAATGCTGTTTTGGCTGAGCGTTTCATTGAAGCAGGTAGCGCGTATGTATCTGTCTGATCTCTATGCCTCTTTGCTTCTTGCTGTAGTGCATCTTCCATGAAAGAAGAATCAAGTTTGTCCATTATTCATATGATGCAATACTATGCCAGTCCTGCCAGATGTTGCATTTTATACTATTCATTTTTCACAGTGGCTTAAAATGTCCATTTGTCT
Organism: Saccharum hybrid cultivar R570; assembly: GCA_038087645.1. Lineage (NCBI taxonomy): Eukaryota > Viridiplantae > Streptophyta > Magnoliopsida > Poales > Poaceae > Saccharum > Saccharum hybrid cultivar. Next base: position 38,275,727 of record JAQSUU010000534.1, on the reverse strand, counting down.
TACATTGGTTTGGCAGATATATGCTGAAATTGGAAAAGGCTGATGTATATAGGTTACCGTATCTATCCAGTGGTGCTCCTGGATTTGGTTAGTCCACACTCCCAGGTTATTTATTTCCAGCGCTTCATATATAGTCCTATGCAATTCCATCTGATATACTGTGGTGGAAACCACCTACTAGGTGGAAACATGGAAACTAATTCAAAAAACGTATTTCGGTTGTTCAAAATTTTTTGAAACTTGGCACATTGATGGTAATACGTACTCCCATGCAAAAGTTGGAATCAAAACTCGCATTTAAAAAATTCATACGAAAATGATAAATTTTAAGTTCATGTACTAAAGGACAAAATTCATGGGTTTTGTCTTTTAGTCCACATGAACCTCATATTTGTCATTTTCGTATGATTTTTTCTAGTTTGAGTTTTCATCTCAACTTTTTCTTGTGAGTACATATTTTTATGCACTATGGATGTGCCAAGTTTCAAAAAAAAAATTAGACGACCGAAATACATTTTTTGAATTGGTTTTCATGTTTTCACCTAGTAACTGGTTTTCACTACATATTTTGTGGTACACTGTCCCAATCATCAAAGGGACTTCTCCTAGAATATTGAATTAATTAGTTTTTCACTTGACTCCATGCATTGCCATGAATAATGAATGCCATCTTGCAAATCTAGACTAGGTTGCTATATATGTTATATGCAAAAATAATGTTTTCTGAATAAATGCAGTAATCTATTTGCAGTATTTCTAGTTTTCGCAATGCTGTAAATTTCTACAGTTGTCTTGCAATTTGACTTGATACTTGTATGTCCTTTCCTTAGCTTTGCTTGAAGCTGCCAGGAAGATCGATTTCCAAGATGTGCTAAGTAGAATTTCGGCCGGATTTTCGTCCAACAGGTAAGTATATCCAAAGAACAAAGCATCCATATTCTATATGCAGAAGAGCATCTAGTGTAGTTAAGATAGGCTGACTATGATTTATTATGTGCAAAAGTAGTAGCGCTTAGGAGCATTAGAAAGTTCATTCTGAATAAAGCAATCGATATATACTAGTGACGTGGACCCGTGACAACGTATATTCCTGTTCTGATACAGAAAAATGATAATCTTGTTGCAGTTGGGAAAAACCAATACTGCTTGCATGGGGAATATCTGACAAGTACTTACCGTTGTCGATAGCTGAGGAATTCAAGAAAGCTAATCCCAGCGTTGTGAAACTAGAGGCGATAGAAGGAGCTGGTCATATGCCACAAGAGGACTGGTAATTGTTTTCAGAAGCTTGATGGGTTCAGCCAATTCACGTTTACAAACAGTTTCACGAATTACAAACTACTATATGTTTCTGTGTGCATCCACTAACCTTTAGACTCTGTACATCCTTGACGTATCTGACTTCATCTGCAGGCCGGAGAAGGTTGTGAAGGCGCTGATATACTTCCTGTAAACATGGACAAAGATCATTGTACCATCCTCCGGGGAACATGCAAAGACGCATGCTGATTGTCGTGGCTTCATTACGCCTACTGTCTCATTTCATTGTGCCTTGGATTGCTTAGATTTGGTGGCTCGTGAGCGTGATGTTGGGGAGCCCATTAGGTATATGCCGATGCCCTCGCCGCCCTTCCACCTCCACCCACGGTACAAAGGTTTCGTAAACCCAATCGAGAGCTGGGCAGCGATGAATTGTTGTATTCACTGTGATGCACCACGAGCGACACCATGACAGAATAGAACATTAGTGACAGGTCAAGATGTATATTGGCGAGGGGAAAAACAAATGTCGATATGAATTGTGATCTGGGCAATATCAGTGACGTGTTAGCTCACACTAGAGATGGATAACATGTTATTTCCTGTCTCTGATATGCACATATTAGAGACGAGGTTTTTATAACAAACGTGTTTGAGAAGATATGTCAGGGACCTCTTAGTTTTGACACAACGTGATGAAGAGACGCTACTCAACACAAAGAAAGGTCCACCACGCCCCTAGGTAAAAAGGACCCGGGCAATTAAGCAGCAGTAACCAATGGCATAGTTAACACGCTGATTGAACAATAATAACATGTCTGCTGGGACGCTAAAGCGACTTGAGTAACCTGCAACGCCGAGATAGCTAGGCTCAGGCTGGCACCCTGTGTCACCACTCGCAGCAAGTTTCGCCATCGTCACCTTGTCCTTGGTTCGCCGCATCGATGAAGCCACTCCCTCCTCACATGAGCTCTCGCCACCACCAGGCGCGGGCTCGTCCGGTGCGCGCGGCCGGCGACGCAGCCGTGGACCACCGGTATTGTGCAAATTCACAATCGTCCATTCCGGCCGTGGTGTCACCGTCTCTGCACTGCCCATCGTCTTACGCATGAGGACGACATGCATGCCACATGCATGCATGGCCGTAACAGTCTAACAGACCCATCATGTCGTGTACTTCAACAAAACACACATCATATTCTACTTGATTCACTGCACAGTGCCACAAATTACAGATCTACTGGTAACGGATCGCCGCGCCAAACATTTTTCTCGACAAGTTGCACTGCTGCGTGGAGAGCCTACGTACGTACGTGCGTGCTCCGCGCCATACATGGGAAGAGACCGCCCCCCAAGGTTATAAAAAGGGCACGAAATGCGTCGCGCACTCGGGCTCGTCAGGCCATCCTACGTCTACGTTCGCGCGGCACGTACGTATCATTTGAACGCCGAGCGAGCAAAGCTAAGAATAATGGCCACCCGCCGACAAGCCACCGCGGCCGCCACCCTCGCGTTCCTCCTCCTCTCAGTCTCCGCCGCGTCGTCGTCGTCGTCGCCGCCCGCGCTGCTGACGACGGCGGCGTCGCGCAAGGTGCTGCACTGGAAGCTGGGCTGCCCGTGGGACGCGGTCAAGTTCGGGGCCTGCGTCGGCGTGCTCGGCGCCGTGGGCCTGCAGGCCGGTGCGCAGCTCGGGAGCAAGTGCTGCGACGTCGTGCAGGGGCTCGCGGCGGCCGAGGCGGCCGCTTGCTTCTGCACCACCGTCAAGGAGACCGTGCTCGGCATCCCCACGGAGTGGGACGTTGGCGTCGGCGTCCTGGCCAGCGCCTGCAAGACGGAGCTGCCCGACGGGTTCAAGTGTGTCTGAAACTCTGATGACCTTGCTTGCACTGCCACGAGTGCATGCATCATGCTCCTGTACTATAGTGCACTTGCTGCTGTCATTATGAAACTGAAACCCCAAATGTTATTTGATTCTACTGTGCGAAGTACTGTAACATTTGCATCGTTTTTGCCCTTGCCTTGTGCAAGTGTTGCCGAATGAACAGCACGGATGACTGTAAATTTGTTTGTTCTGCATGAGGGGGTGTTTAGTTCACGAAAATTTTTGGCCTGGGTTATTGTAGCACTTTCGTTTGTATTTGTCAATTAATGTCCAATCATAGATTAATTAGGCTCAAAAGATTCATCTCGTGGTTTCCTACCAAACTGTGTAATTAATTTTTTTCGTCTACATTTAATGTTCCATGCATGTGTCCAAACATTCGATGTAACGAGGAATCTTGAAAAATTTTGGGAACTAAACACCCCCTGAGATGAAGTGTCTCTGGGTGTGTTTAGTTCGCGAAAATTTTTAGCTTTGGCTACTGTAGCACTTTCGTTTGTATTTGTCAATTAATATCCAATCATGGACTAACTAGACTCAAAAGATTCGTCTCGTGATTTTCTATCAAACTGTGTAATTAGTTTTTTTCGTCTATATTTAATGCTCCATACATATGTCTAAATATTTGATGTGACAAGAAATCTTGAAATTTTTTGGGAACTAAACATGACCTATAGCCAGCTAGCAGCTTTCTGTAAAATATACAGTATATGCTTTGAATCATTTTGGGGATCGGATCGTCAGAAAAGCAGGCAAAACGTCCCATCGCTCGACTGGCCCGGATTGGTCAGTAACGCCACGCCGCCGTCACATGACATGCAGCAGACGGTTGCTCGTAGAGCTTGTCAGGATCACGATCAGGACTCAGGAGGGGGCTACTTCCCTGCTGGTTTTAGCATGTTATGATCAACGTATGATATGATATAATGCAGGCATCAGAGAACAGTTACCCGACCGAGATCTACCATCTATGCATGGAAAGTTTTCGTGATTGTTCTGCCAGATCTGGTTGTGTAAGACATCCGATGCAACCACTAGGAAACGAGGACTAGCTGCTAGCCTGCTGGAGGACCGAAAGTGATGACTAGAGACGGATGAATGGAAGCCTCAAATTATTTTTCAGAAAAGTTTGGCCGCTGTCCCAAAATCAATCTCCAAAGCACACCTACGCTGGTGAGTAAATCACAAGCCTATGGAAGGCTACATGTCTCTAAGAAACACAGCATGATACTCAAGAATCGATACACAAGAACACCGCCGAGCAAACGGAAAAAAGAGTGTGGCCGAGCAGACCAATACAGGAACCCTCCACCGAAAAGAGGCAAGGGTCCAACCTTAAACACTTAAGCCAACAAGTGACAAAGATGCTTAGAAAAAGACCCACTCACTACTTAGCAAACCTGCTCAAAAAACGGAATTGAAAACGGAGCAAAAACGCTAGAGAAAACACTAAAACGAAATAAAAAACGGTGCACTCTATTCCTATGGAGAAGAAAATAATACCCCAACCTAAAATATTCAAATCAAACGGTGGCTAAAGTAGTTAGAGATGTTCCTTGATTAATTAGGAACCCAAAGCAAAAAAACATGACTTGAAACGGATATGTAACAGATCAACACGATTATACGAGATTGAGTAAGAAAATCTTCCGCCGAGGCGGATGAGTTACCAAACTTAAGCCCGTACAATCCGAGATTCCACGAAATCACGAAGGATTTCAGACCAACCAACATACCAACCAAGATCGTACTGGTTTAGCAGCCACCGTCACATGTTACATAAAGTTCGCAACAACAGTTGAATACATCGGAGTTCATGATATAAAGTTATTACAACCCAAGTTCAAATTGATATAGCGGAAGCAAGTAGTTTTAAAACAACACACACATTTAGTTCAGATATAGTGTCAGTAACATCTCCAACAAAAGCATCAGATGAGAGATACGGAGTGACCATTGTCCTTAGTCCTAGTTGTCGCCCATTGCCGGATACAGGCAGTTAATGCAATAGTCGTAGTACATTTGACCATCTGCAACAACAATGGGAACAACGTCCTGAGTATGAAAAGGTACTCAGCTAGACTTACCCGTCTTAAACCAGAAATAAGCGACACCAAGAAGCATGCAAGGATTTTTTTAGTGGATTAGCTGACTCAGTTACGAAAAGCATAAGCTACTATGAAGATACTATTTTAAGTATTTTGCATCATCTTTATTCTGACCTATACAACTAGGTAAGCACCTATACTATAGCAATCACTTGATTAACCAATACATCCAGTTGCCAATTTAGATTTAGCACTTCCAATACCATTCAATAACCATCAATGTTCCATCATAATTACTATGATGTTGTAGCTCGAGTCAAGTGCTCACTATCCAGGAGCGATGATGATTCGAATTGATTCCTAACCAGCTAGTGATTTATTCCTCACACAAACCATACTCACCGATCAAGTGAGCTACAGATCACCAATAACACGATTCCGGTAAACGTCGCGGGATAAACTGGGGCCGCAGTACTCAAAGACCGCCCGACTGCCGGGACGCACCTTGGGCTCACTCTTCGCGTCCCTGTCATACTCCCTTCAGCACTAGTACGCGCACCCGTGTAGGTCCCGGCCCGAATCATGTCACTAGCTTCGCGGTCGAAAGGTACTTTATTCGGCCAGCTAAGTGTGAGGCATACATTCAACATGACAAGAGGGACAAGCAACGATCGGTCCTTAATCGACATAGACGGAAAACTAACCGCACCCCAGAACTCTGTCTGGTTGCTTCCAACTTTTTCGTCCGATCTCCAATTCTCCATCAATGTATGGTTAATTCTAGGATATCACGCTTTTCATAGCTAAATTCTTTCAGTGACCACCTATCAATGTAGGTGACCGGAAATCACCGATCGCTACGGATCTCAGCAAGGCTAAGCAATTATTCGATCCTGACCTAACAGGGTAACAGATAACCAGGTGGACAAGGATAGTAATAAATGCAACAACGATTTCACTCAATTCCTATAACTTAATGCATCAATATATAACTCATATATAAAGAATTGCTTGAATAAAATAAGGAATTTAGAATGCTCCAGGGCTTGTCTCTTTTAAACGAACTAGGCTGGTGATCTACGCACTTGGGCAAGTCCTCTCCTTGCTCCTCTTCCTCGGACACCTCCTGTGCCTGGAGTTCTTGCGGATCTACCCCGGTCTGTTCTTCCGGCACTACTACTGGCGACTCCTCCTGCGATCCTATATGATGCAATTACATAAGTAGACATGCAAACAGTGCATCGGATGCGGTGGAATGCCATGATTATGATGACAGGGTATACAGATGAGCACATTGAAACTTAAAGTAATTATTAGAGACAAAAAGCTTTCTACAAGGTAGTCAACATTATCCAAAAACATGTACTACAAAACATGTCATCTTCTTTATACTATAGCTATTATATAACCCTAGCATAAGTGTCACTACACTTTACCAACACCACTACACTAACTTTTCAAGTGACACTAGCAAGGTGGTTGGGTGCTTCAAAGATACACCAAACACTTCTTATCACTCTAATTACTCATAAAGAATAAATTTTTTATTTCCTATTTAAACTAGGGTTACACAGCAACATCTGTTTTTGATGCATAGAAAATCTACAAAAATTACTATAGCACAGTCCTACTCCAAATAACACATCACAAAAATTTCATGGGATTTGAATAAGTAACATAGCCTACACAAAAATAACAAGCTCTAGCATGATATTGAGCATGAAAATACTTTGTACTATAAAAAGTATCAAACAACAGATTTACTATTTTTCCTATGCTCTATACAGTAAACCATCACAACACAAAAATTATCATGTGCGTGTTTTATACAATTTTTGCTCTCTATAAAAAAATAACGAAAATCAGCCCTAATTAGCACTTGAACTAGACATCAATAATTTCTCACAGAACATGAATGACATATATTTTTCCTACAAAGTAAAGTACGCAAGAAGAGTAATGAAACTGGAACCATATTTTTCTGAGTTTTCTTTGATTTATTACACATTTTTCAAGATATCAGCAATTACAAGGATTAAATAAATCTCCACAGAAAAGTACCACAAAAACATCATGCAATAATTTTATACTGTAGATCTACTCATAAGGATCACTACAAAATTTTCTTCACAATTTTTGGAGCTATATTTCTTGAGATATGATTTTTGGAAGCTTTTTCACAAATTCTGGAAATCATTTTCTTTATCTTTTCTGAAAACCCAAACCCAAAATGCTACGCACACCCGAGGCCGTGCACCCAAGACTGCCTACTGCGACTGACATACGGGCCCAAGTGTAAGGTCCAAATAGGCTATAGGGGGGGGTGAATAGCCTAATAAAAACTTCTACAATAATTACTTAACCACAAGTTAGTACAAAAGGTGGCGGAGCAAAATGCACTAGCTCTAACTAATTAAGCAAGCCACCTACACAAGTCTAGTACAAGGCTATCCACTAAACACAACAACAACTACAAGCTAAAACAAGATGTAATACGAGAGAAGAGCTTTTGAGTGATTATACCGCCGTGTAGAGATAAGAAGAACCAATTAATCAATCACACAAGAGAAATCCTCGGGAAGAGAATGACACAAGAATTTATCCCGAGGTTCACTTGCTTCCCGGCAAGCTACTCCCCGTTGTGGCGATACACCCACTTGTCGGTTCACGAGCTAATCGACTATCAAGAGTCGAGCCCTCGGCGGGCGCCGCACAACCGCACACAAGATGGGGATCCTCCAAGCCACGAGCTCCACTAGAGTATCCAATTCGCGAACTCCCGCGGGGAAGGATCAAGAACCCCTTACAACACTTGGTGAAGGCTCCAACAATCTCCAATTGCGAGCTCAATCACCTCCGCTGCTCCAAGTCGTCTACCGTGTCGGGAAACACGGAAGAGTAACAAGAAATCCGCAGCAACTCGAAGATCAAGTGCCTCTAGAATGCAACTCTCAAGCAATGCACTTGAATCTCACTCAATCTCACTCAAGATGTGCAATCAATCAAAGAGATGAGTGGAGGGGTTGTTCTCTAGCTCAAAGGATGTTTCTATATCTCAAAATGTGCAAGAGTTACCCTCAAACCCCGGACATCCTCTATTTATAACGAAGGGGTACGCAGCTAGCCGTTACCGGACGACTCAGCGAGAATCGTGATGACCGGACGCTCCGGTCAGGGTGACCGGACGCGTCCGGTCACTACACGACAGACGAAAATCGCGCGAGTCAGAACTAGCCGTTGTGCTGACCGGACGCGCTCCTTCGATCGACCGGACGCGACAGTGCCAGCGTCCGGTCGCGTTCCAGTAAGCACCCGACGCGACCGGACGCGTCCGTTCGCACATGACCGGACGCGCCAGCCGCGTCCGATCGCGCTTCGCTACGCTCGGCTTCTCTGGACACTTGACCGGACGCTCCGGTCCCGTGAGGCACCGGACGCGCCGGTCGCGCGTTTAACTTTTACGCCCAGTTGAACTGACCGGACGCGCTGGTCAGGCCAGACCCGCGTCCGGTCACAAACCCTAGCACCCGCGCCGCGATGAACTGACCGGACGCTCCGGTGCAGCGTCCGGTGCGGCGTCCGGTGCAGCGTCCGGTGCACGCAGTGACCCCGTTCGCCTCCGTTTCTTTTCCGACTTTCGGCGCAATAGAAAATAGGCGTTTCACTTCTCCAAAAAGCGTCGAATCCCGCCTCGCAAGCTCGGCGGGAGGGAGAGAGGACCCCAAACCCCTCTCTACCGCTTAAACTCCACCGCCTTCGCAAATGTGCTAACACCACCAAGTGTACACCACCATGTGCATGTGTGTTAGCATTTCACAAACATTTTCCAAGGCGTTATGTTAGCTCTCAACTAGATCCTAATGCATATGCTCAAGACATTGATCTAGTGGCACTTGATTTTCGAGCTAACCGTGATTGCCCCTCTTGATAGTCGGCTATGTATCCTAAATCCGGTCAATCACTTCTCTACTCAACTTAGACCGGCAAAAGGAAAACCCTATGGTTATACCTTTGCCTTGCGCTCTTAGATCCTTTTCCTTCACTTGATCATCATGTCCATCATTTCATGTGCATCTCCACCATGATCATCATTTCATGTCCATGCACCATTTCTTTGTGATCTTGTGGCCACCACTCCTTGCCACGTACACCTTCATCACATATGTTGCTTATGCCTAACTCAAAACACTTAACACATGGCATTAGCAACTTGGTGTCATTAATTACCAAAACCAAACTTGGGCTTTCAATCTCCCCCTTTTTGGTAATTGATGACAACCATCACAAAGATATGAAATGAAATTAATTTTCAATTTCGATAGTATTTGCTCCCCCTACATATGTGCTTTCATGAGTTTGGTTCAGTTGTGCACATATGTATGGATTTGAATTTTGGGAGAGTTACTACTATCAAATTGATGCTAAGGTATATAGAATGGACCTTTGAAGCGTGATACCAATCGGAGTTGCCTTTATATACCATCCTTAGCATCGATGTAGCTAGACACCACTTGTAATACATCACTTGTAAAGATCACAAACACTAAAGTACCCCGTGAGATCAACAATATAAGCAAAGGTGTCTAGATACCACTTGTAAAGCTACTCTTAACAAATCATCATTCAAGTTCTATTTCTAGCATACACCATACACACATGAATATGAATTTAAGCTTTACAATGCAACAATTCATCATGTTAATGCACATACAAATGCAACAAACAATTCATGAGCTTGCTCCCCCTACTTGTGTGCTCAATTTTAATTTCTCTCCCCTTACTATATCTTTCTCCCCCTTTGCAACTTAACTTTTTATCTCTTTGTGACTTTTCTCTCCCCTTACTATATCTTTGTGACTTTTCTCTCCTCCTTTGTCAACAATCACCAAAAAGGTGCCAATTTTAGTGAGAGTCAAGTCAATTAATATGAGAGAGTCCAAATTATGGTTCAATCTAGATCACTTGCCTAGAATATGTAATTCGGTTTGAACCAAGGACAAGCTTCTTCACACCTCATAAAGTATAAGGGTTATCTTGACCATGTTGAATTACACATCATGAGCTCATTTTCTAGATTCAACACTAGGTTTGCAAGCCCGCAAACATGTCATATGCTACCACTAGATCAATCAAAATATAGAAGCAATAGTGGTACCATATATACATTAAACTCATTTGATTTTCATGAATGAGCCTATTTTGTCATGCAAATATGTCTATATGTTCTAAACATGTCCTTAGCAAAGTATGGATGATATGCCAAACAACTTTACCTTGCTATGTCGAAGGAGAGGCATGTCATATAAGAATGTGGGGGTGCACTCATTTCAAGTTGGAGAAGTCAAGTATGTTCAATTCATTCTTCAACTTGTAAAATCTTTTCTCATCAAGTGGCTTTGTGAATATGTCGGCTAGTTGATCTTCGGTGCCAATGCTCTCAATGCTAATATCACCCTTTTGTTGATGGTCTCTTATGAAGTGATGCCTTATGTCAATGTGCTTGGTTCTAGAATGTTGAACCGGATTTTGTGTCATCTTGATAGCACTTTTATTGTCACAAAACAATGGCACATTCTTGAATTTGATTCCAAAGTCATTCAAAGTGGCCTTCATCCAAAGTAATTGTGCACAACAACTACCGGCACTAATGTATTCGGCCTCCGCGGTAGATAGTGCAACACTATTTTGTTTCTTTGATGACCATGAAACAAGAGACCTTCCAAGCAATTGACAAGTGCCACTTGTGCTCATTCTATCAATCTTGCAACCACCATAGTCGGAATCCGAATATCCAATCAACTCAAAATTTGACCCCTTTGGAAACCATAATCCAACATCATGAGTGCCCTTAAGATATCTCAATATCCTCTTGGTTGCTTTCAAGTGACTTTCTCTAGGTGAAGCTTGATATCTTGCACACTTGCACACACTAAACATTACATCCGGCCTAGAAGCGGTGACATATAGCAAACTTCCAATCATAGACCGATATTGCTTTTGATCTACCATGTTGCCACTAGCATCAATACTCAATTGATCATTTGTGCCCATTGGTGTACTCATTGGCTTAGCATCTTGCAATCCAAACTTCTTGATCATGTCCTTGATGTACTTCCCTTGACTTACAAAAGTGCCATTCTTCATTTGCTTGATTTGAAGTCCAAGAAAGTAACTAAGCTCTCCAATCATAGACATCTCAAACTCTTTTGCCATCATATATCCAAACTCTTCACAAAAGTCTTGGTTGGTTGATCCAAAGATAATGTCATCCACATAGATTTGCAACACAAACAAGTCATTTCCAAGCTTCTTGGTAAAGAGAGTGGTGTCAACCTTTCCCATCTTGAACCCTTTAGAGAGAAGAAAGTTCCTCAATCTCTCATACCATGCTCTAGGTGCTTGTTTCAAACCATACAATGCCTTCTTAAGCTTGTAAACATGGTTGGGCTTCTTGTCATCTTCAAAACCGGGAGGTTGCTCAACATAAACTTCTTCATTGATGTAGCCATTGAGAAATGCACTCTTGACATCCATTTGATAGAGCTTAATGTTGTGTGCACAAGCATATGCTAATAAGATTCTAATTGCCTCCAATCTTGCAACCGGTGCATATGTTTCTCCAAAGTCAAGACCCTCAACTTGTGTGTAACCTTGTGCTACCAATCTTGCTTTGTTCCTCACAACCATGCCATCTTGATCTTGTTTGTTTCTAAAGACCCACTTAGTACCAATCACATTGTAGTTCTTTGGCCTTTCCATAAGTTCCCAAACTTGATTTCTAGTGAAATTGTTTAGCTCTTCATGCATGGCATTTACCCAATCGGAATCTTTCAATGCATCTTCTATTTTCTTAGGTTCTTCAAGTGACACAAATGAGTAGTGCTCACAAAAGGATGCTAATCTTGATCTAGTTTGAACACCACTTTGAATTCCACCAATGATTTGATCCAATGGATGATCTCTTGCAATACTAGTAGGTTGGAGTATTGGGAGTTGATTACTTCCACTTGTTTGACCTTGAACTTGAGCTTCATTATGAGTACCACTTGAGCTTGCTTGATTTGTATCAATTTGCACACTTTGGTTGATCACATGAATATCATCATCATCATCATCAACTTGCCTCGGCCTAACATCACCAATGTCCATGTTCTTCATTGCATTTGACAATTGATCTCCTCTCACATCATCAAGGTTTTGAGTTTCATTTTGAGATCCTTGGGTTTCATCAAACTCAACATCATGAACTTCTTCCAAGGTGCCATTTGTGAGATTCCAAACTCTATATGCTTTGCTTGTGGTAGAATAACCAAGTAAGAACCCTTCATCACATTTCTTTTCAAACTTGCTCAATCTAGTGCCTTTCTTGAGAATATAGCATTTGCAACCAAACACTCTAAAGTATGCAATGTTGGGCTTTCTTCCATTCAATAGCTCATATGGTGTCTTCCCAAGCTTTCCATGGCAATAAAGACGGTTGCTACAATAGCAAGCCGTGTTGATGGCCTCACTCCAAAATGAATGACTCACATTGTATTCACTAAGCATTGATCTATCCATTTCAATCAAGGTTCTATTCTTTCTTTCAACTACACCATTGGATTGAGGAGTGTATGTTGGTGAGAATTGATGTCCAATACCAAGATCATCACATAAATCTTCAATTCTTGTGTTCTTGAACTCACTACCATTGTCACTTCTAATCTTCTTGATGGTTGTCTCAAACTCATTTTGCACTATCTTGACAAAAGACTTGAATAGATCATAAACATCACTCTTATCATAGAGAAAGAACACCCAAGTGTATCTAGTGTAGTCATCCACTATCACAAAGCCATACTTGTTGCCACCAATGCTAGTGTATGTTGTTGGCCCAAACAAGTCCATGTGCAATAGCTCAAATGCCTTTGATGTGCTCATTTCATTCTTACTAGGATGTTTATTTCCAACTTGTTTGCCGCCTTGACAAGCACTACATGGTTTATCCTTTTCAAAAGTCACATCTTTCAAGCCTCTAACTAAGTCATGCCTCAAAAGTTTGTTCAATTGTTTCATTCCAACATGACCAAGCCTTCTATGCCATAACCAACCCATACTAGATTTGCTAAGCAAGCATGATGTCAATTGTGTCTCACTATCATTGAAGTCAACCAAGTATAAGCTACCATGTCTAAAACCTTTGAATATCAAATTTGATCCATCAACACTAATGACTTCAACATCATCACTACCAAATATGCACTTGAAGCCAAGATCACAAAGTTGTGCCACCGACAAAAGATTGAAATCCAAGCTCTCAACTAGCAACACATTAGATATGCTCATGTCATTTGAGATAGCAATTTTACCAAGCCCCTTGACCTTGCCTTTCTTGTTGTTGCCGAAAGTGATAGCATCAAAACCACCATTTTGACTTGTATCAATTGATTTGAACATACAAGAATCCCCGGTCATATGTTGAGTGCACCCACTATCAAGCACCCAATGCCTTCCTCCGGCTTTGTAATTGACCTACAAGACAAGATCAATTCTTTTTAGGTACCCAAACTTGTTTGGGTCCTCCAAGATTAGTAACTAAGCTCTTTGGTACCCAAATGACTTTCTTCTTTGAGCCCATCCATGGTGCACCAATGAACTTAGCATGAACACCATTTGTACCCTTGGTAAGTATATAGAAAGAATCAAACTTAATTGAGGATACATTAGCATTGGATTTCTTGTTCATGCAATGTTGCTCTATGTGACCAACTTTCTTGCAACTTTTGCAATAGCTACCATTGTTCTTCACAAAACGAGTCTTGTGAGGAGCAAAAGCGGCCTTGCCTTTCTTGGGGTTATAGCCCAATCCCTCTTTGTAGAGAGAAGCTCTTTGGCTACCCAAGCACATAAGCAAGGGGTCCTCACCACCATAAGCCTTAGCTAAGGTGTGATTGAGCTCTTTTACCTCCTTCTTGAGATTTTCATTCTCAACTATAAGTGTGGAGTCACAAGTGAAACCATCACTACTAGACGAGGATGATGTAGATGAGCTACATGAAGGGTTAGTGGGAGCAACAACAATAGGCTTAAGACAAGATTCATCAATTATATCACATGATATGCCTATGTTGCAAGTTTTAGCTTTCTCAACATTAGTTGGCATGTTTTCACATTTTTCAACTAGAGAGGAATGAGCTTCTTCAAGCTTGGTGTGAGACTTTTGAAGCTTCCTATGGTCTACCTTTAGACTCTCATAAGATGCTCTAAGCTCATCAAGTTCTTGCATAAGGTTTTTCTTTTCCTTACGCAAGCTCTTACACTCCTTTCTAGATTCTTTATAATGTTGAGTGCAATCTTCTAGCATAGTGATTAGTTCATCTTTAGTGAATTCTTCTTCATCACTATCACTATCACTAGCATTATCATGATCACTCTCATCATCGGATGATACCTTAGCGGCCTTAGCCATGAAGCATGATGGAGTGTCGAAGAGGGAGACCTTCTCTTGGATGGCAATGCTAGCATGTCCCTTCTTCTTGCTCTTGTAGTCATCCTCATCATCACTTGAGGAATCATCACTATCCCATGTAGCAACATGAGAATCATTCTTCTTTTTATGAGAGCTCTCCTTCTTATCTTGCTTCTTCTTTTGCTTCTTCCTCTCCTTCTTGATAGCATCTTCATCATCACTATCATAAGGACACTTTGCAATGAGATGATCTTTGCTATGGCATCTAAAGCATCTCATGGTGTGCTCATTCTTCTTAGATGAGTTCTTCCTCCTTCTTGCACGATAGCCCTTCTTCTTCATGAATTTGCCAAATTGCTTGACAAAGAGAGCCATCTTCTCATCAATGTCATCACTATCACAAGAGCTTGAGTCTTCTTCACTTGATGATTCAATTTTGGATTTGCCCTTGGATGTGGTGGCTTTGAATGCCACACTCTTCTTCTTTTCATCATCTTTCTTCTCATTCACCTTTTTCTTCTTGACCAACTCATCCTTCTCATCATCTTCTCTATATGAATCATCGGTCATCACTTCTTGAAATATTTGTTGAGGAGTTGAATCCTTCAATGTAGTCCTCACTAGCACGGTGATCAATGTATCAAACCTCTTGGGCAAGCTTCTCAAAAACTTCATAGAGAATTGATTGTCCTTGACTTCCTCACCAAGTGCCTTGAGCTCATTGACAATGACTTGCAATCTATGAAACATCTCCGGTACACTTTCATCATCTTGCATCTTGAAGCTTGAAAATTTTTCTTGCAAGATATATGCTTTAGCGGTCTTTGTGCCTTCGGTGCCCTCAAATGTTTCTTCTAGCTTGGCCCAAGCATCATGAGCGATCTCAATGTTCTTCACTTGCTCAAAGGTTTTGTCATCTAGTGCCTCATGAAGAGCACTAATGGCAATGTCATTGCATTGGAGCTTCTTCTCTTCCACCGGTGTAGGTGCTTCCGGATTAGCAACCTCAAATTTTGTTTCGGTGACCTTCCACACTTCTCTATTGATTGACTTGAGGTGTGCGGTCATCTTAACCTTCCAATATGCATAATTTGTGCCATCAAAGTGAGGTGCCTTCTTGGTGTTGTTGATGTGCAAGCTTAATTGAGCCATTTCTTTTTCACCGTAGGTTGTTAAGCCTCAAATAAACGGTGCCTCAGCTCTGATACCACTTGTAAGGTCCAAATAGGCTAGAGGGGGGGTGAATAGCCTAATAAAAACTTCTACAATAATTACTTAACCACAAGTTAGTACAAAAGGTGGCGGAGCAAAATGCACTAGCTCTAACTAATTAAGCAAGCCACCTACACAAGTCTAGTACAAGGCTATCCACTAAACACAACAACAACTACAAGCTAAAACAAGATGTAATACGAGAGAAGAGCTTTGAGTGATTATACCGCCGTGTAGAGATAAGAAGAACCAATTAATCAATCACACAAGAGAAATCCTCGGGAAGAGAATGACACAAGAATTTATCCCGAGGTTCACTTGCTTCCCGGCAAGCTACTCCCCGTTGTGGCGATACACCCACTTGTCGGTTCACGAGCTAATCGACTATCAAGAGTCGAGCCCTCGGCGGGCGCCGCACAACCGCACACAAGATGGGGATCCTCCAAGCCACGAGCTCCACTAGAGTATCCAATTCGCGAACTCCCGCGGGGAAGGATCAAGAACCCCTTACAACACTTGGTGAAGGCTCCAACAATCTCCAATTGCGAGCTCAATCACCTCCGCTGCTCCAAGTCGTCTACCGTGTCGGGAAACACGGAAGAGTAACAAGAAATCCGCAGCAACTCGAAGATCAAGTGCCTCTAGAATGCAACTCTCAAGCAATGCACTTGAATCTCACTCAATCTCACTCAAGATGTGCAATCAATCAAAGAGATGAGTGGAGGGGTTGTTCTCTAGCTCAAAGGATGTTTCTATATCTCAAAATATGCAAGAGTTACCCTCAAACCCCGGACATCCTCTATTTATAACGAAGGGGTACGCAGCTAGCCGTTACCGGACGACTCAGCGAGAATCGTGATGACCGGACGCTCCGGTCAGGGTGACCGGACGCGTCCGGTCACTACACGACAGACGAAAATCGCGCGAGTCAGAACTAGCCGTTGTGCTGACCGGACGCGCTCCTTCGATCGACCGGACGCGACAGTGCCAGCGTCCGGTCGCGTTCCAGTAAGCACCCGACGCGACCGGACGCGTCCGTTCGCACATGACCGGACGCGCCAGCCGCGTCCGATCGCGCTTCGCTACGCTCGGCTTCTCTGGACACTTGACCGGACGCTCCGGTCCCGTGAGGCACCGGACGCGCCGGTCGCGCGTTTAACTTTTACGCCCAGTTGAACTGACCGGACGCGCTGGTCAGGCCAGACCCGCGTCCGGTCACAAACCCTAGCACCCGCGCCGCGATGAACTGACCGGACGCTCCGGTGCAGCGTCCGGTGCAGCGTCCGGTGCGGCGTCCGGTGCAGCGTCCGGTGCACGCAGTGACCCCGTTCGCCTCCGTTTCTTTTCCGACTTTCGGCGCAATAGAAAATAGGCGTTTCACTTCTCCAAAAAGCGTCGAATCCCGCCTCGCAAGCTCGGCGGGAGGGAGAGAGGACCCCAAACCCCTCTCTACCGCTTAAACTCCACCGCCTTCGCAAATGTGCTAACACCACCAAGTGTACACCACCATGTGCATGTGTGTTAGCATTTCACAAACATTTTCCAAGGCGTTATGTTAGCTCTCAACTAGATCCTAATGCATATGCTCAAGACATTGATCTAGTGGCACTTGATTTTCGAGCTAACCGTGATTGCCCCTCTTGATAGTCGGCTATGTATCCTAAATCCGGTCAATCACTTCTCTACTCAACTTAGACCGGCAAAAGGAAAACCCTATGGTTATACCTTTGCCTTGCGCTCTTAGATCCTTTTCCTTCACTTGATCATCATGTCCATCATTTCATGTGCATCTCCACCATGATCATCATTTCATGTCCATGCACCATTTCTTTGTGATCTTGTGGCCACCACTCCTTGCCACGTACACCTTCATCACATATGTTGCTTATGCCTAACTCAAAACACTTAACACATGGCATTAGCAACTTGGTGTCATTAATTACCAAAACCAAACTTGGGCTTTCACCAAGGCGCTGAACGGCCCCACCCGTCAGTGAGCCGGGCAAGAGCGGCCGCTGACCGGGGGCAAGCTCGCCGCCGGTGAGACCTCCGGTGACGAGGAGGGCACCACCGTGCTCCCCGCACCGAGGCGCACCCAGCGCGGCAACCCCCAGCAGCGCAGGAGCTCCAGAGGAAGCTCGCCGGCGGGAATGGCGGGGCAGTGGCTCCGCTCACCGTCGGGCGGCCAACGCCGGCCACGGTAAGGCGAAACGGGGCGGACAGCGGCTACGCGTGTTCAAGGTGGATAGTCAAAGGCGAAACGGGGAGGAATTGGGGGACGGAGGAGCTCTGGCCACGCACGCCGGCCAACGGCGGACATGGCGGGCAGCGGAGGAGGAAACGCCCAATAGGGCCTCACCTTGGCTCGAACCGAGGCGCTGGTGCGCGTCCAGCACAGAGGAATAGGTGGCGGAGGGTGGAGAGATGAATCGGAGGGAGGCGTGGCCGTTGAGCGGGAACAGCGGCGCGGAGGTGTGTGGCGTCGGTGATGGCGCGCGGTGGCGGAACTGCTGCTGAGCGAGGGAGAGGAGGAGTGCGCGGGCGAGGAGGTAAGCAGGGAACAAAGGAGATGGAGGCGGAGGCAGTGCGCGACCAGGTGGGGGTGAAGGCAGACCGGAGGCGCCGCGTGGCGAGCTCGCCGGCGCATGGCCGCCACGCGGCGTGCGCGGCCTGTCACGGCCAGAAGACGCGCGCGGGCGCGGCGAAGGCGGGCGCGCGGGCGAGGGTGGGCCGGCTTGCCGAGCTAGGCCGGAAACGGGACGGCGGCCCGGTAAGCCTGAAAATGCTTTTCTTTTTCCATTTCAAATTCAAATTTTTGCTAACAGTCACAAATTCAAAATTTTGAAGTTGAAAATGACATTTTCAAGACTTGACCCCAAAATAGAAGTTGTTCAAAATTTAATTCTCTACAACTTTGCTTTTGACATATTTTGAAATTCTAAACAGATTTTGAATTAAGAATTCAAAGTCCATTTTTCAATTAAAAACCCATTTTTCTAGAATATTTTTAAAAGTAAAATTTGGGAAAATTTTAAATACAAAAGTTGCTCCAAAAATCATGCTACATAATTCTAGATGATTTAAAATTATAGCCAAACATGTGTTACTAACCTAGCCAGCATAATTAGGGCAAAAGTACAATAACAAGCATATGCAACATGCATGTTTCAAAATGATGTTTTAAATGTTTTAAGTCAACTTTACACTTACATTTCATACGATTATGAATACAATTGATGCTCATGCTCATGATTTGGGATGTTAATGCATTGCTTAACACCTAGGGTATTACAGGATAAAAAAAAACAAGTTCAAACCGGGAGAAACGGTGCACAAACACGATATACCGGACTCTGTTGACTGTAGCAGCAGACGCGACTGCGGTGCACAATCGAACACTGCACTGTTACTGCAGCAGCGTCATGTGCTACTATAGCACCGTCATGTGCTATTGTAGCAGCATCCGGTCACTCCGAAAGCAATAACGAGTTGTACAAAAAATGTTCGACGTTTGATCCTAAATTTTTTGGACAGACTCCCAAGATAGCTAAGATACTACTACATAAAAATCATAGCTTTTCATGCCTCACAACTCTAGGAATCGAAAGATCTTGGTTCAAAAACAAAAAAAAAGACCCTGAAAATGAAAACCGTCCGATCTAAGTGTTCATCCCAATTTAGCTCAAACTCTTCGGTGAAAATCTTCCTAGCGAGTCATAGCACCTCACGGAATAAACGGTTCGCAAAAAGATCAACCACAAAGAGAGATAGAACAACGGGAAGAAAGGGAAAAATGCAAGAACGCGAAGAACAAAACGCTAATCACAAAGAACACATCACAAATCGAATCCCGGAGAACACGAGGAGGTTAGAGCCTCCATTCCCGCTGCAATCTTTGGTTCTTACACAAATTCACCTATTTGTAGACCTCTCTCACAAGAAACCCTAAGGGGATGGGAAAACTAGGGAAGGAAGAAAAGGAAAATGAAAGAGGTGGGGGAGATGGGGCTCCCTCATCCTATTTAACAGGGCTATTACATAATTCTAGTTTTACCCTTAGATATTTTGAGTCGAACCACGTAACCCGATGGCGTTATGGTCCAACCCGAGGTAATCTTCATTCGACGGCCACCGCGCCCTTCATGAGATAGCTTCGCATCGACACGAACTCCTCGATACCGCCACGTGCCATACGTTCCTCCTCGGAACCTCCGCCCGGGTTTTGAGACCCAAACCCATAAACCCGTCCACCTTATGGTTTTGAGGCCCAAACCGCCGCGAGTAGCGTACTCCATACACGCCCCCACCACTCGACACGTGTCACCGCCGTCTTCGACCGGCCGTCTGCCAAGTCCTCCTGAGCCCCGCTCGACTCGCACGTCCGTCGTCTTGACTCAGTCAACACGGTCACTCCGATGTACACTTGCGCTTGTCGATGTCCCAGATGTCAGCCACAGCGGTTGGTCACCCGGCCTCCTGGTCCCTCGGTCCAGCCTCACGTCTGCTCTTCACCGCTCCCGATCCATCGGCACGGCACGTCCCTACTTGACCTTCACCTCGTCGTTGACCACCGTCTCCGAGCTCCGCACCTGCACACCACAAGCCAAGAGACATGTCGCACAACCCAACTCACACCATGATTAGTCATAAATTCAACCTAGATCGTGAATTACGTTGACAATCACTTATCACAAAATAAACTACAAGGTACATATCAACCTTTATTGGCACCTGCATTCCCTATCTGCATGCATGAGCTTGGCAACCGAGTTCAGCTAGACTGGTTTCGTGGACTACAGATATGCATGCATGCATGCATCCGGACATACTGCTCCAATCCGGTCAAACATAATTTGACATACTTTGCCTTTTATTATCTCCTGTAGGGTTTTTTTATGTGCAATTTTGATCCGTATTTTTATTAGAAAAATAGCAAAAAGAAATGCATTCATACAATTTTAGCGGTCAAAGTTTGATTTTTTTTTGGCTAAATCCTTATGAAAAAAACGTGAATTAACAAGAGGAGGGAGTAATAAGAAGAGTACTTGCAAGTCTTAATAAAAGATTGTAATCTATCAAGCCCTTTTGTTTAATTAACTCTCTGAAAAAAAGAAGTATCCAATAGATCAAACAAACTTCCCTGCATTGCCCATTCAAATTCAATCCAAATTGGACATTGGTCTCCGAGATGATTAATTGCGATGAAAGCATAGTCAAACAAATGAGGAGACTGCTGAGAAGAATGAACGAGTTTCACTCTCCTCTCTTACGTACGTGTTCTGAACCAAGCTTTCAAGAATCTATCTGTGGGTTGGGGTTGCCAACTTCACAACTTGCCCTTGGGGACACAATGATCAATAATGAAACATGTAGCGATCGTGGGCAAACAATGAGCACCGATATACGCAGAATCGTGCACCACCAGCGCTACGAACAGAGGCACAGAGCAGCGCAACGCGGAAGGGGACGATGCGGTCAGCAGTACGTTTCAATCATGCCCTCGGACGCGACCAAGCGAGTGTCACGGCGCTGAGCTTGCTTTGGCGCCATGGCAACGAGCCAAGGCGTCCAGTCCAGCACTGCCAATCCCACTGGCTCTCCACGTGAGCTGTTGCTGCGCTGCATGCATGCCGCCATTGCCACCGCACCAATGCCCGGCGCGCGCAATAATGCATGCCCCGGCCCCATGCCGCCAGCGCCCGCCTATAAAAACGGTCTGCTCCGACGACGCATATCGCCACACACAGTACGTACGAGCACCTAGCAGCAGCAGCAATGGAGTCCACCAAGCTCTCCGCGCTGCTGGTGCTCGCCATGCTTGCGCTCTCCTCGTCCCCGCTCGCTGTCGCGTGGGAGAAGGCGGAACCGGAGTGCCACTCGTGCGAGTCCGGCTCACCACCCTCGACCGGCGTCCCCCTGCCCATACCGTCAGTCCCCCTGCCGCCTGTCAGTATACCGTCGGTGCCCATCCCGAAGCTCCCCGTCCCGCCGGTCACCTTACCCCCTGTCAGCGGGCTGCCGCCTGTCACCGGACTGCCACCGGTCACCCTCCCTCCCATTCCGATCATCGGAGGAAGCCCGCCGAAGAAGGGCCACCGAAAGGCGTGCCCGCCGCCTCCGTCTCCCCCGACGCCGACGCCGACGCCGACGCCCACACCATCCTCGGACAAGTGCCCCATCGACGCGCTGAAGCTCGGCGCGTGCGTGGACGTTCTCGGGAACGAGGTGCACATCGGCGACGCCAACGTCAAGTGCTGCCCGCTCGTGAAGGGCATCGCCGGGCTCTCCGCGGCGGCGTGCCTGTGCACCGCCATCAAGGCCAAGGTGCTGGACATCTCCGTCTACGTGCCCATCGCGCTGGAGGTGCTCGTCAACTGCGGCTGCGCCGTCCCACCAGGCTACAAATGCACTTAAACGAGTCCATTTCCATCCTTCACGCGTGCACAGCAAGGTCTCCGATCCTTTTGCCTTTTGCCCTCCCGAACGCAAAGTTTGAAGGGCTCGTCGACAGATTTGGGTGGAAGCCGCCGCTCGCCTCCGGGCTGTTCAGCTAGTGCATTCTTCCTTATTTCATTTGATTTGCTGTTCTTGTTGCATGACTGTATATGCATCTAGTGTCTCCTCAAATGTCACTTGTACTTTGTGTGATCTTGTATCAAACTATTTTTTTTCGGATTCGACTATTGTTTGAAGTGTACAATTAAGGCGCATTGTCAACATCGTTTATCTCGAGAAACTGGGAATATGTCAGAAGCAAACTCTCCTGATGATTCAATTCAGAAGTCAGAACACAGCTATAAGCGCTGTGCTTCTGAACTTTCATTTCCAGCAAACAAACATGTCAGAGCCCCCCCATAACTGTAAGGCTGTGCGCACCGCGCACCTGGAAAGGCAACTCGACGCCAAATATAGCGTCGTAGACTCCTGCACCGCGCGTCGGTAAACAAGCCTGCACAGCTCAGGTCGGTACAGGAGAACGCTAAACCAAGCGTCCCTCTCTCCTCTCGCTAAGTTCCTGTGTGCGCGCCCGTGAAAGAGAAGAAGGAGAGAGAAAGAGAGAGGAAAAAGAGAATGAGGGAGAGAGGGGAATAAAATATGAAATAATGGGTATAGAGTATGGGATAGAGATAACACGGGTGCAGGAGAAATACATATAGAGTAGAGAATCTCGATGACTAGGATAGAATATTCCTTTTTAGAGATGAAAATAGAGGTTGATGGGTGCGGATAGCCTAACGATGAGGATGGTGCTCCAATGGGTATCCTCTGTTCTCCTCTAGTTCAACTCAAAGAACTAATTAGACACCTCATTTTTGTATATATAGTTCACTAAGTTGATTTAGAGAAGAACCACGGTTCGCTCCACCCCCATCCTTACGTAACTGTGTATGCAAGAGACTACTTCTCGACACAACGTTAAGAAATTTCTAAGCATCATATAATCCACAAGGGTAGCATTATTTATGTACAAATCGACCGTACTAAGTCGAACTCCCCAATTGAGACCACACCTGTGTTTCTCCTTCTAGAGCTGGAGATACCTATCGAGCACTGTAGATCTTTGCACACTAAGAACTAGGAGCAGGAGCCTCCAGTAAGCTCAAGTACTCTGCAATAGCCTGTCCTTCGTTACTGACATCAATATCGTAGTCATCCAAGGCATCCCCCGTCAGTTCATTGGCAAGCTCACTTTCCATCGATGCATCCCTGGCTGGAACTGGATGAGAGTTTGCGCCTTGCTCTTCATCATCGTCTTCATCATCGGCAGCTACTTCATCAATCATAATTTCATCTTGGTTAGCAGTTTCTTCATTGTTCATCGGAGGGGCATCTCCATCTGCAGCATGTGGAGGGGCATCACCATCTCCATCCGCAGGATGTGGTGCTCCTCCATCAGCAGGATGTGGTGCATCATTGACAGAAGTCTGAGAGCTGTTGATTGCTGGAGCAGCCCTGGCAACAGCTGCCCTAGAGCTCGATGATCCTGCACCAAACCCTGGCAAGAAAGAAGAGAACAGAAAAGGGAGTGAAATTTCATTACCCCAATTGATTTGAGGCCACACAATTTTGAAGAGATCTGTGTTGACCCATACATACCACGAGATGCCCGGCTTCTCTTTGCCTGAATTTTACTCTGCAATTAAACATAATGTGTTAGCAACTGTGGAGTAGCTTGTTTAGTAAAAGAAAACAAAGGGGTGCAGAGAAAGGCATACTTGTAGGATGCAGTTTTGTTCAGGATTTGTCAAAAGGTCTAACGCTTTGTCAGCATCATTTTCATTTATGTGCAGTGCTTCTGCAGCAAGATACTTCTCAAATCTTGAAGATTGAAACAACCAGTCAGTAATAAACAGGAAATACAGGCAGTAAAAATTAACGGCTATGTAAAATTAGCATCACCATGCACAAACAACACAAATGTATTTTGCCTTTGTAGCTGACATATAAGTACTCAATTTCTAGGTCTGTGGCAGCCAGATAGGTGTCCTAAAACTATTTAAACACTTCCAGTCTTCTAAGGTTGGTCTACAACATCTTTCACTAGATCAGATGAAACATGAAACAAATGGAAAACTAAGGTGATGTTGCAGTAACTAAAATAGAGTTGCAAAAGAAACCCTTTTGGCAAAAGAAACAATAATAGCTATTCTAAGGTCCTTAGCCAACAGTAGCTATGTGCCAATAAAATAAAATATTACTACCTTTCATCACAAACATTTGGTCAATAACATTCCTCTGTAACAACTACTACTTCAACTTGACTCATTGTTTGCAATCAACCAAATGTTGAATAAAATTAGCCCATACACAATATGATTGAAGAGCTGACATTGTTTTGGGTGGGTGTGTCAAGCATTCTGGTGGCCTTTTCAAACACTTCTACTTTGTTATGTCAGATTTACTAGCTGAATCAGGGCTCATGTTTGGCCATTATACATCCTGTTTTTCCAGGTTTAGGCCCCAATCCAGCTGGCAGTTTACTAGAACTACAGCACATGGAAATACAATTAAAAACAACTCTTGAGATTAATATGAAAAGACCAACATTCTTACCCAATAGCAGTCAAGCCTTTCAGCTTCTGCATGTCAACTGCCTTGTTCATGGGAGTTTTACCATATGCCATTTGTTCCCTAGGATAACACCAAGAAAGTTCACTACTCGGCTAAAAAAAGATAAAGAAAGAGGGGGAGGGGTAGACTTCATGATGAGGAGCTCACAGAATCTCTCTTTGTCTCACTTGGTCCTCCTCTCTTCTACGAATTTTCTTTTCACGCTCCTCACATAAGAGTTCAACTGATGATTGAATATCATAGCCAGTCATCTTCAATGCTCTTTTTGCAGATCGTGCTTCATAGCCCATATCCATTAACATCGATATAGCTTCCTCTGGTACTTGAAGCTAAAGTTCATATGCGTTTAACAAAATTTATGGGTGAGACTGATTTGTTGAACATGAAAAGATGCTAAAGCACTTGAGGTTCAGGGGAATAATATGCTATAAGAAGAAAATAAAACATCTTTCTACAGAAATAATATGCTATAAGAAGAAAATAGAACATCTTTCTACAGAATGTACCTGCAGGTATTTAGCATGGGCAGAAGTGAGAGATCCACGCGCCTTTTCAACATGACCATTATGGTATGCCACCACTCCTTCCAAAAGCTCCAGCCTTACATA
Organism: Saccharum hybrid cultivar R570; assembly: GCA_038087645.1. Taxonomy (NCBI): domain Eukaryota; kingdom Viridiplantae; phylum Streptophyta; class Magnoliopsida; order Poales; family Poaceae; genus Saccharum; species Saccharum hybrid cultivar. The sequence goes on along the minus strand of JAQSUU010000534.1, from coordinate 38,250,197 downwards.
ACTATTATGCAACAAAGGAAAAATTGTATGCTAGGAGTCAACACAAGTGAACTGTAGAATGCTAGAAAAGGAAAGTACCCATAAAGAACCAAGACAACAACAAGCTGAATAAACTCCCAGTTAGTTTCTTAAAAGGCATATATCTATATTTCTATAGCTCCTTCCCTCTACTGGACTTTTTTCCCTTTTAAATAAGATGCTGGGACCTTCCATTCACACACACAGAAACTTTTTTCCACAAATGTTCCCATACATTTGTGTCTAAGTAGCAATTCAGACTTTTGATTGAAAATGAACACATTCAGTAATTAAAAAAATATATAATACAGTAAGAGGCAAAATAAAAGGGTCTCACATAGCAAGATCAGCTTGCCGGCCAGCCTGGAGTATTCTGAAGCGAGTGGAATCTTTCCCATGAGAACGTTCAAAACCTAACCGTGCTTTTTCTAGGCGAGTCCCTGCGACCTCTAAGCATGATACATCACGAAGCACAAAATAACACCATACTATATCTAGTTGAAGCATTGGCACATTATCAACTTTCTGCAGAACATGTACACCAAGTATAAGTAAAATTTTCAGGATGTTATTGATACAAGTGGGAATATTCTTGAATATTCAAGTTACCTCAATAAGCTTTGGGTCACAAAGGGAGAAAGCTTCCTGTTACGGCAACAAAGAAAATGTCAATCCATATCAGTTCGAAAGCTATGCACATTTCTTTTAGTGGTAAGATTACACTAAGCATGGTAGGACACTAAACAGCAGTGTACCTCAGCCATTGTTAACACATCTAGTGCTTCCTTGTACATTCCCCTCTTCATCTGAGTTTTAGCTTTTTGGTGAAGCATTAGAGCCATCGTCAAAGCCCTAAGGTAAGATTGATGATGATGGTGTTAAATAGTAAACATCATATGAGTCATCATAAATAGAAGATTCAGTCTATTACTTTTTATCATCTGCAGATCCAAACATCACTTTCTGGCCACTTTGATCCTCAAGATCTAAGTTGTAGTCTTCTTCCGCAAGGTAGGAGCCATCTGTGTGCCTTTGAGACAATGCTTTTGCAGCTTCCCTACAAAATCATCGAATTCAGTGCTCATCCAGTGAAACAACTTTGTGAGTTCCTAGTGAATTCAATGCAATGGTTACATGTCGTTCCAAGGTGAAACAAACTATCAGCCTTCTTTCAGGTTCAGTACGAGCCCTAGCCTGCTCGTCTAGTATATATAGTAGTTGATTAAAGTACTGAATTCCATATTACGATGTATGCACTATGATCTCCATTAAATCTTTTCCAGATTATATGGTTCTTCTCAACTTTTAATTTTCCATATTACGAATTATGCATTATGAACTCCATTACATCTTTTTCCAGATTATATGGTTCTTCCCAATTTTTGTACATCAAGACTGAATTAACAATTTCTTACTACTGCATTGAATACCAACTAGGAACAGCTTGGAATCTATTAGGTTTTGCAGTTACAACTACGCAATTAGTAGAGCGGTAAACGCATCAATCGAGTTCTTAATTTCAAAATGCCAAAGTGCAAGACTGTAATTTCAGCACCAGACAAAGGGAACGGAAACCTAAGTACCTAATAACAATCCCAAAAAGAAAACAAAGAACCCTAAGAGTTCTGATCCTTACCACAGCCTGACAAGCCTTGCAGCGTGCTCCTCCTCAGCCTTCGCCTTGGCGGCCTCGGCTGCGATTTCTTTGGCGCGATCAGGGGAGGTAAGGGAGGAGAGCACCTTGGCGTTGGCCTTAAGTCCGGCCTCCCGCAGCGAGGCGGGGGGTTCATCCTTGAGCACGCGGCCGCCGAAGATGAGGCCGACGCACTCGGGCCCCACGCCGTCCCCAACCCGCCGCGCCACCTCCGCCCGCAGCATCGGCACCGTCCAGGCGCCTAGGTCCACCTCCAGGGCGCCGGCCCACTTGCCGACCACCCGAATTCGCTCCGCCGCCGGCGCGGGGACCTCTTCTGACGCCATCGGGATGATCGGAGTTGGAGTTGGGGCTTGGCTCGACTGTTGGGGACTTGGGTGCGTCGATGGTTTTTCCGTGGCTTTTGTAAGCAGAGTGTTGTGGGGGCACTGCGACTTTGGGTCCGGCGAGGCTTCTTATCAGAGTCTACAACTTTTTGTTCTTTATTTAATTAACTTTTTGTTCTTTATTTATTTTTTTATTAGATGGGACAGAGGTTAACTTGGGCAGGAAGAAGATGAGGAAGGAGAACCGAAGGAGCAGGGTAACCGGGCGAGTTCAGAGTTCGGTTTGGCTACCGTTTCTGTCCCCCCTCGACCTCCTCTCTCTTCAGGCCTCTTTTGGCACGGCTCAGGCTCCGCCCCCCCCCCCCCCCCACACCCACACCCACACTGCAAAAAACACTGTAGAGACTGTAGCACAGAGCTAAAACTCTCTCTCCTCCCTCTCCCTCTCACGGATAAAGGAGGAGCCGGTGTCTGTGAGCGGAAGAGGGAGGAGAAAGAGTTTTTCTTTGTGCTACAGTGTTTTTGCAGTCGCTACAGTGTTTTCGCAGGTGAGGAGCAGAAGTCGTCGGAGCTGTGCCAAAGAGGCCCTTAGGCCTTCAATGGGTGTTTAGATCCAATTAGTCAACATTATGAACTAATAAGAGTTAATTGGCCTTTAATGACCAATTAGACTATGTTTAATTCTACAAATTGGTATCCAAAATCTAGGGCTAATTGTTAATCATGGGATCTAAACACCCTTTTATATTATCAATTAGTTGATTATACAAGCCATTATGAGCTCGTTCTAAATTTATTAAGCCGGTGCAAATATTCTGGCCGCTCTACGGCCTCCTCCTAGTTAGCTCCCACTTTTTCATCCCGAGAAATAGAAGCTTGACGACAAGTAATACTAACACTCTTCTCGTTTTGAGAACCAGCATATCCCATGCTAATACACATGGAAATTGTGAACGTAGCTCCTCTAAGTTTTTCCAGATGGCTAGATAGTGTGACATGTGAGATCACTTGATCAGAATTTGCTCGAACAGATGGTGTGTCCAGATATCTTGCATTGGTGCCCACCTACCCTGGTATTAAAATTCAACGACATCATAAGGAAGTATAGAGGATATTGGTGCAAAGCCATTTAAACACTTGAGACAGGACACATGATTTTTTAAGGCAAGATGGACATCAGATATTCAGATGGATGAAAAATTTGACCTGTAAGCAATAGCCCTAACACGAGCCAACGCGTGGTAGGGGCCAAAGAAACAAAAGGAGAGCTTATAGTGAGAGGGGGTGCCAAAGAATCTTGGACATATGGTTGGAGCTTCAAGAAAATGTAGCCACTGACTTGAAATGGCGCTTAGAGCTATGCTTGTCTAACTGCTTCTTCGTACAGGCTTGAGCATGAAGCAAATGTTCACCCTGTTCGTTTATGCTGAAATTTGGCTTACGCTGATCCTTATGCTGAAATGCTATGAGAGAAAAATACTATTACATGGCTGGAAAGTAGTTCTGAATAAGCTCAAGCGAACATGGCAGTTGTTTGATGAGATCTTGAATTAGAACGTATTCTACCAGCCATAAGCCATGTGTTTACTACTAATGGAAATTTAGGCCTATGTATCCTAACTACAAGTAAAGGCCCATTTATACTCCCTTCGTTCCAAAATAGTTGACGCTTTAGGATTCAAATTTTATCCTAAAATAGATGCCATTCTCGCTTTTCAATACATCTTTTTCTTCTTCTAACACACATTTATCTTTTCTCAATAGATCTCTATCTACACTTTTTAGGGGTATTTTAGTCTTTTACCATCTACATTAGTCTCCATGGGAGAGTCTGAAATGTCAAGTTCTATAGGATGGAGGGAGTATATGCTATGATGGAGAATTTTATGGAACATATTCGTGCACATATTTAAATACAAAGGCTATTACACATTATGTGCAGTGAGTTAGAATATATAACGTGCAATTAGGAATGGTCAACGTACCTACAAAGTAAGGAATGGTATCCGGTGATCTGCACGTGTCATAGTTATAAAACTATTTCTTATCTAGCTTCTTTATTATTTAGGACAAAAACTTGATCCAAGTACTCATACTAAATTCTAAAATAAATTGAATATACTTCAAATTTACAAATATGTAACATTTAAATTTCGCATAAGTATTTATCTACCGATACATTTCCACTAAATGTTTTTCTCTATAGATCTCAAATTTTTATAATATAGCGTCCATGTTAAGTTTCATATGATTTCGACTCCGATCACTAATTTATTTTGAGGGAAGAAAATGCATACTTCCTCCGTCCCAAAATAAGGGCTCCTCTTAGCTTCTTGAGGAGTCAAACTCTTTGAAGTTTGATCAATGAGACCAATAATTATGATGTGTAATAAGTTTTGTTAGATCGATAATAAAATATATTTTTATAATAAATTTATTTCGAAATACAAGTGTTGATATTATTTTATTCATACTTGATTAAACTTTAAAACGTTTGGCTCCTCGTGAAGCGAGATGTGGACTTGTTTTGGAACGGAGTAAGTAGGAAAGAGCTAGCGACGGCCCTGTTGTGCCAATTCACATGGTACGACGTTTAGCTTTTAGGCCTATTTTCAGACTAATCTGTCGTAAACGCGAACTAATTAAAATTTTCTTTTTTCTATTGAGTTCTACTCATCAATTTAAACTCTATTAGTTTCTGTTAGACCCAGCTTAATTCACATTTAAACCTTCTATTTAGCATTCAAAACATGGACTAAAGTTTAGCTTAGTTCATCCTGATGCTCCTTTTGTTGCACATTTCCAACAGCGCGACAAAGCGAATGGGCATGTGGTTCAGTGGTAGGGCAGTTCAGTGGGACGCTACCCACCAGGGTTTAAATCCTGGTGTCACACCTATTTTCTGGATTTTTTTTCTAGAATTTGCAGGATACACGTACGCGTGCGTGTTCGGTGGCACTACGCGTTTGCCACACACTTGAGGCTAGAAAGCCTCCCAATATCTTCTTTGTATGTGTACTGATGCGCACGCTTGTGTTCGCGCGTGGTGTGAGTGTGGAGCGGGTAGGTTATGTGCGTCCAAGTTGTACCTGATCCCAAAATACAACGTGACAAAGAGAACACCTTGTCAGCACCCCGTTAGCGTGGCAGCAGCGGTCAGCGCCGTAATCTCTCGGTCCCTAAATAACTGTCGTTTTCGTTTCCCGAAAAATAACTTTAACTAAATATATATAAAAAATAATAATATTAATGATACAAATTAATATTGTTAGATAGATCATCGAGTATATTTTCATAATAAATTTATTGAAATATAAAAAATTTTCACATATTTTCTACAAATTTAGTTAAACTTATGGCACGAAAAAACGACAGTTATTTAAGGACGGAGTGAAATTTGCCCTCCTTTCGTGAGCGGCCCGGCCCGGTCCAATACGTAACTGGGCCAGACCCCTGCTATCCACAGTCCAGGTGAAACCGAGCCCAATCTGACTCCTCAGACCTGACCTGACACCAAAATTACTGCGAATTAATTGCATGTCCATATGCCCCATCGAACACGACGACGTGGCCGTCACATCCGTCTCCCGAGGAAAGCACCGTTTCCCACTGCCGCGAGCTGCAAACCTGCAAAAGCCCATGTCGTCGTCAAGCCCGAGGCGAAGGGGGAGCCCAGCTCTGCCTCTGCTTGACCCAACGAGCTCGCTCGCGCACTCCAGAGTGCAGCCAGTCCAGTCCACTGCTTCCACTCCCACCTGTCGCCGTCGCCACCGCTATCGTCCAGCTCCCCGAAACCCGCAAAAAACAACCACCACCTCCCCACTACGCGCGGCGCGCGCGCTCGTCTCCCGAGGATGGTCGCCTCCGGCCGCAAGCGCTCCCGCCGCGCGCCCATTCCCGCGCCATCGTCTCCACCGCCGGCGCCGGCGGCGGCTCCCCAGTCGCCGCCGCAGCTGACGTCGCTGCTGGCGCTGCTCGCGTCGTCCGTCACCCTGGCACTGCGGTTCGCGTCCGACCGCGACCTCCTGCTGCGCCCGTCCCAGACGCCGGCGCTGGACCCGCTCCTCCTCTCCGCGGCGCGCGCCGTGTCCCGCCTCCTCGCGCAGCTCCCGCTCCATCTCCAGACGCTGACGCTCACCTCCCTCTCGCTGTCCCCGCCCACGCCGTCGCCGCCGCTGCCCTCCTCCTGGTTCCTCCGCCTCCTCTCCTCCCCTTCCCTCCCGGACTCCGCCTGGCGCGACGCGTTCCGCATGTCCAAGCCCGCCTTCTTCCACCTCCTCCACGCCCTCGCGCTCCCGGCGCCCGCCGCCTCGTCCTCGTCCTCGTCCCTCGCGCTGCCGCCCGACCACACGCTCGGCGCCGCCTTGTTCCGCCTCGCCCACGCCGCGCCCGCGCGCGCCGTGGCGCGCCGGTTCGGCCTCCCGTCCCCCGCCGTCGCCGCGCGCGCCTTCTACGAGGTCTGCCGCGCGCTCGCCGAACGCCTCTCCATGCTGCTCGACCTCGCCGCGCCCGACCGGATCGCGCGCGCCGTGCCGGGGTTCTGCGCGCTCTCGCTGCCCAACTGCTGCGGCGCGCTCGGGTACGCGCGGTTCGGGGAGGTGGCCATCGCGCAGGCGCTGGTCGACGCCGAGGGGCGCTTCCTCGACGTCTCCGTCGGGTGGGACCCGGAGTTGGCGCCGGCGGAGATCCTCCCGCGGACGAAGCTGTACACGTCCCAGTCCATGGTGCTCGCCAATGCGCCTCAGGGCGAGCTCATCGGTGGCTCGGTGCCGCGCTACTTCTTGGGGCCTGCTTGCTGCCCGCTGCTCCCCTGGCTTGTGACACCGTACAAGCATGTGGTGGATGCCACTGATGACTTATCCAAAGAGAGCATCTTCAACCATGTGCACGCGCACGGGCAGCAGGTGGTGAAGAATGCCTTTGGCCGTGTGCGGGCACGGTGGCGGCTTCTGGAGGAATGCTGGAAGGGCGAGTGCCAAGAGGCACTGCCGTATGTTGTGGTTGCTGGTTGTCTGCTCCACAATTTTCTCCTCCAATGCGGCGAGCCGATGACTGCAGAGATTCAACGGAATGCTGATGCTGATGTGTTTGTGGACTTTGAGGGTGAGAAGGATAAGGAGGGGGAGAGAATCAGGGACGTTCTTGCTGCACATTTGAGCTTGGTAAGCCGAAATCAGTGAAGAAGTGTATATAGGAGTATGTAGTCAGTCCCCAGCATCTGGAATGCTGATGTCTGTATGTATGTATCTTATGCCATCTTCAGCTGCTTTAATCTAATGCTCTACTGTTCTCAGTTCACTAGCCAACTGCTCCCTTTCTGTGTGGCACTAAAAATTGGTGACATGCCTGATGTTGGTAGTCTCATTCTCAGACTGCTTCATCTTCTGGTTCTGGAAGTTATTCATCGTGCCTTAAATAACCACAACTTATACTACCTTCACTAACACTTTATTCTGCTTAGCATGATATACATTTGATTTCAGCATATGGTAGGTATCAGCTGTTTTAGTCATTCCTGCACAGAGATCGGCCGACACTCTTGTTGAGAATATATTCCATGTGCCTTTGCGACACCTTTCCATTTAAAGAGTGGATTTGGCGGCCAGCGCCCTCCTTATCTGGATAGTTGCATATGGTCGACATCTATCGTTTTAATGGAAGTTGGGTTCAGGGCGCTAGGGTGAAATTTTATTTACAGCACAACTGTTACAATTTTGCACCGCCCGGTAGATGTGTTTCATGATGGAATGGGAAGGAGCTTGCATCTTATTGAGGCAGAAACTTGCATATCATAGCAGATTCTTCAAACATTCACCCACTTAGTTTCTGAGTTCATTTGCAAAACTAATGCATCATTCCAATTTATAGGAGATTGAATTTTAAACAGAAAAGAAAATAGAATACAGACTTTGTGCGGAACTGAAAAATTATGCTAGAATGGCATGGGCTCCTCGCTAGACAGGTTACTCTTCTCCTCATAAGACATCGAACAACGAATATAAAGGTTTTACCCCACCATTGGAACATGGGTTGCCGTTAGGCTCCGTTTGAGGAAGATCTGGCAACGGGAATGAACGGTATAAATAAGGTGGGTGCCAACTGGCAAACAATTTTCTTTTCCACTAGTGGACATGCACGTGCGACACGCACGTGTTTATGGTTGTGAAATGCAACATCTTATGATTATAAGAAAAAACTAAGATTTATGTCGTGAAATATTTAGAACCCATGTTTGTATAACAAGTGTCATAGGAAATCATTTTTTTTAAAAAAAGTGATAGGAAATCGATTACATGGCACAAATCTACATTAGTCACAAGATAAAGCACCATCATCTTGGTAGTGATGTAGTGGCAGTTTAGCTTGGCAACATGAACACTCCCACCTGGCCACCTCTAAGGTTCGTCTCCAAATGTGTAGTAAAGAGCATTAGAAGTTTATTCAGTTGAGACCTTAGCTCAGGCTCGCTATTCTATTGCCAAATTAGTAGGCCGTTGTCTGCTCGTCAATACTTTAGGGTGTTCTTGCTTGACTGGGGAAATCAACTCACAATGTCCTTTCCCCCCTCCATTTTAGTGGATTGACTTGTCGGGTCATTGAGAGCAATAACAATGTTCAGTAGCTTTCGCCATCGCCCATTGCCAGCAAGTGTAGTCTGCATGAATGCTATTGAAGAATATAGGAACAAAGGGTGATCTATGGGCAGCAACAGCACAATCGATACTATAAATAGTTAAAATACCAAATAGGAGTAACAAATTCATACTATAAGGCAGCTGATATTTCATACTATAAGGCAGCTGATATTTCTTTTTAAATCAAGCCATTATACTACAACACTATAATCTTAAACCATATATATACTTTTGAATATTAGGCTCCACGTGTAGTTTTTTACATATTATAACCAAATTAACTTGAAAAGGCTATTTAATTTATGAATTAAGAAAATTGCTTTTCATACCATTATGCCTGAGATTTGGACATCTTTCACCAAATACATATATCAGAAAGAACTGGTAGCTAACTTTAAACCGAATGGCAAATCAACCAGATATGAGAATATTCAATGCTTAAATTAGAGTGATGCTTGCTTGCTGAACAATCAAACAAGAATGAGATGCATAATTCGGAAACTGAAAATACACAAAATATATTACCATTAGTATTTATCATATAAAAAGGATGATATTAGTATAAATAATGGAAAATATCATTTAATAAAAACAAGATCTGGAGCAGTTTCTTCTCTATGACAGTTTGCCAGTAAATCTAATTAGGCAATAGCTAAGTTCACTATTTGACCACTTTATAGGCTTCCCTGTCAAATCATTTGACTGAGGTAGGATTCTTTTACATGATCATATATTAAATTAAATTAAATAAACAGCTCAAGAGAAAAGTGGACTGCTAAACTGGAGTTTGTCAACGCTAAAGTGAAAATGGCTTACAGAAAACATTTAAAATGATTTCACACATGAATAGACCTTAAGAACAGATGTGATTTCAACCTGCAAATACATGAGGGCTAACTATATAATGCAACCTTAAGAACAGATGGAATTTCAACCTGCAAATACATGAGGGCTACCTGTAATGCAACCATTTCTCTGTCACACTCCTTTTTTACTTTTAAATTGACAACATAGTGTATTGAATGCAATAAAGAATTTGTACCAAACCATTAGGCATCAGTTAAAAAATGGGTTTTGATCTAGGCATGACAGAGCAGTGGGTGGCTCACTAAACTTGAGACCTTGAGCAGATGCTTCTTACAAGGCAGTAAGACACATTATTACATTCAGTAAAAAAAAAGAACTTAATTTCAATACCAGCAACTACAGCAGGTCAATACCTATCATTCTCCATGTGCCTAAAAGGGAGAAGCACAAAAAGAACTTATTAATGCATGACATTTGCACATCCTGTGAAAAAAGTGATTGAAGTAAAAATACTTTCTATAAAATGTAGCTAGAGTTTAAATTTAGTAATCCATCCAGTAAAGAAAGAAAGAATATCCTTATGTTCATTTGTTCAAAATTAACAAAAACCAAGCTCTAATATGAAGCATAACTGCAGTTATATCTGAACTTTTTTGGTCCTATTTTACTAATCAGAGGGTGAGAGTGGGCTGACGGACATGCAACAGTGTCAGTATTATTCTACTATACCTGTATCTCTTGTGCTACTCTTAATCTACATGGCCAAAATTTCTCATAAGCTATTCCGAAGTTCGGTGCAGCACGTCACAGCATGTTGTGGTGGTCTATGGCCTTGACTTGAAGCACACTTCCCTCATTATTCTACTCGATCTATTGCCATCTTGATCTTGACGAATATGAAAATGGAAGAGAACTGCTAGCACATGGTTGATATATCCAGAAGGCTAACATCAATGTGATGAAAAAAACAACAACAATGGCAATGGGGATTATTAACTTAGTAATTAGAGCCAAGGACCAACTTACATCCATTGAAATCCTGTTTACAGTTTATAGAGCATTAGATCATACCATCTATCCAACGATAATCAAACAAACCTTTTCAAGATACTGAGAAGCTTGATTTACTCACATCTGCCCTAATATGAAAAAACAAAACCTAGCAAGCTAACCAAAGGCTTGTAGTCTGGACACATACACCCAACTTAAAGAACTGTTGATGGTGCCAAGAGTTTTGGTCACAAACCCATCAAAGAAAAGGGGTAAACATATCAGGTTGTTTATTGCTCAACTATTATTTTTATCATCACACCTATAAAGTTTCCATTAAGGTGGTGCCATTGTTTGTGCCAGAAAATTTAAGTCACCAATATTAACTGCCATTCAAGTAGCAACAATCAATGCACAGTTCATAAAAAATATAAATTTAAAATTGATCTTTAACCAAGTAATCGCAGCCACACTCAAAGATAGTTCAAAAGGAATTAACAAGTTAATTCGTTTGAAAATTAGAGGATCACAGCTGCTGAAAATTACCTGCAACATGGAAACAAAATTTGCTTGAATTTTTTTAACCACTATCAGCGGCAAACTTGTTCACATCCCACAGAACATGATAATGACAGATACTGCTTGTTCCCGGCAAAGCCTGAATCATGAATCAGACAATTCCATCATATAGTGTAGTAAACATAAATAAATGGATTTCAACAATTATGTAGGGACACCATCCTGAATGCCAGCATAGCTACACAAGTATCTTGACTAACATGTGAATCCACCACGGTGCCTATATCTAGGACGAAAATAAAACAGATTACTGTAATTCTGTAGGCTATTGGAAAAGAAAAAGAACCTAATAAACTCACAAGCTTTTTACCAGAATACAGGAACACCAATCACCGTAATGATCTTGGAGAAAAGAGAGGAAACAAGAGACATAGAGCCAGCAGCGCGTTCACAAGAGATGGGAGAGGAGATGGTAGCTGCGTGAGGGGCTCCACCTCTGGCCCTGTGACGTCGCTAGGGTTTGCGCCTCTGCCATGGCCGTCGTGGTTGCAGCCCGCTGGTAAGGGTGAGGGCGCCGCCGCAGTCGGTGCGGGCCGGATCAGGTGGGGCGCCGTCGCTATCGTGGGAGAGAGGTGGTTGGGGCGCCGTCGCTGTCCATCGCGGTGGATCTGAGAGGCGGGCGGGCACGCGTGCTGGAGGCGACGCCGCGACGGTTTCCTGGCGGGCGTGTGTGGCGGAGGCGACGGTTTCCTCTCGTCTCGCTCATCTCCCCTTCCGCTTCTTTTCCATCCCTCGATCGCGCAATGGAGAAAAGGAAAGGAGGTGGGTACGCAGGGAGGCGGGTATGTTGGCGGTGGGTGAAAAAAAAACAGACAAAAGGGTCGCGTTGAGAGAGAACGCGTGTTTTGTCACATAAGTTCCGTCCTCTTCGGCTGCGGCTCCACCAGTCATATGTATATCAAACGTTGGATCGAAAATCCAAACAGATCCGAGGGTGAAGATGGTAGGTGGGTAGGAGGCTCTTAGGTAACAGATATTTTACAATTCGTTCGCTCCTTTATAGTATAGATTTACTCTCTAGCTTAATACAGCTTTTCTTTTTGTCAAAGTCAAGGGCTTCTCCCTTCGCACCGTAAGAAATATGGATCATATAGCCATACAATATCAATATCTCTCTTTTAAGCTACCAGCAAATCTGGATCACATAGCAAACTTTAACATCACCATCTCATGAACTCAAAATGACTAGTGTAGTATCTTGAATATATTTGTTGTTCTATATATGAAGTATGAGTTCTTTTCTTACTATTGTGTCACAGATAATGTTGGCATCCTTCAATCCTTATTATCATCCTATTGAAGCTTTCAGCTTTGGTTTACATTATGAAAAGGATGACAAATCTATTCTCCACAAAATTGTGTACTTATCGTTATGATGACTTGATGAGATAGTGTATCATCAGCTTTAAATAAAATCAGTAGTGGCAGATTGCTAGTATCAATTTTTTAATCGAATAAGACTGATTTTTTTATCCATATATAGTGCAACTTGTATAGTTGATTGTTTAAGAGCATCTCCAGCAAAGCCCCTACTTCAGCCCTCATCCTATTTTTGAGGGGCAAAGATCAAAAATCTCACTCTAGCAGGGCCCCTACTCTGACCCTCAAAAGTAGGAGGCTCTCAGATCTTACCCCAAGGCTCTCATTCCTGTGGGCTCTGGAGAGGGCCCTTACTTTCCCTCGAGCAGTTTTCCACCACGTAACGCTCTTCTCCGATGCCATGCTCTTCATCGGTGCAGCGGCCACTGCTACGCGGCACCCATCTCTGGCGCGGTGGCCCCATGTTTGGGGAACAGTTCCTCTTTGGAGAAGATAGGGAGAGGATGACAGGTGGGTCCTATATGTCATTCTCTCTAAAAATAGATTTGAGGACTATGATTTGAGAGCTACTGCTGGAGTGCAACCCAGAAATTAGAGTTCTCAGAAGTAGGGAAAGCCCTCGAACAAAAAGTAGGGGCTTTAGTTCAGGGGCTATTGCTGGAGATGCTCTAACCTTGTTCAGATTAAAATCACATTGATGTAGCAGTCAGTATTCATGTAAGATCATCATACCCAACTAAATTTACTGACACAAAACGGAAACAGCCCAGAGCTGCAGATATGGTGGTCTGCTATCTATATATTAGGAAATTCACATAGAAAATCAGAGTCTGGGATTCCATGATATTTGTTTATGGCTTAATAGGCAACAAAGTTGATATGGTTCTCACTTCATTTCACCAGGTTAATCCAAGTTATGCAAAGCTTAAGTAATTGTACTAAAGTCAAATTTCATACATTTTGACCGACAATTTCAAATTTATACAAAGTAATTCACATTCTGCACATCTTTCAATAAAATTGATTTTCCAGGAATTGATGGTATCTTGGAAGGATAATTAATCGTCAAAGACTTCCTCAAATCCTAATACATCTTGTAAAAATAAATGGAGGGAATATGAAATGACTAACTATAAACTATGCACCACAATTGAGTGGTGACCTTTAGTTGTCATTTTCTTGTAGGGGGCTGCTTCCTTCCCCATATGCATGATCAAACCAAATTAAACTAATTCATTGGCTCACAGTTGATTAGGATGTGTAGGTTGTCTCAAATCATATACAGTCATGTAGGATAGCTATTCTGAAAATGTATTACTAACACTGTAGGGGAAAGCCAGCTTGTTTGGCTGGCTGGTGGCTGGTGCTAATTTTTTTGTGAGAGAAAAATACTGTTAGCTGACAGGTAGCTGGTGACCGGTGCTGATTTGATATTAGAGAAAAGCACTGCTGGCTGGCTGGCTAGCTGACCAGCCAGCCAAACAAGCTTTATATTTGTACCGTAACTTCTATTGGTCATGCATACTTGTCACTCCCATAATTATTATATGATCACGTTCGGTAACAATTTCAAGAGTAGCTTTCGCGATTGTGACAAGAAAGTTTGCAAGATGGATACCATCAGTATTCAGATGTGGGATCATCAGGGCTAGTAAATGATGAAAAACATAGAGACGGACTGGCTGTCTGCATTGAAGAGACTGAAGCATGTGCCGCTGTAAGAACGTCTACGGACTTCCAAAGCATGTGATGTGGGATCATCAGGGCTAGTAAATGATGAAAAACATAGAGACGGACTGGCTGTCTGCATTGAAGAGACTGAAGCATGTGCCGCTGTAAGAACGTCTACGGACTTCCAAAGCATGTGCCGCTGTGCGCTGTCTTAACAAAGGTGACTGGGTAGTAGTACTTCTTCAGTCATGTTTCAATTTCATATTGGGAAGAGATCAGTTTCACATACTTATTTGCCAATTACTTCCTGTTACATTGGACTCTGTATTTTAAGGATCCGTAAACTTCATTGTCAACTTGCAGTCTGCCTGGGAAATGGAAACAATCCGCACTAGTAATTGAGTTCGATGATTTCTTTGTTGGAGCTGCTTCCTCACGTACACACGTGGGTCTCTTCCACGGTGGTTCATGCTGCACAAAGCCACAAACCAGTACATCGGGGACACACTGAGACTTGGTTTTATAACCACCTTTTTGGAGTTTCAAGAACTGAAATGGAACTTCTTCCAAGTAGAACAACAGCATTACTCTTTCTTCCAAGCAGATCAAGAGCCTTACTTATTTACTCTGATATCCAGATTAAAGATGTCCAATTCTGAAGTTCAAGGATTAAGATTATATGTCCAGATCAGTCCAGTTCTGGAGTTCAAGGACTGAAATGGGACCTCTTGTTGCATCCCCACGCCAGGAACATAGAGAATTTAAACTAAAATAGCATGCAGATTCAGGTATGAGACAGAAAGGAGAGCACCATCTAACTCCCCGATCATGGATACCGAACTCCCACTAAACTATTGCAGTTTCAATTCACAATCTCTTTCCGGCGACTTGCTCCCTTCCTTGCTAAACAAATCAAACTAAACACCAAAACATACTGTATCTAATCATAAGCCACATATGCCCGTAGTACAATCAATTATTTCCTCCACCTCCTTTTTTTCCATAGAATCGCTTCCTTACTTGTACATATAAAACCAGCATAAAGGAGCATATTGCGGACAACACCAGAATTGACAACTGAAATTGTAAGAAGCGGAGTTAGAATCAGTGGCACAGTCAAACTGCACAGATCCAAGCTACGAAAGTAATTCATTACATACCCTTATCCAAGAAAACATCGGAGAAATCACACTTTGACCCAAAGCTTTCATAAGGAGTCGTCAAGAAATCCTTTGTCTGTGAATCAAAGGTAGGGTTCTGAATGCGCGCATTAACAAACAGCCACAGATGCCTCTTCACATCATGCACTTCTGCATGAGTATTCTTGCTTTTCTTGTCATTCACAACATGCGCCACGTGGGTGGCAATCTTGTTTGCCACATAATCAACATGAGACCCACCCCTTGTGGTTGCAATTCCATTCACAAAGCTGACCTGAAACACAAAAAAACATGTAAGATGAAACTGTAACCACGTCAGGAGAAGGAGCCTGGCAGAAACATAACGAGCAGTTACCTGTTCAAACTGGCCTTCACTTAGACTCACGCACACCTCCCACTGATCATTCAGCTTCTCGCAAATCCTGAAAACAGAAGGTGAGAATAATGAGAAACATTATTGTAAGCTTTTTTGTGGACATCAGTAAAACTGCTCTTATCTGAAATAATCAAAGAAACCTTGGGAGTTCGACAAGTCTCTTCTTAGAAGCTGACATGATGTGCCAATCGACATAATATGAGAAGTTCTTAACAAGCACCCTTTGGCCATCAAACATAACATTCACGGATTCTCCAAGAGTTGCAGCCACATCGATCACTCTCTTTTTCATGAGGGCTACGACATCTTCTTCAAGATGAGTTAGGTTGAACTTGGCAAGATCAGGCTTGAAGGTAATTCTGGTCCAGTTTTCTCCCTGCTCAAAGTCGGTGATCTCAGGCTCCAACTTATTCACCATGTTGTCTGAGAAAACCTGCAAATAAATAAATAAATAAATAATATATATAGGAAAATTCCTTCCTACACGTACGTGTAGCTACTCCGGCCTGATTGCGTTCCTACGCTAGCGCTCCCGTGTACTAAAAGGTGCGAGTAGCTACTCGTATGAGTAAAAAAAATACGTCCTATATATATATATATATATATATATATATATATATATATATATATATATATATATATATATATATATATATATATATATATATATATATATATATATATATAAAACATCAGGCTCTAACAACAGAAGACCGTCCATCAACAAGAAACGGATTAATTCACACTGGATGTGCCATCCCCAGCTAATGGTCAGCCAGTCAGGTTCATATCGCACATGAATTAGATATACTAGAATGAAAGCCTACGCATTGCCACGGGAAGCCGTAAAGAATGAACACAGTATAACTTCATGCATTCGACTGAGCACTCATCAAAATTCTATTGCTACCTTTCCCGAATCGATGGATTGCTGAACGGAAAACAGGACGTGGGGCACAAGTTTTAAAAGTACGTACAGTAAAAGGGGAACACCTCTTTCGTATTGTTGCAACACGTACCGAGTATTTTTGAAACCTTTTTATTTTGAACGAATTCATCAGGCATGTCAAACTGTCAACTACTTAACGCAACAAAAAACCGACAGGTTAGATTAATCGGGACCCAATCCGACAGCTAACTAGATATCTGCCAACGATGATCACCCATTTCTCCAATAATCTGCAGCTGGAGTGTAGCCATGGTGATTTTTGTTTCACTGAAACTGCACCTAGATCGGCTCACAATTTGATCTGAGTCGAATCATACGATCTGGACATGTTGGTGGTCTGTGGCCTAGAGTGGCAGTTGGCACAGCGGCACATGGGACATCAAGGACGAAAAAATGGTGGACGGAATTATCCTTACTTTAGAGATGTAAGAGATGTGTCAATAGTATACAGCACGCGCCAATTCCACAAACAATTATATCCATCACTATCTCAGACTCGTAAAACTTTGTTGCAACTTTTATAGCTACCCCCAGCACTGTCTCAAACTCATAAAATTCTGTGCAACTTAATTACCATAACAAGGCACATCAAGACGAGACGCCCACGCCGCGCGAGGCCGCTCGGCGCCTAGCACGGTTTGTGGATGAGGTGCGGGTCAAGCGGGAGCCGCCCCTCATTGCCTCTCCACCACGACAGAGGGCGAGGACCAGGGGACCACCGCCTATTAGGCCAAGGAGCAGTCGGATAGCCGCCTAACCATTGGCACACATACCGGCCTCCCGGCGGGGAGAGGTACTCCTCAACCAGCGGTTGGGTATCGACGTATCGTGCCGCCGGCTAATCCGGCTTCGCCTGCGCCTAAGGGAATACTCGACACCATGCGTTCTGGGACCTTTGTGTCAAGCCAGGTGGAGTCCCTTGACGCGCTATTTTCAGCGTTTAACGGGCGCGCGTGAGAGCTTTTAGTGGATGACCCGTAGGACGTGGTGGTGCTCGCACTTTGGTTGTTTCAATTATGTAATATCGACCCAGGGAGCAATCGGCTAGGTTGGTCCGGTTCTGTGACCGCCTAGCGCGCTAGATGCGCGTTGTTTGTAACGAAAACTCTATTCTTCTTAATGCAATGATACGCAAATCTTTTGCGTATTCGAGAAAACAAGAAAAAAAAACAAGGCACATCAAAAACTATTGACTCCAACGCGAAAAAATTTAAATCTCCTATCCATCTTTCCAGGTTAAAAATCTCGGATTTAGAAGGCCCTTTTCCAGATTAAAAATCTCCAATCTTAAAGTAATCCATCCTGAAATACCTGAGATAAGCCCTTTGCCCTTAGGTGTGCACAGTGTGTTTGGTTGAAAGAATTATTAGAAGAGGAGGTGGGTTTAAAATTCTTTCAATTGATCCGTGGGCATCAGAATTTTGTTCAGTTCACACCATTATAAACCCAGTGGGAAGGGTGGAATTGGATGACATTTCTACTTAGTCGCCAACACATGCCAAACAAGAGATTGCCACTAAAAATCAAACTCCCATGCTAATGACCGGGTTTAACAAGCCTCCATTCCCATGCAAAAAATCAAAATCCCCTCCATTCCTCTTCAATACTCACCAAACTTTAGTACCTAACAAGCCTGACATTAATTCCTACCTCTAATTCCCATGCCCCTTCACAACATTTGTGATTTGTCAAATGCGCCGTTAAGGGAAAGCCAAAATATCTCTAATAGCCCACCTTGAAACGGCAACCCCAAAATTAAAGCGACTATGATCAGAATGCTTAAGCGATTTGCAAAATATCTCACCTGCCTGTACTTCTTTAAGCGGTGCCCGTCGGCTGTCTTAACGATCAACTCCGTGGAGAGAATTGAATTTCTTATGGAGCCGTTAGAGCTCCACCCGTTCCCCTCGGGCGCTCGTCCGCCCCCTCCAGAAAACCACCAAAATCCACCAGAATCCTTCCTAAATCCAACCAAAATCCTTCTCCCAACTACAGATCCGTTCGTACCTCGTCAAGATCTGCAGCTTGATGGGTCTTTTTCCCCTGGTGTTGGCGGCCGCTCGGTTGGAGCTGCACCCTCGGTGGGCAGCCGGCGGCCTGAGTCGTCCTCGCGTGTTGCTGCTCTGCTGACCGAGTCGCCCGTCATGGCCTCGCATCCTGCCGCTCCTTTACCGCGAGCTAGGGCCGGCGATGTCGTCGCCGGTGCGCGGCCGTCGCAACCTGCGAAGATGTCGCCTCCAGCAGCGGGCACCCTCCTGGCGGGCGGATCTGCGGCCACTATGGATTCCAACGGCTCTAGCGCGGACGCCAAGGTTCCTGCCGCTCACGGAGAGCACGCTCGGGCGCCGCCTCCACCGTCTCCAACCTCCCCACCGCAGACGTGTGCGGGAGCAGGAGCCGCGATGCCACCGTCCGAGCCAGATGCACGGTCCCCTAGCCCCCCGTGCACGGGCGCGTGCCCCCTCGCGTCTGGCATGTCGTGCCCCTCTGAAGGCGCCCCCCAGCAGGACCGGCCCCAGCCCAGCCACGACATCGAGACACCGGCTCTGAAGCCTGCCGGTGACGGCGCCATGCTGCTGCAGTCGCGGCGGACAAGATGCTGTAGGAGGCAGTGATGGAGACACCGGAGCCCAGTGTAATGGACGCGTCGGCGCCCGTGGACGCCCGTCCGTCCCCTCTGTCGGCGTCACCGGGCTCCACTGCTGCGGCCACCACCATCGTCAGTGTCGTGCCCGTCACAAGAGGATTCAACACCGAAGCACCCCGCCATCTGACGATGATGGATGAGTCGCTGGTTATCGTCAAGGATGTCTTGGACGATGACGAGGATGAAGACGAAGATGACATAGCGGCTCCAATTCCCTCCCCGCCGCTGGCGCCACAGATGTTGTGTTCCGCGTCCTCCCCTACGCGGATGCCAGAGTCGAAATGGGCGCCCCCTGGAGGGGCAGGAGCTCATCCCTGTCTCCTCTTGCCACACCCTTCTTCCCAGCCATGCAGTCTGCGGGCAGATCCAAGGCTCGGCGTTGGATGGAGGACATCAGCAACCCCAATTTCGATTGCGCATCCTCTACTGCCCGGTCGTCGTCACCGTACCTGGAAGCTGCTCGCCGAGCCATTGAGGTGATGACCTCTCCCTCATGTGAGGGAAACGTCTCTGCCTCATGTCCGGCCGTCATCACCAAGAGGAGGCGGCGCCGCCGCCGTCGAGCCAGGACCTGGGATGCTGATGGTCCTCCAGCGGCATCCCCATGCCCGGCCGCTAGGGTGTCCGTGCACCAACGGCTTGGCCCTCTGCCGGCCGTGCGTGTGCCCGTACACCAGCGACTCGGCCAACGCCATCAGGCGTCGCCGTTTGATGGCCACCAGCGTCGTTGTCGTGAGCCAGATCCTGGAGTCACGACGAACGCTAGGCGACCTCCGGTGCCGCCGCGTGCCCATACTACAAATGGGCTTCCTCGACACCTCGTCCCTCGCGTGGCTGCGTCTGTCGACGCTGATGGCTTCACTCTTGTTCAAAGCCGTAGGCGTGGGCGCCGCCATGCCCCGCATCACCCTCATCGCCGGCGGCCGGTGCCGACTTCGCTCGTCGGTCTCTGCTTCAACTGTCTGGATGGGGGATCACATCGCCGCCCGGTGCACCAACCCGTCCTGATGCCTCTTCTGCTTCAGCACGAAGCACCGAGCGAGGAACTACAAGCATCAGCATCGTCGTCCGCCCCGGCGCCTTTCCTCGGCCGTGCCTAGGAGCCTCTTAGGCGCTGTCTCCGGTGTTGTCCTCCTGTAGGCAACCATGGTCGTGCTGGTTCGCACCAGCGCCAACTCCATCCTGGTGGCGTTGGCCAGGGTGCTCTTGGCATGCCAGAACCGCATGCGGCTCCTATCATTGTTGGACAAATTATTTGCCTGGCCCCTTCGACGTCAGCGGTAGTGGATGGCAACCCATAGCCCTCCCCGCACGCGCCACACAGTGTCTCAGACGGAGCCACGCAGGGGACTGTGGGGTGCGCCAATGGCGTCCGTCGTTGACGCCGGCGGCGCCGGAGCAAGCTGTCGAGGGAGGTCAACATCGTCGTGACTCCTGACTACGTCGACAACGCCGCCACCTCTACTGACCCGCTCGCGCTAGCGTTGTGTGATGGTGCGGGGCCTCCCATATGGGTCGACCCGATGCTCGATAAGCTCGCTGCCTCCCTCGTTGTGAATTGGTCAACGGGTGCTCTAGTGCTGCGCCCGTCTAACGCCGTACCTGTCGTGCAGCAGACTGACACCGACGAGCAGCCCAACCTCGACTTGTATGCTTTTGAAGGTAATGGGCACTCTGCTCGCAGCCTGTCACTTGAGACCACGCCCACGGCGGCGACCGTGGACATGCTGGCGGACACGCTACCTGTTGACTGTGACGGCGGGGGCGACGTGGACCCTCTGGCGGTTGATGGGGCCCCCGATGACGTCGTTCCCACACCGCCGCCTGAAGTGGACCCTGGGATGCTCTTCGTCAACTCCCTACGGCTGCCATTGCCGGAGGCCCTGGTGCGCACCCCCGGTGCTCCTGCGGCGCGCGCCGTGAACCGGCCAGCTTGGTCCCCAGGCGCAGTGACCGGCTGGCGGCCAAATCAGCGTTCCGCGATCCTAATCCGGAAAAGAAAGCAAAGCGCATCCTCATCAACAAATGGGAACGCAGGCCTGATAAGGCACCCATCGTTGCCACTGATGACCGGATCGCCGTGCTCTTCCACGAGACGTTCAAGGAACCGGTTGACTCCCCCACTCACGAGGCATTGCGCGAGCTGATGTTCCTCTCGCCCTGCGAGAGGTCGAACTGGCGCTGCTCACAGCCCTAGTTGACTAGCCACGACGGCGCTCACATTTGTCGCAAAATTAGTGTTTAGTTAGTACAACTTTCGTACCCCACCGCTTGCGGTGATTCATGTTGCGTGCTATACTCCATGAGGTGGATCGGCGTCTCGCCCTGACCGCTCCCGGAGCGTGTAAACTTTTTAACTTCCACTTAGTACAACACGCGCCAATGCACGTTTTCGAAAAAAAGAAAACTCCGTGGAGAAGACGTTCGTAAGCTTGACGCCGTAGTCTTCCCTCCTGCCGCCGGTCTTCTTCAGATTGTCCTCGAAGTTGGTGCCGGTGAGGTGGCCAAACATCAACTCTGGAACGTAGACGCCCTCCTCCTGGTGGAATTCAACTGGGATGCCTTCGCCGTTTTTGTAGACAGAGATCTGGCACTTGATGACGTCGATCTCGACGAGAAGCACGTCCATCGAGGGGTCCCGCTGCTTGTTTTCGGCGGCGTTCACGAGGATCTCGTTGAAGATCTTCTGGAGGCCAGGGACGTAGGTGACAGCGCGTCACATCATGGCGAAGCTCTCGTACAACCAGAGCGTCTCGGTGCGCTTCACCGTCGAACCAATGTAGTCGTCCGGCCACTGGAGGATGTGCTCTAGCAGTGGAGACTTCATGGTGGGCGGCGGCCGTGGCTGCGCGGCAAGGCGTGGCAGAGTATGTGTGCGGGCACTAGGGTTTGGATGGTGTGGCTAGGATGAAAACTGATCGGATACACTGATATCATATTTGTTTTTTATATTTCTATTCGAATTAGCTATCGGATACATATACGAATACGGATTATCTTGCTTACGAATATGAATAATGAGTATCGAATACGGTATGAATCAGATTCGGAGAATGTCAAAAACAAATATCTACCGGGAGGATTCCCCACGCGTTGCCGCGGGTACGAAGAAGGAATCTATATTTTAACATTCTGATATGGACAACTAAATATATCTACTACTATATTGCGTGCATGAACTTAGAAGATGAACTACTACTACACATGCATGCACATGATCAGACGAAGGGATCAGTAGATGACGTGGCGTAAGGAGGTTTAAGATAATAGCTTAGTGGGGTTTATGTTAATTGCAAAGGATAAGTGGATAACGTGGCACAAGGAGGTTTAAGATAATTAGTTTAGTGGGGTTTGTCTCTATAGTATTTATAGATTCAAGTATTGAGTAATTCCTGGTTGCCTCCCCCTGTGACGTCGGGTTCTCAACCTCCTTCCGCCTGATGAGCAGAATGGTGACTGCAATGACGGAGAAGGAAGGAGCGCAAGAACTGGAGGTCCACATGACTGAGAAGGGAGGAATGCAGCAAGCCCTGTCCGAGACGCTCAAGATGATGCAGAAGCAGCTCGACGCACAGCCCGTCAAATCGACACCTAGTATAGACATTCAAGGGGATATGGTAGTGTTTCTAGGAGCCCAATCCTTCCATGAGACAACTGCTGGCAACGGTTTAGACTCTGTCACAGTAGACGAAGATCCACAATCACACCACAACCTACAAAAAGACACTCTCACAGCTCCTGAACCCACGTGTTCCTTAGAGTTGAACCAAGTACCCAAGTAGCAAGGTTTTTTTTACTGGTAAGAAAAAATTTCGGTCCCAGCGATAAATATGAAATTTCAGAAATTTCGAATCAAATTTAAATAAATTCAAATTGATTTTTAAATAAATTTGGTATCATTTCACTAGAAAAACTCAATAATCCATCATCCATCACAAATTTTTATAACATTGACGAAATAACACAATATATCACCGTGGTAATACAGCGGGCTGACGGTGGACGAGCTGCATATGCTAGTGCTATCGAATGTGTGAGTGAGAAAATTAAATAAATTTGAAGAAAGCTAGGGACTAGAGGATATGGAGGGTCATTTTAGTGTGGTTTGATATAATTTTAGAGCGGAAGATGAATTTAATCGAAAATTTTTGACCAATATAAATTTTTTTCAGGCCTCAGCGAAAAAGGTGATATTTCGGAAATTTTGGCGATATTTCGCCGAAATTATAAACCTTGCCAAGTAGTCCCAATCGAGGGGACTAATCAAGGGCAAACAAACAGTACTACCATCGCTGATGATGTTGATGCTTTCTTAGATTCAGTTGCCATGAACATTCAGCAACCCATTATTCAGGGTGATTACGACACGACAGAGATAATGGCTACAAACTCTAGCAATGGTCATCTAAGCTCCAACCAGAACTCAATCCAACGTAAGAGTGTTAGATTAGCGAAAAAAGCAACACTCAATGTAGGCAAGGATCCCTTCCAAGTTGCATAGGATCTCCTGGTCAAAAAAACTAGGCGACCTAGCGGGTGAGGAAACTATTATAGATAACCCTGACTTTGAGTTCTATGCCCAGCATTTTGAGAGGCCGATCAACAAGGACAAGATGGATGCAATCAAGACCCTGATTGTGCAAAACTGCAAGAAGCCAAAGAAAAGCAACCTCAACAGGAAGATGCAGGTGGGCTTGGAGGCCTCGAGGGGCGTCCAACTTTAGTAGTTTCTGTCGTCCATGTTAGCACCTCCATTCATGGGAGGTTGGGCTGCGCGCCCAGTGTATCATAGCACCCTGAGGGGTAGTCGTGGGGCATTTAGGCCAAGGTCGCTGTCTCTGTTTGGTCACAGACTTCGGATTCATGCCGGCTGGCCATGGAGCCTTCGGCATATGGATTGTAATCTTCTGATCTGGATTCACGCCTGCTGGCCGTGGAGCCTTCGACGTTTGGATTGTAACCCCGAGACCTGGATTGGACCCAGCCTGCTAGCTCTGGTGCCTTCGGCCTTAATCAAATGTGCTCGTTTAGCCTCGTCCATTACTCCATGCAATGAGGTTTTCCACCCATCTCAGAGAACAAGGAGGTATGCAAAGGAGGTGTTGATAGTAGAGAAAATTGTTAATGTCGATCAAGGACTGTCAAATACTATGCTGGAATGTTAGAGGATTAAATGATGGCGCCAAAAGGGCAACTGTGTTTAATCAAATCATATCTGCAGGGGCCACTGTAGTTTGTCTTCAAGAGACAAAGATCGAACCTGGTCACATTCTTTACTGGTGGAGACAGTGGGCGTTGATATGGCGCAAAACATTGTGTTCCTACCATCTTTGGGGGCATCCGGAGGGATCCTTTTAGCGGCTTTGGATCGTTACTTCCAGCTAGATAACCCACATAGAACGACAAATACAATATCTGCTACCCTCAGGATGCTCTCGAACAACAAGGAATGGTCAATCACCAGAGCTTATGTTCCGCAATCGGATAATGAGAAACTCCTATTTATGCAGGAAATCACTGATCTCAAAATTCGAATGCTACATGCATGGCTGATTTTAGGAGATTTCAATTTGATCTACCGGGCACAAGACAAAAACAATGGCCACATCAATTTATCACTGCTAAATGGTTTCAAAACCACAATAGACAACCTTCTGTTGGCACCAATCGAACTTAGGGGTAAAAAGTTTATCTGGTGCAATGACCAGCGTACGCCGACGATGACTAAAATTGATCACTTATTCGCATCACCGGATTGGCTAAACATCTTCCCGAGAACACATCTACAAGCTCTTGCTTCGCTAGGATATGATCACTGCCCACTCCTCATGCAAGGAGACGTGGAGTTCGAATTCTATAGAGGGTTCAGGTTTGAGTCCCATTGGATTAACTGGCCTGGCTTCGATGAGACTGTTCAAGAAGTTTGGGGCAAACCAGTCAATACTCAAGATGCAATCCTGCGTATTCACGTTAAGCCAATAAGAACGGCAAAAGCACTAAAACTATGGAGGCAAAAAAATTTTGTAGATTGGAAAATACGTTGGGCCATCCTCAATATCACTTTGGCAAATTTGGAGAAGGCACAGGAAGTACGGCCTCTGACTCAAGATGAATTGGATTTCAAACACTGTTTGAAGACAAAGTCCTTGGGATTGGCTGCTATGCAAAAAGCGAGAGCAAGACAACATTCACAGTTAACTTGGATCCGGAAAGGAGACACAAATACCAGATTCTTCCAACTACACGCAAACGCAAGAAGAAAGAAGACCTTCATCTCATCCTTAAGTGGGCAAACAGGGACAGTTGTGTCACAGGAGGAAAAATCCAACCTGATACATACACACTTCTCCCAGGCCATGGGGAAACCAAATGCAAGAACAAAGGCCATCAATTGGCAAGAGCTAGGCTACGCCCAACACAAGCAGAGATTGAATCCGTTATAAAGGAAATGTCAACTGAAAAGGCGCCGGGCCTTGATGGTTTCATCGGGCTGTTTTATAAGAAGTGTTGGGCAATCATAAAGGACGATCTAACCCAGGCAATTTGGAGCTTCTACACACATCGGATGACAAAATTGAACTTGATAAACGAGGCCAACATAGTCCTTCTTCCCAAAAATCAAGTGGCGGCTACGATCTCCAAATACAGACCAATTAGCCTCATTAATAGTGTGGCAAAAAATAATCACCAAGCTCCTAGCAAACCGATGGGCACCACACATGAACGGGCTGGTTTCAACGGCACAAAACGCCTTCATAAAAAAAAGGTGCATACATGATAACTTCATTTATTCACAGAAGGTTATATAGTTATTGCATTGAAAACAAAGACCGGCTCTCTTCATAAAGTTGGACATCTCCAAGGCGTTTGACTCCATTGGCTGCACATTCCTCTTGGAGGTAACGCAAGTGCTCGGTTTCAGTACTAAATGGAGGGACTGGGTAGCAGCATTGCTTGGGACCGCCTCCTCAAGAGTCCTGGTAAATGGCCAACCAACAGAAGGGATTAAACATGCAAGAGGACTGAGACAAGGCAATCCGCTCTCCCCTCTTCTATTCATACTGGCCATAGACCCACTGCAATGCATTATTGAGATGGTGGCACAGAAAGGGGTGCTCAAGCCAGTCTTGCCGAAGACGGCTCACCTAAGATGCTCGCTCTATGCGGACGACGCAGCAATTTTCGCGGATCCATCAGCAATGGAGTTAGAACGGCTATATAAGACCTTGACGTTCTTCGGAGAATGCTCAGGCCTCAATATAAATATAGCAAAGACTAAAATTTTCCCCATTCGCCTCCATGATCAGGTAGTATCCCAACTCCTGCAAAACTTCCTGGGCAAAGTATGCAAATTCCCCGGCAAGTACTTGGGTCTCCCGCTACATATCAGAAAACTAAGAAGGATAGAGGTGCAACCATTGATAGATAAGATTGGAGCGAGATTGCTAGGGTGGAAAGGCAAGTTCCTCTCAACCGCAGGCAGAGAAACACTAGTTAAAATTGTACTCTCCTCACAACCAATCTATCACATGACTGCTTTCCCCGAGCAAAAATGGCTAATCAGAAAGATTGATAGCTTGAGACAAAGTTTTCTTTGGAGAGGTGAAACCCAAGACAAGGTATACGGCGGTCACTCCTTGGTGAATTGGCCAACCACATGCCGCCCAAAGATAAAAGGGGACCGAGGATTTTAGACCCTGAGCGGTTCTCCAGAGCACTGAGATTGAGATGGTTATGGTTTCAATGGAAGCATAAAGAACGTGCTTGGAATGAACTAGACCTTCCCTGTGATGCACGTGACCATGATATGTTTGCGGCCGTAACAGCCCCAAATGGGCCAAGTGGGCCCAAATCGTGGAATAGGCCGACACTACTGTAGCCTGGGGGCAGTGGGAGGGCTGTAGATGGGGGGTTACTGTACATCAGACTCCGGCACTGCAACGGCCTGATACGTAGGTAGACACTGTAGCATCATGTTACTGTTCACCGATTGCCTATCCGAATTCGGCATACTGTTCCTACGGCCTAAAACACTGTGCGCTAGAAGTTTAGTACATACCGTGAGTCTGAGGATCGCCTAACCAGCTTAAATACCAGGGCTAGGGGCGTGTAGTAACCTTCGGTTAACCGTTTTGAGTAAAGCGAGAACGAAAGCTCAAACAGGTTGCCACGTAGGTGGGACCACTCTTCGGTAGAGTGGGCCTGGGCCTGGGCCGTGTATGTCGGGACTGGATGTTACAACGGCCTCCACGGTGGTGACAATTGGTGATGGAAAAACTGCAAGCTTCTAGACATCGTCATGGGCGGAAGGGAGAACACCGAACGTTTTGGCTCTCAACCTGTACGTTTTGGCTCCCAACCTGTACAGGAAGGCAAGAAGAAAAAATTATCAGTCTACAAAGCCCTGCAAGATAGTAAATGGATAACCCATATCCTGCCTCTTCAAACATCACAAGAGATTCAGGAGTAGAGATTCAGGAGTATGTAGCGCTCTAGAGCAGATAGCAGAGGTTCAACTGAACGCAAACAGTGAGGATACGATAAGGTGGAAATGGGACAAATGACGGTGAATATACAACCCAAAGTGCATATCGTTTTCAATTTGAAGGAAGTTATAGCAAGCTGAAGTTAGCACCAATTTGGAGAGCGAAAGCAGAACCCAAATGTCATTTTTTCGCATGGACGTTACTGCACAAAAAGATTCGCACCGCCAATAAATTGGCCCAATGACCCGATCTGCAAACTATGTGGGATTGAACCGGAATCACCAAACCATCTCTGCTTAAACTGTCCATTCACAAAACAAGTCTGGTCAGACCTAAAACGTTAGCTAAACCTGTCCGCGATCGACTCAATACCAATGACTAGATCAATCCATGGGTATTGGCGCAAGTGCCGAGTCAAGGTGGAGAAGAGACAAAGGAGGAAATTCGATGGCTTTATGATCTATTTTTGGTGGAACTTATGGAAAGAAAGAAATCGCAGAACTTTCCAACAGCGGTCGTTACAAGCAAACCACGTTGCCATGCTCTGCAAAGATGAAATCACACAATTCCATTATGTGACACAAGAACCAATCTGAGAGGAGTAACTTGGAAGGCTTAGTATTTTTGTTTTTGTCTCTATAGAGCAGTAGTTGTAAACTGCAATTGTATCGCTTCTGCAGACGTTTTCTTCCACCTAGTTAGTTTCGTTCAACGACCGGCATGCTGCTTTAGTCTAGGTCGCTGGAGTTTGGGTAGACAAGTGGTCTCAGTCGTTTCCTCAGTAGCCAAGTTGTAAACTTTGTAACAGTTGTTTTTTCTTTTTTTTCTCATCTAATAAAATCTCAGCAAATCTCTTGCTGCCTTTCAAAAAAAAAAAACATTTTATAAATAATCATAGGTGCGCAAACCATTGCACCACTCTATGAGGTCCAGAATCCATCTAGATTAAGTCTAAAGAGTAAGAGAAGCAATAAATAAGAGATAAGATACCAATACATCATACAAACACCGATCTTCATTGCACGTGTGGAAGTAGCAAGCTCATGGGTCATTTGCATTGACAACTTCACCCATATCAGCATTTGCATTAGCGGCGCCTTCACCAATATGAGGATCATGGAATTGGCCTAGCTCATGGTTGTAGTGATGTCTACTCCCTCCGTCCCAAAATAAGTGTTGTTCTCATTTTTCAAGTAGTCAAACGTTTTTAACTTTAACCAAATATATACAAGAAAATATTAATATTTGTAGTAAATGATTAGTATCATTAGATATATGTCTAGAACTATGAAATATTAATATTAATTTCATTATTTATCTTTGAAAACAAAATTTTAAGAAACATGGAAGATGAAAGAAATGCAAACTAGCTGGGCTACTCCTCGTCAACGCCAACTTCAAGAGTAGCTTTTGCGATTGTGGCAAGAAAATTTGCAAGGTGGATAACATCAGTATTCATATGTGGGATCATTAGGGCTAGTAAATGAAGAAAATGGGATATGCTATATTTTAGGTGCCTGAAATCTAACTTATTTTCAGGCAACAGCTAGCAGCCACTAGATTAACATCCAACGGTCACAATCTATTTGTATTGATGCTACATGATTGAAGAAATGAAGAACAACGCACACATGTCGCCTGACATAGAGAAGTGTCAGGCATCCTGTCTGGCGGTCTGCATGTGCCGCTGTAATAACGTCTACGAACGTCCGAAGCACGTGCTTAACAAAAGGTAACTGGGTAAGTAGTACATTAGTACTTTTTAAGTTATGTTTCAGCTTCATATTGGGAAGTGATCAGAGTTTGACAAACTTATTTGCCAATTACTTCCTGACTTCCTGTTACATTGGACTCGCCCTGTTCGTTGTCTTATAAGTCGTACTTTTTCAGCCAACAAACGGTATTTTTCTCTCACCACAAATTAGCGAACAGTACTTTCAGCCATGACTTTTCAGCCAAGTGAACAGGACGTTTATTGTAAGGATCCATGAACTGTGTCAGCTTGCAGTCTGCCAAGGGAAATGGAAACAATAATCACTACTGTGTAGTATTGAGTTTGAGTTCGACGATTTCTTTGTTGGAGCTGCTTCCTCACGTACTCACGTGGATCGCTTCCACGGTGGTTCACATCGGGGACACATTGAGACTTTTAGGTTAATTTTAACCACCTTTTTTTTTACATCTTCTGTTACTAAATTTACTAGGTGTCACAGCTGTCCATATCGGCTGATACAATTACACTGCAACAGTGGTGGTACTGTTTCTCTTAGGAACATGAATTGTTGTACGGTTGTTTGTTGGGTGCAGTAGTTTGTGGCAGTACAACACAGTACTGAATACTAACTGCTGGGTGCCTGGGTAAGGGTAACGTTCTTTGGAAGTCACCGTGGACAGCGCTGACTGTCGCTCGTGATGCAGATCCATCGCTGAAACGTTGCACGATCAAGACCAGATGCCGCCGCGCAAACTGATTGTGATGGCGTTGCAGTTTATATGGTGTCGCTTGATCGGGTATGGTACTATGTTTCTGCCATAAACTGGTAGTACGTGCATGGTTGTTCGATCTGCACCGATCAGGCAAGGTAGCACGTAGTGGCTCACTGTCGGCGCATGGTACCAAATGCCCGCACCAAACTACTACGGTCTACGAGTAACCACTACAGGGGAGCTAGTGACCAACTGAGCCCCAAATTTATGTTGGCCTGATCGAAATGCGAACTTGTACTACAGAAATACAGCAGCTCATCATCGTGTGTTGATTGAACTCCTGGCAAATGAACAGGATATAAACTCGTTCAAATGAAAGAACAGAAGCCGACTGCAGAGATCACCATGTTTATTACACGTCAACAACTTCAAGCCGAGAGCTCATCAGACGGCAAAACGAGGCGTCCGATGGCCAGTTCCAACCATAGACTAAAACGTAGACTGTACATTACATGCAAATAAGATCGGCAGCAAAGCAAACACACTCACTTATATCAAACATAAGGACAACCGTTATTAGCACTCTGAACACTGATCATCGTTCCAGCAGCACTTCGATGTCGTGGCGGCGTCAGTTGGGCTTGAGGTCCTGGAACAGGCGGTCCCACCTGACCATCTCGTCACCGTCGCCGCCCTCCACGTCGCCTACCGCGTGCACGGCCGCGGCGGCCCTTCCGCCGATGGAGGCCCTAGGCGCGGGCCCCTTGGGCTCCGACTTGGCCCGCTGCAGCGCCTTCCCGCCACGGCGCTGCTGCTTGTGCTTGGAGACGCCACCGCCGCCGCCGCACGGACTGCGGCCGACGACGTCGGCCTGCAGCTGCTGGCTCGGGACCAGGACGAGCGCCGTGGAGCCGTCCTCGTCGCGGCGCACGAGCGAGCGCACGTACCTGGCGACGCGGCCGAGGAGGAGGCGGGCCAGCGCGGCGGGGCGGGCGCGGCTCCGGCGGTCGCGCCAGGCGAGCTTGAGGATCTCGAGGCGGTGCTTGGCGACGGAGATGCCCATGCTGTAGAGGAACTCGTGGTCGAGGAAGGCCACGTCGTCGGCCTCCAGCTCGTTGCGCGCGAACACCAGCGCGTACTCGTACACCAGCGCCGGCTCCAGCCGCGCCCCCGACAGCCACGCGTGCCAGTCCATGCCCGCCAGCTCGCTTGGCTCTGCCACGCACTGTGGCACTGCCGGTGTGTGTGCGTGTGCGCGCGCGCTCTCGATCTCAGGGCGCTGGCCATCGTGCTGGGAGCTGGAGTTTATACAGAAGTCTTGGGGGTGGGTAAACGGCCGGACACTGGAATAATTGTACGTTTCACCCTGTTCGTTTCGCTGGTTTACTGTGGCTGAAAGTACTGTTCGCTGGTTTGTTGTGAGAGAAAAACACTACTGGATGGCTGCTGATTTTGCTGAATAACTCAACCGAACAGGGTGATGGAAACGTACAATTATTCCAGCGTCGCGTCTGACGGATGGACATCATGGGTGTCATCCGGACCGTCCGCTTCTCCAACCCGAGTGGCACGGCACAACACAGTTGGTGCCTGTGACTTTTGTCACGTACTCCAATCCACTTTGCGTTACCTCCACGACCACGAGTTAGTGCTGCATCGTACTCCATCACGTTACATATCGCCGTAGCTCCAGTGCTCCGATCCACAACCAATAGCTGTGAGCAGAGCCTGCACACATTCTGAAGATACAGAGCTTTTGCTATTGCTACTACACTATCAAGAGTCATAGAAATAGAAGTCCCGGTCTGAAACCAGAATCATAGAAACAACCTCTCCCTCTGACCTTACGAACATACCGTTTCGTAGAAATGAAAAAGGCGAAGCTGTGAAGGAGACGGTTGAACAAACAGAGACAAACATGTCCTCTGAAGTCTGATCTGTGGTTGATCAAGAGGAATTCAAGCAGTGTGGTCAGGATCAGCTTAGTCATACTGTCGGACATGTGAAGGCTAATTGCTACAGTCTCAATTATTTAGGCATCCGTGACAAAATGAGCCGCGCACAAAATTCTTGCAACCTGCACGTGCAACAGGTACCTATGGTTGTATAGGTCAATTTCATGTTTTTTCGGTACACTGAAAACCCCCAAAAGGCCAACTTAGGGAACTTGACAAAATGACCTAACTATTAGAGAGAAAAAAAAAACTTTAAGGGACTACCTTGATGTGTAGTGTTGGTGTATAAACCCCATGTTCGAGTTCACTCTACTCGAATTTGGCTGAATAATTTATTCCTAGTTCAACTTAGGTTGGATCTTGTTGTTTACTCTCTCAATTCCAAATTACAGTTCACCTTAGGTCTGTGCTAAATCAAATTTCTCTAAATTTGACCTAAGTTATTATAAAAAATATATCAACAACTATCATACTAAATTAGTTAAATTTTACATGAATTATTGCTTGATAGTTCAGTTATTTGAAAATATAGAAGTAGTATATTTATTTTCTAAAAACTTTGGTTAAAACTAAAAGTAGCTTGATTAGGATAAAATTAAGCGACTGCGTTCGAGTATTTCTCTAAAATTAAGGTGCACTATAGTTTGGAACGGGGGAGTAAAATTGATGCACATGATCCGGATGACATGGACATGAGCCATGTTTTGTTTGGGGCATCATATATGGCGTTGAGGACTTTTTCTTTTTTGTCTTGGGATGTTACGTAGTATCAGCGAGGAAGATGATCCAATGATTAGGCCATTTCTAGATATCATATAACCAAATCAGGGTCCCACGTGTTCTCGATTACTTGTCCTTACTCCGAGTTCACGGACTTCCCAACTCTGAACAGCCCACGTTTGTTCTTTTCGAAACGCCCCTCACTCATACACCCTGTCCCCGCTCGCTCTGCTCGCGAGTATCTCATATGGCGATCTGCCACATGAGATAGCACCTCTCGCGTATTATATGTTAAAACTCTATCTCTCGTTTATTAATATAATGCCGGGCAACCGAATTTAAAGAAAAAGATACCAGTCGTAGAATTACCCAAGAGAGCAACCACACCACATGCGTCATTGTGGTTTTCACTTTCAGATGCACAATACCATACTGTACATAGCTGAATCGGATGCACGAGGCTTCATGTACAAAGCAGCCGTGGTTGTCAGTACAGAACAGCTCAAGCTCAAACGTGGCACCGGCACGCCATATCAAGATCTCAGTCACAGGTGCTTGCACATGGCGCGCCGCCGCCGGTGCCGTGTGTGCACCATCCAAAAGACGACGGACAGCATGACGCCGGCGGAGATGACGACGAGGCCGACGTAGACGTCCCGGCTGTACTGCTCGAGCCCGGGGCAGTTGTTGTTGCTGATGGACGAGAACGTCTCCCGCACGAAGGAGCAGTCCTGCAGCTGCACCAGGAACGGGCTGAACTCGTACAGCCCCTTGCTGACGCTCGTCGCCGCCGTCATCTGGCCGTACGCCGCGGGCGTGACGCGCCCCGGCGTGGCGCACACCTCCGAGCCCGGCGGCCCCGTGGTCTGGCATTCGAACCGCTTCCACTCCCGCGCCGCGCTGTCGAAGTCGACCTCGCCGGGCGCGCACCGGCGGGGCCTCATGTCCGGGTTGAACGGGTTGCAGAGCACGGGCATGAGGGGCCCCGACTGGTTGAAGTAGAGCGGGCGGAGACCCGGCGGGAAGTCCCGGTTGGAGATGTTGACGACGACGTTGTTCACCAGCGCCACCAGCTGCGCCGTCACCTCCTGGCTCCGGTACAGCGACTCGTTCGCCGTCGCCACGTCCACGCAGGGGAGGATGTCGTCCAGCGCCGTGTGCGCCTGCGGGTGGGCCACCCAATCGCCCATCGCCACGCATGTGTCCGCCACCACGCTGCCACCGCACGGAACGCCCCGTTCTGTCAGTGCCTCAACGATGCCTGCTGGCAATATACTACTGCATTTGCATTGCATGTCCAGAATTTCAGAGAACAAAGCTTACTTGTGCAAGAGGAGGAAAAGACCAGAACTGATGATGGTAGTGGTGAGAAGGATCCATGCAGCGATCACCCATCTGCAGAGGTATGAGAAGGATGAGAAATTGACATGAACAATGGTGAAATGACGGGCATGCCGGAGACGAATGTCATGAAAAATTTCACTAAACATGGTTAGATGTCAACTAGTCAGCTATGTGCTTAAGTGCAATTCCTTATCTGAAATAAAAATGAATGGTACTACACGATACTGTAATAACTACTTACATGGAGACGAGAAACCGCAACCCCAGTATGGAGAACACTGCCAAAAACAAGAAAAGAAGTTCAGAATTCAGATCATGAAACCAGAGGGCTCCGGACTCCTGTAGCTGATAGCAGAATCTTGTCAGAGAGGTTAATGCTTACGGAATCCGAGTACTGAAAGGCCAGTCATAACAGCTGCAACAGCCATCAATTCCTGCTCCCTTGAATCAGCAAAATGAAAGGGCATGTGGTTAGTAGAAACGCCCCTAATCTGTTGATCTTTGTTGAGACCAGGAAAAAATCAGAGCAAAATAAAATGCGCTGCGATGCAAATCGTGTTAACCCGCCATCCAAACGCACATGTGGTTCAGCACTCTCTTGATCTTCCTAGAGTT
The DNA here is from genome assembly GCA_038087645.1 of Saccharum hybrid cultivar R570. NCBI lineage: Eukaryota > Viridiplantae > Streptophyta > Magnoliopsida > Poales > Poaceae > Saccharum > Saccharum hybrid cultivar. Next base: position 38,215,518 of record JAQSUU010000534.1, on the reverse strand, counting down.
CTCCTGCATCCGAGTGGAGAAGATGTTCGCGGAAGAGTTGAGCTTCTCCTCGACGATATCGATCTTCTGCTGGACATCAGCTGGGAGGAAGATCTGGTCGATCGTGATGTTCTTCGCCGCCGCCAAGCTGCCGGCGAAGTTCCTCAGGTGGTCCACCGTCAGGTTGCCCTGCCCGAAGACGTAGTTGACGGTCCTGATGGTGCTCCCGTGGAACAGATCGCTGCCGCCGTGCAAGATCAGACACCCGGCGCTGGAGGAATCGGCAGTTTTTGGAAGGGAAACGAGTAGGACCGTCAGCTCATCATACACGCACGATCTTTCTTTTCATTCATGGCGACATTTAAAGGAAACATGCGTGGTTGAAGAATGAAGCAGTCACATTGTGGCCATGGTGAGGACGATGAGAAGCACCAGGGAGCTGAAGTAGCACCCTGGCGAGTAGGCACTGCTCTTGCTCCGGCAGAAGCAGCAGCAGCAGGAGATGACGAGCAGCACGACGCCGAAGCCGACGAACCACAGCACGGCGATGAGGAAGAGGGGCACCGCGGTGTACGCCACAGACTGCATGCAGAGGAAGCGCGGGGGCGTGATGAGCGAGAGAGGAAGAAGATGAGACGAACGGATGTGATGTGATTTGACGTACAGCCCAGTAGTGCTCGTCGCTAATGTTCCAGCCGCCGCTGTACGCGGTGAGGTTGGCGAAGGGGTCGCTCCGGTGAGTTCTCGCCGCAGCCAGGACGAGGGAGTTGTTCGCCGGAGGCGCAGCGTTGGCGAGCGACCTCCTCCACAGCGCCATTATCCCCTTCCCTTGTCCATCTGCTCGAATTCATGGCGCAAAGTTATATGTGAGCTGTAACAATTCAATTGCCCTGGAAACAATTTTACACGAGTTGATCGAGAAGGGAGAACCAACGGAAAGCATGAGCACAGAGCCCACGTGGCGCACCTGACAGAGCCCGCCTAGCCTGGAACGAGCCGTGCGCAACGGAGGCGCCGGCGAGGATCAGGAGCAGGACGAGACACGCGACGCCGGCGGGCGAGGAGGAGGCCGGCGCCATCTGATAACAAAATGCCGGCCGTCTTGCCGCCCCTTCGTGGGAAATCGGCTGCCCCCGACGACCCGACGCCCTCAAAGGGTGGGTGGGAATTCTCAGGGGGATCCGGCTGGTCGATGGAGACCGGAATGCCGAATGCTCCTCTTGCGCACTCCCATCTGAGATGGGAGTGCGGAGGTGGCGAGGGCCGGACGGAGACGGCGGAGGGTACCGACCTGCTGCCGCGCCTCCAAAACAGCCATGCCAGAAATAGCAACAGGAAACACGATTCAGCGATACGGGGCACCGCCAAAAATAGCAGCGATCCATCCGGCTGCGCGTGCATTGCATTGCATTTGCATCTCGCGGCTTGCTCGGCCCAGTCATTCGATCCATTGGGCCCAATCAAGAAGGAAAAAGTCTACTTTTCCTCCTTCAACTTTCACGAAAGTCCACTTTTCCTCCCTCAACTACGAAACCGGACAAACTACCTCCCTCAACTTTCCAAACCGTGCATTTTACCTCCCTAGAGCGGTTTTGAAGGCAGTTTTGCTACAGTAAACAGCGGTATGCTACAGTGCCCATGTTTTTGTCTTTTCCTTTTTTATTTATTTCGGCTGAATATTTGAAAAATCATAGTAAATCACAGAAAAATCATAAAATAGAAAATCTAATTTTGTTGCACTCCACATGAGTAGATCTACACAGTGAACATATAATATGGTATGCTTTAGTACAAAGTTTTTGCTATAAAGGTTTTGCCTTTTTCTTTTTTATTTATTTCGGCTGAATCTTTGAAAAATCATAGTAAATTATAGAAAAATCATAAAATGGAAACTCTAATTTTGTTAGACTCCACATGAGCATATCTATACAATGAACATATAATATGATATGCTTTAGTACAAAATTTTTGTTGTAGCTTCATATCTATGCTTTTATGTAATTAATTGCAATAATTTATAACTGCAGCTTCTATAATTATTTTGTTGGACTAAAGCATACCATATTATATATTCACTGTGTAGATCTACTCATGTGAAGTCCAACAAAATTAGATTTTCTATTTTATAAATTTTCTGTGATTTACTATGATTTTTCAAAGATTCAGCCAAATAAATAAAAAAGAAAAAGACAAAACCTTTTATAGCAAAAATTTTGTACTAAAGCATACTATATTATATGTTTACTATGTAGATCTACTTACGTGGAGTGCAACAAAATTAGATTTTCCATTTTACGATTTTTCTGTGATTTACTATGATTTTTCAAAGATTCAGCCGAAATAAATAAATAAAAAAGACAAAAACATGGACACTGTAGCAAAACCGCCTTCAAAACCGCTCCAGGGAGGTAAAATGGACGGTTTGAAAAGTTGAGGGAGGTGGTTTGTCCGGTTTTAGAGTTAAGGGAGGAAAAACGGACTTTCGTGAAAGTTGGAGGAGGAAAAGTAGACTTTTTCCAATCAAGAATCACATGAGGTATGGCCCATGTCTGTTCTCAACAATGGGCCGAGACCTCTCAAAAAAAAGTCTAGGCCGTCTAGTGAATCAATTTTCGGTTCTCTGCCCATACTCTAGTTTTTTTTATAAGAAAAAGTGTCGCCCATACCCATACTCAGTTGTCTTTGGTTTGACTTCGGCCAATAGAAAAAATAAGCCTCCCATCTAAGGGTGAAAACGGTACGGATATTTTCCGACCGTATTCGAGACCGAATTTGTTTAGAAGAGTTCAGATCTGTCCGTATCCGAGTCTGGATATTCAAAATCCGATACCGTATCCGTATCCGAATACTCAAATCGCATATTTATGATGTTGATATCCAATCGTACCATATCCGTCATATTTGACACTATCCGTATTCGAATCTGAATCCGGACAAAAATATAAAAACAAATGTAATATCAATGATATTCGTCTATGTCCGATTCGTTTTCATGGTCCCATCCAAACTACTCCCTCAGTCTCTGTTTTGTAGAGTCGAAATTTTATATTTAAATAAGTCAATACAAGATATATTAACGTTTATAATATCGAATAGTCCCTGCGTCCCGAATCCTGAAAAAGCAACCAATCTCAAACTTGACTAAATATATACAAAAATGTACTAAGATTTATGATATGAAATAAACTTTATTAGAGTAATTATGTCATATATTTTCATAGTAAAGCTATATAGAGATACAAATGTCAATATTTTTTATTAAATAATCAAACTCGATGTTGGTTGACTCTTCGAGATGCAAGATGTTCACTTATTTGGGACGGAGAGAGGGTAAGTATTATTAGATTAATTATAAAATACATCTTCATAATAAATCTATTTAAGGAATTAAATTTCTATAAATTTAGTTGAATTTATTTTTTATTTTGTTCAAGTATAAATTGCACTGTTTTGGGACGACGTTTAATTAGTACTGAAAAATATAACAGCCTCATTCTACTCTGAACTTTTTTCTACCCATTCCTGCTCTGGGGCGCTCTGTGCATCCCCCGCTGCAATCCAGCATAATACTGTAATACTATAGTACGGAGTATATCCAAGGAGACAGTTTGGTTTTTGAGTTTGTCCCGAATATTTTATCGGTAATGATACAGTGAGAACGTCCGGACGACGTCGGACGCACCCGACGAGCGCGACGTGGTGCGACCCGTCCCGCCCGACGGACTCGACGCGCGCGACCGATTTCACCCGACCAAGCCCGCTCCCTCCCCACCCTTATCCGTTCGCCCGGCCTCACTATCCTTCTCCTCGTTCACTCTGCCCCCCTCACAGTCGCGCGCCCGCTCTTCTGCTCGGCTCCATGGCACCAGAGTCGGCCGCGACGCTGGCGGGGAGGAGCACTCGCCAGCAAGCCACGCCTGCTCCCTCTCCCTCCTCCCTCCACTCCGTCCCCCTTTTCCTTCCTCCTTTGCTTCCGCGTCCTCCATGTGACCGAGAGAGGGCGGCGCGTGGTGGATCCATGGGAGCTCCGCTCTCCCCGTGGTGGATCCATGGGAGGAGGCGCAAATCCAGCGGCATGGTAGTCTCCTCCACCCTGGAGCGTCCTCCTCCACCTTGATGGCAGCACGGGGGCCTCCCACCGTGGCGGATCCATGGAGCATCGGGGCTCCCCGTGGTGGATCCATGTGCTCCGACGAGGTAGGTGGGGAAGGATCCCCACGCGCTCCTTCCTCTGGATCTGAGACGCCCCTCCTCTTCCTCCCTCCCCTCCTCCACCTCGCCCCCTTTGGATCTATGGTTTTGATGGTGGCTACGGTTTTTGTGGCGAAGCAGATCTAAGCTGCATGCAACAGATGATGTGAAAACACGATTATGTGATGTTGCAGTAGCTTCTTCTCGGTTTTGTGGTGAGGCAGATGCAAGCTATATTCAACAGATGATGTGAAGCAACCATTTCTTTGATGTTGCAGTAGCTTCTTCTCCTTTGTTGTAGCAGCCTCTCTCTCGTTGTTGCAGTAGCTTTTTCCCCTTGTTGCAGTAGTTTCTTCTCCTTTTGGCGAGTCAGATCTAAGCTACATGGCAACAGATGATGTGAAGGACGTTTCTCTGAAGTTGCAGTAGCTTCATCTCATTTGTTGCATTAGCTTTTTCTTCTTGTTGCAGCAACTTCTTTCTCTTTTGTTGCAGTAGCTTCTTCTCTTTTGTTGCATTAGCTTTCTTCTTGTTGTTGCAGCAGCTTCATTCTCATTTTAGTGCAGTAGGTGTTCGTGGTGTTTTGCCCTTTGTTTCAGTAGTTGTTTAGTTGTTGTTGCATTAGTTGTCTTGCTTTGGTGCAGTAGGTAGTCGTTCTATGTTGAAGCTTCATTTTTTTTGCATTGTTTCAGTAAGTATTTGGTAGTTGTTTCAGTGAGTGTTTGGTTGTCGCTGCAGTAGGCATCATGCCTTGATGCAGTAGGCGTTCCTTTGTCAGTTGCATCTTCAGCTTCTGTATGGTGCAGTAAGTGTTTTTTCATGGTGTTTCATCGTTGTTGCATCTTCAATTCCTGCAAGGTGCAGTTTGTGGGGTGGGATGTTGCAGTGTGGGGAGGGGGCCTTTGAGGGCAGGACGAAGATCTAGAGATGGGGGGAGCGGATCCCCGCGCACGGCCGGGTTGCGTTCGATCCGTCCCCCCGCTCGCGTGGGGACGTTGCGGGTTCCGCGTTAGGTCTGGAGATGGGGGGAGCGGATTCCCGCGCGCGGCCGGGTTGCGTTCGATCCGTCCCCCGCGCGCGCGTGGGGACGTTGCGGGTTCTGCGTTTTTCGTTAGCGTGGTTCGGGGTGAAAGCGGGGGTGGGCTGGAATCCTTCTCCAGCGGCGCGTCCGGATGCTAGCGCCCGGATCCGGACGTCCGGGCGCTAGCAGTGCCGATATTTTATACACGTTAAAAAAACAGGAGGTTCTCAAGTCGTCTCTGATCTCTGATCGAGCAAGATAGGATAAGCATTCGAGCAGAAGGATGGGCGCGCGCTGAAGAAAACCTATCCATCCTTCTTGTTCCGCGATGCCCGGCCCGCCGCTGCGACTTGTTTATATCCCTCGCTTCCGATCCATGAGAACGGCGCAGTCAGGGCAGCTGGGCAGGCAATCATCAACATCGTCAGGTGGTTGTCAGCGTACAGCCATACAAAAACGCGAGCACAGACTACAGTAAAGCACTAAACAAAGGCACCCCCGTCAGAGCTGAATTTATACGCGCGTTCCGTGTTCCGGCCGGCCGGTGCATCTTCCACTACTCTGCATGACTGCCCCTGGTCTGGTGACTACTGTAGATACACGTCCCAAAGCACGCATCATGCATGCGTGCGTACATGTGCCGCAGAGGAGTCAAGATCGAAAGCTGTAGCGGTACGTCAGTAACAGCCTCTGGTCGTCGTTACGGTGGTAACAGTCCCGCAGCATCCTATTCCCGTCCACCAATATCATCATCATGCTCTGTGCCCGCATGTGTGTGCCGTGCCGTGGCGCAGGGCCGGTGGACTTGCGCGGTGGCGTAGCGTAGGCGAGCATGGCGGTCGTCGGACAGAGACAGGTTAGCACGCAGCGCCGTGCCGTCACGTAATATGGTGGCTTCCGGAGCACGTACGTGCGTGCTCGTCAAAGTACAAGTACGCACGAGCAACGAGCGGCGACCGGCGAGTTCCCCGTGTACCGTCGGCACCGCGCGGCTGTCCGGCCCGGGCTGCCGCCCCGCTCGCGGACCGCGTCGCCATCGCAGGAGTGGGCGTACGTCCCTGCCGGTGCCCCCCAGCCGGTTGGCCTCGCCGCCCGGCCGGAAAGCGACACGGCTCGGCGGGCGCGCGACAGGAACGCGCCGTGCCGGCCCCCACTGTTAACCCAGCAACGCACGCACGTATACGTGCGTATGGGGACGGGGGCTCCGCGCGCCGCTACGGCTTAACCCACCACCCGGCCGCCTAATTAATCGAGCGCGCACAGCCGCATGTGGCAGATCGTTCCCTGTCGATCGCCGGCCGGCCGCCTCACCAACCCGTCGTCCCCTTGTCTGATCGGAAACTTTGGCTACTGACAAATCAGCAATGAGCAGATTACAAGTCGATGGGTCAAGATGAGTACGTACAGCATAGTAGCAGTAAAAAAACTAGAGCACGGAGTTACAAATAAATAAAGAAATAAAGGGCATGCAGTGAGACCGTCTGCAGCGGGTACGCAAAACGCGTACTGGAGGATGCGTTTCCAGTAAAAACCGCCGCAGCGGGGTACTCCATCGCATACGCCATCGTTCCGGACCGGCCTCCACCCGGTGTCTGTGGCGGACGTACGGTGCTTCCAGTATCACGCACGCGGGGCCCGCGCTCGTGGGGGGGGGGGGGAGAGAGAGAGCAGCAGGCCAGCGCTTGGGGGACGGCTGCCTGGGGATGTCGTGCCGTGCTCCGGCGGCCGGCGCTGTCGCGCGGAGCTCCACGGGCCGGGAGAGCTAGTGGCCACGGCGGCCGGGACGAGCTCGTGGCCGCGGCGGAGGAAGCGAGGAGAGGGCTCGCCGGCGCAGAGAAGGGGAGGGAGGCGCCGCGAGGTCATGTCTGCCGCGCGCTCTCGCCGAGCCACGCCGCACGCCGGGGAGGGAGCCCGCGAGCTCCATGGCCGCGAGGAGGGAGAGGTGGGGGCGGGGCTCACCGGTGCGGGGAGGGAGAGCCCGTGCCGGCCGGCCGCGCGCTCGCATCGGCACCGCGCGAGGAGGAGAGCCCCGCCGCCGGCCGCGCGGGCCGCCGTCCGCCGTCGGAGCCACCGAGAGAGAATGGGGAGGGAGGGCGTGCGGTCGAACGGATAAAGGAGGAGAGGGGAAAAAAAGAAAAAAAAGGAAAGAAAAAAAGAAAAAAATATGATAAGTGGGTCCCACAGTGGATAGAGTATGATATAGAGTATGAATGGGTGCGGGAGAAATTGGTATAGAGGATGAAATCTCGATAACTAGGACGAAATATTCCTTTTAGAGGATGAATTTAGAGTACGACGAATGTGGATAGTCTAAGTGTGAGAGGCAGGCATGTTACATTACGTCGTCAGTCCGCGGGGGGCTCGAGATGAAAAACGCCAAGCAAGCTTTTGTACTAGTATCGTCGTCACAAAAGGTGCAGCATTTCCTGCGATGCTGTCCAGTATCGATGGGTCACTAGACTGTACGCGCGCTATTCTATTCAGGATCAGCAGGACTGACCGGCGGACCGGGTCGATCGAGCACTCGCTAGCTACTACGGCTAGCAGCTAATCTAATGAAGAAACAAACAAACGAACAGAGCTAATAGGCCAGTCGCAAGCACCACTAGCTACCTACTCCCTCCGTCTCATTGAAAGTGTCGTCCGGGAAACGTGTTTGTGAGGGGGGCACGCTTTTCCAACGACACTTTCAATGGGACGGAGGGAGTAGGCCTGTGTAGCTACCACTTGTGCTGCGTGCACCACTCGCGTGCTGCTGCTGCTGATCTTTGATCCCGGTGGCGTTCAGTTGTGGATGGGAGGCTTTCGCGTGGCGGGCGAGTAGTCCATGCCGGCGATGTCCATGATGTCCGGGTACGTCTGCCGCTGCCGCTGCCGCTGCCGCGCCGCCACGCAGGGCGGGGCCGGGGAAGAAGAAGCCGCGGACGACGTCGCCTCCGCCGCTTCGTGACGGCGCCCTTGCTGCGTGGCGGCCTTCATGCCCACCGCCGTGTGGTGATCATTTCCCGTCGAATTGCTCTGTACGTACATAAGTAGATCGATATCCAAGAAGTGAGTATAAAACATGAGTGGGAGTGCCATCTGCCATGCATGTGTGCATGCATGAGTGGGTGTGCATGCATAGCTAGCCTGAAAACGCACACTGACCTGCTGCTTCGCTTCCGCTGCTGCTTCAGCGTGCGCCAGTGCCTTTTTCACCTTTCCTGCAACATCAAAGGCTACAAGTAAACCACCTGTTACATTAAAAAGTTGTTGTACTGGTGCGGAAGGTAAAAAAGATGCCAAAAGCTTGCCTAGCGTACGTATTCTATGCCCCAACTTGATGCAATTGACTACTGCACGGGACCAAAGGGTTGTGTGTAAAATGTTACTGTACTAATGCCTAGCCATAGCCGTAGCCGCCGACTGACATGCTGAATTTCCTATTTCTTGCTAGTACCGTTACGTGCTGTCCAGAGACTGGAACCGTGGGTTGGTCTCGCACGTGAATAAATGCAAGCATCCACAGAGAAAATATATATGAAGAAAAGTTCGAGTAGGAAAGACCAAAGCTGCGTGCAGAGCTAAAATGTGCTTAAATCAACTAGATTACAAGTACTCATACATAACAGAGATATTGACCTGGTGCGGAACAGAACAATGGTACAGCTAGCTAGCTAGCTAGCTTCTCCCTTTACATTCTCCAGTCCAAGACGGTGAAGAAGCATGGAGAGAGAGAAGAACGACTACGGGTAGCTAGGCTAAGAAAAAGGGTAGATCGAGGTAGAAATGGTTTGCTCGAACAGCTCGATCAGTGGTGATTAGGCTCATGGCCACTTGGCCCACAGTAATCCTCATGGAACCTCGGCGCCGCCTGCACACTGATCATCACTTCGCTATCCCTGGCAACAACAGGAGTAGGGGTCATCTGCTTCGTTGTACCTGAGCAACGCCCGTCGGGAGTGCAGTGCTTCTTCACCGAGTCGCCAGCAATGGATGCTTCGGCATCGCCGGTCTTGGGATCGGCCATCTTCTGATGGACACATAGAGAAGGCAGCAAAATAAGCAAAACTGCAAATCTGGTCTAATTCATACTGTAGGATCGGAAGAAGTGCTTCTCGATCATAGTAGTTCGTATATGGTATATGTATACTGAACTGACCTTGCTGTTGATTGCTTCATGCAACTGCCTGTCCAGCCTGATTCCTGCTTAGAGAAATAGAGAGGAATATGCATGGTCATATCAGTCCAGGACGGGTACACCTCACAAGGAGCACTAATGGAGGAGATGGCCATGCAAGAAGCAAAGCATACCATGTGCTCTTGTAGCCAGAAGCAGCAGCATCAGAAGAGCAGCAAAGGCGATAGCAGGAGTCCTCATCTTCATCTCCTCCTGTGCTGTGCTGTGCTGATCCAAAAACAAATCGATCGAAGAACCAGATGCGGTGGTTTGTCCTGCTGCTGAATGTGAAGTAGCTAGATCGAGCAGTAGGATGGAATGGGAGCAAGCGGCAAGGCTGAGGCCAAGTGACCTCAGGCGCCTGTGTATATATATACACCGGCACTGGTCTCCCTCCCTCGGCCTTGCCCACTGCAGTGATGGAGCACTGACATGTCAAACTCTCCCCAACTAAGGGCAGCTTAAAAAACAATTAGGAACGCTGGATCGAAGGCAATTCTTTAATCCAGGGATGTACCGTGGCTGTACCTTGAGTTTTGGTTGGGCTACCACTTTTTAAGGAAGGGTGTTCCCTCCAAATTAGAACTTGGTGCTAGTTTAATTTATATATCTCACTTTGTTTGTCGTGACGCAGTTATAAAACTACTACAATGGAGCACGCAGTAGGTATGCTACCCCTGATTACTGTTACAAAATCGCCTGCAAGAACTGAGTGTTTGCAGGTTTGATATGCTTGTGACCACTGCTCAGAAATCCAAACTCCCCTGGGTTTTCTGATTTCTGAATCTTAGCAGAAGACGAGGTGGGATGGTCCCTGATGCTTGCAAGTACGGTTGGATTCAGATATGTTACCGTAACTGATTCGGAAGCAGGTGACTGCAACTTTTTGACTTTTGGACCCTCTCTTTAGGAATAAAACTAACGGCACTCTTGAGGAAGGTACTGTTGACTTGAACTCTACATACCTATATTCTCTGATGTAAGCTCAGATTGAACATTTTTTTTAGTTGACTCTGATATATAGCCAGAGATTGCAGCTGGCTGGTGACATTTGCAAACCATTTTTGTTCCTACATATTGACAAAATCATCAGAAGCATGCTAGAACAATACTATCATGAAACAATTGAATGAAATTGAGTACAGTTCAGTTCTCAGCCAAACGTAAAGCCAAGTTTTGCGGGAACTAATTAACCTGCTCCAACCATACAAATAAGTCACCACAACTTTTTTTTGTTTGTTAAATCGGATGAGTTACATACACCATCCACCTAGTATTTTTTGTTAAAGTGTCTAAAGTTTAACCCAATATATAGATTAATGTATATGACCTCAAATAAGCATGTATGTACACTATGAAAATACATCTAATGACAAATCTAATGATATACTTTGATATGATAAATATTAATATACTTTTTTTATATATAGACATATAGTTAGACAAAGTTAAAATACTTTAACTTTGTACTGGCTAGAATTATAGTTGTACCCTTGTTTTCGGTAGACAATATAGTTTGACGGTTCAAAATCGATCTTTGCCCGTAAATTCTTGCTATAGTAATATTTTATTGATATAGTTCCTCTATAAAAACCAAATTATAGCAAGAAAAATGCATTTAAATACGAATACAACCATAGTTTATACTATGTCACTGGACTAAATTGGTCGGAATGTGATTGTTTAAAGTCAAATTTTTTCTGTCACTAAAAACGAACGGATGGATCGAGTACCACCCATGTAAAGGATGATTTTTTTTCTTTTATGGTGATACAGTATGTAGGAACTGCAATAACGACAGACATTGTTGTGGTGGTGGTCGCACGATGCACGGGCTAACAAAAAGAATGTGAAGGGAGTGTACGTTAGTTTGAACAAATTTCGTTCCCAAGGCAACAAAGCTCCCGAGTCCCAACCGAGTCAATGCCGCTCATACAGCAAACATGCCATGTACCACCTGATCTCGCGGCTCTCCTTCGGACCGGCACATCGCCATGTCTCTTGGCATGCAGCATTATACTACTCGCTCCTTACTGACATGACCTACACTAAACCCATTAAAAACTAGTTAAGCCCTACCGTAGTACCTCAACAGCAGCACGCACATCAGAATGAAAACACTAGAATAATCAATAATGCACGGCATTAGATACACACAAGATCCTCTGGTGACTGGAAAGGACTCAAATACTATTCTTTTGAGAAGGTCAAATATAATTCTCCGGCCCTTAGCATATGCTCCTACTCGCCGGCTACTCGTATAGTACAGTATAACGGAGGGTTGAAGTGGTACCGGGCCGTACTGTGGCCAGAGCACCCTTGTTTGTGCTAGCACCTGCATGCTTTTGTAATGAACAAGAACCCTGTCCCCTTCTCCCCAGCAGTGCATGTCAGTTGGGAGTGTTAGTTTAGTTTAACTATAAAAGGATTCCCCTAGCTAAAAGTAAGTTTGAAAAACTACTAAACGAGATCAGGTCTGTATGATGAGGATTGAGGATTACTACATAGACTAGCAAAGCATGCATGCATGCATGTGTGGTAAAAGCAGGTGTGTAAAAAGAACCGGTGTGGATGATGGGGTGCAGATGTTGGAACGAGATTGGAGTAGAAGGGGAGGCCCAGGTAATTGGGAGGAGGCAATACTAGTACAGTGTGGCCTTGGCCTCTTGCCTGGCCAGGTGGGCGTGGGAGTTTGGGCACGTTGGAACTTGGCCACCGTACCAGGAGCACTGGGGCATGCACGTAGTAGGGGCTTTGTTTAGACGGTAAAAAATTGGTCTGAAAAGTGACGTAACATTTTCGTTTGTATTTGGTAATTATTGTTTCATTATAGTCTAAATAGACTCAAAAGATTCGTCTCTCAAATTATAGATAAATTGTATAATTAATTATTTTTTTACATATATTTAATGCTCCATATATACGTGTAAAAATTTGATACAATGGAGAATCTTGTTTCACCCGAACTGAACAAGGCCTAGGAGTGTAGGCGTATCGTAGGCTCATCAATTCAAAGCTGAAAGCTGTGTGGATCAGGGCTCATGAGGCTGCTCTGATCCGATCCATCAGCCATCATCCATCCCGACGGCGCCTTTGACCAGATGCTGTTCAAAGCCCGGGCACCGGGCACGCACGCCGCGGGCGCGTGACAGGTTACGTTACGCGCCGCGCCCTCCTGTGCACGTACAGTACAGTGCTAGGCTACTTGGCTACCTGCCTAAACATTCCTTCAAATTACTATGCCTGTTGTGTTGTGTCTCCTGAACGTGTCGTTGAACTTTGGTACTCCCTCCGTCCCAATAAGGTCGTTACGGGATGCGTGTAGGTTAAACTTTTTTTAACTTTAACTAGGTTTATAAAAAATATGTGCAATATTTTTATCTTCAAATAAGTTTATTATGAAAGAATATTCAACGATCTATCTAATAATACTAATCATATATTATAAATATTAATATTCTTATATATATAATTGGTCAAAGTTAAAAAAATTAACTTATCAAAAAACAAGAATAATTTCTATTTTAAGAAAGAGGGAGTACATCTCATGATCCGAAACAGGGGGTGAGCCTTAGCTTAAAAGCTGCACGCCAAGCATATTGCGAGCATATCGCGAATTGCGATCGACGACATATGCTGTGCACCTGAGAAATACCACGGTTGTGGACAGTAGCCGTGCGTCGTACGTGTACGTACGCCCTTAAGGCTTCAATAATCTGCCTTGCCTGTTGTCAACGACAGCAACAAAAAAAAATGCCTTGCCGGCCGGCATACAATTGACACCGGCGGAGCATTGCTGGTTGGCATTAACGTAATACTTCCCTCCATTTTCGTTTACTCGTTACCAACCTTTCACTGTAGCAGATTTGACCATTCGTTTTTTTCTTCTAAGAAATCTTAGATACTTTAAAGTATATAACATTAATCAAGTATGTTCATTGAAGAATCATATATGTGAAAATTTGATGTATCTAAAAATCTTTTCTAGAAAAAAAATGTGTGGTCAAAATTGCTACGGTAAAAGTTCGGTGACGAGTAAACGAAAAAGGAGAAAAGTACTATGTATAACAACGGTGTGTCATGTGTGTTTCGATCCGGTACCACTACCACTACCACCGATCAGATGCATGCAGATGCAGATGGTCAAAAGAGGCCCTGTACGTACATCCTGTCGATCGTCCGCACGACGAAGAGACGATTTGCTTGAGATTATCAGTTAAATCAGCCAGTCAGCCAACAGTATTTTTCTCTTATAAAAAATCAGTTAGCAGTACATTCAGCCAGCCAGATCAGCCAAGCAAACAGGCATCACGGCAAATGATGGCCGCTAACCTCAAAGCAGGCCGTCCAGTCCCTGTCCGCAGTCCACGCTCCACGGACGGTCGATCGGGCAACGGGGCGCACGACGCAAAAAGGAAGGCCCCCTTTTCTCTTCTCATGGATGATGGAGTCATGGGGCAAGGGGCGCTTTGCACTGTGCCACTTGGTGGCTCAAGACGGCCCCGGCACGTACGACGCGGCCGGCGATCGTGCCAGTCGCCCCGCAACGACGCGCGCGCTCCCGGTTTTTGATGCGCGCCGGATCGATTGAACGTCTGACAGATACTCCTACAGATGATCGGCTCGTGGGGCATGCAGGTCAAAGGTCAAAGAACCGAGCGTGTTCACTTTATTCTGTTATATATAGATCTTTTTGGTAAAAAAAGGGAAATCCTTTTGTACGAAGTCTTTTTTTTTCTGAATCCAAGTTTATATAAAAAATAATAATACTTACAACATTGGACTAGCACCATTGGTAAATGCATTACGCAATATACTCCTCCTCCTTAAAAAGAATGGTATAAACCACAAATGTTTGTCTAGGTTCATATCTAAAATTGCATTCTTATCCGGATGGAGGGACTATATACATTTCACAATTTGTGTAGTAGACGCTAATACTATTTTATGTAGACTTGCACTTACGATATATAGTTTGACTTAAGAAAAAACTCATCATTATATTTCTAGACGGACGGACGTAGGTATGTGGCGGGTCTTTTAAGCCTCGATCTGTGTACTCAGTCATCTAATATTCGACGTTTTTCCTACACATAAATCAATTGTCACTTCATTTTAAATTATAAGTCACTTTGACTTTTTTGGTACATCGGATTTGCTATATAGACATGCGTCATGTCAAAACAAATTCATACGCCATAAGAGGCCTACCTGCATTGTTTAAAATTGGTTATTACATTCTGTGCAACCATGTGCTTTGTTCATTTCAAAACATACAAAACTTTAATAATTTCAGTGGGTTCAAACTGCAAGGATTTAATTTACAGCAAACGTGGAATACCCGTTATAAAATGCAGAATTACGTTGACAAATCCGAAAGCTTTGTGAGCAAAGCATCATCACTTTGTAAGGAGGCGCATGTGGACAAAACTTGCCACGAGATGATATGCCAATCGCCAACAATGCAACAAGCAGGGCCGGCTCTGCCGTGGGGTTAATGCAGCGGTTAGCCCGTCGATTCGAGGAGCCCAGCAGCTGCGTCCGGCAGGCCGCCGGTACTGACGTACAACGCGTCGTCGTCTCCATCACTCGTCATGTCCATCAGATCAACCGAGGCAGTTCATCGATCGATAGATCCGTGACCGGCCGTACCTTGCCTGCTGCCACTGCAGTGTCGCAGGCATAGGGAGCCACAAGCTGCTGCTGTCACCAACACGATGTGACGCAACTAGGAAGCCACCACGGCGATCGACGCCCGGATGATCCCGATGGATCGATAGGGGCGAGGTCATGGAGATCAGATCGATCACCGTCGTCGTCGTCGTGGCGAGCGGCCAGGCATGCAAGTGGCCATATGGGTCTTGATGGCAGTTACCTAGCGAGCCGTACGGCGTCATGATACTAGGCCGCTTTCGACCGCGGCGCCCCGGCTGGCGGCTTGCTCCGTCGACGGACGGCCAAAAGGAACGTGTCCGGCGTGGGCCGTGTGCTGGATGAGCATCGTGCGCGCCGCGCCGTGTCGGCGACGGCGTCGCACGCCATTGCCTGCCTGAGTATATATGGCACGCACGCGCGCATGGCCATGCGCCGGAGGATCCGATTCGTGTATGCATGGCATGAGATCCGACGGTCTAACATGCGTGCAATTAGTCACCGTAGTAAGTGTAACCACCACGGAGATCGATCTTTCATGTCGTGCATCTTGGCGGTCGTGAGAGTGATAGACACGCCTAGATCACGGTTCACGCAGATTCCGATTCTGATATGACAACGAGGGCTCGTGTGAACACACGTCTCAGGTGGCGAGCCGGCCGGCCGGTCGACGACCTTTCCGTGCGTGGAGCCCGGCGGCGCACGCAACAGTGAGACCTGAGACCCAGCAGGTGTGTTCGTTTTCCACGGCGCCGCGCGCTGAGGCCGACTCGCTGTACCGCCCTTACTGACGGGTCGTTGGCCATGGCCCATCGCCCATTGGGCGCGGCCGCGGCGCTGTCGCCCCGCGCGCACGCCGCCCTGTCCGGGGACAGCGTCGTTAACGCACGGCCGCGACGCGAGCGGCATCAACGGATCGGAGCGGAGGCGCCCGTCGCTGCATGAGCGCACGCGTCGTGGTCGCGGACCCGCGGGCCGCGCGGGGCCTCGCGTGTCGTCGACATGTCCCAGGCCGTCGGCACGGCGCCATTACTGCGTTGCTCTCCCGATCGACGCATGGCACTCCGGTCCCGGCCCGATACGGACCGCACGGACGGCTCCAGCCACGCCGGCCGGCCCCCCAGCCCCGGCCCCGCGCGGCCGACGGCCAGACGGATTTTTCCCCCACAGGCCACAGGTGCAACGGTACGGTTCATCGGCGATACGCGACCTGCAGCTAGCTCGATCACCTGCGTGCGTACACGGTACACGGACGTGCAGGACCCGTCTCGATCTCA
Organism: Saccharum hybrid cultivar R570; assembly: GCA_038087645.1. Lineage (NCBI taxonomy): Eukaryota > Viridiplantae > Streptophyta > Magnoliopsida > Poales > Poaceae > Saccharum > Saccharum hybrid cultivar. Next base: position 38,199,239 of record JAQSUU010000534.1, on the reverse strand, counting down.
GGCAAGTTGTCGTTGGCCCAGGGAGGGAGGGAGACAATGTGGTAGCTGCCGGTACGCGCGCCTGCAGACATGGGGGCCATGAGATGAGCGCCCCGTAGCGTACCGGGGGCAGGCCGTGCCTACGTGCCCGTGGCCGGACAAGGCAGCAGGAACAGCACGCTGCCGTTCTGGTGAGGCTGTCGACAGTTTGGTGGATGAGTTGATACAAGCATTAAGCAGCACAGTGGAATGCATGGACCTACAAATGTACGCCTGGAGAGTGGAGACACATGATCGACTGTCAGATTATGCATGTCACATACAGATTCAATAGGATTGTACTACATAGGATCCATGCATTTACATTTGAACGATTTGACAACAATTTCATACATGATTGGCTGGAATCAGTTATTCGTATGTCAGATTACAGTACAGTACTATAGAGGGGGTGACCCAGTGTCAGAGGCTCCCACGAGTGGGGTCTGGGGAAGGGAATAACCGAAGCAAAGTCTTACCCCCGCAGAAATTCTGCAGAGAGATGGCTTCGAACTCAGGACCTGGTGACTCGGCGAGCTAGCACTCACCAACTGCACCAGGCCTGCCCTTCAGTACAGTACTATAGAGGCAATAAAAAAGACCATATACTGAATCTATTCTTCTGCATGTCCCAGATGATGTTAGCAGAAGGAAAAAGAAAGAGCGACATAGAGTTAGGGCGTTGCCCGAGCCATTCTGTTGAACACGTTGAGCACGCTATGCATGGTAGTAACCTGATCTAAGAGAAAGACAATGTATAGTAGTATTTTGGAGAAAGCTATTTGTCGCTAATATCAGGAGCCAGGAGAAAGATGTTGCATTTTCCTACACTTCAAAAGATCATTGCATTAATGAATAATCATGTATTTATGTCCTTTATATCCTTCCTTAGATTCTCATGAAGCAACAATACAATGACTGACTGATAATGCTAGGAGCAACTAATACTCATTCCATCTCACTTCTTAGCATCAAACTCCTAGTCAAGGCATCTAACATTTTAGAAGTTTCGAACATAAATCTTCTTCGCAAGTGCATGAAAACTCCACATTGTTCACAGGTCCTTCCTCAACTATTTTGTTTAGGCTCCACATTCTTCACAGGTCCATCCTCAACTATTTTGCTTAATTTCCTCAAAAAAAAAATTTTGCTTAGCGGAAAATGGCAGATTCTCTGCCGATTATTTGAAGGGAGTCAAATTACAAAGGTGGCATGGCTAATGTATCAGCTAAGAAAACTGGAAATAAAAAAGAAAACTAAAAGAAAGAGACACTACTGAAAAGCTTGACAACAGTAAGCAAAGCCAGCGACACGGACTTCCTACAGAATTTTCCTCCTATTCCTGTTGTGGTGTTTATGACACAATATGTGCCATGCCAATTGCCAATGTCCTCCAAACTACTCAGAAATTCACATTTCTTTCCAAACATTCAAACGTATATATTCTGAATTTCTCCTCATCGGCCTGCATGGTACTTCCCTCAACAAACTTGTGTCATCAGTTTCTCAGATTTTGTGAAGCATTTCAAGGCTCAAGAGAATCTATACTTGACCAAGTTGCCACTGCGTGCCAAAACTGTTACGAACAGCTAGTTCATAATAAAAGGCGAACCGGGTTCATGTTGCTAACAAGAGAGCTGACAAGTTGAGTTTGCATGCCATGATCGCCATCCATCCCCTGCAAAGCAGTTTGTCTGCGGTGAAGACTGTGCACTGAAGGAGCAACCACATGAAGATCTGCATTTCATCTGAAGTTCTGCGTTTCAAGTATCATCCAAATTTAACTCAGTAATACAAAATTGGGTCTGATATGCTGACTTGGGTGAATAAATACCTGCAGTATTCCTGATCCAGGTTTCACCATGAGGCTGTTTAACAAGCTGAACCTGCCTGACTAGGGACCATAGTTTTTACAAACACATGGGCTTTGCTTCATTGCTGATTCTTCTTGGTCCTCGCATCCACTTCTTATGTCAACTGGGTGGAGGCCCATGAGCATATCATAATTCTTTTCCAACACATGTGACCATGTCCACGTATGATTCCAGGAAAACATAAATCTCTGGAGGCCCAGCTCTTCCACAGATTTGTCAGATAATAACCTAATCTTAATCGACAGCAATGCAATATGATTCAGTCTGCATCCAATTCCATATAAAATCCATGAATTCATATTAGATCTCCTTCAATCAAAAGCAGCCTATATTTGGGAACATGAGCATATTCAAATCATTGTTTCAATGAGAACAATGGTAGTAGAGCATGATAATGTTCATCCCTGTCTAGCTCACAGAAATCAGAGCACACCGTTTAATGCATTATCACTATCAGACTCTGCTTCTGGCAACTTAGTCCCCAGCTCTTTCCTTGGCTTAGGTGAGAGTCCCTTCGCAAGCATTTCCTCATCATAGTTCCTAGCCAAATCCACCATACCCTTTTGCAGTAATGCATCAATAAGTGCATTGTATGCAAATGCATCCGGGCTAAGACCCTGCTCTTCCATTGCCTTCCACACAATAAACACCGGCCGAAGGAACCCCCAGCGCCCAAACCTCTTAATAAGCATGACATATGTGTCCATCCTTGGCTGACAACCCCTCTCAAGCATTTTCTCAAACAGTCCGAGGACCTCCTGTGGACGGCTCAGATACTGGAAAAAGCAATGGTATGTGAGCACGTCGGGCTTGCAGCCAGTTTTGTGCATCTGCTGAACAAACGCATACCCTTCCTTGAACCTGCCCTCCTTGCAGAATAACTTGACAATCGCATTGTAAGTGGCAGTATTCGGCTTGCAACCAGCATCAACCATCTGTCTGTACAACCTTACAGCAGAGTCGACGCCCTGTGCGAGCCCAACAGCATGGATCGCGGTGTTGTAAGCAACAGTATCGATTCGAACTCCTTTCTGCTTCATCTCCTTGAAAATCTTGAAGGCCTTCCACGGTTTGCCTGACTTAGCAAGGGCATCCATGTATATCGAGTAGGAATGGAGGTCCTTGGCAACGCCGCGGCGGTCCATGTCGAACCAGAGCTGCCGGAGGCGCACCCAGGCGCGGGTCTTAGCCCACCCACGGAGGAGCAGGTTGTAGGTCTTCGTGCCCGGCGGGAACGGCGGCGGGTCCTTGCCGAAGCATAGGTGATCGGCCTCGTCGACGCGGCGGTGGTCGCAGAGCGCGTCGACGAGGAGGTGGAAGGAGGCCTCATCGCGGAGGCCGATGGATGCGGCGGTGGAGTCGAACGCGCGGAGGGCGTCGTCGACGAGATTGGCGGCGGCGAGGCGGTTGAGGAGGGCGCGGAGCGCGGGGCGGAGGAAGGCGGGGTCCCCGGGATCGTGGTGGGAGAGGAGGAGGGAGGTGGCTCGCGGGAACTCGAAGTGCTTGCCGAGGATGTCGACGGCGCGGGCGAGGGTGGCGGCGGTCGGGGGCAAGTTGGCGCCGGCGGGGGAGGCGGACCAGTGGAAGAAGTCGAGCGCCCGCCGCCAGTCGTTGGCGTAGAGAGACAGCGTCTCGAGCACCGCCGAGGCGTCGAGAGAGGAGGGCGGGGTGGGGGTGAGGGTGGAGGCGGGCGCGGGCGCGGGCGCGGGTGCGTGCAGAGTGGAGAAGGGGAGAGCGAGGCGGCGGTGCCGCCGGACGAGGAAGAGCATCTCACAAAGCAGAGCCGGAGGCAGCCGAATAGCCGAGGGTCCTACAGTGCCGCGACTAGAGATGGCGCAGTGGCACTCGCGGTTGCGGACTTGGCCTGCCCCTCCCAAACTGGCTGCTGGTGAATGGTGATAGACCTATTGCAAAAATAAAAACATTTTTAACTTGCTATGAGTCTAGTCTAGATTAAAACTCAGGGGCTGTCTTTGTCCGCCACGCCAAGTCTATGGCGGTCACAGAACTGTGGTGGCAAAAACCTCCGCCACTACGGATTAGTACTAAAGCTGTGGCAGCCAAATTTTATTGATCCAAACAGCAACTTGACAGGTGTGGCAGCTTTACTCGTGGCGTGGCTCGTGGTGGCTTGCAACCAAGGCCTTGTTTAGTTCCCCTCAAAATTCCAAGTTTTTTCACTCTCTCTCCATCACATCAATTTTTAGCTGCTTGCATGGAGTATTAAATATAGGTAAAAAAATAACTAATTACACAGTTTAGTTGGAAATCACGAGATGAATCTTTTGAGTCTAGTTGGTCCACGATTGGACAATATTTGTCAAATAAGACGAAAGTGGTACTATTCATCAGGTTGAAAAAACTTTCAATCTAAACAAGGCCCAAGCGGCCCTTAGTCTAGGTCTAAAAACATTTACGAGTCTAGATTTTTTTTCCTCTACCTTCCAAAAAATTTTACAAAATTTTTCAGATTCCCCGTCACATCGAATCTTTGAACACATGCATGAAGCATTAAATATAGATAAAAAATTAAACTAATTACACAGTTTAGACGAAATGGACGAGATGAATCTTTTAAGTCTAATTAGACCATGATTAGATAATATTTGCCAAATAACAACGAAAAGAGCTACAGTGCCGTTTTCCAAAAATTTTTGTATTTAAACGCAGCCTAAGACAGGACAAACTGCCTCCTTCAACACTCAACCATTTAAATTAGCTGAATATCCTTGTTAGAAGTGATTTTCGAAGTGGTTTTATCATATTTTTTATTAAAAAATCCAGTAAACAATTGATATGGTTTTTAAACCACGGAAAATATCTATAAACTTACAAAAATTCTGAGAAAAATAATGGAAGGGATCCGGGAAGTATTTCGAGGAACCGAGAGGGTTAGACGGTTACCTGGGCGCCGGGGGGCGGATTCGAGCTTGCTGGCGCGAGTGCGCCGCTGGGAGTCGGAGTCGGAGTCGGAGTCGGAGTCGGGGTCGGGGGTCCCCGAGCGAGCAAAGGGGAAAGCACGGGAGCGGAGCGGACGGGGAGGCGAGGCGACACAGTCAACGAGGCCTCTGCCCTCCTTCGGTTACTCCGACCGTGAACCGTTCGACACGGGGACGGGGACGAGCACAAGAGGCGCAGCCGCAAATTGACCGCGGCGCACGTCGAGGCCCGTGAGGCCGCATGGGAGCTAGTGGGCCGTCAGGGAGCTGTGGTCTGGACCTGGTGGGCTGCCCAGGGAATTTAATTATTTTCCCCGTTGCTGGTCGGCCCTGTCGTCCCAGGCAAATTTTATTTTTCTTCTTTTTCCTAACAGAGGTTCCTTTCCGAACAAAAGGGGAAATCACAGCTACATCGATGGATCAGGTGCCACCCCAACCCCCTCCCCCTCCCCCCCCCCTCTTTTTGAGTCCAAGTCAATGATGCTCCGATGCTCGGTGGGTGCATGCGCGTGCAAGTGCAATCATCAGTTGTTAGAGCTAGTTTGGAGAGCTTTTCTTCCTGGTTTTTTTACTTCACTTCTTGATTCTCCAAGTGATTCTAGTTTTTAGAGCTAGTTTGTCAGAGCTTCCTTCTTGGATTTTAGCTTCACTTCTTGATTCTCCCAGTGATTCTGGTGGAGAAATTGATGCCATCTAGGTAGTACATACTCCAGCCTCCGGTCTCCGTCGCTCCTGGACATCAGTATGAACAAGTTGCAGTATTGCTGCTGCATGTGATTGTGGACGTGTATGTATAATACGGAGTAGGTTGTCCCTGAAAAGAGTATCATCCGCCGGCCATCGCATAATTATCTCGTGTCAACAACCCTCGACGCAACGATTGTGACGTTGTCCCTTCTCCTTTTTCTACTCCTATTGGCTCGTTGGGTCCTTGTCTACTAGCGGAGCCGAGTGGACACATATAGTACGCTGCGGCATCTTCCCAATCGTGTCACCACTCACCAGAGGCGACGGACATGGCGGCCAGCGGTGCGCTCCCCGTGGTGGACCTGGCGCCGTTCTTCACCGACGACGGCCACGACGGCGGCGTCTCTCGCGCCAGCGCCACCGAGGCTATGCGCCAAGCGTGCCGTACGCACGGCTTCTTCCGCGCCGTCAACCACGGCGTGCCGGCCCACCTCATGGCGCGCGCGCTCGAGCTGTCGGCCGCGTTCTTCGCGCTGCCGGACGAGGACAAGGCCAGCGCCCGGGCGGCCGAGGGCGCCGAAGCGCCCCTCCCCGCGGGCTACGCGCGGCAGCCGGCGCACTCGGCGGACAAGAACGAGTACGTGCTGGTGTTTGATCCCAAGCTTGGCTTCAACGTGTACCCCGGCGAGCCAGCCGGATTCAGGTCAGTCCAGAACTCGAGATCGATGGAAAATTTGCACGCCAAAATTGGAGTGCTGCTTGTTTGTTTGTTCATCAGGATTTATAAAAAGAAAACTTTCACCAAATCGATCCATCCAGAGAGGCGGTGGAGGAGTGTTACGCCAAGTTCACAGAGCTGGGGCTGCTCATCCAGGAGGTCGTGAACGAGTGCATGGGCCTCCCGCCGGGCTTCCTCAGTGACTACAATAGCGACCGCAGCTTCGACTTCATGGCGGCGCTGCGCTACTTCCCGGCGGCGGAGGAGGTCAACGGCATCAGCGCGCACGAGGACGGCAACTGCATCACCTTCGTCATCCAGGATGGCGTCGGGGGGCTCGAGGTCCTCAACGACGGCGACTGGGTCCCGGTGGAGCCCGTCGACGGCAGCATCATCGTCAACATAGGCGACGTCATACAGGTACGTACGTACAGAGAACACAACACTGCCCGAGAACACGGCCTTCTCCATGTGAGCCTGTTTTGGTTTCTTGCGTGTCTATGTAAGTTCTTCAAAGTTTATTGTTTATTTTAAGATGTTCGTAAGACTTTTCTTGAGTATATTTTTTATCTCAGCATGGTACAGTTATATTGCTATAACAAAAAATTTTATATTAGGTTTGATCAACTTATTTAATTTAAAATAGCCACGCCACTAATTAATTGGTAGGTGCTGAGTAACAACAAGCTCAAGAGCGCGACGCACCGGGTGGTGAGGAGGCCGGTGCACAGGCACTCGTTCGCCTTCTTCTTCAACATCCACGGCGACAAGTGGATCGAGCCGCTGCCGGAGTTCACGGCCAAGATCGGCGAGGCGCCGCGGTACAGGGGGTTCGCGTACAACGAGTATATGCAGCTGCGGATGAAGAACAAGACCCATCCACCGGCAAGGCCTGAGGATGTGGTCCACATAACCCACTACGCCATCTAGCTTGTGAATTGAAACAGGCTTCTATGCGCAGAAATGCAGACAAACAACCTACAAATGGTAGTGTCTCTTGTTAAGATTGTTGTGGTCTCGCCACTGCACCATTACTGTCATTAAATTTGAGATTAATAAATAAACAAAATATCCAGCTACGGCACTGCCGTCGCCACGTCTACTCATTGCACCCCTACACACAAAAAAAAACCGGAGATGTCGGCTCCCAACCAACGAGTCAATTATATAAGAAAACTTAGAAAAAATGTATTAACACATATGATGCGTAATAAGTATTATTAGATTCAATTGTAGAACATATTTTCATGATAAATATATTTGAAATATAAAATGTTGGTATTATTTTTTACAAACCTATAGTTAAATCTGAGATTTGTTTGACTTTTCAGGAAACAAAAATTCTGTTCTTTTTAGAATGGAGGGACCGAGAGTAAATAAAAATGTAATTGCCAAGATATTCAACATCACTAACTCAATATAAATGATAGCACCAATTCCTTATTGAGCTCGGATCACATTTAATCTCATGATATCAATTGCAAGGGCGGATTCAGTCGGTTACACCAGTGTGGCATGATATACCATCGTGGTGGAGGCGTTTGAGGATGTTGGTTGCCTCATGAGCCCTCCACCGATGCGGCATTGAGCACCGCTCAAGAAGTGCTCAATGATGAGGGACACTTTGCGAGGTCACCACCTCGGCCGCTCGCGGGCTCTGCGAGGTTGCTACCCCGACCACCTACATGCTTTGCAACAACGTCGCCCTAACCCCGTGCTCATTCCGCTCTTGCAATCCTCGCATTGGACTCTGGCGGTTGTTTGCTAATGCGCAGGCGCATTCAGGTGGAGGGCTAGGGCGGGAGGGGGACTACTAGGGATGGGCCTAGTGTGGCTCCACACTGGTAGAAATGAACAATACCAGTGTCGGATCTTGAAGAGGTGATGGCTGATCAGATCTTGAATTGGTGATCTCGCTGGATCTAGAGGTGTGTTGCTCCGAATTTGGGGGGAGGAGGCGGGGTGTGCCGTGCGGTTTGGGCATCAAATTCAGTGCCATGGGCGGCGACTATGAGCTGCATGTGAAACGAGAAATTAATAGGAGAGAGGGAGATAGACCAGAAGAGGTGGTTGATAATACCATCTTTATTTTAAAATGGGGTCCACCTATGATGACTACATGGCTCAACATTGCCGGAATATAATAACAACTATTACCATCCATGTGGGTTCCATCTATAAGGACCACTAGTTGGATCAATATTGCGTATGCCCTTATATAGTTAAAATAGATGGTTGCGAGGGAAACAAGAAAAAAACACTAATTCATGTAGGGTCTAACTATAAGTGCCTTTGTGTCGGTGTAAAAAACGACGGTTCTAGCACCAACGAGTAATATGTGTTTGCGCGTCAGGGATTCGGATGGTGTGCAAGAAGAACACAAGCAATTTATACATGTTCGGGCCAAAGAATGTCCTACATCCAGTGGGGGGAGTCTTGTATTATCTTATACCGAAGTGCTTATAGTAGGGGTTACAAGCGGGTGAGAGAGGGAGGAACTCCCAGGTCTCAAGATGCGAGTGGAGAGTGTGTGTGTTCGCCTTTGATGAGTTGAACGGCCTATGGCTTTGCCTTCCGTCTGTTTTTTTTCGTCATCCTAGAATGGTCCCTGTCCTCCCCTTTTATAGATACAAGGGGAACGCAGGGTTATATGCATGTGCTACGTGATATTTTTCCTAGGAAGGAAGATCCGAGGCCTTCGCTCTCGCCCTGTAGCCAGTGACGTGCCACTGTTGGGGGAGTGTCCCCTGTCCTTTGATGCTGTAGGCGACGTGCCTTGACATACGTGGTTCTGTGGATGTCGCAGCTACATCGCGTAGGGTCGTGATTATCCCTATGGCGACGTGCTTGTCCTTCGGGTTTGACCTGCGTAGAGGACCGAGGCCTCGGAGGCATGAATCATGGCGTGATCTCACTTCGTTCGAGGGAATAGTGGCCTAGAGCGGTGTTTCGTGCGCCGCGCAGGCCTGGATCGTGCGTATAATGCCAGTATGGGGGCATAGTGACTAGCAGCTCTTCCCCATGTCGTTATGGGCGACGGCGTCGTGATTTGACCGCTGTCATTCCTGGCCTGTCCGGTTGGTTGACGTAAGAACGTGGGTGATGTCACAGGGGTCTCGAGCGCGCCAATGGGGGAGCGGCATCAGAAGCCGGTCTCGGGCGAGGCGGAGACATATGAGGTAATCTCCGGGGCTCGGACGAGACGGTGATGATGTTGCGGGTTGGCCTGTGCCTATACCCCAGCGCTGGGGTCTCGGGCGAGTCGGAGATGTTCCGAGACCCATTGTGGGAGGCCTTAGATGAAGTGGAGAGATGGGCGGGTACGCTCACGCAGCTTGCTGGAGGCCCAGCAAGGAGAGAGTTAGCCCGTGGGTTTAGTTGATTTTTCCCTTTGACAGGACAGATTAATGTTTGGTTTTGGGAGGCCGGATGGATTTTTCACCCTAATTTAGGTACCCCTAATTATGATACCCGACACTTTGATTGTTAGGTTGCCTTTATATAGTTAAAATGGATGGTTGTAATTTATGTTTTTGTGATTTATTCGTGAACATTGATGTGATAGGATATCTCTAATCACTAGCTTAAAACCAGCGAACCACCTAACAAGCTTCTCCAATTTAAAATTTTTTTATAGTTTTTTTATAAGATTTTTTCTAAAATCCACGTAGCAGTGAAATCTTGAGTACCTCCAATTTGAGTTTTTTATAGTTTATTTTCTAATTTTTTTTCCTAAATCTACGAGATTAGTGGTGAAATCTTGATCTTTTCGAGGATTTTTTTTGGACAAAGACTCTTATAACAGAGGTATAGTTATAAATGGGCAAAGACCAATTTGAGGTTTGCACTGCGACAATGTGAGAAAACTTGCAAGTGAATGTAAGTCGTGACTTATGATCGTCACGTTGTTGGTGTGCATACAGGAGGTATCCTGTGCGGAGGAGGCCTTCATGGTTGTCGCGGGGCATGCACCGAGGGCTACGTGACGACAAGTGCACTCATCAACGCCAGCAAAACTATTAGTGTGGTGGGTGTATTTTCGTCCCCGCCTTCACAACAGTTCACAAATTGATGAGCCGTTGCTAGTGCCGACCACTTCAAGGGAGGAGGAGGACCTCGTCAACTGCCTCATCATGCTGGGATCATCGAGTGGCAGCATGCAGCGGCAAGCCATTGTCGACGTCCACCAATAGCCATACGTATCGACGAGCAAGGGCGAGCGTGCACCAACGAGCAAGGATGAGCAGAGATTCCTTGGGTTGTGTTTGACATTGAGGTTAGTGGTCATTGGGTTGGGTGCGTCAAAATGAAAATTAGCTATATCTATCGATAGTTGGACTCTAATATATGTTTTTGCCGACCGATTGTCCAAGGGAACAACTAAATATATGTAGAAAGTTATACCAACCAATTGTTGGTCGTTAATATTTTGTCTGACACTAATTTGTGGTTGCGGTATAGTGGTAAGTCCCAAACATTAGCACCCAGATCGATCGATAGAAAAGTGATTTGTCGTGACTTGTGGCATGCATGCATGCGGGAGCTACTCCATCTGGGGGAGGCGATCATGGTCATGGCGAGACAGTGTCGGTAGGGGTACTTGAGGGTGGGCGCTCTCGTCGATGCTACTTAGGCTTTGATGGTGGAGTTGGAACTAGCATTTCTGAACGGATTAAGGGGGTAGAGAGAGGAGAGGCGGCGGCTAGGGTTTACAAATGAGAGTGGGAGGGAGAGAGCCCCTTGCCATTATACTCTTGGCACTATATATAGGCAATGATAATTTACAAGCGACCCCTTGGTGGGGGTGAGTTGACAAGTCACTACACTAAACCCTATTGGGCCTCTTCAAAGGGGGAGTTGGCCCATATACCACAAGGGCTTCCCCCAATAGTAGCTTCTTAGCTACTAGGTTATAGCCGATACTACATGACCTAGTAGATGCTCATACAAGAAGAGGCACAATACAACTCGAACCTTGGTTGCGAGGACCACCCTTCGCAACCTACACGTGCACACCTCACTAAAAACTCCATCGCCAAAACCCTGTGGTAAAAAAGGGCATAAAGAAAAGAGCACGCGCATGACTCTAGACTATACATGTTCTAACTTCTGAGGCTTCTAGTTCCAAGTGCCTTGATGTTGATTTTTTCGATGTCTTCATCTTTGGGCTTCAGCTTCTTCTGCTGCTTCTGTGACATGGTTCATTGGCTTCACCTGACGCATAGGTCTTTGTCTCTAGGGCCTCATGCCAAAGACCCTCCTACCAAAGGCCCTCCTACAAAGGTGTTTAGTAGAGATGATTTTGGTGTAGACAACAAAGGTGACAACGAAGACCCCTCATGTTGATGTGTTGGTGAATGCCCTCCTGTAAAGGAATTTGGCAGAGGCGATGCTGGTGTAGTCACCGAAGATCGCAAAGGCGATGTCATATTAGACACCGAAGGTGTTGGTGAAGCCCCTTGTGGCAAAGGTGTCGATGGAGCGGTGTTGGTGTAGATGCCAAAGGTGTTAGTGAAGTTCCTTTTTGCTGAAAGATAGGAGAAATCACGTGAAAATGCACTTGAGTTGATAAGATGCATTTTTCGAGGACTTAGGTTGAGCATTGTAACTTTGTCGAATATCAACTTGTTAGCAAGTATTTTGATATTGAAAAAGACATTGGCTTTCTACTTCTTATAAAAGATGGTTAGTCATTTCGTATAAGCCCCGATGCCTGATTATGGATAGGTCTTCGTCGGGTGAAGTTTCTTACAACGTTGGTCACGATGCCAAATTATGGACAGGTATTTGTCGAAAGAAGTTGTTTGAAGCTTTTGAGTGTGACAGCCCCAAAGCCTGATTGTGGACAGGTCTTTATCGAGTTACCGTGGTGCCATGCATGTATGTATGTGATGATGCAAACGAATGCATTTGCTTAAAAACAATACGAGGATTAAATATATCATGTCGCATAAAGAGTAATGCTCTTGAATGAGCGAATTATAGACTTATATAGTTTTAGATGGCTAGCAAAGGTTGTCATTCAAGAACCTGCTTGGGCATAGATATGACTTGTAGTATTGAACGTAAAAGGGATTAGTTCTTTGCAAAGACTAGCTCAAATAAAATTTGGTTGATGCATATTATAAAAACCTAAAAAAGAAAAATTGAACAATACAACTTGAAAAAGAAAAAGATGTCAGCGTTAGAGGGTTCGAAGGTTTGGTGGTTGCTGAAGGTTGATGGCCGATGGAGTTTGACCATTTTTGTGGGCCACTGGTGTCCGTTGTACTATAGAGCAATGGCTCGCAGATTCTGATAATGTTCAATGACTTGACACTTGATGAAACCCCAATGCGAAGGCTAATATTTCTGAAATCAGAATGCCATTAGACCATTATCTGAGAAGATCATCTATTCAATAAAGACCAACGACTGATGAAAGCCCAAAAGCCATTTGAGAGATGTGATAGCGAAGGCCAAATATTTTATAAAGGCCACTGACTAATGAAAAACCATTGACTAATGAGATCCATTGACTAGTGAGAGCCACTAACTAGCGAAGGTCACTGCTGATTGAGGAAGACCATTGATTGATGAAGTCCACTGGTGAAGGCCGCTGAGTAATGAAGGCTGCTGATTGATTAAAACCACTATCTGACAAAATCTTCTGATTGGTGAAGACCACTGACTAACAAAGACCACTACTAATGATGGCTCCTGGTTGATGATTACCAATGATAGATGAAGATCACTGACTATAAGATCTACTAACCGGTGAAGGCCACTGACTAACGAAGACCACTAACTAACGAAGGTTGTTGACTGATGATAACCAATGATAGATGAAGACTAATGACAAATGAGATCTACTGACTGGTGAAGGCCACTGACTAACGGAGACTGTTGACTGATGAATTGATGATAACCAATGATATATGAAAACCACTGACTGATGAGATCTACTGACTAGTGAAGGTCACTTACTAACGAAACCATCAACTGGTGAAGACCATTGGGGTATCTGATAAAGGTTGAATATTTCATGAGAACCATTGATTGATGAAGAGTGTTGACTGATGCAAACTCAAGGGTGGTTGGACAGATATGTGACGAAGGTTAAACACTTAATGGAAACTGCTAACTAATGGAGACTGATTTTGACTTGAGAAGGGGAAAACGTGCATGCAATAAGGCAAATATATTTTATGGGAGGGTAAAATATACTTATAGTGATGGTGACTGCACGTTAGTAATAGTAAATAGATTCTATAAATAAAATAAAAGGTGTTTTTAATTAGCCGGTTAGGGCTGAATATGTATAGCCGGTCAGACCATGCTTTGGAGTAGCAAAGGGTTGTGATAGCTTTTCTAGTCACCTTGGTGACTTGCTGTGCCTAAAGGTTGGTTTTTGAAAAATTGCTTTGAGAGGCGAAGGTAAAATAAAAAAATGTGACAAAATAAATCACAAGAGCAAAAATTATTAGGAATTATAGTCTAGTGAGAAAATACTCACTTGTGCTAGTTTGGTTCTTGCACGAAGATACTTTCAACATGTATGAAATAATAGTAATTGGCTGTAGGGTCAAGATGGCGGACTAGAGAGGGTGAATAGTCCTTTCTAAAATTAATCGCGCCAGCTAACCGAAACAAATGTGGAATTAAAACTATCGTTCTAGCCAAAACTACACCCCTCTATCTATGTTTACAAGCACCATATAAAGATCCTAATTAAGCAACAAAGGTGTCAGGCTAGCTAGAGCTCACCTAATCAATTCTCGAGCAAGCTCACACAAACCTATGCACTAGTACTTTGGCAACCGCGGGAGCTCCTACACAACTAGTGATGCAAAAGCATAAAGCACCTAAACTCACTAGCAATGTTCAATAACAAGGCTACACATGCCAAATTAGAGAGTGCAAATTACTTAGCTACACAAACTAAGCAATATGACTAACAAGGTTACTAAAACCAAATTAGCCACGCAAGGGAGCTACTTCTAGCTACACAAGCAAGAAGGTAACTAGCAAGTTACACAAGCAAAACTAATTACAAGAGCAACTACACAAGCACAATATATACGAAAGTAAATACAAGCTTGTGTAACGGGGATGCAAACCAATGGGAAGACAAGGATGACACGATGATTTTTCTCTCGAGGTTCACGTGCTTGCCAACACGCTAGTCCCCTTTGTGTCGACCGCTCACTTGGTGGTTCAGCGGCTAATTGGCATTATCCGTCGAGCCCGCACGTCGGGCACTGCAAGAACCTACCCACAAGTCAGGGTAGCTCAATGACACGCTTTACTAGAGTTGCTCTTCGCGGCTCCCGCTTGGCGAGCACAATGCCCCTCACAAAGCTCTTCTCCACGGCACCGCACAAGCTTCTTACGGGCTTCGACGAAGATCATGCCACCAAGCCGTCTAAAAGGTGGTAGCCTCCAAGAGTAACAAGCACCACTGGCTTGCAACTCGATAACCTAGTGCCACTCGATGCAACCTCATGATGCAACACACTAGAATCATACTCACTCGCAATTGGATCACACTCTTGCAAGCACAAGTGAGTCAGAGGTCTCCCAAGCACTCCCTAAGCATGGACACTCAGCTCCAAGGGTGCTCAACTAGCCAAATGCCCGAGCTCCACCTCTATTTATAGCCCTTAAGCCAAATAGAGCCGTTGGAGCAAAGCTGCACTTTCTGCGAGAGCACCGAACACGGTGGTGGTGGCACCGCCCTAGGGGTGGCAGTGCCCCCAACGATCACTTCCCAACGGCTAGAAAACTAGTCATTGGTCACTGGATAGGGGTGGCTGTGGCACCACCCTAGGGGTGGTCGTGACCACCCGGCCAACACCCCTAAAATCCTCAGCCTCTGGATACAAGGGGCGGTGACTAGGCGGTGCACTGCCGCGCCCATGGCAGTGTACACCGTCACGTCCGATGACAGCCCTTCTGTTGCCCTTCGAAACCAAGTCCAGGTGGGCACCGCCACGGGGTTGGCAGTGCACCGGACAGGGGGTTGCGGTGCCACCCAGGCAGCACCCCGAGCCTGGTTTTGCCTCCTCTTCTTCACCAACTTCTTTACCTTTGTAAATGTGAAAACACCACCATGTGCACGTGTGTTACCTTTTTATAAATATTTTTCCAAAGGATTAGCACTCTTTTCACCACGCCACTCGATCCTAACACGTATGCAAAGTTAGATCGCTCAAGTGGCACTAGATGACCGATATGCAAACAAGTTTACCCATCATGATAGTACGGCCATCTATCCTAAACCCGGTCATCAACTTCTCTACACACCTTTGACCGGTGAAATAGAAAGCCCTACAAATATACCTTTGCCTTGCGTATTTCATTCTATCTCCTCTAATGTCGATGCAACACATGCACCAACACGATCAACAATGATATGATCCACTTCATATCATCACATGATCATATTGGTTCATCGATCTTGACTTCACTTGCTCTTCACCGTTGCGTCGGTTCATCGGTGCCAAGTCTTGCTCAAGCTTCACCATCACACGCGGTCCCTCACTTCAAAGGCTCCGACTTGTCCTTCACACTTGCAACCGGTTGAAAGCTCTATGTTTGGTGTTGGTAATTAGTGACAATGCCTAAGTACTAATCCTATGTCTAAGTTGTATATAGCATATGAGGATTAGTACATTCCAAGGTTGGTGGCAAGATGGACATGGTGATCATGATGACCACACCTGGATTTGGACGCAACCCTACGTGATCAAGGCAAAGGTATATGCTTAAGGGTTAAGTTTTAGTAACCAAGACACCTAGTGGGTGTGGTTACATTATAGGATAGATAGCCATACTATAAAGAGGGGTTTGACGCGGCTATTGAACTCCTAAGTGCCTCTAGGTGTGCATTTCATAATCATATGCATTTGGATAGAACTAATAACGCCTCGAAAAATGTTTGTGAAAATGCTAACACACTCACACATGACGTGATCACTTGGTGGTGTTAGCACATTTGCGATGGCGTTGGAATTTGAGCGGTAGAGAGGGTTTGGGGTCCTCTCTCCCTCCCGCCGTGCTTGCGATTGGAGTTTGAGCGGTAGAGAGGGGTTTGGGTTCCTCTCGGCGGGATTCAGGTGTTTTCGAGGAATTAAAACACCTATTTTCCTTTATGCCAATGTCGAGATTTGGAGGCGTTGTCACATGTTGTTTCATGAGCTAAAACTTGTGCTAAAGTGACACACATACTTAGTCTAGCTCTTATGTGAAATGGTGAATTAAACGGAGGCAAACGAAGGTCACAGTGGTGACCGGACGCTGGACCAGACACGGTCTCTGTGTGACCGGACGCATCTGGTCAGTGTTCAGCGTTTGCGCGTGTCTCGGTTTTCTGATCGGACGCGGTGGCGCGTCCGGTCACGATCGACCAGACGCGTCCGGTCGTTGTGGGAGCTTACTGGACTCCAACCGGACGCTGGCACTGTGGCGTCCGATTCTTCTAGCATGCGCGTCCAGTCGCTACTTCGCTGGAGCGTTGCTTGGCTTGACCAGCGCGTCCGGTCAGTTACGGGACCAGCGCGTCCAGTCGAGCATCGCGCGTCTGGTCAATTCAACCAGCGTGTCCGGTCGTGCTTCGCGCATGGGTGGTGTACGCACCTATAACTTTTGTATGCACCTGTTACGGGACCAGCGCGTCCGGTCACGGCAACGGTAACTTCTGACGTGCACTGTTTACGCTTGTCCTGTAGTGACCGGACACGTCCGGTCACCCTGACCAGAGCGTCCGGTCAGCTCGTTTTTGACTGCGTCGTCCGGTAACGGCTAGCTGCGTACCCCTTCGCTATAAATAGAAGATGTCCGGGGTTTGAGGGTAACTCTTGCACATTTTGAGACCTAGAGACATCCTTTGAGCTAGAGAACAACCTCTCTGAAAGGATCAAGATGCCCAAGAGGGGGGGTGAATTGGGCTTTTCTAAAAATTAATTGCAAGAATTAAATCTTATAAGCCGGAATTCACCCCTAGTGCCTACTTGTGTTCCTAGAGATTCTACCGATAAAAGTTTTGCACCCTAGTTTCCAATCCTAGTCTAGCATGGCAATTCTAGAAAAGTAAATCAAGCAAAGAATGTAAATACGAGAATGTAAATGCTTGAAAGTAAGGGCAAGGAACACGGCCATGTTTTTCCGAGGTATCGGAGAGTCGCCACTCCCCACTAGTCCTCGTTGGAGCACCCGCGCAAGGGTGTAGCTCCCCCTTGATCCGTGCAAGGATCAAGTGCTCTCTACGGGCTGATTCTTCGACACTCCGTCGCGGTGAATCGTCCAAAACCACTCACAAGATGAGTTGGGTCATCCACAAGCTCCGCCGGATGATCACCAAACTCCCAATCACCACCAAGCCGTCTAGGTGATGGCGATCACCAAGAGTAACAAGCTAGAACTCTCACTTGACCACAACGAGCCTAATGAGAAGGTGGATGCACACTTGCTACTCTCTAATCGCTAGTGAGGAACTCTCAAGCTTTGATTCTCAAAACACAATCCTCACTAGAGCTCTTGCACTCCCTTGCACTCCAAAGGTGTTTCTCAGCTGATGAAATGAGCAAGAGACCTCTAAAAGAGGTGGTGGGGATGTATTTATACACCCCACAGTCGAAACAAACCGTTACCTGCCAACTCAGCAAAAAAACGGGCTGACCGGACGCGCCGGTCGAAGTGACCAGACGCGCCGGTCGCTCGTAACGGTCGAAATCCGAAATTTCGGCTGAGTGACCGGACGCGCCGGTCAGGTGATGACCGGACGCGTCCGGTCGTCTCAGGACCTTACTGGATCGTGACCGGACGCGCCGATCACACCCAGGTCGCGTCTGATCGGGTGTTTTCCCTAAGTGACACGTGTCGGCCCTGACCACCGCGTCCGGTCCTCGCAAGGGCCGCGTCCGGTCGTCAGCGCCGAAACGTAGTCGCGGATTTGAACTGACCGGACGCGTCCGATCAAGCCGAGGACCGCGTCCGGTCAAGGGAAAAACACCCTAAACTTTCCGAAACGCGTCGCAACTTGAACCAAGTTGCTTCCAACTGAACTTTGAGCTATTCTAGAGCTGCCTAGTGCTAAGTTTAACAAGTGTGCACCACACCTAAACATAGGACTCACTTAGGTCAAGCTACCCGCTCATGCTCCCCTTTATAGTACGGCCAAAAGAGAAAAACGAAGATCCTAACGACTATTCCGAATGTATCTCAACACGTCGACATCCGGAACTAACCGTCCTTAATCTTGACGTCACTCTTTTGAAAACCGAAATGATTTCCATCAGGGGGCATGAATACCATGGTGCCCAAAGCAGTTATTACCTCCATGACCTAACTTACCAAAGTTTCTGCAAAACACACGTTAGTCATGGTAATAAAGCGTTGTCATCAATTGCCAAAACCAAACCTCGGGGCCTAGATGCTTTCAATCTCCCCCTTTTTGGTGATTGATGACAACACTAGGATTCAAAAGATAGGAGTTGAGGTTTTCGAGCATGCTTGGTTCACATAAGCAAAAAACAATAAGCACAAAGGGTTAGGAATTGCTTATGTGCCCCAAGCCAAAAGAGTATACTCATAAGATAAGACATAAAGCGTTAGTACACAAAAAGATATAGCTCATAAGAAAACGGAGTAAGGCACGGAAGCACAACCTTAGAGCTATAACCAAACAAGTGACATGAATTTAACACAGTGACTAGATAAACCATTAGACTCAAAGTATCTCACACGATCACATGTCACACGAATGCAATGACTGTAAAGTAAACATGATGCATGAATGTAGCACACAAAAGAACGAAAAAACCTCTAACAAAACTCCCCCTGAAACTACTCTCTCCCCCTTTGGCATCAACCGCCAAAAACTAGTCTAAGGATCTGACGGGGGAACAGACGGAGTCGTGTCGGGTGCCGAGGTGCGCGGAGTAATCACGAAGTGCAGAGTGTCTTCCTCGGACTCGGAGCTATCTGGCTGACCCTCTGAAGAAGCACGCGACTGTGAGGCGGTCTGGGTCTGAGCAACAGGAACAGGTACTGACGTAGTAGCAACAAGTGGAGCAGTCTCTGTGACCTAAGCCTGTAGTGAGCCAATAGCTGGGGGATCGGTCGAGGCAACTGACGAAGGAACTGTCTCTGTAGTGCCCGTCCCTGTCACAGGAGGAACAGCTGCCTCTGAAGCTGACAACCCTGAAGAAGTAGCAAAGGTAGTGTGCGAGGGCATCGGCTGACCAGTCAACTCGCTGTATGTGGCACTGAAATCACAGAAAGGTGTGCCTGTCAGGAGGTGAGGGCGAGGCTGGTCTGAAGGAGTAAACCCCGTCTGAATAGGCGTGTAGCTGGGGGACTGGAACGACTGGGGGACCTGCTGCTGTGGAGAGGTGAACTGAAAGCTCGGCTGTCCCTAACTCGACGGATCACTGGACTGTAAAGCTGGAGTCAGGACAGAAGCAGGTGGAGGAACCCCAACAGTGACTAAGTGGCGCAGAAGATCCAAATACTGCTGCTGGCTAGCTGCACTCTATCGCTGTATCTCATACTGCTGACGCTGCATCTCGACTTGCTGACGCTGGATCTCAAGCTGCTGTCGCTGGAACTCGTCCTGTCGAGCCTGTATCTGTGCAAGTGCTGCAGCTGTGTCCTGGGCCTGTCTCTGTATCTGCTGCTCCTGTCGCTCCTGTGCCTGGGTCAGCCTCTCAAGGATAGCCACCATGGCTGGATCTAAGCGGGAGGCTGAACCAGAGCCACCGGCCTCGTGGTCGTGAGACCGAGGAGACCGATACCTGGGGATGGGCTGATAGTCCTCGTCAGTGCTGTCAGAGGCCTCATCCTCAGCTAGATCAGCAGGCTGAGCATCAAGATCGGCAAGCTATGCCTCAGCAAGCCCCTCAACAGTGGCGTCCTACTCAGCTGCTGTCTCTGGAACCTCAGGTCTCTCGCGCTGTCCTGGCACTGGGGCCTGCTCTCTCGTAACTGAAGCCCATAGCTGACGGATATCATACTCAGGAAAAGCGGTGGTAGTATCGGATATCTCAGCTCTGATCTCTGCAGGAAGCTGAAGGGCAGATCTGATGATGAAGCAAATCCAGTGAGCATAGGGCAGCTGACGATGTCCCTTGAATCCCTCTGCCAGGGTGTCCTCCATCTCACTAAGCATAAGATCCCAAATGTCAAAAGGTGTCTGTGAGAGGAGGTGGTGAACAACCCATAGCTGCATCCTGGTCAATCCCTCTCTGTAGCCAAGCCTGGGAAGAAGAGTGCGTCTAACTATAGCATCCAGGACTCGGGCTAGCGGTGTTAAGCTGGCAGGAGTGCGACGAGACCCTTCGCCAAAAGGCTCACGGAAGCAGGGTCGAATCAAATCAGTAGGTGGCACTGTCCCGCCGTGAGGGCGTCTGGGTGGAGGAGTCTGACCAAAACAGAGCTGATGAATCTTCATGTCTGAAGCTGGGAGTCTGAGAATCTCCTGCACTCTAGTGATGTACAGTCTGTGGTCGTGGCCTCAGAATGCAAAGTGTATGAACTCATGGGCAGGATCAATCCATAGTGAAGCATAGAACTCTCTAACCCATGTGCCGCAGTATGCACCTGTCCGTCCAAGAAAATCTGACAGGCCTGGCAGAAAGGACAGGTGCGGACGAAGCTGCTCTCCCACAACCTCAACAAGTGACTCAAGGCGACAGACCCTCTGTGGTCGAAAAGCAATGCCGCTGTCAACAAGAGCTCTATAGAAATCCTCCTGTAGAGGAGTATAGAAACCCTCTGAAGCTCTGGGATCCCTCTGAGGTGGGAACCACCGACTGACCTCAACGAACCTCAACCCTTGCACCTGACGTGCTGTAGCACCTCTCAAGTCAAAGTGCTCGACCGGGGGTGAACCTCTAGCCCTGGGAGGAGGACGTGCTCCACGACGCTGGCCCTCTGGCCTAGGAGTCACCTGAGCTCGTGTGCGTGTGGAGCGGCGACGCGGTGGAGTCTGAGCTGGCTGCTCCTCTGTGCCCTCTGGAGCCTCTGCAGGTGGATCAACTGACATAGCATCTGTAGCCCCTGTGTCCTCCGTGCCCTCAGTGGCCTCTGTAGCCTCTGTACCAAGCTGTCGACGCTTCTTGTAGATGTAACATTTGCAACCAAACACCCGGAAGAATGAGACGTCCGGCTTCTTCCCATTAAGTAACTCATAGGGGGTCTTGCCAAGAAACTTTTGTAGGAAGAGGTGATTTGAAGCATAGCATGCGGTGTTGATTGCCTCGGCCCACAACTTTTCCGGAGTGTTGTACTCATCTAGCATTGTTCTTGCAAGGGTGATCAAAGTCCGGTTCTTTCTCTCAACTACACCATTTTGTTGAGGAGTATAGGTTGAAGAGACTTCATGCTTGATTCCAATTTCATCACAATAAGCTTCAATGTTTGTGTTGTCAAACTCTTTACCATTGTCACTTCTAATCTTCTTTATCTTGACTTCAAATTCATTTTGAGCTCTCTTTGTAAATTTCTTGAAGCAATTTGCCACTTCGGATTTGTCATGAAGGAAGAAAGTCCATGTGTACCTTGAGTAGTCATCCACTATTACAAGACAATAGAGATTACCACCCAAGCTCTTGTATGTTGTAGGCCCAAACAAATCCATGTGTAGAAGTTCTAGCACTCTTGAAGTTGACATGAAAGCTTTGGTTGGATGAGTGTTTGCAACTTGTTTGCCCGCTTGACATGCACTACAAGGTTTGTCCTTTTCAAACTTTACATCCTTCAATCCTCTCACTAGTTCTTTCTTCAATAGCTTGTTGAGAGTGTTCATTCCAACATGAGCAAGCCTCCTATGCCAAAGCCAACCAAGTGAGGTCTTGGTGAACAAACATGTCATTAAATTTGCATCTTCGGAGGTGAAGTCAACAAGATAAAGATTGTTGTATCTAAAGCCTTTGAATATCACTTGCTTGTCATCTATCTTTGAAACTTCCACTTCATTTGGTGTGAACAAGCATTGGAAGCCAAGGTCACAAAGTTGCCCAACGGATAATAAGTTGAAACTCAAAGAAGCAACATAGAGCACATTTGAGAGTGAGTGATCATTTGATATTGCAATCTTGCCTATTCCCTTGACTTTGCTCTTTGAATTATCCCCAAATGTGATCTTCTCTTGACATATCCCATTCTCTTCAATGGAGGTGAACATACGAGGATCACCGGTCATATGTTGAGTGCAACCACTATCAATAACCCAATGAGATCCACCGGTCTTGTAGTTCACCTACACACAAGAGATCAAGCTTTTTGTTTAGGGACCCAAACTTGAGAGGGGCCCTTGACTTTCTCAACTAGTGACTTGGCAACCCATATTTTCTTTGGCCTATTCTTGTTTGGGGGACCCAAAAACATGACTTTTATCTTTCCATTTGAATCTTTTCTTAGCATGTAATGAGCATTGAAGGCAAAAGGTCTAGCATGCTTGGGCAAGGGTTGTGGTGGTGGAGTTTTGCATTCATGAGCAAAATAACCTTCTTGTCCACACTCAACACATCTCTTTGGCTTGGGCTTTGACTTGCTTTGTTGTTGTTGAGCTTTTGCCTTCTTCTCTTGATTAGCCAAGTACCCAATGCCACTTCTATCCATCTTCATTACGGTGTTCATGAGTAGCTCACTTTGCAAATATTGACCTCTTGTGAACTTGCTTAGGCCGGTCTTGAGATGCTCTTTCTCTTGCTTGAGCTTCTTGTTTTCTTCAATGAGTGACTCATTTGTTGTTTGCTTCTCAAGAGCCATCAAACCTTTTAGCTTCTTGTTCTCATTTGCTAGCTTCTCATTTTCACTCTTGATCTTGGCATAATCATCATAGTTGCTTGACTCAACCACACTCTTGCCTTTGCTACTAGAACCTTGCTCAATGCTTTCAATGATCAAATCATCACATGATGTAGCTATATCACACTTAACAATATTGTTAGTAGCATCATGTGTCTCAAGAGCAAGTTCATTAGCAACCACAAGACTATCATAGTCAATTTTCAATGTGGTGTATTTGTCTTTTAGAGAGTTATGTCTAGTGATGAGCTCATCATGCTTCTTCTCAAGTTTATCATGTTGATCTCTAAGCTCTTTATTTGAAGTTTTGAGCTCCTTGAGAGTAGAAGACATAACTTCATTTTGATCTTTAAGCTCACCACTAGCCTTTTGTGCACTTTCAAGCTTAGATGAGAGTGATTCATTTTCATTTTGAAGTTCATCATTTTCATTTCTTGTCCTTCTTATGACTTTAGTATATTTGTTCAACAATTTTACAAGTTCATCATAAGAAGGTGCATCATATTCATCATCACTATCACTATCATCATCATCATCACTATCATGATTTTGTACCTTTCGTTCACCCTTGGCCATAAGGCATAGGTGAGTAGAGGACGATGATGGTAAAGGAGGCGGTGAAGGTGGTGATGAAGATGTTGGTGAAGATGATGGCCCCATCACAAATGCGGCAACCTTCTCTTTCTCATCATTGCTTTCATCTTCGGAGGACTCACAAGATGATTCAATATCGGTGAGCCAATCACCAACAATGTATGCCTTTCCTCCCTTCTTCTTCTTGTGGAACTCCTTCTTCTTGCCATCCTTCTTCTTGTATGGCTTGTTTTTCTTTCTCTCTTCTTCTTCATCACTTGAATCATTTTTCTTGCCCTTGTTCTTGTTCTTGTACTTGTCTTTTGGTGGTCTAGGGCATTGATGAGCTAAGTGGCCAAGTTCACCATAATTGTAGCAATCCATCTCCGAGATTGGCTTTCTCTTGCTACTTGTGAAGAATTTCTTTTTCTTGCCGTCGAACTTGATGCCACTCTTGTTGAGCTTCTTTAGCATTTTGGTGGTCTTTCTCACCATGAGTGCAAGTGATTCATCATCAATATCACTTTCACTTGAGCTCTCTTGTACCATCATGGCTTGGCCTTTCTTCTTCTTCTTGTCATGACTAGCTTTAAAGGCCAAGTCTTTCTTCTTGGAAGATGATGAGCCCTCTTCCGGAGTGATGTGCATGTACATCTCATGAGCATTGATCTTCCCCAATACTTGTGTCGGTGTTGCGGTGGAAAGATCACTTTGGTGAAGCACGGTGACAATGTGACCATACTTCTCAACGGGAAGAACACTTAAGATCTTCCTTGCAACATCCGATTGGCTCATTTGAGTGAGCCCAAGAGCATTGAGGTCCTCTACAAGAACATTCAAACGAGTATACATATCATTAGCACTTTCTTTGGGAAGCATCTCAAAAGAATTAATTTTCTTTAAAGCAATGTGATAGCGTTCCTCACGCTCACTCTTAGTTCCCTCATGGAGAGCACAAAGATTTTCCCACAATTCATGAGCGTTCTTTGCATTACGCACACGATTGAAGATATCTTTGCCTAAGCCCCGGTAGAGTGCGTTTTTGGCCTTTGCATTCCACCGGTCGTACTTCTCCTCGTCACCAATGGGGTTTGCGGGATCCTTGATAGCGGGAAGCCCTTGGGTTGCGGCTCTAAGACACCCAACATCTATGGCTTCGAGATACGCCTCCATCCGGATTTTTCAATATGGAAAATCATCCCCCTCAAAGGTGGGAGGTGGTCCTTCCCCGTTAGACATCTTGCTCTAGGCGGTAAAGCCTAAATTAGGAGCAACTCGGCTCTGATACCAATTGAAATGATCAAGATGCCCAAGAGGGGGGGTGAATTGGGCTTTTCTAAAAATTAATTGCAAGAATTAAATCCTATAAGCCGGAATTCACCCCTAGTGCCTACTTGTGTTCCTAGAGATTCTACCGATAAAAGTTTTGCACCCTAGTTTCCAATCCTAGTCTAGCATGACAATTCTAGGAAAGTAAATCAAGCAAAGAATGTAAATACGAGAATGTAAATGCTTGAAAGTAAGGGCAAGGAACACGGCGATGTTTTTCTGAGGTATCGGAGAGTCGCCACTCCCCACTAGTCCTCGTTGGAGCACCCGCGCAAGGGTGTAGCTCCCCC
Source organism: Saccharum hybrid cultivar R570 (assembly GCA_038087645.1). Taxonomy (NCBI): domain Eukaryota; kingdom Viridiplantae; phylum Streptophyta; class Magnoliopsida; order Poales; family Poaceae; genus Saccharum; species Saccharum hybrid cultivar. Next base: position 38,174,020 of record JAQSUU010000534.1, on the reverse strand, counting down.
TTGATCCGCGCAAGGATCAAGTGCTCTCTACAGGCTGATTCTTCGATACTCCGTCGCGGTGAATCGCCCAAAACCGCTCATAAGATGAGTTGGGTCATCCACAAGCTCTGCCGGATGATCACCAAACTCCCAATCACCACCAAGCCGTTTAGGTGATGGCGATCACCAAGAGTAACAAGCTAGAACTCTCACTTGACCACAACGAGCCTAATGAGAAGGTGGATGCACACTTGCTACTCTCTAATCACTAGTGAGGAACTCTCAAGCTTTGATTCTCAAAACACAATCCTCACTAGAGATCTTGCACTCCCTTGCACTCCAAAGGTGTTTCTCAGCTGATGAAATGAGCAAGAGACCTCTAAAAGAGGTGGTGGGGATGTATTTATACACCCCATAGTCGAAACGAACCGTTATCTGCCAACTCAGCAAAAAACGGGCTGACCGGACGCGCCGGTCGAAGTGACCGGACGCGCCGGTCGCTCGTAACGGTCGAAATCCAAAATTTCGGCTGAGTGACCGAACGCGCCGGTCAGGGGTGACCGGACGCGTCCGATCGTGCAGGGAGCTTACTGTAACGAGACCGGACGCGCGACCGCGTCCGATCGGTGATGACCGGACGCGTCCGGTCGTCTCAGGACCTTACTGGATCGTGACCGGACACGCCGATCACACCCAGGTCGTGTCTGATCGGGTGTTTTCCCTAAGTGACACGTGTTGGCCCTGACCACCGCGTCCGGTCCTCGCAAGGGCCGCGTCCGGTCATCAGCGCCGAAACGCAGTCGCGGATTTGAACTGACCGGACGCGTCCGGTCAAGCCGAGGACCGCGTTCGGTCAAGGGAAAAACACCCTAAACTTTCCGAAATGCGTCGCAACTTGAACCAAGTTGCTTCCAACTGAACTTTGAGCTATTCTAGAGCTGCCTAGTGCTAAGTTTAACAAGTGTGCACCACACCTAAACATAGGACTCACTTAGGTCAAGCTACCCGCTCATGCTCCCCTTTATAGTACGGCCAAAAGAGAAAAACGAAGATCCTAACGACTATTCCGAATGTATCTCAACACCTCGACATCCGGAACTAACCGTCCTTAATCTTGATGTCACTCTTTTGAAAACCGAAATGATTTCCATCAGGGGGCATGAATACCATGGTGCCCAAAGCAGTTATTACCTCCATGACCTAACTTACCAAAGTTTCTGCAAAACACACGTTAGTCATGGTAATAAAGCGTTGTCATCAATTGCCGAAACCAAACCTCGGGGCCTAGATGCTTTCACTCTCCACTCATCTATTTGCTTAGTTGCACATCTTGAGTGAGATTGAGTGAGATTCAAGTGCATTGCTTGAGAGTTGCATTCTAGAGGCACTTGATCTTCGAGTTGCTGCGGATTTCTTATTACTCTTCCGTGTTTCCCGACACGGTAGACGGCTTGGAGCAGCGGAGGTGATTGAGCTCACAATTGAAGATTGTTGGAGCCCTCACCAAGTGTTGTAAGGGGTTCTTGATCCTTCCCCGCGGGAGTTCGCAAATTGGATACTCTAGTGGAGCTCGTGGCTTAGAGAATCCCCATCTTGTGTGCGGTTGTGCGGCGCCCGTCGAGGGCTCGACTCTTAATAGTCGATTAGCTCGTGAACCGACAAGTGGGTGTATCGCCACAACGAGGAGTAGCTTGCCGGGAAGCAAGTGAACCTCGATAAAAATCTTGTTTCATCTCTTTGCCGAGGATTTCTCTTATGGTTGATCATTGTGATTGATTCTTCGAGTGCATTACTTCTCTACATCGTTGGTATAAGAATCAAATCACTTGCTCTTTACTTTCTTGTACTAATCTTAGTGTAGCTTTTATCACATAGGAGTAAGTAGCTTAGTGACTTAGTCTTGTTGGTGTGTATTAGAGATCATAGCCTTGCTTCACTAGAATTGTATAGGTGGCTTGAGCTAGTGCTAGAATTAGCTTAGCCATCTTTTATACTAATGTTGTTGTTTAGTGAAGCTTGTAGATTTTAAATAGGCTATTCACCCCCCTCTAGCCATTTGGACCATACAAAGGGGAGAATTAATAAAAGAAGGGGATCAACTAAAATTTTTGAGCACACAAGTAGGGGGAGCAAGCTCTTAAACATGAATGTTGCATTTCCATGTGCACTTCATATGTATGATGCATAGTTATGCATTTCTTTTTCTCTGATACATTGCTTGTGTGGTGACTTGCTAGTATAATTTGAATGGTATATTGAGGTACTAGCATGAATAGGAAGTAGTTAGATTTTTCTTGCTTCATGTTTTTCAAAGTGGTACTAGAGCCTTGCTTATAATGTTGATCTCATGAGGTTTCTAGTTATGTTTGTGCTTTTCCAAGTGGTATCTAACTACACAAGGTGCTAAGATGGTGTTTATCGCTACTCCGATGGTATCACGCTTCAAAGGTCTATAATCTAAAACACTTAGCACCTATTGATAGTCAATGCTCCTATATTTTTTCCTATCTAAGCATGTATGCTTCATAAATCCAAACATATAGCATACATGTAGGGGGAGCCATTGCTATCAATTTGAATTCATGATCACATGTCCATAATTCTTACACATGGTAATATACTTGGACAATGTGACATGGGTTCAATAAAAAATTCTATCATAATATCTTTGTGAAAGGTTTGTCACCAATTACCAACAAGGGGGAGATTGAAAGCTCTATGTTTGGTGTTGGTAATTAGTGACAATGCCTAAGTACTATTCCTATGCCTAAGTTGTATATAGCATATAAGGATTAGTACATTCCAAGGTTGGTGGCAAGATGGACATGGTGATCATGATGGCCACACTTGGATTTGGACGCAACCCTATATGATCAAGGCAAAGGTATATGCTTAAGGGTTATGTTTTAGTAACCAAGACACCTAGTGGGTGTGATTACATTATAGGATAGATAGCCGTACTATAAAGAGGGGTTTGACGCGGCTATTGAACTCCTAAGTGCCTCTAGGTGTGCATTTCATAATCATATGCATTTGGATAGAACTAATAACGCCTCGAAAAATGTTTGTGAAAATGCTAACACACTCACACATGACGTGATCACTTGGTGGTGTTAGCACATTTGCGATGGCGTTGGAGTTTGAGCGATAGAGAGGGTTTGGGGTCCTCTCTCCCTCCCGTCGAGCTTGCGATTGGAGTTTGAGCAGTAGAGAGAGGTTTGGGTTCCTCTCGGCGGGATTCAGGCGTTTTCGAGGAATTGAAATGCCTATTTTCCTTTACGCCAATATCGAGATTTGGAGGCGTTGTCACATGTTGTTTCATGAGCTAAAACTTGTGCTAAAGTGACACACATACTTAGTCTAGCTCTTATGTGAAAGGGTGGATCAAACGGAGGCAAACGGAGGTCACAGTGGTGACCGGACGCTGGACCGGACACGGTCTCTGTGTGACCGGACGCGTCCGGTCAGTGTTCAGCGTTTGCGCGTGTCGGTTTTTTTATCGGACGTGGTGGCGCGTCCGGTCATGATCGACCGGACACGTCCGGTCGTTGTGGGAGCTTACTGGACTCCAACCGGACGTTGGCACTATGGCGTCCGATTCTTCTAGCATGCGCGTCCGGTCGCTGCTTCGCTGGAGCGTTGCTCGGCTTGACCAGCGCGTCCGGTCAGTTACGGGACCAGCGCGCCCGATCGAGCGTCGCGCGTCCGGTCAATTCTACCAACGCGTCCGGTCGTGCTTCGTGCATGGGTGGTGTACACTCCTGCGTGTCCGGTCTATGCGACCAGCGCGTCCGGTCAGCGCGACTGCTGCTGAATCCTGTGTCTAACGGCTCTATTTGAAGGGGTACGTCTATAAATACTCATTGGCCGGCTCAAAGCTCTAACTCTTGCACTCTTTGACATACTTGTGAGCACTTTGAGCTAAGCAACTCCCCTCTCACTCATCTCTCTTGCTTCTTTGCATATTCGAAGTGAGATTGAGTGATCCACGTGTATTTGCATTGTGAGATTGCATCTAGTTGGCACTTGGTGGTTGATTTGCTGCGAGATTCTTGTTTCTCTTGGTGGTTTCCGGCACCTAGATGGCTTGGAGCAGCTTGGAGGCGTTGGCAAGAGTTGGTGATTGTTCTTGGCCACCTTCAGTGATTGTGAGGGGTTTGTGCCTACCTCAGCGAAGCACCAAAGGCAACGTTAGTAAATTCCTCATGTCATTACAACCTCTTGCCATTTGGTAGGTTCTTGTGGTGTCTTTTGAGAGGCTCGGTGTGTGATCAATTAGCCACCGAACCACGTGGTGAAGAGGGACACAACGGGGACTAGCGTGCCGGCAAGCACGTGAACCTCGGGATAAATCTTCTTGTCATCATTCTTATTGTGATTAATCGATCCCGGTGGTTGTGTATTGTGGAATTCATCTCTTGATCATATTGATTAGTTGGCTCAATACTTCGCCCCTCGGTGATACCCTCCTAACTCTCTCTTGTATTTATTTCTTAGTTACCTTGCTAGCTTGTTAGTGTAGCTCTTAGCTTGTGTAGCTAGTTAGCTTTAGTTGTAGCTAAGTTGTGCAGTTTGACTTGTGCGGTTGAGCGCAAATATAATAGAATTGTAAATTTGTTAGGTGGCTTGCAAACACCCCGTAGGCTAAGCAAAACTCGCATCTCGCTATTTGTTATATTGATAAACTTGTTTAGCTTGTCTTTGTAGAAAATTTTAAAAAGGCTATTCACCCCCCTCTAGCCATCAAGACCTTTCACCGGTCCATCAAGCCAAGTCATGTCTTGATCTTCTCCACCTTGATCACATGACTAATGTCATATATCATGTGCAATAAGCTCCTTCATCAACATATGTGTAAGCTTTGAACATTTTTAGCCATCTTCACCGTCATGGCATATGTTGCTTACACACATATACTTGTGGACTAATCTCCTGTGTATCTCACATAAACATAATTAGTCCACCTAAGGTTGTCACTCAATTACCAAAACCAAACAAGGACCTTTCAATCTCTTCATTTTTGGTAATTGATGACAACTCTACAAAGATATGAAAATTAGCTCTTTTCAAGCTTGCACTTCACACAAGTGTAAATTGCTAACTTGATTTGGATTTTATGTTACTTATCCAACATTTATGCTCTATGATAAGATTTGGATAAGCACCATAAAACCTGACTTGGTAGTGATAACTCCCCCTACATATGTGCTCAAATAGTTTGGTTTCAAGCTTGCACATATGCATAGATATGAAATTTGTGGGAGTGTTACCATTACTAAGTGATGCTAAGATGTATAGAATAACCTTTGAAGTGTGATATCAATCGGAGTTGCATTTTAAACACCGTCCTTATTATCATGAGTAGCTAGACAACATAAACACTAGAAACCCCGTGAGATCAACATTATAAGCAAGGTTCTAGTACCACGTGTGAAAACACAAGTCTAGCTACCATCCTGTGCATGCTAGTTTTCATTTCATCATTCAAGTTTTATAACTAGCATACACCACACAAGCATGCATATTGAATTTAAAAACTTATGCAATGCAAGCAAATACATGAATATGCACATACCAAATGCAAACAACCAGGTTCATGAGCTTGCTCCCCCTACTTGTGTGCTTCTTTTGTCCAAGAATTTTGATCCCCTTACATTCTTCAATGTTGCTCCCTCTTTGTCCATGTCCATGTCTAACATCATCTATCTCTCCCCATTGATCATATCTTGTTCCAACTTCATATCTTTGTACAACATCTCCCCCTTTGTCATCAATTTTCATAAAAGGTGAGCATCTTATTGATACAAAGGATTACATTGGGGTAGATAGTTGACACTTGACTCTTGCATTTTTTATGGACACCACCACAAATGTTGGAATGACGTCACTTGTAGCCCTTAAGATACCTCAAATAGGACCTTTGGCCTTGATACCAATCGGTGGGGCACCTCCCCCTATGTCATAGCATGGGTCATTCACTTGATAATCTTGAGCTCTTGTAGATGAGGGAACTTGCTTTACTTGATGATCACTTACAGTTGTGGATCACTTATGGAACCATCTTCTTGCATGATTGATACCACGTGTAGGAATACCACGTGTAAGAATGTGATACCACTTGGAGGAATTTTCAAGCATGGAACCACTTGTTTGCTATCTTGAACATTTGCTATCTTGATGAGTACCACTTGTAGGATATCACTTGAAGCTTGATCTAGACATCACTAGTGAATACCATTTGAAATGTCATTTGAGCCTAGATACCACTTGAAAAACTAGATTTCCATTTACATTGTTGTCTTGTGTTTGTACTCTTTGTCACTTGTCATGAGCTTCTAAGTTAACTTGAACTAAATTGATTTGCCTAAGCTTCCAAGTCCGGTTTAAACTAATGACAAGCTTCTTCACACCTCTTACAAGGGTTATCTTGCCAATGTTGTACTTGTCACTTGTTAGCAATCCAAATTGAATCAAGTGCTTGGGTTCGCTAGCTCATGAACAAACTCATATACTAACCACTAGATCAATTAATCATTTAAACAATAGTGATAGGCTATGAATTTCAAAACTTTTATTTGTCATGCATGATCCTAATAAGCATGTACTATATGCACTAACCGCATACTAGTAAGGGATGAAATGATCATGCACATTACAATGATATCTTTGCTATCTTAGAGTAGAGGGTAGTCACATAGATTCCAATTTATTAGTCCAAAAGCAATGTGAAGTCTAATTTATAGCTTGATGAAGACCAATCATCATAGATGGAGTCCATTCTTCACCCATATGATTTAAGAACCACTAAAGATCAAGTGCACTATCATGATATGGTTGACTTGCTTCTTCTTTTGATCAATGCTTGCATGAGAGAACTAATTGTGAGAATACCACTTGAATTGTCATGGCTAGCTCTCTTTTGGATGTTGCTTGCTTTTCTTGTTCAATCCTTTTGATTGCTTCAACTAAGCATCTCAAATGTTTCTCGGATCACCACTTCTATTTTAGCCTTCCAAGTACCACACTTGGTTTACCCACACATTGGGCGGCAAGCCCCTACACTAGGGAGAAGTGACCTCTCTCCAAAGAACCATTCTTCATACTCACTTAAAATGAATTTGTCGATTGATCCAAGTGATAGACTTAATTTGATGAGTAACCTTGAATTCTTATTTAAGTTCTTTTCTTTCTACTTGTTTAAATCTTTTTCTTCCAACCAAATAATTTCCAATAGTCACTAGAACTTAAACTTCATCTTCATCTTGAGTTTGATCTTGATCTTCAATTTGAGTACCAAATGTGTGCCAAATCTACTCCGCAATCAAATGGTCTTGTACTCATTACTTATCATGCTTCCAGATCATCTTAAAAAAAACTTAGGTACCTCAAACACTTATAAACATGATTCCAACTTGAGGACCTTTTAATCAAAGTGACTCTAAATATATCCAATAAATGTCATTTTTCTGACAAATTCTATACCCTTCAAAGAAAAATTTATATCTCCCAATGTACAGATCCAAATACCACGAAATTTGGTGAAGATGTGGTTTACTAAGTTATCTAAAATCTGTAAAAATTTGAGCTTCATTTGACTTCTGGATTGCTATCACATTTCGATTCTTTCACCACTGCTACATGCTAAAAACTGTTGCACTATAGCTGACAAGATCTACTCCAAAACCGAAGCATTTCTTATCTAATTCTCATGAAATTTGTACAGCATCTTATATCATAAGTCTAGAGAATGCATACCAAATCTCAAGCCAATCCAAATAGATTTGATCACTCAAATATGGCTAAGATCATAGCTCACTCAGATTTTGCAATATAGGACATATTTCAACCAATTGAGCTACACCTTTTAAAATAAATCAAACTTGAAACTAACTTGATTGAATACTTTCAAAAGACATATATTCATTCAATCCACTTACTAGAAGTCATCTCATGAATTTATCCAACTCAAATCAATCCAAACTTGATTACTAAGCATTTATCCATTCAATCAACTTATAGCAAGCAACATTGCATATTTATCCAATTCAATCAACTCATATGTACCCAAATGAAATGATCAACAAGAGATATACCTTGGTTAGCTCATGATCATTCAATAGCAAGCTTCAACTCAAATAATTTGTAAGCCATCAAATAATTCCAATGAATCACCCACAACTTGAATATGACACTTGTATGTTGTAGCACATTTTGTCTTCACTAATTCTTAACTTGGCATTGGGATAGGATTTCATTAAGCTCCAATACTTGACTCAACAAATAATGATCAATATGAAATAAATTTGAGTCAAGCCTCCAATGCTATGGTACCTACACACATTCATCCACTTTTTGATGGTACCCAAACAAGTTTGGGTCCTCTAAAGTTAGGAGCAACATACTTAGGCATCGCCTTAGTATAGATAGCGGGATGTTTTGCAATTACAACCAATGAGGTACCATTGACATCCTTTCTAAATACAATATTATCATCAATTGAAATGGACTTAAAATTATTACCTAGGGGACATGAATGAGCCATGTGTCCTCTTTTCCGGTATGAGTAGCAAACTCTCTTTGATTGAGCCTTTTCTTCCTTGCTCATAGGTTGCTTCTCATTGCCTTGCCTCTCATGAGTTACTTGAGCCTTCTTCTCAAGCTTCGTAGGACACTTCGAGGCAAAGTGTCCCGTATCTCCACACTTGAAGCACTTGATGTGAGCCAAATATCTCTTCTCAATTCGATTCTTGCTCATCATCTTGGCATCTTGATCTAGCATTGGATGCCTTGCCTTTCCACCCCTTCTTGTTTTCTTCTTCTTCATCATCAAGTCACCATCATCTTCATAGTTGATCTTGATTTAAACTTGGGGCTTCTTCTTTTCATCTTGTGGCCTCATCTTTGGCTTCTTGGTTGGGCAAGATTTGGCAAGGTGACCCATCTCATGGCATTTGAAGCACACGAAATGATATAGCTTCTTTTGTTCTTGCTTCTTCATTTTCTTGCCCTTGCTCTTATTGAAGCCGATGCCACTCTTATCACCAAAATTTCTTTGAGTCTTCATTATATGCTCAAAGGTGACTTTTGAGTTGTAGCACCTCTCTATCTTGTTGCTCAATTTCTTCACTTCTTTTTTGAGCTCATTATTCTCCTTCAAAATGTTAGTCTCACAAGACATAGAAGTAGAACAAGCATCTATATGTGAAGAGCATGGCATATCTAATAAATCATCATAAGAGGTGGATACATGCTTCTTACCAATATCATAAGGGTTAGCAATATTGTGTGATTGATCATTTGACCCAAGTGATGAACTCTCACTAGTTTTAGTTTCTTCATTAGAAAGTTTCTTAGTGAGTAAAGCATGATCTTGTACCAAGTTATCATGAGCAACACTAAGTTCCTCATGAACTAATTTTAGCTCCTCATGTGAACAAGTAGCAACATAAAGTAGATACTTTTGTTGTTCACATATGTTCTTTAGAAATGAGTTTTCATTTTTTAATTTACTTGTTTTTGCCATCTCATTTTCTTAAAGACATGGTCATGCTATCAAGTCTACTAACAAACTCATCATATGAATCAACATGATCAACCACATTAGCATTAGATACCTTAGTGTCACCTTATGACATGAAACAATGTGGTGTAGTGGATGGGCTTGTAGTAGAATGTCATCCGGGCATGAACCATCATCATCACTATCAAGTATGCATGGAGTAGCATCTTCAATTGCATCACTTGAGGCATCACCATCAATCTTGCCAAGTGAACTTGTAGTGGATCGATCATCATCATCACTTAACCATGAGGTGGAGCAATCCTCCACAACCATGGTGTTGTGGTCATGCTCGACATCCTCATGTGCCTCCTCTTTAGGCTCATCATCATCATCGGATATCGCCCCATATTTCTCATTAAGATAAATCCAAATCTCATGGGCAGACTTCATGTCCATGATCTCACCAAATATGCTATCATCCATAGATTGATAAAAATGTTAGCAGCTTGGCAATCGAGATGTAGGCATTTCTTTTGCGCTTGAGTTGCATCCTTTCTATCAATTGTATGAGAAAAGCCCACATCTACGATCCACCACATTTGGAGAAAAATAAACTTAAAATTATAAGTCAACCAATTTCTCCACTGTGCAAAGTGTGTGCCATCAAAAGTGTATGGACACTTAACATCTAGCCCATAAGACGTCATCCTCTCGGGTTGGTGAAGACCACAAATGAGAGACCTCGCTCTGATACCACGTGTAAGGCCAAGATGACAGACTAGAGGGGGGTAAATAGTTCTTTTTAAAATTAATCACGCCGGCTAACCGAAATAAATACAGAATTAAAACTATCGGTCTAACTAAGACTACACCCCTCTATCTATGTTTACAAACACCTTACAAAGATCATAATTAAGCAACAAAGGTGTTGGGCTAGCTAGAGCTCACCTAATCAATTCTAAAGCAAGCTCACACAAACCTATGCACTAGTACTTTGGCAACCGAGGAAGCTCCTACACAACTAGTGATGGAAAAGCACAAAGCACCTAAGCTTACTAGCAATGCTCAATAATAAGGCTACACATGCCAAATTAGAGAGCGTAAATTAGTTAGCTACACAAACTAAGCAATGTGACTAACAAGATTACTAAAACCAAATTAGCCACGCAAGGGAGCTACTTCTAGCTACACAAGCAAGAAGGTAACTAGCAAGTTACACAAGCAAAACTAATTTCAAGAGCAACTACACAAAAGCAATGTATATGAAAGTAAATACAAGCTTGTGTAATGGGGATGCAAACCAATGGGAAGACAAGGATGACACGACAATTTTTCTTTCGAGGTTCACGTGCTTGCCAACACGCTAGTCTCCGTTGTGTCGACCACTCACTTGGTGGTTTGGCGGCTAATTGGCATCACCCGCCAAGCTCGCACATCGGGCACCGCAAGAACCTATCCACAAGTGAGGGTAGCTCAATGACACGCTTTACTAGAGTTGCTCTTCGCGGCTCCCGCGGGGTGAGCACAATGCCCCTCACAAAGCTCTTGTCCGCAGCACCGCACAAGCTTCTTGCGAGCTTCGACGGAGATCATGCCACCAAACCATCTAGGAGGTGGCAACCTCTAAGAGTAACAAGCACCACCGGCTTACAACTCGATCACCTAGTGCCACTCGATACAACCTCACGATGCAACACACTAGAATCACACTCACTCACAATCGGATCACACTCTTGCAAGCACAAGTGAGTTAGAGGGCTCCTAAGCACTCCCCAAGCATGGACACTCAGTACCAAGGGTGCTCAACCAGCCAAATGCCCTAGCTCCACCTCTATTTATAGCCCCCAAGCCAAATAGAGCTGTTGGAGCAAAACTGCACTTTCTGCGAAGGCACCGGACACGGCAGTGGTGGCACCGCCCTAGGGGTGGTGGTGCCCCCAACGGTTACTTCCCAACGGTTAGAAAACTAGCCGTTGGTCATCGGACAGGGGTGGCGGTGGCATCACCCTAGGGGTGGCGGTGACCACCCGGCCAACACCCCTAAAATCCTCAGCCTCTGGATAAAAGGGGTGGTGCACCGCCATCACCATAGCGATGACCAGGCAGTGCACCGCCACGCCCATGGTGGTGTACACCGTCACGTCCGGTGACAGCCCTTCTGCTGCCTTTCGAAACCAAGTCCAAGTGGGCACCGCCATGGGGTTGGCGGTGCACTGGACAGGGGGTGGCGGTGTCACCCAGGCAGCACCCCGAGCCCGGTTTCGCCTCCTCTTCTTCACCAACTTCTTCACCTTTGTAAATGTACTAACACCACCAAGTGATTACCACCATGTACACGTGTGTTAGCTTTTGATAAACATTTTTCCAAAGGATTAGCACTCTTTTCATCACGCTACTCGATCCTAACACGTATGTAAAGTTAGATCGCTCAAGTGACACTAGATGACCGATATGCAAACAAGTTTATCCCTCTTGATAGTACGACCATCTATCCTAAACCCGGTCATCAACTTCTCTACACACCTATGACCGGTGAAATAGAAAGCCCTACAAATATACCTTTGCCATGCGCATTTCATTCCATATCCTCCAATGTCGATGCAACACATGCACCAACACGATCAACAATGATATGATCCACTTCATATCATCACATGATCATACTGGTTCATCGATCTTGACTTCACTTGCTCTTCACCATTACGTCGGTCCATCGGCGCCAAGTCTTGCTCAAGTTTCACCATCACACGTGGTCCCTCGCTTCAAAGCCTCTGACTTGCCCTTCACACTTGCAACCGGTCCATCAAGCCAAGTCATGTCTTGATCTTCTCCACTTTGATCACATGACTAATGTCATATCTCATGTGCAATGAGCTCCTTCATCAACACATATGTAAGCTTTGCAACATTTTTTAGCCATCTTCACCGTCATGGCATATGTTGCTTACACATATGTACCTGTGGACTAATCTTCTGTGTATCTCACATAAACACAATTAGTTCACATAAGGTTGTCACTCAATTACCAAAACCAAACAAAGACTTTTCACTGGCATGTAAAATAATAGTCGTATAATTACGGAGGGCGAAGGTTAAGACATTGCGAAGCATATGTTAAATATGCACAAGGAGTAAATGCCTTTGGCTATGGCGCCGTTATTACCTTAGTCAAGTAGATTGGATTGCCAAAGGCTTCTCGCAATGACTTAAATCCCTCGCTCCAGATTTAATCTTTGTTCTCCGAAGGCTACACCCCTTTGACATATCTCTTATCCCTTCCTCATTAGACTATATTCGCTTGCATAACAAACACTAACCTTTTATATGAGCGTCAAAAGTGTCCTCTTGCAGAAACATACTACGGAGTATTGCATAAGTTTAATTTACCTCCCTCAATTAGAAAACCAGTTTTTTATACTCCTTCAACTATTGAAATTGTTTGATTTACCTTCACTAGTGGTTTTGAAAGTGGTTTTTGGGGCACCAAGTCAGCCACAAGGAAGGTAAATTAAACTTTCATGATAGTTCAAGGAGGTCAATTAGACTTTATATAAAAAATTATAGAAATATTTTTTTTCAAAAAATATCTATTTGTTTTTTCTAAAATAAATATGCATTTAAAAAAAACAAAATCCAATTTGCTATTATAAAATTTGTTTTAACTCAAAAAAAATATGAAACTAGTTTCATATTTTTTTAAATCATGCTTTGCCTTTTTTATAAAATAAATATGCATTTAAAAATACCAAAATCCAATTTGTTATTATAAAATTTATTTTAACTCAAAAAAAATATGAAACTAGTTTCATATTTTTTCTAAAATCATGCTTCACCTTTTTGTTCCTTTCTTAAAATTATTTAAAACTTATATCGTCTCCTAAAATTTAAAACTTGGCCAAATACAAAATTTGACATCACATATTTAGCAGGAGGCAATCTAGACAGGCTGAGAATGCTAGACTTCATGTGCTTCCTAAAATCGTGGTCCAGATTATGGTGGCTAACTAAAAAGAAATATAGAACATGATTTTAAAGAAAAAAAATATGAAACTGGTTTAATATTTTTCTAAGTTGAAATAATTTTTATAATATTAAATCATACTTTAATATTTTAAATACAAATTTGTTCTATAAAATTGTGTGAATAATATTTTGGAAACTTATTTATACAAATTTTTAAGAGCATGATTTTAGGAAAATTGTGAAAGATGTTTCATATATTTCGAGTTAAAATAAATTTTCTATGATTTTTGTAATATTAAATCAAATTTTAGTATGTTTAAATGCATACTTATTCTATAAAAATATTTAGATTTTTTTGAAATTTATTCCTATATTTTTTTATAAAATCTAATTGATCTTCTTAAACTATCATGAAAGTCTGACTTACCCCTCTCGTGACTTATTTGGCACCACGTACTGCGCTAACTCAAAAGAAATATAGAACATGATTTTAAAGAAAAAATATGAAACTGGTTTAATATTTTTCTAAGTTGAAATAATTTTTCTATGATTTTTTTAATATTAAATCATACTTTAATATTTTAAATACAAATTTGTTCTATAAAATTGTGTGAATAATATTTTGAAAACTTATTTATACAAATTTTTAGGAGCATGATTTTAGGAAAATTGTGAGAGATGTTTCATATATTTCGAGTTAAAACAAATTTTCTATGATTTTTGTAATATTAAATCAGATTTGAGTATGTTTAAAATATTTGGATTTTTTTGAAATTTATTCCCTTTTTTATAAAGTCTAATTGATCTTTTTAAACTATCATGGAAGTCTGACTTACCCTCTCGTGACTGATTTGGCACCACGTACTGCCCTACGTGAGCCAAAACCACTCTCATACCACCCAGGAAGGTATATTGGTTTCAATATAGTTGGAGAAATTAAAAAAAAACTTTTTTTTTCCAAAAGACTAAAACCGTGAGAGATTCAATTCTCTCGGCCCAATATGTAATACTCGCCTCTCGGCCCAAACCTAATAAGAGTCGGTGTGTCTCTCTCTATATATATATAGAAAAAAAAAACATCCCTCGCGTTTCGTCGCGGCGGGGACGTGTCCCGATCCTCCAATCCACGAGTTCATGTCCAAGTACCCAGATCCAATAAACAGCGAGTCCCACTAGCCGACACGCGACAGCACCCGCGATCTCCTCTCCCCTCCCCAAATTCGCCGGCGGCGAGCGGATCTAATCGGCGGCGGCAGATCGGGGCGGCGTGATGGCTGGGCAGAACCAGCGCCTCAACGTCGTGCCGACGGTGACGATGCTCGGCGCCATGAAGGCCCGGCTCGTCGGCGCGACCCGCGGCCACGCGCTGCTGAAGAAGAAGTCCGACGCGCTGACGGTCCAGTTCCGCGCCATCCTCAAGAAGATCGTCGCCGCCAAGGAGTCCATGGGCGAGACGATGCGCGCCTCCTCCTTCTCCCTAGCCGAGGCCAAGTACGTCGCCGGCGACGGCGTCCGCCACGTCGTCCTCCAGTCCGTCCGCGCCGCGTCCGTCCGCGTCCGGTCCCACCAGGAGAACGTGGCCGGGGTCAAGCTCCCCAAGTTCACCCACCTCGTCGACCCCGCCGCGGCCTCCGGGGGCCCATCCAACGCGTCCCCGAGCCTTACGGGCCTGGCCCGCGGCGGGCAGCAGGTCGCCGCCTGCCGCGCCGCGCACGTCAAGGCCATCGAGGTGCTCGTCGAGCTCGCCTCGCTGCAGACCTCCTTCCTCACGCTCGACGAGGCCATCAAGACCACCAACCGCCGCGTCAACGCGCTCGAGAACGTCGTCAAGCCCAGGATCGAGAACACCATCAGCTACATCAAGGGGGAGCTTGACGAGCTCGAGCGCGAGGACTTCTTCAGGCTCAAGAAGATCCAGGGCTACAAGAAGAGGGAGATCGAGCGCCAGAGGGCCGCCGCCAAGCTGTTCGCGGAGGAACAGCTCGCTGAGGATCTCGCGCTCAAGAGGGGCATCTCCGTGGGGGCTGCGGCAAATCTGCTGGTTGCTGGTGGGGAGAAGGACGACGACATCATCTTCTGATCACTCCTTCCATGGTCATCCAATCATTCAATCGGTGCGTAGCATCATTCATCAACACATTGTCCTCTTATTCTGGATCTGGGATCTGAAAACTTGCACGATATGTGTCTGGTGCGGTGGTTTCTTTCGTTCCGTGAATAATGCTGCTGTAGTTCCTTTGATTGTACCAGTATCAGATGATCCAAGGTACCTTCCCGAAATGTATACATAAGGTCCAAACGTATTCTTGCTTGTGATAACCGATCTAACTAGAAAGTAGATGTTGACTGATTTCAACAAGATATGCTAATCACAATCACATTGCTGATATTTTTTCATGCTTTTTTGTTTCATTTTACATCATGTGTTTATAGAAAGGTTGAAAACAGCACAGTACACTTGCAAGTGTTCCTGCTTGAGTTAATTTATTTGAACTCTATAGTATCTGTGTGTTCATGTAAACAAGGCATGGTAATCACAAACACATGATTGATTTAGTCATGCCTATGATATTGCTAATGCATTTCATTTGTAGAGAGAGTGGACTAACTCTTTAGGATGTTAGCAAACAGACCTTCACCTGATAATGTGTCTGATGTAAGTGGTGATTGCCCATTGGCAGTTAAGATTTGCTGAGCTTCCTATCATTAGGTGCACTTCTAGATTGATGAGGATCTTTGCGCTAGAAATGAGGATGACATGTATTATTAAATCAGTAACTATAAATAGATTAGCATTTTATTTTAAGATGCTGAAGATTGGCCATTGTCAATTAATGTAAGTGATAGGTTACTTCCAACAGATTAGCGATTTATCTTAGCTGCAAGCTAGCAGCGGTACTTAGAGCATCGTGCAGCAGCACAGTTCCAGCATCTAGTGTCATTGCAAAAGGTTAAAAAAATTAATACCTATATATGCATTAGTTTCTTGTTGAAGAATGTTATGTTTACACTGAACTTTTAAGTTTATCAAATTGCTGCAAGTGACATATAGAGAGTAAGTTTGAGGAGCTGGGAGGGAGTGCTGGGAAGGAAGTTAGCACCAGTGTTGCACCTATAAATTTTACGCGCATAATAAATCCCAATTGATTGTTACATGTGTGACTCAGGATATAGTTTAAGTACGGGTTACGAGCACCTGTATACCATTTTAATACTGCAACTTGCTTCTTGAACTTTCAGTAGCAGTTCAGTTTTGATCTTTGGAGTATGTCTTAGTTTGATTGTACCAAAATTTTAGTGGGCATGAGTCTATTTCGTTATAAGAATCCACTTATACTCTCTGTATCACAGATTCAGTGGGCATTCAGTCTGCACCTTGGCCTGATCTGAAACCTATTTATAAAAAATTTTAATTTACTTTGACTCTTGATCTAATATAGACCATTTTCCATAAAACAAATGAATTTGAGTATAAGACCAATTACTTTTGCCATAGTTCTATACATCATTTTTTGTCATAGGTGCAATCAAGTTTTTGTTTCCATTGCTTTATCCAGAAGTTTCTAATGGATATAAGTGGTTATAGTTAATAAGCGAAATGGTTCATAGCTAGACTCCTGAGTAGCACCTCCAGCGCCTAGGTTTGACTCCCCGTGGGAGTGAATTTCAGGGATGGTGAAAAAAAAGAACTCCCTTGCCAGCAACCCATAAAATAGTGACAGGTCGCCGGCCAATGGTAGTCAGCCTGTGTGAGGTGGTCCTACCTAGGGATTGTGCCGGGGCGCCTGAACCAGGTGGTTGTGGGCTTGTGGCCACTGGCCTGGGTTACGGTGCAGTGCTATAGGGTCCGCACCGTTAGTGTTCGGGCTAGGTTACGGTGCTGTGCTATAGGGTCCTACTGTCAGGGTTTGGGCTGGGTTACAGTGTGGTGCTATAGGGTCTGCGTTGTCAGGGTTCAGGGCTGTTTCTCGGTCTGTTGAAGAGTGGTTTCTTCTTTCAAACAATATACGGGGGTGTTTAGTTCCCAAAAATTTTCACCCAAAACATCACATCGAATCTTGCGGCACATGTATGGAGCACTAAATATAGACGAAATAAAAAACTAATTGCACAGTTCACCGTGAAATCGCGAGACGAATCTTTTAAGCCTAATTAGTCCATGATTAAACAGTAATTACCAAATAAAACAAAAGGCTACAGTACCCGAAACCAAAAATTTTCGCGAACTAAACACCCCTTACCTTCCCTGCTGGCTGAGTTTTTGTTATGGTTAGTAAGATCTTGTATACTTGACTTGCTGGAACCATACCTTTGTCATTTTGGCAGATGGGCACTCCCTATTTGTCTGCTTAAGGCAGTGCTGTTTACTGTGCCTCGTTTGCATTTCAAATGCTCCACATCAGACATGGAATTAGCTATTTCATTTCCAGGTTTTAATTGATTCCTTATCCTTGCAGTGGCAGAAACAATAAGTTGATGCTGGAGCTCCAGAATTGTATCTGTTTATAGAGTGATGGAGATTTTGTTTCAGTAAGTAGTCTGGAGTCTAGCCATCCAAGACCCTCAATAATCTGTATCTGGAAACCAAACATTGCCAAGGAACTTTTACGGAGCGTTATGTGGTGTTATGTGCAGCTGGTGTAGAAAATTCAATTGGACCGTGTTTCCTGTCATGTTCCTTTTAGTACCGTATTATTATATTATATATTTTTCAAGAAAGGTGTGTGCGGTGTTTTGCACCTGCATTTTATAACAGATTGTTGTCTAGAATATTTCGTGTATGACCATGGGAATCTATATTTGGTGTCACGCCACGAGTTGATGAAGCTGAAAATACCATTCGTTGGTGTCATGCCGTTACGAGTTGACGAAGCTGAAAATACGATTCGTTCATGCTTGCTTGATTCCGCTTCCTAGCCTAACGGATGGGACGCCATGCCCAGAATACCCATTGACAACTTGCTTTCTGTTCTGTTTCTCATTGGATTCCACACTGTAGCCATGTTTAGTTCCCTAATTTCACCTCCAAATTTTAGTATGTAAAAAGAAGATTTCCCGTCATATCAAAATGTCGGTACATGCATAAAGTACTAAATGTAGATGAAATTAAAAACTAATTACACAGTTTTATTGTACTTTGCGAGACGAACGTTTTAAGTCTAATTAATCAATGTTTGAACAATTATTACTAAATAAAAATAAAAATACTACAGTGCAGCACAGTGCCGCTAGAGTGATTCGGGGATCCCAATTTAGGGATCTAAACAAGGCCGTGTTTCTCATTGGAACATTGGATTCCACAACTGCTTTTATTGGTGATCATGCCTATTGGTGCAATGGAGCTGCAACACTTGCCTCGCTATCAGGGACACAAATTTTCTATGCAAAACTTGACACTTAAGAAAACTAACGTTGATACAAAATCATCAATCATTCTGGCGGTGTGTAAAATGCTGTGCGGTACGCAATGTGCTGATTCACATGTGCAAAGATTCTATTTTCTACACGCGTAGTACCAATTTCCTCCGCACGGGAATGAAGTCAATGAACAGACGGGCCTCAGGTAATTGCTTGTTGAGCGGCCGTGTGTTGAAACTAGCTCTCTGCCAACAACGGTGGAACAAAGCTGAGATTCTGCAGAGTCTGCTCAAAGATGTGGCCTACTCTCAGCAAATTCCCCTGGATAAAATGGCAGAAGTTATTTAGTGGATTCTCTACTCGTTACGCATAAATTCAATGCATGAAACGAAAGTAGAATTATGTAGATCTTTTTTTTTCTTTTTCTTTTTTTTTGCGGGAAACAAATTATGTAGATCCTGAAACAACATGGGGCAGTCTCCAGTTCTAAACGTAAGCGACACCACTACTTAGGTTAAAAAAAAAGCGCTACTTTACCTCACAGAATGGAGATCCGATCATCTGAAGTCCAACCGGGAGCCCTGCAGGTCCACCTTCAACAAATCCACAAGGCACAACCAATGCAGGAAGCCCGGCCAAATTAACATTCACCTACATAAGTCATAAAATTTGCAACCACTTCATATTTCTATCATGAGTAAAACGTCACAAAATGAGCACCATATCAAACAGAATTTCATGTCAGCAGGTACTTCGGAACAGAGTTCAAAGAAGAGAAAAGTGAAATCAACAAAAGATAACAAAGTATCTAATACCGTCATGATATCTCCTGCGTACATGGCTAATGGATCATTTATCTTTTCACCTGCCAAAAAGAATTGAGCTATCAATCCTAAATAAATCAGGGAAGGGGTCATACTTAAGAGCAGATTGTAACATACCTATCTTGTAGGCTGCTGATGGCGCAGCTGGTGAAATTAGAATGTCATATCTTTCCAAAGCATCTTTGAAGCTTTCCTTAACCAGTGTCCTGACCTACTACAGTGCATGTACTTCAGTTTGTGCTTTCAGTAGCGTCAAATTGCATAGTAGTAAGACAATCAAGTACAAATATTGAATGTCGTATCTTCCAAAGCATCTTTGAACCTTTCAGTGTCCTCACATACTACAATGCATGTATTTTACTACTTTTGGTGGCATTGAACTAAGTCGTAAAAATAATTAAATACAAATATTGAATTGGATGCCACGGCTCTGCAATTACCTGTTGTGCTCGTTTGTAGTATGCATCATAGTACCCGGCAGAAAGAGCATAGGTTCCCATCAAAATTCTCATTTTGACCTGGAAATAATGATCAAAATTGTTTCACTGTGTTACTCAAAATGACAACAGGCATTTCAAATACAAAAGATTCAAACGCTATCCAATACTGCAGATCAAATACCATACTATGTGCGTATATAATATTATAATACTTCGGAAGTGTTTGGCGTGAGTAGGGGAGGTAAACGGGAAGCGAAAGACACATGGTGGTGGAATGACGAGGTGCAAAGGGCTATTAGGGAGAAGAAGGAGTGTTTCAAGCGTCTCCACCATGACAAGAGTGCAGCCAACATCGAGGGCTATAAAATAGCGAAGAGGGTTGCAAAGCGAGCTGTGAGTGTAGCAAAAGGTCAGGCGTATGATGGCCTTTATCAGCGGCTAGGCACGAAGGAATGGGAGAAGGACATTTATAGGATGGCTAGAATCCGCGAGAGGAAGACAAGGGACATCAACCAAATAAAATGCATCAAGGATGAGACAGATCGACTTCTGGTGAAGGATGAGGAGATTAAGGACAGATGGAGAGAGTACTTCGACAAGCTGTTTAATGGGGAGAATGAGGGTCCTACCCTTGAGTTGGACGACTCATTTGACAATACCGACAGACGCTTTGTGAGGAGAATTCAGGAGGCAGAGATCGGAGAGGCTTTGAAGAGGATGAAGGGAGGTAAAGCGATAGGCCCTGATGGTATCCCCATTGAGGTGTGGAGATACCTAGGCGCCAGAGCGATAGTATGGTTAACTAAGCTTTTTAACCTTATTTTTCGGTCTAACAAGATGCCTGAAGAATGGAGGAGAAGTATATTAATACCTATCTTCAAGAACCAGGGAGATGTTCAAAGTTGTACTAACTACCGTGGGATTAAGTTGATGAGCCATACGATGAAGCTCTGGGAGAGGGTTATCGAGTATCGCCTAAGGAGAGTGACACATGTGACCCAAAATCAGTTTGGGTTCATGCCTAGTAGGTCGACCATGGAGGCGATTTTCTTATTACGACAATTGATGGAGAGATATAGGGAGCAGAAGAAGGACTTGCACATGGTCTTTATTGACCTCGAGAAGGCATATGACAAAGTACCGAGAAATGTCATGTGGTGGGCCTTGGAAAAGCACAAAGTCCCAACTAAGTACGTTACCCTCATCAAGGATATGTACAGGGATGTGGTGACGTTTGTCCGAACATGTGATGGCGACACCAGTGACTTTCCAATTAAAATAGGACTGCATCAGGGGCCAGCTTTGAGCCCTTATTTATTTGCTTTGGTGATGGATGAGGTCACAAGGGACATACAAGGTGATATCCCTTGGTGTATGCTCTTTGCTGATGATGTGGTGCTAGTTGACGACAGTAGGGCAGGGGTTAATAGGAAGTTAGAACTATGGAGGCACACGTTAGAGTTGAAAGGGTTCAGACTTAGTAGGACTAAGACCGAGTACATGAGGTGCGATTTCAGCGCGATTAGGCAGGAGGAGGGAGATGTCAGCCTCGATGGGCAAGTGGTGGCCAAGAAGGATACTTTTCGGTATTTAGGGTCGATGCTACAAAAGGATGGAGACATTGATAAAGATGTTAGGCATAGAATTTCAGCCGGCTGGTTGAAATGGCGTCAAGCTTCTGGCGTCCTCTGTGACAAAAGGGTGCCTCAGAAGCTGAAAGGTAAGTTCTATAGGACGGCGATTCGTCCGGCGATGTTATACGGTGCTGAGTGTTGGCCTACAAAAAGGTGACATGTCCAGCAATTGAGTGTAGCAGAGTTGCGTATGTTGCGTTGGTGTTGTGGGCACACAAGGAGGGATAGAGTCCAGAATGACGATATTCGGGATAGGGTTGGGGTGGCACCAATTGAGAAGAAATTGATTCAACATCGGTTGAGATGGTTTGGACATGTCCAACGGAGACCTCCTGAGGTGCCGGTGCGTAGTGGAGTTCTAAAGCGGACCGATAATGTAAAGAGCGGTAGAGGTCGACCTAAACTAACTTGGGACGAGTCCGTTAAGAGAGATCTTAAGGAGTGGAATATCTCCAAGGATTTAGCTATGGACAGGAGCGCTTGGAGATTGGCAATCAATGTGCCTGAACCGTGATCTCTTTTTGTCTTGTGCCCTTTATGTCCATTTGTGTGTCTCCCTGTTTCTCGTCTCTTTTGGGTTTCATCTCTAGCCTACCCCAACTTGCTTGGGACAAAAGACTATGTTGTTGTTGTTTGTATAAATAAATGAGTCACACTCCAACTACCACAATGTAACTAACAAGACATGCCCACAACTAGCAGACCTACATGGGGAAGTATTGCCATCTCCACAACAGAAGTTTGCAAGGAATGGCCTCAATTCACAACAGCCAAATCTGTCTTTAATTTCAAAAGCTTTGTTTAATGAGGAACCAGATATGTTTTCTAAATTAGCAATTTATCTTCCTTGCAAATGGAGTGGAGCATATAATTGTTGTTTTTTCATTGTAATACTCAAGATTTAGTGCCTATACAATATTATAAAAAATATAAAAAAGCAAAAGAAGTAAGTCAAAATCTATGGACAGCATGACTAACCCCTAAGCTGCGATGACATGGGACACATGCATAGTACTACACAATGTGACAGCTCCTAATCAGATTGATCACTTTGCTAAGCTACATGACTACATCTAAAGACATCATGAATAAAATGTGAAAAGACAACTGGTGAGTATACTAGTGGTGGAGTATGGTATGATATACTAACTGAGAATATTGTACCTCATGACCCAAACCATTAGCCCTGGACTCTCCATAAAGCTCATTCAAGTCATCAGCTGAAACCTGTCTTCCATACCTGAAAACAGTACTCAACAGTATAACTCCTATGATACATGAGAATACAGGGGAAAGAATAAGGTTTAGCTACAGCAAGAATGCAAGATCACCTGATACCATCATAGCGTGATAGATTAGAAGAAGCTTCAGATGAGGCTAGTATGTAATATGCTGGTAAGCCAAGAGAAAATGAAGGCAGTGAAACCTGAAATACAATAGAAGATGAAAATTCGGTTAACATTTCTTTCATGAATCCCATTGAAAAGACATGCTTTTTTACTATTTATTCGGGATAGTGGAAAGTAACAAACCTCTTCCACCACAGATCCCAACTGCTCCAGGTGTGAAGCAGCACCCTTGATTGATGATATGACTCCGTTGGCAACACCTTCTCCAAGAGTTTCTTGTATAATCCCAATTCTCACACCAGCTAATGGTTTTGATTCTAGTAAATCTAGGGAGACCAACTCCGATGCATAGTCTGGAACAACCTGAAAATGTGACAGAAGAGATCAAGTAGCAATGAACCAAACTTCAATGTTATGCCTTCCTGCATGCCCTGGATTGCCAATGGATCACGATCCAGTTGCAGAGGAGTAGAATGGAAGAAGGATAAAAATCAGGTTAAGGGTTGTTAACAAATATACAAGACTGCCACATAGTTTTGATGATATAAATGGATTAAATCAATGCTATATATGAGAATGGGAGTATGGGACAGACTAGTATAATCCTTCCGACATCTGTTTTAGCCATTTCTGAATGTTATACTATGATTTGTTTTCCAACCATAGAAGACAACCCATGTGCTGCCTTTATATTACTAATAAAAAACAGTTAGACAGAATAAAGTGCAAAAGTCATCCCTATGAAACCATATTAATACAATTACTAACAACCAACTCAAAACATGACATGATCACATGGAAATGAAATCTGATGTCCAAGCCTACAACTAATCTGTGAAGCCCAACAAAACAAACAATACGTGTGAGATCATAGACATGTTTGCCAACAATAGCAATTATACATGCGGTTCAACTTCCAACTGTACCAGCCAAGGCTATAACCCAACCAGATAATAAACATACTACTGGTAGAAATGGGTGACAAAAGACAAACATACTTTTAAGGTGAAGCCTCGGTTTCTTTACCTGCGAACTGCTGGTTGAGTCCATCTTGTCATGGCCAGCAACAACAGATAAGATGGTTGCAGTGTCAAAAACTGATGAACCAAAGCATCCCACAACATCCAGCGATGAAGCATAGGCCATGAGACCAAAACGAGAAACCCGACCATAAGTTGGTTTCAACCCCACTACACCGCAAAACGACGCTGGTTGTCTCACACTTCCACCTGTGTCGCTTCCTAGTGACGCTACACATTGCCTAGCAGATACCGCAGAAGCGGAACCACCAGAGGATCCCCCAGGCACACGTGAATTATCCCACGGGTTTGTCGTCACCTGCATATTATCACCAACAATATCTGTCATAATCACATCACCCCATGTCTACATTTTTAGCACATGAATATTCTCTATGTTGAGATGGCAAAGATTGCAGGTGCACTGCAGTTCATCTCCAAAACAAGTCCCCACATTTCAACATCAATAGTAACATGCAACTAGCCACCTACATGAATTAATATGGCATGAACGATCCTGGGACCGTCCCTGGTCTCCACATTTTTGTTTCAATTCAATGTCTCCACATTTTTGTTTCATTGACTGCTACGGACAAGTGTAAACAAAACTTTACCATGCTTGTGAGGTTTAACACTAACGTGATATTTCAACCTGAGTCAACACAATCGGCAATGCTCAAACTTCAGCAAACTCCGTCTAAACGATATGAGGATCTGGTCCGCCAACCTGAAACGCGGAGCCCTCGGTGGTGCTCCCCATTCCGAATTCGTCGAGGTTCGTCTTCCCCACCACAATAGCGCCGGCCTCCCGCAGCCGCCGCACGGCCGTGGCGTCGTACGCCGGCCGGTACCCGTCCAGTATCCGCGACCCGCCCGTGGAGGGCATGTTGGCGGTGCAGAGGTTGTCCTTCACTCCCACCAGCACTCCAGCGAGCGGCCCCACCGCATCCTTCTCCCCGGAGGCAATCCTCCGGTCGAGTTCCTCCGCCTCACGCTCGGCAGCGGCGTCCGCGACGTGGATGAAGCTGCGCAAGCTCGGCTCGGTACGGCGGAGGCGGGAGAGGTACTCGGAGGTGATGTCCGCCGCGGTCCTCTCGCCGGAGAGGAGCGACTCGCGGATGGAGAGGATGGAGGATGTGGCGGGGCCCGGGGCCAAGGTTGTGGCGGGAGCGGATTGGAGGGAAGACACGGCGGTGAACCGGCGGCGAGCGGGAGTGGGGAGGCGGCGGTGGGAGATGAGGAGGCGGTGCGCGAGAGGCGGCGGCATGGCGGCGGCCGGCGGGGAGGTTCTCCGGCCGTCGCCGGTGTGCGCGGGTTTTGGGGATGACTGATGAGGAGTGGGAAGGGGAAGGTGAGGATTTGGGAGGATTAGGGTGGGAGAAGACAGGTGGATTGGAGACACGTGGAACTAAAAATGCTGGGACGCCGTCGGATCATACCAGTAGTCTCAGGGGCCGTTTGCAAGGGTTTTTTTTTTGAAAGATCAAATTGTCTGAAAATGTCTACTGTATATCTCTATTCCACTGTACTCGGTATGTCAAGAACAAAACAGTAGCATACTTACATAAAAAAAACAGTAGCGTGGTGGCACGGTGGAAGAAGAGGGTGGAATGGCTGTGTTCCTCCACTTAACTCATCCCTACTTTTGTTTAGGTAAAAGCTATAGCATCTGAATTTAAACAAAAATTCACACCAAACATCGCACGCACTTTGTGCGCAAGCTAGATCTGCACTTATACGCGTTTCATAGTATTGCCAACGTGTATGTCTCACACCCATACACATTGAGCCTTGTTACATCTTTCTACCTAGACGAACAATTTTCTTTGGACTAATATATGAACTCCATGTATCAAGGGCCCATCACAGTTAGCATTATTTTGAAATTTCAACATACCCCCTTCATCCAAAAGAGTGTCCCATAGGGTTTTATGTTTATTCAAACTTTTTATGTTGGACTAAGCTTTTTTTAAGTTTGACTAAATTTATAGAATATATTAGCAACATTTATATCTCAAAATAAAATTATTATAAAAATATTCAATAGTTAATTTAATTGTACTAATTTTGCACTATAAATATTAATATTTTTTTATATATTTTGATCAAAATTGAAAATGTTTGACTTTTCGAGAAGTGAGAATGATTATAAGACAGAGATTGATGTTTTCACACACCTATATTATTCCTATTTATGTATAGCTTTTCTCATATCTGAGGATTTAGAGGGGGCTTTATTCATTATTCACGGGAAAAACATGTAGATTATATTCTTCTGGCTTACAGTATAAGAAATTATATATATAGATAGATACCACGATAAAAGCGAATTGCTTCTAGTAAGATAAGAGTACTCACAAGTCACAATCACGTGGAAATCCCACCCCCCTTAAAATTTAAATAATCTCACTTTTTGGCGATTGAATTAGTTCATCTAGAAGCGCTATAACGAGTTTGCTAAAGATCACATTAACAATAGCCCGATGCTCCTCCTAGCTAGTTAGATGTCATCAGCCATGATGAAGTGATGAAGTAATTAGTGTGATTTTCTTTTTTTATATGTTATTAGCTACAGTTTTACGGGTCACTATCAACTATCATGACTTCTGATCTTCACATCCAGTCAAGTGAATACCACATGGACAATTAGGTGCACATGCAGCTACCTACCTAAACCCTCAAATACGAAATGCCTGTCTCAATGATTTTTTTTATTTATCACATATATTGTATGTGGTTTGCTTGTTTTCGTATCAAATTATCGAGATACGTTTCTTGTAAAAATGGTTTTGTGCTATACCGATATAGTACATAGTAGACCGAGTGTGTTATAGTTACGTATACATGCACATCTATTTACCCAAACCATCAAATACGAAATGTCTATTTAATTGAAATATTTGTAGTATTACATGTACTCATGCTTATATAAAAGTACCAAGTTGATTTATATTATATATTTTCTGTTAAAACAACTTTGTGCTATATCAATATACTACGTACTAAATGAGTGTTTGCTAACTACCTTATATCGCACAAGTGATATATTACAAGTGGAATTCTTTTATCCTGACATCACCGTTGCTAGCACCGTGTCAATTATTTGTATTTGTTCAACATTTTCTTTGTTTACCCTCGGCACGCATCGACAGAATATACATACATTGGATTATATTGTTGTTGTTATTCATTATTATTACTTCATCCGTCTCAAAATAAGTATCATTCTTACTTTTTAGACGTTAAACATTTTTAACTTTGACCAAATATTCCAATCATTAATGTTTATGATGCATAATAAGTAGTTTTTCATTTCTCTCTCTCAACCATGTATAAAGTTACTGGTGAAGCTGTTTTGCCGAACAGTTTTTTTAAAACAGCTCAACTTCACCAATGAAGCTGCTTATAATGCTAATGAAGCTGAGCTATGCCAAACAAGACCTAATTGTTAAATATATCCTCATAATAAACTTATCTGGAGATATAACTATTGTTAAGTTTTTCATAAATTTAAATTTAGTCAAAGTTAAAAATATTTGACCAATATGGACCCAGAACGACACTAATTTTTTTTTAGAACGGACGGAGTATTTATTAATAATTCATTAATATTATAAATCCAGTGAAGCACAGTCATAAGAAGCAAGCGAACAGGCAGGCACGCACGCCCGTAGAAGGCGAGCAGCTTGGGTTGCTCCACCCATAGATTGGTGTGCGCCGGGGGAAGGGAAAGGAGACTTTTCCTATGTGCTATTATAAAAGATCGCAATCCCCTGTGTGTTTCTGGAAAAATTCAACGGTCTTCAGCGCCACTATTCCAATTTTTTCGTGTCCTTCATGCCACTTCCGTCAGTTTGGGTTCTAACACCGTCAAACTGCACGTGTGAAAAGACGAAAATACCCTTAAGTTTAAATATGTTATTAATTTTTTTGAGCATCTTAACGACTTCAAATGAAAAAACTCAAAACTAGAAAGTTGTAGATCTTGTCGAGATCTATAATTTTCATATAAAATTTATTTTCATTTAATTCCACAAAAAATATGATTTGATATGATTAATATATCTTAGAAAAATCATAATTTTTTTTGCGGAATTAAATGAAAATAAATTTTATTCGAAAATTATAGATCTCGACAAGATCTACAACTTTCTAGTTTTGAGTTTTTTTATTTGAAGTCGTTAAGATCCTCAAAAAAAATTAATAACATATTTAGACTTAAGGGTATTTTCGTCTTTTCACACGTGCAGTTTGACGGCGTTAAAGCCCAGACTGACGGAAGTGGCATAGAGGATACGAAAAAGTTAGAGTAGTGGCGCTGAAGACCGCTGAATTTTTCCAGAGACACACAGGGATTACGATCTTTTATAATGGCACACAGGGAAAAGTCTCGAGGGAAAGCCATCAGCCACATCGCCCTTCTCCTTAAAAAACCTCTCGCCTGGGGGCGGAGCTTTCGAAGCTCGCCCACTCCCTCCCACCCTCGCAACCATCACCGCCGCCCACCGTTCCCACCGCCGCGGCCTCTATTTCTCCCCCCTCCTCCCTCGCATGCCCCGCTCGCCGCCACCACTTCCCCTTCCCCCACCTCCTCCCGCCCCCAGGTGACTGTGACTCCCTCCCTCCGGCGCCCGAATCTCCGTCTCGCCGCCTCCGCCGCGAGATCTCCGGCTGCCCGCGCCATGGTCGCCGCCTCCGGCCTCGCGCTGCCGCGGGTGGCCGCACCCTGCCCGGCGCGCACGCGGGGTGGTCTCCGCCCTGCCTTCCTCCGATTCACGCCGCCCGTGGCGCTGCCACCGCGCCAGCTCCGGTGCTGCGCGTCCACCGTCAACGATGGCGTGGTGTCCGCAGCGGCCTCCAAGCCCCGCCTCCCCAGGTAACGCCGGTGTCTCTGTCCACCTGGGAACCTCATTCGCACAATGATTGGGCGGGTGAGATGTGATTGTTGTTTCTGTGGAAGGTGGGATTGGATGCCTCTAGTCTGCTCCCGTACAAAATGGTGTGATGTTCGTGCTATTCGTATATACTGGGTGCGTTGCAATACAACCGTTATTGCGCGAAAAGAGGGATTTGCTTTCGATGTTTTTTGTAGGAATGGCGTGATATTCACGACACACTTATTTTGGTTTTGCCAGTTTATTTTACTATAAGGTTGGCTCCAACTGCATATGGTAGCTCCGGGGCTTGCTTTTCTGTACCGTGGGCATCTTATGATCGAAATCCAGTAGTTCCATGTAGTCAGGATGTCATAACTGTTCCGTATGCTCCATCCTTTGTGTGCTGTAGTGTAGACGCCTCAAGTTGATAGTGTTACTGTGTCTCTCAACTCACTG
Source organism: Saccharum hybrid cultivar R570 (assembly GCA_038087645.1). Taxonomy (NCBI): domain Eukaryota; kingdom Viridiplantae; phylum Streptophyta; class Magnoliopsida; order Poales; family Poaceae; genus Saccharum; species Saccharum hybrid cultivar. Next base: position 38,144,619 of record JAQSUU010000534.1, on the reverse strand, counting down.
GAATAGGCCTCCCTGATGTATAGAGTAAAGTCGACGGTGGGTCGTGGTTTCTCTAATTAATTGTCTGGGATCTGCCTGTGCTCCACTTGCCATTAAATGTGGTGGTGAATGTTTCCATTTTTGTAGCCGCCATTGTATATAATACTTGTGCTGGCCCAACTGTATTGCTAGGATAAATTCATTTATCTGTGCCTTTTTTTGATCATGGAGCCTACAATATCCACCAGTGTAATGACCTCTGCTGGATGATATTACAGGGTGGTTGGTATGGGTTCAAAGCTTGTCGGATGTGGATCAGCCATCCCAACACTTAGTGTTTCAAATGACGACCTTTCGAAAATAGTTGAAACGTCAGATGAATGGATTGCGGCTCGAACTGGGATTCGTAACAGGCGAGTTCTTTCAGGTAATCATGTTTTTTTATTCCTTCAACTTCAAGCACAGACCGTTTGGCACATCAGTTTTTATTTTTAGTAGTTTATTGACATGAATAATATTGAATTTTCTGTCAGAAAATATCATATGAAAATTCTAATATATGATAAAATAATGTTAAGACTATTATGAATAAAACAATGAGATTACAAAGTAAAAGTACAATGATACTACGAGTCTATGTCTTATTATGCTGCCTTATTATCGTAAAATCTTACAAATAAACATTGTATCTTTTTTTTTTGTAGTTTGACTACTGATTTGCGTAGTGACCACTTAGGTTTAGGACAGCAGCTAGAAAAATTCTCTTACCATCCTTGGAGTGGTACCACTAAGGCACTGATCATAACATGAGGTACTTAGGTACCAAACTATAGTACCTCTTGGTACTTTCCCAAGGACTATGGAAAATATTAACCTAAAACTTGATTTCTGCCTACCTCTGTTGTATAGATCTGAACAGAAAACTGTTGATTGTTGCTGGAAGCTTGTTTAATTTACTATGTATGTGGGTAATAACATTTAAAGCTGGTGTCTGTGTGTCAGTTGGAAAGCATATTTTATTGTCAACAGTTTCAGTTGCAATAGCTTCTTAGTTTTGCTTCTTTTCCTCATTTGCCCCTTCTTTCCAATGTGACAGGAGATGAAACATTGCGGGGGCTCTCAATACAAGCAGCTCAAAGGGCACTTGAGATGGCTGAAGTAAAAGCTGAAGACGTTGACCTTGTTCTCCTTTGTACATCTACTCCAAATGATCTGTTTGGAGGTGCCGCTCAGGTATCTAGTAAAATATATTTAAGCATTATGACATTTTTCATTAATATATTAGCCTTTGAAAGCTAGAATTTTGTTTCAATACGTGAGAAGCCTCATATTGCTCTTCTCAGTGCGTTGAAACCTGGCTCTGAAAAAAAGAATAAAAAAACTTTGCTTTATCTTTGAAATTTAGAGCCTGTTCACCCGGCTTATAATCCGTCTTTTTCAGCTTGTTTTTTCAACCGGAACAGTATTTTTCTCTCACAACAAATCAGCCAACAGTGTTTTTCAGCCGGCTTATCAGCCCAGCCGAACGGAGCCTTAGAGTTGGCATTCTGAAGTGTCAAGTGCTAATGTCAATCTATGCACATTTAGTGTATTTCATTATTTCTTGCTAGCATTTTGAAAGGTACTGCCCATTTTATACTTTCAGCGGGCACCATTTTTTGCCTGAGATTCATTGTCTACTTTACACTTTTACTGTATGTACCATAAGCTTGTCCTAGTTTGAAAGGGCACTATTTTCTTGTTGCACTTTTAAGGAAATTGATACTGATATGACTGTTCATTAGTCTTGTTTTCTGTTGATTACTATGAGCATGCTGTTTCGGTGTTTTATTAAAAGTTCCGATTCATCCTTAACTAACAGGTGCTGGCGGAAGTGGGGTGCACAAATGCTTTTGGATTTGATATTACAGCTGCTTGCAGTGGGTTTATAGTTGGCTTAATCACAGCTACTCGTTTTATCAAAGGTAATTCAATTATTAAAAATTTATGTGGTTGATGTGGAATTGCTCCCTCAAAATTAATATGCCACTTGAATAATATATGCACACTGTTGTAGGTGGAGGTCTTCAGAATGTCCTAGTAGTTGGTGCAGATGCTCTTTCAAAATACGTGGATTGGACAGACAGAGGTACATGCATCCTTTTTGGTGATGCTGCTGGTGCTGTGTTGGTACAGGTATAGCTTATTTCCTGTGCAAATATTTGTATTTCTCCCCATCCCAGTAAGTTAGTTGATGTTCCATGGCTAAATCTGAATGAAATATGGTTGGAACTTTGTTCAGTAAGAAACATGAGAAGCCATGCTGGGTGATGTGACACTGTTGATTACGAGATCTTTATCCAAATTCTCTTGTCCAACTTCTTAATTTAGAATTTTGCAGGCATGCAGCGCTGATGAAGATGGCTTGCTAGGTTTTTGTGTTCAAAGTGATGGCAATGGACAAAAGTGCGACTTCCTTTCGAGAATGTTGTGAGATACTGAGAATTCATTCTAAATATATGTTGGCTTACATAGTTTCTCTTTATTTACATGTAGGCATCTAAATGCCATAACGGCAAATGATGAGTCTATCTTGTCCAATACCAATGGTGTTCCTGGATTTCCGCCAAAGAAGGCAACCTACTCATGCATTCAAATGAATGGAAAGGAAGTTTTTCGCTTTGCTGTCCGATGCGTGCCACAGTCCATTGAGAAGGCACTCCAAGAAGCTGGTTTGTCCGCCTCCAGTATTGACTGGTTGTTGTTACATCAAGTGAGTATCCTAACTAAAAATGTACTTGACCTGAATCATTGCTGTTCTAAATGATCTTCTGTGTTACAGGCTAATCAGCGGATTATTGATGCTGCTGCCAGTCGATTAGATATCCCATCTGACAAGGTTATTTCAAATCTTGCTAACTACGGCAATACCAGCGCTGCATCCATCCCATTAGCATTGGATGAGGCTGTTCGCAGTGGCAAGGTGAAGACTGGTGATATTATTGCGGCATCAGGTTTTGGTGCTGGACTTACCTGGGGTTCAGCTATTGTCAAATGGGGCTAATTATTCTACGTGAGCCATAACAACATCAATGAGATAGCTTCAAGTCTTAAAAGGCCTCGGGATCCTACATCTATTGGTTCTTTTCCCCATTTTTCTGTGCAACATTTTTCTTTCGTATGTGTCGGTCTTCCTTGCACATGAAAATCTAGTGGCATTTTACCGTATTCACCTATTCCTTTGGCTCATTACACAGCTGAGAGGGATTGTAATGTAGTTGGCAGTAGTTTTGAGTGGTGGATGAAAATGTTTGAATTTTGCATCGAGGATGACAATGGTGGCACTAAAGATGAGATTACACTGTAAAGTTAATGGGCCTTTTTGTCTGAGAATTTTACTGAGCGGTTGTCGATCTTGTGGCCCCAAGCAATAAGCATGTACAAGGAGGTGGACCGTGGACATGTGCTATAGGACAATTCTTAGTAATTATGTTCTACTTTTTTTTATACACCTAATTTTAGTATATTTTGTTCTCCTTTTATTATACACATGCCGTGAGAAAAAGGAAATGACCTTGGTTTGTGCGTTTTAGACGTTTTGTATTTCAGCTATCAAATCGATCAGATTGGTACATGAAAAATGGTACAACAAAATTGTTTTCACGGTATCTTAGTTTTCCAGGTCTATAAAGTATAAACATATAAAGCTACAGAGGGACTAGCCGTGAAAGTTGCATTGGATATTTGTCCAACACTCCAACGCCTCATTTCTTTTTTGCTCTGAATAGGCTCAAACCTCAAATGCCTTGTGTTGAGTGCTCAACTTGGCGATACCGTATACTTATAAATTTGAAGTGGCAAATTTGATATAGGTCCTCATAAATTGCAACGTCGTTTGGTTTTGTCTAGTTTCTCCCTTGCTCTTTTCAATTAGGAGCAATGTCTTTTTTATATACTCTCTTCTTCCTTAAAAAAATACAATTCTAACACAGTGTCATATTTTAGTATCCTATAAGTTTGACCAATTATAAAAAAATATAAATATTTATAATATCAAATAAATATCATTAAATTAATTATGAAATGTATTTTTATAATAAATTGATGAGCAAAACAAAAAAGCTTCCATTGCCGGGATTTGAACCCGGGTCGCTGGGTGAAAGCCAGGTATCCTAACCGGACTAGACGACAATGGACTTGTGTCTTCAGGATGTTTCAAGATTCTTTTTCAATAAGTCGCACACGAAGCAATAGTTTACTCCTCCAATAACAACGGTAGCCGTTTCGGTGGTTGCCTGGTCTTAAATTCATACACTCCATATAGGAACAAAAATTTACAAGAAGCCTGATCTTTAATTCATATACTCCATATAGGAACAAAATTTTACAAGAAGTGAGTAGTATATACTCCTAGAAGAGAGACACCTCCAATTTTTCCATATATACATGAGCCTTGCTTATGCATTTCTGCGCATCGAAATCCAATTTGTTACTACTGAACTAGATCGTATAGCGGGTGATGTTAACGATGACATCCTGGGGCCCGGTCGGCGGATGGATCTTGTTCCTCACGAGCAGCTGCTGGTACTCCTTGTACACGAACCCCCTGTACCGCGGCGCCTCGCCGATCTTGGCCGTGAACTCCGGCAGCGGTTCCACCCACCTATCGCCGTGCGGGTTGAAGAAGAACGTCAACGAGTGCCTGTGTGCAGGTTTCCTCACCACCCGGTGTGTCGCGCTCTTCAGCTTGCTGTTGCTCAGCACCTACATTTGGAAAGAAAAAAAAGGCGGAGATTTTTGTTACTGGTCCACTGCGTATTTGCGTGGAATTGCTTACCCTGCGCTCCGGCTTCACCTTTATGACATCGCCGATGTTGACGATGATGCTGCCGCCGCCGGGCTCCGCCGGTACCCAGTGGCCGTCCTTGAGGACCTCGAGGCCCCCGACATCGTCCTGGCAGATCAAGGTGATGCAGCTGGCGTCCTCGTGCGCGCTGAAGCCGGTGCTCTCCTCCTCCGTCGCCGGCAAGTAGCGCCTTACTATCATGAGGTTGTCGTTGTAATCCTTGAGGAAGCCCGGCGGGAGCCCCATACACTCGTTCAGGATCTTTTGGATGAGCAACCCCAGCTCGGTGAACTTGCTGTAGCACTCCTCCACTGTCTCTCTGAAGATGAAAGATGTGTTGCATCAGTTGTTTCTTACTACTCCCTCAATTCCAAATTATAAGTCGTCGTTTATATGTATAAAAAAAGTCAAAGCGACATATAAATTTGGAACGAAAGGAGTAGATCGTATTGGGAAGATACGTTTTGGCAATGGTAGCTGTTATTATTCGATATGTCTTTTACCCTCTTGAGTCCTGATCAACAGCTCCAGGCGTAGGAGAGTCACTTTAATGTCCTATCTGAACTTATAGTGGTCAATAAACATGCTCTCCTCAGCTTACTTGTTCAGTTACTTGCAAGCTCGGTGATCTCGTTACAGGAAGCATCACGAATTGAGTTCAGTAATCCTTTTTACTAGCCATACGGGCCTGCTTGATTAAATCCACAACCAGAATTAGCATTTTTTTTATAAATCAGGAGGGGTGAAACCCCTGCTGAAAATTCATTAAAAAGTAAAGTATGCACAATTAGCACTTTGTATGCAAAGAAGATCACAACCACTATTGGAGCCCTTATTATCTAGATCTTGCTCTTTGACCCCCTGATCCCTCAGCCCTCGATAAGAAATTTCTAACTCCGTCCTGGCTCCGATGTTCTTCAATTCGATCAAGAGCTCAAAAGGTCAATAAATACGGAATTCTGCGCTCGGACTGACCTGAATCCATCAGGCTCAGCGGGGTACACGTTGAGCCCGAGCTTCGGATCAAAGACCACCAGGTACTCGTTCTTGTCGGCCACGTGCGCCGGCTGCTGCCCGTAACCGGCTGGGACAGGCACCTTGGACCCCTGGGCCGCCCGGACCTTGGCCTTCTCCTCGTCCGGCAGCGCGAAGAACGCGGCTGACAGCTCCAGCGCGCGTGCCATGAGCTCGACCGGCACGCCGTGGTTGACAGCCCGGAAGAACCCGTGCGTCTGGCATGCCTGGCGCACGGCCTCGGTGGCGCTGGCGGTGCCGTCCTCGGTGAAGAAAGGCGCCAGGTCAACCACGGGGAGCGCGCCGCTAGCCGCCATGTCTATTGGCCGTCGCCTGTGGGCAGTGGTCACACACACTGACACACACGATTGAAAGGAAAAATGCCACGTGAGGTGCCCATCAAACATATATAAAGAATATTAATATTTATAGTACATAATAAGTGTTATTAAATAAATTATTGACCAGCACAGCATGCTGATAGCAGCACTCTTTTAGGATAGCAACACTTCACATGACAAATGGCATAAGGGCTCCAGTCTCCCAACAAAGACAACACTAAACATTAGCCTCAGATCAGAAAAAAGGTCTAGCCTATATAGACACCGGCGAATTGAGGACAACAACGTCGGTAGATTCTCTCAATCTAGGTCTTCCCACCACCCACCAGGCTGCAACTTTTGTCAGCTCAGAAAACGAGGTGATCGAGTGGCTTCCTTGCCCCCAACACATTCTTCAAGGCCTTGTTTAGATCCCAAATATTTTCCCAAATTCCACTATGTAAAAAGAAGATTCCCCATCACATCAAAATGCCGGCACATGCATGAAGTACTAAATGTAGATGAAATCAAAAACTAATTGCACAGTTTTGTTGTATTTTGCGAGACGAACATTTTAGGCCTAATTAGTCAATATTTGGATAATTTTTACCAAATAAAAACAAATACTACAGTGCAGCACAGTGCTGCACAGTGATTCCGCCGCCGCCAATTCGGCACAACTAAACACGGCCCAAGTGTTGCCTTCTTCTTGTGCCAGACGTAGCCACAACTACTTCTACAAGTACGGAGTATCTATGAGAACATGCTAGACCACCATTATTTATGACATATCTACTTGGTGAACCAGCGTGGTGCATTGGGAAGCACTAAGAGCAGCACAAACGCACCGCTTCGCTATACGCCTCAACTTACACCGGCCTCAATCTGAAGTTTCAACATAGAAACTTCTGATAGACCAAAAAAAACATGAACAAATTCCAAATCTAATCAAACGACCCCAAAATCGATGAAATTGGACCATCCTCTGTCAATAAAGGTGTGTTTGATTTGAAGGCAAAGTTAAATATGATATGACAATCTAAAGATTTTAGGATATGATGATCCATGCTGCCTGTTTATTGGATGGATAATAAGGAGCTATTTTTTCATTGATATACAATTTGTTACTGAACTAGATGGCATAGTGGGTGATGTTGACGACGTCCTCGGGCCTAGCCGGCGGATGGGTCTTGTTCCTCACGCGCAGCTGCTGGTACTCCCTGTACAGGAACCCCCTGTATCGCGGCGCCTCGCCGATCTTGGCCGTGAACTCCGGCAGCGGTTCGACCCACTTGTCGCCGTGCAGGTTGAAGAAGAAGGCGAACGAGTGCCTGTGCGCAGGTTTCCTCACCACCCGGTGCGTCGCGCTCTTCAGCTTGTTGTTGCTCAGCACCTGCATTTGGAGGAAAAAAAAAGAGGGAGATTTTTGTTACGGGCCCATTGCGTATTTGCGTGGAGTTGCTTATCCTGCTCTCCGGCTTCACCTGTATGACATCGCCGATGTTGACGATGATGCTGCCGCAGGCGGGCTCCGCCTACCCAGTGGCCGTCGGTGAGGACCTCGAGGCCCCCGACGTCGTCCTGGAAGATGAAGGTGATGCAGTTGCTGTCCTCGTGTTCGCTGATGCCGACGTTCTCCTCCTCCGTCGCCGGGAAGTAGCGCTTTGCCGTCATGTGGTCGAATCCGCGGTCGTCGTTGTAGTCCTTGAGGAAGCCCGGCGGGGGGCCCATGCACTCGTTCAGGATGTCTTGGATGAGCAACCCCAGCTCGGTGAGCTTGGCATGGCACTCTTCCACGGTCTCTCTGCAGATGTCGGGAACACATCACGAGTTTTCTAGTTATGGGGCTTCTTTAGTTTAATCCTAAGAAATATAAGCCAAGTTTTTCCCGCCGTTCGATGAGATCAAATGCTACTTCCTGATGGCTCTGTTTCCCAGACTTGATTCTCGCAAAGACGTCCGATTAAAAAAAAACACTAGCAACGACGTTCAAATTAGGGACTCTACTTTTTCTAGGACCCATTTATCAATCATATTACTCCATTTTTCTTCCATGTCTCATTTTTTTCTGAAATATTCTGCTTAGGGGTCTGGGAGTGCGGACGCTCCCGTTGTCGTCGGCCGCGATGGCCCGAACGGTCCACTGCGCCTGGCCCTCAGTAACCCTAGTCTAGAAGTTTATAAAAAAAATCCACTCATCCAGACGCGACCTCCGCTCCAGAGACGCGACCTCTACTCCACCGCGCCACCGCGGATTCCGGCATGGTCCACCACGACGCTGCGGCGCGCCCGACCACTTGTGTGGCGCCATCCTTCCTCTCCACAGGACCTCCCTTCGCCGCTATTCCTGCTCCGCCATCCGCCCCGCCTGATAGCACGAGCACGGCCGCGCCTACGCGTGGGGACTGCTTCCTCGGCCGCGAGCTAGATACCCGAGGCCTGCGCGCACGTGCTCGTGCCCGATGACACCGACAGGCGCCGTCGACGCAAGGAGAAGCGCCAAGCCTTGGCGCAGAAGCCCTCCAGCCTCACCTACTGCTACGACTGCGGCACCATGATGCAGACGACGGCGGAGGCCGCACCGGCGTACGATGCATGTTGCAAGCGTACATTTCAAATGTTTCAGATATTTTAGAAGTATGTTGCAAGTGTTTCATATGAATGTTGTAAAAGTAGATTGGGATGTTGCATATGTTGCAATGGTTGTACATGTGTGTTGCAAGTGTCTATCCCAATGTTTGATCTATTTTTCGGACGTATGTTGCAATTGTGTTTATCGGGATGTTGCATATGTTTCGCACACATGTCGCAAGTGTTTTCTCTGGATGAATGGTTTTAAAGTGTTTTTCAGGTGTTTTTTTGCAGGTGTTTTTTTTGCAGGTGTTTCAGACATATATTTCAAGTGTTTCATCTATCTTCAGACGTATGTTGCAAGTGTTGCATCTGGATGTTTCAAAAGTAGATCTGGGTGTTGGACATGAGATGTGCTTGGGAAGCGCGAGGGGGCGAGAGCGATCCTTGCACGAGCACGTGGTGCAGACGACAAGTCCTATGTGGGCGTGTGAAACACTGGCACGGGTGGGGGCGTGCTGGCACGAGCACAGAGTGCAAGCGCGCGGGGGAAAGGAATCGGCATAAGCCATATACCGTCTTCAATCGGACGTCTGGATGCTAGCAGTTCTGCATTTTTTTGTCGCAAAGGAGAGGGGCACACCACAAGAGGAGCCGGTGTAGAGCAAATCTGGTGGAGCTTAGTGGATAGGGTTAGACAAGGTTTTTCTGCTCATGATTTTTTTTTTCTTAGCCCATGCTCGGACTCAGCTAAAAATATTTATTTTAACTTTTTTTTAAAAAAAAATATATCAGTGGCCCATCAGAACCCGGCTTGAAAAATGCTCAGGTCTTACTGATAGGAAGGTTGACCGTGGTGGAGGCAAGTAGAGGGGGCACCGGAGCGAGGTTGAGTCACAGGGTGTGTTTAGTTCAGGGGCCGTAAAGTTTCTAAGGTACTGTAGCACATGTGTAACTATAGCAATTAGTGTCCAATCATGGACTAATTAGGCTTAAAAGATTTGTCTCTCAAAATACATGCAAACTGTACAATTAGTTATTTTTTATCTATATTTAATGCTTCATGCATATCTTCAAACATTCGATGAGATGGGGTATAAAGTTTTTAGGTGGAAACTAAACACACCTGAGTCAGGTTGGAGTCTTGGAGATCACAGGGGAGGAAGGAGATGTGTCGGGAAAGGGTGCGCCAGGCTAGGAAACGGGACGCCCTGCACCGGGACGGAGCAGGATGCCCATCCACCCACACAACGTTTCTTTTTGTTACGATCTATGACATTTGGATACAGGATAGAGAGAGTGAGATAGGGAAAGAAAAATAGATAAACAGTTAGGATTAAATGAAGTGTAAAGAATGAATAACTAGAATACAATATTATCCTTTGAAGGGTAAAATATCCCTTTGCCTATGCGTATCTCAATCTCCGTCCAAACGCTATATGGGCCTCACCTAAATATGTGCAACAAGTTCACACGTCGGAAACTTTTTTTTTTAACAAAACACCTGTAGTTCTATCAAATAGTATTTACACCTTGCTAAGACAAAAAAAAACGTGCAGCTGCTCTCACAGAGAGAGAGAGAGACGGTGCTGATTTTTTATTAGACGTGGGCCCTCCATCTATGGTCTACTTTATGCCAGTGCTTTCGTGTGTGCGCGAGCTTTCGTGAGTGTGTGGGTGGTGTATGTACCACGTGCATCATTTCGTTGCATCACCGGCCCCACAGCCACCCCCTGCCTCTCGCTCCTCTCATCTGGGATTTCGCTAATCCCTGCAAATGTAAGCGACCTGATTCACTCAATGTCATGGTTTCACCTGTCTCTGTTTTCTTTAAAAACTTCTCTCATATACCTCTTACTACTTTTACAAAAAATATCAAAACTTTCCAAAGCGTAGAGAAGTTACATTCTTGTATGTTTTCCAAAGGAAAATCAAATGCTCTTTCCAAAAATGATCCACATAAACTTTCACACAATATTCGAGAAAACTTTTAAAAAAAAAACTAAAAAGTTCAGATACCTTTTGTTTTTTTGGAAAGCAAGTTGTGAAAGGGAAAGCGAAGTGATGATGTATTAAGAAAGTTGTTCGTCTAAAAATCAAAGGAAAACCATCAAGAATTGTGGACTGTGATCTAAATTAATAACCGAAGTTGAATTTGAAAGTATGCGTGCACACCTTATAGTTTTGCTTGGGCCTTGCATAAAAGAGGATCGTGCAAACACTAGCTAACGAAGAGCACTAGTAAATCGGAATCTTGTTATTCGACAGCACAAGAAGTCAAACAAGGACGACGCGATTTTGCACTGGAAAACTGACCTGAATCCTGCAGGCTCAGCGGGGTACGCGTTGAGCCCGAGCTTGGGATCAAAGACCACCAGGTACTCGTTCTTGTCGGCCGAGTGCGCTGGCTGCCGTCCGTAACCGGCTGGAACAGGCACCTTAGACCCCTGGGCCGGCCGGACCTTGGCCTTCTCTTCGTCCGGCAGTGCGAAGAACGCGGCCGACAGATCCAGCGCGCGCGCCATGAGCTCGACCGGCACGCCGTGGTTGACGGCGCGGAAGAACCCGTGCGTCTGGCATGCCTGGCGCACGGTCTCGGTGGCGCCGGCGATGCCGACCTTGCCATCGTCGGTGAAGAAAGGCGCCAGGTCCACCACGGGGAGCTCGCCGCTAGCCGCCATGTTTATTGGCTGTTGCCTCGGGTTAGTGGTCAGTCACACGATTAAGGTGAGAAATGCCACATGACGTGCTTATGCTCTGGTACCGCCTCCGCTAGTACTCGACATGACAATAAAGCAAATGACATAAGACCAGCCCAAACTCACCACCTTGGCTATATGCCTCAACTTACACCGGCCCCCAATCAAAGTTTCAACCTGAAAACTTCCCATGGAGAAAAACAACGTCCTAAAAAACATGAATAAATTCAAAATCTGATGAAACAACCCCAAATTCGATGAAATTAGAATCATAGACCCTGTTTATCCGGCTTATAATCCGTCTTTTTCAGCTTGTTTTTTCAGCCGGATCAGTATTTTTCTCTCACAACAAATCAGTCAACAGTGTTTTTCAGCCGGCTTATTAGCACAGCCGAACGGAGCCATAGTGGGTCTGTTTGGTTTGAAGGCAAAGTTATATGTGATATGATATGATCATTCTATAGATTTTAGGATATGATTATCTGCGCTGCACATTTGTTGGATGGATAAGACCGAGGCATTTTTTTATTGAGAAATTTTGTCTAAGGATATAGGAGAAACATTTGTCCAGTACTATTATTATCAAAATGTATATATTTGTCATGATACACCATACTAATTAGTTACCAACGTGCTAGTGCCTGGACGTCCGGACGGACCCCATGTCTGAATGCCCACGCCTACACTCCGTCTCCTCGCGCGCACCAGCATCCCGCGCCCATCTACACGGGGCCCACATTGCCCAATTACACGTGGGGAGTCCCCGCTCGCGCCCTCTCTGCTTCTCACGCGCATGCACGCGGCCAGCAGTTATAGCAGGTGACTACAGCAGGTGGCTTCGCCAGCATTCAAAATAGGGGGAGGGGCGGCAGATGCCCAACCGGCACCGGGAGGAGGAGGAGACACCGAGGCGAAGGTGAGGCAGCAGAAAAGCAAGGACAGAGATGCAACACTTGATCTACTTTTGAAACATCCAGATGCAACACTTGCAACATACGTTTTATAACAGAACCGACCAATTTATACGAAATTAAGTAAGAAAAATCATCTGTTGGAGTAGACAACTTAGCCTACTTACACTGCTGCACAACGGGGCTTTAGTCCTGGTCCAAAAGGACCTCTAGTCCCGGGCTGCGAGCCGGGACTAAAGTTTCGGAACTAAATGTCCCACCTCTAGTTCCGGTTCGCAGGCCCGGTTGGTAATACCAACCGGGACTAAAGGTGTTGCCAAGCATTGACGTGGTGCAGCACCTTTTAGTCCCGGTTGGTATTACCAACCGGGACTAAAGGTTTTTTTTCCTTTTTTCTTTTTCTTTCAATTCATTATTGATTTTGGTTTTCAGTTATATTGCTTTTCAATTTATTCTTCGCTGCTATTATCCGTATACGTTGCACCTATACGAGAGCGTTATTATTGCACACAAATAAAGTATGAAACTATATATATTATAGAGCTATATATATATACGTACATACACATTATATTTACAATAATATACAAGTAATCAAGTGTTCGGTCGCCGGTTAATGAGTTACATAAATGTTTGCCCGTCACTCAAAGCTCATACAAGTGTTCGTTCTTGTTTAGACTCTTCAAATCCAACCTAGGGTTGTGGTGGAACTCGTCGTCTTCCGGAATGACATGATCGTTGATGAAACCTGCGATCGTCTCCTGGATTGCGACGAGTATTGTGTGCTTGAACACTTGTTCTTTCAATTCTCACTCCTTCTATTTGCATTAATTAAAGGAAAAGATATTAATATACATAAGATTTATTTAGTTTCAACAAATAAATAAGATATGAATTTACTGTATACACATGTTACTTACTTTTAGCATCTCTTTAGCAGGTGTAAATTTGCTACGCCGCATGTACTCGTAAACGTAGTATCCACATAAATTGGTTCCGTACGGTTGTCTGGACACCCACTTATGTAGAATAGGAGGGAGGAGTGTCACTTTCAGATCCGTACGATATCTTTGTTGTAGCCAAGCCCAAGCCCTGCCCAATAAGTCGGTTGTTGATTATGTATAGCATAGTAAAGTAAAGGAGCAGGCATCAATATTTAAAGAATGATAGAACTTACCTCTGGATCATGTCTATCATGTCTTGGTACATTGCCAGCTCTTTTCTCATTGAGTCACATACATTTATAGTTTGTTCTTTGATCTTAATCTCAATGAGTATCCAGTGATCCCTGCATTTGTTTATAGAGTCAACTTATATATATTAATGTTGGATTGACTAAGACATGATATAACACAACACTTTACCCTATATTGTAAGGGACGAGTATCAACTCCTTATGCCTTTGGTTATAAAAGAATCTCCGGAGATTTTTCTCTATTTTCTTGATCTTCAGATTGAATGGATCTTTAGTCTTTGTGTCCTTATATATGACATACGGATCGATAAAACCAATTCGATCGTCTTGTTTTAATCTGAGTTCTTTCATCATGTGTCTGCACATCGTGAGCATAGTTATTACGAATACGTACATATGCTAGAGTGGGATTATTGATTAAAAGGAAGAATCACTTACAGACAGTAGCAGCTTATGAGAGATTTGTCAAGAGCATCCACATAGAGAAACTGGTGTACTTCACTAAACTCTACCCAGACGTCATCTCCACGGAAGTAGTGACGGTCTCTGACTTGGACGTCCAGATATTGTTCAATTTGATGTTGTGCACAGAATCTCAAGTAGTACTCGTGCAGCTTGTACATTTGTATACGAAGATTTTTACCTTTGTAGGGTCGCATAGACTCCTGCCATATACGTACTTCCTTCGCCATTCATCAACAACTTCGGACTCTTTAACAGTTGTCAGTTTCTCCCAACCAAGAAGTTGTTCTAAGGAAAGCCCAGTCACATTCATCCACTTGGCGAGTTCATCTAAGTCCACATCATCAGGTACCGACATTTGCATCAAGTTCATGTTAGAACCATATTGATTCTCAACCACTAGTGGCGGCACTAATTGCTGCGTTTGTTGGCCGAGCTGTGCAACATCTTTCCCGGCCGTCTTCTGTTTTCTTTTATCCTCCTTGATTTTCTTTGTGATAGTACGCTCATAGTCTGATAGTGGCGGCGCTGGTTTTTTTACTAGCGGCACGCTTCTCGTCTTGCATAGCCTGCACCACTTGACGTAACGTTACACGAGGATACATTAGGTATGGCTTCTCTTGCTTTGCTCGTGCATCAGCTTTGGTCTTTTTGAAGAACGCTTTCACTTCTGTCTTGACTGAAGTATTAAGTTCTTCATCAGTCTTCTCGTATGAAAGCTTGGTCATCTTCGGGATCTTCGTGACCACAGCTTATTTCTTAGGCGGAGGTGGTAGGACCGATCTCTGTGGGGCAGCGGGCCTCTTGTTCCTCGATGGACCAGCGGCACAGGCAATTCACCGGTGGGTGCGACGTCACACGAATCTCGTCCTCGTTGCCTGCTCGTTAGAGCATCCGTCGTGGAGGCTCGCCGGCTCGGTGGAGGCGGTTGCAGCGAGCGGGCTGGTCGCGGCGAGGAGGCAGCGCGGTGGAGGCAGGCGAGGCAGACTAAGCCCGATGGAGAATGCTACGTGGAGGAGGCTGCAGGGGATGGGCGTGGCGCTGCAGGGGACCGGCGGCGGCGAGGCAGAGTAGGGGTGGGTGAATAGGTACGGCGACGCAGGGAGGAAACAGCGCAGCGAGCATCGAGGCGCGTGGACGAGACGAGCGGATAGGGTCGCTGGACGAGTGGCGCGTGCGAGAGTGAGAAGATGGAGGTGTCCGCCCATCCGGACGTCTTAATTATACGATTACTTATATTTTAGTAATTTTTCGTACTCATGGAGAGATAATGCGGGAGAATAACTTTTTTTTTCGCCCTTGTCTTCGACTTCGTCAATTTAGAGCTCAAGCTTCGACCTCCTTGTTCTCGCACCGCTGTTGGCCTGCCACGCCACTGGGCTCCTCGGTTCTTGCCCCTGCCTACGGCTGGCCCTCCCCGCCGGCGGCCTCCCCACCCCCACCACGTTGCTGGCTCGCCCTGCGCGTTGCCCTGCTCGCCGCCCCCTGCCTGTGACTGGCCCGCACCCTCCTTCCCTTCGCGGCGGCGGCGACGCAAGCTCCAACGATGCACCCAGCTCGTTATCAGCATGCTAGTTTTTAGCACTTTACTAGCAACCTTTATCTTACTGATTCTGCTAAAAATTTGCACATAACATCCTTTGGAATGTTTGGATCCACTGTTTATAATTCTTCGTTCCTAGTACTGTAGTAAGGTGATACAAACCGGGCCTAGTTGTATAGCAACTCGGCTGGCTACAGTAATATTTCAGCAGCTACTTATAATGGTCATCCGTATGCACTCCAACCCAACTCAAAACAGAGCACATACATGAACTTGACGTTTTTTTTTCTGGTGCAAGAAGATTGCGAGTACCATCAAGTTAAAACTTGTCAAACACATACTCGATGAATTTAATTGAAATGAGCAGTTTAGATATTGATCACAGAACAGAATCTCTCTCCAGAGGATACATATAGCCATATAGGGACTGTCACGTCGAGCAAGAATGCATCATAACTAGTTAACCACTCGCAAGTAGCAAGTTCTTACAGGAAAACTGTTTTTGACATGCATAATGACTCATGTCAAATGTTATTTTACTCATTTACAGACTCAGAACTACGACGATCAATCATAGAAAATAACCACCAAAATTAGCTCGTGTAGCCACACATCTCACTCAGTTTCACTTGAGAACAAGCTTGGCGACTTGGTGATTATATCATTCGCCTCAGGTAGCGGTCATAGTTTTTGAGGCGCCGCGGCGAGGCGCGGCGCCAGACCCCCTTCACAACGCCTAGGCGTATGTGGCGGACGCCTAGGCGACGCCATACACACATTGGTGTGGCGTTGTAATATAGAATTTTATATACTATTGCAGCACATACATACCTCGTTTAGAGCACTAGCAGACATTAGTATACAATATTCAGTATTGCAGTGCACTAGCAGACATTAGTTTAGAGCAAAGGGCACGCAACACAAGCAAAAGCAGAGCACAAGGCATAGGCATACAATATTCAAAGTAAAAGCAGAGCACGACTGCAGTAGCAGACGAGCAGCAGACAGACGGAGACACGAGGTGCTGACGGAGGCACGAGCAGCAGACGGACGGCCGACGGAGGCAGACAGTGGAGGCGGATGTCCAAGTAGAGATGCAGGGGAAGCTCCTCGGAGGGGGCGGTCGCCGGTGGACTCGAGCTGGCGAGCAGAGGAGCAGCGAATCGGAGGTCGAGGCCGCCGGCCGCCTTCTCTCTTCCTCTCCCGATCTTCCTGCCGCCTTCTCTCTTCCTCTCTCCTCGCTCTCAGTCGCGGCCGCGGGTAAAAGCCTCGCGCGGTCAATTTCCCGCCGCGCGGTCAGTTTCCCGCCGCGCACAGCCGCCGCGCACTCGATTTCCCGCCGCGCGTCGATTTCCCGCGGGGGATCACGGTCTTTTGGCGCTGTTCCCCTCGCGACTGGCACCCGGCGTCCGCGGCGGGTCTATAGGCGTCCGCCCGACGCCAAACCACTCCTAGGCGACGCCCAACGCGATTAGGCGGACGCCATACCAGTCCATGTCGTGGCGCCCCCGACGCCCAGGCCCTCTACCACGCCTCGTCGCCTAGGCGACGACTAGGCGACGCCTAGGCGACGCCTCAAAAACTATGGTAGCGGTGAATCCTTTGCATCAGCTGCATAAAGTATCTTCCGAACCGCCTTAGTCATCTATCACAATAAAGCCCAGGTCAGTGGTATCACCTAAAAAGAATTAAAAGACGAGGAAAGTAACTCAAAATCATTTTGCCACCCCAAATTGTTTAGATCCTGAATCATATGTGAGATGCTACTCACACACTCACATCATGGTCCAAGCCAAAAATTTTGCAAAGACCTCAATGATTGTGGTAGACCATATATATGGATAACATCAATTCCCCTTTGTACTTGGCTACTTGTTTCAGGATCAATTAAAGCTGTGAGAAATATTCAAAAAGGAAACCATAATTAATATTTCTTAACTGAAGCTGTTTGCGGTTAGTGAACAGGACTGGTTGGTATCCTAATTTTCACGCAGCATGATTGTGTATGGGTTTTGTTGGTATCCCAGATAAAATTCTTGGTCAACCAGATGAGAATATTAACTATTAATCTCTATAAGCATAGTAATTCAGAAACTGTTGCTCTAGAACACAGGTCATAACATCAAACCAGTAAACATGTGGACACAAGGATAATTAATAGAATTTATCTTATACCGGTAGATGCTCTAGCTCAGGCCGTTGACACAGTATCTCAATATCACGCAACTTCGAGAAATAGAAGTCTCTTTCTTTTTCAGTACTATCGACAGAAACTTTCAGGTCTGCAATCTGCAATTCAACAAATAAAGTAGACATCAAGTAGCGGCTATGATGAATTCAATGTCACTACCTCACAAGTATGAGATTTCCTCCAGCACTACAGCTGTGAACTACTGCACAGGATGGCTTGAATATAGATTAAAGGCTAAATCTATCAATGGAACAAAAAGTGAGGCTGCGTTCGTGCTTTAATGTGGAGAGTCCATAGATTGAATCAACAACCAGAAGTACATAATACACACCTTCTC
The DNA here is from genome assembly GCA_038087645.1 of Saccharum hybrid cultivar R570. Classification (NCBI taxonomy): domain Eukaryota; kingdom Viridiplantae; phylum Streptophyta; class Magnoliopsida; order Poales; family Poaceae; genus Saccharum; species Saccharum hybrid cultivar. Next base: position 38,126,572 of record JAQSUU010000534.1, on the reverse strand, counting down.
AGACAGCTTCTGAATCTTTTCTATGTAATGCTCTTCAGAAAAAGTGTTACATACTTTTCCAACTCCAAGGCCTGCAATTAATCACAAACAGAAGCATAAAAATTGGTAAACTTTACAACATCCCTAAGCAGACAAGGGCCTGAGAGCCAATAGTTCCCTCTAACAATTACATCGTTTCAGAGCAATAACAATTATATTGTACAGTAGCACTACCTATGCTTATGTGAAAGGAAAAAAAAGACTGCTAGATGCAGCCTCATTATTTAGTTAGACAAGCATTTAATCAAAGATCAGATAAACTCCGCACCTCCATCTGCTGAATCAGCACCAGGAAGCCTATTGGCTTGTAATGATTTAGACGGCTTATTGGAACCCTTAGAGCCACGTTCTTTGCATCCCTTAGACCTCCTTTCTACAGGGCTGTAGTTCCTGTAACAAGAACATAGTTTTTCAATGCCTTGGTCAGGAACAACATTTTATTACAGTCAAACATAATCCAGATTCAAGGCACATACTCATTCATAATTCCACCATTCACAGAATCACAATATCTTTTCAACCACTGAAGGAACTCCAAGTTGTCCAATGGCCGTCCTTTAACAAGCTTGTTGACCTCAATATTCTGCATGGTAAAACCAATTATTAATAAGAGCAAAGACCAGATTCTTATACCGCTACTATTTTATCTTGCACAACCTAATCACAGTATCAAAAAGATGGTACTTGTGTTCAGTGTCCCAGTAGCATGCCAATCGACCAGATTCTACTACTTTGTATCACTACTGCACAACCAACGCTGTAATATGTAGACTCTATTATTTACACACATAAAAGCTAAATTTCAATTAATTGTGAGCTGCTCACCATGGACAGCACAAACGTAATTTCAGTAATCAGTACCTTGAAAGGTCATGCATCAAATTTCTTATACCAGTATTATTGTTTCATTGAACTTAAACATACCACCAAAAGTTAGCACTGAAGTGGTGAAGTGGTGCGTAAACATTCTTTTCAATTTTCACCAATGACAAACATAAGATTTCCCAATCAAATTTTAAATAGAAAACAACCACCACTATTTTATCTAGCACAAGCACAACCTAATCACAGTATCAAAACAACAGTGCTTTTGGACTCTATCATTTATACACATAAGAGCTAAATTTTAATTTCCTTTGAACTCCAACTTGTGTACAGCACAAGCATAATTTCAGTAGTCGGTTATATTGGAAGGTAATGCATCAAATTCTCATACCACTATTCTTGTCTCACTGAACTTAAAAATACCACAAGAAGCTACCACTGAAGCAGTGAAGCCAATCTACACGTTATTTTCAGTTTTCACCAATGACAGACATAAGAAGACCATAGACAATTTCCATGGATTGAAATACATTAAGCACGCAATCAAACAGCATCTATGTGGACTGCAATTTACATTTAGAAGAGCTAAGCCTTAGTTTCCTTTAAACATCATCTCACTGTGCACCACAATTAACATAAATTTTGGTAATCAGTACAATGGAACATCATGCGGCAAATTCCTTGCACGGTTACAACAATTCCAAATTAAAACCCCAAGCTATGAAACAAGCAATAGGTTGACACACACATTCTTTTCACCAATGGCAAGCACAACATTAAACACATATCCGCGCATCGAAATGCAATAGGTTGACAGCCAGTACCTTGCCTATACGCAGCTTGTTGAACACGTCCTGAAGAACCTTGTAGTTCTGGATCATATCATACTCTGTCTTCGCATCGAAATTGACCTGCAGATCCGCACACAGAAGACAGTCGTTACAATCAACTGAACAACCTAACACCACGGGTCTGCACCCAAATACAGATTAATCAAAGTCGAAGTTCGAACAAATCAGAATCAACCTTATGCATCGGCACCACTCCAGGGTGAACCATATCCATCAGCTGGCACTGCACAGCCCCAGACGCCGCCTGCAGGAAAGCAAGAGCAAACTCCCAGAATCAACACAAAATTCTGCGTCACGCCGCACAATCCTCTCGCATTTCCAGACCATACAATACAATCCTCGCACAAATAACAGATTGCAATCCTCGCGAACAGATCAAAACCCTAAACCTCAGTAACCCAACCAAATCGAACCGAACAAGCGTCACCGAAAGAGGGGATGAGAGCGGGGCCTGACCTCCTCGACCTTGGCGAGGGAGAGCTGGAGGGTTGCATTGATCCAGTGTAGGATCTCGCCCCTCCCGACGAAGTAGGCGCCGTCCATGATCCCGATGCTCGCCACCGCCGCCGCCATGGCCTGGCCTTCCTCTCCTCCCCACCGCTCGCAGCTGCGAAACAACTTTTCGAAACGACTCCCACGCGAAACGGCGGAGCAAGGCCGTTGTTCGCGTGCGGGTTTTGGAGCCTTGCTCGCGTCGGGTCACCGGACCTTAAAGTAACCTCACCACGGGCTCTTCTGGGTGACTTCCCGTTTGAATCGGTCTGGAGCGAGCGAGGAACGTTGGGGAATGGGGACGCGGACGGGTAGCGTGGTACGGCGGTGACGGGACCCTCAAAATTCGAAATGGCGACGTGGGCTCGGCCGCCTTTACTGGCCATCGACCAGTGCCCCGCACGGATCGACACGCCGCTCTCCCGGCTCTCGCTGGCGGGTGGGTCTGCCTCTGACCCGGCGGGTCCCACGGTGCTGGAAGCGGCGTACTTATATTACCAGTGACGTCGTGTCACCGACTCGTGGGCCCACCTCCTGCATTTGGTCATTTATTATGCGGGTGGTCTGGTGGCGTCGAGAAGGGCCGTGGATGGGCCTGCATTTATGCTGGTGGGCCGGCCTGCGAGCCTGAGGGCTTCGGTCCCGCTTGGAGATGGACTGTGGACTGGGAAACTGTAGTAGACTCGGAGTTGTACTGGGCCTGCATCTCGTCGCTATTTCCCGCGAATATTCGTGGGGTTCGGTTTGCTATATAGGGTGTGTTTAGATCCATTGAAATATGCACTATGCAAAAAAAGATTCTCCGTCACATCAAACTTGTGATACATGCATGGAGTACTAAATGTGGATAAAATCAAAAACTAATTGTACAGTTTGGTTGTACTTTGCGAGACGAATGTTTTGAGCCTAATTAGTCAATGATTGGACAATTATTACCAAATACAAACGAAATGCTACAGTGTATTTTGGTACACCAAAGTTTGGATCTAAACACTGCCATAGGCCTTGTTTAGTTCCCAATTTCAACCCTAAATTTTACTATGCAAAAAGAAGATTTCCATCACATCAAAATGCCGGCATATGGAGTACTAAATGTAGATGAAATTAAAAACTAATTGACAGTTTTGTTGTACTTTGCGAGACGAACATTTTGAGCCTAATTAGTCAAAGTTTGGACAATTTTTACCAAATACAAACGAATTGCTACAGTGCGTATTTAATGCCCCGAATTCGGGATCTAAACAAGGCCATACTGCTGGTGTGTGCCTACTGTGTGGTGTGGATAGTTTTCTGAAATCTATGAAAACGTTTGGATCAGGAGCAGTGGGTCAACCTGTATAGTCTTGTACAGAGACGACTGACAAGGACATGTTACCACGGCACTTGGCGCCAGTGTTTTTTTTTCCCGAATACTTGGAGCCAGTGCTACACACGTAGGAGTACGTTTTGGCGTGTAGTAGCGGAGTAAGAATACAACAGTTCGACGTGACCCAAGGACACAGTGTACAAACGCCACGGCTGCTCGGCGAATCACTGTTGCCACTCGCTCCTGCATTCATGCCCCTGCATGATGCGTCTCTTCGATGGAACACTCACAGGGCCCGGCTTCATTTCGTTCATACGACGCCTTCTGATGACGCATCATGGCTCACGCCGATACTCGACACGACGACACGATCAGCAGGAGCAGACTCAATTGCTACTAGTATCACTAATTACGTTTGTCTTCTTTTTAAAAAAAGTTTCAGGGAGAACCCCCGGCCCGTTAGCAATGCTATCAGCCCCTTGTTTAGATCACCTCAAAATTCCAAGTTTTTTCACTCTCTCTCCATCACATCAATTTTTAGCCGTTTGCATGGAGTACTAAATGTAGGTAAAAAAATAACTAATTACACAGTTTAGTTGGAAATCATGAGATGAATCTTTTGAGCCTAGTTGGTACACGATTGGACAATATTTGTCAAATAAGACGAAAGTGATACTATTCATCAGGTTGAAATTTTTTCCCAATCTAAACATGGGCCAGGTCCAAAATTCACGTTCAAACGTTGTAAAGCACGCTTGCCTTTTCTTCTCAATCTGTCCCCTTCCGTTGTGCTGCTCAAGCAACGCACTGGCGCAGAGTTGCAGGCAACTGCGCTGCACTGCACACGTGCAAACAATTCCAACAGAACACTGCAACAGGTAACGTCGTAGTACACGGGTCACACCGTCACAGGATCACCGAATCACCGAGCAGTCGATCGCCTGTAGTACTAGTTGAATACTCCCTCCGTCCCATTGAAAATGTCGTTGGAAAAACGTGCCCCCCTCACAAACACGTTTCCCGGGCGACACTTTCAATGGGACGGAGGGAGTAGAGAAAGAAAAGGAAGAAAAAAGGCGCAGCTACTGCCGCTGCTTTTCAGTTCTCATCGTGTCTGTCTCGCCGACACGACACGATCGCCGGGCAGCCGGGCAGGGGCAGCCACTCGCAAGCTGCAGCGCGCGGCGCTCCCGGCTCCGACCTCCGAGTGGTGGCTCCTGGCTCGGTGGTTCCTTCCTGCGCGTCTGGCGCGCATCTGATCGGCGATCGTGGGTGGATCCGAGGACGGCGAGCAGGGAGTGACGTGCTGTTTCGTCGTCCCGTCGTTATCGTCCTGACGTCCACGGAGGGAAGGCGTACAACCGCCTGGGTCCGCGCCGTGCTTCCAGAGCACAGCGAGCAGCCGAGCACGGTGCAGCGGCAGGCAGGCTCTCGCGAGCACGGAACAGGAACAGTGGAACGGAGCACAACGACAGGCGAGCATCCGGCGCTCCAGGCCCACGCAACGCATCTGCCTCATCTGAACAGTCTCGGCCACAGTGACTGGCAGGCAACCACCTGCCCCTATTGCCCTGTAGGAGGACTTGGTGACACTTTGGTTACCGTGCAAAAGCTGTTAAATCGCCGGACTTTTATCCTTGATCTGGGGCTCTTGCTCCAGAGTCCAGACTCTTCTCTTCGGCCGTTTCTTAACCCGCAGTCCAGCATGCATGCATTTGCAAGTGGCTGATGACGGAGACGGTCAGATAGCGCAATGATGCTGTCTATCTTGGGGCTACGATTAGTTTAACGCCGGCGATGCTAGCATCATCAGGCGATTAATTAGCCATAGGATATTAGTACTCGTAGCTAGCGGTGCGGTAGGGAAGCGTGCCCTCGCTCCGTTGCCCGGCTCGTTTCGCTGCTCACACACAGCTCGGAGCTTTGTTGGCTTTTCCCTGACCTTTTCTGCCCGCCAAGCAGATGGGAGTAGCAGTGGTTGGGATGTTGCATGGAAGCCAGGTACGTTGGCGTGGGTGCAGATCGATCAAGACCCGGCCTCCTCCTCTAATCCATTGATTCCAGCTCAATCCTCGACATCGCAGGGGACCAGCCATGAAACATACGGCGCGTACTCTATTCCCCGCGGAGGATCATGCCTCCCACGAACCCTAATCATGCACTGGGTTACCTTATCAAAGCCTCTATATGCTACGTAGTACAAAAGCAAGGCTGGCCATCCATCCTTCTGAATGAGTCTCGGTGTGAAGAGAGCATGCACGCAGTGGTAGGCTGGATGGACTAATATAATAAAATGAAATAATGGCCTAAAACATTCTTCCACTTGTGCAGGATTACCCAATGCATACCAAACCAGCGCTGTCATGTGCATGCCCAACGTACACATGCATTTCATACTCCAAAATGCACCTCCTTTTCCATCGTTTCGGACTCTCCTGTTGGAGTAATGGAGTATAGTACTGTACTCCTATGGTCGTATGCTTTTGCTGCTGCTAGCTTCCAAGGAGATGCACACGACGAGATCGATCGGGTGGGTTCGGAGAAGGAGGAGTATCTCCAAGCCAGCCAGACGACGACGACGATAGGATTATAGGAAGGAGTAGCTGAAGCTGATACAGAAAACGTCCCGAGGGAGAGGGAATCGCACGGGGCAGGGGGGGTCAGGGCATAGAGACGTCAGATGTCCGGCCGCCGAGTCCTTCGAAAAAAGGAATTGGTGTGGCACTAGCACGGCTGCACGGGCACTACAACTATCGCATCGGCTGGCTGGCTGCTTTTGGTGGCAGCAGACAGACAGGGTGTCGTGTGTCGTCCTGGACGCACACGGGAGCACCACAGCCTGTTTTTTAAACTCCTCTCCTCATCGTCATCGTCATCGACACCCTTCGGTGAGCTTGAAAGAAAAGATAGAAGGAAAGGAAGGAAGGAGGGAGGAAAACAAGCCGGCTTTATCAGCGTATCTGTTCCTCCCTGTAAAGTAAGCGTGCCCATGAACAGCTCGCAAACATGCGGGGCACTGACGCTCTGAAACTGTGTGGCAGCAGTTTCGGTTTATTATTATACAAGTACTACTGTGTACCATCATGTTCGTTTGAGCTATTCAACGGAATTAACAGCCATCCAGCAGTGTTTTTCTCTCACAACAAACCAGCGAACAGTACTTTCAGCCACAATAAACCAGCGAAACGAACAGGCTGTACACTATCGGTGTGAGTTGTAAAATTTTGTGAAAACCATAAACCATCACCCTGTTCGTTTCGCTGGTTCAGCGGAATCAGCAACCATCCAGCAGTATTTTTCTTTCACAATAAACTAGTGAACAGTACTTTCAGCCACAATATCAGCTTATGCAGTGCCGGCAACTCCAGTCATTTCTGCAATCTGGCCATTCTGCCAGAGCCAACATCGCATCTGCTGAAACAGCAGGGGCGCTTATTGTTTAACGACTTGCCCTCGTTTTGTTTACAGTTTACACCAACTTTTGGTTACTGTGTCATCTTCTATGAAATTTTTTGATACTTTTAGTAAGGTGACCCGGGCGCATAACACAGGTATCTTGTTTCTTAACTCTAGGTTACTGCTGAAACTTTGATGTTTGGCTTTGATAACTCTTTAATTTTGTGCATGTGTATGATTCCTCTCATAGATGTTACATGTGATACATTGATTTCCAATCAGGGAGATACTAGTGTCCAGACGTCTGGACAAAAGCGCGTGTCCAAACACCCACACCACCATCGTCATGTGTGCCCACAAAAAGGCCGCACCTGCCGCTCCTTTCCCCTAGCCCCCTCCTCTCTCTCCGCCCCCTCCTCTCTCTCCGCGACCGCGAGTCTCGACGCCCGTGCGCCCGAGCGAAACGCCGCGCCCGCCGCTCCTTCCCCCTGACCCCTCCTCTATCTCAGGGCGGGCGGGACCAGAGAGCCGGCATGACGCATGAGGACGAACACGCACCATCCGCAGGATCTTAGGTGTGTTGCGTGCCCCGACCGCTAGCCCACTGCTTGTCGCGCCTCATCCTCCGGCGCCAGGCCGTGCCCCCTAGGACTTTCTACCTCTGAAACATGAAATACTTGGATGCAACATACAACTGAAGCAGATGAAATATTTGGAACATACAATTACAATATGTGTGTGAAATATATGCAACATCCAGATAAAATACTTGCAAATTGCAACATGAAAACACTTATTCCAACATAAGACTGAAACAACTGTAACATTTCGAATATACTCTTGCAACATAGGTGTGAAACATGTGTAATATCCAGATAAAAAATGTTTCCTTAATTTGTTGCTTTACGTTTTACCTTATATTTATTGTATTAGTTATTGACATTTTTACTTAATTTAAGCCATCATATTTATTAAAAAAAACTCATGGCCTAACTTTTTATTGAGTTAATGTGGAATATTTAGACCCTCTTGATTAACACACCTACTTTTTTTTCTTACTACATATTTCACATCATGTAAAAAAACGTATGGTCAAAGTTGTTGCAGTTAATCATACGAGTAGCGACAGATAAACAAAAACAGAGGAAAGTATTCACTGCCCTTGTGACTTGGATTGGATGGATTTTTTTTAAAAAAAACTTAAACGGGGGAGAGCTTCCCCACCTTTCCATTCCAAATCCGCAAACACGTTAGTCACCTGGAGTGTGCAGTAGAGTTAATGATACATCTGCGGACGAAAGCATGCCAGCCTACAAGGCTCTTTGCAAGATCAACAGGGAGGCGCTTGCGCCAGATTACAAGGTCATCACAGACCCTCGACAAAACTACACGATGACAGGAGGTTTCATTGCGAAACACCTCACCATTCCTGCTTTCCCACAGCCTCCATAGGATTGTCAAGAAGATGAAGGACCAGAGCGATGCGTCGAGCCCATGGGGTGTACTGGCCTCCCAAGCTTCATCGTCACTCAACAGCGCGACATGTGTCATCCCTGTCAACCTCCAGAGCTCCGAGCTGCTTGTGCATCCAAAGAAGACATGGTGCCTCCTCTATCGATTGCGAACATCTTTGACACTGATCGCTATCCACCACGTGCTTTGCATGGAGGTTGACTCGTGTTCAGTCGATCTTTGAAGTAGAGCCAAGAGAACACCTTGACTTTGTTGGGTAGCCTCGTGCCCCAAATGCGCTCCCCGTGCGTGTCCGAGGAGTCCCCTGCAGAATCAAGCGCGATGTATGCATCCCAAGTTGTGTATGGCTTGCCGGTTAGTTTAAGCAGACGAGTGTCTGGGCCATCTCCAAGAGTGATTCCCTGCAAGGAAGTCGGCAGGCTGTCTAGCTGTTCACTAGCAGCGTTAGTGAGCCGTGGTCTCAGGCGCAAATCAAACCCGCTATGGAAAACATGCTGCACCGAAATGTTAGGCCTAGTGATGTGGGTGAAGAGAGCAGAGTGGGTGGAGAATAGAGGACCGTCAAGAAGCCAATGATCAAACCAGAAGGAGGCAGCGGCGCCATTGTTGATTTTTGCGTAGGTAATGGAGCGGAAGGTGTTGAGCTCATCGTTGATGATGCGCTAGAGGAAGCCATTGGCCCCAGCGGTGGGAGCGTCGAAGGATGCAGCGTCGCGCAAAAGCCAGTCCTTCCAGTTGGCCTGATCGTCGGAGGACAGCTTGTTGATGAACTTCATAAGCAAGCAGCGGTTTTGAAGTTCAAGATCCTTCACACCGAGCCCCCCATTCTCTTTGGATGCTTGAACCATGCCCCAGGCAACCAGACACTTAGACCCGTGACAAACATAATCACCTGTCCAAAAGAAGGCTCGACGACGACGGTCGATAGCTTGGATTATGGTCTTCGGCACGTTGAGCGTGGACATGTAGTGTAGGGGAAGGGAATTGAGCACAGCCGTGCAGAGGGTGAGCCGACCGGCTCGGTTTAAGAGCGACTGAGCGAGGCACACCATCCTGATAAATATTTGTCGCAGGAGGAGAGCAAGGGGAGGCAGTCAGCAACAGAGATTTTGTGAGGAGTCAGGGAAAGGCCCAGGTAGGTTTGGGAAAGCTGGAAGCAGTGGTGCCAAAGGAGTCTGCGAGGCGATCAGCGATTTCCGCAGGGACAGCGATGGGAGGAAGGTGGTTTTGTGGTAATTGATGGTGAGGCCGGTGGCCCTCTCGAAAAGCTAGAGGATTTGCTTTGTTGCAGATATGGCAGCAGGAGTGCACTGAATGAAGATCAAGGTGTCGTCCGCATAACCGTTGAAAACGCTTTCCCGTTTTCCCGATGAGCAGGCGACCAAGGCAAACTCTGCTCGATCGAAGCAGCTATTCTACCAGCAACCAGCAACCACCAAGGTCTAACTTCTAGTCTTCTACTAGCAGCACGTACTGTACCATTGAGTAATAGCGCAGGGTCAAAATATTAGGCCGTAGACTGGAGGAACAACACAGTTGGTGATTTGGACAGGCTACGTACGGAGTAGATCAGAAGCGCTGTCACTCTGTCAGCACGAGGGAATAATCACGCGCCAGTGCGGAAAATGCTAGCGTAGCCGTCAACGTCGTGATCGACAAACCAAATAAATCCGGCCGAGAGTACGTCGACGACCGATCCATCCACACAAAGATACCGACGCATGGCATGGACAGTCAAGTCAAAAAGGGTCTCCATCCATCAGTTGCATAGCAGCCCAGCTTACTCACTGCTTAGTGTTGTGTCAAATTTTGCTTTCGCGCGGTTCAAAGACCCCCCACGGTGAGGAAAGCGGCCGTTCAGTTTGTCGACCATTCGGTTTATGCTGCCAATGCAAGCAGAGCACTAGGATTGTACGATACGAGTAGTAGTATACGGTACTTTGATTCTTTGAAGGTTCCCTGGTCATGCACTACGGCGTCGCCTTTCAGTGCCTGTCAAAGTTTGGATTCACACTCTGATTGGGAACTTGCGATTAGTCTAGTGTAAAGAAGGCTTGCGCCCACGTGGCGCCGCCATTATTTTAGCTCGCGTGCGGGCCTGTGGAGGGCACGGCATACTTTCGCTGAGCCGCCATCATCAGCTCTAGCAGGTCGCGGCCGATCGAGCAGAGCTCTCACTTTGTAGTACTCCCTCCGTCCAAATGAATATGCAATTCTCGCTTCCCGAGAAATCAGCCATCACAAATTTTGATTAAAATTATATAAAAAAATACTAACTCTTATGAGACAAAATAAGTACCGTTAGATTGGTTATGAGATATATTTTCATAATAAATTTATTTCGAGACATAAATGTTAATACTTTTTGCTATAAATTTGGTCAAAGTTGACACAGTTTGAACGGCACGTTTCCCATAATTGCACATTCAACCGGACGGAGGGAGTACTGACCTTCGTGTGCTTTACATGAACTTGTGCTACACCTCTCCATCGTCGCGTGGCGTGGCCTCTGTTACCACTACCGGTGTCGTGCCATGGTTTGGTTTCTCGTGTCGGTACGTACACACGACTGATTTGATTGGCAGACGTCGCGCACGGTTCCGCGATCCCAAACAACAAAACCGAGTGTGCGCTCTGGCGGTCTGGCCCGTTTCGTGCCCGACCCGACGACGGCGAGGGCTGCGACGAACTGGCTCGTGTCTTAAACGAGGGTGCAGAACGGTAGGGTGTACCGTGTACTACCTCGGGTGAGTGTACGGTGTACGTACCTCGGCCGAGCGGGTGATTTGATCGGACGAGCCAGATTGATCTCCCACAGTCACCTAACGGCTCTCTCTCTCTAGTCTCTGGCACCTACGGAGTACGACGCTCCCCGGAACGACCACACTAGCCACGGTGCTCCCCACTCCCCACCACCTCGCCCTCGCGTGCGGCTGCGGCGCATGTGGCGATCAGGGTACGTACGCCAGTGGACCTCCCGTTGGAAAACCCCGCAAAGCCACAACCACACGGGCACACGTCCCCTGGCGCTGGCTGGCCCGTCCGTGCGTCCGGGTCCGCGCCATCGACGCCCAGCCAAACCAGCTGGCTTTTCGCCGCCCGCCTGCCATGCCGGCCGTTCGCCGAGGCCGAGGCGAGTTAAACACGCCTGCCGCCGCTGCCGCGCGGCGCAGAGCGTCGGAGCCGCCCACATCAGCCGGCGCGAGCTCGTTCGTCTCGCCAAGTTGCCATAGGCCAGCCAAACGGGACCGGACGGCAGGGAGCGGGAGCGGAGGGCCACAGGGACACAGGTCTCAGGGCCAGCCGGCCAGGGCACATGGGCGGAGCGCCGTGAACCTGAACCCTGAGGAATCACGGCACAGGCAAGGCAGGGGCAGCGACCTGTGCTCTCAGGAATCACGACTCCTGCCTGTGCTCTGCGGCTGCCCTGGTCCACCGGCACCGGCTCGCCTCGACTCGTCCCCTCCTCTCTCTCTCCTCTTTATTTTATTTCGCTCCTCCCCATGCGCTGCCTGCGGGCTGCGGCTGCGCCCCGACGGTGGCGTCACCGCCAGTGATCCAAGGCGCCGCTCACTCGCGACTGCGGCCTGCGCAGCGGACAGCGGAGCATGGTTTTTTTTACCGACCGGACGGCTCAACCGCCGGACTCCGGTTCCGATTTACCGGTCCGGTTTGCCGATAACCGGTCGGTAATCGGTCGAATTTGAATTTAAATTCAAACTCGCCTTCGGTTCGGTTTGCGACCGGTTTATCGGGCGGTTTGTAGCGGTTACCGCTCGGTTTGAGCGGTAACCGTTACAAACCGTTTATATTTTTTTTACATGAATAAAAAGAATTTTTGGTACTTCCTTTGCACAAATTAATGTAAAAAGACCACACAATGCGGTAATAAATAGCATAAGTCACTAAAGCAATAATATATAGTCGCATACAAATACATATTCGCTTACACAAACAAATAGTCACATGGTCAACTACGTAGGATGTATGGGAAGACCCCTTGTTGACACGACATTTCATATTCGGCGGTGGACATAAGAGAGATACCTTGCTGTCTAAGCAGGGCAGCCTTGTAATCTTGCCAAGTTTGACCTGTCCATGCTGCTGTTGTCTTCCATTCTTGAACTAACATATTGTAAAAACTGTGGTCTTCCCATTCATACACCCATCTAGTCTGAGTCTGCATGGTCATGTCAGGAATGTGATAGCTATAAGTAGGCTGTGAGATATCGCTGTAGGAGGAAGAAGAGTACTGTGGAGTGTCGTAGTCCGTCGGTGCATATGCTCTCCTCTGCGATGTCGGTTGTCCATGGTCACGGTCTTGAGTAGCATGTGTGAATTGGGTCTCGCCTGCAATCAACCATAATTAGTAGGCATAGACAGAAACAATTGTGCGTATGTAGGTGCAATGGATACCTGTGAAATGAAGACCTACATAATTACTACCACCAGCACCAATAGTACCAGCCCCACTCCCACCACCACCACCGTCTTTCCCACCACCACCGCCACCGTCACTCCCACCACCACCGTCATTGTCACTGTCATCGTCACTACTGTTATCGTCATCACTATCCTGGGACTGGTATTCCTCATCCTCAGTCTCTGTGTCGCTGGTCACTGCTTTTCCTTTTCCTCGGTGACCCTTCGGAGGCACCATCTGCATCTTCCTCTTTCCGATGTGACTTTCACCCACATTTCTACGGGTCCAATCACTGATGCAATCATGCCCCGTAGCCTGACGTAGATCCTCGGGGTCTATTTGGTCACTGCCAACACAAACAAATGAATCACATAAATAAAATCAATCACATAATACAGGGTGAGACATACACACACATTTGTATATATATAAATATAATGTACCTGACAAGATGTGATGGCAGAGGGACGTCCACTTCGTCAGAATCCTCATCAAGAACTGGAGGCAGGTTAGATCTACCGTACTCCATCCATTCCCTAACCGGATTGCTCCGGTCATAGAATGAGACTTCGGCGAACCGGTCGATAAAATCTTCTTCATCATGCCTTCGTGGGTTCACATCCGCAAGTCGTAGCCGAAGGTTGTAATTGACATAAACAAGCCTGTTTAGTTTCTTGTGCGACAACCGATTGCGAACCTTTGTATGCAGCAAGGCAAAAGTACTCCAGTTCCGCTCGCATCCACTGGAGGAGATACATTGTGAAACAAGCCGCAAAGCAAGGCGCTGCAAATTTGGAGTATCTCTACCAAATATCATCCACCAGGCCGCTGCAAGTGGAACACATTATGTTAGCTATATATTCCAATATAGGAAACCAAATGGGTGTAGAAAGTACTCTTACATGGGGTTGTCCTTGGATCCGTCGCCATTTTCATTGCCAGTTCTGAGCCAAACTCACCAAGCTTCTGTCGAAAAATCTCAGCCTCCTGCAATGCCTGCACGGCGCAATGCGCATCCGTCATTTGCTGAAATGTCTCCTTCAGGCCACCGAACATTCTTGGAGTTGGATCCAAACTATATGTAAGCTTTGGATTTAGAACAGCAGCTGCAACATATGATTCAAATAAGCATACGGTAAATATTCAATATATAGAGCTTGCTAAATCAACATAAGTCATTATCATACCTGCACCCACATACGTCCCTATGTACACGTCATGAATCCTTGCGTCCATAATCTATCTATACTCATTCCATGTTTGCGCATTCCTTTCAAAGAACGATTCCAACTCCTGTTTGTAATTCTGGTACTCGTACACCACGTCACACATGTTGGGCCGCTTGTCTTGATCAGCGAAACGAAGGAACTTGTAAATTGGTTGAACTGTGTTGATGATGTATTCCAATCCCTCCCACCACTGAATATTTGACAACCTTACATGAGCATATCGACCTTCTTCAGTGAGTGCCCACTTGCTCTGTAAAAACTCAGGAGATCCCATCCACTGCATGAACTGTGCACGTTTTCGATGAAAGCTCTCTAGAAACATGTAGTTGGTCCCAAATCTAGTGTCATTCCACTTGACCAACTCACCACCAATTGCTTTCTTCATCATATGATTCAACTGAGAATGGTTGTGCAACCAAGTTGAAATTCGCTTGCATACTTGCAACATACATGTATGATCGGGCCTGTTACCAATATCCTTCAACATCAAGTTGATGGTGTGTGCCAGACAAGGTGTCCAAACAATGTGACCATACTCCTCTTTCAGTGAGTTGCAAGCTTTCTTGTAGTTGGCGCCATTGTCGGTGACAACATGGACAATATGCTCGGCACCAATCTCCTCCACCACCTTCCGAATCTCCTGAAAAAAAGCAGAACATATTATATATACACATATATATATAAATAAAAAGAACCACATGACAACTATGTTTAGGAGGTACCCTGTACAAATAGTTAGCATCTTGACTTTTTCCAGATGCATCAATGGATTTGTGAAACCATGTGACCCCATTGCAATAAATCAGAAAGTTTATGACACTCATTTTAGTGGGGCCAGTCTATGAATCACACATCAACGTGACGCCAAAGTTGGGCCACTCCTTCTAAAACTTTGCATACCTATCCTTCAAGTCTTTCTCATTCTGATCTAGGTACTTGCCATCAATATCCCTTCCAGTGGGTGATGCGATGCCTTCACCTGAAACCATAAGCAAAGAATGAGAATATGGAAAGATACATAAGGCCATAGGTCTCCAAGTATAGGTACTTACCCCACTTCTGTGTCTCTCGGACCACACTGACAAAGTACAGATTGTCGGCATTTCGTCCTGGGATTCCTACATAATGGAAAAACTTTCCCCAAGCTTTACCAATAGCTTCCTTTGCATTTTTCCCCTTCTGCGTCCAAGACCCTGTATCAATCCTTTGTTGGTGCATTCCTCTCCTCCCACCGGCTGCCACATGATAGTCCTCCACCTCCACAGGCGTCTCCCTCCGTGATCCTGCTCTTCTAAACAACCTCTCAATAGGATTCCCACCATGCGAACCACCACCACCACCACTACCCCCTCCACGGTCGTAATTACCTCCTCTCTGTTGCACCCTCTGCTCGTAGTCATATTCTGCTCTCGACTGGTTTAGTGCTTCCTTCATCCGAGCCTCATATTCATCATCACCGAGGGGATGGTTTCCCTCCGCTGCAGCTTTTTCTCGTGCCAACCTTTGTCGAGCCCGGTCAGCAGTCGTCTTCTTAGCTCTGTCAAGATCTCGCTGAAAGTACGCACGCACATCTGGTGGCACACGGTCGCAATGCAAGGTGTCCGCCCCGTGCCCAGCCAAATGCTGTTTAAATCTAGTGCAACCACCGCCTGCTTTCGTCACATAACAATAATTGCATCTCCATCCAGGAGCAAGATTTTCACCATGCTCCCATACAACGTCTCTGTTTCTGCCTGACATTGTCTACCTGCATAAACGGACAACACAAAGTCACACCTAAATAAAATGTATCCTAAATCCTACCACAAATCCTACCACAATATATACCTAAAATATACCTAAAATATATACCTAAAATACACAAAGTCACAATATATACACAAAGTCGTTTTGACACCCTTACTAAAATACACAAATCCTACCACAAATCCTACCAATTTTTTTCGCGAACTAAACACACCCTTACTCTGCTTCTTGTCTCCTTGTTCATTGTTTTGAGCTGTGAGATTTGATCATTTGAAGGTCGTTTTGACATATGGCCAGGATATATGTCGATGGAGCGCATAGCACCAGAGAAAGATCCGTGCAAGGTGATGACGTGGCAGGTTTTAAAATGGAGAATTGTAAGTTTTACAGAGCCTGCTGCATTGGTCTAGTTTTTTAGACGTTTTTTTATTTTAGAAAATAGCTAAATCATAAGATTTGGAGTTTGTTTTTAGCTAATCTCTTTTTTTAGATAATAGAACCAAATGTTCCGGCTTCAGCTTCTCACAAAAGAGAAGCATCAGACCAAGCTTATTACAAAATCACTCCAAACAAAACTCACACAGGTGCAAACTAGTTCCCAAGGCGATATCTAAAGTTCCAACCATTTAAAGCAAAAATAAACATGGCTTTTGACTCTAAATTTCTGCAAGCATCTTGGATAAGCACCCTGTGTTCATCCAGTCGTTGCAATGGAGCCCAAAACTGGAGCCAGTATATCGCCTTGAAGAGTACCTATAAAAAAGTTTTTGGTTGACATTTATTAAACACCAAATCATTTCTTGTGAGCCAAATAACCCAACAAAGGGCTGCTGCACCTATCAATAATAAGAGATTGTGTTTTTGTTGACCCAATTTAGACCAACCTCCAAACATATGGGCTATGTTCCTCGGTGGTCTCAAACAAAAAACACAGTGGACCATACGCCATAGAGCCTTAGCGACAATACAATCGAAGAATAAATGTTTTATGTTTCCAGGCTACTGCAAAAGCTGCAAACCTTACTACCATTCCAATTTCTTTTGGCCAGATTATCCTTTGTGAGAGTAACCCTTTTTTAGGAACCACAAGAAAATCTTAATTTTCAAAGGGAGTTTCATTCGCCAAATCTCTTGCGTAACCTTAACCCCATTATTGACAAGGTGATTGTACATTGATTGAACTGAAAAGGATCCATTTTTATGGAGCTACCAGACAAATTTATCTGATTCCTCGCCCAGGTTGATGTCTAGAAGACGTCCAACTAGATCATACCATTGTGACAGTTTATTCCCCGTTAAAGCCCTTCTAAAGGAAACATTTAGGGGAGTAGACCGTAGAACCTCAGCAACCGTTGCATGTTTTCTACGTACAGTACTATAAAGATCTGGGTATTGAGTTTTAAAAGCTTGGTTGCCTAACCAAATATCCTCCCAGAAACTGATTTGGGTACCGCTATTTAATTTAAAGCAACCCAATCTAAGGAATTGTTTCTTGACACCCATAAGACTACCCAAAAAATGGGAATCCCTAGCTTTCTTCTTAATTTGGCTCAACTGTTTACTTTTCATATACTTGTTTCTAATCAATTCTTGCCACATGCCATCATCATTGCATAGTTTAAAAAGCCATTTACTCAAGAGACATTTATTCTGTAAGTCTAGATTAAGCACACCCATTCCACCCTGTTCTTATGGCTGACATAAAATGGGCCATTTAATCAGTCTATATTTCTTTTTGTGATCATCATTCTGCCAGAAGAATCTAGATCTATAAAACTCTAACTTTTTGAGAACCCCTCTCGGTATTTCAAAAAAAGACATCATAAACATAGGCAGACTGGATAGGACTGAATTAATCAGCACAAGTCTCCCTCCTGAAGAGAGTAATTTTCCTTTCCAGCTACTTAGTTTTTTCTCAAATCTCTCTTCGACCTGCTTCCAATCTCTATTGGAAAGTTTTCTATAGTGCATTGGGATGCCCAGATATTTAAAGGGAAAAGCACCAATTTTGCAACCAAAGAGCTGCGAATATTGTATCTCACAATCCTTTGCTTGACCAAAACAGAAGATTTCACTTTTGTAAAAGTTATTTTTTAGACCAGACAATTGCTCAAAAACACAAAGCAACAATTTCATGTTCTTTGCTAGTTCTAAATCATGGTCCAGAAATATAACCGTGTCATCTGCGTATTGTAAGATAGACAGACCATCTTCTATCAAGTGTGGAATTACTCCCCTTATTAAATTGTCATGTTTGGCCCTATTCAGAATGATAGCCAACATATCCACTACAATATTAAATAAAATAGGAGATAAAGGATCACCCTGCCTAAGACCTTTCTTGGTCTGGAAATTGGGTCCCAAATCATCATTCTCTTTAATAGAAACATTTCCACCTTGGACTACTTTCCTAATCCAATTACACCAGATCGTGTCAAAACCCTTCATTCTTAAACATACTTCTAAAAAATCCCAATTAACTTTATCATAGGCCTTTTCAAAGTCGATTTTAAAAACAATACCATCTTTTTTCTTAGTGTGTAATTCATGGATAGTCTCGTGTAAAATAATTGCCCCTTCCATGATGTTTCGACCAGGTAGAAAAGCTGTTTGCGACGGTTTGATAATTTTTTCGGCTACCCTGGTGATCCTGTTAGTAAGCACTTTGGTAAATTTTTTGACTAATTTCTTAGAGTTTACATTTACATTTGACTTTCCAAATCCGTAGTAAATGTTTTTTTGTCCCAACTTAAAGCAGTTTTTGTTTGTCAAATCTTTAGCAAATATTTTTTTCCCAACTTACCGCAGTTTTGGACCCACTAAATCTGTGGTGGATATTTGTTTTACAAAACTAACCTCAATAAAAATTTGCAAATTGCAATCCATCCAGGTGAAAAGCGCAGAGCTAGCGGTAAAGCTCACCTCCCGTGAGCGGAAGTGGGCTGTGGCTCTCCCTGACCCCGCGCCCACACTGCACTGCCCTCCTCTTTAATACACTCGCCCCGACGCCGCGCTAGCTTCTGACCTGACCACCGCAGCGCCGGAACACAAAAGCTCACCACCACCAGCACCACCCCCACACCTCGCCTGCACGTCACCGATACCGAGGCTCCCAGGCAGGCGCTTCCGGCTTCCGGATTCCCCCCTCTTCCTTTGGAGCCCGCCAGCCCCACCGCAGGCCAAGAGACAAGCAAAAGCGGCGACACCTTCACCAATGCCGCAGGGCGCCGCGGCTGCGGCCTGAGAGTGCGAGCCGCGCTACCGGAGGTCCGGGTCAGGCGGGGGAGCGCATTGCGATGGCGGAGTTGGCGGCGACGGACGGGAAGGCGGACAAGGTGGCGAACGGAGGAGGGGGAGGCGGCGATGCGGCGGGGGAGGGGAAGAAGAGGGTGGACCAGGCCGTGGCGTTCCACGAGCTCTTCTCGTTCGCCGACAAGTGGGACCTGATGCTCATGGCGGCGGGCAGCCTGGGCGCGCTGGCGCACGGGGCTGCCATGCCGTTCTTCTTCCTGCTCTTCGGGGACCTCATCAACGGTTTTGGCACGAACCAGACCGACCTCCGCACCATGACCGACGAGGTCGCCAAGGTCCGTCCGTTCTTCATTCTTTGCTCACCCGTTTGTACTTTGTTGCCTATCTCGGATACGGTTTCTTTCGCCAAGATCGCCGCTTCTTGTCGCAACTCTCATCTGTGTTTATGTCATGATTTATCCTCCTCTTCTCTTGCAGTATGCGCTCTACTTCGTCTACCTGGGGCTGGTGGTTTGTGTCTCCTCCTACGCAGGTGACCTCCCCCTATCCATCCGCCATTCCCCGTCCCCTCGAGTTCCGTACGATTCCCCCCATCACATCCTGTCTTCTCCGACTCCGACGCACCATGGCTCTTTTCAAGCATAGTAATGGAGTACAAGGGCCTATTCGCGTAATAGTAGAATCTAGTCATGGCCGGTGGGGCATCTCGAAGACCACCCCACTCAGTTACACAAGTCCCGTCGCCATCACACCAAACGGGGAAAAGTTAACAATTACTCCGTACATCATGTTTGTCTCGTTTTCGTGTCGACGAATCCGGCAAGCGAGCTCGCCGGCGTCCACCATGCCGGCCGGCTGCCGGCGGCGTGGCCTGCTGCTTCAGTCTACAATGGCGTTTGCAGGCTTCCGCACTATCGTTTCTTGCACACCGACTGAAGCTGCATTTTCTTTCGTTCTCCAGAGATCGCGTGCTGGATGTACACCGGGGAGCGGCAGGTGATCGCGCTCCGGAAGGCGTACCTGGACGCCGTGCTGCGGCAGGACGTGGGGTTCTTCGACACGGACGCGCGCACGGGCGACATCGTCTTCGGCGTCTCCACCGACACGCTGCTCGTGCAGGATGCCATCGGCGAGAAGGTCGGCAACTTCATGCACTACATCGCCACCTTCCTGGCCGGGCTCGTCGTCGGGTTCGTTTCGGCGTGGCGGCTTGCGCTGCTCAGTGTGGCCGTCATCCCGGCCATCGCCTTTGCCGGCGGCCTGTACGCGTACACGCTCACCGGGCTCACTTCCAAAAGCCGGGAGTCCTATGCTAATGCTGGCGTCGTCGCGGAGCAGGTAATAACGACTCTTGCCTCCTGCCGTGTTTCCGGTGGGGAACTTGGCTCTTGGCTGCTGCTGCTGTACCGTATACTGCTGATTAGTGCCATTATTTTATATATCTCTCTTGGATTAGGATTAGGATTGGTGTTCGATAAATCTATGCATTTCTTAGTGGACGCTTGGACTTGGGATGGAATTGGGCTGGTGGGTTGGTAGTATTTCCTGGTGCTGTCTGCTGATTAGGAGCCAAGAATCCTGTTTTTTATGCTGTAAGACGACTGACCAACATGCCATTTGTTCTTTTTCAACTTTTGATGCTTTGGGAATCCTATGAGCCATTCCACAAACTTGGTGGGGCAAGTGCCTTGTGGGTTTCTGCTTTCCACGGGACTTGTTTGGCTCAACTTTTGGTATGGTGGTGCTGTCGCCCCATTTTCTACTTGTGCTTGTGGATTTGTTTCAAGAGGGCCTATTTGCACTAGACTGATCACGCAGTGAAAGTAGTAAAAAGGACTCAAGCCTCTTTAATTTGATATATAAGTGACTAGGTTTGGTAGCCTATGCCTAACAAAAGGACAATTAGGTTGTTTTTTGAAGAATCTATTGACCTAATTATTTTTAGTTGATTGTAGAAGCATTATGCATATTAATTCTGTGCACAGTTTCAATTGTGATATTTCTTATATAGCCTGTCCATTGTGGCGCAGTACTGAATAAAATTTAATCATGTAACTTTGTTGGAATAATATATTTTGATTCTTTTGTGGGTAAAATATGATCACTGGGAAACATTTGTAGTGTTATAGAGGATTCTGGGAATTGAGTGAACCATTTTTAACCATGTTTCGTTGATGAACAATTGTTGATAATATAGAAGGCTGCTGAATGCCTTTGTTCCTTTCCATAAGGAACCCACATACATTGTTTTTTTAAACCATAATGACATATATTTATTCATGTGAAATTACAGTTACCTTAGATTCTGTCAATTTCCATTTTTGTAGTGTGAAGTACTTCTCTCTGCTATGCTGCTACCAGCAATAGGTGGCGTGCTTGTTTCAATTGTTTAATTGCCACAGTTGTGACTTGACACAATCTTTCTTACCCCTCCATAGTCCATAGACATATTTGGCAAACCTTTCCTTATGTATGGTGAGCAAATTGTCAGCCACACCTTAGGCATGTTTTGGCAAAAAATTGTGGCAATGACTAGAAAGGAACCAAACATGGCCTAAACAATTTAATTTGCTTGTCGTACTATACAGATTATTTTTTGACAAGCTATTAGTCACTAATAAGAATTAGTTTCTTGCCATTCTACTTATTTGGTGACTGAAATAATTCTGGAACAGGCAATTGCACAAGTAAGAACAGTGTACTCTTTTGTCGGAGAGAGCAAAGCGCTCAATTCCTATTCTGAAGCAATCCAGAACACACTGAAGCTTGGTTACAAAGCTGGGATGGCCAAAGGTCTTGGAATTGGATGTACTTATGGGATAGCTTGCATGTCATGGGCACTGGTATTTTGGTATGCCGGGGTCTTCATCAGGAATGGGCAGACTGACGGTGGAAAGGCTTTTACCGCGATCTTTTCTGCAATTGTCGGTGGCATGTAAGTGAAAAAAGATGATATTATTATATTCTGTTTCACTTATTTTCCCCAGCCCATGAGCTGTTTCTCTCATGTCTTGCATGCAATAACTGCTTAATTGTTTCTACAGGAGTCTTGGCCAGGCTTTCTCAAACCTCGGAGCCTTCAGTAAAGGAAAGATTGCTGGTTACAAACTGTTGGAGGTCATTCGCCAGAAACCTTCCATAGTCAATGATCATAAGGATGGAAAGTGGTTGGCAGAGGTCCATGGAAACATAGAATTCAGGGAAGTTACTTTCAGCTATCCATCAAGGCCTGATGTTATAATCTTTCGGGATTTCTCTCTTTTCTTCCCTGCTGGTAAAACGGTTGCGGTTGTTGGAGGCAGTGGGTCTGGAAAGAGCACTGTTGTGGCTTTGATAGAAAGGTTCTATGATCCTAATGAAGGTAACATAAGGCATCATCTTAGAGTCTGTTGATTTGCTTCCTTCGAATTTATGGCTCCTTTTAAACTATTGGCTAACTTCATTTGCATTGCAGGCCAGGTTTTGCTAGACAATGCTGACATAAAGACACTCCAGTTGAGGTGGTTGAGAGATCAGATTGGTCTGGTAAACCAAGAACCTGCTCTTTTTGCAACAACAATCCTTGAGAATATACTGTATGGAAAGCCAGATGCAACTATTGCAGAAGTTGAGGCTGCAGCGACTGCATCCAATGCACATAGTTTTATATCTCTTCTTCCAAATGGTTACAACACAATGGTGCGTCTATATTTTTTCTACATACATGTAAGTCTGGTCTAATCAATTAAATATTAATTTCTTCATTTTTTAAATTCACAGGTAGGTGAGCGAGGCATCCAGCTCTCTGGTGGTCAGAAACAACGTATAGCAATAGCTCGTGCTATGCTGAAGAACCCAAAGATTCTGCTCCTCGATGAGGCTACCAGTGCATTAGATGCAGACTCAGAAAGCATTGTGCAAGAAGCTTTAGACCGTTTGATGGTTGGGAGGACGACTGTAGTTGTTGCCCACCGCCTATCCACTATCAGAAACGTGAACATGATCGCTGTGATCCAACAAGGCCAAGTTGTTGAGACGGGGACACATGATGAACTCCTAGCAAGAGGAACCTCTGGAGCATATGCCTCCCTTGTCCGTTTTCAGGAAACGGCACGGAATAGGGATCTTGGAGGTGCATCTACCCGCAGGTCACGGTCAATTCACTTGACAAGCTCACTTTCCACCAAATCTCTCAGCCTCAGGTCTGGAAGTCTAAGGAACCTCAGTTATCAGTACAGTACTGGAGCAGATGGTCGCATTGAGATGATTTCTAATGCTGATAATGACCGCAAATACCCAGCACCACGTGGATACTTCTTCAAGCTTCTGAAACTGAATGCACCTGAATGGCCTTATGCAGTGTTGGGGGCCATTGGTTCTGTCCTCTCAGGATTTATTGGCCCAACTTTTGCCATTGTTATGGGTGAAATGCTTGATGTGTTCTATTACAGGGACCCCAATGAAATGGAGAAGAAAACCAAGCTATATGTGTTCATCTATATTGGCACTGGCATATATGCCGTCGTTGCTTATCTTGTGCAGCATTACTTCTTCAGCATTATGGGAGAAAATCTTACAACCAGGGTTAGGCGGATGATGTTGTCTGGTATGTATTTTCCCCATTCTGAAATCAGTTTTTGTGGTGTCGCTTGAATATGTTGTGAATCTCTACAATATTCACTGCAGCAATACTTAGGAATGAAGTTGGTTGGTTTGACGAAGAAGAAAACAATTCAAGTCTTGTGGCTGCACGTCTAGCTGTTGATGCAGCTGATGTGAAGTCGGCTATAGCTGAGAGAATATCAGTCATCCTGCAGAACATGACTTCCCTTATGACTTCTTTTGTTGTTGGATTTATCATTGAATGGAGAGTGGCAATACTTATTCTGGCAACTTTCCCTCTACTTGTGCTTGCCAACTTTGCTCAGGTAATTTCTTTGCCTACTTTTAAGTGATTGATGTCTTTCTGTCATCTTGAGACTTAACCTACTGTTCAAGTCCATCTTTAAGAAAACATGAATGCAAACACGTCTTGCGAGTTTAGTTGCTTGTTGAAATCAGAACATTTCTTAGTTTTGTACTGGCTGTGTAGAATATGTGTACTGAAGACAACTTCACTATCTCACTATCTCTGAAATAAGAATGTTGTTTCTTTTTGTGCTTTCAGCAACTTTCAATGAAGGGCTTTGCTGGTGACACGGCAAAGGCACATGCCAAGAGCAGTATGGTTGCAGGTGAAGGAGTGAGCAATATCCGCACCGTAGCGGCCTTCAATGCTCAAAGCAAAATCTTGTCACTCTTCAGCCATGAACTGAGTGTACCAGAGCAGCAAATCCTCCGCCGCAGCCAGACATCAGGTCTTCTGTTTGGCCTGTCACAGCTCTGCTTATACTCCTCAGAAGCGCTCATCCTCTGGTATGGTTCTCATCTTGTGCGGTCACACGGGTCCACCTTCTCCAAGGTCATCAAGGTTTTTGTTGTCCTTGTGGTGACTGCCAACTCTGTAGCTGAGACGGTGAGCCTGGCCCCAGAGATCATCCGCGGAGGTGAATCCATCCGATCCATCTTTGGCATCCTCAACAGAGCAACAAGAATTGAGCCTGATGATCCAGAGTCAGAGCGTGTCACCACCATCCGTGGGGACATTGAGTTGCGGCACGTGGACTTTTCGTATCCAGCACGCCCAGACATTCAAATCTTCAAGGACTTCAACCTGAAAATCCAAGCAGGGCGCAGCCAAGCACTAGTCGGAGCCAGCGGTTCAGGGAAGAGCACGGTCATTGCTCTCATCGAGCGGTTCTACGATCCTTGCGGGGGGAAAGTGGCCATTGATGGCAAGGACATCCGAACGCTGAACTTGAAGTCCTTGCGGCTCAAGATCGGCCTCGTGCAGCAGGAGCCAGTCCTCTTCGCTTCGAGCATCCTCGAAAACATTGCGTACGGCAAGGAGGGTGCGACCGAGGAGGAGGTGATCGAGGCAGCGAAGACGGCGAACGTGCACGGCTTCGTCAGCCAGCTGCCCAATGGCTACAAGACGGCGGTCGGCGAGCGGGGCATGCAGCTGTCAGGTGGGCAGAAGCAGCGGATTGCCATCGCCAGGGCAGTGCTCAAGGACCCGGCCATCCTGCTGCTGGACGAGGCGACGAGCGCGCTGGACGCCGAGTCCGAGTGCGTGCTGCAGGAGGCGCTGGAGCGGCTGATGAAGGGGCGGACCACCGTGCTGGTGGCGCACCGGCTGTCGACGATCCGAGGGGTGGACCGCATCGCGGTCGTGCAGGACGGGCGGATCGTGGAGCACGGCAGCCACTCCGACCTCCTGGCCCGGCCGGAGGGCGCCTACTCGCGGCTGCTGCAGTTGCAGCACCACCGTGTCTGACGACGACGCCGTGCGTGCATCCTCTGATGATATATTAATTACACGATGACATCTTCGTTTTGGAGGCCTGTGGTGGCGGTTTTTTTTTTCGGTTTCTTGGGTTGGGCGGTGGTCGTGCGGATGTAGATATTAGGCCAAACCGTGTTGTGTTCTTATGCAGAAACTTGGAACATGTGATCTGTATCTTCTCCCTGGGGTGGAATGTACCATGCAATGCAACTCTTCTTTTCGTCCACCTTTCCTCATCTGTCCACGAATTCTTTAGCAGTAAGTTTATCGAGAGATCAATGGTAATGTGATTTTGAAGAGGAATCGATCAGAATGCCCCGAGCAAGCGTAAGAACAGATGGGGAATTCGATGGAAATTTCGGTTAATTCCTCAACTGCACATAGGCCGTAGGTCGTGTGATCCTCGAGCGTCGGCCGTTGCAAACGGAGGCCAGGCCATGGAGTAGGCAGCACTGCAGCCTGCAGGCCGCAGCAGAAGATCAGGCTATCCTAAGAGCGCTATCCAATGAGCTTCTGCAGCAGAGGTCCCTATCCTAGAGTATTTGCAAAAACTTTTTCTTAAATTCACTTTCTAAATAATCTTTTCGAGAGCCATTTACATGAAAATAATTCTCGCTCTATATCTTTTCACACTCCAACAATTTTTCTACGTCTTATGCGTACTCTAAAGAGTCAATCTAGTTCTCACTAGCGAAAAATCCAGAATTGAATATGACAATATTTTAAGATCTAAAAACAACCCCAAGAGTCTCTTTCCCCCTGTTCGGCTGAGCTTATCAGCATGGCTTATCAGCCGTGGAACAGTGTTTTTCTCTCACAGCAAATCAGCCACAGCCGGCTTATAAGCCAAAAAAACAGCCTGCCGAACAGGGCCTTTATATCCTTCATAATTTATAGGAATAGAGATTTTGGTCACAAATAAACTCTCCAACAGTCTATTTAATTAGTTCTCCAAAAATAGACATGTTCTATTTCGAATTTCTCGCTAACTAAAAATGGAGAGCGGTGCTGGTTCTCTATAGTGTGTATAATATATAGAGAAAATGTTAGAGATGATAAGATATAGAGAGCAATTTTTATTCAAATAGCTTTTCAAATGACGACTTAGTTTGTGAGTTTAAAAAAAGGCTCGTGGAGATGCGCTAATTAAAGAATGTCGGATGGTATTTTTTTTTCACCAAAATGCCTATTCCTATTAATGAGGAAGGTTATAGAGGGACTATTGAAGTCGTTCTTACTTTTACGGTACGATAAGCCAAAAAAAAAGTCCAGCAGAGCATCTCTTAGAGGCTCTCCTCCAGGGCCCTACCTTTTTCTATTTCCCATCCTTCATCAGGCGTAGAGCGCCTCCCTATCGCGAGCGCTCCTCCCGCAGAGCCCCTCCTCCTACAATGACGGAAGACGAGTGAAAAGAAAAGAAAATACATCAGGCTGACAGAATGGTGTCACTTGCCATAAGAAAAGCATGGGCTTAAAATGGAAAGCTATTGCTGAAGTGTAGAAACTTCACTATTTAGGTCCGTTCGGTTATTCCGGAACGGAGGCAGGAACCAATCCAACTGATGAATTATTATACAAATTACACAATCATTCCAGCCAGGAATAATTCCAGGCCATGAATCCGAAACAACCGAGCGAGCCCTTAAGGATTGGAAATAAAACAAGGTTAAGGATTGGAAAAACAGGGGAGACGCTCAAATCTTAAGCAGATGTCCTGCCATTGCTTGGAGTGTGGAGATGCTCTAACGCATGGTCTTCAATTATTTCTTTCAGAGGCCCATGTTTTGTTTTTTCTTTCATGGAGTTCGGCCCATCGTGTACAAAAACGGTGATGTTTCTCCGGCCCACAATACCCTGTGGACCAAATGTAGGGTCCAAGTGGACCTCTTCCTTCCTGTCTTTATACGCTCTCATCAAATCGTAACAGTATCTGAAATGCCCTGCGCTATGGTGTGCTTCATGCGAATATATAGCTTAATAATAATAAGCTTAATTACCCACTAATCAGAGCGTCCACTCTCATAATGGCAGAGCACAACGCGACCAGGCCCGCAATGAATTAATGGAGCCGAGGTGACCCTCCTGCACTTTGCGTGCCAGCCAAACTAGGCTCTGGTCGCTGGCACGTCGGGCTCCCCCGGCGGTCGTCGTAGCCGTACGTTCCGGAGTTCCCCCTGTGCAGTCACGATACACCTGGCTCCTCTCCGGTTGGTGGCACGTTGCCTAGCACGCGACTGTGCGTGCATAGGGGCGCCGGACTGTCGCGTGTCGCCACACAACACGACGCCGCTGGCTCCATAGATGGATTTGCTTGCGAGCGAGCCGCAGCGGCCGGATCGGAGCGGACACGCCGCGCGCTGCCGCCCGTACGCATGATAAAAGCGAGCGAGCGGCGGCGGCATTGTTTGTATTGTGTTGGTTCGTTGGCGTTCCGTCTCCCATGGTTGCGGTTGCGGACTTGCGGCGCACGAGCCCGGCCGGGCGGTTGGTTGGTTGGTTGGCCGCGCGTAGCTAGAGCGGCGACTGTTCGCTGCGATCCGCGCGGTATCCGGCGCACTGTTGCTGGTCGGCGACGCCTGCTGCTGCTGGACGGGGGGGAGGAGGAGGCATGGGGCAACGGGCACTGGGCAGGCCCCCGCTTCCGCCCTCAGCGCGCGGCCGCGTGGGCGTACGTGCTGGACCATCTGTAGTCCCAGGCGGTGGTTGCCAGGCGGATTGCTTGCTTGCTACAGAGTACAAAGCACCGGCTGACGAGTAGCCGTGCCTGCTTGTCAGTACGTGCGTGCGTGCATGTTGATTGCCGAGCTATAATCGCGTCTGTACGTAGGATTTGCTAGCCAAAGTAGCAAGCATTGTGGTTACGTTACGTTGACAATTAATCCAGTCGTTAGGCCGGGTGGTCTGGTCTACAGTCTGCGTACGTGTATCTTGACAGAGCACCTGTTTTATACCTTCTGTCTGGCTGACCTGGCGGTACAGTGGACAGACGGACACATGTCTTGTAAGCATCGATTGATGATGGATTGTAATGCGGTGCCGTACGCGCGCCATAAAGCTAACCTACTGATGATGGATTGTAATGCGGCAACACCTGTTAATTAATTGCGACCGGATGGATCGGCCACGCTTTCATTCGCCGAGCATGCGCCTCGATGCCTTTGCTCCGTCCAGCTACGCGCCTGCATGTACTGCACCGCAGGCGCCCGGGTGGCATGGAAGCGACCGGTGGTGGTGCTACTGCCGCATGCATGCGCCTGGCCGTGTACTGGAGGCGGGCACAGTGCGTGGCACTCCCGAGGAAATGAATGCTGCCATATGCGTGCTCGTTGCTGCTGCTGTTGTTGTCTGTCCCGTGGCATGGAAGCCAGCCGGCTCGATGTCTCCTCGACCGGCCCATCGGCTGTTCCCCTCTTTCGAGTGATCGCGATGTCCACGTGCTCCCATCCGGCGGCAACACGCCACATAGGAATGGAAATGATTCGTGTACGATCGATCGATCCTGCCTTCCCGCACGGCGGCGAGGGTGAGTGATCTCAAGCTGAGCTGCCGAGGGGAAGGGAACCAGCCGCCCACCGGTTGGGAATGAAGGCTGCACATGGCCGGATGGATGGATGGATGGATGACGTCGATTCGATCGGTCTCTGCACGACTACACCCACGTACTCCGTCCAACCCAAGACGTGCCTTGTCCTTGTGACGAGAACAAAGAAGAAATCATTGCGTGGTTCCAACAACCGACGTGGTCGATCGGGTGGTACGTGCGACGGGGACGAACGAACCAAGCCGGAGCGGAGCCGGCCGACCACCCCGTGCGCGGCGGCCAAGGTCCAACAACGCGCGGTACGAGCCGGGGAGGCGGAATCGAATCCGCCAATTCGATCGCTGGCCCTGGCGTCCCGATCCGCAGCGAAGATGCTCCGACTCCGAGATGTACGAGCCCGCGCGCATCCCGCGGCCGCGAGCGGGTCTAGGCGCGCGCGCCACCTCGTGGGGGCCTCGTCACCGGCCAAACCCAACCAGTATATAAGAAAACAGCCAAGTTTGATGTCTTTACGTTCCACTCTGTGTTTCTCCCGAACATTCGCAAAACGCCAATGACCAGCGTTTAACCAATCATTGTAAGTTCTTTTGAAGGAATCACCTATTCTTCTTCTTTTTTTTTTTGAAGGTCACCGGGGGGGAGAGGATCCCCACCTGAATATATATTATCACCTATTCATCTTCCACTAGGCGACATTTTATTTAAACACACAAAGATAGAAATACTCACACACATGAACGCTCACTTGCTGCCATGACCGCACGCACACATATCTTATTCATATGAACACTTAAAAAAAAGACTATACATGTTGGGATTGACAAGTCATCACAGACGTCTTGTACATCATCCTGCAAACACCCGTGTTAAGTTGATAACTTAAATCCAGATAGACAAGTTCCGTCACGAGATCCTAATAACCAACATGATTAAGCTTATTAGCTCGGTTCTCGTCTCTTGGTGACATTCTAGTCCTCCTCCCACCAACATTTGACATTCGAATACAATAGAGCGCTAGGTTTGATTTTAGCAATCGTACGGATTGGTTTTCTCGAAACACTAGAATTGCTATGAGAAAAAACTAGCATCTGCTAGATCATGTTTTTGCCTCTATCTTTAATCTGTGAACCTCTCTGTCCTGTTTTTGTAGCCTACGCCCTCAATTCACCCCTTTTCCAAGTTAACCACTGTGGTTTATAGAACATTTATGGGAATTGTTATTCATGTGCAATACATTTCTTCCCAAAAAATATATGTACAGAATTTAGCTGTTAGATGCAGAATCTACGATTGGGATCTTCTTATTATCCCCCAAATACTTCTTCTTCTTCTTCTTCTTCCCATGATCACAACCCTGACCCTGCGGATGGGACGACGAAGGCGGTAGGTGCACAGGATGATCTGATGAGACATTGGTTGATGGTTAAGATGCGACTAGTAGGACGATGAGGCAAGATGGTGAGGAGGTAGCGAGGCAAGACGAGGAGGTGGCGATGCATGTTGTTGAGGCAAGACGGAGAGGCGGTGTGGAACAACGATGCGTTGGACGGACGAAGGAATGGGGCTAGAGGCAGGGGTGTTGCTGAAGAGCTATAAGCTGAGGATGCGGCTACTGAAAAAGGTTATGGTTAGAAGGAGAAGAAGATAGATTGGGAGGAGAGGGAGATCCAGACCATGGATTTTCCATTGGATAGTTAAAAATTTGATACATTTTTTAAAAAGAAATATGTGTTGATAGATAAATAGCAATCCCTTTATCAAGTTGTTATAATCAAGAAGGCTTTGAGTGCGCATCCAGATCCCTCATCGTTTATTGGTGTTAAATTTTGCATGCATTAGATCACAATGTGTGCTTGATTGCTAGTAGTCCTATGTTAAAAGGAAACATCATTGGTGATGTTTGTTGTTTTGAGATAACTCATTATACAATTTGTCAATTATACGGTGCCCCCTCTGGTGAAAAGAAATTGGCATATTTAACTTGCACGTTTTTTAATGTGCATCTTTAACAAATAATTTCTTCTACAAATATTCTGAAACCCTTCAAAGTTACGATATTTTGCAAGTATTATAAATACAAAACTACTTATATAACTTACACATCTGTAAACTTGGATTAGATGTCGACACATGAAACCGCCCATACAAAATAGTACTCCTATGAGCAATAATGCACAAAATTTGGTCCGAAAGAGAGAAAGGAAAAGGGCAAAGAAAGGGATTATACAAATCGGCATGTCTGCACAAACTGCAAAATTTGACTCGCACTTAACTCAGCGGTCAGAAACTCGGGCAATCTCCGATCCGATGATCTTTCTCGATCCGTGTATGCATGCCAACCGCCCATGTTAAGTTCTGGTAGTGGTAGGAGTAGTGTTTGCGTTATGGGAGCCTTTGACTGAGAATGGACAACCGAAGCAGGCGGTCGCGGGCCCAGAGCCGATCAAAAACCATCGATCTCTCGTTGCCATTGGTAGGAGTACGTAAGACGACACACATGGTCGGCGCGCTCGCCAGGCATACGCTCGGCGCGTGCCCCGAGGTCCACTCCACCACCACCACCACTACGCCAGCAACCGGTGGCGACACACATGGTCGTGCTCGTGCGGCGAGCGCTAGATCTTGCTGCGATCGGCGGCCTGTCACCTGCGAAGGTACTATCTGTGAGCGAGTTCGTTGCTACTCCCTCATCCCTCTCCAGAAACGAGGAGCCGAACCGGTCCGTCGGTCGGTGGCGGTGGCTGCTGGATCGGTCCTGGGATGCCATGCTATCGATCGGATCGGATCGCCAGATGCCATCGGCCCCAATCAGGAGGCTGCCGCCGAGCGCCGAGCGCTCTGTTCCTGTCCGCGACCGACCACGACCAGCGTGGTCCTGCCCTGCCCCTGCAGGCCCGGGAGATTCTGCCGCCCTGGCTTCTGGTTCGTTGGTCTTTGTCTTTTGACCGAGCTGGGGACGGGCGGGACACGGACAAAGCTAGCGTCTCGTGCCATGCATCATGCATGTTGCTGTTGCATTGGGTGCCCCTGGCCGGGCCACTCGCTTTGTTTTTCGTCGTTTGCTCGGGATGATCGTCGGAGGGCGTGACGGATCGGACGCCCGGCCTCGTGCTGTCGCTAAACAAATCATAGCGTCATGATTGGTCTTCTCCGACTCCACCAATCGGTCGCCTAACGAGAATCCAGGAAGCGTACTCCCTCCGTCCTAGAAAAAGTGTCGTTTTAGATTTTTCAGACATCGTGTTTGACCGTTCGTCTTATTCAAAAAATTTTAATAAATATTATTTATTTTGTTATGACTTATTTTATCATTAGAGATACTTCAATAATGATTTATTTATTTTATAATTTGCATAAAATTTTTAAATAAGACGAACGGTCAAACACGATGTCTGAAAAACCTAAAACGACACTTTTTCTGGGACGGAGAGAGTATACTACATGTACTTAGTCTCCTACTAGGCTACTACTCATTAGCCAATTATTATCGCTTCTTCTTTCACGGCTGTATATATAGTACAGTAGAATGGGACTATAGGAGTAATATTAGCTACCTACTATACTCTCTGCTGTAGTCATTGATCATTTCTTCTTACTTTGACGACTCGATCGTAAATAGTGTCCAGGAAGACAGAGAAGATCTTCCCATGGGCCATGACAAACATCTTTCACTGCGAATCTCCGAAGAGAGCGGCGCGTGCACGAAGGTACCCGTCATCAGCAGTGGGGCGTGGATCCGTGGTGGATTGTTCGGTCGTGGAAGCATGGGCCAAGTAGCAGCACACTGTAACTGTAGGGTCGCACGACACGGACAGCGACACAGCATCACTCACTCTGTTTTCACTGACGCCAACTTTATCAGGCTGGGATTTCCATACACAGTTCACACTTCAGACAAGGCCCAAGGCCGCACTAGGCGAATCCGACCGATCACATACCTGGCCCTGGCCTGAGATAAAACCGGCACAGTTCACACAGGCGGCAATCGGCATGCATGCTGGCCAGTCGTCAGCGTGATTTGTGACCCGCCGACCAGATTCCGGTGTGCTCGTCCCGTCGTCGTCGTCCCTGTCATCGGTGGCCTCTGCTGGTATGCATGCATGATTTCAGCTTCGAGACTCCCGCTCCCCATAAGGCGATGATATGCTGGCTGGGTGCATTGCACATATAGCCAGCTTGTTCGCTTGAGATTATCAGCCAAATCAGCCAGCTAGCCAACAATGTTTTTCTCTCACAAAAAACCAGCCATCAGTACTTTTAGCCAGCCAGATCAGTTCAAACGAAGAGGCCGAGCATTTCTAGCATGCATCGATCAGGATGAGGGCTCCAGTCCACTAGCTCGTCTCGTCCGTCCTTCGTGATCACGAAACGAGCATCTTGCCTGTTGACCCCCCAATAATGTACTAGCTTCGATGCATGATCAGGACTATCTGGTATGGTACCCATTCTGCCGGTAGACGTAGACAGACGTGTTGCTCTCGTCGCCCATGGATCGATCGGCATCCCCATCAAATCGGAATTATATAAATAGAGCTGGTCAAACATATATATAATTGGATATACATATTTCATGATGAGGCGGTGGACGGATCTATCGATCCTGCAGGGTAGTTGGTATATTTCTATAAGCCCAACTGTTGCCCGGCACTATTTCCGGACAGCTGAGTGATCCATCGAGTTTATAGCGAGCGAGCCAGCCAGTGGCTCTGATCATGTGTGTTGAGAGAGATCTGGTTGTGACAACTACCTGTATGTGTACGTGGATCCACTCAGTTCATGTGGCACCGGCCGTGTGACCACAGTCGTGACGTCCACCATCGTCCCTCGATCGCTCCAGCATTCGACATTTACCAATAGAAAGAATGAGACGGTTTTTTTTTATATTGAGAGGAGAGAATAGACATCCAAATTTAAGGCAAGAGACGAGGACTTGAGGCAAGAGACAAGGACATCAAAATTACAGTAATCCACGTAGACTGGCTGAGACCACCACTTTATAATCTCGCCCCCACGCAGCTAGCTTCGGACAACCCTGGGAAAGTAAATTTTGTCGGTAAGGGCAGATGCTAATTGTCTCTCTCCTGCTCGGCACGAATCTCAGTGTGAATCTTGTGGTCCACGGCACAATAGCATGTGCCCTCAAGGGCAAAATTTCTGCGTTCGGACAACCCTGAGTACACATTTTGCAATTTGCAATTTCCACAATGGGGTGGGCGCACACCCCTTATCTCATCATTCAGTTTGTTCCGTGATTCGTGGCACAGATTTTAGAGCACTCTAACATGAATCTTAATACGAAATGGACGCTGGAAGATAAAGGGAGGGCACCCACCCCATTGTAGTTTCGTATTTCTGTAAATTTTGCAGCATCCCTAGATGTTCCAACTATATATTTACCGAGCAAATCATTTGTAAATAGTCATAAACACAGTGCCAAAGTACTAGTAATAGTACCACAGAAGCTTGCGACCACGTGCAGCAGCACGAGTAGCAGTACTCTGCTCAACGCCTCTAAAGAAAACTCAGATTTATTTTCTTTTTTGGTAATCAATAACTCAACGCTGCTCCACTGCTGAAAACGATGCTTCGACCGGTTTCCGGCAGGATGCTGATGATTTTTCTACTGATAGATACTTCAAGCAAGAATACTAGTACGAATCGTGCTTGTAAACAATTTGCGATTACAGAAATAAACAAGATTCTGCTTGCTAAAGACGACTAATAATCTATTGAAGCGGGTTCAGAGATCGATGCCCTGCTGCATCGCTGCATGCAACTATGCAGATCCAGGCGGTGGAGCCACACACACAGGCGCAGATATAGAAAACCCACACATAGTACAGACAAATCCAGAGACCGCAATAATACAAGTACAGAAACCAACACTTGGTTGCTCCTCCATGCTCGCAGCAGCCCGGCCATGAATCCGCCTTCTCCTTCGTTTCAGCAGCCTCCATAACGCCATACCCCGGCACGTCTTCCTCGCACATTATAACTCTCGCTTTCTCCCTCCGGCCTGCATGCCCCCCTTCCGGCTCACCCCGATCGATTGCTTCCCCACATCCTCCGATCCATCACTCGCACGTCGCGCAGCCCTGCCGGCCATCTCCTCATTATATATAGCAGCAGCTCACTCTGCTCCATCTGCAACTGCCACTGATCACCTGCCTTAAAGCAAGCTAGAGCTTGTCTACTCCCCGAGCTCTCTCGCTCTTCTAGCTACTTCGTTTCACCTGCAAGCACTGCTCTTACTATCAGCTAGCTAATTAAGCTAGCTGCTCCGAACCACACACATATATATAATCAGATTGCAGCAAGCAAACGACATGTCGAGTAGCAGCCGGAGGTCATCACGCACAAGGCGTGCGGGGAGCTCGCTGTCGTCGTCGACGTCCATCTCGGAGGACCAAATCTCCGAGCTCCTGTCCAAGCTTCAGGCGCTTCTCCCGGAGTCTCAAACTCGCAATGGCGCACATAGGGTAAGCACTACTCAGCACTCTGATGTACTAGTGCAGCCACCAGCAAATTGTTTGCTCGTCGTCGTAGACCTCTCCTTATATAAGTAGCAGCGAGCTCACAAGGACAAGGAAGAATGCAGGGCTCGGCGGCGAGGGTGCTTCAGGACACGTGCAGCTACATCAGGAGCCTGCACCAGGAGGTGGACAACCTCAGCGAGACGCTCGCCGAGCTGCTGGCCTCCGCCGATGTCACCAGCGAGCAGGCCGCCGTCATCAGGAGCCTACTCATGTGACCACCGTGTATACCGGCCGGAAAAGGCAAGCAAGCTCCCGGTGAGAGCGCATGCATGCGTGCACGGCCGTTAGATCTCAGGCATGCTGCTAGCTGCCTCCTGCGTCCTGCCTAGCTACTAGCTATACCGTACTTTTGCAACTGCTCATTATATTAGCTGCCCTGCCGCTGTCTAGCTACTAAACTACTACTAGTACTGTGCTCAAGGACATTAGTAGAGCTGGTGAGCTATATGCTTAGTAGTGAGCAATTCTTGTACTTTGATGTAAGCTTGCATTGTGTGGTCATCATCGTCTCTGCTTTGCGATCGGTTTGGCTGTTAATCCAAGTTGGATGTGAGAGGTTTTGCATACAAATAATGGTGGGAGATGCATGGACAGACAAACATCAGGTTTCAATTATCTGAAAGCTACTACTGCTACTGCTACTAGGCTACTAGAGGGTTCATGTTGATGATGTACTTTGAGATGGCTAATTATTGGCTTTGTTTAATGAAGTGGCGCTTTTACTTAAGTTTGCTAGATACTAGTAGTAAGTAGTACATACTTAACTCTCTAAGATGCATGATGGGTTGTTTTCTTGATGGTCCGCACACAATAACAATCATTGCAACTCTTGGACGTGCTTGTTGTGTAGTTGTTGTGCCTTGCGTTTTATCTGACTTTGGAGTTTACAGGAGAGATTGGAGCCTTGTCCTCGTTTAACTAATTTGGACGTACTCATGAAAACGAAGTTTTCCAAGTGAATGGATGTTTTCTTCTTTATATAAAACATACTGCTACTGTGTGCAATTGTGACTCTACCATCAAGTCCAATTTCCGGAGTCCATTTCAGTACGATTCCTCTCCATGGCTCCATGCATATACGTGCATGAAGATTGAAAACAACCATGTCCTTTTTCTTCAGTACTAATATTAGTTCATATACTAAAACCTATTGCAAAACCAATGTATCAGTAGGAAAAATATGTAAACATTATTGCTCCAATAATCTACCCACTAATGAACTTTTGTAATTTTTAGTTTTTCATTATAAAAATATGAATAGTTTATGTCCAATTTTTTTAGTTTAATACCCGATTGAGCTCAAATTTAGTTTTATATACTGCTGAGCTCAAACTTTTAGTTAAGTTACTCAATTTTTATTTTAATACTCGATTGAGCCCAAATTTAGTTTAATACCGGATTGAGCTCAAATTTAGTTTGATACCCGACTTTTAGTTTAAGTTACTCAATTTTTAGTTTTTGTAATTGGAAAACGTGGAGTATCATATATGTATTTTAGTTTGTTGGTACATTAATTTTCAATTTATGGTAAAAAAGAGAAACATTTAGTTTGGACTCAACTCAATCGAGTATGTACGTCGTATGTCCTGCAAATGATGCAGATGTGGATGCATGGACCATGCATGCATATATAATGTTATCTAAGTGGGGCGACAGGAGGCAGGAAATCAAAGATACACCGTACGGCCATGACTACAACCGTGCAACTAATTTTCGCAACAGTACCTAATCGGCGGCCAAATTAAGCCCTATACTTTGCCTGATTAGTGCCATGCGGCAAAAGTTGCACGCAGAAGAACAGGACATTCACTGGTGTTTGACCTTGAAATGAATAAAAGCTTCACTGTAGTTTGATGAACTCACTCTGAAATGCAGCGTGTTGTTGTAGTGTATCAAGCTTTGTGGCTAACCGGTCGGACACAGCGTCTGTTTTTAGGTGTCTAGATCTAGAAAGGCACTCAACTTTAGGTTGACAATAACAAGAAACACGAAAGAGAACCGGCGGCTAACCTCTGCTAGCTAAGACAGTACTACCAGTCAATATATAGGAGTATTAATTTTCATCGATTGTTTTGAAATTGGACCATCAATATATTTATATAGGCATATAGATTTACATAAGACTGATGTTAATTATCTAATATATATCTTTCACCATGTGAAACAACGTAATTTGGCTATCTATAGATGTTACTGGTCAAAAATATGATGTTGCAGATCGTGTTACCACCTCCATTCTAGATTATAAGGGATATGAGTTTGTCCTAATTAAGTCAAAACACCCTAAGTTTGACAAAGTCTTGTAGAGAAGAGTGCTAGCATTTATGAAATCACAGAGGAAAATTCTTTTAAAAAAAATATCTAAATGATGTCCGATATCGTAAATAATACTTCTACTATTTTTGTTTATGAACGAACTGACACATATAGGTCTTGTTTGGATGTATATGTATCTACTTCAATCCACGTGTGTTAGAGTGAAATGAAATGAAACTTAGTTCAATTCCACTCTAATCCACTTCAACACACGTGAATTGAGATGAATACATGCGCATCGAAACAAGGCCACAGTGTATGTTTATATTAATAATTTTTCGCTGGTTCTGCTCCTATTCCGCAGCGAAGTCAATAAAGCCTTTGCGCTTTTGGTGACAGAAGAGCAGACAGACAGACAAGAACTTGGACGAGAAGAGAGACTGCAGCGGCAGGCAGAGACGACACGAATTCCGTGTGTGGACAAGCATGTGTACCGTGTTGGGCCAGGAGATCCCCCTGGGGCCTGGGCCTTCTTAACCCGCTCGATCTCGCTGTCTCCCTCCCGCCCGATTCGGTCCACACAATGCAATCTAGCTCATCTCACGCCCGGCCTCCGGGGCCTCCACGGCACGCACGCAGATCGCGCAACTAACCGGGAGACCGCGAGCGGCGGCGGCCTTCCCGGCCGGCCGAGCGCCGGCCACGCGACGCCTGCTGAGCTCGATCGTGTCGGCCGGCAAGTTTTTCAACGTACGTACTAGTAGATCTCTATGGGCCTATGGCTGACTTGGCTGCAGCAGGCCTAGCAGGGCAGCTAGCTAGTAAAAATGCTATTAGGTGACGAGCAATGATAAGTAAGCTGGTTAGGAGCGTAAAAATGCTATTAGGTGACCGTACACCACCCTGGATTGTATGTAGGGGCTACATGTGATGGGTGGATGTACGACTAATGTACGTACGTGAACGACAGGCCACCAAACCAAACATTCGACAACCGAGTTCGTTCGTTGGATCATTGGATACATCCTATTTTAGTCTTAATAAGGCAGGTACTTGTATCCGGCAAAGAGCATCATATCTTTGGCACATACGTAATTGTGGTACCTAGCTAGCGCGAGAGAGAGTGTACGTCTGTACGTTGCCGCCTCCACTCTTTTGGCGCGATTACATTACCCTACGTACCTGCATGTCTAGTACTCCGATCCCACTCCCACGAAATCAAAAATAATATTGCCTTCGTCTAAAAATAACATAATCTAGTTATGAACCAAGTCAAACTTTTTAAATTTTAACTAAGTTTATAGATAAATATTGTTAACATCTAGCATGACTCTAAATAAATAAATACATACGGTTCATGACGAATCTAATATCTAATTGTAACTATTTAGTATCATAAATAATACTTGCTATTTTTTTTTTATAAATTAGGTCAAAGAGATAACTTGGCATAAAGTTAGAAGTACTCTATTCGTCTCAAAATAGATGACCTTATATGATTTAAATTTCAGGAATGCTTATTCCCTAGCGCGCTCGAGCTATCACCCATGGAGCTCCGGCGAGATCCTACCGCCCGTGGGCCGTGGCAGGGCGGGTGCCAGCTAGGCGGTGGGAGGTGGTGGAGGCAGGGGCCCTCGTGCCGGATCTAGAGGGGGTTGAGAGCGGCGGCGTTGGAGCCGGGCGGGGTGAGGATGAGGAGGCAGCGGGGAAGCACGGGAGGAAGAAGAAGGTGGGTGCGAGGTGAGAAAGAAGATAAGGTGAGGAGGCAGGTGGAAAGAAACAGGCGTGCGCACGAGTAGTATAGTACCGCCCTTTAGATTTTATCATTAAACAATTGACCTTTTCATTTCTCATTGTATCTTTCTCCTCTCACAATACACATTTTCCCCCCAATACATCACTATCTCTCATTCTTAATTATTTTTTATGCATCAATCATACTTTTTTTTATTATCCCTAAATTTTCGTGTCC
This sequence comes from Saccharum hybrid cultivar R570, assembly GCA_038087645.1. NCBI lineage: Eukaryota > Viridiplantae > Streptophyta > Magnoliopsida > Poales > Poaceae > Saccharum > Saccharum hybrid cultivar. The sequence goes on along the minus strand of JAQSUU010000534.1, from coordinate 38,086,871 downwards.
AAACTAAAACATTTTTGGGACAGAGGGAGGCCGGGGAGTACCAGCCTAGGCCTAGATGCACGTCATCCGTACTGACGAAACGACTGGAGCTTCATCTAGCTATGCATACTATGATCAAGGTCATCAAGCAAGAATTTAGGCTTTACATAAATGGCCAGTCTTCAGCTCAGCAGTCATTCCTGAATCCTGTCAATCGGGTGGCCCGTCTCGATCTCTCTCCCCTTTTTAAGCATTGCACTCTCCCGTGACCACTGCGCGCATGGTCTACATGCATGCAATGGCCCCCGGCCCGGCCCTCGACCCCACAAGTGCTTGTTACCAGCTTAATTATTACGTGCATCGTTCGTTTGCAGTTACGCGTATACATCGCCGTCTCTCGCGCGTACGTATAGACGCATCAGAGCACAGTACGCCTCTGCAACGACTAATTGGGAAAAGGCGATGGCGCTCTTGTCGGACAACAGCATCACATAATGGATTTTCATTGTATATTGTATAGGTTTCGTCGATCGAGAAGATTGAAATATATATATGGATGCTTAATTTAATTAAAAGCTTAGATATACGTAAGTTATGACCTTCGGAAGGTCCGTCTTTTATGGGATATATATAAGTTCGAAATATTTCTTGTGTTCTCTCGATCTGTAGTATATAGTTGCATTTTGGGTTCAAACTTTACCCCATAATGCAGCTATGCTCGAGTCCCCAAGCCTAGTTGAATACCCCTCTACGGATCAACAAATGGGTGACATGCACAATTTCATTTCATTGTCATGTAAGCACGACGATTCTTTTTCATTGATTTGCTAGTAAACCTAGTCATCCTTTACCACGTACTCCTTCCATTCTAAATTATACGGAGTAAGACTTACTCCCTTTATTCCAAATTATAAGACTAGAACTACTAAGAAATACAAAAACGTCTTATGATTTGAAACGGGTGAAATAATAAGCAGTTACTTCTGTCGAAGGAAACCTGAGAGTACCTGAGGGTTTGGTTGTCGCGGAAAGGTTCAGGCAGGCACTGCTAGCCCTGCTGCTATGGGTGCACGCATGCATGTTTAATGTTTCTGTGTTTGGTGCCGCTTCGTGTCAACAGCACCGTAAACCAATGTACTCGAGCGATCTGGTTATTATTGAGCTGAAAAATTAAAGCAGCACCCTGCACCGCAGAAAACCTGAGTTTGAAATAAAGCAAACGTACGGCCACGACTCGATCGCAAGTCACAATACACCGTCGACGTCGGCCTCGATAAACCTTCGTCCCTCCGAGGCCCTGCTTGTTAATTTGCTTAAGCACACGGGGAGTCAATGAGTCATCTGTCAGGGCCCCCGCCCCCCGGCCGGCTACGGCTCTTGTGTGGCCGGCACGAATTGAAGCGAAAGTATCCCGGCGATGGTTTCATGCATGATTACGCCATACCGTCCCAGTACCAGTGTGCCACGTAGATAGAGTAATCATAAGCTAGCACGTACAGTACAGGCACCACGTGCATGCAGATCCGGGCCGGGGAATTGCCCACGTGACGCCGCCATCCACGTACGTTAACGTCGAACGGTCGCGCCCAGATTAATTACGTAGTACATGCGATGCGAATTGCGATCTCACGGACGCTTGCTCTGCATGCATGTTGCGCTCGGCCGCTCGCCGCCCACCGTGCCTTCATTCAATTGGACTGCTCCTTCAGTTTCTCCACGATCGCGACCAAAAATGGAACGCGAAAAACGCGCCAAGACGGTGGGATGGAACGTTTTCTTTTTTTTTTTCTTTCTTTCTTTTTTAATTTTAAAAAAAGTGAATGATGGAACGTTTTCGAATGAATCATACGAAGGAAGGCTTCTGAAACTCATCAAGGCCCAGCCAGGATCCTTCACCAGGCCACAAACGGCCGAGCCCTTTTCCTTTGACGAGCCCGTGTAATCCAACCACAGCTGCCCGCCGAGGCGCCGACACCGGACGTCCAAAGCGCTTGGGAGTCGGAGCCGTGGCCCAATAGTCCACTGACCAAGTGACCAGTGCCACTCCAGTCCACTACCTACTCCGATCTCGAGGTCGCCACGCCACCCCTGGCGTTTTCGAATGAATCATACGAAGGAAGGCTTCTGAAACTCATCAAGGCCCAGCCAGGATCCTTCACCAGCCCACAAACGGCCGAGCCCTTTTCCTTTGACGAGCCCGTGTAATCCAACCACAGCTGCCCGCCGAGGCGCCGACACCGGACGTCCAAAGCGCTTGGGAGTCGGAGCCGTGGCCCAATAGTCCACTGACCAAGTGACCAGTGCCACTCCAGTCCACTACCTACTCCGATCTCGAGGCCGCCACGCCACCCCTGGCGTCGTGCCCCCTCGTCCCAACTCCCAACTGCCGAGGGGTGGAGGGGCAATCCGGTGTGCGCGCGCGTTGATTAGTACAGTAGGTTGTAGGTGGGAGATCGAGGTCGCGCCCTTGCCCCACACGCCACTAAACGCCGCGCCGACGGGCTCATCAGGCGACTTGGACGGGCCACTCTGCGCCTGTGCGGTGGGTGGAGTGCGGGTGCTGGTGCGGGAAGCCTCGCCAAACCTAGCGGTGCCGAGCTGGGTGGAGGCGCGAGGAGTCGACGGGAAGACAAGGGTAAGGCTCCTTCTTCGCTCGCCTTGCCCCTGAATTGCTGTGATTTTTGGTTCATTTGTGGTTGCTTCGGTGGTGATTTGCCGCCGGCGCGTCGGATTTCTGTGTTGGTTTGTCAGAGGAGAGGTTGGATTGATCGGATTGTGCGCCTATTGTTGCGTTTCCTAGGTTGTCTGTGATATGGCTGTGACTTTCCCTTTCTGTGTTGACTACGCTGTGCCCTAGGTTTGTTTAGGACCTGTTCAATTTAGTTTCCGTTCCATAATCTGTAACCCTTATCCACTCCTTCTCTATTTAGTCTTCTATTTGCTATATCGGATCAGCTGTTTGCCACCAACATTTCTTCTTGATAGCATTTTAATTTTGACGGAACCGAATAATTAACAATGAGGTTGATTTATGTTCTGTCACATTGCCATGTATCATAAGTCAGTAACAGTGAAATTCACACTTTAGTTATTCAATACCCAGCTTGAAAAAGAAAAGAAAAGAGAATGTATATGCTGTTAAGGAGAGATGAAAAGCTGCAGCAGGTCACCTTGTGCTTTTATATTATTTGCACTGTACTGTAATATAGGTTTCGTAGTACTGGTGATGCTATCACTGTATGCCTAGTTTTGTAAAGATTGTAATAGCTAATAGAAATATGGACGTTTCAGTGGGCCAACTGATGTGTGTAGGATATATCCTTTTTGTTTCATTGCTATTGATTTCGTGTAACTATTTTCTACTTCTACTAGAAAGCAACATATATTCATTTAAAATTTTAGTTCTGATGGGGACTTGACACCAAATTATTCTTTAGGACAATAGCTATAGACAGGATACAATAAGTTCAACCAAAAGGTTCTTTCCAATGAGATACACAAGCAGAAACTACTTGGTGCTTGTAATGATATCCTACTGACTAAAGTCAGAAACTACTGTGCCTGTCCAATTTCACATTATATCACAGGAAATACTAAAATTTTGACCTTTTCTGTTTGATGACTTCCAGAATCATGAGTGAAACAGGGCACACTGTACAAGTCACTAACCTCTCGAGCAGAGTATCTGAAAGTGATCTTCATGAGTTCTTCTCGTTCTCTGGTCCTATTGAGCACATAGAACTTATCAGGTGGTTTTTTTACTCTCTCTCTCTCTCTCTCTCTCTCTCTCTCAGAGAAAGCAAATTTTATGTATCTCACTCACTTTTCATAGTAGATAAATGACATGTTAACTTTCTTAACAGAAAAGGATAATTGTTATCCGTGGCATATTCTGTCGACTCAATCATTCTAGTTAAAAAAATATTTGGTCCACAAAAACTATGCTGGTTATTTTGATATCCATGCACTGAACAACTATTGACCTTCACCATGCTTATTATACATTTACCTCATAGAATGATCTTGTCTTTGGAGTACCGTGGTTCACAATTCAAAATTTTGTTTTATGACACGCCCTTGTAATCAATTTCATGGGGAATTGAAACACTACAGATCAGAAGAATATGGTGCTACTGCTTATGTGACATTCAAGGAACGCTTTGCCTTGGAAACTGCAGTATTGCTCAGTGTAAGCTGTCTTTTTTTGACAACAATGTTTTCCACAGAAATTAAATGTACCACTCTTGATGTGCTTGATACCCATGATGGCTTCATGTTCTCTCAGTTGTCTTACTGATAAAATGATTTTCCTATAAAGCAAGAAAGTTCTTGAGCCTCTCTTTAGTGTGTACACCATTCAGAGGAAAAATTCTTTTAGATTAAGTTTCTCCTTCTATACCGAAGAGGCCCTAAAGCTTTATGTACACAGTACACATGCAATTTTTACATGTGATGTCCTGTTCACCTCTATCCGAACTATCCCCCCATCCCCGATCCCAAAAAAAAAAAGGTGCAGTGTCAGTGCGTACGTCTTTGGGTAGTGAAATCCAATCTTTTCAGTTTGACATAATTCAGTTTATGCTTTTCTTTGGAGTGACCTGGAAGCTGGCCGTGTGCCCGTATACTTCTTTACTGAACCACTTTGTCAACAAGTCTCCTGGGTAGCAAGTACCTTGTTTTTTTTTTCTTTTTTTCTTGTGCCCATGATAACACTTTGCATCTTCAATAGGGGGCTACTATTGTGGATCAGCCAGTATGCATAACTTATTGGGGACAACCTGAGGAGACTTTTAATTTCTGGGACAGGCCAACATGGGAGGTCGAAGAGGAAATCGAATACAGGGTATGCATCTCGTCATTCTACTAATTTTTTGCATAGTTAATAGTAGTCAACTAGGACAAGGAAGCATTTTTGTAGATAGAATTCATTTCTGACTTGAGCAACCAGTTTTCCCAGTATATGACAATTTATTGGATTTAGTGGATTGGTGTCGAAGCAAATTATCTCTAGTCACACACATGATTTGCATCACACCAATCATGCTAATTAAGCTGCTTGGAGTGGTGTCCTTGGTGTTGATAAGCGCAGATGCTCTTTTGCATGAGTGGCAATATAACTTTTTTTGCCATGTAACTTACCAAATCACCTGGTTATGCTCATCTTTCTGTTACATGACAGACGAGTTAAAATGTGGTTTTCACACTTTAGAGATGCACAGAGATAAGAACTGAGGAGAAAAGAAGGAAGCTTATCTCATTCCAGCATGGGCATTTTAAGATAAACTAGTCTAAATTCTCAAAATAATCCTCTTTGATGTCTGAACAGCAATTCACTCTCCCAATCCCAAATGTAGGGCTGATGTTTAACTTTTTTATGAACAGAACTACCAAACATGCCAGTACAACACTACTCCACAGGAAGTTTTTACAGTGGCTCAAGATATCATGAAGACGATGCTAGCAAAGGGGTACGTGCTCAGCAAGGATGCTCTGGCTAAGGCTAGAGCCTTTGATGAGTCCCATGGATTAACAGCTGCAGCTGCAGCCAGGGCTGCAGAGCTGAGCAAGAGAATTGGTTTAACAGACAGGGTCAATGCTGGTGTTGGTGCAATGCGATCAGTTGATGAGACATATCGGGTAACGGAGACAACCAAGACGGTTGCTACTGCCACTGGTAGAACTGCAGCTAAGGTGGCAAATGGCATCGTCACCAGCAGCTACTTCTCTGCAGGAGCCATGATGCTGTCTGATGCTCTTACTAGGGCTGCCAAGGCTGCGGCAGATCTGGCCGCTCATGGTAGACAGAGTTAAGTGAAAAATAAACATACAATCCATCCTTTCTGTTACTGAACAGGAGGACGAACACCTTAATATGATACTTTAAGTGATGTTGGATGTATATTTATAACAGACAACAATGTTGTAAATTAAAAGGAGACGCCACTGCGTTTGGAACAAATTGTTTGCTCTGAGAAGTTTGATTATTGCAAATGGAGTCAAGTGATCGTGCAGTCATGTTTCTGACTTCTTCGCATTTCATATTCTTGCAATGCTGTTGAGTACTGCCTTCCCTTGCGTCGGTGGCCTAGCTCCTTTTCTTTTGACTTTATTTTCCTCTTGGTATGCCTCGTTTGTTTATCTACGATATGGTCCGGTTACCAGATGTTAGATTTTGTTTATCTATCAACAATCCTTACAACTATTGACCATTTTACCCTTCATGATGAAAAGAGTTTGACTGCAGCTGGAGAAATCTGTAATCTGGACAGACCAAACAATTGTTCTCCCCTAGACAAGTGTTCTATTACGAATATAATGTTTCTGATGCCCAAGCAAAAATGTTCCATCCCTTTTTCAACAGTTTTTATAGGATCATCAACAGGCTGAGCAGTTTCTTTTGAAATTCCTTTATTTTCTCACATGAAAAACAGTATAGGCACTACTAGGCACGGAATTATTATAAGGATCCTGTTCCTATCAAAATTATGTTATAATGCTCTCCACTCTGTACAAACTACAAAGTACAGACAAAAAAACAACTGATCTACCCATAGCGTACGCGGTACAAGCATCAACAGCAACAAACGGGGCATCTGACGAGGCCATTCTCATTACAATCGGGACACCGCCGGAACTCGCCGACGTCGTGATACCTGTCGTCCGCGTCGTCGTCCTCGACGAAGATCTTGCAGCTGCCGTAGCACGTCTCGCACGGCACGAACCGGACGTCGCCGCAGGCGGCGCACGCCTCCATGTACCCGAGCTTCCGCAAGGGCGCGGCCTCGCACCCCTCCAGGGCGCGCCCGAGCTCGCCCGCCTCGTGCAGGAAGTGCACGTCCTCGGCGCCGCCGAGGTACTGGCCGTCGACGAACACGCGCGGGAGCGCGGCGCCTGCGAACCCGGGCCCGAGGAGCTCCGCGAGCTCGGCCTTGAAGACGGCGTGCATGGAGACGTCGCGCTCGTCCAGGCGCACGCCGTAGCTGCGCAGGATGCTGCGCACGGCGCAGCAGTCCACGAACGTCTTGCGCACGCCGCGGAGGCTCGTGAAGTACACCACCGCCTTCCGCTCGCCTCCCGGCGGCCACAGCGGCGACACCTTGGCGTCGCGTCCCTTGCTTCGCCTCCGTTCGATCTTCTCTTGGAACGCGATGATGCGGGCACGGACAAGCCCGGAAAGCTCCGGCATGTCGCCGGTGGCCGGCGACATTGGCATGTCACATGCGTCCGCGTCGTTCCTGTCCTTCCGCTCCTGCTCCCTGGGTGTCTCGTCTTCGGCGGTCGAGACAACCGCAGGCTCCGACGACGGCGGCGTGCCTTCTAGAGCCTCCCGGAATCCGGACAGTACCTCCGGGTCGAAGTCTAAGGCGACGGGCATGTCCATGTCGGCCTGCATCCACTGCGGCAGCGGCTGCGCCTCCAAGACGAACTCCTGCGGCGACTCATCGAGTGGCAGGCTCTTGTACGTGGCGCGCGGCGTCGGCACGTCGTCCTCGAGCCCCGCCATGAGCTCCCACGCGTTGATCACCTCGGGCTCGTTGGGCGGCGTCAGCGTCGGCGTGCGGAGCTTCAGGGGCCGCTTCGCCGCGTCGTCGGCGAGGAGCACCGCGTCCCCGGCGTGGTCGTTGTCGCCCTTCATCATCTCCTCCACCGACAGCGTCGCGTGCCTGCACGAGCCCGAGTGACGGGCGCTGCCGGCGAGGCCGAGGGTGCCGAGCATCGACACGGCCCTCAGCCGCAGCCGCTGGCGGTCGACAGAGGGCAACGAGAAGCTCCGGCGCGCGCGGGCGTCGGCGCCGACCCACACCATGTCGCGCCGTGCCTCGGTGGAGGTTGCGCACCCCATCGCCGGATCACGTCGCGACGGCGCGGGCGCGCGCTAGCCTGCCGCCTGCGTCGTCCGCGCTCACGTGCACATGCGCACGCGCGGCTCGATCGACGGCACCAAAAATCCACAATGCAGTTGCAACCAAAGGATCTAGAGTTCTGGAGGCTGGATAATGGCGAGGCGAAGAATGGGATTCATGGAGGTGCAGAAACCTGAAGGTGATGCGGTTTTCAAGGAAGAAGGGGATCCAGCAGTTTGGCTTAGCTTAATTAGTCCATGATGAAACGGCGGAAAACAAGAACGGAACTGACAAAAATAGGAGGTGAAGCCAGAAAGGCCAGCTGCGCCGACCAGGACTTCAATTTCTAGCTTTCGTTTCCTTTTTTTTTTTCGTATTATTGAAGCGTTGAATATACTCCTAGTAGCTTGTTGGAGAATGGAGATGGTGTGCACGAAGGAGGATATTTGATTTATTTATAGAAATTAATGAAATGAATGGAATTGACGAAATGAAGAAAAGATTTTTTTTAGTAATGTCACTAATAATATCTTTATGTACTAACTGACATAGATTAGATGATAGGAAGATATACTTCTTTAAAATTGAAAAAAAAAATGAGTGGGTGAGGTCGTTGGTCGCCTTTATGTTTAGGGATGCATTCTAGCTAACATTAGATTCGACAATTTCTTAAAGATAGTATCAGCTGGCAAAAAATAGTTGTCCTGAAAATCTATATATATGTAGTTTTTTTGACTTGATATTTGTGAGAACATATATTTTTTAGTCTACGGCATATGCAGTTCCCTCAATAGGACAAGAAAGTCAAATCCAAAATAGTAAAAAAGAAATTCTCTCTTTGACAAAAGAAAAGAAGAAGAATTATGTAAATTTTGGTTGAAAAAGTCATAAGGTTATTTATATAATTGGTCCATTAGGTTAGAAAAATAACCTCATACAAAACTGAAATGCCACATTTACCACCAAATTTGATATTTTGATCTAATAGGGGCCAGGGGGTTCATCAATCCCATGCTTCCTTATTTCTTCCTCTTCCTTTTAGATCTGCCCCTGAGCACCCAAAGTCAAAATGGCACTTATAAATTGATATCATGGCATAATTAGTTTTATTTATTAGGTTGTCCCAAATCAAATTTGAAACTACAAATTCTCCTAATTGAGACGACTTACTAGATATGAGGTTTTGTTAAAGTATAGTAGTTATGGAAATTAAGTCGATTTAGGTTTCAATGCTCATTGATAGGAAGATAACTAGGCCCCCTAGCGCCCACTAGTGAGTGTGCAGGGGTGGTGGGGCTCCCCCCCCCCCCCATGTGGAAGTGTGGTGATTATCAATTTATCGGTTTCCTTTAGAAGGTATTCCGAATTCCAATCAACTATGGAGGTTAGAGCACCCCAATTCTAACTGCTTGAGTTAATAAACTTCATCCCCCTCTATCCTTGACCTTTTATCTTTTTTGGAATTTTTGGAGATGTTTTTTTTGGGATTTTTCATTCATATGATTTTACTACGATTTGGATCGTATTTCTTTTTAAGGATTTTTGTGCTAGTACATACTTGAGCAAGTGTAGGTTGATTCCCTAACAAATCCCTCACTGAGCTCCATGAATTTGAAGTTTCTCCAAGTCTGTCCTTTTCTTTAATTTTCTCGGTATTCGTGAAATTAATGAGGAAAGCTGAATATTTTTAAGTTTCACGATTCAAGGAACTATTTGGATCTACTTTAGATTTTTCTTGGGGAGGGGCTCGTTGTTTCTAGGCAAAATGCCGGTTTTGGCGACTTGCTCCAATTGAAGTGATTTTTGGTGGATATATATGACGTTATGAACACCTCAATCAAATTTCGTAATTTGTGGAGTTTCTTTGTTCAAGTTTTGCTATTCCTTCGTAGCTCACCTGGCTGAACTCAAGCAGGCCAGGCCGGTTTGGTGAACTTCCATATTTGAAGAGATATCTTGTGGAAATGATCCTTATGAAGTTTTGGAGCCCTCAACAAATGATCATGATTTTTGAAGGTCGTTTGATTGGGTTTCGACATTTCTGAAAGTTAAAAACTACAAAACAACTTGTTTTTGACAGGGCAACACTCAATTTCCTCTTTATTCATCTATGATTGTTTCCACTTCCTTCTAGCCTAGTTTATAGGTTTGTAGGTCTGCCATGACTACGAGTTCTTGGCTAGCGTTGCTCGAGAGGTTTGTGGGTTGTCTCAGCATATAGACCGTTCTTTTATTCTTGAGAAAAGAAAAAATTTAGGCTCCTGTTTACAAGCCCCACTGGTCACCTGTTCCGGTTCTTCAAAAACCAAGACTCCGAAATATTTGTGAGTTTGAGCAGGCTTAGGAATGATTCTAGAAAATGGTAGAAATAGCATTGTGGCAGACTCTTGCAAAAGAAATTAGACATACATGAACAACGACCTGGTAGGATTAATATAATGTTAACGTTCTAATAGAATGTAAAAAATGTAACCTTGAACCTGTTGGTTAAATTATTCTTTGAGTGGTCTTTGTTCTCTTTCGTTCTTTTTTAAAAAAAGAGAATATATTAATATCCCAACTTCTGCATCGATTAATGCATATAGTTGTTCCTTATTACAACACAAGCACTGCAGTCCACGCAATCTCAAACACAAAGTTTTGATCCAAAGTGGATAAAAGAAAGGTTTCCAAACTCGATATCTAAAGAGCAATTCTATTACTAAATCTCTAACTGTGTCTTGCAAACACCTCCATCACAGTTGTCTCAATATTCTCGCATCCCATCTTCATCATTTGGCGATCCTCCTCCTTCTGTAATAGGGATCAGGACCTGGTCCAGTAGCTTTTCTTGAAGATAACCTGTAAATAAGATGGTGTTGTGGCCTTGTCAAAAATTATATCATTCTGAGTTAACCATATCGCCCAACAAATTGCACTTGCACCCACGAGAATCTTAGATTTCAGTTTCGTATTTATCCTGTCTAACCAGCCTGTAAACAAATTATGAACACTAGTTGGAGATATTAAATTAAAGAAAGCGTGAATAGTTCGCCACACGAATTTAGCAAAATGATAGTCAAAGAATAGATGTTGTATAGACTTATCAGAAAAACAGAAACAACGCTTTCTATCTCCTTACCACTGCCGTCTTGTTAAATTGTTCTTTGTTAAGATTACTCCCTTATACAAATACCACAAAAATACTTTGATTTTGAGATGTAGTTTCAGTTTCTATATTAATGTGTTATAAGATATAGCTTGAATTCATAATAAGGCTCTGTATATGGATTTGATTGAAAACAACCCATTCTGATATAGTCCCCACACGAAACGATCTATCTGGTTTGTTGACTATACATCTGTAACCATAGCGACCATATCGTGCCACGCTTGTAAATTAACACCTACCATAGATCTCCTGAAAGCCATATTTAACGGTATCATAGACAACACTGCTTTTACATATACGTCTTTTTTCCTAACAATATTATATAATGTGGGGAAGAGAGATTTTAAAGGACGTGGTCTTATCTTGAGTCCTCCTAAAATCGCACTTGAGACCCGTCACCTACATCAAACTTGTCCAACGAGAGGAACTCCTCCTTGACCTTCATAAGACCAGCTCAAAACTGGGAGTCCCCAGGCATATATTGAACATGTGTCAAAGTTTAGTCTCTTAAATACTTATTCCTAAGCAATTGTTGCCAGAAATTGTTGCTAGACCCCATCTCCATTCAGCAACCTAAAAAGCCATTTGCTTAAGAGATAGTTGCTATGAACGTCTAAGTCTAGGACTCCCAACACCCTCTTGATCTTTCAGTGTACAAACTACCTCCCATTTAGTCAATCTATATTTTTTTCTTGTGTTCATTGTTCTGCCTAAAAACCATGACCTAAAATAGTCTAACTTCTTTAGAACCTCTCTAGGTACTTCAAAAAAGAATGAACATGGGGAGACTACTCAAAACGGAGTTAGTCAGAACAAGCATCCCTCCTATCGACAACATTTTATTTCTCCAACAATTCAGCCTCTTTTGAAAACGTTCTTCAACATGCTTTCAGTCTCTATTCATGAGCTTTCTATGATGCATAGGGATTCCTAGATACCTAAATAAGTAAAAGCTTCATATTTTTGGCCTTCTCTAGACCATTGTCCATAAAGATGATAGTGTCATCTGCATACTGAAGGATTAAAAGTTCATCGTCTACCAAATGCGAAACAACCCCTTCGATTTGTTCAACCTCTTTAGCTCATGAAATAAAGATAGCCAGCATGCCAACCACTATATTAAACATGATTGGAGATAATAGACCCCCCTATCGCACTCCTTTCCTAGTTTGGAAATAGTGGCCTACATTATCATTGACCTTTACTGCAACACTCCCTCTAGACATAACTTTTGAAATCCATTCACACCAAGTTGGTGAGAATTCTTTCATTCTGAGGACCCGTTGTATAAATGGCCACTTTAATTTGTCAAAGGCTTTTTTGAAGCCTAGTTTTAAGATCACACCATCTTGTTTTTTCCTATGTAACTCATGGACCTTTTTATGTAACATCACAACTCCTTCCATGATACAGTGACATGGGATAAAGGTCGTCTGCGACGGTCCTATGAGCTTAAATCCTATTATTTAGCACATTCGTAAAAATTTTAAAGCTCACATTTAATAAGCATATTGGCCTGTACTGCTGTATCCGGGCCGCATCAGCAATGTTTGGAAGTAATGTAATTACCCCAAAATTTTGGCTATGGATAGAAAGTCTCCCAGCATGGAATTCATAAAAAAAGGTTCATTAAATCTGGCTTCACAACCTCGCAAAAAGAATTGGTAAAATTCTGCGGGAAAGCCATCCGAACCAAGTGCCAATTTAACCTTGTCGAGGTTGTAACCCGAGGTATCTCAAGGCACCGATCAGTTAGCAGGCTAAGTGGTCCACAAGACATTAGCTAGCAAAGGCCCGAACGACCGAGGCCCAACTAGCCAAGCGATCTAGGCTAGACGTCGAGGCTGGGGTCGGCCATGGGTTCTCCCTCTTACCTTAGTCGCACCATGCTCGATGGGCGCATGACCTCTATGGCAGAACCTCCTAATTACTATGGCCCACCTGTACTTGTTATTATCTTAAAGACTTCTAACCACTGTACAAACAGATCTTAAGAAGCCTGTCGGGTGTCCTCGGGAAACCCGAATCATCCACAATCTTCCGAGCAGGATCACATTACAGAGGCATCATAGTATTACAACAGTTTATATAATAAATTACATCAGAGTACAAAAGCGGAAGTCTTACATAACATAAGTTTACAAACTTGATGTTCCAAACTTACAAAACTTAAGTTTAGTGTTACAACCATAGTAGTGGAGTAGCATTATTAACATTATTATAACACCAAAACGCGATGCTTTGCCCAAGAGCCAAACATCTCTACTCGTCGTCGCTCGCCGCAAAGACGGTCATGCAACAGGGTCCAAAACACACCTGATCATGAGACGCACCTGCAACAGGGGTTTAACAAACCCTGAGTACGAAAGTACTCAACAAGGCTTAACCGACAAAACCAGTGGAACGACTCAGGAATGTAGGCTCAGGGGAATCAAGGTGAGGTTCCAGCAGGAAGTCAAGTTCTTTTGCATAAAAGCTACTAATGGTGAATCCTTAAGATCACGATTTTATTTCAGTATTATTTATTTACAGAAGGTAAGTGATCCTATTCTAGATCATATAACTCATTCAATATCTTTCTGATTCTCCGACCAAAGTTCCATTTCTTAACTACGATGTTGAACAGAGAATCGAGTCTCCTTAACCGAGGAGCAGCGACGATTCGAATCGATTAAACCCAGCTGGGGATTCCTAATCACACGACATATGCAGGACTCTAACCGACATATATCAACCTTCACTCGGATACTCCAAAACATGACCGGGTCCAGCGCCACCCGAGAGTATAGTACACCTCCAATCCAGCCCTTGGCTACGAGGGTACACACTACTCTCGTCATCTCTCCACTCCCAGTGCGCGGTTGGCCGTTCACATGTTGGCGTTACCGAGGTCTTAGGCTTACCGGAGCATGTGATCAGTTACAAAGTCTCGACGCACACAATTCAAACAATGGTACGGTCCTTAACTGACTCAGTCGGAGACACTACAGGGGGACTCCTTTCCCGATGCAAGTCCACCGACCGGTCCCAAATTATCATCATTAATATTCATCAAGTGGTTGTCCAACAACCCTTCAAACTTTGTTTAAAAGTTTTAAAGTTTTCTCATTAAGCAATGCTAAGCATACTAAGCATTTTTAAATAAAAACAGTAACAAGGATGGTATTGGAATATCAAGGATGATAATGCAGTAATTAGGTTATCACTTAACTCCTAGCACTTAATGCAATAGAGCGGTAATATAAGTGAAGTAAAACTTTTCAAATTGCAAGGGAAGGTTAGATGTAACCGGGGCTTGCCTTGGTCGACGGGAAACTCAGGCTCGGGATCAGTACCACAGATGTCAAACCCTACTTCCACGGACGTCGGCTCTTCTTCGGGAACGGGTTCGGCTTCGGTACCTTCCTCTTTTACGGGAACTATACGTAACGATAATGCATGCTTTAGGATGATGAGATAATAAACATGATGCTCGATGGATGCTTAACAGAGTTAACAACTTGAGTACAACTTTCCTTCACGGTACAGTTGAACAACAAAAGCTTCTAACCTAACCCTAATCTAAGGTCCGATTACGCTAATCAATTATTAAAGGATTTCGTTAAACGCATGAAATAACACTAATTGATTATTAACAACATGATTAAGAAAGCTTAAGCAACCAAATAGGAAGGCTAAAGATCATTAAGGGTTAATGATCTAAAGTCAACACTCAATCATAAAGTCAAGCAACACTAATCATTATGCCCTAATTAATTAACAAAGTATAATTTAAGAATAAAAATTAACTTAATCTAATTAAGCTAAAATTTTTAATTTAAGAAGCTTATATTATAATTAGATGATAAAACAATTTTTCATGATTTTTGGATAAATAAATAAACCTAGAAAAATTAAGTAAGGGCCACTTAAGAATTAAAGAGACTAATTAATTAATCTACAAAAAGTAATTAAAATTGATATTTATTATTTTTCTTAAATAGTACACAGTATATAAAGGTTACTCAAAATTTTCACAATTTTTGGAATTATAAACAATTTATAACAAAATAAACAAAACTGAAAATCATTTTACATTTTTGAAAAAGGAAAAACAAAATTCCTTGCGGGCTGCTTCCTCTCTCCCTCTCTCTCTCGGCCCAGCCTGCTTCGCACGCGCGTGGCCCGCGTTCTCTCCCCGCGCGCTCGCCCGCTCGGCCCAGCTGCGCGGCCCGTCAGCGCGGCCCGACCGCGCTCGTGCTCCCGCTCCCGCTGACGCACCGGCCCCGCATGTCATCCCCCACTCCCTCTCTTCCTTCTCTCCCGCGTGCGCGGACGCGCTACTGCGGTGACCGCCGACGGTGAGCTCACCGACGACGAGCCTCCGGAGTATCGGGATCGCTTCAACCACCCCAACAGCATCACCCGAACCCCGCGGACCCATCTAAGGCACAAATTGACACTTCTACCACACGGAGGAGGCTTGACTGCGGTCATGGCGGCCACGGTGGCGACCCGAACGGTGACCTGACACACAAAACGCGCCTACGGTATAGTAGCGATTAAAACAAGAGGAGCATCACGTTCAGGGGCTCACAGAGGTTGCGTTGGGCGATTTGGTGACGACGGAGAGGCGCTGGAACGGCCGGTCCACGGTGAGGCGGTCACGGTGGCGTCGCTGTCGGCCGTGAGGAAGAAAGCGGCTTGCGGGCGATTGCAGAGGAGGTGAGGCGCGATCAAGGGCTCCAGGAGCTGCGCACACACGCTGCGGAGCTGGAGGCGAGAGCTATTGGATGGTGGAGCAGTAGCGGCGGTGAATTTGGACGGCGGATGGCGGTGGCCGGTCGCGGCGAAAAGCGGAGGAGGAAGAGAAACTGGAGTTCGTCAGTGATGGCGGTATTTATAGACATGGCCGAACGACGCTGTGGCGACACGAGGGCCGAGCTGACCGTGACGAGGCGGTCGCTGGACATCGCGGGCGCGCCTGGAAGCGAAGCGAAGATCGCCGGCGTCGTCGGGAGGTGGCGTGCGGTGGTTGGCGATGATTTCAAACAAATTACAGAATTACCACTGGAGGAAAATTTCAAATTACTTTTAAATCTTCAATAGAAGTTGAAAATATGTAAATACAAAAGTTGTTCTATTTTCAAAGATCTACAACTTTCTCAATATGAACATTTTCCAATTCGGCTTAGTTTTTGAAATTTGAATTTGAATTCAAAAAGGGACATTTTCTGGAATTCTGAAAAACCAAAATTACTTTGAATTTTGTATTGAAAATTCAAAAACTCAAAATACCAAAGTTGTACATCTTGGACAGACCTACAACTTTGCTATTCAAAATATTTTCAAATTTTGCCTCCATTTTGAAATTGGATAGGGGAAATGAAAAGGGGACAATTTTGAGATTTGAATCTTTTCAAAATTACTTCAAATTTTACACTGAAACTTTGAAAACTCAAAACATCAAACTTGTAGCCCTTGAAAAGATCTACAAACTTGGTTTTACACTTTTTCCCAAATTTTGCTTAGATTTTGATCTATTCTAAAAGGGGTAAAACTAGGGTTTTGCTTTTCAGGGTTTTCGGAAAGATTTTGAATTGAAACTTGATGCTCTACTAATTTGTGGTTGCTTAGAGATCACACCCTCACCCTAGGGCATCATTGAGTCAAGCCTCACATGGTTGACCAAATGGCTCCCTAGGTTGACCAGTTTGACTTAAGAAATTCTTTTATTAATTCCTCAAATTTGAATTTGAATTCGAATCGGAAAACTCGTAACAAGTTTTTGGATTCCAAACCCTAACTCAAACTTGAAGTTTTATTTTTATAAGTTGGACTTGAGCTTATACCCTACACTTGGCACTAGTGTATAACACCGTCATACACCTCAAATTACGCAGGGCATAAACTAAGTATTTGCGGTGATAGTCGAAATTAGGGTTTTCGGATTTCGAGCCACACAACGAGAAACACATCCAACCTAAGAATTTAAACTCATTTTAGTCGATGCACAATATTTTTAACCTAATCATGGATGATTTGCAGTGCAAATGATGACATGGCAGGTTTTTAGTTACTATAACACCAGGGGTGTTACAACCTCTCCGTCATCCTGAGCCCTAGGAGGAATGAGGAGAGGTTGAGCTCAGCTAAACACGCCCGCTCTGACAAGAGAAAGCACGCGACACTAACCCTGCAAGGACCGAGGGGAAAATGATCACTTCGGCCCAGTCAGACACCATCCCTGTGCCACGCCGCACCGACGAGATGACACCGCACCACGGTGGCAATGGGTACGATACCCACCATCCAAATACGGATCGACTAGACGCTTGTACGATCCCACCCACTATGGGGTGAGATCCACAAGGGGCTTGCCAAAGGGCTATCCAGACCAACAGAGTGCCCCGACCCTGATGATCGGGGTCGAGGCCCTCAGCCCCCAAAGCAACCAAAACGATCAATGAACTAGGACGGCTACCAACTCATGTACGATGCCCCGAGTAACCAGGAGATGGTGACGAAGGACATGACGGATACCACGTTGCACAGGATGGCTGACCAACCACCAATGAGGCTACAGTGCCACCACAGCCGACATAGTAGCACCACGTCACATCCTACCGCAACATGACTAGAACACCATGATGATAGCTACGACCAGACATGCACCAGAAGACGGTGTAGCTTGCAAGGCAAGTTAGCTAGGACCTCCTGCTTTGTATGTGCCCTGGCCCCGGACTCTATATAAGGGTAGCCAGGGCACCCTCTCTAGACAGTCAGAGTCCCCCACTCATTCTAGGTCCCCTACTCAGTCTGAATCCTATACCACTCCATTCACCATAGCAGTAGGGCTCCTAGAGCTTCTCTTCGGGCTGCCCCTCGTCTAGCATAGGTTCTACCACCTCTTTTCCCATTATTGCACCCCCATTATAAGAACTTCAGAGCATTCAAGCGAGGAACACGCACTCAATCATCTCTAACCATGGACGTAGAGCTCCGGCCTGAACCAGTATAAATCCTCGTGTCTATTAGATGCTACCATCGTCTTCCTAGAGCAGCGTGACAATCGTATAAATTTAATAGTCCGGTTTACAAAACACCGACAAACCTCCTCCTCGCTGAATGGAGCCGTCAAAACCTCATTCTCGTCCTCCGACACTTGAGGTATATCATGCCTCAAAGTCTCGTCCATTGAGAATGAATTCAATGTATGAGGTCCAAACAATCTTTATAGTACTTAGTTATATATTTTTTTTAAAATTCCTATCCCCAACAATCGTTCCTTCTTCTTGTTCTAGCTGGACAATTTTTGTTTTCCTGTGTCTCCCATTTGCCACTAGATGGAAATACTTAGTATTATCATCTCCCTGCAATAACGTTGTTGCTTTTGATCGTTGGAGTCAATAGATCTCCCCCTCTCTCAGTAACTTAGTTAATTGTCCTTTGAGATGAGGTCTAAGTTCTACCTCTTGAGGTGACAACACAATTGTCTCTGCCTTTCTGTCCAGATCATCTATCTTAGTCGACCGGTTAGATTTTTGTTTCTTATTTTATGAAGATAAATTCCTAGCCCAACCTCTGAGGAAACGTCACAACCTTCTAATTTTTTTTTGCCATTTCTCTATTGGTGACTGACCCCTATTCTTATATTCCCAAACCTCTTCGACCATCCCAAAGAAACCACTCTTGTTAGCCACCCTAGCTCGAACTTAAAATTCATAGCATTGCCTCTGTGAGATGGTTTACCACTATCTAATAAAAGAGGTGTATGATCTGAGATCTCTTGGGTAAGTGCCTGAACAGAAGCTAATGAAAATTTTTGTTCCCAATCTGTTGTTACTAAGATACGGTCCAACTTTTCATATGTTGAACCTCTACAAAGTTTGCCCATGTGTATTTCCTACCTATCAACTCTAGCTCTCTTAAATTCAACATTTTAATAATAGCATGAAACAAAAGTGGCCACTTATTATTATATCTTGAAATGTTTTTTCGATGGATTCCTAATGATATTGAAATCTCCCCCTACTAAGAAAGGTAGATCCCCATAGCTAGTACAAGCTCGTACTAACTTTGATAGAAAGTGTTCTCTATGCTCTTCTTGCGCTGCACCATATACAGACAATAGAGCCCATCACAAACCATCTACTTTATTTTTGATAAGGTAATCACCATCCTCAATGTTCTCTATTTCAAAACATCCTTGATTTATTCCCATTGGCATCCCCCCGGACATACCCCGAGGACACCATCAATGCCAAACAAAATCAACCCCCGCACAAACGTTTTCTAAACACTGAGTCGAAAAACTATTTTTGTCGGTCTCTGATAGAGCTATGAAATCAAGTTTGTTATCCCAGCCACATCATGTAAAAAAGTGTGTTTAGCTAAATCGCGCAGACCTCTGCAGTTCTAGAATACACCTTTCATTGAAATACTATTTTTTTCTTGCAACTGCATTCTTATTGAGGAGTTTCTTTTTCTTTTTGCTTTTTGCCACCTTGATGGGTACATTTACAAGTACCCCATCAAGGTCCGCACTATTATTGTCCATCACCTTCTCCGTTAAGTCGCCACAAAGTCGACTTATGGTGAAGGTGTCTAGATCGATCTCATCCTCCTCAGAATCAATTTCATTCTCAATTTTGTTCAAACAAATAGATAGTTTGGGTCTCTCCCTTTCAACATTTTTTAAAAGTGCAATAGACCCGATCATTAAATCATCTTTGTCACCCAAACTAATACCCAATCCCCCTAAGTTTTCCTTAATATGAACATTAGAAAAGGAACAAATTGAATTATCATTTAAATTACCTTAGGGTTCCTCGAGGTTCTCGACAGCAAATCTACTTTCTACCTTCTGCAGAGAGTCCACATCAGAAAAATCCACATTCCGTTTGCTCCGCCATACTGGGGTTAGCTCTCCATCTGACAGAACCACCACTTTCATGACACTACCTAATTCATTTTTTGACTCACCATCAGCTGTCACTCCAGCTCCTAACATGGCATCAAAAAGAGCACCAAGGTGTTGAGCACCATCTGCAAACGCCCCTTCTGCTGCCCCATCAACTTGCCCAACTGAGATCTCCACACGTTCCTTCGCATACATGATGGATGGCTGTTCAACAAATTTATTTTTCTGCAAGTCACTTGCAGCAGCACTAGCCGGCAGCGTGGACTGCTATACCCGGCCCAAGAAGCCATCCTTTGCCAATCCCCCTTCGGCACTAGGCTGCGTTGCCAAGGCTGCGCTCACTGTCGATCCCCCTTCAGCACTAGGCTACGTTGCCAAGGCTGCACTCACCGAGTTTCCAGCCAGCTTAGCAGAAGGTCGCTGCAGCAGGCGCGCCGGTGCTGACAACGTCCCAGAGGAACCTAACGCTACAATTGTTGCTGTATTTCTCACATTTACCAGATCTCCTTTTTTTACTCTAAAAAAATACATGTAGATTCATTAAGTTCATGCTCCTCTCCTAACAGGTTGTCATTTGACCAATCAAAATCCATCTGTGTCTCAGGAGCCTTGTCTTCTTTTTCGGTCATGTTGTTTTTTACTGCATTTTCGCCGCTTGCATCTGATATATTGGTGTCCTTAGTATTCTGTGCCTCCTTCATCTCGGTGTCTTTTGCCGCACCATTACCATGATCCTCATTCTCATCATTTTGTATATTTCAAATGCTCCGCAGCCCGATGTTAGGTAAATAAGGTTCAACCTCAAAAATCAACTGAAAGTACCTATTACCAATGATGACATCTAGTTTGGTCGGAATTGCCTTGGGTTCTAGCACTGCCACTGCAAACCGTCCAAAGTTGTTGGCTCTAGTAGTCACCATATCCACATCCTGGGTAACACCGAAAATAGTTCCTAGTGCCCACAGAATGACGTATTCCCTTAGAATTGTTGGCAGATTGATGACACGCATCCACACCACTGGCAGAGCATGGCCAAAATACTCTTCATCTTCCTTAAATTCATGAAATTTGAGAATGATCCCTTCCTTCATCTCTGCATTGAACCTTGTCATCTATACAAGATCCTCTTTTGTAGGGAAAAGGACCTTAAACTCAAAGCCATTGTGCCATTTTACATCCCACGCAAAAATATCAGAAACCAACGCCCGCAAAAATGCTGCCACTTCCTCCTCTGTCAGATTCTTGCCTGAAGTAGAGATTAGAGTCATTCTAGAATCTTTCTTTGTTGGCTGGATGGGTGTATGTGAAATATGATAACCTACAAGTGCATCGGCAGCCTGGCCAACCAACTGGACTACTGGTTTCGGTTGCTTTAGTACCGGACACCGACTCATGGCATGATCAGTGCTCTTATAGATTTCACAAAAAAATTGTCGCCGTGCACTCAAACATCAAATGATCCTTCACTCCACACCGCTGCACGTTTTAGTAGTGGCTGCCCTTTGAATTACCTCCACTGCACCAACATTGGTTGTTCCAATCTCCGCATTCTCGATCTGCATAGCACTTGCTCCAGCAACCGAGGAAGAACCGTGCAACATATGGGGCGTTGACTGTCGTTCCTTGTCGATCTTGCCCATGCCTTGCTCAGATAAAATTATACCTTTCCCTGTTACCTGATGCTGCTCTGTGCCAGTCTTGACCTGCTGTTCCAACTTCGGCTCCGGCTGCTGCGACAAGACCGAGCCACCGTGCCAGCGCCTGTTGCTGGTTCAGCAACTGTAGGGTTGCCGGTGCTTGCTGCTGCGGTGGTCCATGTTGCAGTACCCGCTGCGGCAACTGTTGCTAGTTCGGCAACTGCACTGGTGCTGGTGCTGGTGCTGGTGCTTGCTGCTGCGGAGTTCCATGTTGCAGAACCCGCTGCTCCCGCTGCGGCAAATGTCACTGATAGTTGCGACCCTGTCGGTAAGCACTATTCCATCCGCGACCACCATTGCCGCCATGTATACATACATTGTTTTTCTTCACCTCTCCTCAAGCTGCACATGTATAGATCTGGTCACCTATTCACCGTGCATGCATATGCACAAAACTGCTTCCAATCGATCGGTTATTATGAAGTAGCGGCCCTAATTCTAGGCGGGCCTTTTGTAAATACAAACCATTTTAATTATGGGAGTGCCTAGTTATCCGTTGACATATTTTATTTGATCAAATCTGTCAGATTTTTTACGAACCCATTAAAGTGACAGTTGTAGCATAAATCCTAAAGCACAATCAAACGTACAAAAATCTGATAGATTTAGTAAAAAAAATCATCAACGGATAAATAGCAAAGTCTTTTAGTATTTTGGAATTTTAGTGCATTTTGTATTTTTTATGTTTTTATGAAATCATAATTTTCATGTCCATATTTCATCAATTTAGCTACTAACTGGGACATCATTTTAATGGGTTTGAAACCTCCTGTATTCTTTAATTTTTGAAATGTTAGCATTATTATCAGTGTTGTTTTCCTAACAAATCGCTGAAAAGACAAGCTGAAAAGTATTGTTCGTTGATTTATTGCGAGAGAAAAACACTGTTCCTTCGCTGAAAAAGTACGGCTGAAAAGACAAGCGAACAGGGATGTCATTGTTAATTTAATCCATACACAAAACATGCATTAAGCTCAGAGACTAAGTGCATTTGTGAGTGTGAGGCCGGATTAGAATTGATTTATCCTAAAATGACACAAATCTATAGTACATACTGTGGCAAATCATGAAAACTCCCCTCCAAAATGTAATTATACATAGCTAAACTTTTGCAAATAAGCTAATTAAACGTACATGGAAAAACCAGTAGAATTAATATAATGTTAACATTTTCTAATACTAGAATACAAAAAGGTAATCCTGAACTTGCTTATTCATTAGTTCTTTCTTAAGCTGTCTTTCTCTCACACAGTCACGCTCTCATCTGACTGATACTTTATTCCTCTCAAGCTAGCTCCACGTACACTAGTAACATAGATCACCACCCTATTCACCGTGCATGCGTGCACAGGAGCTTCCAGCTATAACAAAAAAAAAGCTAGCCGTTCCCTGACAAACCCCCCCAAAAAAAAGCATGCTGCAAATGCATGATGACACACGTACCATCGCATGCATGCAACATATACTACTGCAAAAAGATAAAAAAAATCACTGCTCTTTTATTTGGTGAAGCCCATGACGTTTGGCGTGCCGGTGCTCTGGAGCCACGTCATGCCGTCGATGAAGACGCCGGCGGTGAAGTGCGTGGCCTCGGCCTGGCCGATGACGCGGTAGCCTGGCCAGTTGACCCTCTTGCTGGTGCCGGCGCCCGGGCCGGTGTTGGCGTACTCGGCGTAGTAGAGCGTCTTGAGGCCGAGGTCGCCCATCCACTCCGCCCACCCTTCGGGCCTGATGAGGTCGCCGATGGTGCTCTCCATCACCACCGTCCTCGCGTACTCCTTCCACGGCCGGCCGAGGTAGCTGGGGACCGTGAGGCGGACGGGGAAGAGCGCCTGCTCCGGCACGATGCGGCAGCCCTGGAGCACGATGCCCGTGGGCATGTTGGGGTCCGTCCGCCCCTGCGCCGTCACCATGTTGGACTGGCTGTCCCCGGGCTTGCGCACCGTCATCAGGCAGTTCTGGAACAGCGCCGCCGAGTTGCCGAAGATGAAGTCCACCGTGCCCAGCACCTCGCAGTTGCGGAAGAACTGCCGGTTCGCGTGCACGTACAGCGTGTCCTGGTACCCCTCGAATCGGCAGTTGAAGAACACCGACATGTCGCCCTGCACGTGCATCGCCACCGCCTGGTGACCCTCGGGCCCCGCCGTGTTGGCGAAACCCATCGACTTGCAGATGAACCCGTTGCCCTCCGCAGAAAAGGTGCGCGTGGCGATGGTGGCGAAGCCGCCTGTGTTGCTCTTGTCGCCGGTGACCACCGTCTTCGTCGGCCCGTCGCCGTACATGAAGATGTTGGCCATGTCCTTGGGGACGGTGACGTACTCCTTGTACACGCCAGCCTTCACGTAGATGACGAAGCGGCCCTCGAAGGTCTTGGGCACGGCGGCGATGGCCTCGGTGATGGTCTTGAAGTCGCCGCTCCCGTCCGGGGCCACCACCTTGTTGGGCTTCTGCAGGCTGGGCAGCTGCAGGAGCCTCCTCTGGGTGGCCGGCATCCACTTGGGGAAGTCGCCGGGCGGCACCTGGCTGCGCCCGTCTTGGATCTCGTCGAACGTCCCGATGAGGCCCATGGTCAGTACCCTGTGGTCTGCAGGTTGGCCGCTGGACATGGTGTCCTCCATCGTTGCCTCATCAAGCTGGCGCTTGGCGTCGGTGGCCGCTTCGTCGATCCCCATGAGCGTCCGGGACAGCAGCTCGCGCTTGCCGGCGAGTTCGTCGGGGAGCTCCTCCGCCGCGAGAAGCTGGCGGTTCGCCTCGGCGGACGTGGTGGCGATGCTCTCGAGCTCGGTCGACAGAAGGTTGCGCCGGGCAGCGTGATCGGTCTCGTCGTCGGGCGACACGCCCAGCTTTTGCTGGCGGGCTAGGACGTCCTCTCCCTGGGCGCTGGTTATCTGAGACCACAAGGTGCTAAGCAGGCGCCGGCCGTTTGCGCCGTGGGACATGCCGGCGATCTCGTCCAGCGTGTCCGACAGGAGCTTCCGGTTTGCGCTCGCCACGTCCGCGATCTCGTCCATCTTGTCATCGACGGACAGAAGCCCGCGGCGGCCGCTGCTAGTCACCTCCTCGGCCTCGCCCATCTGCCAGCCAAGGAGGCGGCGGCCATGCCCCGCACCCGCCAGGGTGGCGTTCAGAGCTTTGGCTTCCTCCGGCAGGAGCTCGCCGAGGCGGGTGAGGATGGCGAGCGCGTTGCTGCTGAGCTCGGTGGAGTTCTGCAGCACCTTGTCCATGGCCTCCTTGAGCTCGGGCTTCTCGAATCCGTCGGCGCAGGTGTAGACATAGGTCATGACGCCGGAGACCCAGACCCTGAGGTCCTTGACGTGGCGCACCACGTCCTGGGGCTTGAGCCTCGCCATGGCCCTGAGGTCCTCGGTGGAGTCGTCAAGGAGCTTCTTGCACACGTCCATGGCATTCCTGGTGAGGTTGTCCGTGGCGCCCTTGCCGATGTGCGCGGACCGCTGGAAGGCGGCGGCGACCTCGTCCAGCGCCACGTTGAGCGCGGCCCGGAGCACGTCCTCCGGATCGGAGGTGTCGTTCACGACGGGCTTGAGGCTCTGCTCGCACTTCTGCGGGTACAGCGTGGACGCGCACACCGTGGAGAGCTTCACGCTGGAGAACATGCCGCCGGCGCCGTTGTCGTCCACCTTCTTGGCGCTGGTCACCGCGGCGATGGTGCCGATCACGGCCACGATGCCCACCGCGGCGATGACGCTGGCGACGGCGACTCTGTTGGCCATGGCTGACGATCACGTCACCGGGAAGAGGGGGGTGGAGTGGAGTGGGTGGTAGCTGAGAAGACGAGGCGTCGCGGTTATAAGCCCGGCACCGGAGATCCGAGCGGCGTCCCCGGCGTAGCGTGTGGACACGAGCAGTTCTTGGCTGAAGCACCACCCTGCTTTGGTGTGGGGTTCCGACTGTTTTAGGCTACTGGCTTCGACTGGTTTGCATGCCAGTCTCTCTCCATCGGAATTCCCTCTCCATCGTAGTTACCATTGTCTTCTTTTCATGGTATTAGTAATGGACGGGAAAAGGTCTCCCAGTCTCCCTCCTTTTTTTTTTTGACGGAGGAGAACCCAGCTTTTATAGAGAGCTCATGTTCAATCTCCCTACTGATTCATTTCATGGGAGATCAATTACATAAATTGCTTCTCCTATATTTTAGACGCCCTGTTTTTTTTTTTCTTTGTTGTTGTTCTTCGGACAACATAAGATTTTATCCCTGTTTGACTATCTTTCATATTTGAGCCTCATCAGGATCACAACAATCGAGAAAACCATTGTTGTCTGAGTGCTCTGCATTTTATTCAGGCTTCAGAGCCGATGTAGTAGCGAGGTTTAGAAATTAGAAGGCATTAGTGCATTGCAATCAGCGACAGAAAACTGAATCAGTGGGAAAATACAGTCCGTGTCAGCAAGTCACGGCCACCCATGCATACACAGCTTCAAATGGACAAAAGCACAGGATTACAGCACAAGATGATCATACGAATGATACAGTATACAGGGTGTGTTTAGTTCGTGAAAATTTTTGGTTTTGGCTACAGTAGTACTTTCGTTTGTATTTGTTAATTACTCACTCCGTCCTTCATTCACAGGCGTATTGACTTGGGAAAAGGTTTGTGAAATCATAGGCGTCTAAGCCGTTGCTGCATCGGGAGCTTGCGCGCACGTTTTGCATTTCCGTGGCGGAGTAACTACGACGCCCCGCTTCCGGAGTACCACCTGCATGCATGCATGCAACTTGCTCTTCCCTTCCCAACTATCCTCCCTATTTTATTCCTACCGTCGCTGGAAGCCTGCAACTCTATCTTGCGTACTCGCGAATGCTCTTGCATGCAGCGGAGTGATGGTCAGCGTAGGATACGAAGAGATTTGCGGCGTTTGCGGCTGGAGGTTGCAGCAATTAAGTTCTCCTCGGTCTTGATGAAAAATGCTATTACACCTGTGAATGAAGTAGTGTCCAATCATAAACTAATTAGGCTCAAAAGATTCGTCTCGTGATTTTCTACTAAACTGTGTAATTAGTTTTTTTTATTTACATTTAATGCTCTATACATATGTCAAACATTTGATGTGACGAAAAATCTTAAAAAATTTTAGAAACTAAACATGGCCATAGACACGTTCAGCACCAACACTTTCCGTTCTTGTAGAGTCGATCGGTCGAAGTTGATGCGACCAATCGTCACGCTGTGCGGAAAACCTGAAACTGAAAGCCTCGGTGCCCTTTTCGCCAAAAAAAAAAGCAAGCAAACCCAATCCAACAAGTGCAAACCCTTAATGGGCTTTCTCTTGGCGAAAAGGGCCCCGTGCCTGCATACGCGTTCCCCGAAGTCAATACGCCTAGACGCCTGTGATTTCACTTGGCGAAATGGGCCCCGTGCCTGCACTAGTCTCGAGCTGTCCAACTCGTAACATGGGCCGCGGCGCTTCGGCTCCGTTTAGCTGAACAAGTGATGGAAACCCACCTCCTTTTACTGACCTAGCCTTCAGGTCTGCGCACTAGTGCGTAAGGCACTGAGCAGTCCTAGGTGCTGCGTGAGTCAAAAAAAAAATCTAGATTCAAAACAAGTCAAAAAATTTAAAGTTTAATTAAGTTTATAGAAAGTAGAGTATATTATGAAAATATATTCTACTATTAATTCGATGATGCTTATTCTTATCATAAATGTTAGTATTTGCTTTTATATATTTATAACCAAATTTAAAATTATTTAACTCTTTAAAAATGAGAAGAGTTGCACTTTTTGGGGAAAACGGATGGAGTACTTATTACCGGTATGTGCGAATCAAAAATATGCATGAGAAATGAAAAATGTAGTTAGTTACCATATAGTATAACATAAACCAACATGCTACGAAAAAGCAAAAAGGAACATACAGATACAAAGTGAGTGGTGCAACTAATGGAAATAACATATATGTGAAATAGTTGTGTCCATCGGTAATGGGAATTTATTCTTACTAACAAATGTGTTCGTGCGTTGCACAGAATCCAATACATCTTGGAACCAGACTACCGTCCTTGGACATTTTTTTGTGGTGGTTTTTTTGTCTTTTAGTTGATGTTGTGTGTTTGGATTTTAACTTTTTATTATCGATGAAATATATGTGATAATCAATGGAGCAATATAACTAGGAAGGTTGTCTCTTTTGAGGACTACAATTTTTATTATTGGTTATATATAAGTTTACACCACGGGTGTTAGGACTAGCTTAGCGCCATATATAAGCCTATTTATTTGATGTTTCTTTTCTGTTGCCCTTTACCCTTCTTTCCTAGATAGTTATACTCCCTTTTTTCACAACAAACAAATCGAACTGTTGATTGAGTCTCTCTCTTTTGATAACCCCTACCATAAGAAGATAGGGGTAGAAGAAAATGTGGGATGTTGGGCCAAGTCTTTTTGTTGCCGCTTAGGGGCGTTGGCAGCCACCGCTGCTAATCCACCGCTAGCTTCACCTGCTCATGCGCGCAAGGGGAACTCTGCATGCTCATGCACTAGCCTATGAAGGCTAATGTTGCGGCAGGAAAGGTCGATAGATCTGTCATCATCGCTTTTTAATATTAGAATAGAGATAAAAATAGGAAAATATATACTATAACACATGTCGTCTAATGTGCATATACAACTGGTAAGCAAAATGTTACTATCTATTCCACTATGCATGTTCTAGTAACTCTAAACATCAATTTGCATTCCATTATGTTTGTAGCACGTTGTGGCATTCTTTTGTTCACCTTGAGGTGAAGGTTTTTTAAAGCCACATTAGCAATGCAACTAAGATCATGTTTGGATCAGCTAGAGCTAATAGAAAGCTTCTAAGAAAAGTTATGGCTAATCCAACCTTGATTGAACTACCCAACCATCCAATGATCCAACTAATAAAAAAGTTATTACATGGCTTCCCCCAATTAATGCAACTAATTATTAGTTGGGAGGACACATGATGGTAGTTTTTCTAATTGTTTGGGGAAGGGGCAAATGATACTATCATCGTGTTTTTTAAATATAAACTAGCATGATATGCCATTTATTGACACATTAGATTAATCACACAAATTATCAAATGGATATAGTTAATCTATTGCAGGGGCGAAGCAGGAAATTCATACATATAGCAATCTTACTTGATCCATGGGGGCATCTCCTATGAAGAAACATAATTGCACATTTGTACAGTGTGGCTCCACCCTGTACGTGTGTTGTAGTAAGGTTTGAGCTAGAATAGAAAGTGTCTAGAGCTTTACATTTTTATATAAATATTAACTCAACATGAGTGTGAAAGTGAATGTGGCTCTGGTAGCGCAGCTATTGGCATAAATTAGTGTCAAAAATAGAAAACATATGAGTAAACATATCTAGAGCTCACAAAGCACATGCATATATGGAACTTGGAAGTTGAAACCATGATTCAAGAGTTGGGGTCATGAAAACTTACATGAGTGTTGAGTATCACCAACTTCGAGACGCGTACGGATGTTGAGTATCACCAAGAGTTCCCCCAAACACTTCACATTACACCTAATCTTAAAAAGAGTTATTTCAATGGTGCCTCACGTGAAGTGCTTGAAGGGAACTCATGGTAACACCAAACATTGTTCAAAGTTGTATCGCACATAGTATTGATGTGGCCATCATATATTATCATAACTAAATGCTTCATGATACCAAGAGTTCCCCCAAACACTTCACAAGAGCCCTTTATTAAGTCAAGGTCTTGTGAAGTGCTTGCAGGGAACTCCTAGTAACACAAAACGTTACCCTAACCTTCAGCTCATATAACATGGCACATGACCAACATCTAGCAGATGCAAATGATTTGTGACACCAAGAGTTCCCGGGGACACCAAACCTAAATAGTTTCCCTCCACTATCTTATATCATATGCTGGTCGATCTAATACAATCTCCAAAGTACATGCTGCACTTAGAAAAAAGGGTGCATGCTGCACTCGGAGACCTCTAGCTAGCTAGAACAAATTGCTGCTTGCCACCCAGAGTTCCCCCAAACACTTCACTATGTACACACAGCTCCACACAAACATGCAAACACAGTGCATTAAACTAGGGGTGTGTGTGTAGCTACTGAAGTAGTTTGTGGAGAACTCCAGGTGACAACCAACCAACCAGGACTCTTGCTACATTTCCCGTGGACCACTTCACTTGTTTAATCCGCCGTTGATGACGAGAGGTCAGAGCTGGCTGCTATTTATAAGTCTAGACCAAGGAGTTAAGCAAGCTAGCTAGCTGACGCCGCCTTGTGAGCATTGTACGTGGTTCTTGGTCTTGGAGTGAATGGAGTGGAGGATGCACCTAGCCGTGATACAGCCTAGGTTAACCAGCAGGAGCGAAGGGAATCCGGCGACGAGACCTTTGCTCGGCACTCAGTAGCTCTGCGTACGGGTTTGGAATCGCAGAAAGCACATGGAGCTAGCAAAAAGCGCCCATAAGCTACAAATTCCCTTATCTCCAGCAGATCAAGCGCTAGCTGATGTGCCGTCGCCGTTCGGTTTCTGGCCACGCACATAAATTCAGATTAACGACATGTAGATTTCGGTTTTTCTTTGGAAGTTTTCATGTAGTTCTCGCTGAACTTTCATTAAACACACTGACATATAGTATACTCCGTATCGGTGTGGCCAGGGCAAAAAAAAAGGAAAATTGGATCTCGGACACCCAAAGTGACAACGCTTTGCTGCTGGACATGCAAAATGAAGTGATTTGCTGGAAGACACTCTAGTTGTTGACAAATTTGTTGGTGGACACTCCGCCTAATAAAATATTAATTTCTGGCTTTTAAAGAGATAGAAGGGCGGTAAAATGTCCTTTTTGCCCCTGCCCCTTTCTTCTACCTTGGTCTCCTTCCTCTGGCCGCTGCGCTCCTGATTCTCCATGGCCGAGCTCGCAGCAGAAGAAAAGGGCGCTGCTGGGGGCGGCTCGGCAACCTAGGCCGCCGCGGCTAGGGGCGGGATCGCGGGGATGGAGACGAGCTCACCGTGGATCGGGACGAGGTCGTCGATGGTTCAGACACGGCGCCCCATGGCCCGCCACCTCGCTCGCTTGCCAGTGCGGTCGCGCTCGACCGTCCATGCCTCCCTCGTGTCCTACCGCTCGCACCGCGCCCGCCTACGGCCTCCCGGCCAAGCCATCCGCCCGCGCGCCGGTGAGCCACTGCTCTCCGGCGGCCTACCGCTCGCGCCGCGCCCGCTTGCGGCCTCTCGGCCAAGCCACCCGCCCGTACGCGCGCCGGCGAGGCGTCGCCCTCCCGCGGCCTGGCAGTCGCGCCGCGCCCGCCCGCGGCTGGATCGCCAGCCCGTGCATCCGCGAGGCGTCACCCTCCCACGGCCTGGCAGTCGCGCCAGCGACCCGCCTCACGCCCGCCCGTACGTGCGCCGGCGAGGCGTCACCCTCCCGCGGCCTGGCAGCTGTGCCGCACCTGCCCGCGGCCACGCGGCCGGGCCGCTAGCCCGCGCGCCGGCGAGCCGCCTCACGCCCACCCATATGCGTGCCGGCAAGCCGCCTCCCTCCCGGATGGGGTTGAGGTCGCGGGGGATGGGGACGAGCTCGCCCATGGAGGATGCGGGGCTTGGCCACGGAGGAGGCAGACACAAAGGCAGCGAGCTCGGTCATGGAGGAGGCGGGGCTTGGCCTCAGGAGAGAAGGAGATGGGGAAGAAGAAAGTGCCAGGGGTAAAAAGGACATTTTGCGCCTGTTCTCTCTCCTCAAAAGTCAGAAATTAATATTTTATTGGACGGAGTGTCCGCCAGCAAATTTATCAAGAACCAGAGTGTCCTCCAGCAAATCGCTTCATTTTACATGTCCAGCAGCAAAGCGTGGTCACTTTGGGTGTGCGCGAGCCAATTTTCCCCACAAAAAATGCATATGCATGGTACAAAAAAAAAGTTGGGTAGCTACCATAGTACCATGTGAATATGTGATGCACAGTGTGATTGCCTCCATGTGAATGTTTGGTTTCGGTCATATCTCATATTTTGTGATGTGACTAGCTCGTTACCATCTTTTTTTTTGACGAGAATAGCTCGTTACCATTCATCAGCAGGTAGGTGCATTTAGGTATTTACAGATGATATTTAGTTCTCTGGACTCTGGGACATTGCTTATACCTTGACGAAGCCGTTAGCAAATTCAGGTATAAAGGCCACTAGAGAAATCCATTACTTAGGCGTGTAGTTTCTTTTTGTGGTTAATCTAGGTTTAACAGATAGAGGCCAAATTAAACGTACGTGCCGAGATTCGTAATGGGCATGAGCTGCCAAATTATAGGAGTAGCATATTGGCATGATGCACGGTGTGTATTCGATCCCTAGCGGCCTGTTGTCCTGCATGGTGCATGTCGGTGCAGCTTACATGCATGTTCACCAAGTATTAAATACAGGACGACGACAGCAATCATACAATAAACAATTGTAAAACACACTACCTAATCCGGTGGTTCCATGCTAGTATAAAATGTGCCCAAACCCAGTGGTCGATCTAGTTGTTGTGCCTTTGTGCGTGACTGCTGAATGGGCATGCAGCATAAAGGCAGCAAAAAAAAAAAAAAAAAGCTAGCTCAGACGGGACGACACCGAGAGAATCAATGACTCGTATTCCCAAATCCCAAAAGGCCAAAAACCATACGCCCAAACGCAAAAGCTAAAGAGGGCGGCGGGGGCGTCCAGGTTCAATGCATGTACACACGATCCCTCTCTTTCTCTCTCGTTTCCTCTGCAGTGTGACCTGACCTGTGACCTGTCGCTGCAAGGCAGGCCATCCCTTTCAAACCCCACACGACATGTTTCAAAGCCAGGTCCAAATTCCAGGAGTTCTGAGCTGTAGAAAAATGGTTTTGGGGCGATGAAGAGCGGGTCATTTGCAGTATAAGTACCTTTGATCGAAGAGCATCACTAGCAAATTAAGCAGCTAGCTAGGTGAAGATGCATCGAGGACTGTTCTTCTTCCTCAAGCCGTAGCCTGTGGGAGGAGAGGCCAGAGGCCTCGCATGGAGTTCCCCCACTCACTTCTTGGTCACACATGTTCATTCCCTCAGGTAGAGAGGATCTTGTCTTGTTTTTGTGCTAATTTCTTCCTCGTGTAAGCTCGTGCGTGGGGCGATGGATTTGTCTCTGATCGTCCTCATGCCTCTTGTATCTTGATTTGGATCAATACAAATAAATCATCGATGAGTGACGGTCGATCCAAGCTGCATGTGTTTCTTGAAGTTCTGAACTTCACTAGCTATTTGCTCGACATTTCTTGTGTACTGTATGTATATGCTTTGTGATCAATCGCCTGATAAATGCAAAGATTGCGACTTCTAGTTCTAGTTCATGTGCTCGTACGTGTTTATCTTGACGCTGGTATCGAAAGAGATACACTTGGACCCTACATGTGTCTTGTTTTTTAAGTAAAAAAACTTGGATCCTGCTTTGTGTTTCAATGACGACTTGTAGATGTGGACTGAATTATTATAGAGCGCGCATTAGAACAAAATATTAGCTATCCATGCTGTAAATTTTCTATGATTTTTCCAAGCTCCGGTAACTACTATGGTTATATGGCAAACAGAACGGCACACCTGATCAAAGATCCAAAGCACCATACAGGCACGGTTCCTGATAATAATAAATACAATCTATAAACTACTCGCCCCTCTCAAATTATCTGATGTTTTAGATTTGTTCTAAGTCAGACCAATTTAACTTTACTAAATTTATAGGAAATAACATTATCAATGTCTATGACACAATATAAAAATATGTTTCACGATAAATCTATAGTTATTAGTTGGTACTATAACATTATTTCTTTTGGAAACATGAGGCATATAGGGTACATATCAACGTACTATTGAGCAAGTGGCACATGCTTCTATTCTTTCGGCCAGCCCCCCCTTTTGGATTGCGAAATTTTTCCTATGAGCCCTCGATAATCAGGGTATCTCGATTCATGATGACCTAGGAATCATGGCACAAATGATGATCCAATTTGTCTAGCTCACATCGACCATCAGCGGTGGCAAGGGGTGTGATCCAATAGCAACATTCCCTGATCCCTACAGAGCAATACAGGCGCTCCACAAAAACACCCTCCCTGATCCCTACGGAGCAATACAGGCGTCACTACTCACAACAGCTGGTCAGGCAGGAGTGGGATGTGTGTGGAGCCGTGTTGTCAGTGTCGGCTGCGGCCTGTGAAATATTATTATCGTGTGAAAGGGGATCTTCCTCCTCCCTTGTCATCTCGTATCTATGATGATCCAATTTGTCTAGCTCACATCGACCATCAAAGGTGGCAAGGGGTGTGATCCAATAGCAACATTCCCTGATCCTACGGAGCAATACAGGCGCTCCACAAAAACACAATCTTAAAACAAAAAAGGCATGCAACTACATAATTCAAGCAGGAAACAGGAAACGAGTGTTCATTCACTTGAGCATAGTTTATCACATGAGCAGGGAGAAACAGCACATAAACGCTACAAGGTTTCTAGTTTCAGCAGAGTTTATTCTCAAAGCAGAGGTGGATCCCCACGCCGGCTTGGAGATACCCACCTGCCAGTGCCGTTTCACTCCATCAGACTCGCCCATCCTTGCTATGCCAGCAGCACACATCGGCACGAGTTTTCACATAGCCCAGTACGATACCCTCATAGGCTAACTTTATGTACATAATAACTGGATGTCTGGATACAAGCAGGTCTACAAGTTCTAGCAGACTTCGGTGTCAAACTTGAGGCAGATCCCCATGCTGAAGAGTTCCTGGTAGAGCAGCTTCGCGCCATAGGGCACATTGATTCTCACTATGTTCTCCGAAGACTTGCAGAAGCCGCAGTAGGGGCCACGGATCTTTTTGCCTCCGGGGACAGACCTCATGACAACATTAGCCACGCGCTCGCATGTTTGGCAGATGTGCATCTGGGAGAAGTCACTAAGCATGAAGAGGCGTTCATGCAGGTTGGCAGCTGACCCATGGGCGAGGAGGCAATCACGCTCCATTTCTCCAAACTTAACTCCACCAAACCTTTTCCTGTCGGCAACAGGCTGCCTCGTGAGGGGGTGCACCGGCCCAGTGTTACGGAATTTCACCTTATCTTCGGACATATGAATCAGCCTCTGGTAAAAGGTAGGACCCATGAAAACCAAGGATTGCATTCTTTCACCAGTTCGGCCATTTAGAACATTCTCAGCTCCCCAACGTGAATAACCAGCCCTGCAATGCAACAAGATAAATAAAATTTTGGAAATCAACTGAACAAGTCACAGAAGAAAACAAGTATACAACGCAAGAAAATAACTAAAATATTCTCATTCTCAGATGCATTACATGCAAAGTTACTTGATTATCTGAAGTAAGATCCTCACTGATAACATGTTAGTGTGTGAGCACACTCAGCTTTATATCTTCTACTAGTGGTGCCACTATGGATGTCTCGGTTAAGAAAAAGATAAGCATCAACTAATAGTAATACAAGTTAAAAGGGAAAGGGAAAGGAAAGTTGTGTGTTTCCACCATTTTGGAGCAAAAGATTACAAAAAGATACATACATGTGAAATTACTGTAAACTAAGAGATACTAAGAACAATGCAATACATGTTTACTCAAATGACCAATATACAAAATACGAGGTTAGCCACCAGCCATTCTGTGCATGTGTATTTTATTTCCCTACCTTTCTTTTTCTTTTTCTTCTTCTGTATGTGTAATAAGCAGTGAAGTATTAACAGAGTTAAGACTTGAGACTTGAGAGCATAGGGTGCATTAATGACGTAAAAGGTTCTTATAAGATGTACTAGTAAGCTTAATGATTACAAAGTTCAACTAAAAGAAGAAGAAACACTTACTTGTGCAACTGTTCGGTAATAACGTCAACTGATGCTGTGGTGAATGGTGTTGCATATCTCATTGTACCTTTGCAGGCTATTCCCTTCCCCAGAGCAGCTTCAAGCAGCTGTCCGGGAGTTTGCCGTGTTGGGAAGGCATGTGGATTTATCACAATATCCGGGACTATACCTTCGTGAGTAAATGGGAAGTTCTCTTGAGATTCTAGAAAACCAACAACACCTTTTTGGCCATGCATGCTGGAAAACTTATCTCCAAGGCAAGGTGTCCGAACCTAAAATCAGATCAACAAAGAAAACTTCATATGGTCAATAAAAAGTAACATATGTGGTGTAAATGTGAAGATGGGGACGCAAAGAAAATTAGAATAGTCACATTATAAGTGTTGGAAGGAATATAAGGAAATGGAAAAGGGTGACTTGAGCTGCTGGCCCAACCAAGCCAGCAGCCTATCTGGGCTCATCCATGTCCTACAAGTCAAGAACAAGGAGAAGCCAAATTCTTATTATTACTTTTTTGGGGTATGGGGCCGTGGGGTGGATCAATGCAATCATGTAAAGTACTGAACCCCATAAAAAGGTACTACCCCTGTTTCATAATACTTGTCAGATTTGATTTTCTAATTATCTATAGTTTTTTAGATATATGGTTCAATAGCGTGAAATTACCATTGTAAGAATTGCCAACATTGGTACCCAAAGAATATATGCACTTAGAAATATTAGCGTGAGTTAGAAGTTACATCCTAAAAGCTAATAGTGCCAAGTGTTGTAAAAGAAAAGAGGTAATAAAGTCGAACCAAGTTTTATTTTAACCATAAAGGATGAGTGCCCATGAGCGCACACTGATGCTTGTCTTTCTTATCATCCATGATCTCCTCTTAATTGCATGGCAAGAATATAGGCATAGATAATTCATTAATATTTTTGGGTTAAAAAAGGAATGTCAATAAGACCAACAATAATCGCTCAAAAGCAAGATAACTACTGGGTTAAATAAAAATGTCAGGCACACAAAACAGGCAACATGCTTAACTGACAGCCAATGCAGCTACAGATGGTTTATGTCAATTGGTGGAACAGTCAAGAGAAGACTGCAGCATTCTATTGTCAAATAAGGTCCATACGATTGCTAGTGAATCCAGAATTCAAGGAATGTACTAATTGGTTAATGCTTAATACTTCTTTGCTAAGACAAATGTCATTTAGGTCTTGTTTGGCCACACTCGTATCCACCTCATTTCCACCCCAATTCATCCCAAGTTCCCAACACATGTGGAACGAGGAGCAGCCAAACAAGGATTACCTGTCTTAGAGTAACAACAGCAAAATTCTTCCCTTCATCATTTGCTGAAAGCAATACTTTCTGAACCATTCCCTTTTCTGTATGCTTCAGCTTAATACTGTGGTCTTCTCCAGATTCTGAGACTTTTCCAATAACGATGTCATTGGTCTGAAGACTTGCGCCAATGTAAGGTAAGCCATCATCATCAAGATTGTCAACACGTCCTCTTTTGCTTTCTGTTTTTCCAAAGTCTATCTTTTCCTTCAATTTCAGTCGCTTGGTTCCATCCTTGTTTTCTACATCTGTCTTATAGCTCCTGAGGTGTTCAGTCCTAAACATACCTCGTTCAAGAGAAGCCCTATTCATAACCAGGGAATCCTCTTGGTTAAACCCCTGATGAACATTCACTGCTACAATTGCATTTTGTCCATTGAAATATTCTGGTTTCGCGAAGTCATCTTTTCTTCCAAAAGTAGTATAATCTGATCTGCCAAGACAGTCGGCTATAACTGTTTTGAAAAGAGGCCTCTGAGGATAATATAGTTGATGAGAAAGAGTATCAACTCTGATGTGTGGATTTGTCGTTGAGTACCCAATAGCTTGTTGCGAGTGTTTTTCAGATTGGTACAATACCCTCCGAGCAAAATTGTGGTTTGCAAAAGGAATGATACCACAGCTTAATCCCATAAGAAAGGAAGGATCCAGCTCACAGTGAGTATAACTAGATATCGCTCCTTCACTCTCAAACAAATGCCTGATTCCCCACGCACATTGTATATCTTCTTCCTCTTCAACACCAATGAACTCAATTATTTCTTGTTGCATTAATTCCTGGAAAGAGAATGAACGCCCCTTCGGTTTTCTGATTTTATTAAGATTCTCAACCACAAGAAGGGGTCTGAGGATTCGCCCTGCATCAGAGAACACACGAACCTCCTTGTGGTGCTTGTCCCTTTTAATTTCAACCTAATAAGATGAAACGAGAAACATAAGAAACATTATAAAGAACATCTTGGTGTGGAATATTAGTATGCAGTACTGAGAAGGTGTCAACAACTAAAAGCAACCGACATCCTCACATTTGTGCATTGAGAAATGGATGCAACCTAAAATTACATGACTCAAACACAGCAGTTGAGATAGGCAGGAAATGTTCAGCAGTTAACTGAAACAGAAAAGAAAGACAGAACACAATTTGGGAAGTTGATAATAAACAAACTAATATAACAACTTGGTCACTTCAAAGGAAATGATTTTAACCTATTTATACTCGCTCATTAACCAAATTGCAAAAAAAAAACATTTATCCTCAAAAAATAGGTAATAGATATAAGACAGAGCACCAAGATTGCAAAGGAATTCACTCAAAAAAAGATTGCAAAGGAGCCAAACAAACTAATATAACAACTTGGTCACTTCAAAGGAAATGATTTTAACCTATTTATACTCGCTCATTAACCAAATTGTGAAACGAATTTATCCTCAAAAAATAGGTGATAGATATAAGACAGAGCATTAAGATTGCAAAGGAGCCAAGGAAAACCATTATTATTCAAGCAGGCTTTATAAGCAAGTTATATGGATCAATGTATACTAAAGATGAAAAACTTTTGTAAAATCAATGACAGGAAATTGGGACTCTTCTAAAACAAAACATTGTAATACATGGAACCTGCACACCAAGCATCTTAGTAAAGGCTGCAAATAAGTTAAAGCAGAAAGTGACCAGCCATGAGAAAGAGAGAGAACCTGAGGATCAATCATACTGCTGCGTCTCATGCACCTCAATCGAAATACAAATGAAGCTGAATCTTTACAAGATCCCACCCAATTGCCATTCAAAAAGATCTTATCCATTCTTTGAATGTGCTCAGTAGGAATGTCAGTCAGCTTACTCATTCCACAAGAAATGAAGCTCTCAATCAAGGGCTGCCCCACCCTTGAGCTAACAATAGCAGTAACAGCAAGATTTTTTACAAGTCCACAGTTTTCACCATCCGGAGTGGACATAAAACACAGCTTTCCCCAATAGGATGGATTCCTGTACGTAAGGGTTTAGTTTTAAGTCGCTCCATGTTAGGAGATACAAAAACACAAGATGGACATGCAATACTTGGTTGCTGAAAAATAAGATACTTACGGATATCTTGCATCACCAGCTTTCCCAGCATAAGCAACCCGCTGCCGGGTTTTCCTCAAGTCAGACATCATTTGAAGAGGATTAGTTCTCCTTAGAGTCGCAACAATTCCTGAGCACCGTTCAGCTCTTTTGTAGGGATGGCACCAAGAACCAGTGGAAAAGGCACGATTTAGACCATTAGTAACAATCGATGCATCTATATAACGTTCAAGATCTTGTAACTCGCGGTCACTATTTAAATCTCTTTGAATGGCCTTAACCATGCGTCTCTCTAACAGCCTAAGATGTGCCCTAAGTTCCCTTCCAAGCAATTCACCAGGTAGGTCCAGCCTCTTGTTCCTGAAATCATCCTTATTATCACATTTACGCTTCCCAGTAAAAGCCATTAGCAGACATTTCACCATGTACCCTAAGAAGAATGCCTTGTTCCTATTTCCATTAATATCAGGAAAGAGAAACCTAGCAACATAGTCATCAAAGGACTCCGCCGGAGGAAATCTCGAACTTTTTACCAACTCATCAACATATTGACGAGCTTTATCTGATTTACGAAAGCCTTTACACAGTTCATCAGATTCTTTGATGGTTGCAGATATCGTGTTGATAACAGAAGCATCGCAATCTTGCATATCTATCACATCAAAGGCTTCCTTATCTGATGATATCCCAAGTGCAAAGAACAACAACCAAACTGGCATTGTCGCATACAAAAAGGAAATGGAAATGATTTTGCTCCCACTGAAATCTTCACTCCTAGTAGATTCAACCAGTTTAATATATATACGTCTACGCTTCATTTCATGCATAAAAGAGATCATCCAGCAAGGACGGTCACTAATCCAAAGCCTCTTTAGACATCTTTGCTCTTGAGCAATGAATACCTGCAGGTATGACAACAATAGAAACATAGTTAGATGACAGAAAAATACTATATGTGATTCAAAGGGCATTCTCTTTGCAGTAAAAAGGCTACGACTCAGATAGTCACACCCCAAAAGGAAACTCCAAATGAACTTAGCAAATAATCGGGTATCTGAAATCGTGAAATAGTATCTGAGTATGTCATCAGCAGATCCTCATCGTTCCTGTAAATAATTATCACTGGAACTTTGAAAATCTATTAGAATCTCCAAGATGACTAAATAACACATTGCAGCTCATTTAGACCTGTTGGATACTTGAATCTCCAAGATTTTTTATTATTTTTGTGAATTTTGAGTACGTGGCCCGATACGTATGCCTGTAGGATACGGCCCAGCCCAACAAGAAACAATGCTATCTCCAAATGGCCCCGACGCCATAGCCCCCCCCCCCCCCCAATAGCCCCTGACGCTGGAACGCCCGCACCCGTGCGCTGCCTCCCGGAAACTCGGGCAGTACGCACGCCTCGTCCCGCTCGCCAGCCGCCGGCGACGAGTCTCTGCCCCCGCAACGTCAATCCAGCAACCCTCCGACTCCCGTGACGGCCGTGAGTTCATCCGCTTCCCTGTTCTCACTTCTCGATCTACTCTACTGTTGCTTGATTTCTTTGCTCCTCACTGAGGCATCTGTCAAGAAGAATTGATGCATATAAGACAGTGGGATGTGGGAGGAGATTCTTTTGATTCGCTTGGTGGTATTGGCATTCTCGAAGTGGCTGACCTCTCCCCCTTGATCTCTTCCCCTTGATGAGCCTGAATTGCAAGCTGTGTCTTTTGGTTTGGGTGATCTGCGGCTTGATGTTGTGGATGAGAATGAAACAGATGAGGAAATAGGAACTTGATGTGAGCCTGAATGCCTTTTATTACTTTCCTATATTTGAGACTACTATATTTGAGAATTTGGGACTTGAGACCTGCTGTTCTGTAATAACAGTATTTAAGTAGATTGCAATGTTTTGTTGTTTTGTCAATTTTAATGTGTTATTGTCTTTTTTATTTTAAATAGTAAAACGTATCCGCGTACGGATTTTTTTTTAGGAAATTGCCGTGTCCGTATCCTTCCAATACCAATACATGTATCGGTATCCGTGCTGCATAGTTTAGACCTGTGATGCATGGATACGTGTGATGGGCAGTGTATCCCTTATCAGATACGTATCTGATACAGATATGCAAAGGATAAAACTCTGATATGTATCGGCAGCGTATTGGAAATGAAATAAATCCAACAAATGTCGTTACGCACCGGTGATACGTATCTGGGACAGACCACCAATATGGCCCATCCCAAGTAACCTCTGACACTCCATCCTTATCCACTCCCACCACTCCCATGATGTTCTGTGTCTCATTCACTGCATCGTGCCGCCGCCTGCACCCGCACCAGCGCATCGAGCCATCGACACAGCACAGACAAGCGCTCCCATCCGCTGGCTGCCGGCGACGAGCCTCCGCCACACTGGCGACGCACCTCCGCCACCCCCGATAAGAAGCTCCACCATGCCCCCACGTTGCAGCATGCACAGGCCCCTAGCAGCGATTCAGTGACGAGCCAACGACAACCCTCTTGTTGGCTTTCTATTATCGAATTAGTCATGTTCTTCAGTTCTTGACCTCTGCTGATTTTCCTTGTTCCCCATCCTCATCTAGTGCACTCTGTTGTGTTTTGTCCACGATTTTTCCCAGCCGCAACAAGATGGCAAATGGCATCACCAACAAATTCGAGTACTACTGGTGCTAGTACTTCGTTCTATACTTCTATGCCAATGACACCAATGACCAAGGCCAGAGCTCATACATTGAACTTCTATGTTTTCCTACAGTGATTTATGAACTTTATTATTTGGAAAATTAGTGAATGGAGATGCTTATCTTGACTTTTGGTTGACTCAAAAATTGGAAAAGAGGAAAACACCAATATTGTAGGGTAATATCGAACTTCCTTTTGGCTGCTATTGCTTCTATAATTTTAATGTTTTATTATTTATTTAATTAAATATCATAAAACATATCCATGTATCGTATTTTTTAGACAAATGTCTTATCCGCGTATCCATATCCGCCCGACATTGATACACATATCCATGCTGCATAGGTTTAGACACAAGAAGCTAACATATGGCACCAGGAGGAGACCAACTCAAATGACTGATGCGCCAAAGTTTCCTTTGATACGATAGAATCCTGTGTTTATATAGCTACAATCATATTTGGACATTTTTTCGCCCTCTTATGAGCTACCAGTAATGCACATTACACGATTTTGCTCACTGGGTTCTAAGAAAGCTCACAGCCCTATAGTCCCATACCAGCAACAGAAGGACACTTGAAAGTTAATAGTTTAATCATCCTACATAATACATTAACACAGAGATCACAGAGTTATACCTTCTCCATTCCCTTGACCAAAAAGTATCCACCTGCATCGAACAGGCACTCACTTTCCTTGAGACTATGCAACAAACATAAGTTTGATTTCACCATAACCGGAAGGAGGCCAATAAATATCCAATGAGTTTCATTCATGAAGTCCCTTTTTTGAACAAAACCATCATTCCCTGTTTTAGATTTGTCACTTCTCTCCAAAGAATAAACCTGATACAATGAAACATAACCCTCAGATAATCAGGTGACCATAAATTCTAAGCAAATGTGAGTCATTATGACACCAAAACAAGTACCAAGGTCACACTACATGTCTCCAGCTTCATCATACATAAGGAATAAGGAAATGTAACAGACTCTTCAAATGGAATCGAGCAAATGGAGAAAACAAGAATAACTATAGTGCTGATGACTGATGGGATGTCCTCAAAACACCAGTCACCCATCCAGTCCCAGGCTGCTTTATTTAATATTCAATCATTTAGAACTATGCTATACTTTTTTTTCCTCATCACTGATTTTATAGCTCACCCAGGTAGCACATTTTTTTGGGAAAATCATGGCGTATATAAAGAACAAGTAATGGACATGTTAAAGAATGAAAATACTCAGGACCTGAATAGTCACTTCTACTTTAAGTCTTGAAGCATATGTCATATTCTGGAGTCGAGCATGCCAAGGTTTAAAATCAACAGAACCTTCATCTTTCCCGGTCCAAAACACAGGCTTTTCAAGCTTCACTCTCCCAAACTTGATGACGGCATGCTTCCAGCCACCTGATCCTTTCTTTGAAGGATCATAGCCAGGTTCAACAATCACTTCCCCCAGCGAATCAAAAAGCTCCTGGAGCCCATGTGAGACAAACTCATTGTAGGAATTTATCTGATGGCTAATCAGACCAACTTCATCAAAGAAGGACCTTGATGCTTCTTTACAAAACTTCTCTAGGCTTTCCACACTCATGTCAATTGGAGCATTGGAATATGGCTCGGAAGAAGACTTTCCATTAACATCATCATTGAGGGATGATTTTCCCTTAATATCCACATCCATAGAGGACTGGCCTTCATTGACATCTATAGGAGAATCCTTGCCTTCATCGACATCTATAGGAGAATCCTCGTTTCCCTCCATGCTATGGGATTTTCCTGCTCCATTGTCATCCAATACCATAGCTTCTGGCTCAGAATCAGAGCCATTTGATGGTTGCCCACTGTCCTTCTGTAGCTCTTCCATTACACAAGCACTGGCAGCTTATACCCTATCAAGTATCACAAAATCACAAATTAGTCAAATTAGAAATTAATCGTCTCAACAGAAATAATACCATACAGAGTGGACTGTTAAGATCATGAAACCAAAACAACTAAGGCATTGATGATCTACGAAAAATATGGTCATAAGGCGCAAGGGGAATTTGCATGCATTCCAAAGAGTTGTGTGCCTCAACCTTAGGATGGTGTTAAATCATTTATACAGCTCAGAGTATACAGTGAGTTGCATAAAAACCAAGGAGCAAGTGATAGCACATATCAGAGAAACCCAAGCAGAAAACAATGATATACAAACATCAGCCTATCACTTATCAACACCCTGGCTCATCATCAAGTGGTGACAAACTGAAGAAACTGGACGATTGCCACACATAAAACGTCAGCACAAAGCAAGTCAAAACAAGTCATCAAAAGACACCAGGGGATGAAATTGACATAGGAGGCACAGGGATTCAGCTGAACCCTAAAAAATCATGGAAAATAAACTGCATTCGTTCTGGAAAATAAACTGCATTCGTCCTTGGTACGCTCTCAGATGCCAAGGAATCTCAGATGCGCCACTCTAATAGAGTGCGGACGAGCGGCGGGTGGTGGATCCGAACCTGGTGGGTGAAGGGGAAGCTGCGGTAGGCCGGACGCGGACGCGGAGAGCGGGGTCCGCGGACAGCTGGCGGTGCGGCGAGGCAGCGTGTCGCCGGCGGCCGTGAGCGGTGGTGGGAGGCGGCGGCGGCGCGACCGCCGT
This sequence comes from Saccharum hybrid cultivar R570, assembly GCA_038087645.1. Classification (NCBI taxonomy): domain Eukaryota; kingdom Viridiplantae; phylum Streptophyta; class Magnoliopsida; order Poales; family Poaceae; genus Saccharum; species Saccharum hybrid cultivar. Next base: position 38,042,713 of record JAQSUU010000534.1, on the reverse strand, counting down.
CGCGCGTTCGCTTGCTCCTTCGTAGAGTGGGTGGGAGAGGGAGGGAAGGGTTCTGGCGGTGTAGCGCTGCGGGAGAACGGAGAATCGCCTCGAGTCGGGGACGGGGGGTTTAACGGGGGCGACCGGCGGCGTCGACGATGCCCAGTGGTTCTGACAGGCGGGCCAGTGGTCAGAAAGTGCTCTACGGGTCCCGGTCTGTCCGCAGTGGGTACTTAAAACGAGTATGAATATAAAGTAAAAATTGCTGCACTAGGTACTCTAAAATGATACTATATTCTTTCTCTCACTCTATATTTAAAGTAATACAGTGCTTACTCTATACTCTACAGTGGCAGGCCCCACTAACTAAACAAAGGAAAAAAATGTTATAACTCATAAACCAAAAATACAAATTAAATTTCGATTGCACCATTAAATTCGTCTCAATAAATCCTTCAAAATTAGATTACACATGGATATATTTAGATAAAGTGACAAGTGGGTCCCACAGTGGATAGAGTGGATAGAGGATGATATAGAGGATGGATGGGTGCGGGAAAATTGAGTATAGAGGAGAGAATCTTGCTGACCAGGACGTATAGAGAATGAATATAGAGGTTCATGAGTGCGGTATTCTTAGTGAGGAGCCCATCCTGTCCGCCGAGACAGATCGACCGTCCATGGTGCGATGCAGGACATCCAACGGCAGAACGAACCTCATCGCGGGGATTTTTTTTTTTTGCGATTCTCATCTCATCGCGGGGATCAAGGAGGGCAAGAGCATCGTGTCGTGTGATTTGATTTTCTGTGCGCGTAGATGGCTGTTTGGTGTGCCCAACCAACGGCATCGAGAAAAGGTGAAACGATCAATCGACAAAATGTCAAGCGCTCAGCCCTGCATGTGTTCTTTTCTTACCACGAAAGTTAAGTGCTTTGTCTATTAATTTAGACGAAAAATAGTGTACAATATAGAGCCGGTTTGGTTGGAACCGCGATTTGTCTAGCAAAAAAGTATTGCTTGAAAGTTACCTGTAAAATTGATGATATTTGCCTCGCCAATAAAGTAGGATGGTTGTGTTGTTTGGTTGGCGCCTCAGAAAATTACTATGTCCGGCAGTACTAATAAATGACAGATATTATTATCGAAGTAAATTAGTTGCATTATGTTATCCACCTTTAGTAGATTTATTATCAAAATAGATTTGGTGAGAAAAAAATATTTCTAATAAAACATATTTAAATATGGTACTTAATGGTTTAACGTCACCTATGCAGCGGTGCTCCAACCTCACACAAATAAAAATAAAATAAAAGAGGAATACTGACAACTTAATAGAAAACAATAAAAATGAGGTTAATCACTTTCAAATCAAACCAAAACGCGGTGCTCCTGAGCCATGAGCCAGGCGTTGGATTTTGATCGTTGTAGCTTCTAGAAACCTACTTGCCCGGGCAAAAGTCTTCCCAGACTCGTAGCCAAATAAGCCCGTAGTGTAGTGGTAGTGTAGGGGTAGAGATGCAGAAGGCACATCCATTCTAAAAAAAACTTCTTGGACAATGTAAAACGGAATATGTGGTCCACTAATGCTTGTAGGTATGTTCTCACCATTAGCGGCATATACTGATTAGCCAGGGTTCGTGGCCTTTTCTCGACCCTGGGTCTTCTCCATCAATGCCTTAGGAGAGGTCTTACTCTATGGGATCGAGCTTTTTTATATTTGTACCTTACTAGCATAATGAAAACTTTTCAGATCAAACGTGTTCATCCTTCGCATGTGTTATTTGAAAAAAAACAAAAGTATAGGTGTTTTGCCTATTAATAAGGCAAAAAAAAGGAGTTATACATAACTCTAGTCACTTGACTCGCTTTAATGCTTTCTTCTATACTGATTTACTACATGATCATGTTTCCTTTAGCAACTTGGGTAACAAAACGAATTAAAAAGATCAAGAGTTCCTTCCTATAGAAAAGAGAAGATAATACTAATGGTGGCCATTGCCTTGTTAACTGGCCATCAAGTTCTTAGGGGTTAAGTGTGCTTGATCTCGACAAATTTGGAAGAAACTCGCGTCTATGTTGGTTGTCGCAAGACTGTGTTGACGACTCTAAACCACAGGTGAGACAAAAGATGTAAGGTTACGTACAATTTGGCTAACGAGATGCTTTCGATGCCTCCATCATGGTTAAGACTGAAAATGGAACGAAGGCACCCTTCTGGGCACCATAATTGGCCGGAGGGTGAGGCACCGGTTCAAATCGATCAAAAGAAAAATAAATAAATAAACAGTAGAGCAAGAACTAAGGAACAACACATGGATAAGAGCCCTTCATAACAACATAACAACCACAACACAAGCTTGAGAATTTCATACCCCTTTGGACTGTCTACATGATGTGGAGTCATAAATGGATGTGCATGACATGATCACCTGGAAATGGACGACGGATGGCTAATAATCTAGTTTGATTTAAAAAGCGAATATAAACCGAACAAATGCAGATCGTGAACACTTACAGGACACGATCTTAACGACGTGACATGATCATCCCCCTTTTCACCAAAAGAGTCTTGACCCATTTTCTTTGTTGGGAAAGCTACAGCATGAGGCAGGTTCCCCAAGGGACCATGGGTGCTTGGTGAGGAATGACGGCCAAGCAAATCCAAAGGGACCAATAATGACACAAATTTAATGTGAAATCTACATAATCTGCGGAAACTTTGAAAACAAATTACTCCCCTCATTCTAAATTATTAGATGTTCTGGCTTTCTAGATATATAGTTTTTGTTACGCACTTAAATATACACTATGTCTAGGTGCATATAAGAAAATTAATATATCTAGAAAGACAAAATATCGTATAATTTGGAATGCAGAAATACCTTGTATGTGTTCAAACTTCAAAATTTCCACATTACACTTTTTTCTGCAATTTTGAATTAACTATTAATTGTTACCGGTTTTAAAAGGTCACAGTGAATCCCACACTCCCACTGATTTACTAGCCTAAGGCTTGAACCCATCAGGAAGGACTAAATATTTCAGCAAATAGGTTTGCAAAAATTCGGAGAGAAACAACCTACAAGCTTTCATGTAATTTCTGAACCCAAGTAATATGCAGTTCTCAGCTCTGTGCACAACATTGACTAAATGCTAAAACCACTCTTGTACATTGCAAATACTATAGTTGGCAAGTACTACAGTTACACAATGGCCATTTGAAAAATCATGTATATATTACAAGAATCATAACAGAGGCATGTAAAATAGCCTGAATTCTCTATTTGTGCTCACTACGTCACATCCTTGGTGTTTCAGGCTTTCGAACCATCAGGATTGCTTCCCAGGTTGCCTCCAACTCCAAGCATGGACATCAGCCCTCCACCGTGCACCCTTCCCTCCGGCACCACGAGCCCAAAGCTCTGGCTCCGGCTCCCTCCGTCATCCTGGCCGTTGCCTGCTAGACCACACAAAGGAGAGGCCTTCAATGAGCCAGGGACCAGCACCTGATGTGGTATCAGGAGCCTGCCGGAGCTCTGCATGTCTCCCGACGAGTCAACGCAGTCTGACCATGCGCCATGGCCGGATGATGAGATGGCATGGTCCATGTTGCTATCAGCTGCTGATGAACCAGAGACAATGCTGCTAAAGTGGGAAGGCCCGACCATGCTTCGTGCATGTCCAGGATCATGCTCTAGCTTGGAAGCCATCAGGGTCGTATGTGCAGCGCATAGACCGCTCCTTCCCCTAGCGAACTTGTCGCAGCCGGTGCTCCAAGCGCATCGCTTGCCCCCGCCATGGGCCTTGCAGAAGTCAGTACTCCCCTGTGCGCTCTTGTCGCACCCATCAAACCTGCAACGCTTGCCACCACCGTGCTTCACACAACAATCAGAACGACCACGGGCACTCTTGGTGCACCCAGGAACGGAGCAGCGTTTGCCCCCTCCATGCGCAACACAGAAGCTAGTTCCGCCATGGACGCTCTTTGGGCACACCCCACCTCCCTCAAAGAGGCACCTCTTCCCGCCACCATGCCCTTTGCAGAAGGACGTGCTGCCCTCTGCACCTCTGGTACAGTCATCAAACATGCACCTCTTGCCTCCACCATGGGACTTGCAAAAGATGGTGCTTCCTTGCGCCCCCTTACCGCAGTTTGGGTACTGGCACCGGCGACCACCTCCATGTGAGATGCACAACCCAGGATGGCCTTCAGCACTACGAGTGCAACCCTCTATCCTGCACCTTTTCCCTCCACCATGTTTTATGCAGAATCCAGATTTCCCCCTTGCAGCTCTCGGGCACTCCTCAATCCCACACCGGCGCCCACCACCATGAGCAATACAGAACTCTGTCTTCCCTTCAGCGCTTTTGGTGCAACCTAACTCTTGGCAGCGTCTCCCTCCTCCATGAGCTTTGCAGAATGCTGTTCGACTCTCAGCACCTTTGTTGCAACCAGGCTTCTGGCACCTCTGGCCACCGCCATGAGAAATGCAAAGTCCTGATGCACCCCTTGCACCTTTCGAACACCCATTGAACCTGCATTTCTTTGGATGGCGCTGATGACTCCTCTGCTCACCATTTGTACCACCTACTATATCAGAAGTTGCAGCAAAAGAACAATCAGCTGTAATGGATAGGTCAGGGCTAGGATGAATCTCGTGATGATTCAGAGATCTATCATGATCGCTTTCAGCATCACATCCAGTTCCATCATGCTGTTGGACATCGGTGTCTGGAGATGTTCCATTAAGACAAAGATCTTCTGATCTTGGCGCAAACAGAAGTGGCAGCATATAACCACCTCGTTTCCTTTTTGCTGAAGTTGATCCCTCATCAATAAGTGGAAAGATGATACCAGTCTTCCTTGCAGGTGAATAATTCTTGCTGCCACTCGCTGTTGTAGATTGCAGATTTCTTGAGCTGCATCTTGAAAGACCCAACATTAAACCAGGGTCGGTTGTGGCACAATGTTGAGTGAGCAAAGTTGCAGATTCATAAGCTTTATTTCCACCAAATGAGTGACTATCAGCAGAATACAGATTTGGCGTTGGCCCGAGTCCAAGGACCAGCCTGCAGCCATCATCAGGAGCGGCCAAACTTTGATCGCCATGCTGAAATGTTCTAGAGTTCCGTGCTATCTCTGAGCTCCTGATGCAACCCAAGTTCATGGCTGACACAGCTTGTTCTTCATTCCTGCAATTTATGGCAGATGGTTGGGCCTGGGAGAATGAAGAAGCAGCTATATGTTCCTTCCCATGAAACCAAAGATTTGTCATATTGAGGTCCATCCTGCTTATTATAATAAGGTAGGATTATGATAGGAAGAAATTTATATGCTGTTCAGAGATGCTTCAATCCAACCAACAGAATTCAGGACTCCAGCTTTACAACTTCACCACTGAGGAAGCACATAGTATACACAAAATGAAAATACACATGGATGTTCATGTAATGTATACCACCACTGACAAAACCTGATGTATCAGCCCTGTCCATGAGCATGAAGCTTTATTGATCCCAGATGGAAAATGATGAGGCTGCAGAACTATGGACAAATCATATGCACACTATCTTATGCATCCAGAACCCCAAAGGGACTTCATAAAATGTCCACGATCTGCAGGTGAAGCAAGTAAGGCCATAAGTGAAATTGAACAAATAAGATTGAAGCGTAATGAGACAACATCTGATTGAAGTTAATATTCCATTTTTATTAAGATGATGCAAACAATGTGAGAGGAAAAAAAGGTGCAAATATCAAGCCGACTCAAATGTTTCGAAAATCTGCATGCAGCCTGCATGCAAACAAACCACAAGAACCTGGGGAGTGAGGTACAATTACAACTGGACTCAAAATCGTACCAAAGTTAGCATATGTATCTAATGGAAACAGTGTTGACACTCAACAAGCATACATAAAAACTTTTGCTGATCAGTTGATTTCACAGTTAAGTAGCATGAAAAAAAATCATGGGTACGTACAGAAGCACTATGATTACTGAAGAAACTTAAAACACCTGTGGGGAAGCCATCTGATGCTCAACATAATGTTTGCTTAATTTGAAATAGCAGCATCATTTCAAAGACTGCAATAGCACTTATTACTTCAGAATCCGTACACCAATACTCACTGACATATCTTCACAACCCTCTGAAGTTGAGTTACAAAGTTTGGGGGAAAAAAAACTTTACTGTAGAGACAACCCATGTGACCATGTCCACTGGACAAGAAGTTGCATAGTTCCAAATATAATTATATTTGTTGTTTGTCCATATCTCTTGAGCACATGTTTTACAGAGCAAAATTTAGAAATTATTGCATGGTTATGCACTAAACATTAAGCGATGCTGTTGACGCTTAGAAAATTATATAGGTACTCTAACGAATAAAAGATTAGTTTTTCCTTGAATTAGAAACTTAAGTTCAAATATGTAATTAAGAAACTGCCTACAAAAGAAATGGATGAATTTACCAAATTCCCACTAAAATTCACAAGATCCACTGCAAAGCTTCAATTATGCCAACTTTTCCATTAAAATCAATGCACTGAAACCATAGAGAAAGACAATCATTTAAAGCAGTATCGTAACTTTCGTGCACCCAATAATTCCAGCACAAAACAATTAGTCCTGAAATGATTGTCACAAGAACTCCACTCAAAGGAAAGCCTTAAATTCTCAAGACTTGCAACTAAAGAAGAAAGAAGATTAAACAGGGAAGAGGGAAAGAATTGTGAACTTTCCAAGCAGCAGGAAATCTACAGTAACGGACTACAGAACATCTTTGTCTGAACTCTAGTTCGATATAAGAAGTTGCAAATTCCCAAAGATAATGATTTCTTTTGTTTGATCAAATTTCTTGAACTCACGTTATAAGTTAGAAAATCCAGAAACCATCAAAAGATAACGCAAAAGAAAAAAAAAAGTTGTGTGGGTACCCTTGAGGCTAAGACAATTGCTTAGGTACTATTAGAAAACCAACTTCCTTGGATTTGAAAGGCAGAAATATGCATCAGAAATGGACAAGGAATGATGAACATTGCAAATAACAGCATGTACCTTGATTTTGATTTTTCAAACTTTAGAGAAGATAAGCATACTAATTTGTCTACAGAGACATGAGTTTACCAAATTTCCACTAAAACTCACAAGAGTCACAGCAACTGCTACAATTTGCCAAGTTTTGCTCTAAAACTCATCCATTGGGGTCATAAAGAAAAACAATCCTTCAAGCACAAGACCTTAAGCAAGCTTCATGCCCTATCACAGCACAGGGCAAACAAGTCCTACTACTAAGTAGTACTAATAAAGGGACTGCCACACGAACTCCACCTCCTCCAAGAAGAAACGATTAAAACTTGAGAGAAGGTGAGAGCTTGCGCTTTTCATAGCAAGAGAGGGAGAGAAGTGAGAGGCGGAGATCAGTACCGGCGCGGAGAACCCCGGAGGCGGCGAAGCGAAAGGGTGGAGGAGACCAGGGCGGCGAGGGGAGCGATGGGGACGGGAGACGCGAGATAAAACGAGGCGTGGGGAGGAAAAGCTGGGAGCTTTATGCCATCGTGCGTACCGATGCCATAGGGGGATGGAATTTGGCTTTTGGGGCTCGGGAGGAGCAGAGCAGCAGTGCAGCACCACAACCGTGAGTGCCATCAACCACCCAATCATGGCATCATGCGCGATTTGGAAGCGGACGCGCGGCCTGGCGCTCGGATCCGGCTCCGGCCCCAGCCACAGCCGCAGCCACGGCGCGGCATCGCGGGGCGGCGACGCGGTGAGCCCGCCGCGGGCTGATGGCTGCTGGCTGCTGCTGCTGTCTGCACGCCCGCGCGCTGGCGGCGTCGTGTCGCGTGGGCGTGGGGCTGGGGGCAATGGAGGCATCGTGGCGTGGAGCCTGGAGCAGCGGACGGTGGGTGCGGTGGCCGCTCAATCAATCCTGACGCCATGAACAGCTCCTTGTTTTGTTTTTGCTAGGCGGCCGCGTGCGTGCGTAAGCTTTAACGACTAACGTTAACGAGGGCAAGCACGGAGGGCCCGCACCGCGTGGGTCAGGGCCTCCTGGCCGTCCGATTGGCTGGCCACAATCCACGGACCACTAGAATAGAATTACCACATTATTTATACTACCGAAGAAGAAATGGTCCTGTTTTTAACATTATCCCTTACAGTGACAAGGTGTCTACGGTGGGACTGAGATCATCGTCCATCGCTGCTAGTGCTAGCGGACAGTCATCTGAAACGATGGCAGCGGCTGTGTCCGTACAGTGAGAGATCTGTTGGGATCGACATCGACGTGGCCAATTCGCTGGAGGCCCGCCCCAACCATGGAGGGAGATGGACCCCCAGCGGAACGTATGAGCCTGGCGTGTCGCGTCTGGACCGGTGCGCGCGCATAGGATCACCTTTCGGGACTCGGATGGGCAGCGAGTGCCCCCACCGTGGACGCCCGTAGGGTAGAGGGGTCACGCCGGGCCGGACAGCTCCGACCGATCATGCTAGAGACCAGAGTAGCAGACCACCGATCGGCTAGCTCTCGGCCGTCCTCGGAAAGGGGACCGAAGCGTCCGCACTCCAAAGTCCGCACAATTACGCAGTTACGCTGGCGTGGCGGCACGGCACCAGCGCCACTCGCGGCAGCCACCGAGCCGGCGCTCCTCGGCTAGGCTCGGCAAGTCAAGAAGGCGCCGCGCCCGGTTGCCGCCGCCCACGCGGCGTTACGTCAGCGCTCCCATCCCACCGCACGGCGTCCGTAGGAGTCGCCATCGCAGCCATCCCCTGTGGTTCTCGGCGTCCGCAAGGCAGACCAGGATTCGACCACCGCACGCACGGCCGAGCCCGCCGGCCCCGGGCACGCCATGAGGGAGTGGCGTGTCCGGCGGGGGCGTTTACCCGGCCCGTCCAGTGGCGAGGCGCCGCATTTCGTAGATGTTGGTTCGTATTCTCCCCGTCAGGTCAGCCGGCGACGTGCCGTCTTGGACTCAACATCGCGGACGCCGACTGCACTGAGTACAGGTGGAGGAGAGTCTCCATCACAATTCACAAGAGCTGAATAAACCATATATATGCTGAACATATGTTTATTTTCCCCCAACGAACTCAGCACAAGCTAAAAAAAAGATTAGCAAATCCTTTTCGTAGGAGAGATTCTTCAAACGGAGAAAACATGGCTGCAAAACCCCTGTTACAATATTATGTCTAATTTGTTTATGTGCAGCCTGGCTGGCACCGTTCCGGCGATCCGAAAACCAAGTTGCAAATGAAGCATCAACGTCGGTGCAGGTAGGGTTGGCCACGAGAATAATACAGCTGATGAATTATGCAGTTCGTTACATATGGGCTGCAGTACGGTTTTATCACTTTAATCCAGAATAGTACTACTTTCTTGCAATTATCAGGCCCAAGAAAGAAAAAAATAAGTACTAGATTCTTTTCTTTTGAGTGAAAAAAAGGATAAGTTTCTAGACATGGACAGGATGGATTGGTGGGTTTACAGGCTAACGCAAGAACATAGTACATACCGGATCATATCCCTTGATGCTCATCAAGCGTAACATGGCCGCCCTTGATTGGAGTTGACAATCCAGGCAACTAGAAAAAGTTATTTTGCAGCGGAAAAGAACAGACACACAGACAAAAATCTTACTAGCTAGTCTGATATAATACTGTGCGAACTTACAATCGACCAAATCGTGTTAACTATGACAGTTCTGCAGGATACTAGGGCACAATAAAAGCAGCCACAAAACACACTTCAAAATTGCAGATAGCTGCACCGCTATCGGCTACGCCATCCGGTAAAGCGGGTGCAGGAGCATTTGGCGTAAAAATCACCTGCACCGCTGTCCGCTAAAGCATTCGGTATGCAGCGTCGTCCGATATATCTAGCGTCTTCCCGTTCCTCCTCTATCCATCCAGAGACAGAGTCAGAGCGTGCATGCGCGAGAGGACAGCAGCGGGCCCCACCATTTGAACTAAATAAAAAATGTTATAACTCACAAACCAAAAAAACAAATTAAATTCCGATTACACCATTAAATTCGTTTCAATAAATCCTTTAAAACAAAATCTCACGTGGATATATTTAGATAAATGGTGTGTTCACTTCCCATGCAAACCCAAAATATTTCCTCTTCCACCCATCACATCAAATATTTAGATACATGCATGGAGTATTAAATATAGATAAAAAAAATAACTAATTGCACAGTTTGCCTGTAAATGTCGAGATGAATCTTTTGAGCCTAGTTACTTCATAGTTAGATAATATTTGTCAAATAACAACGAAAAGTGCTACAAGAACTTTTCACCTACTTTTCACCAACTAAACACACCCAAAGTGACAAGTGAGCTCCATAGTGGATAGATGATGATATAGGGATGGATGGATGCGGAAGAATTGAGTATAGAGAAGAGAATCTTGATGCCCAGGCCTTTTAGAGGATGAATTTAGAGTACCACGAGTGCGGATAGCCTACAACTCTAACAATTGGAAAACAAAAACTCTATATCACACGGTCAAATCAGGAATAGTTTCTCAACTGGCACTCGTTAAATCCTAAAGGACTTCATCCTCCTGGATCGGATCTACTCCTCCGCTACTCCCCAACAACAGCTCTGAGGCTTTCCACCGCATGAGGACGGGCAGCAGCTCTGCAGTAAATTGAGACGAGCTAAGAAATAGTGCAGAGTGGAGAACTGTAAATAAAAGAATACAATGAACAATGTCTGGTTTCACCCCAGTACCAAGAAGAAATAGTAAACAATGGCAACTATGTACATGTAGCTGCCCACTTAACTTTCAAGATTGCCATAACATGGACAACTAAAAGCGTTCCCAAGAGCCAAGATGGAATCGCGAAACTCACAAACCAGAAATTTGTTTGATGTTTCAGACAACATATCTGCTAGGAATTCTGAAAGTACGTTAAGAACATCAGGGACACAGAAATCTCTTCAATGCACAAAGCTGAAGTGATGCTTTGATGATATAATGTTTTCATGGTGTACTTTGTAAATCAAATCATTTTTTAAGTCGAACTACTATCCGGGGATCACGTTTCGGGCACTCAGAATTTCTTAGACTTCAGCATCAGGGCAAGAATAAGACATACCTTGGAGCAAGTGTATATGATAACAGTCAGCCAAGTCCAACTGCTGGGTGCATAATTTGAGGAACCGTCTCCAGCTTCATGGAGAAAGTATGATAAAGGAGGCATCAATTGCAGTTCATATTGGCATGGTGAACCACACAGCCTACAGGTGCCAGGATCTTGTAATTTTGTTGTAGCCAACAGTGGCTTGCCACCATAAGAATACCTAAAGAAATATTGCATGCCAAAATTTAATTCAGGTTGTGCAAACCAAAAAGGACAAGAAACAAATGGTTTGCAAATACCAAGTCAGGTTGCAATGATACTATATGAACTAAATGTTTAACTACCTAAAGCATTGCTGGGGATATGCATCCAACCGTTTCTTGAATTTTAAAAAAGTTCTGTCAGCACCAATAGCTTTATCGTACTCATATTTTTCTCCTTCCCATTTTTCTTCTTCATCATTTGGGGTATCCATGATTTCTTTGTCCAAAACAAACTCACTGCTACTTGAACCCACAGTGCCTTTGCCCCCATGTAGTTCCTTATCATAATATATGTAAAAACAAGGAAGAACTGCAACAAAATTCTATCAGATCAAAACACTCAGATTTTGCATACATGGTAATGAGTTCTTTCAAACTTGTCCTCACCTGGTATGCTCAGATCACACGCTTGCTCCTTCAATACAGGACGTTTTACAGGAGCATTAGCATGCTTCGATTTATTTTTCTTCTTTGAGTTAGATGCCAAAGTTGCAGCTTGCTCAAGTGCTTCGGCTAAGGCATCTAGATCAAAATCATTGTCATTGATCTCAGGGGTTTTATTTTTATCATTCTGTTCTTCTGGAACACTTGTAGAAGAAGGTCCATTCGATTGACCTAATTCATCACCACCGCCTTCTGTTTGCATAACATTATGGCATTTTTGAACTCTTAGGACCTTCCAACTATAAGAATAAAAAGAGAAAGAAAAAAAGAGAAAACAACATACTGACTTAAAATCATGTAAAGATCTGGATATCTAATAAACAGACTGAATCAATTGGCATATACTTGCCTTTTAGGTTTAGGTCCACATTCTGGTATCGGGCAAACAAGCACATAGATTATCCTCTCCTCAATGTTTAGCTTTGCCAAGGGTGCATGTACCTTAGGTTAGAATCACATTATTATTATTATTTGTACAGGAACACCACTAAATAGGGTGAGGCAAAAGTACTAGTATCAACATACAAGCGCTCTGCACCATCATGGATCAGTATGTAAAGTTAAACCACTAAATAGTTTGCAATGCTAAGTCAGAGAATTGCAAGCTTGTAACTTTACAAGCCTGTGCCCAAGCACCGCAACACTGTTTCCTTACATGACTGACCATAAAGATGTTTCAACTAGTAGAATTTTGCTAATTCGACAACACTCACCTGAGCAACAAGACAAAGCTTGGTCCCACATAAGCTGCACTGAAGAGTCTCGGGCTTAATGCCCATATCAGCAGTTGGCCAATCCTGCAGAAAAAAATCAGCAAACGACTCAAAACGAGCTCGGCTTTCAGAAAAATCTCTCACCTCTGAGCAGAGTCATCAAGATAAGATAAGATTTATAATCGTGGTGGGTTAACTGAAGAAGATGCATGACATAAGCTCGGCCTCTAATTCCTAAGCAAAAAACATAAGCTAGAACCAGGAAGAGCTACACACAAAAGACATACAGGGACTCCACCGATCTTAGTGGTGCAGTGGTCGGCCTTCTCCCGGTAATCCGACGCCCAGGGACCTGGCAGACCTAGATGCACCTCCTCCGCCATGCCCACCTCCCTGCTTCTGTGCTCTTCCTCGGCAAAGGGAGCTTCGGCCAATAAGACGAAATCCTTTGCAACGCAAAGGCACGGACCCCCTGCTACTCGGCGGCTACGACGGCGCGAAGAGAGGTGAGCGGAGCGGTGGGGGGGAAGGTTTTAGGCGGCGACGGCGTGGCAGCCTGGCAGGGGAAGCGGAGCAGAGCGCTCTTCGAGTGGGGGGAATTCTGCGAGGCATTCTGGGCCGGCGCTGGTGTCCTAGAACGAGGCCCTGCTGCAAAACTGTTCGGCAGGTCGAGCCAGACTGACCGCACTGCCGCACCGCAGAACGGTACACGAGACGGTATCGTTCAGATCACTGCAGGGACACGTTAAATCCAGCGTTCCTCTCTCCTCTCGCTATCGTCCACCTGTAAAGGGAATGATGAGAGAGAAAGAGAGAGATGGGAGGAAGGAGAGAGAAAGAGAGAGAGGAGAGAGGATATGAGATGGTTGTTGATATAGAGTATGATATAGAGTAAATATGAGTGCGGGAGGAGTTGGTATAGAGGTGAGAATCCTAGATGACTATGACGGAATATTCCTTTAGAGTCTAAAGGAATATTCCGTCCTAGTCATCTAGGATTCTCACCTCTATACCAATTCCTCCCGCACCCATATTTACTCTATATCATACTCTATATCAACAACCATCTCATATTCTCTCTCTTTTCTCTTTCTCTCTCCTCCCTCCTCTCTCCTCTTTCTCTCTCCTCCTTCCCTTTTACAGGCGCTCACGCACGAACGCTACTTGTGGCGTGTTACTGTAGCAAACGCAGCGGTTGGAGGCGTGATAGCGTTCACCGGTGCGTGCGTTCCAACGCTAGATTTGGCGTTGCGTTCATTTTACCGTGCAACGCTGCGGATAGCCTAAGGGCGGTAAGGCCCAGGAATTATGGATCAGATGAATGCAATTAAGAAAAAGAAATTTTTCTCTTATCTCACCGAACAATCAATATGGTCTGATTGAATGCAATATGTTTATTTCAAAATTAGTACTAAAATCATTTGGGACATCCTGGAACCTATACGGCAACTAACAAAGTGATCCGTGTAATTGTGTGGCTAGTATATTGTTTGATTTCTATGCAATTTAGTTTGTACTCGTCTAAGTCATTTTCACTTGTGTTTCCTAGCTTCATTAGAGTTTGTTGTCACCAAAATCAATTGTTTCACCCTGAGTGATCTGCGTGCTATATCTTTCGTTATTGGTTGGTTAACGCTACTATACGACCTCAACCTATATACACGTATAGGCTGAACTTAAAGTCAGGCCGGGCTAAAAGAAAAGGCCAACATTTTGAGGCCTGAAAACCATGTACAGCACTGTGTCATGGGCTTTGTCAGACCGGACTTTTGCCGCCCGTCATTTTTCAATGTAAAAATAAATCCTATAAATTTTTCGTTGGTTCGTTCATTGTTGGCTGTGTTCAGTTCCCTAAAAAGGGTAAAAAAAGTATTGTAGCACGTTTTGGCTTTATTTGGTAAATAGTGTCCAACCGTTGACTAATTAAGTTTAAAACGTTCGTCTCGCAAAGTACAACCAAACTGTACAATTAGTTTTTGATTTCATCTACATTTAGTACTCCATGCATGTATCGCAAGTTTGATGTGACGGGAAATCTTTTTTTGCATAGTACTTTTTTTTAGAACTAAACACAGCCGTTGTCCAAACCCTGTCAGTAAGGGTCATGAACCAGGCCAGAAATGGCCAGAAATGATTGGCTGATTGACTGTGTCAGACCGGACTTTTGCCGCCCGTCATTTTTCAATGTAAAAATAAATCCTATAAATTTTTCGTTGGTTCGTTCATTGTTGTCCAAACCCTGTCAGCAAGGGTCATGAACCGGGCCAGAAATGATTGGCTGATGGACTAATGGTTTCTGTGGTTGATAAGCCGGCTGATGCTGTTTTATTGTGAGAGAAAAACAATGTACCATGGTTGATAATCTGAGCTGATAAGTTCAAGAGAACAGGGCGCGGTCTAGTACAATAGCTCAAATCCTACAATTCACTATACTTCCAGCTTTGCATATTAATTACTCTGTTGATGTTCCTCTTCATCACCATATGTTAAATATGACCATTAGGCCATGTTCGCTTGAACTTATCAGTCGTACCGTTTCAGCGAAATAACAATGTTTTTCTCTCACAACAGATCAGCATCAGCATTAGCATCAACCGTTTTTCCAGCCAGCTGAACAGGGCCTCTAGGGATAAAAAGGACGGAAAAAATCCCGTGATCCATCCAGATTTTCTACTTTTGTCCTGCTTGTTTTCGTATTTGTGGATCCCATTTTCGTACGGAAATGGGATAGGGATTTTCCGCCCGTTTTTGTGGGGTCCTTAGGTTTTTCATCCGTTTTCGACCTATGTGAGATATGTCTAAAAATTGTTATGTCCATAAATCTACTAATCACCAACTATGCATGTTAACACATGGCATGCCAGTGGATATTGAATCGATAACTTCGTACGTGTATATTATTATGTGACTTTGTTCATGTATACTCGAGAATATTTGATCATGTTGGCTCTCTGCTCTGTATTTGTCAGTTTCCGTATTTCTGTATAGCCCCATCCATTTTCAATTCCGTTATTTCCCCCCCCCCCAACCCGATTCCATTTCCGCTAAAAATAAAGTTTTTTCCGCCCGTTTCTGTCTGCTTTCATCCCTAATTAGCTCTGCAAATTACATCTTTTTTTGGTTGTGTAGTTGAGATTACCTGGTCTTTATCTTTTGGAGTGTATGTGCTTTTTACAACTCTTATGTTGAACTATGTTCATTTTTTCTATTATATTTTATTTCAAAAAATAATTTGAATTGCAACTCTGGATGTCCTTTTATTGCAAGACAAACAGTACCAAGCAAACAAAACTCTGGATGTCCTTTTATTGCAAGACAAAGATTCAATAAGGAAATAGATATAAAAGGATTTCTATATTATTTTTTACATAGTGATAGTGGTGGTTGATTTATCAGCATATGGAGGGGTATTTTAATTGCTTCTGATTTACATGGTAATTTATGTGCTATATTACAGATCTGATGGAGTAGATGTTTCCTTTGTTGGATAAATAGTACTTTCTCCATCCCAAATTATAATACTTTTGACTTTTTTGACACCAAGTTTGACCACTCGTCTTATTCAAAAAATTTGTGCAATTTGAATAAGACGAGTGATCAAACTTAGGGTTAAAAAAAGTTAAACGTCTTATAATTTGGAATGGACGAAGTACTGTATAAGATACAAAACATGGTAGGATTATTATTATTTGTGGTCTCCCGTCCAGGTACCAACTTTATTGCCTATACTTACTGATCCATAGATGTCCGCTCACCCTGCCCCGCTGGCCCCGTCATGATAAATCCATGCGACCTTGTTGGGTGGTGTTTGGATTATATTGGATAAAAAATTGGTCCTAGGTTTTGAAATTTGAATGCTAAATAGAAGAGCTAAATATAGACTAACCATGAACTAACAAGAGTTAATGGAGACTAATTAGTGGTTAGAACCTATTAGAAAATAATTAAATTCATGACTAGTCCATACTAGCCACGCTCACCATGGAGTTAGCCAATGTGTCATATCAATATTCAGTCGGTTTATATCTTGTATCTCAACCCACGACGCATAAGTAATACATATTGAGTTGTCACACCTGAGTGAATTCTCCACTTTAGGCTTGTACATAGCCATGCTTCAATCAGCCAGGATCGCATAACCCAAGCATAGTTTTTACTGTCGGTGGAATAATTAATTGACAATGTTTGTTAGTTCTGTTGTAGCAATAATTTAAAACAATGAGATATCAGTAAATGAAAAAGAAGAGGGTCTTAGACCATGGACATTAAACATCGCAGTTTATCCTATTTTAAATAGGGTTCTAGCAGAGAAGATAATGGTGTCTGCAGTTCTCGCCGGAAATAATGCAAGATTCTTATGTAAATATTCAAAAAACAAAAAGGCTAAACAGGGGTAGCAAAATGTATCATTTTGCAAATGTACACATTTGAATACATTGAAACCTGAAATGACCTCAGCTAGCTCCATAATTTCTGAGTGTAGTAGGACCAAAGGAACACAAACGGATCCACGAAACCTTATCATAAGATCTCTGAGTTATTCGCAAGAACACAGATGATGAGACAGTTTTTTGGAGCGACATATGCAATAGAGTTCCCTGCATATATGTGTTGGTTTAATGTTTAAATTGACCAGGAAAAGGAAACAGATATAGTGCCAGAATATAACATTAAAAAAATATGCTCAACAGCCTAAGTTCTTATAGTGAAACGGGACTAACACACATCTAACTATTAGCTTTATGACTGTATACCAAAAACGCCCTACAGCGTGCCACGTCGACAAGAATTCCTGGCCGTCCATTTGCTCGCCTCCGTTTACAGCCATCGTACGTTCTCTGCCTCCACCGACGCCCACCAGCAGCCCCTGGAACCTTCGTTTTGCCTGCAGCAACCGATAAACACACCAGCAGCTCTCCCGACGTCCCTCTCCCACCGGCCCTTCCCATCCGGATTGAAAAAAACGACGCAGCTTCTCCCGTTCTCATCCCCATCCCGACGCATCCTCTCCCAGACCCTAGCCGCCTCGGCCGCGCCCGCCCCCGCCGGCCGCCGGTCCCCGCCGCTCGCGTCCCCGCTGCGACCCCCCTCTCTACCTGTCTCCCTCTCTCCCGACATGGTGGCGCTGCGGGAGGCCCACAGCAAGGTCCCCTGCGCGCGCTTCGCCCTCACGGCCAGGCGGCGCCCAGCCATGGCGACGCAGCTCCGCCGGCCAACGCCCCACCGGTCACGCCCCTTCTCCTCCGAGGTCACCGTCTTCTTCCATACGTCTTCTTCCTCCCGCGCGCCTCTCTCTGTCGCGGCCTCCCTCGCGCCACTGCCCATGCACGCCTGCTCGGCGCTCCCCACCGCCCCTAGGCTGCCTCCTCTTCCTCATCACCAGCGCCGAGAAGGCACTTAGGTTGCATCCCCTTCCTCATTGGCAGCGCCGCCCACTGCCCGCAGTCATCTCCTATGCGTAGCCTCTCCGTCGCGCTGCAGATCGAACGGCTGGCAAATGCAGGGATGCTATGCCTTCTTCCTATTTTGCATACTTCTTGAACTGTATAATGTATAGACAGTTACATCTGAATATCAGTTATGTAGCCTTCCCAATTCCTGCTTAACAATTTTTTTTGTGTGATTCATGTCATCTAAAAAGGTGGGTTCCAGAATATACTGATGCCAAATCATTGATTACCAGGTATGTTTAGGCTACTGACTCCCTTACACCAGAATATACTGATGCCAATTTCTTGATTACTAGGTATGTTTATGCTACTGACTCCCTTACGCTGCTTAGATCCATGTCATCCTATTTTTTTACTAAATCCCCCTTCAATCCTTTCAACAAGAAGATGCTTTACAAAAACAAAATTGGGATCTTCCTGTACTAAGCAATTTTTGATGCCTGAAAGTTAACAGCAAATCACCTTTCAAGATTTATTTTCCCATTTTGGTCATGCGCTCCTTTATTTGAGAATGTATATACACTGTTTACATGCTAATAATTTTTTGTTTCACTTAGGTACTGCGAAATACGCCATTTCGGTCCAGAGACTGAAGCTTGAGTTCCACTGACATAGACCGCTACCTCTTAGTGCATGTCTGTGTTTCAGATGCTGCATTTTGTTCGAGCAATTTGCAATGCAAAATTTTATACATTCTGATGTGTCTCTTCATCTTCTTTCCACCCAGAACTAAGGATTGGAATTTAGGGTGTAAGTGAATCAATAACTTCTCTTTCAGATGCCTTTACTTTAGTAATTCCGACCTACCAGCCATTCTTTACAATGCTGATTGAGGTTTTATTACCTTTTTCCATAATTGAAAAAGGAATCATTCCATAATCTTAGCAGCATAATATTATATTAGTTTCTTGGTGTTGGCAACATCTGATCGGTTTTTTTATTCCTAAATCCTATAATGCAGGAGAAGTTTACAAATCACTTGGACTTGCGCAGCCGCTTAAATTGTAAAGGTCACAGGGAGAGCAAGGTCATTGATTACAGGTAACAAAAAAAAGCATGAACACATATGTGCTTATTGGAATAACGCGTGATTTAACATTCCACATGAGGACCAGTCAAGATTGAATTGTTCACAGGCATCGTTTAGTCCTCCCATACTTATAGCAACCATGCACATATTTCACTGCTTAATTTTGTGTTGCTACGTAATTGCTTCTGTATACATGGTGCAGGGTCAGTGAGCTTTGGGTTTTACAGCTTCTGGATGGCCTATGTAATGATATGCAAGAATATGACTTCGACATGATAAGAAATAAAGATAAGTTTTCAGAACTCTGTTCACAATATCAATAGCGGGGATTCTGTCTATCGGAAATGTATCAGGTTCCAATCAGCACGGATCTGCCACTGAGAGCTACCAAAAAAACATTTTTTTGCCCATGTCCTCATATGTCAGTGGTGAGTTATCTTGACTGCTCCAGTGCTTCCTTTCTCATTTCTGTTGATAAAGCTCTATCTATATTACATAACAATGTCCAGTACAGAATTTTACCATATGTAAGATGACAAATATAAGTTGTCCAATGTTTGATGAAGTTTTGTTTGATCTGTAGTAGTCATCAGTGTTTCATTACAAAACATGTGCAGTTCTGTAACCTTTTAAAGATATTGGCACTCAGTTTTTTCAATACTAAACACGGATATTTTTGCATAACACACTGTCAGCCATTTAAGGTTTCATCGAATTAAATTTAGCAAATGAGGAATTGCTTCGACCAAATTAAAGAGATGTTTCTGAATTCTGATACATTTCTACATGAGGCATACAACCCCATTCAAAGAAAAGCAGATGTTTCCATGTGAAGTGCAGAATTAGGAACCAACAATTAACTCAAGGTTAGATACATTGCATGTTAGCCATCCATGACTACTGTTTTCTGAAGGTTTTGAGATTCAAATTCAGAAATTAAGAATCTCTTCAGCAATGACAGAAAGTTTATATTTATTTATTTCCCAATGGAAAGGCAAGCGTTTTCCATTCAGTTCAAATGGGTGTGCTGAATAATCTTTGCCTCATATCGCTAAGGAACCTTGCCACAGTGATTTAGTACAGTTGGCCCATTGTCGCTAATTTGCCTTTGAAATTGACTTAAAAGATGTTCTCTTTTGATTATAACGTTCAACCTAATTAAGGTACCACTATTTTCTATTTCCAAGGATTCAGGATGCAAATTAGTGTATAATATTTAAAGTTTTCGTTCCTTTTACCACACAAAAACTCAGTGCGGTTACTCATGTTGAGCTTTTCTTTACCACCTGTGTACAATCTACAATTTTCAGTTTTCACAGTTGCCAGTGTCTCCACGAGGCTGTGCTCCAAAACAGGAGAGGATGCAGGCCACCTTCCCTTATGTATTTGTACATGCTCATTTCCTTTAGGTGCTTCGCCATGTAAGTTTTCATTCTTCGGATTATTTTGCTTTGGTTTGCAAATGGTGCTTCAATTAATGACTGCCATTTTTCCTTTCACAATTTAACATGAAAAGGTAAGAACCGCAGTTGTGCCACTAATCACAGTTTCCAGTTATAGGTACCGGACAACAAGGAAGATACTGAAATATATGGAGTGCAAATATTCTGCAACTGAGCCAATTCCATCTAAAGTCACATGCCTTCATTGTTCATATTGTTGGATGTAATTAAATTTGTGATACCAAGAACTGTTGTTCTGCTTCCCATGATTACGTATACTACCTTCACAAATTTTTGTGAAACTACATGTTGCAAAAAAGGCTTTGCCCAGTATGATCTACAATGCATCCATCTTTGTCACTATAATTCCTTTTACTTTTTGCTTATTCAATCGTGACTGCAATACTTTCCCGCGGCAACGCGCGGGGAACTGGCTAGTTATATAATATACATGTATGACTCTTCAAATTGCAATCAAAACCTGCAATTTTCAACTCAAGCCTAATGTCTGATAAAGAGAAGAAAAAATGCAGGCCATATGTATATCTATGAGTTAACATAACATGAGATTCTTTTGTGACAAGACCAAAACAATCCATAAGATTATACAGAATATAGCAAGCTCCTGTCCATGGATATCATATCCTTTATTCACAGCGCAACGTATAAAAGAAGTTGAATTTATGTTGTTCCGTGGCGACACACCGGCACCTAAAGAGCTATCAGGCATTGGTGACCGGAGAAAATGTAAAGCAATCATGTTTAGAGAGAATGTAGCTTCTAAGACTGGCCTGAGCTAGTGAATGAGAAGACCAAAATACCCAGATTTTTGGAGGAATGCATTCAACTAGTTCCATCTATGCAATGTGTTGTTCAAGAACGGAGTTGATAGTTGCTGAGAATAACCGGTGTTGTATATGAACATATCTTGCAAAGATCAAGAGGCGCCCAGCCAGAGCTTCTGAGGTGAGGATACTGCAAATTTGATTCCATTAAGCGAGGATAGGGTATACATATCAAAGTATCAGTTGCATGGATATATTCTATCTTAGGAAAAACAAATGAGATGGCTTTCAAAATACTAGTGCTACTGAAGTTTGCTACAGTTGGTTTGCAATCGTCACATTGGCGACGGCTTATATCATGAACGACCTTTGATTGCTTAATTAGATAGTAGGACAAATTGTCTTATGAAAGTGAAAAGGGTGGTGATGACCTGTTAGCTTACCTTTGATAGCATTTATCAGAATTTTGTTAGAGAGATTCTGCAGGGAGAAAAATATTAAAGACCTGTGTTAATCGCCCATGTGATGGCTTGGCTTGATTTGCACAAAACCTTATGCATAGCTAGCAGCCAACGAATTGAAAAGCAGTAAACGCAAAAGTTGAGCACACGCACACACCAAATTGGTACCAACTGTCCTCTGTTTTTCTTTTGGTGAACCTCTGACCATTCTCAGGTACAGGCATTAGAATTATTTAGATACATAATTAGCGTCATTAGATTAATCATTTAATATGTTTTCATAATAAAATTATTTAGATATTGCTAATATTTTCTATAAATCTAGTCAAAGCCAAGAAAATTTGACTAACCCAAATTTCATAGCGCCATTCTGTTTTTGGGACGGAGGGAGTGTCTCATAGCTTCTGTTTGCTCAATCAGTCATTACATGTGCAAGGCCCTGATGACCACCCATCTGCCAAAATATCACTCACTCGTGCACTCGAAAGAAGATTACCCCTTTTGTTCTGCCCATACTACTGGCCACGCAATGGGTGCTCTGTTAGATTATAAACATCATTAGGACATAGATCCAGTGGGGTACATATGTATTTCGAGTATGCATGAAGATCCTAATACATGATCTACTAACCGAGAGAGAGAGGGTAGGAGATGAGAGGGTGAAGTGAGGAGCGCGGACCATCCGAGGGAAGTGCGGGAGCGGCGGTGTTGGAGCTCGATCCAGTCGCCATCACGAGCGTTGGTGGCGGCTGCGCACGGGCAGCGACGGTTGGGGAAGAAAGCGACGCAGTGAAGACCGTGGCGGCGCAGTGCAGTGGCGGCAACGGCGTGGAGGTGCTTCCCGTCACTACTGCGCTCCCTCACTTAGATCGGACTAGGGTTAGGAACTGTAGGTGGGGAAAGTGGAGGCGGCGAACTTCGTCGTACGTGCCCCGGCTCCCCACCTCTCCTTTTTTATAGCGTAGTGTAACAGGGGTCCTCCAACCATTGTTGGGTTGGGCGCCCCCGATCAGGACGCGGGATCAACCCCAATAGGCCGTTGGGCCTATTACTATTAGTGAGGAGATCAAAACCTAACATGCTCATCCAAGGCCGCTTTGCCGTGTGTAAGCTGTTCCCGCGCACACTGAAGTCATACTTTGCACGCAAGCCACCAGTTGCTGAATGGTCATGCGACCTCTGACTTCTTGTGCATGCCGATTGCCGACCATCTTCTTGTCAAGCCCAACAGGTCGATGTCGATCCAGGCAGGACGCCGATCAGGCCTCTGGCGGAGCGGAGATCAAGCTGGTGTCCAGGTCCCCGATTCGCACGGTAGCACCGAGAGCTCAAGGAGGCTGCCAGTCCCAGAGCTCAAAAAGGCAATTCGTACGGTCCCGGTTAGATCGCTCGACTACTTTCGTTGACTTGCTGCCTGGTCAAGCAGGGCAAAACTAGCTTGTCCTGCCAGCTGCGCCAGTGCATATATAAACGAGTTCATATAGAGAAAGAGATGATGATGTATCAATAAGCTAATGCTTGCTGCCTCCAAAGCTAGTTTGCATTCCATGCACAACTATAGCAAAAAAGACAAAACAAAGAAGAACCACAGGATGACTGCTCGCCTTCTCAGTCTTCCAGGAGCTGCTGCAACCTTGGCCTTGATCCTTTCGGCGACACTGCTCTCGTGCTTTGTTCATGCAAGGGCGGTCTCCGATGAGTCCGGTCGTGGCTGTGTTGCAAGCGAGCTCAAGCCACTCATCTCCCTGAAGGAAAGCTTCGTAGACCCCACTGGACGCCTCTCGTCATGGCGAGGCGAATCCTGCTGCGGATGGCAAGGAGTCCGGTGCGACAACCAAACCGGCCATGTCGTCAAGCTTGACCTCCGGGGCCCTGAGCACTCGCCGCAAGATATCAAGTTCAGAGGTCAGATAAACAGCTCCTCCGTTATTGCGGGCTTACCCCATCTGAGATACCTGGATCTCAGCTACAATAACTTAAATGATAGCACGAGGGAGCCTTTGTCGTTTTTGGGTACCCTAAAAAAGCTAAGGTATCTCAACCTCTCAAACGCCTGTTTTCTGGGGGGTATACCGTCTCAGCTTGGTAACCTTTCTCGCTTGCACTACCTTGATCTTAGCGACCTTTATTTTCAGTCCGTGTCAGATCTTGCATGGTTGCCACATCTCTCTTCGCTAAGGTTTCTCGATATGAGCTTCTTGAAGATCAGTTCAGCAAGGGGTTGGCTGCGAGAGGTCAACAAGCTGCCAAATCTGAAAGCCGAGACCTGCTGGACTGTTCCCTTAACGGCACAATCTCTACTCTGTCCCATTCTAACCTCACACATCTTGAGATCCTTGATTTGTCCTACAATTCATTTAACTCGTTGCTCCTACACAACTGGTTTTGGGATCTCACTTCCATCAAGGAGCTAATTCTCAGTGGTTGTGGATGGTACGGGCCCATCCCCGGTGCATTAGGAAACATGTCATCCCTTGAGGTCCTATATTTAGATGAAAATTTCATATCAGGCATCGTGCCGGTGACCTTGAAAAACCTATGTAATCTACAGCTACTCAATTTAGAATATAACAATATCAATGGGGATGTGATGGGTAGATTACCGCAGTGCTCGTGGAGCAAGCTGCGTGAGCTACACCTGCAGGATGCAAATCTGATTGGGCAGCTGCCGGTTTGGATAGGAAACATGACGAGTCTGACTTTTCTTGACCTCTCAAGGAACATGTTGGTTGGCTCTATACCTTACGGGATAGGAAACATGAAGAGTCTAAGTTATCTTGACCTTTCTCGTAACATGTTGATTGGTGATGTACCTGATGGGATTGGATCGCTCTCTAATTTGACTTACTTGGGCCTTGGACTGAATAAGTTCAGCGGTGTGCTTTCAGAAGGCACGTTTGCAAGTCTGGCGAAGCTTAAGTACCTAAACCTTTCACAAAACTCCCTGAAATTAGAATTTGTTAAAGACTGGATTCCTCCATTTAGATTAACAAGTGCACATCTTGGGTCATGTGACATTGGCCCTCAGTTTCCTACATGGCTGAGGTGGCAAACTGGCATACGCGACCTTGATATTTCAGATGCAAGGATAAATGATGTTCTACCACATTGGTTTTGGGTTGCGTATGCAAATGTTTCGAGCTTGGACTTGTCAAGAAATAACCTCACCGGTGCTTTACCAGCAAGTCTAGAGCTGCCATTCATATATTTAAGGGTTAAGTCCAATTTACACCCTCCAACTTGTAGCAAAGTTCGGATTTCATCCTCGAACTTCAAAACCGGACAACTTTGGTCCTCCAACTCTCGAAAAAGTTCAACTTTCATCCTTCTCGGCGGTTTTTGCGTGCGAACAGTAACTTTTGATATTTTCGGGAGCGCCGAAATTTTATATTATTTTTTCGAGCATCTTAACGTCCTCAAATGAAAAAACTCAAAACTACAAAGTTGTAGATCTCATCGAGGTCTACAATTTACATATAAAAATTATCTTCATCCGACATCGTATTGAAGTGTTTTCTATTTTTTGAAATTTGAGTCTCATCACGTGAGAAAATATGGTACTGAAATTTTATATTATTTTTTCGAGCATCTTACTGTCCTCAAATGAAAAAACTCAAAACTACAAAGTTGTAGATCTCATCGAGGTCTACAATTTATATATAAAAATTATCTTCATCCGACATCGTATTGAAGGGTTTCCTATTTTTTTTAAATTTGAGTCTCATCACGCGTGAAACAATTTTGTCGCGTGATGAGACTCAAATTTAAAAAAATAGAAAACCCTTCAATACGATGTCGGATGAAGATAATTTTTATATATAAATTGTAGACCTCGATGAGATATACAACTTTGTAGTTTTGAGTTTTTTCATTTGAGGACAGTAAGATGCTCGAAAAAATAATATAAAATTTCAGCACCATATTTTCTCACGTGATGAGACTCAAATTTCAAAAAATAGAAAACACTTCAATACGATGTCGGATGAAGATAATTTTTATATGTAAATTGTAGACCTCGATGAGATCTACAACTTTGTAGTTTTGAGTTTTTTCATTTGAGGACGTTAAGATGCTCGAAAAAATAATATAAAATTTCGGCGCTCCCGAAAATATCAAAAGTTACTGTTCACACGCAAAAACCGCCGAGAAGGATGAAAGTTGAACTTTTTCGAGAGTTGGAGGACCAAAGTTGTCCGGTTTTGAAGTTCGAGGATGAAATCTGAACTTTGCTGCAAGTTGGAGGGTGTAAATTGGACTTAACCCTATATTTAATGGACCTTTCTAGAAATGCTTTGTCTGGGCAGCTACCAGTAAACCTCACAGCTCCCGATCTGAAGTTTTTTCTTCTTTATAGCAATCAGTTTACAGGCACTATCCCAGCATACATGTGTTATGTTCGGTCAGAAATAAACCTGTCAAACAATCAACTTACAGGGGGTCTTCCACTATGTCAAAAGAACACTTCTTTACTAATGCTAGACTTGAGAAGTAACAATCTATCTGGTGAATTCCCTCGTTTCCTTCAATATGCTAGAGGTTTGGACTTTCTTGACCTTTCACACAACATGTTCTCAGGAAATGTGCCAACATGGATTGCAGAGAAAATGCCCTTCCTAGAGGTGTTGATTCTAAGATCGAATATGTTTCATGGTCACCTTCCTAAGCAGTTAACTAGCTTTGTTAGACTTCATTATCTGGACATAGCACACAACAATATATCTGGAAGTATACCTTCATCCCTAGCAAGGTTGAGAGGCATGAAACATTCATATGGCACAAGTAAATTTTCCAATTACAGTACTGACAGCATATCAACATTCATAAAAGACCGAGAGCTTAACTATACCCATGAACTCACTCAACAGTTAGTGTTGATTGATTTGTCAAGTAATTGTTTAACCGGATACATTCCAAAGGAACTATCTTCACTCAA
Source organism: Saccharum hybrid cultivar R570 (assembly GCA_038087645.1). NCBI lineage: Eukaryota > Viridiplantae > Streptophyta > Magnoliopsida > Poales > Poaceae > Saccharum > Saccharum hybrid cultivar. The sequence continues at coordinate 38,016,119 of JAQSUU010000534.1, read as the reverse complement.
GGGACTTCGGAGTTTGAATCTCTCTAGGAACCAGATAAGTGGGCCAATTCCAGATGACATTGGTGCTTTAATGGCATTGGAGTCCCTTGACCTATCTTTTAATTATTTGACCGGTCACATCCCCTCAACTTTATCGGATCTCAACTTTCTAAGTTGCCTAAACTTGTCCTACAATCATCTATCTGGGAGGATCCCCTCTGGACGTCAGCTAGAAACTCTCAATAATATGTACATGTACATCGGCAACCCCGGACTTTGTGGCCCCCCTCTTCTCAACAACTGCTCAACAAATGAAACTAATCCAAATGTCAATCACTGGCATGAAGGTGCTTCATTATTGCTATATATCGGCATGAGCATGGGATTTGTGATGGGTGTTTGGACTGTATTTTTCACCATGTTGTTCAAGAAATCATGGAGGATTGCTTACATTCAAATCTTGGACCACTTATACGACAAAGTTTATGTGCAACTGGCTATCAACAAGGCTGCCTTTCTGAAGAAATTTTTAAACGAAGATATTTGAAGGGTTTCTTCCATTGCTCAATCCATGAACCCTTTTATATAGTGTTTTCCGTTTTTGTGTTTGCTGAAGTGTAACAAAAAGAAGTATGACAACATGTTAGTAAACAAATACCTACTCTGTTAAGATGCCAATAATCAGCAGTCATGTACTCTGTCAGCTATATCTAATGAACATATGGTATATTGGTATGATGTAATAGATGTTTGCACATTTTTCTATAAACTTGGTCAAAGTTTAACTTGAGACAAAGCTAAAACAACTTACAATTTGGAATGGAGGGAGTATAAAATTTGCAAAAATGCTGCAGATACTAATTTTGCCTTTATTACTTAGCCCATGGATGCGCATATGTTTGCCTAGCTTGCCCCCAATCCCCCATCATGCTAGAACCATGCAACCTATTGAATTTCCTCGATTTGGTTTAGGCGGGTCTGTTTTAATCTTTTGTACTTTGATCGGTGGTTTGTTTCAACGCCCACTTGAGTCCTCGCGCTCGATTGGTTTTTTCTGTGCCTGATCGGTGTACACTGTAAGCAGTAAGCAATAAATAGTACCTGCGGTCGTAGTACACATTGAAGATTCTTCTTGTTTTGTGCTCGGCACAGGGGGCCGATCGGCCGATCAGGGGTCCGAGATGCACTTGTTCGCGGTCGCGGCAAGGGTCGAAGCGCCCAGCGGGTGTCTGCTGGGACGCCGACATCCGCCGCGGTTGGCCCTGGCTACAGCAGCTCGGCGACCGCCGCTGCTGTGCTGCCTTCCTCCTCTTCGCCCCACGCCGGCCTCCTCTGCCCGCGCCCGAAGGTCATCGCGGTGACAGCGGCAGCGGCAGAGCGGGGAAGGCAGACGAGGTGAGGGGCTAGCCGGGACACGTTGCGCGGCAGCACCATGGCGTGGCTTGGGGCAGTGCAGGTGGTCACGGACTTGGTAGGAGGGAATGCGATCGCGGCGGGCTGGCAGGGTGCTGTAGCCGGCGAGCTAGTCGTGCAGCGAGATGTGCTTAATGCCCATATCATATCACCAGTTGGCTAACCCTGCAGAAAAATCAGCAAATGACTCAAAAGGAGCTCGGTGTTCGACTACTAATCCCTAGAGAAATCTCTCACCTCTGAGAAGAGTCATAATAGGTGGGTTAACTGAAGTCTGAAGAAGATGCATGTCACAAGCTCGCCTCTAATTCCTAAGCAAAAGCATAAGCTAGAACCAGGAAGAGCTACACACAAGAGACATACAGGGACTCCACCGATCTTAGTGGTGTAGTGGTCGGCCTTCTCCCGGTAATCCGCCGCCCAGGGACCTGGCAGACCTAGATGCACCTCCTCCGCCATGCCCACCTCCCTGCTTCTGTGCTCTTCCTCGGCTAAGGGAGGCTCAGCCAATAAGACGAAATCCTTTATAACGCAAAGGCTCGGACCCCGCTGCTACTCGCCGGCGACCGGCGGCGCTAAGAGACGTGCCCGGAGCGGCGGGGGACTGGGGGAGGTTTTTAGGCGGCGACGGTGGTAGGCGGAGCAGGACCGCAGTCCGCAGGAACAGCAGGGCAGGGCAGGGCAGGGGGCTCTGTGACTGTGAAACAGACTGGGCCGGCGCTGGTATGGTATCCTTGAACGAGATCTGCTGCGAACTGACATGGGTCTTGTAAGGGCGGTCAGGCCCGCCCAGAAAATATGGATCAGGCCTCGTTTAGATTCTAGATTTTGCCTCCTAAATTTACTATGCAGAATTTCTATTCCCCGTCACATCAAAATATCGGCACATATATGAAGTACTAAATATAGATGAAATAAAAAACTAATTGCACAGTTTTGTTTTACTTTGCGAGACGAACATTTTAATCCTAATTAATCAATATTTGGACAATTATTACCAAATAAAAATAAAATTACTACAATGTGACGGGACACTTACTATGCAAACTTTGTCTCCAAAGTTTGTCATCTAAACGAGGCCTCAGATGGATGCAGCCCATGCAGCCACAGCAGGGCGTTGCTGCCATGCCTTGCCTTGCGCCCTTGCCTTGTTCATGATCTCATCTCACCCTCCGGCGACCCCGGGTCCACGGTTCGCTAGCTTCAGTCTTTATCGCCTGCAGCTGGGTGGGGCACTTGTCGGCTCGCCGTGCTTCTGCCGATCTATGTCCGATGGCCCAGCACGTAGCCACGTACTAGGTACGGTAGCCCTATTCGTTTGTCTTATATGTCGCCAACGAATAGAATTTTTCTCTTACAACAAATAAACGAATAGTATTTTCAGTCATACTTTTTCAGCCAAACGATCAGGGCGACTATATGGCCGGCTGCAGACCTAGCTCCAACATTGTGTCCATTTGTCGTCTAATATTGGCGCTGTTGTACGTGGCACTATCAGAGACTTGATTTGACTAGTAAATCACTAGGAAAAGCTCTAATCAGCAGCACTATCGGTCGTGATTAACAATTGGTCGTTGCGAATTAAGCCTCGTAGTTTGAAGGTGGGCCAAAAGCGACGGATCATCGGATCGGAATACGACGATTAAGTATAACCAACACCTTCGTCTTCCAGATCTGAAGATGCCAACAGTGTCTTCTCTGGGGAGCTGAACATTCTCCGGCGACACTTTGGTCCCATACGACATGCTGGAGCACGTTCCGATATTCGATCGGCTAGCACGACGCGACAATGGAAGATACAACCGGACTTGTCACGGAGCAACCGAATGCAGGCTACGGGATCTGAGACATGATATGTCGAATGTACAGAACCCTGGGTTCGTGACACGTACGAGAGCGGAGCGGACGACTCGATTAAATGGATCGTTTCGCTGCACTTACGATAAAATGCTTGTGCTGGATCTAATCCATTAGGATCCCAAATGCTCGACAGCTAATACGTTCAAAGTTAGGTCTGAAATACTGAAGCTCTGCACTTTTGCATCCTTCTGCAGCACTAGCCGATTTCTCCGAGCAATAATCCAGAAGACAAATACACACACACACACACGGCGTTATTTGATTTGTACTACTTATATCCCAGATATATCTATCTCGATCATGAGGTGCTACAAAGAACAACACGCATGATATATGTTTCCCAGACAGCTGTGAGCTCTGCGCTGATGGTTCATGGATGTTGCAGTTGCAGAGCAGTGCAGGCCATGCTGATCTGAAGGTTGGCAGCTGGGACACTGAAAAGATCAAAAGAGGTCGGTAGAATATCACTGCTCTGCTACTCTGCAGCGACGTTTTCCAGAGTTGATGAGTGGATATCAGACCCGCGATGAGTTTATCGCAAGCAAGGGAGACCCACCAGCCACTAACCTGTGCCTGCTGCATAATCTCTATCCTATACTAGATCCCAACTGACTCGATGATGAAACCGCATCTTGTAATCCCACAGATTAAAATAACTGGCACTTTCCGTATGAGTAGACTGGCATTAGTAGGAATACAAAACGCCTGATCATCAAAATGTTGCTAAAGGCTAAAGCCTAAAGTACACTCTGAGAGGTGAAAATAACACTGGCATGCAGATAGCATTTGGTGGTGGTAGAAGTAGCAGTTTAGCCTGGCTATAGTCAACATGGCAGCCGTACATCTCCCTGGATCGATTTCAGTACGTGCATTGCTTGCAGGAGTGATGAGCCAGCAACGCTCGAGTCATCGTCATCACCACCTGCAACTGCAAGACTCCAACGGCTTCTCTTGCCCACCACGCACAACACCTCGCGTCGCACACGCCCCACAGCGTCGCACGCACCGGCTGACAGCGACGGCGGGCGGCAACGGATTCGGTTTCGGTGCCCACCCGGCGCTTTGCTGTTAGACGCACCGATGACGCCGGAACGAACTGCGGGGTCGTCCCCCCGGCTCGGGCCTCGGTTCCGCGCGCGGTCAAGTTGGCACCACGCGCGGCCGGCCCGTGACTGCGCCCCCGGGCGGCCGCGGCCGCGCACCGCCTGCTCGTACGCTGCTGCGTCCGCAGGTGCGCATGCATGCAGAAAGTCACGGGAACCTACGCCCATTTCTGGCGTTTTTTTTCGAAAACGTGCTTGGCACGTGTCTCATTAAGAGAAGTTAGAGTTGGTACACAGTTGTGAGGCGAACAACGGCGAGTTACCGAGGACACGCACAGATACACACTAACACAGATTACCGGCTTGACGGTGGAGCTAAGATATTGTACTAACTAAAGAACAAATTTTGCGACGATGGGAGATGACCCCGCTAGTCCAGGCACATGCGCCGCCGCCCGCGGGCACCAACGGGGTAGAGCTCCAGCAATGCCTCGCGCTTGGACGACGACAAAGGCTCTCGGAACATCTCGCGGAATCGAGCGGCGATGGTCGCGTCAGGCGTCGTCGGTGCTGACCGCATGTTGCTCGCCGACGGCTGCCATTTGCTGAGCAAGACTCGCTTGGCCTGCTTCTCCGGGTTCGGGTCACGGAAGGCGGACATGGCGGCAAGTCTCTCGCTGTGGCGCGGCACCCAGTTCTCGTCTCGCATGCGCGAGACACGAAGACGCGGCGGCGACTGGATCAGCGGTGTCTCGAGCGGCAGCTTTAGGCCGGCGATGAAGTCCTCGACCGAGGGAGGAGAGTCCGTCCCGTGTACCGGCATGGAAGGGCCGTCGTCGGTGGGCTGAACGGGCTGCCCATCATTGGCGGCGGCGTCAGCCCCGACGGAGAGGTGTTGAGGCTCCGCTTCAAGGGCTAGGCCAGTAGCTTCGACCGAAAGCATGAGCTCATGCTCGTCGGCCACCAGCCCTGATCTCCAAGACGCCTGCGGAGGGCTTCGTTGCGGCGCCAAGTCCAGCTCCAAAACCCGTGGCCGGTGCTCGGGGGCTGGTTGGTGGCGAATAGTGGCCTCCAAGTCAGAGACACAAAGCAACAGATCCATCCAAGGGGGCGGTGGTTGAGGCCGCAACAGAATTTGAACTTCGAACTCCTGGGAGGCCTCGATCGACGTGGGCCGCTGACATTGCGCACCCATCAGCGGGAGGCATTGTCTGCGTGGTCCAAATGAAGAGGGACCGAAGCCCTGTTGGGCTGGGCAGAGAATCTCTCCCACAAGGACAGGGGGCGCATGCCAGAGCATTGGGCCCCTCCTAGGCTCAAGCTGTGACTCCGATGCGCCGCCGGCGTCCTGGTCGTCGCCGCCGTTGACGTCAACATTATCGCCAAGACGGGGATGGCGCGGACGCGAATCAGGGCGACCATATTTGCCATCTGGAACACAACGACGGGGACTGCGCTTAGTAGGCGCCCGCAGCCTGTCCGCGGAACGCGAACGGCCGTGCTTGCAATTCCTCGCTCGATGCGCCGTGCTGAGGCAAAGCAGGCAGCGGGACGCGGAGGCGCACCGGGCGGCGACGTGGTCCTTAGCCAGACAGTTGAAGCAGAGACCGACGAGCGAGGGTGGCACCGGGTGGGGGCGTCCGCCAGGGGCAGGAGCGCCGGGATCTATGGCATGCGCCAGTGTCCCATTTCTGGCGTTTTATGCGGGCCGCCGGCCCCCGGCCGTGGCCCGTGGGGACGCGCGGCACACGGGGGTGCGTGGCCTGCCGTGGCGTCTTGCTGGGTCTCGGGTGCATGCACGCACCACGGGCAGATAGGTAGCACGTACCTAGCCTCCTCCTCCTGCTGGCATGCTGCTGCTGAAACAACCCCCCGACCCCTGTTGGTTCCGAGAAAGGGAAAGGATCATGCGTTGCGTCGTCGATCGTACAGGAGACTCCCGTGAGGTCCATGATCTCGTCCTGGTAGCATGTGGTGTGCATCCGCAGCTCTGCGCGTACACAGTGTCGCGGTGCGCCGTTCTGCGTCGGCTGCCAGTGTCCACGGTCAGGGTCTCAGGCCCCAGGATCACGGGGAGTGTTTCACCTCTGCGGATATGCCGGCGCTGGCGCGTGTGGTTGCCAATTGTGGTCTGTGGACGGCCAAGGCCCAAGGGCCAACCGATCCTCTGTGTGACCTGTCGTATGCGTGCATCGAGGGTTCTCAAAGCAGTACCGCACTCATTTCAGAAAGAACGATGCAGGGATGCAGGATCGCAGTGTAACTACTACTCCTGCAGCACGTATGCAGATATGCGCATCGTAATAAAACCCAGAACCATTCTTAAATCTGTTTGCTTTTAGTTCAACAATCGCAAGCAACTCCGTCCTGTTACCGGTAGGGAATCATGCTCCCAACCATTTCTGAACCGAAAAGGGCAAAAGGCTATAGTACAAGTCCACAAAAGGTGCATGTGCATTTGACTACAGAGCAGAGCAATCTGAGGCATTCCCATCGATTCTGATCTATTTCTATACGAGTGACGACTGCCCCTTTTATCAGGTGGTGATGTGCAGCCTAAGTGCCGGGAAGGAAATGGTATAGGGTTCAGAAGAAGCTACTGTATTTCACGTCATGGAAGCGATTCGTATCGTATGACACCACAGTACTCCCCTCCGACGTAGTAAAGAGAACTGTCTCCAACTCTCCATCACGTGCGGTGAGCCGGTGACGGTGCATTGAACGGTAAGATTTCATACCGAGACCATTTCGGCATGCTCGCAGCTCTGACTTGCGAAAGCAAGGCACATTGCCCTGTTTCCGGACGGGAACTTTCCATCTGACCGAGACCTCTGAGCTCGGCATCTGGACCTGACGTTGCCGTTTCATCCTACGCGAAATATTCATGGGCGAAATCTGCTTGACGTGCAAGCGCGGTAGGCCACCGGATGGCCTCGCCGCGCAGGAGCAGGACCAGCGGCCCGAAACCGTCGCCCTGATCCCGACCGCGCGTCGCCGTCGAGCTAAACGCACACTCGCGCGCGACGGCCGTTTAAGAGCGAGATTTTCGTTCGGTGCGGATCATCAGGGCCTGTATAGCCACATGGAAACAGCAATGATGGTCATCTGAAACCGGTTTTCTGGACTGCGAGGAGACACGGTCCCTGCGTGTCGATACGCACTGGTTCATGTGATGGACATGACGATACGGCCGGCCTGAAACCTGTGTGTGGGGATCCCAGGGAAACATGCACGCATGATATCGACGCGTCCATCCAGTGCGTGTAAGTATGGCCATATCTATGTACTACCCCGTATACATACCGCTGCTGAAAACAGTACGCGTAACCACCGATGGTCCTGCGTTCAAAGCAACGGATGAAGCGACGACACGGACGGATGAAGCCACGAGCCGCGCCGGCCGAATTGGAGCTGCTCACGACGTGACAGTCTGCGACGGTTCTGATGCTTTATTCTGAAGGTGGCCGGCTCAACCACCGAATGTGTCGGTAATCTCATACGCATTGTGCGTCTTTGTTGCCTGCGTTTCCTTTTCCATGGTGGCAACCACCGCGCTTTCAGTGGAAGAAGAATCCCTCGTCCATCCCCAAAGCCTCCTACTCCGTGACTCCGTCGGTCACGTACACCGGAGTAGCTAGTCCAAAGCTCACGTCGAGCAGGTTCACACGTGCCATGCACTCTGTATTTCCAGTATTCTTTACCTTGCGTTCACTCGGGTAACAACGCCATTACAGGATGGCACCCACGTTCAAGGCAAGTAATTTCTGACTCTTTTTAGTTCTTTGCTTTCATGGATAGTGAAGCGCCACTGCTGCTCTTTTGATAACAAATTTCAAGAACGCATCTGTTTTTTTTAAGCTCAGCTGAATCATTAGGGCACGCTATTGGTGGGGACGTTAGCAGCTACAGATAGCTACGGCGCCACCATTGTCCCTGGCGGCGTTATCCGCTTCTCTGACTGCCACCCCCATCGTAGTCGCCATTATTACTAAATAGCAGAGGGTTAATTCCCAAATTTTTAGAGTCTGTTTCCTTACATGTTTGTTTCCGAAAATCATGGTATAGATGTGACGCTCACATATATTAGACACACACGAACGCATTCTATCTATATGAGCATCTCTAAAAAAACTAGACTAGCAAATTTTGAGATTCAAAAAATTACCATAGGTGCTTCGCTATCGATAAAATCTTGAAATAAATCAGAAAAAAAATATGAGCACCTTGACGTCTCGCCCCTAGCATCTCTAGCAACACAAGCTCCCAATCCCTTTGCAGGCCGACAACCTCAGGTAAGCCCACCAAACCCCTAAACCATGACTCAAAATCCCTCTACCCAAACTAAATTTGCTAATACAAAAGATGTAAAACTTTACTTCAAACATGAGTAAAAATCATGGTTTTAACAAAATGCACTTGCGATTCTATTCCCTCCAATCACTAAAACAACAATATTGGATTAACATTTGGAAGTATTTTTTATGCTTACAAATTTGCTGCAAAAAACATTGTAAGTTAAGATAAATAAGAGTTTAGTTTTTTTGACCATATATTTTAAAATTGGTAGATTGGCCTTTTGCTCTATCAATCCATGTTTGTTTCTATTTAAATGTAGTGTGATCAATGCAACCAACATATCACTTGACTCTGGCAATAAAATGACAAGTCATAGAGTCATACTAGCTTCCACTGAATTACTAACCAATCTCAATGGCCAGTTTCATTTTTTTTCAGTTATGCCACATCAACCAAAAAACATTAAATTAATGGTTGAAACAACCTTCTAGCCAAGTCAAACTATGCTTTATATTTTAAAATTGATAGATTGACTTTTTGTTCTATCCATCCATGTTTGTTTTTCTATTTAAATGTAGTGTGATCAATGCAACCAACATATCATTTGACTCTGGCAATAATATGACAAGCCATAGAGTCATGATAACTTCGACTGAATTTCTAACCAATCTCAATGGTCAGTTTCATTTTTTCAGTTATGCCACATCAACCAGAAAAACATTTGATTAATGGTTGAAACAACCTTCTAGCCAAGTCAAACTATGCTTTATATTTTAAAATTTATAGATTGACTTTTTGTTCTATCCATCCATGTTTGTTTTTCTATTTAAATGTAGTGTGATCAATGCAACCAACATATCATTTGACTCTGGCAATAATATGACAAGCCATAGAATCATGATAACTTCGACTGAATTTCTAACCAATCTCAATGGTCAGTTTCATTTTTTCAGTTATGCCACATCAACCAGAAAAACATTTGATTAATGGTTGAAACAACCTTCTACAACATATAGTTTCATATTTGATATTTCATATGCACTTGATGCATTTATTCTGTGAGACACTGAGAATTTTATTGGAAACAATGCCATAGGTTTCATGTAGGTGGAACTCATTTCATCATTCTCTTTTTAAGGCACTTGAAATAGGTGTGATTTGTTTCATTATTTATTTATAGCTAGCTATTAGCCTACAAAGAATTCCATAAACAATCACCAAGTTCCTTAGCCAAAGAGCCTATCATAGGAACTACAAATAGACGCATTAAGCGCACAACTCATAAGTATCTGTTTTGTTGGACAATTCTTTGAGCAACAAATTACTCTATTGTTATGTCATTTATCTATGTAGCAAAAATCACAATAATAAGTAAGCATTTTTTTTTCAATACGAATGTAGTCACATAATCTTTTTATTACAGAATCATGTGTGGATAGAAAATACGACCAAAGGCTCTTGCTTATGGAACGAAATACAGTTTCCAGGCGATGGGTTGCAGCGTTGAAAATCAACGTCTGAAACAAAGAGTGATGTCAGTAATCTTAATGTGGGGTTATAACATCATGTTACCGTTACATGTTCCGTTCATTCAGAGAAAAATGTGTGCGACACTGAACACTTGGCGCGCCTGAAACACTCGAAAAATCTGTATACCTGAAATATAGGAGATGCGATTCTCTAGTACTTTTCTATTGCTACTAGGATTACGGCTTTATTAGCCTAGCAAATAATGACATGGCCTAAACAATCACTAGGTTCCCCTTAGCCCAGATTGCAGAGCATCACAAGTTCATGACTTCACCATGCATCATCGAGGGAGGCTCAGTCAGGTGGAAGAGGATAGCTGGAAGCCTGGAAGGATGGCTCCAAGAATCGCGTCACGGACTCGGTACAATACAAGGCGCGAGCACAGTGCTCGCAAAGAAGAGCCCGAGAAAAATAAGGGCGCCTCCCATGTCGTCCCTCCCCTCCACCGCCGTCCCCGTCACGGGGGCGCCCCCTCCCTCGGCCTCACCTCACCAGCTTTTTTGCTCACGCCACCCACCACCCACCACCCTGTCGCGCGGGCCACTCTGACCACTCTATATATGCCGCCGCTAGCGCCTGTGCTACGGGGGGGCTGGTGGTGACCGAGAATCAGTTCAGTTCAGAAGGCCGGGGTGCGGCGAGCTAGTTGCATATAGCTACCATGGCCGCGGCGTTCCCGGCGTCGGCCGCGCTGGTGGCGGTCGCCGTGCCGGCGGCGGCGCTGCTGCTGCTCTGCTCCTGCAATGTGGCGCGCGCGCAGACGCCGGTGTTCGCGTGCGACGCGTCGAACGCGACGCTGGCGTCGTACGGGTTCTGCAACCGGTCGGCTTCGGCGTCGGCGCGCGCGGCCGACCTGGTGTCGCGGCTGACGCTGGTGGAGAAGGTGGGGTTCCTGGTGGACAAGCAGGCGGCGCTGCCCCGGCTGGGCATCCCGCTGTACGAGTGGTGGTCGGAGGCGCTGCACGGCGTCTCCTACGTGGGGCCCGGCACCCGGTTCTCGCCGCTGGTGCCCGCCGCCACCAGCTTCCCGCAGCCCATCCTCACGGCGGCCTCCTTCAACGCCACGCTCTTCCGCGCCATCGGCGAGGTGAGCCGCCACCGCCACTACCTCCTCCGCCCCCCTGCTCTGCCCCCCCCCGTACGCTCTGCTCCGTCCCGTAGCATTTATTTGCACCAGGTCCAGCATTGCGCCGCCCGCATTGGCATTCTCGATCGCGCTTGGTGGGGACGCATGGGGAGTGTGTGTGGGGTGGTTGATTCGACGGCGAAGTTTCGCGGTGCCGGTTGGTGTGTGCCGGATCGGGGCGATTTGTGATTCGGTGCAGAGCAGGAGGAGAATGTGTGCCTTGCTTTTCCCTCCCAACTTTCCCTTCATGCGATGTGGCAGGGCACGGCAAGAAAAGCCGCAAAAGCGTGCCGCCGGGCCGGATCGTATGCTGATATGCCAGTCCCGTATTCTTTTCGCCGGCGGGCGGCGGCCTTGCACTTGCATCGATCGGCGACGCAGTCTCCTAAGTCAGGCCATACCAGCTACTGCTACTACGTGCGGCATCAGGTCAAAAGAAGTGTAGCTGCAATTTGTAATCTTGCCTACAGCTAGTTGATGGATAGGATCCGTCGATTTATAGGATTATACTATACTTGCATTGCACTGCGTAATCTTGTTTCTTGCTCATGGAGAGTCATGGCTGGCGATGGAGATGTGTGCCATGCTGAGTACTAGTACGGTTCTCGTAGTGAACTGCACGAAAAGTTTGCCGCATTTAGGATAGGATCAATGGCGACGGCCGGGTCGAGTACAAAAAGATGATCTTCGCGAAAAAAAAACGAGTAATAAAGAAAAATGATAGCTAGGCTGAGTCTTAGGTTTATTTATGTTCACAGGTCACGCGTCGAGCATCATTGTGATTCCTCACCGTTAAGAAAAGGGCAAAAGGGGCTGTGGCAAGGACTGATTAGAGGGTGTGCCTGCCCGAACATAATAATGTCAGTACTGTTAGTACGCTTGTGATCCAGCATCGGTGTTAAATCAGATGCAAATGCAATGCAACTGGTCTCTGTCCTCTGGCCGGCCGTCCAACAGGATATGGCTTGCCTCACGGGCTCACGGGTACTTATCATGTAGCAGCACCACACAGCCGCTGTGCAGGGCAGGGGGTGTCCCTCTGTACCCTGGACCCCACTGTTTTTTTCCCTTAGTACTCCAACTACAATTTAGTATTTGGTAGTAGCTACACAATGCTAAAAGTTTTGTAACAGCTAAAAGTTTTGTAACAATTAGATAATGCTAAGAAGTCAGTAATTAAGGCGCACTTTTTTTTTTTGACTCGAGTAGCAGGCACCTCTGCAATTTTGTATTGTATATTGCACGCTAAACAAGTGTCACATATGATCATTACAATTTTGTATATTGCACGCTAAATAAATGCAATATTTGCTAAGAGGTCAGTAGTACATTTTGGATTTTTGGTAATATAGCTACATTTGGTAAAACGGCATTGGTTTTTCTGATCCGGAAAGGGCAAGACACGCAGCACTAGCGTTTTCTTAATTGGAACATGCAAGGTGTAGTAGCGCAAGCAAACATTGGAAATATCGGTCTGGCCGGTGACCTTGTTGTGTGCATCCACAAATATGCATAGTGCGTACCGACATGCGCAGCGCAGCAGCAGCTCTTGTAGACGAGACGAGACGAGACTGCATTTATTGGACGCTAGCGCGTCGCCTGTCAGGCAACCGCCGAGCCTTTTCGTCCCCGCGCCCACTGCTCCGCCCCGCTACCATCCGTTGCGGCGTCGCTGTCTCTCATGGTCTGTCTCATGGAGATGCACGGAGAGGAATCGGAGTTCACATTCATCCAGCGGGAAAAGCTAGCTGCGCCATGGTGTGAGCGTGATCTGAATCTGATTACCTTTGCTTTTGGTCAAGCGCAACCCATCATCGTGTAGCTCTCGCCCTCGTCGGGTTTGGCAAGAGGCGGTTTCGTGCCTGGATTTGATTTTGCATCCGCGGTAGTGAGGTGAGAAATTCAGAGAAGCTACTGCTACTAGTAGCAGCAGCATGGATTTTAATTTGCAGCGCACCGGCTAATAAAGCTTGTCACAAGAATCCAGCAAGGACTGGGCACTGAGCAGTGAGCACTGTGCCGACAAACGCGACTCCTGAGTCCTGCCCTGCCTGGCTGGATGCCATCTTATCTCTCTCGGGTGCACCTACCGTAGGCCATCGTAGCCTGATCGTGCCTAGTACCTGCTGAGTGCACAGTGTACGCCGCCATCGCCATGCATGCATGCTCGATCGGCACACTGAGGGTCTGTTTAGTTGCATCCTAAAATGCCAAATTTTTCAAGATTCATCGTCACATTGAATCTTTGGACACATGCATGAAGCATTAAATATAGATAAAAAATAAAACTAATTACACAGTTTAGACGAAATGGACGAGACGAATCTTTTCAGCCTAATTAGACCATGATTGGACAATATTTGTCAAATAACAACGAAAACGCTACAGTAGCGTTTTACCAAAAAATTTGGCATCCAAACGGTGCCTGACCGGACTTGGAATTCTGTACTGCATTCTGAAGAATTAATTCTGACGACGAGATCTGCAGGTGGTGTCGAACGAGGCGCGGGCGATGCACAACGTGGGGCTGGCGGGGCTCACGTTCTGGAGCCCCAACATCAACATCTTCCGCGACCCGCGGTGGGGCCGCGGGCAGGAGACCCCCGGCGAGGACCCGCTGCTCACCAGCAAGTACGCCGTCGGCTACGTCACGGGGCTGCAGAACGCCGGCGCCGGCGACAGCCTCAAGGTCGCCGCCTGCTGCAAGCACTACACCGCCTACGACGTCGACAACTGGAAGGGCGTCGAGCGCTACACCTTCAACGCCGTGGTAAGCCAAGCTACCACTTGCCTACCCAGTCATGCTTGCTAATGCTAGGCTTAAATGAGTGTGCCTGCCTTGCTGCCGTGCACACTGCGCAGCAGCACGGCACGGCTGCACCTGCTGCAGCACAGAAAGCGCGTCCGGGCCCGGCCAGGGTCAGCTGGGGATTGACCCATGTGGTGGCCATCACCAGCCTCTCTCCCTTTCGTTGCTTTGTTTAAATGATCCATCCATGTACTTTGTGCTTTTGTATGGTCCTCCGTCCCCGATCAACGTAGTACAAAGCTTTGCCGTAGATCGGATCAAATTCATGCACACTGACTGGCACCGACGGTAGTAGCATAGCATGTAGTACTCGTACTCCATTTTACACGTAGTGACAGCCTTTACGCCAAGTTCGCCGTATACGGCCACTGGCCACTGCTTGCTTCTCCCATTCTGTGGCTTGGCTGCAAAGCTGCGCCGATGAGATGACGACCTTTTTGCTGTCAACATCTAGTGCTCCTTGCATGGCAGCGTCCCTTTATTCTTTTTTTTTTCTCTCTCTCTCTCTCCATCTTGCAGTAATACAGAGTAATAAAGAAAACATTAGGGTGAAGCACCGTAAGATACATGGAGAATCCCCCGTATTAAGAAATGAACAATGATTGATTAGGGAATGTCCCAACGCGCACATCTAGTTTAGATTACAAACAAAGCCGGCAACAAGCGTCACTCACCACTGATCATCGACCACTACGGATGTTTGTTTTAGCAGTTGTTAATCCCATCAGATTCCGGTGGTTTCAGACAGGCCGTTCCCCGAAATGGCCGATCTCTGTCCACCGAGACGCATAAACAAACCTGCATTCGCGCCTCCGAGGCAGCGCTCGGACGCTGCTGTCCTGGACGCGCCATTTTTCAATGCCTTTGGTCCTTTGGAGGATATAGAACATTGTCGTAAACTGTACAATATTATATCTAGCAGTATCTGCTAGGATCAGGAGAAGAACATTTTGGCTTCTGGGTTTGTATATTGGTCTGGGAATACTAGGCAGATTAGATAACACAATGACGACGCACCTTACCTAACCATGTGTTTCTTTCCAAGCAATATCATAGTTGATCATCAGTCCATGGCAAGTTTCAGCGTTCTGATCTTTCGGCTTTGTGATGTGGGTTCATCAGGTGTCGCAGCAGGACCTGGACGACACGTTCCAGCCCCCGTTCAAGAGCTGCGTGGTGGACGGGAACGTGGCCAGCGTCATGTGCTCCTACAACCAGGTCAACGGGAAGCCCACCTGCGCCGACAAGGATCTCCTGTCAGGGGTCATCAGAGGGGACTGGAAGCTCAACGGGTGGGTATCCAATTCCAATCCACCATGAGTTTTGCACAACTGCAACTCGTCTCATGTTCAGAAAACATCATCTTTAACAATGCCATTAATCTTGAGTATTCGGCTCAGAAAACATCTTTAACAAACGCTGCTTCTGAAATGTTAGCCCAATGGTGATTGATCTCTGCAGGTACATTTCGTCAGACTGCGACTCAGTCGATGTGCTGTACAACAACCAGCACTACACCAAAACCCCTGAGGATGCAGCCGCCATCTCGATCAAAGCAGGTACGCCAAACAGCCCTGTTCGTTCACGTCGATGCTCTGCTACGAGAACAGTTCTCCATTTCGATGAGATTATCCGTACGTCTTCACACGTCTCGTGACCGCGGCAGGGCTGGACCTGAACTGCGGCAACTTCCTGGCGCAGCACACGGTGGCGGCCGTGCAGGCCGGCAAGCTGTCGGAGTCCGACGTCGACCGGGCCATCACCAACAACTTCGTCACGCTCATGCGGCTGGGCTTCTTCGACGGCGACCCGCGGGAGCTGCCGTTCGGCAACCTTGGCCCCAGCGACGTCTGCACGTCCTCCAACCAGAAGCTGGCTCGCGAGGCCGCGCGCCAGGGCATCGTGCTCCTCAAGAACAGCGGCGCGCTCCCGCTCTCTGCCAGCTCCATTAAGTCCATGGCCGTCATTGGCCCCAATGCCAATGCCAGCTTTACCATGATCGGCAACTACGAAGGTACGTGTAATACTCTATATGATGATCATCCAAGAAATTCTTATGTTAAGAACTTATCTTAAGCAAGGCAAGATCATGCTCACTGACGACTGTTGTCTGTGTCCGATGGCGGACAGGCACGCCGTGCAAGTACACGACGCCGCTGCAGGGCCTGGGCACGAACGTGGCCACCGTGTACCAGCCGGGGTGCACGAACGTGGGGTGCAGTGGCAACAGCCTGCAGCTCGACGCGGCCACTAAGGCCGCAGCCAGCGCTGACGTGACCGTGCTGGTCGTCGGCGCCGACCAGTCCATCGAGCGCGAGAGCCTGGACCGGACGAGCCTCCTGCTTCCGGGCCAGCAGCCGCAGCTCGTGTCCGCGATCGCCAACGCGTCCAGAGGCCCGTGCATCCTCGTCGTCATGTCAGGCGGCCCCTTCGATATCTCGTTCGCCAAGTCCAGCGACAAGATCGCCGCGATTCTTTGGGTCGGCTACCCCGGCGAAGCCGGCGGCGCCGCCATCGCTGACGTCCTCTTCGGATACCACAACCCAAGTAATTACACTGCACGCTAGCTGCGTCCGCAACGCATTGCTCTGCCTGTCTGTCTGTCCCTGTCCCTACTGAGAATGACCGACTGTTTTGATGATGATGGTCACAGGTGGAAGGTTGCCGGTGACGTGGTACCCCGAGTCGTTCACCAAGGTCCCGATGACCGACATGCGCATGCGGCCGGACCCGTCGACGGGCTACCCCGGCCGGACGTACCGGTTCTACACGGGCGACACGGTGTACGCGTTCGGCGACGGGCTGAGCTACACCAGCTTCGCGCACCACCTGGTGTCGGCGCCGAAGCAGGTGGCCCTGCAGCTCGCGGAGGGCCACACGTGTCTGACCGAGCGCTGCCCGTCCGTGGAGGCCGAGGGCGCGCACTGCGAGGGCCTGGCGTTCGACGTGCACCTCCGGGTGCGGAACGCGGGCGAGATGTCCGGCGCGCACACGGTGTTCCTGTTCTCGTCGCCTCCGGCGGTGCACAACGCGCCGGCGAAGCACCTGCTGGGGTTCGAGAAGGTGTCGCTGGAGCCCGGGCAGGTGGGCGTGGTGGCGTTCAAGGTGGACGTGTGCAAGGACCTCAGCGTCGTGGACGAGCTGGGCAACAGGAAGGTGGCGCTCGGCAGCCATACGCTGCACGTCGGGGACCTCAAGCACACGCTCAATTTGAGAGTCTGATGAAAACACCAAGACCGATCGAGAGGCAAATGGCTACCATGATGAAGACAGTTGGATTGGAGAATTGGATGGGTCGGTCGCGGTCGGGGAAGAGAGGTTTGTCAGAATTGGTTCGGCAGGTGTCTAATAAGGGCTTCCTGTTGGGAAAGAATTGGATCCACGGGCAGCTTAGTGATTTGTTTGGAGGTGTTGGATTCATTGGAGGTTCGATTTGTGATTGTGATCCCGATAAATGTAATCGATTGGAAATTCCGAAGGGAGTATGTAGAGCTCTTTTCATACAATCAATTTCAACGTGCTCACATGGTTCTTTTTCTCATGATGAAGAAAAATAATCTGAGTTACAAATACATAGATGATAAATCCATACATCGATGACCCTAACAGGGCCAAATTATGTCTGTAACCTTTGTTACTGACCAAGTTACCTTTACACGGAACTTCTCAGAACCGAAAGGACATTCATAGCAATCTGAACCATGTGTGGCTGGAGTTGACTCGATGATCAGTTTGGTGCCATCTCTATTTTCGTAAAGATCAGCTTCTCTGTCAAACAGACAGTCACGACGCGACACCACAGTGGGATAATTCTACTGCCATTGGCGGTGGAAATAGCCCCAGAGGACATGAATCTCAACAGTAGCCTCCACTGCTCTTTTAACAACCGTAAATTTCACCTCCACAGTGCTAAGCCGACTAGCACAAGTGACCTGCATAACCTCGTTTGTTTCCAATCGGGTAAATTTTCGGCCATCAATCTCAAGCAATCTCTTGCTAAGTTGTTTGTCCTGCCCCCGTGCGCCCTTAATCTTGAGATCCACCTCAAGATATATAAAATCTGACAAGATAAGTCCTCGAGCTGGGCCAGTCAAGATCAGCGATTCATCCTATGGAAAGATTACAAAACAGGTTAGCGACATCTTGGTCTAGATAGATTGAGTCAATGAGAGCTGTAGGCAAGTACTCAAAGCTGTTATGCAGGCGAGACATTGTGTTTATCAAGACTCCGACGGTCAGACCATGTCTAAACCAAATACTTCATTTCTACTCAAGACCTACATTAGGTGTTGGCAACAAATATAAAACATGCATATGAATTATTTTCTATAGTTGCATTTTCTGAAATACTAAGAATACAAAGTGCGATTATAATAAGCACCACAAACATAAAAATTAGTAATTGCTATCAGATAATACATTCTTGCACATGTTTATTGACAACCAATAGTGATAGATAATTGAAAAAATTGAAGTTACAAGTTAAGTTATAACATGCATAACAAATTTTAAGAAAAGATCTTTGCCAAATGCCAAGGTGAATGAATTCATGCACACATATATATATTGACAATCAACAGTCGAACAAATGAAATCTATTTGTGTCATATGTCACTATGATAAAAACATACACTACCTCTGACCTGATGAGCTGGGAATCCCTCCTGTGGCAGCGGAAGAGATAAACACATTTAAAGTCAAGGTTGTCTCTTGCTATGGCTGTACCATACACATCTATTGGGAAGCCAACATCTGACGAGACTATCTTGATAGTGAGGATATTTGCTGTGCACCACGTTGGTAGGTACTTTTTGTTGGTATTTTGCATCGGAGGATAAGCGGCTGTAGCAAGAAAAGAGAAAGAATGTAATTAAAATCATTGTAAGAGAATAATAGAATCAGGGTGCAAAATAGTAAATAAAACAAAAAAAAATGTATGACCTCATAGAGTACAGTTGATTGACATTGCAGCAAAATGGGTTATTTATACCATTACTAGAGAGCAAAATACACAAGCTAACAAATTTCAAACAGCTACACGGTCAAATGATTTTGAGTAAATAACAATTTCCTTATAAGCATGCCTATCAATTAAATTGCAGCCAATGGAATTGGTGATGATGAAAGTTGGAGTACACACAGGACACTGCACAAGAAAATGAAATAAAATGAGATTTCAACTGTAACAATGATAATATGTTGATCCTACTAACCCTAGGAGACAATTGCTGCGCTTGGTCCTATTTGTTTCAGTTTTTTTGTTGGCTTCTGCCAGGAGAGCCATAAGCCAGAAGTTGAAACAAACGGTCTAGTTGTTGTGTTGGCTTCCAAGAAAATCAAATATAAATAAAAGCTAAAGAAACACGCTGGAAAGAGTTTTTTTTTTGAGTGTTGGTGTGCCGATAAACTACAAATTTACTATAAACGACTATAAAAAAAAGCCAACAACCACATGCCAAAAGACAGCTTTTGAGAGCTGCAGCTAGATAAACAGACCCTTAAACCCCTAACTAACAATAAACTGTTGCAAGTTGTGGTTTCTTTCCACTCTTAACCTGGTAAGCCATCGATTATTTTTTCAAATAAACACAGCCTTTGAAGATCAATCAAGCAATTAAATTGACTGATTTTGGCAATATGCAGGTAAACAATTAAATAATCGGATATGGAACTGGGCTTACACTCCTCGTCGATGTCGAAATAGGAGAAGTCCTAGAAGAAGAATCGGGTCCACACCAGAGATTTTGCCTTTGGATCGTACTTGCGGATTGACTTAATGACGGCGGCATGCTTTTTCCTCCTCCAGACAAGCTCCTCCTCCATCCGCTTCTTCGTTCTCCTCCTCCCGCTTCTTCTCCTCTGCCTCCCGCTTCAGTCTCTCCGCGTTCCTCACGGCCCAGTTGGCTTCAAACCTCTCGTCAAAAAATAAGGGCTCGAAACACACCTCATCTTCCTCCTCGCCTACATCTTCCTCCTCCGGCTCCGACGACCCCAAGCGTTCTCGAAACAGATCTTCCAGCCCAAAGTCGCGGTCCAAGGGCGGACGCGCACGACGCCATGGACGGACACGGACAAAAGCCGGCGACGAACGACGTGCGGAAGCCATGAGTTAACCGTAGCAGCCGCCGTCATTGATGGAACACAAGCTCGACATGTCCATTATACCATGCACGCTGCTGATATGGGCTGGGCCGGGCCTTCTTCGTGGAGGGGACAAAAACCAACGATTCTGAATCTGATCATCAACACTGTTTACAGTACGTTTTCTCCTTTTCTTTTCCGCAATACACGCCGCACAACAAAATGACGTGGTGTAGATTCTGAATGAAATTTCACTTTAACATTGATGATAATATGCAGAACGCACAAGATACTTGCTGCTCTTGGCTCAATCTAACGGGCTTAAACTGCGAAATAACTATTAACTGTTGTAAGTTGTGTTTTCTTTTCCACATTAATGTAGGAAAACAATTAAAAAAATTGCCTATAGAATTGGACTTGCACACCTGACACCTCGCCGTCGCCGAGAAAGAAGTTCTCGAAGGGGAACCGTACCACACCAGAGTTTTCAGCTTGGTTCGCTCAAAAAATTTACCATGACAACGATTTGGTAAGCTATGATTTTGACTAGTATTTAGTTGGCTATCATAATTTGTCAACGTCTCACATTTGACTTGCCAAAGCTTTGGCAACTTTTTTGTTCAACTTTTGGCTGCCAAATCTTTGGCATGGCAAAAATTTTGGTCGCGAACCAAGTAGGCTCAGCGTCTTCGATGGTACTTGTGGACTAATTTGGCTCCGATGGCTTTGCTACTTTCGGCTATGGCTACGGCTAGCCAGCTGGAACAAGCAAGGTGTTTAATGACGGCGTCATGTGTTTTCCTTCTTGACTGTCCAAATGTTAGAAATTAGCCCCCACAACATAGCTGTATGCTAATCTCCACGCGCGGAAGCGTCGATCCAATCACCAAGACAAACATGCAAGATCACAGACGACACCAGAGGCACGATATTTTTTAACGAGGTATAGCGATGTGCCTAATCCTCGGGGTATGACTACGGGCGCTCCTTCCCAAAACCAACAATATCGGCCGCTCCATGATCCCGGCAACGTGCCGCTGTCCACCTGCGAGCCTGTCGCTATGTCGTCATGGTTACAACAGCAACCTTCCTCTCATATTTATGAGGAGACCGGGTACAGAGTCCAACACCAACTCTATCTCATACTACCAAATACAACTCAAAATCCTAGCGTAACCAAACTGAGCACATAATATTCGACACATATTCTAACAAACTCCACTTTTGGCGAATATTCCGTCACCTTGAAGCCGTCCATCCGCGAACCTCCATGTACATCTGACTTGAGTTGTTCCTTTGCCGCTCCACAAGAGCTGCCCGACGAGTCATCACAGACCCACCGCAAACAAGAGCTTTCGCTATCCCTGCAACTCCATACTCCATGACTCCACCGGCAGCTGCGCACCGTCTGTTATCACCACAGTCTCCATGAGTAAAATTAGATTCATATCCAGCCCAGACATGCCTGACTCCCTAAAGCACATCTGCTCCATGTTAGGCACCATACAAGCTAACTGAATCGAATAGCATACTCGAACCGATTGTACTAGTGACACTGAGAACCTCACAACCGATATCTAAGTCACATAAAGAAATTGCCACATTAGCTTGCTCTTTCGTTTCCACTGCAATGCTACGCCCGACGTCTAACACCGTAGTCTCTGCAGCCCAGACCAACCAGATTACTCCAGTTGCAAGTACAGACATCACCATCTATACTTCCTTCCAGTTCAGCTCTTGAAGCTTCTTCACGTCATTCGATCCACAATTCAGAACCCTGCACGTGCAATTTGAATCGATCCACGCCCTTGCTAATTTGGAAGTACACAAGCTCCTCCAATGCAAACCTGCATTGAACTCGCGCCATGTGTTGCCACGCCACAGAGACAGAGAAACTCCATCAACCATCACGCTCCTATGTCATCATCGCTGATCCTTTTGTCGTCTCTGCCCACGGTATGACTAGCCTGTCGGCGCCAGCCTCTCCATCATGCACCACAGTATGTTCGCCCTCCAAGTAAACTGTCCGCCAGCCATCATGAACTGTCCGCCTTGTGCCCCATGAACTGTTCAGCCCCGATCCATCAATCACAGACAGACACCAATGAGCTACCCTTCGCCTCGATCCTGTCAGCCTGCACCTGACGACGTCGCTGCCGAGAACACCCGCTGAAAATACCACTGTCGAACTTCCATCAGTCGCCATGTGCACCACGGCCGAACATCGCCAACAGCCTCCACTCGCCACCAACGAGCACTGCAACACTGGCCCGAAATCTGGTTGTTAGGATTGATCTCACCCGACTTGATCTAATGATCAAGTCGGACCCTTTGACCGCGTCCTGATCGGGATGCTTAACCGACTCCTAGTCGGTGGGCCCCTGTCGCGCAGCCCTATAAAGAGGAGGTGGAGGCCAGGGGCACACAACGCGAGGTTCACCGCCACAGTAACTGCCCCACCTCCTTTCCTAGACCGATCGAGAGGAGGGGCTGTAGGCGACGGGAAGTCCATCGTCGCCGCTGCATCGATCCCGACGTCCGCACCACCATCGCCTCTCCTTCACCGACGCCGTGACTGCCTCCTCCTCGAGCTCGTCAGCCAAGCCCGATGGTCTGTGCACTCATCCCTCTCCCTCTCCCTCTCTCTATCTCTGTAAATCGGTTCACTAGGATGTTCAATGCATCGATTCCCAAAGATGAACACCCACTCGATCTACCGCTAGATGATCCTAACACTAACAATGGTATCAAAGCTTGGTCTGGTGTGTGGATCTAGTTGGGGGTAGATAGAAAGGAATCAATAGAAACAAAAGACGACCAATTCGAACCGGATCGGGACAGAAAATGTAACCCTAACCCTAACTGACAAAGATGTCGATCCGTTTTGAATCGGATCGAGAAAGAACAATCACAGAAAAGAAAAGATTATGACGGATCTCGATCCGGACAGAGACAGTCAAACCCTAACCCTAACCTCACTGGGGGACGGAAAGGGGAAGAACCTACCTAGTCTTCCACGCCACCGTCGACACCGCCATCGCGCGGTAAGACTACCGCACCGCCTTTCGCCGGCACACGGGACGGAGCCGCGTCACCTGTGCCGATCCTGTGCACGCGCGGGCTCGAGAGACAGGGCGCTGCCCTGAGGCCGCTCGACGACGGCGCGCTCCACCACGGGGAGCGCGCGCGCCGGCGAGAGGCTCCGAGGTGGCGCCG
Organism: Saccharum hybrid cultivar R570; assembly: GCA_038087645.1. Lineage (NCBI taxonomy): Eukaryota > Viridiplantae > Streptophyta > Magnoliopsida > Poales > Poaceae > Saccharum > Saccharum hybrid cultivar. The sequence goes on along the minus strand of JAQSUU010000534.1, from coordinate 37,992,766 downwards.
CCTTCCCTTTTCTGGCTGCCGCCGTTGGCTCTCATCTCGGCTGCGGCATGAGAAAGGAAAGAATCGGCGAGGGAAAAGATAGAGGGAAGAGGGAAAGGGGGCTCGTTGGGAGCCGGCGACATCTCCCGCACCGCCCTCGCTGGGCCGCCGCCGGCGAGCTAAGCGCGCCGAGCGCGTCCGTGCGGCGCGCATAGAAGAAGAACGAACAGAGATGAATAGAAAGAAAGAGAAAGAGAAAGGAAGGGGAAGCCGCCGGCGTGGCCTCCGGCGGGGCATCACCTCGCTGTCGCCGACGCCCTCCACAGCTGTGCCGCTGGGCGCACAAAGAGGAAGAGAGTGAAAATGGCTAGGGTTTTCCAAGGGGAAGGTCAGCGGCCACTGATTTTGATCCAGCGAAACTTGCGCACAGCCGTCGGATCGGCTTGAACGGCCAGGATTGCTCGCTGGCTCGTTGGGCTTCTTTGAGCCCAGGCGGGCACGCGCGCCAGGCTGCTTTCCCGACCCAGGCCCAGGTTGCGGCCTGGGCGTGGGTGGGCGTTGTGCCGTGGCTGGACTGATGGTCGCGGGCCGCGCTGACCAGGCTGCTAAAAAAAGGAAGTCAGCTGCTGGGCCGCGCTTTGCGAGTTGGGCCACAGCGCTAGCGGCTGGGCCGAAATGGCTAGATACAAAGTGATAACAGTATTTTTACCTTCATTTTATTTTTCCAGAATTGTTTTAATGCATATTTGATGCATTTCAATTGTTTTTTTAGTCTAATCTCTGTACAAATTTTGTCCAACGATAATTTTGTTCAGAGAATAGTACAGTACTTTAATGTTTCTGGAAAAATAATTATGAGAATGTTTACGTTTTCCGCTGCAAAGTTAAAGAATATTGTCTTCTCATTAGATCCGAACCAACGGAAGGATTTAATTTGAAGAGCAGTTATAGTTATTCAGTAAATGATGAAAAGTTTATTCTCCAATTAAAAATGGAACCAACAAAAAAAATTAATTGGAGGAATAGTCGGTTTATAGTTAAGATGAATTATAATATTGTTATTTTCTGACCAACGTTGATGATAACAATATTATAAGTTTATTTATGAGTTTAAGTTTAAAGTTAAATTATGGTATTGTTATTTTCTGACCAACGTTGATGATAACAATATTATAATCCTATGAGTTTTATGTTTAAAGTTTAAATCTCTGACGAATTTTGCATCAAAGTGACCAATTTTCAGAGAATGGATAAGAAATAAGAGATGCTCCAGAGCGAGCAGAATATAATGTATTTTCATATTTCCGCTGCAATAATGATGATGATCTTCTAATTAAATTCAAACCAACGGGAGAATTTAATTTTGAAGAGAGTAACAGGATAATTGAGTTACCATACGTTAATTTCATTTCTGCCCAACGGTGATGTGGAATTAATGTAGAAGAATATTGTTTTATTCTATTTCCGCCCAACGGTGATATAGAATAGAACATAAAGTTTTAAAAGTTTAATGAGCATTATTGATGGTTATTGATTAATGTTTTTCAGACAAAGAACTTAATGCTTTCATTCTTGAAGGCAGAAAAGGAAATGAGCTGGGTACTTGTGACTCAGAAGATGATAAAGAAAGAAGACCATTGCACGAGGGACTGTGTTCTCTTCAAAGAATGGCTTCAACAGAAAAGAATTCTAGGATATTGATCTAAGAAAGAAAATAGAACAATAAGAGTTTATTTTAAAAGATGCCTTTTATGTACTCCTTATGAAGAAGACTTTAGTTTTTAGTTTTTATCATCTTGATAAAAGATGTAATAAGTAATATAATTTTTTTGTCTTAATCATCATGATATGAAATATAATAAGTGACACGTATGTTTATCTTGACCAACGTCGGATTAAGCACGTGTGTTAAAGAGTATTCAGATTTATTCCTAAATTTGATGATTGAATATGAGCCAATCTTGACATTTATGTCCCTTCAAGGGAATTATCTCGCATGGCGGGAAAAAGTTTATGATAGTACCTGCATGGCGGGAAAAGTTTGAGAAAATACCCGCATAACGGGGTAAAGTTGGCATAGTACTTATGTTGATCAATCCTGCATGGCAGGAGAAGTTTGGCATAGTACTTATCCTGCATGGCGGGAGAAAGTTGTGATGACTCATGTGCTTTTAGTATCCAGCACAGGGAGAAAAGTTTATGGTAGCTCTTATGCTATCCTAGTATGAGTTTAAAAACAAAAGGAAGTTGCAAACGAACCTCATTATTAGAATGACATGCAAGCGTGACTTGCGAAAGTATTAATGATAAAAGACTCTATTGAGTTCTTGAAGTGAAATGAGGACAAATTACTTCCATACAAATTAAGAAATAATTTTATTTGCATGATGTAATCATGTGGATGAAGTAAGTAATCAAAGTTTCCTCATTCACAAGAGTTCTGAATAGTTTTTGAAATTGTGGTAAGAAAAGTTCATACCACATTTCGAGGGGGAGAAATATGAGATCAATTAAGAAAGACAATTAAGAAAAATACTTCCCCATACTTCAGATAATGCGATGCATACTATGCATTGAAGGCCAGAGTGATCTATAAAAGATGAATGTGATCGTCGGGGGGAGTAAGACGGTCATAATAACGATACCCCTAAAATAAAGAAATAGCTAAATTCATGGATCTTTTACAGTTCCAGTAGAAAGATAGCATAGTCGGCCAGTATTCATACTGGACGCGTTCAGAGTTATTAAGGCGGTGCTAAACGCGCCATATGAGTTTTAGCAGATTAAACCCAAAATACGAAAGTTTAAAGATGGGACAATTTGGAGGAGCATAGTACAAAGAGACCAAACTCCGCAAGGAGAATACATAATGTAAACAGGGATCTTGTTACACAGGACCTTATAGAATCAAGTAGCTGAGGCCCCATAAAGTCTCAAAGTATAAGAAAATTAGATATTTTTGATTGATTATAAAGTCTATATTAGTGAAATTCAAATGGAGGGTAATCCCACCTAAATTGAAGAAGCCATGAGAGGCGTTCACTCGTCTAAGTGGCAAGAAGCAAAGAAAGATGAAATAGAATCGATAATACCAATAATATTTTGGGATCTAGAATAAATTCCTAAGGAGCCAAAACAGTAGGCTGTGATGGGTCTACAAGATAAAATGTGACTCCAAAGGGAATATGTAAAGATGTGGAGCGCGACTTGAATCAAAAGATTTTGCGCAAAGCGAATGAATAGATTACAATGAGTGCTAGCGGCACATTATAGTCTGAGTTACATCAGATGAAAGTAAAGACAACATTTCTCAATGGGATTTGTATGAAAATGATTACGTGGCACAACCTAGAGGTTTTGTCATGGAAAGAAAAGAACGTAAGGGATGCCACCTCTAGAAATCTCTTATGGACTAGAGCAAATCTCTAGATAGTGGCATTTAAAGTTGAAGAGTCAATTAGAAATTTTGGGTTAAAGAGAATGAGAGGACAATTGTGTTTGTACAAAGTTATAGAATGAGAAATTCACTTCCTAATCCTGTATATATGGATGACATCTTACTTGTTAGTAGTGATGTCAATCTACTGTATGAGAAGAAGAAGCTCTTGTCCTCAAGGTTCAATAAGAAAGTTCTCGGTGAAATGTCTCTCGTTATAAGAATTGAAATTCACCGAGACAGAAGAAAAGGGGTATTACGACTATCGCATAGGCATGCTAAGAAAAGTTTCTAAAGGAATAAAGTACTTATGCGGGTAAACTTACGCCTGTTCTCATAGTCAAGGGTAATGGTTTTGAAAACTTTAGTGTTCTAAGAAGTAATGTGATATTGTTATAGATGGACGTCCTATATGCTTCAGCTGTTGGAAGCTTAATGAGTATACAGATAAGACCTTACCCTGACATAGTTCACGTATCCGAGTTGTTTTGGCAAAAGTCCAGTCCAGATATAGATCACTGGAATGGAGTTAAGAATGTCGGCCTCATGCTAAGAAAGAAAGAACAAGTACTCTAAGTAGTTGTGGGTACATTGTTAAATATTAGCGAGATATTTAGTGAAATCCACATAGTAGCTAACACTCGCAGTTGGAGTTTTATTATGGAAAAGCTCCAAAGAAATAGTTTTAGCATCGTCAGTGATGCAAAGTTATAGTATAGCATGATATAAGGCTGCGGGACAGGCAAAATGGTTAGGGAACTTGTACCCGGAATTGATAATGGTTGTCAACAGCAATAACCATTTAAGTAGTTTTGCTCCTATGACAACGAGTCAAGTGTGCTGCCAAACACATTGACATTAAAGTTATACGTTGTTAAGGAGAAAGTCCGGAATCATTCTAAAAGTATTGAACGTAAAAGTAACAAACAAGTGCTTGCGGATCCGCTTACTAAAGGCTTACCACCCAGTGTGTTCAGAGAACACACAGTCGACATAGGTTTATGGTATAGCCTATGATTTCCGGACAATAAAGGGCCCGAAAGTTAAAGAATCTGTTTCAGAACAGAGACGTGTATTGTAGCTGTTAAATCTATCGGCAATTGACCGTGACGATGAAGCATGCTCTATACACTAATTTGTGATGGAACAAATAAAAGTGAAAGCAATCAAAGCCAAAGTTTAAAGTTAAAGTATAAGATGAGATCAAGGGGGAGAATGTTAGGATTGATCTCACCCGACTTGATCCAACGATCAAGTCGAACCCTTTGACCGTGTCCTGATCGGGGATGCTTAACCGACTCCTAGTCGGTGGGCCCCTGTCGCGCAGCCCTATAAAGAGGAGGTGAGGCCAGGGGCACACAACGCGAGGTTCACCGCCACAGTAACTGCCCCACCTCCTTTCCTAGACCGATCGAGAGGAGGGGCTGTAGGCGACGGGAAGTCCATCGTCGCTGCTGCATCGATCCCGACGTCCGCACCACCATCGCCTCTCCTTCACCGACGCCGTGACGGCCTCCTCCTCGAACTCGTCAGCCAAGCCCGATGGTCTGTGCACTCATCCCTCTCCCTCTCCCTCTCTCTGTCTCTGTAAATCGGTTCACTAGGATGTTCAATGTATCGATTCCCAAAGATGAACACCCACTCGATCTACCGCTAGATGATCCTAACGCTAACACTGGTCAGCCAAACTTTACCTCTCCTCCATCGCCTGTTGCAAAATTCCATCAATGTCCACAATGTCTTGTCGCGCCTGTAGCCCCGCTGTGCGCACAGTCCTGCCACAACTCCCGCAACGTTCCCATTGTCTTGCACGCTGATCTGACCGACATATCCAGTCGATCACCAGATTGTCCATTGTAACCGTAGACTGTCTGCCTGAGTTCATCGTCGAACCCCAACATATGGTCGCCGAGAAACAACCTCCATGGACCCACAGCCTCGCTTGACTTCGATCCCTAGAGCACCGAGATGCTAGATCCCCTCATGCTCATCTCTGCTTGAGAAACAAAATAAAATAAAATATGGACAGTATTGACACATGCAAACAGCACCACGCATCCTCCTAGCATGCAAATCTGCCACATTAACTTGCCACCGTACCTTGCCTTTCCCTTTTTTTCTCTTCTCAATCTTGCACACGAAGTCCTGCCGCGCTGCACTCCAGCGTCCATTGCCCACACGGCCACACCTCACCACCACACGCTCGGCCATGACCAATCAGGCCGAGTCCTGCTCCCGCACGTACTACCATCGTTGGCCATGAACATGCACGTAACTGATCTGGACTCCACTTCTCGTGCCGTACCGATCCTCCTCTCTCTGCGACTCCGCCTCTTCAATGTAGGATGTGCCATCCAGATGCGCTACACCGACGTACGGACAAACACCGCACCACCACACGTACCGCCGACAGACGTGCAGATGTGCTGTCCTGAAGACTTTGTCCACGCGCGGTAAACCTGTAGCTTCCTCGACGACGATATTCGGCTATAAATCTAGCCGCCGCCGACGCTTTTGACGACCCGCCGCAACCATCCGTGTGCAACTCACACATGCTGGCCACGACCACACGAAAGATCCTAATATGGCTAAGGGGTTAAATAGCCTATTTAAAAATATATAAGATCACTAGAGTAATTTGATTAGCATGACAAACGACGAAATGCAAACTTACTCTAGCTCTACAAGGGTTGCAAGTCACCTACCCAACAATTCTAGTTGCTATGATCTTTAGGCACACAAGAGGCTAAGTCACTACTCACTAAGAGCTCTCAACAAGGCTACTCTAAAAAACTCCACTAGATAATACTAAGTTACTAAGCAAGCTCTCAAAACTAGTTACACTAAAGAGCTTGCAACAACTAATTTGCAAGAAAGTAATGGAGTGAGTAGGGTGATTATACCGTCGCGTCGAGGAATGAACCAATCACAATATGATGACAACCAAATCACCAGGAGAAATCCAATCACACAAGAGACACAAGATTTTTCTCCCAAGGTTCACGTGCTTGCCGGCACGCTAGTCCCCATTATGACGACCAACACTTAGTGGTTCGACGGCTAAGAGGTGTTGTACGAACCTTGTCCACACAATTGGACACCGGAAGAACCTACTAATAAGTGAGGTAACTCAATAACACGAGCAATCCGCTAGAGTTACCTTTCGGCTCTCCGCCGGGAACAAGTACCACCGGCTTCCAACACGAACACCTAATGCTATTCGATGCAATCTCTCAAAGCAATACACTAGGAATCGTACTCACTGGCAATCAGATCGCACTCTTGCAAGCACAAGCGAGTTAGAGGCTCTCCTAGCACTCCCTAAGCATGGACACTAAGTCCCAAGGGTGCCAAGCATGTGTCAAGGCCAGCCACACACACCTTTTATAGCCCCAAGGGCTAAAATAGCTGTTGCCCCTTCATTGGACAAAACACGCACTGACCGGACTCGTAGGTCAAAACGACCGAAAGCGCAGGTCCCTGAGTCCGGTCGCTAGGATGATGCCATGCGTCCCCCCTTTCGAAGCCGACCGTTGGGCGCCAATGGCTATGTAGCAGAACCTCCTAAATTATATAGCCCACATGCACCTGTCATTGTCCCTAAGACCTCTGACGGCTATGCATATACACCAGATAACCTAAGAAGATCTGTCGGGTGCCCTCACAGGACCCCGATTCAACTACGTTTGACAACTCATACCAGGATCAACAAAGGAGTAACTACAACATTACAACATTTGTACAAAACTTTACATCAGAGTGCGGAAGAATAACAACAATAAATTTATAAATCATGATTAAGTTAACTTTTTACAAACTTAATTTGTATTGCGGAAGTTGAGTAGAACTACAGGAGACAACTTAGGCAGAGCACCTAAGTTAGGAGAGGTCGACCAGATCATATCGAACCCACTGACATGACCCCGATTAACAGCACCAGTCAGTATCTGCAACAGGGGTTAACAAACCCTGAGTACTTGAGGGTACTCAACAAGACTTACCCGACTAAAGAAAAGATTCCAAGGGCATGCTAGCTTTAGGGAATCAAGGTACGGGTATTCAAGAATCAAAATCTTTTTGCAGAAAAGCTTACTAAAGTAAGTCCATACCTTCATTATTTTACTTTTACCATTGATGGTTCATTAACCAATTCTAAGTGATCCTAATCTGGATCAAAGTAATTCTCATCAAATTCTTTCTGATTCTTTCAACATTTTCATTTCTTAACTACGATGCAGGACAGGTGATCGAGTCTCCATAACCGAGGAGCAACGACGATTCAAACCGATTATACCCAGCTAGGGATCTCTAACCTCACGACATATGTAGAACAAAATCTTACATATGCCAACCCTCATTTAGATCTCCCAAAACCAGAACGTGTCCATCGCCACCCGAGAGTACAGTACTCCTCGAACCTGGCCCAATTCTAGCCCCGAGGGTACACGCTACTCCCGCCATCTCTCCACTCCTAGTGCGAGGTTAGACGTTCTCGTAATGGAATCACTAACATTTTGGGCTTACCCAAGGCATAAGGCTAGTTGCAAAGTCTCGAAACACAAACAGGACTGTAACGTACGGTCCTTAACTGACAAGGCGGAAACACTACATTGAGACTCCTTTCCCAATGCAAGTTAGCAGTGGCCAAACCACCCGCCCGATCTTCTAATTCATTCTCATATTTCAATATTCATTAAGTATGCCGTCATGGCCATATAAACATTTATTTAAAAAGCTTAATTCAGTAAGCATGGCAAAGCATACTACGCATTTTCAGTAAAACAGGTATCAAGGGTGATATCGCAATAATCAAGGATGATAATGCAGCAATTGGGTTATCACTCAACTCCTAATTACTTAATGCAGTAAACCATAGTATAAATAATAAAGATTTATAAAACTCAAGGTAGGGTTCAAATGCACCGGGGCTTGCCTGCGTTGCAGCAGTAGTTAGTTCTCGTAGAAGTCAAGTTTGACACCAACACCACGGGTGGATCACTTTCTCCGAAGCTTGATCAACACGATCCAAACACTCTCGTATGCACTACACGTATATAAAAATGATGCGATGCTTAACTTGATGGAATGCATGCCATGATGCATGATGATGAACAAAGCATAGCATACAAGAGACATTTAGAAAGGATAAACATTAGTTATCTACTTGAGTACAACTTTCCTTCGCGGTACAGTTGCAAAACAACAGAACTCACTATCTAACAGTACTTCATTAAGCAACATTATTACTTCTTAAAGAACATGTTAATCATGAGCTCAACCAAGTAATTAAGGTGTCAAGGATCATTAAGGGTTAATGACCCAAGGTCATCACTCAATCAAAAAGGGCACACAACACTTAAAATTATTGATTTAACATTTAATTAATCACTTAAATAATTAAGGCATAAACTAAGAATAAATAAAACTTAATCTAATTGAGCTCAAACTTTTTCTATAGATTAATCAGGATCTAAAACAATGTTAAAACAAATTTCAGGATTTTTGGATTAATAATTTAATTATTAAAATTCATGGAAGTTGCATTTAATATTTAATTAAACTAATTAAATAACTTGCAAAAATTAATCAAATTTAGCATTTAATATTTTTCCTAATTAGTTTATACCTTGAAAAGCTTACACAAAAATTTTCACTATTTTTGGAGCTCCACAGAATTTCTAATGAAATAAACAAACACTAACACTATTTACATTTTTGAAAAAGAAAAACAAAATCAACTCGGGCCGACTCCTCCGCTCTCCCTTCGGCTCGGCCCAGCCGAGCGGCCCGGCAGTATTGTGCCCGCACCCGCGCTCGCTCGCGCCCGTGCGGCCCAGCAACGCGGCCCATCCGCGCGGCCTGCTCGCGCGCGCGCGTTCTCCCTCTCTCTCTCGCTGACACGCGCTCCCCACCTGTCATCGCCTTCCTCCGTCTCCCTCGCTCTCTCCCGTGACCCGGCCATGCCCTCACGGCCGCCGGTCGGCGATCACAGCGTCGATCGCCCAACCAAGCTGCTCAACGGCATCAACACTTCACAGTGAATCCATTTTAACACCTAACGGCTACGCTTCAACTCCGGGAAGACCTTCCCGACGGCCATGGCGGAGCGGCGGTCACGGTGACCGATGTCCCGGCGATCCACCACAGTAACATCTAAAGCGAAAGCACGGGGAGAAACAGGGGCTTACAGCGGTCGCAGTGAAGCCACAAGGAGGCGCTGGGAGGCGGTGGAAGATGCTGTCCACGTGAGGGCGGCTCGGTCGCCGGAGTTGGGCACGGGAAATGGTGGTGCGGCGGTTCAGGTGAGAAAACGGCTAGAGCAGTTGGACCATGAGGTGCGCGAGGGTGAGGCGAACGTGACGATGCGGTTTGCGTGGCTGGTGGCGGCTCAACGGCGTCAGCGGCGAGCGGCGGTGGCGAAACAGAGAGGAAAAATGCTCCATGGTGCTCTCGGGTTTATATAGGGCACGACCACGGTGATGGTCACTGGAAGACGCGCGACGTCGCGCTGGCAGTCCTGGCGTGCGCGAGATGGCCATGGAAGCAGCCCGGCGGCTCGCCGGCGCCCATACCATCTGCTGCCCTGCTGTGATTCGCCGAGCACTGTCAAAACTTTTCAAATCAAACTGTTTTTCTCAAAGGAGGGATAGAGTCCGGAACGACGATATTCGGGATAGGGTTGGGGTGGTACCAATTGAGGAGAAATTGATTCAACATCGGTTGAGATGGTTTGGACATGTCCAACGGAGGCCTCCTGAGGCGCCGGTGCGTAGTGGAGTTCTAAAGCGGGCCAATAATGTAAAGAGCGGTAGAGGTCGACCTAAACTAACTTGGGACGAGTCCGTTAAGAGAGATCTTAAGGAGTGGAATATCCCTAAGGATTTAGCTATGGACAGAAGCGCTTGAAGATTGGCAATCAACGTGCCTAAACCGTGACCTCTTTTTCTCTTGTGCCCTTTATGTCCCTTTATGTGTCTCCCTGTTTCTCGTCTTTTTTGGGTTTCATCTCTAGCCTACCCCAACTTGCTTGGGACAAAAGGCTATGTTGTTGTTGTTGTTGTACTCCCAAATTCATGTAACAACTCAAAACATTCCCAAGATATGAAATCTTAATAATTTCAAGCTCTACAAGTTTTGTATTGAACACTTTTCCAAATTCGAACTGGATTTTGAAATTTGAGTTTAAATTCAAAAGGGGACACTTTTTGGAAATTTGGTAATTTAGAAATTACTTTGGATTTTGTATTGAAACTTCAGAAACTCCAAACACCAAAGTTGTACATCTAGCCAAGACCTACAACTTTGCTATTCAAACCATTTTCAAATTCTACCTCCATTTTGAAATTTGAGTTTGGGGATAAAAAGGGGTCAAATTTGAAATTTGCTTCTTTTCAAAATTGCTGCACATTTTACACTAAAGCTTTGAAAACTCAAAACACCAAAGTTGTAGCCCTTGAAAAGTTCTACAAACTTGGTTTTAAATTTTTTTTCCCAAATTTTGCTTAGATTTTGAATTATTTCAAAAGGGGTAAAATCAGGGTTTTGGAAATCAGGGTTTTGAATTCAATTGATTATTCTTTTTCACTAAAACATGATTAATTATTTATCCCTAATAAAACATTATTTCATGTTATAAGCAACATGGCATTATTAATATATTAATCATACTAATAAAAACAACATATCGGATTACTATTGAAACAGGTAAAACATGTATATGAAACACCCTATTTGCAACATATGAAACACTACCGAGCAACACATGAAACATCACTATGCAACAGAGACTTGGTATATGAAACATTGCTTATGCAACATGAAATGCATCTTATGCCTTGATGTATAATGATAATGCATGATCATTACTTAATCAGGTTTTATTTAGTATAGTAACACCAGGGCTGTTACAGCCTATCCCCCTTAAAGAAATCTCGTCCCGAGATTTTGAGAACGACATAACCCGTGGGGTTAAATAATAGAAAAGGAAATGTGTCAAGCACATTAACCTTGAGAAAGTTCATAAAGCAACAAGGATTGGTTCAAGAATTACAACCGATTTCATAATGATGGTTGTAATTAACAAGGTATTTAGAGAAATCCATGGGACATGGACTACTCAAAAGAAATTCCAAGGGAATCAAAAGTACTCCAATTGTAGACTATAACAGATCATGATCATAGACCTTATTATAGTAATTGCCACGAATTCCCTTACAGTGATCAGCCATATGAGAATTGAGGATGCAACTTTGTACTATTGTCACTGATCATGGTACCACTATAGGGTACAATTGCAGTAAATTTTTAAGAAAGTAGGATATTCTATTGGAAGAAAAATACTCATAGAAGAGTTTCAAGATTACAACCATGATTAATTGACGGTTCCAACATCAAGGATTGAGATAAATCAAAAGAAGTATGGGCATGAATTCTCAAGACATATTGCAAATAGTGAGGGCACATTAGTTGCAGAGCTATAATGGATCACGACCACAGACCTCGATACCTGCGCGCGCCTAGCAGAAACCTGTGTGACCCGGACACACAAGAGACCCTAGGTTCCGACGCGGCACCATGGTCACAGGACGTGGCACCACTATAGGGCACAATAGTGATAACCCTCGTCTCACAATATTGAGAATGCAACCGGAATCAGAAGTCGGTCACAATCACAAGGCGTCTAGGGATTTAAAAGGACAACTTTGAATCCCTAAAGAGTGTCCAGAGAATGAAAGCACCCTAATTGTGGACTATAAGGGATCATGCTCACAAACTTCGATAACAGCGAACGCCCAACAGTATTTTCTTATGGTCGCGAGCCACAAGAGACCCCAGGTTTTGACACTATTACCTAAGTCATGGGTCATGGTACCTTATGAGGACACAATCATAGTGACATTCAATCAACACACACATCCGCAAATGACAGCAAGGAGGTAGCATGTGCCGAGTTAGATGAAATCAAGGCAAATCACATGCATCACAAGAGAATCAAGGATTTGTCCCAGGTTTTACATTGAGTCGACATGGTAAATAAAGTGCATCTAGAAGTCCCCTAAGGATTAGGAACTTGTGGAGCAGGGATCATTAAAGGACTAATAGAACCTGGTACAGGATGAGATTCATCAATAGAACAGCTATAACGAATAATAGCTGCTCCCCGAATATAAGGAGGGAATTTTAATCATTATTTTATTATCATTTTATGCATGATATGAGATATGCTCATCCTATACGTTTTCTCAACGTTAGGAGTACTTCATCTTCATCATGTTAGTAGATTATAGGACTTTACTTATACACTATCTTCACTGCACAAAACGGATTTTCAACAGGTACTTCAGTAGAGCTTTATTGGTGAAGTTGACTCTTCTCTTAACCTTTCAAAGATGAGTTGACGAACTTCTTGAAGCCTTTTTACTTGAGTCATCAGAAATTCTTCATAAAGTCTTCCAGCAAGCAAGAAAATAGATAGAAGTCCATTTTTAACTTGTTATCTTCAAAAACTTTTATATTGTAAATTCATTTTGAAGTTTTCAAATGTAATGTTGTAGCTGATCCATTGTATGAGCTCTGATACCATCTGTAGCAGAACCTCCTAAATTATATGGCCCACATGCACCTGTCACTGTCCCTAAGAACTCTGACGGCTATGCATGTACACCAGATAACCTAAGAAGATCTGTCGGGTGCCCTCATAGGACTCCGATTCAACTACGTTTGACAACTCATACCAGGATCAACAAAGGAGTAACTACAACATTACAACATTTGTATAAAACTTTACATCAGAGTGCGAAAGAATAACAACAATAAATTTATAAATCATGATTAAGTTAACTTTTTACAAACTTAACTTGTATTGCGGAAGTCGAGTAGAACTACATGAGACAACTTAGGCAGAGCACCTAAGTTAGGAGAGGTCGACCAGATCATATCGAACCCACTGACATGACCCCGGTTAACAGCACCAGTCAGTATCTGTAACAGGGGTTAACAAACCCTGAGTACTTGAGGGTACTCAACAAGACTTACCCGACTAAAGAAAAGATTTCAAGGGCATGCTAGCTTTAGGGAATCAAGGTACGGGTATTCAAGAATCAAAATCATTTTGCAGAAAAGCTTACTAAAGTAAGTCCTTACCTTCATTATTTTACTTTTACCATTGATGGTTCATTAACCAATTCTAAGTGATCCTAATCTAGATCAAAGTAATTCTCATCAAATTCTTTCCGATTCTTTCAACATTTCCATTTCTTAACTACGATGCAGGACAGGTGATCGAGTCTCCATAACCGAGGAGCAACGACGATTCGAACCGATTATACCCAGCTGGGGATCTCTAACCTCACGACATATATAGAACCAAATCTTGCATATGCCAACCCTCATTTAGATCTCCCAAAACCAGAACGTGTCCATCGCCACCCGAGAGTACAGTACTCCTCGAACCTGGCCCGATTCTAGCCCCGAGGGTACACGCTACTCCCGCCATCTCTCCACTCCCAGTGCGAGGTTAGACGTTCTCGTAATGGAATCACTAACATTTTGGGCTTACCCAAGGCATAAGGCTAGTTGCAAAGTCTCGAAACACAAACAGGACTGCAACGTACGGTCCTTAACTGACAAGGCGGAAACACTACATTGAGACTCCTTTCCCAATGCAAGTTAGCAGTGGCCAAACCACCCGCCCGATCTTCTAATTCATTCTCATATTTCAATATTCATTAAGTATGCCGTCATGGCCATATAAACATTCATTTAAAAAGCTTAATTCAGTAAGCATGGCAAAGCATACTACGTATTTTCAGTAAAACAGGTATCAAGGGTGATATCGCAATAATCAAGGATGATAATGCAGCAATTGGGTTATCACTCAACTCCTAATTACCTAATGCAGTAAACCATAGTATAAATAATAAAGATTTGTAAAACTCAAGGTAGGGTTCAAATGCACCGAGGCATGCCTGCGTTGCAGCGGTAGTTAGTTTAATATTTTTCCTAATTAGTTTATACCTTGAAAAGCTTACACAAAAATTTTCACTATTTTTGGAGCTCCACAGAATTTCTAATGAAATAAACAAACACTAACACTATTTACATTTTTGAAAAAAAAAACAAAATCAACTCGGGCCGACTCCTCCGCTCTCCCTTCGGCTCGGCCCACCGAGCGGCCCGGCAGTATTGCGCCCGCACCCGCGCTCGCTCGCGCCCGTGCGGCCCAGCAACGCGGCCCATCCACGCGGCCTGCTCGCGCGCGCGCGTTCTCCCTCTCTCTCTCGCTGACACGCGCTCCCCACCTGTCATCGCCTTCCTTCATCTCCCTCGCTCTCTCCCACGACCCGGTCATGCCCTCACGGCCGCCGGCCGGCGATCACAGCGTTGGTCGCCCAACCAAGCTGCTCAACGGCATCAACACTTCACGGTGAATCCATTTTAACACCTAACGGCTACGCTTCAACTCCGGGAAGACCTTCCCGACGGCCATGGTGGAGCGGTGGTCACGGTGACCGGCGTCCCGGCGATCCACCACGGTAACATCTAAAGCGAAAGCACGGGGAGCAAGAGGGGCTTACAGCGATCGCAGTGAAGCCACAAGGAGGCGCTGGGAGGCGGTGGAAGATGCTGTCCACGTGAGGGCGGCTCGGTCGCCGGAGTTGGGCACGGGAAATGGTGGTGCGGCGGTTCAGGCGAGAAAACGGCTAGAGCAGTTGGACCATGAGGTGCACGAGGGCAAGGCGAACGTGACGGTGTGGTTTGCGTGGCTGGTGGCGGCTCAACGGCATCAGCGGCGAGCGGCGGAGCTAAGCGGCGGCGGCGGTGGCGAAACAGAGTGGAAAAATGCTCCATGGTGCTCTCGGGTTTATATAGGGCACGACCACGGTGATGGTCACTGGAAGACGCGTGACGTCGCGCTGGCGGTCCTGGCATGCGCGAGATGGCCTTGGAAGTAGCCCAGCGGCTCGCCGGCGCCCATACCGTCTGCTGCCCTGCTGTGATTCGCCGAGCACTGTAGCTCCCCCCCCAAAACTTTTTAAATCAAACTGTTTTTCTCAAATTACTCCCAAATTCATGTAACAACTCAAAAAATTCCCAAGATATGAAATCTTCAGAATTTCAAGCTCTACAAGTTTTGTATTGAACACTTTTCCAAATTCGAACTGGATTTTGAAATTTGAGTTTAAATTCAAAAGGGGACACTTTTTGGAAATTTGGTAATTTAGAAATTATTTTGGATTTTGTATTGAAACTTCAGAAACTCCAAACACCAAAGTTGTACATCTAGCCAGGACCTACAACTTTGCTATTCAAACCATTTTCAAATTCTTCCTCCATTTTGAAATTTGAGTTTGGGGATAAAAGGGGTCAAATTTGAAATTTGCTTCTTTTCAAAATTGCTCCACATTTTACACTAAAACTTTGAAAACTCAAAACACCAAAGTTGTAGCCCTTGAAAAGTTCTACAAACTTGGTTTTAAATTTTTTTCCCAGATTTTGCTTAGATTTTGAATTATTTCAAAAGGGGTAAAATCAGGGTTTTGGAAATCAGGGTTTTGAATTCAATTGATTATTCTTTTTCACTAAAACATGACTAATTATTTATCCCTAATAAAACATTATTTCATGTGATAAGCAACATGGCATTATTAACATATTAATCATACTAATAAAAACAACATATCAGATTACTATTGAAATAGGTAAAACATGTATATGAAACATGAAACACACTATTTGCAACATATGAAACACTACCGAGCAACACATGAAACATCACTATGCAACAGAGACTTGGTATATGAAACATTGCATATGCAACATGAAATGCATCTTATGCCTTGATGTATAATGATAATGCATGATCATTACTTAATCAGGTTTTATTTAGTATAGTAACACCAGGGGTGTTACATCCCAAGCGTCACTGCTGAAGAACCAGACGTGCCAAGGTCCAGCGACCGGACGCGCCTAAGCCGAGTCCGGTCACAACATGCTTCAGCACAACCGATCGGACTCTGCTTTCTCTTGTGATCGGACTCGATTTTCCCAGCGTCCGGTCACTTCTAGAGAGGTTCCAGAGATGTTTTTCAGCGACCGGACGCGTCAGGTCATCACTGACCAGACTCACCGAGCGTCCGGTCGCTCTAGCTCGTGAAAGAAACACTGACCGGACTCTCGACCGGACTCTGCACCTGCGCGTTTGGTCCAGCGTCTGGTCCAACGTCCGGTCACTGACTATCACTACTAAAACGACCATATCTCTTAGCTCTGAACTCCGATTTCAATGATCTTGGACATTTTGAAAAGCTTATGTAGAGGACTACACATCCCACATGCATATTTGATCCAAATCACAATGGATCAAAGTAGTATTCCAAATCAAGAACCATCACTTAGTTCGGAGCACACCGAAAAAACTCTCTTCTCCAAGTTGATCAAAAACAACTCCAACACCTTCTTTGCAGATGTGCCAACACCACCAAGTGTACACCATCATGTGTAAGTGTGTTAGCATTTTCATAATCATTTTTAAGGAGTTAATCACTCAACTTACCACGTCACTCGATCCTAGCAACGATGCAAAGTTAGATCACTCGAGTGGCACTAGATGACCGATATACAAATAAGTTTATCTCTCTTAATAGTACGGCCATCTATCCTAAACCCGGTCATAAACTTCTCTACACACCTATGACCGGTGAAATGAAATGCCCTATAGGTTATACCTTTGCCTTGCGCATTCCAATCCATCTCCTCCCATGTTGATGAAACAAATGCACCAACATGATCAACAACGATATGATCCACTTCATATCATCACATGATCATATTGGTTCATCGATCTTGACTTTACTTGCTCTTCATCATTGCGTTGGTCCATCGGTGCCAAGTCTTGCTCAAGCTTCACCGTCACACGTGGTCCCTCGCTTCGAAGCCTCCGACTTCCCCTTCATAATTGCAACCGGTCCGTCGAGCCAAGTCATGTCTTGATCTCCTCCACCTTGATCACATGACTCAATGTCATGCCTCATGTGCAATGAGCTCCTTTATCAACACATGTGTAAGCTTTGCAACATCTCCGAGCCATCTTTATCGTCATGACATATGTTGCTTACACACATGTACCTGTGGACTAATCTCTTGTGTATCTTACATAAACACAATTAGTCCACCTAAGGTTGTCACTCAATTACCGAAACCAAACTAGGACCTTTCACCTAGCCGTGGCTAGTCTACGGCCTGTCCGCCTCTGGCAGCTACAGCGCGGAGTCGCTGCTGCTCGCCTCGTCGCGGCGCGCTGTCCCATCGCCTACGGCCGTTGTCAGGAGATGCTGCCGCCGCGCGCCTACGTGATGTTGCTGCCTCACCGTCACATCTGCAACACCCCCCACTGTAGCCCTACACCATTGCCTGCCCAAGCTCAGTGCCAACCACTGTGGCGCACATGGCCGTGCCCGCTATCGCCACGCCATTGATGGCGCTGTGGCCGCACGAGCCGCGTTACCCCGCCACTCACCGTGTGCACGTCCTCTCTGGCAGTGTGGCCTATAGCACGTGTCCTAGGCTTGAACCGATAGGGGCCAGCCACCTCTCGCCAAGCCGAGCCGAGCAGGCCTGCCCTCCCCTCTCTCCTCTGCCGCCGAAACCAACTGTGGCGCTTCATTGATTTCGGCAGGGAGGGAGCACCTCGAGCCAATTAGTCATGTTCGTAGCTCTGCCTTTACCCCACCTTGCCAACCGCTTCCATCTCGCCTTAAGTCGTGCCTAGACAAGCGCCATTTTTGGCATTTCCTCGCTGCCGGTGCCGTTAAGGCCACGATCGGCCATGTGGGCAATAACCCCTCTCCTGAGCCGCTCGCCTGCAACCGACTACACCAATAGCTTTGCAGCAACCTCCTCCTCGCCTTGTGTGCCCCATTCGAAGCTTTACCGCTTTCCAGGCGCCGCTAATGCAGCCGTGCCACCGCGGTTCGTCCCTGAGCTCGCCGCGCGCACATGGCCAGACCACCACCAGTTTTCCCCGCTTCAATCGCTGCAACAGCCGAGCCCCCGGTAAGCTCTGAGTGCCCTTGCGCCAGCTGGCACGCCCTTAGCGGTCATCAGTCGACCAGAGTGGTTGCACCACCGCAGCGGGCAGCCACGCACCACCACCGCCCTAGCCAGTGCGTCCCGCTGCCCCTTGCCGCTGCCTAGAGTAGGTGCTTAGGTCATAGAGGATGGTTGACCCTCTAGTTGAGTCCGCGCGAGCTCCAGATGGCCGGCGTGGCTAGCCAGTGCCATCGCTTGCCACGCTGGTGAGCGCAGGGGCACCGGGGACCTCCCTGTTGTAAAGATAGGTAGTTGCGGGGGTCTGATTGCATAATTACTGACTACAGGAATTGTATCATGGACTGTGGGTTAATTCGTTTAGAATCCAGGGTCGTTTTTGCAAGAGCGCCACCCTATGCGAGGTCACAGACAAACTAAGAGGCAGATGCCTACGTGCGAGAGCACCATAGGCGTCCCGACCCCCGTGATCCGACCCTCACCATGCGCAGGTGCATAGGGGTCAACCTCATGAAATACCTGGCGCCAGGTCGCGGGAAGATGGAAAAATGCTTATAGCATAGAGAAAGGGCGGACTGATAAGTCTGCGAAAGACAATCGGTACCGACTAAGACCCCACCAATTTGGGGATTAACCATCCGACTGCGACGAACAGCGTCCAAAACATAAACGAAATTTTGCACACAACGGAGGACGAAAACAGATCATTTTTATTCATGAAAGGCTAGCCCTAAATCCAAACTACAGGGCCTCGAGGATGACTTCCTCGACGGGCACCTCAGCGGCGATGGCGCCCGCGGCATCTTCGAAGTCCTCGACGAGCCTCTCATGATCGGCCACCCCCTCGCCCTTCGGGAAGCCGATCAAGAAGCGAAGCTCGTGGCTTGACCGGACCTGGGCCATCGCTAGGGCAATGACCGCTCCATGGTGGATGCTGTGCTCCACCGCGCTCCTGACGCGCTCAGGGATGTCGAGGAGGTGCTCCTGGAGACGCTCGCCCCGGGCGCGCATGTAACCCGCAATAGCATTCGTGGCCTGGCGAAGCATCTGCAGCTCCTTCTCCAGTTCTGATAAAAGCACACAAGCGTTAGAGAAAGGATGGCCCAAGAAGAAGGGGGGCGGTCACCAAAAAGAGCTTACCGGCCACCCGGCCGTCTGAAACGTCCTTGATTTCCACGAAGGGAAAGCCACAGAAACGAAGTGTAAAATGACGTAACAATCCATCAATTTACCCAAATCTCAGTGATACACAAAGTCATACACGAATATCAGAGTACAATAGAGAGTTTTACATAAATTATTCTCTTCGCCACGTAGGGCGGAACACACTAACACATAGCATCCAGAACAGCATCTGACGAAGATAGCAGTGGAAAATGATCTCCTGGAACCAGCTCGAGCGTAGAACAGACCCTCTAGTCCTCCCAATCCTCGCCCTCATAGTCGTACTCGGGCTCAGAGCCTGTCAAAAATCTATCAGTACACTTGGTACTGGCCACACATCGTCCACCCTATGCTTGCATTGCTTTGTGGAAAAATAGAATGCATTGAGGGAAGTAGAAAGAGACCTATTTAGGCTGTGGGTTTCCTATGCAAGTAGTTAATATTTAATAATAAGATGTTCATCAGATTTTAACCCATCTTATTCACACGTTTTTCCCCAAACCCATCGCACACATCACATCTCATCTCACTCTCTCTAGGCGACGAGATCGACTCCCGCTCAGATCTCGCCTCAACGGCCAAAGCCGGAAACCAACACGAAACCTAGGGAAAAGGTAGAAAGGACTCCCCTCTCTAATCAAGTGAAGCGTAGGTCATGGGAATGTCCATATCCGCGGATGCGGCTATACGTATAGATCGATCAACTCTGCAGAGCGTGTACACCTGGTAATCCACAAGATTGCCATCCTCGACGATCCGTCTCATCTAGGCTGATTCCGACTACCTCCCAACCAGTATAGTACCACCCTACCAGTCAGCCCTGGGCCACCCCGGTGTCCACCAAAATGCTGAGACTGTGAGACGTAGTACCGGGCCCCCAAGGTCACTATGCTGTCTTAGGAGGGTGTGGGTCCCCATGCCTGTACCTCCCTACACTATCACCTTCCAACCTAGTAGTAGTGGTACCACCCTAGTCGGTCGGGTAATCATCCCCCGCCCATCGGGAGTGAGTGGTGTGTACGAAGGTCCCATGGTTCCGGTTCTCAAGACATACCAGTCCTTAGGAGGACCGGACAGGATATCTTCTCAAAAGGGGATCACCAACTTCCCCGTGCCACGACAGCACCTCCATCAGGGATAACCAACACCCCAGTTCACCTCACAGCATACCCGCCATAGGTAACTCTCGTGAGGGATGCCCAGGTCGCACCCCTCCAGTAAGACTTGCCCCAAAGACTCATCGTAGGATCCTGTCCGATCGACTCAACCCTCACCACTCACCCAAGACGCACGCCAAGATCTTCCCAGTTCTTTTATCAGGATTACCAAGTTCTCGGCACTACGTGCCTTATACATATACGCCTCTCACTCACCGGCATCACATCACAAATATAATGCGAGTAAGAGTAAAAGCAATAATATGTAACAGGCGAGCGTCTAGCCTAACAGCAGGGTGAGCAAGAGTAAGGTTGCAACAAGGTAAAGGGCTCAAAGTAAAGCATCTACCATGCAACCTATCATCATATTATTGCATAAAAGTAAAGCACTAGCAATTCTATATTTGCATGCGTAATAGGTTCTACGGAAGTGGGTGGGACGTGGCACCTAGCAGGTCGTCACCCAAGTCCTCGCTGTAGTCGGGGTCGTACTCCTCAGTCGACAGGTCCTCCGGCTCTGTTAAACGTAACATATGGTCACGTGAGCGACTCCTATAGAGGTGCACAAAGAAGCAACAGAAATTCAAAAGATCCAAATACACTCAAACACAAGCCTATGACCTAGAGCTCATTTTTAGAAAAATTTAGAAACTGGTTTGACATTTTTCTGAGTTAAAATGAATTAGTTACGAATTTCTAAAGATTAAATAATTTTCTAAAAAAGAAAAAGAAAAAAGAAATTTCCAGGCAGTGACACGTGTCAAGCTCTGATTGGCCGAGAGGGTGCGAGTCACTGACATGTGGGTCCAGGTCAACGGTCAGCGTTTGACTGGTCAACGGTCAAAGTTGACCGGGCCGTGACCGGGCCTCGATGGGCCGGGCCAGGGCCAGATATGGGCCGGTCTGGGCTGGGATGGCCCAGACACGTGTCGTCTCCTGGCTGTGCCATGTCATGCAGATGGATTTCGAAAACGGGCTTGAGTCGGTGGGCTTAGTTCACGGTGGTCACACGGTTAGGGTTCACGGGTGCAGGTACGGTCCATGGTGGACCGCGTCCACTCCTCCCTCCTCCTCTCTTCGGCTCACAAGCGCCAAGTTCACGGACCAGCACCGTGAGTGCCCCCTCCTCCCCTGCTTCTCCCGGTGGTGCTACGCCGACGACGAGCTCTCGCGCTTAGCGCCCGGTGGTGGCTCGGAACGGCTTCTAGTGGGCTCTACGGCCTCGCACGTTCTCCAGGATCACAATGGTGGGGTCTAAGCGGTGGATTGGGATCTCCAGAGGGTCTCCACGGCAGCGGTGGCTCGGCTGCACCGTCGCGCGGTGGCGAGGCGACTACGGCCGCTACAAGGGTCAGTTCTCCCCCTTCCAACTACACGGTTGTCTCCGTGTCATCACGGCGGGGCTTGACGGCCCCTCCTTGCTGGACAAGGCGGCCGGAGTAGGGTAGAACGACCTCGGTACGACGGTGCTCCGGTGCACAACCCCGCCGGCGAGGCGAACGCGACCAACGCCCTTCCTAGCTTCCTTTCCCCCTTTTGAAGCGCGCGGCGCGTTCTCCACCAAGGCGAACCAGCTACACCTCCTCTCCCTTCATCTACTGCCTTCTACATCAAGAACGAGCCCTCGCCATGGTGGGGTCTGGGCATGGCGACTGTGCGCGGTGTAGTGGCATGCCGCGGGCATTCCCGAGCCCATGTGGCTCGGCAGGGCCAACACGTGCGCATGTCATGAGTGCGTACGCGTGTGATCAAGGTGTGAGGGTCATGGCTTCCCCTTGCTAGTCCCCCGTACGAAACAGCGAGGCGGCGCTGTGACCGGCGTTCACAACGTGATGGCGGGGCGTTGGGCGTACCGTGGGTGGCGAGGTGGAAGGATAGTGATGCAGGATGACTCAACGCAGTGAAGCCAGAAGGCCGTGCAGTGCAGACCGGTGGTGGAGAGGAAGATGACCGGCGCCTTCTTCTTCTCCGATGAGCTCGGACGGCGGCGTCGGCTTCGGTCGTCTCTCCACCTTCTTCCTCTTCTCTCCTTCCCTTCTTCCCCTTCTTTGCAGTGCGGTGTGGTTAGAGGCGGCAGTGCGGTGGATGAAGGTGCTAGGGCTCGGCCTGGGAAATTTATACCCCGAGGTCATCCATGGTGAGGCGGACGGCGATGGGACAAGGAAGACTACGTGGCGATCATCCAAGGGGTCGCAAAGGGTGTTAGGGTGGCGTGGTGCTCCCGCGGATGCCGTGGCGGTCTTGGCTTCGTGCTGCCGCTGGCCTGGCTCGGTGTTAGGGGCGGTTGCGGCCGTGGGCCATGGCATAGACACGCATGGCTCACGGTGCGTGGGAGCGGAGGCGAGATGTGTGCAGCTAGCAGGCGGAACCGGTGGCGCAGCTTGGCGCGCACGGCTGGCGGTGGGGGCAGAGGGAATCTCCCCTCGCTCCGTGCGTGACCATGTCCCTTGCTCCTTGCCGTTTTTAGGCGAACAGAGGGAGCGGGAGGTTGGCGATGACGAGCGGGGCCCGCCGGTCAGCGAAGCAAGGGAAGAGCGCGGTGTGTCGCGACGTGGGCGCCTTGCTGGGCCGGCCCACGCGAGCGAGCGCGGGGGCAGGATCGGGGCGTGAGTTGGGTCGGGCCGGTTGGCGGAACAGGCCGGCCGTCTGCGTGGCTCGCGGGCATAGCAGCGGTGGGAGCAAGCCGGCTCGGTGGTAGCGGCCCGGCTCAGGTGCTGGGCCAAAATGGCTTTCTTCTTTTTCCAGGTTATTCTAATTAGCTTTTCCATTTATTGCTTCCTCTATTTAACTAATTTAGAGTTCCTACATGCATACACATGTGTTGCCAACACATGTATGCCCTAGTGGGGTCCACTAGAGGTCGTTTAGGGTTCCAAGCTTCGAAGCCAAGGGTTGGCAACGACGTCCGGTCATCGTCGATTGTCAGCCGTTCTCATTGATCGGTGCTGTGGCCTGCGGGATCCCTTTTTGGTTTAGTCCCCTTTATTTAGATTTTTGCCTCCTGTGGCCAGTGATGCACTGATGCGAGTGAAGACTTCCCGGGCTGACATTTTTTA
This sequence comes from Saccharum hybrid cultivar R570, assembly GCA_038087645.1. NCBI lineage: Eukaryota > Viridiplantae > Streptophyta > Magnoliopsida > Poales > Poaceae > Saccharum > Saccharum hybrid cultivar. The sequence goes on along the minus strand of JAQSUU010000534.1, from coordinate 37,968,926 downwards.
CATGGTTCGTCGGTTGTGTTGTTGTGATGAAGTCATTCTGCATGTGCTCACGCCATGTCCTACATAGTAGAACAGGGTGAAATCATAAGTCTGCTTATCGAAGCTTTAGGTGCATTCTTATGGCCGCTAAGTACATTAGTACATGCCAATTCTAGCTCGCACAAGGTTATACCCACTAACTTACGGGGCAAATCTCTTTTACTTCAGACATGTTTCTGAAGTATTAGGTAGGCCTTGGCGCTGTCCTTTCACGCCGTGTCCTCTGCCACGTAAGCTCCGTGTAGGATTGATCGGCGCCAAAAGACACGGTGGCGTCACGTATACCCCATGCACCGTACCAATACGTTTGGCACCATGCTCGGGATCCTTTTAGCAAATGCTTCCAAGAGATTAGCTAAAAGGATTAGCTAAATTTACTAATTTAGGTACTTTATAAAATAGATCTCACAAAAAAAGACTAGGCTACTCCGACATACTCTCTAAAATTTGAAGTCTCCATATTTATAAGTGCCACGACAATAGAATTTTTCGGATCAGAGAAGCTTTCAGCGTCGTGTACGACTTGTCCTGCTAGTCTGGCTTTTGGTGCCGCCACCGGTCAATGTTGCCGCCGGTCGCCGAACAAAGCATGCAGAGGGCAGACGTCCACCGGCCAGAAAGCATGCAGGGCCAGCCGTGGATACGTCCAGCATAGGTCCGAGCTGCTCAGCGGTGTTCATGGTGGGAAGACGCAAGAAAAAAAAATCTTCGGGATCCCTGCCGGCATGGGCTTGTGGTGGCGGAGGGAAGTCGTGTGCGTGAAACGGCCGCGCGGCCACGTGGATGGCGAGCGACGATGACTCGCGAATTCCACCGAGCAAGAACACCGGGATAGCGTGAAAGGTAAAAAGGAAAACGAGAAACAGTGTCTGTTGGACCCGATTTGTAGCCTCCAATCGCTGAATCGGACTTTGCGGCAGGGTATGGCGATGCTGTTGGAGGTGCTCTAAATGTGAAAATCTTTCAAAAAAGAGCTAAAAAGCAAAATTTACAAGCTGCCATCCTTTCCCTGGTAAACAAAGCACTAGTAGTTCAGGTCAACGGGATTGTTGTTGAGAAACTTGGTTGCATGCCCCCCATGAGGCCGTGACGCAGAATCGAACGAAGAGCCGGTGAACAGTGAGTTAGTGATGCATTTTGCCTGTGTTGCCTGTCAATGGTATGACGCCATGACCATGGCCTAATGTGAATCATAACACTTCATGAGCTATTATTATGACTCCAAATGGATAGGCTCGGCCCGCGGGTGCTTATGTGGATGCACCTAACGTCCAAGTGTATGTATCACGACACGCACCCCTCTTGTCCTCAGCAAGCCTGTTTTTCGTCTTCTTGAGTTTGTCGAAGGGGTAGGTAAACACATGGTATATATGTGCATAAGATCCTCCCGAATAATGTACTTCTCAATGTTTTTTTTGAAGAGATCGATACTACTTTAAAACCATATATATCCTCTATTAAAAGTTGTACCAGCATATAACAATTGCAATTTTTTGAAAATAGAGAAAATAGTAGAGTCTGTTCGTGTTGTGCAGTCCATGACTTTAAAGTACACTTAATTTGAAAGCAGGGTGTTTTTCGGTCGGAGGAGGTGAAGAACATTGATCTCTTGTTACCCTTGGCGTATGAGATCACAAGGAGGGTGAATGGGTGATCATGATGAAGTTTGGAGCCGCACAATCGGTCCAACATCATCGAGAGAATTCCTTATCCATCGGGTAATAATTCTCTGAAGGACATGCTACAGAATTTGCAGTATATGGACAACAACGTCCGGTCATCGTCGATTGTCAGTCGTTCTCATTGATCGGTGTTGTGGCCTGCGGGATCCCTTGTTGGTTTAGTCCCCTTTATTTAGATTTTTGCCTCCTGTGGCCAGTGATGCACTGATGCGAGTGAAGACTTCCCGGGCTAACATTTTACATGGTTCGTCGGTTGTGTTGTTGTGATGAAGTCATTCTGCATGTGCTCACGCCTGGTCCTACACAGTAGAACAGGGTGAAATCATAAGTCTGCTTATTGAAGCTTTAGGTGCATTCTTATGGCCGCTAAGTACATTAGTACATGCCAAATCTAGCTCGCACAAGGTTACCCACTAACTTACGGGGCAAATCTCTTTTACTTCAGAGACATGTTTATGAAGTATTAGGTAGGCCTTGGCGCTGTCCTTTCATGCCGTGTCCTCTGCCACGTAAGCTCCGTGTAGGATTGATTGGCGCCAAAAGACACGGTGGCGTCACGTATACCCATGCACCGTACCAATACGTTTGGCACCATGCTCGGGATCCTTTAGCAAATGCTTCTCCCAAGGATCTAAATGTGAAAATCTTTCAAAAAAGAGCTAAAAAGCAAAATTCACAAGCTGCCATCCTTTCCCTGGTACAAAACAAAGCACTAGTGTTTAGTTCAGGTCAACGGGATTGTTGTTGAGAAACTTGGCTGCATGCCCCCCATGAGGCCGTGACGCAGAATCGAACGAAGAGCTGGTGAACAGTGAGTTAGTGATGCATTTTGCCTGTATTGCCTGTCAATGGTATGACGCCATTTGGTCAAAAAAATGGTATGACGCCATGGCCTAATGTGAATCATAACACTTCATGAGCTATTATTATGACTCCAAATGGATAGGCTCGGCCCGCGGGTGCTTATGTGGATGCACCTAACGTCCAAGTGTATGTATCACGACACGCACCCCTCTTGTCCTCAGCAAACCTGTTTTTCGTCTTCTTGAGCTTGTCGAAGGGGTAGGTAAACACATGGTATATACGTGCATAAGATCCTCCCGAATAATGTACTTCTCAATGTTTTTTTTGAAGAGATCAATACTACTTTAAAACCATATATACCCTCTATTAAAAGTTGTACAAGCATATAACAATTGCAATTTTTTGAAAATAGAGAAAATAGTAGAGTCTGTTCGTGTTATGCGGTCCATGACTTTAAAGTACACTTAATTTGAACGTCCGATTGCTTAATTGACAAAGTGAGTACAAAATCGCGTTGGAATTTTTGGTTTACTACTAGTACTTCCTAGTAAATCGTATATAGATATTTTTCCGTTACCCCTTCACACCTTTCATACGGAATTTATTAAGTATAACGGCGTGGCTAGCGCTTGAACGTCCGGATAGACGCGAGCATCCGTACGCCCGCGCAGTCCGCCCCCGTCCGCTTTCGCCCCGCCCCACGCGCGCACTTCGCCCCGTCTCTGCGCCCGCCTGTCCTTCTCCTAACCCCCTCCTCTCTCTCCACGCGGGCAACACTCAGGAGCCGGGATGGACGACTGAGGACGAGCACACCCTAGCGCGCCGAGCGCGCCGCAACTGCACCCCCCCGACACGCCACGCACCCCGTCTGCCGGCCCTCAGCTCACCCCCGGCCCAACAACATAAAACACTTGCAACATGAAATTTTTTTTGAATGCAACATACATCTCAAAACGGATGAAACATTTAGAACGTGCACTTGAAATGTGTGTGAAACACATGAAACATCCAAATAAAACACTTGCAACATGAAACCACTTGCTGCAACATAAGACTGACATAAGACTGAAATAGCTGAAATATTTGAAATATATTGTTGCAACATACATGTGAAACATATAAAACATCTAGATAAAAACGATTGCAACATATGTCTGGAAACAGATAAAATATTTTGAAGAAACGCTTGCAACATGTCTCGTAAACACTTGCAAGATATGCAACATGAGCAACATCTCCCGATCTACTTTTGCAACATCAAGATGAAACAATTGCAACATAAATCTGAAACGTGTGAAACACTTGAGACATACATATGCAACATAGGGGAGGGGAAAGCCAGGGCTGGTCGATTTTCGGCCGTCGGGGTGGGAGTCGGCGGCGAGCCGCGGCGCGTGAGCACCGTCAGCACCGGCCACGCTCGTGGGTGTCCTTGGCTCGGCTAGGGAAGACCTGAGGCACCACGTCATGTGCACCCCAGTGGCCATGGCAGGATCAGAAGCGCGCGCGACGTCGCCGCGGGACGGATGGACGACTAGGGAGCAAGCAGCGCAGGTGACTGGGACGGGGCGCAGCGCGTCCGGCGATGGGGGCGCGGGGTGGTGGGTTAAGGGCACGGCGCGACAACCAATAAGCACGCGGTGGGGGGATGGGGTGTGGCAAGGCAGGGTGGGACATGCAGATGTACGTCCACGCGCTCACGCCGAGATGGGCGGATGAGCGGATAGGCGTAGTCGATTTTTTTTTGAGAGAGCAGATGAGTAGATGAGGATGAGCCGTATCCAGACGGTGAAAGTCCCTAGTTTGGTTTTGGCTAATTGATGAAACCTAGGACTAACCTTTGTATCTAAGTGGATGATTTAGATAAAGGTGGTCATTGAATATGAGACATGACATTGACTCATATGACCAAGATGGTGAAGACCAAGATGAGGCTTGGCTCGATGGACCGGTTGTGAAGGTGAAGGGCAAGTCGAGGCTCCGAAGCGAAGGACCATGCGATGGTGAAGCTTGAGCAAGACTTGGCGCCGATGGACCGATGCAACAGTGAAGAGCAAGTGAAGTCAAGGTCGATGGATCGAGACGGTCATGTGATGATGTCATGAAGGAGCTTAATGTACATGAGACATGACATGGAGTCATGTGACCAAGGTGATGAAGACCAAGATGATGCTTGGCTCGATGGACCGGTTGTGAGGGTGAAGGGCAAGTCGAGGCTTCGAAGCGAAGGACCATGCGATGGTGAAGCTTGAGCAAGACTTGGCGCCGACGGACCGATGCAACGGTGAAGAGCAAGTGAAGTCAAGGTCGATGGATCGAGACGGTCATGTGATGATATGAAGTGGATCATATCATTTGTGATATGGTTGGTGCATGTGTTGCATCAACGTCGGAGGAGATGGAGTGGAATACGCAAGGCAAAGGTATAACCTAGGGCATTTCCATTTCACAGGTCATAGGTGTGTAGAGAAGTTTATGACCGGGTTTTAGGATAGATGGCCGTACTATCAAGAGGGGCAAACTTGTTTGCATATCGGTCATCTAGTGCCACTTGAGCGATCTAACTTTGCATACGGGTTAGGATCGAGTGGCGAGGCAAGTTGAGTGCCTAATTCCTTCGAAAATGTTTGTGAAAATGCTAACACACGTGCACAAGGTGGTGATCACTTGTTGGTGTTGGCACATTTGCGAAGGCAGTGGAGTTTGAGCGGTAGAGAGGGTTTGGGGTCCTCTCTCCCTCCCGCCGAGCTTGCGAGCGCGGGATTCAGGCGATTTCGGGGAAATGAAATGCCTATTTTCCACTACGCCGGAAGTCGGAAAAGAAACGGAGGCGAACGGAGGTCACAGAGGTGACCGGACGCTGCACCGGACGCGGTCACTGTGCGACCGGCGCGTCCGGTCAGTGCAGCGCAGCAGTCAGGCGCGCGAGTTAGGGTTTGCTACCGGCGCGTCCGGTCACTCGCGGGACCGGCGCGTCCGGTCATGCGTCCTGAGGGAACTGCAGTTTCGCAAGGACGATCGGACGCGGTGCGCGTCCGGTCACACACGATCGGACGCGTCCGGTCGTTGTTGGAGCTTACTGGACTCCGACCGGACGCGGGCACTGTCGCGTCCGGTCGTTGCAAGGTGCGCGTCCGGTCGTTGTTTCGCGGGCGCGGCACAGTGCGACCGGCGCGTCCGGTCGTTGAGAGCAGCGCGTCCGGTCATAGCGTTTGACCGTTGGCGCGCAGTGACCGTTGGAGGATCTAACGGTCGTGTTTGAATTCGAGGGACACGTGGACGTCACAGGACGACCGGACGCGGTGGAGCGCGTCCGGTCAGTTTCGACCGGCGCGTCCGGTCGTCCCGAATTTCTGCCCAGTGAAGGGGTAACGACTCTATTTGACCGTGGGGTTATAAATAGACGTTGTGGCCGGCTGTGGCCGGGAGCTGAGCACACTTTGGCCTTGGTGGCTTGTGTGGTAGTGCTTGGGAGCCCTCTAACTCACTCATGCTTGATAGTGTTCATCGGATCGAGTGAGAGAGCGATTCTAGTGCGATTGCATCGTGAGGTTGCATCGAGTGGCACTAGGTGATCGTGTTGCAAGCCGGTGGTGCTTGTTACTCTTGGAGGTTGCCACCTCCTAGACGGCTTGGTGGCTTGTGGCTCCGTGGAAGCTCGCAAGAAGATTGTGCGAGGCTCCGGAGAAGCTTTGTGAGGGGGATTGTGCTCACCCCGCGGGGATCGCGAAGAGCAACTCTAGTTGTGCGTGTCATTGAGCTACCTCACTTGAGAGTGGTGTCTTGCGGTGCCTTGCGGGGCGTGCCTTGAGGGGTAAGTGACTTGAGGGTCACACCGAGGAACCATCTAAGTGTTGGTCGACACAACGGGGACGTAGCTTGGTGGCGACCAAGTGAACCTCGGGAGAAAAATCACCGTGTCAACATTGTCTACTCTTCTCGGTGGTTTGCCTTCGTGCAACACAAGCTTGTATTTACTTTCATATATACTTATGCTTGTGTAGTTGCTTTCGTAACTAGTTTGCTTGTGTAGCTTGCTAGTTGTCTTCTTGCTTGTGTAGCTAGAAGCTTCCCCTTTGCGTGACTAATTCGGTTTGTGTAACCTTGTTAGTCACATTGCTTAGTTTGTGTAGCTAAGTAGTTTGCGCTCTCTAATTTGGCTTGTGTAGCCTTGTTATTGAGCATTGCTAGTGAGCTTAGGCTTTGTGCGCTTTGCTTACTAGAATTGTGTAGGAGCTCTCTCTTGCTTGCAAAGTACTAGTGCATAGGTTTGTGTGACCTTGCTCTAGAATTAAATAGGAGAGCTCTTGCTAAGGAAAACACCTTAGTTGCTTAATTAGGATATTTGTAAGGTGCTTATGAACTTAGATAGAGGGGTGTAGTCTTGGCTAGACCGATAAGTTTAATTCCGCATTTATTTCGGTTAGCCAACGTGTTTAAGTTTTAGAAAGGACTATTCACCCCCCCCTCTAGTCCGCCATCTCGACCCTACAAGTGGTATCGGAGCCGGGTCTCTCATTTGTGGTTCTCACCGACCCGAGAGGATGGAGGCTTATGGGCTAGATGTTGAGTGTCCACACATTTTTGATGGCACACACTTTGCACGGTGGAGAAATTGGATGACATGCCATTTTAAGTTTATTTCTCCTCAAATGTGGTGGATCGTAGATGTGGGCTTTTCCTTTGCAATTGATAAAAAGAATGCAACTCAAGCGCAAAGTAAATGCCTACATCTCGATAGCCAAGCTACTAATATTTTCTATCGATCTATGGTTAGTAGCATACTTCATGAGATCATAGACTTCAATTTCGCCCATGAGATTTGGGTGTTTCTAAATGAGAAATATGGGGCGATCTCCAATGATGATGAGCCCAAGGAGGAGGCGCATGAGGATGTTGAGCATGACCACAACAAGGTGGTTGTGGAGGATTGCTCCACCTCACGGTCAAGTGATGACAAAGATGATCATAGCACAAGATCACTTGACAAGAATGATGATAATGCCACAAGTGATGCAAGCAATGATTCTACTCCATGCATACTTGATGGTGAAGATGATGGCTATGAGAGTGATGCTTCAACAAGCTCTTCAACATCACCACATTGTTCCATGTCACATGGTGACACTAAGGTATCTATTGGTGGTTTTGTTGTTGATTGTGATGGTCCAAATTTTGAGCTTCTATATAAACTCTCAAAGGCCCTAAGAAATGAGATGGCAAAAACAAGTAAATTGAAAAATGAAAACTCATTTCTAAAAACCACATGTGAACAACAAAAGCATCTACTTTATGTTACTACTTGTTCACATGAGGAGCTAAAATTGGCTCATGAGGAACTTAGTGTTGCTCATGATAATTTGGTACAAGAACATGCTTTACTCACTAAAAGGCTTTCTAATGATGAAAACAAAACTAGTGAGAGCTCATCATTTGGGTCAAATGATCAATCACATATTACTAACCCTTGTGATGTAGGCAAGAAGCATGTATCCACCTCTTGTGATGATTTATTAGATATGCCATGTTCTTCACAATTAAATGCTTGTTCTACTTCTATGTCTTGTGAGACTAACCTTTTAAAGGAGAACAATGAGCTTAAAAGTGAAGTGAAGAATTTGAGCAACAAGTTAGAGAGGTGCTACAACTCAAAAGTCACCTTTGAGAACATAATGAAGACTCAAAGAAACCTTGGTGACAAAAGTGGCCTTGGCTTCAAGAAGAAAATGACAAGGGGTGAAAGAAAGCAAGAAAAGAGGATGAAGAGGCTACTCCAAAAGAAGCTCTCGCATTCCATGTGCTATCGATGCCATGAAGCGGGACATCTTGCTAATGGTTGCCCAAACATTGAGAAGCTCAAGAAGATGAAAGAAGAAGAGAGGCTAAAGCATGTCAAGTGCTTCAAGTGCCACACTTGGGGTCATCTCACCTCAATGTGCCCAACCAAGCAATTGGTGAAGCAACAAGTAAAGCCTCAACCAAAGCCACTAGTTGAGCTAGAGAAGACACCCCAAGAGCAAGTCAAGATCAACCATGGAGATGATGGTGACTTGATGAAGAAGAAGAAAAAGAAAACAAGAAGGGGTGGTAGAGCAAGGCATCCAATGCAAATCCAAGATGCCAAGATGATGAGTAAGAATCAAGATGAGAAGAAAGTACATGCTCACATCAAGTGCTTCAAGTGTGGAGATATGGGACACTTTGCCTCGGGGTGTCCTACTAAGCTTGAAAAGAAGATTCAAGCAACTCGTGAGAGGCAAGGCAATGGGAAGCAACATATGAGCAAGGAAGAAAAGGCTCAATCTAAGAGAAGTTGCTACTCATGCCGGGAAAGGGGACACATGGCACATTCATGTCCCCTAGGTGAGAATTCTAAGCCTATTTCAATTGATAATACTAATATGCTTAGAAAGGATGGCAATGGTACCTCATTGGTTGGAATTGCAAAACATCCCGCTACTCATACTAAGGCTATGCCTAAGTATGTTGCACCTAATTTGAGAGGACCCAAACTAGTTTGGGTACCATCAAAAAGTGGATGAATGATTGTAGGTACCATCGGCATTGGAGGCTTGATTCAATTGGTTTCATCTTGTTCATCATATATTGAGTTAAGTTATGAAGCGCAATGCATATCCAATCCCAATGCCAAGTCAAAATAAGTGAAGTCCAAGTGCTACAACATACAAGTGTCATAATCAAGTTGTGGATGATTTATTGGAATCATTTGATGGCTTGCAAATTATTTGAGTTAAATCTTGCTATTGGATGATCATGAGCTAACCAAGGTATATCTCTTGTTGATCATTTTATTTGGGTGCATATGAGTTGATTGAATTGGATAAATGTGCAATGTTGCTTGCTATGAGATGATTGAATGGATTAAATGCTTAGCAATCAAGTTTGGATTGATTTGGGTTGGATAAATTCATGAGATGACTTTTTAGTAAGTGGATTGAATGGATATATGTCTTATGAAAGTATTCAAACAAGTTAGTTTCAAGTTTGATTCATATTTGATGAAGAATAGCTCAAGTATTGAAATCTGTCCAAAAGTTGAAAATCTGAGCTAGCTGTGATCTTAGCCATGTTTGAGTAATCAAATCTATTTGGATTGGCTTGAAATTTGGTATACATGCTCTACACTTATGAAAGAAGATGCTGTAGAAATTTCATGAGAATTGGATAAGAGATGCTTCGGTTTTATAGTGCATCTTATAAGCTATAGTGCAGCAGTTTTCAGCATGTAGCAGTGGTGGAAGAATTGAAATATGGTAGCAATCTAAAAGTCAAATGAAGCTCAAATTTTTACAGCTGCTAGATGACTTTGTAATGCACATCTCCACCAAATTTCATGGCATTTGGATTCGTACATTGGGAGATATGAATTATTCTTTGAAGGGTACAGAATCTGCCAGAAAAGTGACAATCATTGGATTAATCTAGAGTCACTTTGATTGAAAGGTCCTCAAGTTGGAAATATGTTTATAAGTGGTTAAGGTACCTAAGTTTGGTTTTAGATTAATCTAGAAGCATGAAGAGCAATGAGTACAAGGACATTTGATTGTAGAATGTACTTGGTGTACATGTTTAGTACTCAAATTTGAAGGTCAAGATCAAACTTAAGATGAAGATGATATTTAAGTTCTAGTGATAATTGGAGATCATTTGGTAGAAAGAAAATGACTTAATTAAGTAGAAAGAGTTGGACTCAAATGTAGATTCAAGGATTATTCATCAAGACTGAGTTCATCATTTGGATCAATCAAACTATATCATTTCAAATGAGTATCAAGAATGGTTCTTTAGAGAGAGGTCACTTCTCCCTAGTAAGGGGCTTGCCGCCAATTGTAGGTAAAACCAAGTTTGGGACTTGGAAGGCTAACATGGAAGTGGTGATCCGAGGAACTTGTGATGCTTAGTTGAAGCAATCAAAATGGTTGATCAAGAAAAGCAAGCAACACCCAAAAGAGAGCTAGTCATGTATTTTAAGTAGTATTCTAAGTAGTTCTCTCATGCAAGCATTGATCAAAAAGATGAAGCAAGCCAACCACAACTCAAGAGATAGTGCACTTGATCATAAGTGGTTTTCATTTCATATGGGTGAAGAATGGATTTATCTATGATGATTGGTCTTCACCAAGCTTATAAATTGGACTTCACATTGCTATTGGAGTAATGAATTGAAATCTATGTGACTATCCTCTACTCCAACATAGCAAAGGTATCATTGTAATGTGCATGATCATTTCATCCCTTACTAGTATGCGGTTAGTGCATATAGTACATGTTTATTAGGATCATGCATAACAAATGAAAATTTTAAATTCATAGCCTACCATTATTGCTTGATTGATTAATTGATCTAGTGGTATGGATATGAGTTTGTTCATGAGCTAGTGAACCCAAGTACTTGATCTAGTTTGGATTGCTAACAAGTGACAAGTACAACATTGACAAGATAACCCTTAGCATGAGGTGTGAAGAAGCTTGTCATTGGATCAAACCGGACTTGGAATCTTAGGCAAATCAACATAGTTCAAGTCATACAAGAAGCTCATGACAATGATAAGAGTACAAGCATAAGACAACAATGAAAATGGATATCTAGTTTGTTTCAAGTGGTATCTAGACTCAAATTGATCTTTCAAGTGGTATTCACTAGTGGTGTCTAGATCATGATCTACAAGTGATATCTTACAAGTGGTACTCATGAAGATAACAAATGTTCAAGAAGTGAATATTATTGTCAAATCCTTCAAAGTGGATCCATACTAGAAAATTCTTTCAAATGGTATCACATTCCTACTCATGGTATCTTCACGTGGTATCATTCATGCAAGATGATGGTTTCACAAGTGATCCTCAACCTTAAGTGATCAACTCAAGAAATGCTACCCTCATCTTCAAGTGGTATCTCAAGTGAATGACACATGCTATGACATAGGGGGAGGAGCCCCACCGATTGGTATCAAGGTCAAAGATCCTATGTGGAATCTCAAGAGCAACCATAAAGTTTGTCATTCCAACATATGTGGTAATGTCCATCAAAAATGCAAGATTCAAGTCTCAACCATCTACCCCAATGCTAGCCTTTACATCAATGAGAAGCACACCTTTTATGGAAATTGATGACAAAGGGGGAGAGATAGGACAAAGATATGCAAGATTTCCTTTGGGGGAGAGATTGCTTTGGAGAGATAGATGATATTGGACATGGACATGGACGAAAAGGGAGTAACATTGAAGAATGTAAGGGGATCAAACATTCTTGGACAAAGAAAGCACACAAGTAGGGGGAGCAAGCTCATGAACTTTGATTGATTGCATTTGATATATGCATAATTCATGTGCTTGCTTGCATTGCATAAGTTCTTAAATTCAATATACATGCTTGTGTGGTGCAATGCTAGTATAGAACTTGGATGATGAAATGATCTACTAGCATGCATAGGAATAGTTTACTTGTGGTATCTAGACATGCCTAAAGTGTTTACAAGTGGTCCAAGAACCTTTACATATAATGTTGATCTCACGAGGTTCTTGAGTTTTGATGGATGTCTAGTTACTTCATGGTGCTAAGGATGGTGTAAAAGGCAACTCCGATTGGTATCACGCTTCAAAGGTCCATTTCTTACACCTTAGCATCATTTTGGTAGAATTACTCTCCCAACACTTCTATCCATGCATATGTGCTAAGCTTTCAATCCAAACTCTATGCACATATGTAGGGGGAGCTAATGCTACCAAAACCGAGCTTGTGATAATTGTCCAAACTTTACTTATGAGCAAAATGATTGGACAAGTATGACAAGTTCAAAACTTTTATTATCAAAATCATCTTTGTGAGGGTTGTCATCAATTACCAAAAAGGGGGAGATTGAAAGTCCCTAGTTTGGTTTTGGCTAATTGATGAAACCTAGGACTAACCTTTGTATCTAAGTGGATGATTTAGATAAAGGTGGTCATTGAATATGAGACATGACATTGACTCATATGACCAAGATGGTGAAGACCAAGATGAGGCTTGGCTCGATGGACCGGTTGTGAAGGTGAAGGGCAAGTCGAGGCTCCGAAGCGAAGGACCATGCGATGGTGAAGCTTGAGCAAGACTTGGCGCCGATGGACCGATGCAACAGTGAAGAGCAAGTGAAGTCAAGGTCGATGGATCGAGACGGTCATGTGATGATGTCATGAAGGAGCTTAATGCACATGAGACATGACATGGAGTCATGTGACCAAGGTGATGAAGACCAAGATGATGCTTGGCTCGATGGACCGGTTGTGAGGGTGAAGGGCAAGTCGAGGCTTCGAAGCGAAGGACCATGCGATGGTGAAGCTTGAGCAAGACTTGGCGCCGACGGACCGATGCAACGGTGAAGAGCAAGTGAAGTCAAGGTCGATGGATCGAGACGGTCATGTGATGATATGAAGTGGATCATATCATTTGTGATATGGTTGGTGCATGTGTTGCATCAACGTCGGAGGAGATGGAGTGGAATGCGCAAGGCAAAGGTATAACCTAGGGCATTTCCATTTCACCGGTCATAGGTGTGTAGAGAAGTTTATGACCGGGTTTTAGGATAGATGGCCGTACTATCAAGAGGGGCAAACTTGTTTGCATATCGGTCATCTAGTGCCACTTGAGCGATCTAACTTTGCATACGGGTTAGGATCGAGTGGCGAGGCAAGTTGAGTGCCTAATTCCTTCGAAAATGTTTGTGAAAATGCTAACACACGTGCACAAGGTGGTGATCACTTGTTGGTGTTGGCACATTTGCGAAGGCAGTGGAGTTTGAGCGGTAGAGAGGGTTTGGGGTCCTCTCTCCCTCCCGCCGAGCTTGCGAGCGCGGGATTCAGGCGATTTCGGGGAAATGAAATGCCTATTTTCCACTACGCCGGAAGTCGGAAAAGAAACGGAGGCGAACGGAGGTCACAGAGGTGACCGGACGCTGCACCGGACGCTGCACCGGACGCGGTCACTGTGCGACCGGCGCGTCCGGTCAGTGCAGCGCAGCAGTCAGGCGCGCGAGTTAGGGTTTGCTACCGGCGCGTCCGGTCACTCGCGGGACCGGCGCGTCCGGTCATGCGTCCTGAGGGAACTGCAGTTTCGCAAGGACGATCGGACGCGGTGCGCGTCCGGTCACACACGATCGGACGCGTCCGGTCGTTGTTGGAGCTTACTGGACTCCGACCGGACGCGGGCACTGTCGCGTCCGGTCGTTGCAAGGTGCGCGTCCGGTCGTTGTTTCGCGGGCGCGGCACAGTGCGACCGGCGCGTCCGGTCGTTGAGAGCAGCGCGTCCGGTCATAGCGTTTGACCGTTGGCGCGCAGTGACCGTTGGAGGATCTAACGGTCGTGTTTGAATTCGAGGGACACGTGGACGTCACAGGACGACCGGACGCGGTGGAGCGCGTCCGGTCAGTTTCGACCGGCGCGTCCGGTCGTCCCGAATTTCTGCCCAGTGAAGGGGTAACGGCTCTATTTGACCGTGGGGTTATAAATAGACGTTGTGGCCGGCTGTGGCCGGGAGCTGAGCACACTTTGGCCTTGGTGGCTTGTGTGGTAGTGCTTGGGAGCCCTCTAACTCACTCATGCTTGATAGTGTTCATCGGATCGAGTGAGAGAGCGATTCTAGTGCGATTGCATCGTGAGGTTGCATCGAGTGGCACTAGGTGATCGTGTTGCAAGCCGGTGGTGCTTGTTACTCTTGGAGGTTGCCACCTCCTAGACGGCTTGGTGGCTTGTGGCTCCGTGAAAGCTCGCAAGAAGATTGTGCGAGGCTCCGGAGAAGCTTTGTGAGGGGGATTGTGCTCACCCCGCGGGGATCACGAAGAGCAACTCTAGTTGTGCGTGTCATTGAGCTACCTCACTTGAGAGTGGTGTCTTGCGGTGCCTTGCGGGGCGTGCCTTGAGGGGTAAGTGACTTGAGGGTCACACCGAGGAACCATCTAAGTGTTGGTCGACACAACGGGGACGTAGCTTGGTGGCGACCAAGTGAACCTCGGGAGAAAAATCACCGTGTCAACATTGTCTACTCTTCTCGGTGGTTTGCCTTCGTGCAACACAAGCTTGTATTTACTTTCATATATACTTATGCTTGTGTAGTTGCTTTCGTAACTAGTTTGCTTGTGTAGCTTGCTAGTTGTCTTCTTGCTTGTGTAGCTAGAAGCTTCCCCTTTGCGTGACTAATTCGGTTTGTGTAACCTTGTTAGTCACATTGCTTAGTTTGTGTAGCTAAGTAGTTTGCGCTCTCTAATTTGGCTTGTGTAGCCTTGTTATTGAGCATTGCTAGTGAGCTTAGGCTTTGTGCGCTTTGCTTACTAGAATTGTGTAGGAGCTCTCTCTTGCTTGCAAAGTACTAGTGCATAGGTTTGTGTGACCTTGCTCTAGAATTAAATAGGAGAGCTCTTGCTAAGAAAAGCACCTTAGTTGCTTAATTAGGATATTTGTAAGGTGCTTATGAACTTAGATAGAGGGGTGTAGTCTTGGCTAGACCGATAAGTTTAATTCCGCATTTGTTTCGGTTAGCCAACGTGTTTAAGTTTTAGAAAGGACTATTCACCCCCCCTCTAGTCCGCCATCTCAACCCTACAGACGGGACAGACACCCGTGGCCGAGCATTATCGTAAGTACAATGCAACAGATTTTGTATTTTTGTCCAACACAATTCAGGTGAGATTAGACCTAGACCCCTACGAAAAAGCGTGCATAAGCATTACAGTAGTACACACGTAGTACAGTTGTCAGCTGCAGATTCATGAACCAACACGAAACGATGTACAACTGACCATGTAGGGTACCACGGGTGGTCCAGTTCCAAGTGCGAGCCGCGAGAGCGACGATACCTGAAATATAGTATCGTGTTCGGATATTAATAAAAAAATAAATTACAGAATTCGTCAGTAATTCGTTAGATGAATTTATTAAGCCTAATTAGTCTATTATTAGCACATGTTTACTGTACTATTACATTGTCAAATAATTGACTAATTAGGCTTATAAAAAATTCGTTTCACAAAACACAGGTTCAATCTGTACATTTAATTTCATCATTAGTCTATATATTTACCAAACATCCGAGCGATAGGAGGAGCAACAAAAACCCCCACCCCCGTACGAGAGACGAAAATTTGGGAACGGACGTCTCAGTCCCACCTCCCGCGCGCGGGCGGCGTCGCCATCGGCCACCTACCCTCCACCGCATCCGACGTGGTTCGGACGGGGCCGCGGTGCGGAGGTAGTTGCATCCACTGCTACCGGAGAGCGCGGCACATCCCGGCCAAGAGTCTCAACTAACCTGCCCCGCGACGGACGGGCCGGGCCCCCTTCGATGTGTGGACTTGACCGGAACGCCCTTCCCGGCACCTACCTAAACGGCCTGCGCCCGCCTTGTGTTCCGTGGAGGGTGGTTTCGTCCGATCGCCCAGTCAGGAGATTGACTCCTGACTCTTGAGTGTAGTTTGGGCCGAAGGCGTGTCTTGTCTGGTCAATCGCTCTGGTTTTCTCGTCCTTGGAACAGGCGGGGCAAACTGCTAATCCAATTCTGTTGGCGGACTGGTGGTAGGTCACTAGATTATTCTATGCCACGATTGGCATTGCATGCGATCTAGAAGTGAGCTTTCGTGTTTAGTCAGCTCCAAGATTCATAGTATATATATTATATGTTCTCCGTACTTAAGTTTTTTTCGCTTCTTATACAATCTTTATTTGACTCACTTTGTCTTACTTTCTCTAGAATCTCTAGAAAAAGAATTGCTCTACCCTTTATTTAATAATAATAGTCCGAGACTATTAAATAAAAAAATAAAAATGCGTACTCCTAGTCAGATTAGAACCTAATTAGAATAGGATGATTAATATATACATCTTAATTAGGAGTAATACTAAAAAAAACTCTATCTCAGAATTATGAAACATAATATCCTATTTTGTTATTTACTTTTTCTTTTTTTTAGATTTTCTGTTTTATTTAAAGTGGATCGATTTAGATAATATATATAACGTATATTCAGATAATGTATATGATAGCTATGTACTACTTCAAACAAAATAGGAATTCGTAAAATGGAAAACAAAACCGTTGCAGTTATTATAGTATAGGAAAGCATAGGGAGACAAACATCTCCAAGAGTATCATATTTTTTCCTCTAAACATGGAGTTTTGCAACTCCTAGAAAGGCATTGGGAGGAAAAAAGAAGGTCATCTCCAAGAGTTTTTTTAATAATTCACTCCTAAAATATAGAAGACAATTTACATCAAGGATCCTATATTATTTCTAAATTATCGGAACCACTTTTATATATTCTCTCTCTTGTTGATTTACATCAGGAACCATTTTCTACTCTTATTCTTTCACACACCCTTCCACCTTTAGAATGACCGACTGATACGCACGTGAAAGCAGTATCCACGCGATGGAGGAGCCGCGCAAAGTTACGCGGAACGGGGGTGGATTTTTCAAGTGCGAAAATTTTACGAGGAAGTATTAGAAATTGTTGGAGAGAGATTTTTTTTTATCTTTCTAAAAATCAAGATTAGGAAGGAGTTTAGGGAGCTCTCGGAGGTGCTCAGCCTATCCTATTCGAAGGAGGATGAAATTGCTTGTTATCATCGTATCATGAAAAGCGTAAAGCCAAATGCACGCGAAAAGGTTTTCTGATCTTGAAATTACTGGAAAGGAAACGTGGCGTGCCGAGCCCCGCGACAAGAAACCAAACCACCCAACGTCGGAAACCAAACTTACGACCGCGTCGTGTATAAAAGCGCGCAAGCCACCAAACCCCGCCTCCTGACTTCCCTCGTCTCCGCACGGAGGCCGTCCTCCCCCTCTGCGTCCGGCGCCCCCGCGCGCGCGCTCCATTACCCCGGGTCCCGGGCGGGCGATGGCCAGCCTATCCAACGCCAGCTTCACCAATCAGGCCTAACACGAGCAGCCCTCGCCTGGGCCGCCTGATCTCCTCGTTGGGCGGGAGTCGGGTTGACAGGAGATGGAGGCCAGCGTGGGCGTCCGCGCGCCGCCGCGTGGCCGTGCCTGGGCCGGCCTCGAGAAGCCACAGGGCGCTCACTCTGTCAGAGTCCCGCCGGCCAGGCTCACGGCGGAGAGGCTGCTGCCGCCGCGGAGGCTGGTGCTGGGCGCCGATCCGTGGAGGACCGCGGATCCTGCCCTCCGTCCCGCAAAGCTGAGAGCTTCGTGCTCCGCGAAATCGGCAGGTGAGCAGTCCGATTACCTCTTTTGGTACGTGTTCATTCATGCAGTTGTTATTATTAGTAACAAAGTAATTAAAAAGTACTAGCAAATTGGATAACCGTATAAACCCAGGGCAGGAAATTGGTTAGTTATGAGTACAACATGATTTGGTGTGAGTGAACATCGTCTCACACCTCAACGTTTTTGTTTGTTCTGTCGAATTTGGCGGATGAGATGTGCATCCGCAACGTACCAACAGCCGCTGGTCCGTCACGAATGGCGTGACAGTGACACGCTTCACGCACGTGGCACGTGATAGCCAAGGGAGGGGAGTCAAGGGACAGCAAAGGAGCGAAACGCGACTGTTCCCATACGGCATATACGGCCCGGTTGCTACCGGGTGCGGCTTCGCATTGGGTGTGGGCCCATGGCCCATGGGCCACTGTCGTTCCACTGTCAATCATCATGTACAAGGATCCAATGAAATGGACACCAACCTAACACTAATGCGACTAAACCTACTCTGTATTTCGTACAATTAATCCCAAAGCAATGTCAGTTGTGCGCGCTTGTTTTTGTCCGTGTCATTGTCAGGGCTCCTTTTCGTCTGAGAAAAAGAAAAGTCAGCTATTGTTGTTTCTTTTACAAGGTGATGGTAGCCCTTCAGTAACCACTCTTTGGGTCGTCTTAGAGCAACTTCAAGCGGCTCTTTATATTCTTCCCAATTACTAGGAATAGAAATAGAGAATTTTCATAAAAAATAACCTCCAGCATCTTTATTTGGTTATCCAAATATAGCTATCTTATATTTTGAATTTCTCGCTAAACAAATATAGAAAACGAAAATGTCTCTCTAGAATGCGCACTAAATATAGAAGAACTGTTGGGGAGTAGAAAGATATAGAAAACGTTTTTTATGCAAATGGCTCTCCAAATGATGATTTTTATGCCAACGCGATTACTAGTTAGCAAATATATAAAAATATTTTTAACGCCGGTGTTCAATTTAGATAATTTCACTTTGAAGTTAGTTTGCTAGCTAGGAGGAATTAGAGGACTAGCCGTTTCATCTGGATATATTCTCATTCAGGGGACAATTTAGTGGTATCAGACGTGTTTTTTTTGTAAGGGCGTGTGGTACCACTATCAGACGGTTGAGATATGATACACATGATAATGGTTTGCAGGAACAGGAAAGGTCCACTACTCTGCTGACGAGGCTCTCATACTACAGGTTAGGAAAATGTGTTTTCCCCCTAGAAATAGGAAATGATGTAATGATGATTTCCTTGTATATGGAGAAAATACATCAACCAGCTATGGTTATTTATATATATAAATTACTAATATGATGGACATGTTGACTCCAGCAAAAAGCCCAGGATGTTCTTCCTTACTTGGATGGCCGATGCGTTTATCTTGTTGGTTAGTTCTTGGCTTCTAGCTCTACTTCACCAGTTTACCTCAAACCCTACCTTCATCCCATCATCGTTTGTGTACTTGGTATGCAGGAATGATGGGTTCAGGCAAAACTACAGTTGGGAAGATATTAGCCGAAGTATTAGGTTATTCGTTCTTCGACAGGTTTGTATTTCTCTGATAATGAACTTCACCCTCCACCAAAATCTTCCATAAGTAACCTTTTTTGCTTATGGTTTACAAATGTTACTGGCCAATACCGATTGCAGTGATAAGTTGGTAGAGAAGGCTGTTGGTATATCATCTGTTGCTGAGATCTTTCAGCTCCATAGCGAAGCATTCTTCAGAGATAATGAGGTAATATGTCTATTTCTCTAGAGATGATGGGATTTATTTATTATTTCCTTATTGAAGGTTGAAAGTGTGGGAAAAGACTCCCAAGTCCGCAAGCCATTCATTTTTCTTTCTAAGAAGATCGAATTGGCAATTCCCCACCTCGGATTTAAATGCTGCAATCAGAGGCTGACAGCATTAAGTTCCAATTGAAGTCCGTCTGTACCTGATAATCAACTTTTCTGATATCCTCTTGTTTCATTCGACTTGTCAAGAGTGAGGTCCTGAGGGATCTGTCATCAATGCATCGGTTGGTTGTTGCAACCGGAGGTGGTGCAGTGATCCGACCAATCAATTGGTACTGGAAGTGATAAACTACCCTGATGTTGCTCTTCAGAACCAATTCTCACCGTACTTTACTGCGGGTTTGTAGGAATTATATGAATAAAGGGCTGACTGTGTGGTTAGATGTTCCACTGGATGCACTTGCAAGAAGAATTGCTGCTGTAGGAACCGCATCTCGACCACTCTTGCATCAGGAATCTGGTGACCCTTATGCAAAGGTAGCTACTAACACTCTCATAAAAATCATATGAGAATTGACCTCTTGAGCTCCAGTCAATATATACCATTTTTTGTAAACCTTACAGTACTAAGGACCTCTTATTTTCTAATGCAGGCTTATGCGAAACTTACATCACTTTTTGAGCAAAGAATGGACTCGTATGCTAATGCTGATGCCAGAGTTTCACTTGAACGTAGGTTTCCGATGATTTTTTAGTAACATGTGATATGTATAATCCTGTTTTTTCCTTCTAATGCTGTATACTACTAACAAACTCGCTAAGCCCAATGCTGCAAATTCAATTGATTGACCAAATTCTTTATGATGCAGATATTGCATTAAAACAAGGCCATAATGATGTCACTATACTTACACCTAGTGCCATCGCCATTGAGGTATCCTGAAATTCTATTTTCTTCCTGTTCTGTCTTAGCAGAATTGGTCTTCACAACTATATCTATCTAACTGAGAAATTTTCACCTCAACCCTTTCAGGCATTGCTAAATATGGAAAGTTTTCTTACCAAGAAGACCATGGTCAGAAAATGATTGCTTGTATGTGAGGGAAAGGATGCTCACAAAATATGGCCCTTGTTTGTTTATTTGTACATATACCTTTGCATAAACTCTTTCTGCAGTGTTGTTCAGCATGAAAGAGGACCGTTTGAGTTTGTACTTGTGCAAATGAATAAGTAAATAGCTTTCAGTTAAAACAATGATAATTTGTTATTTATCTCAATGAATGGTTCATGGGGGACATTAGGGCATAGCATGGTATTGTCATTTCAATTTTCACTATGTCAGATTGTGAAACAAGCAAATGACATGAATCCATGCTTTTGAGGCAAAATGCATTACAGCATTATTTTTATGTTCACATAGATTTAACTCAAAGTTTGTCAGTTACACCATATGCGCATAACAACATGGGCCATTTACAATGCCTGTTGTAGTTTGAAAAATATGTACATACCAGTGTTTCAAAAGCATTCCGTAAAGAACAAAAAAAAAAGGATTGATCTTGGGTTCTAGATTAGATGCTACCATATGGAGTGGAGAGAGCAAAAATCCTCCTCATCTTCTAGTAGTGAACCAAAAAGAATCGTTAAAGAAAATTAAGGAAGCAGGAACGGAAAATTTCTGTACCTTTGGCTTTACATGAACAGTCTTCTAATGGTTCTCGCAACAGCCCGAGATAAAATACGATTGGTTAAATCCGCTGGCAGAAGAAGCAACTGCTGTTGGGACTCCGGTGGAAGCTTCGATGGAGAAGGGTATACACAAGTGAGCCATGTGTCATGTGGATTTCCACATATAGTCTCACTTAACTTATGTCCAACTTACCTCAGGAATGACAGAAAGAACTGGAAGAAATTCTGGCAGAGAGGTCATTTCATACAGCGCAAGAGAAAGTTCATCCGTGCTAGCACCTTCCTTCTCTATGGCACTGTTATATCCAGGACTCTGCAAAAATAATACCGAATGAACAAAAGGAACAAAGGCTCAAAGCAAAACGTTGTGAATCTTGCAATATATCTTTTTAAATCATTCAACTAATATAAGAGGAGACGTGTATTCATAGTACACAACATAATGTATATGCTTTTGATCAATCACATATCCATATCTAACCTAAGTTTTCTTTTCCCTTCGACACAAATGAATAGACAAAGCTGAAACCTGAGATATATGGAAAATTGTACTTACCGGAGATGGATTTTCCTTCTGAGAAACCTTAGATAAAAGTAGGAGCAGGCGATACAGATTTCTTAAGTTGGTAGCATCCTCATCGTCTAGTGAGGTTGGGGATGGGCCACCAGCGAATGGCAATCTGGAGGCTGCTGCAGACGTTGCAGAGCTTAATGTGGCTACACCAAGTGCATCTATTCCCTGAAAAAAACTAAATTCTTGAGAATGCATAGCCAGAAAGTATTCTTATCAAAACAGGTATGCAGATTCATTTTAATCAAACATGAATGGAAGAAGAAGATTCCAGATCTTCTAAAGGTGAATCAAAGTTTATTAAAAACTGAAGGAAGATGAACTAGAAGGAATGTTTGTTACGGATTTAAGGCATTCCCATGAATGAAGTTACTAGTTTTAAAAAATAAACTGTATACTATTTGATACCTCCCTTGTTAGCATTCATGCCATAGAATGTTCAAAAGTGGAACCTAAGCTGTTAAAATGACCTATTGCTTTTGCGACAAAAGAGAAACAGAAACTCACAAATGAATTAACATTTTGCAACCAGTTGTCCAGTTCTGCTGAAATCCTTTCGGTAGGTTTTAATAGTTAGAACATATAATCTTAATATACCCAGGATTTTCCAAATATTATGATGATCAAACTAACTCAATATGCAATTGTGCCTTTAACAAGCTAGTACCTTAGCAATCTCCTGAAGAAGTAAATCCTTCACAAAGGCACCCTGCAAGAGAGCATAGAGCTTCAAATATTTATCTGCCAAGTTCTATCTTGTTTGGTTAAGGTGAAGAGTTCAGTATTGAAGAATTATTTGCCCGTTTTGGTCCAACCTGGTCAGTGAGTGTGAACGACAAGACTTGCTTAATTGCATATCTCGTACTGTCGACATCTTCTTGTTGATTTCTGACCAATGATTGCTCTGTTCTGGCACGAAGTGACTGTAAAAGGAACCATGCAATAGGAATGTGCTCAGAAATAGATAGCACAGGAGGCTACCAAGTGAAGATACATTCATAGTAAACATGTAAATCATCATTGATTAGAGCTGCCACTTTAGCCATTTTGTTTAATGACAAAAGTACAAAATCCACATGAATATGTGAATAATCATTACAGATTGGCTGGATTAGGCCACCATCTTCCTCATGTTAAGAAGGAAAATTTACAAGTTTCAAACATTAAATCTTTATTCACGTCACATATATCATATATGACATAACTCAAAACAACTATATTGAATGGGACAGGTAGCATCTATATAAGACATAGAACGAAAGAAACCAACCTCAGTTAACAAAGATTCCAGGCGATCAATTTGAAAAGTGCCATCCTGTAACATAATAGTTGAAGAAAAAGATGATAGTCAAAACAGAATTTGCAGTAGAAAAGCTTGGGCATAATATAGGCAGGAAACTTGAAAAATATTTCAAAGTAAACAATCATCAGTTATCATTATTGATCTTGTAAACTTGTTAACGTGATTGACACCTTAGCCGTTAGTATGATTCAAAATCGTCAAAGAATACAAATGCTGAAAAATATCAACCTTATAAAGAAGAGTCTGCAAAGTTGATCGAAGCTTTGGTGAACTGTCAGTGAGAACTTTTCTTGCAATCCATGGATATGAACTGCCCAAAACTTTATAGTTTGGATTGAAGCTGATTGCGATACCTTCTAAAACAGCAAGGCTGAAAAATCACATGGTAAACCTCTTATCCGATGAACCAAAGAACATACATATCAGACATATTCTAGAGCATCTGCCTGTTTGCAAGCTCTATTAGTGAAGCACTTTGCTCAAATTTTGCAGAAAAACTTGTTACCTTCGAATTACAAGGGAAAAATAAGAAGGTATCTGGAACTTGAATTTATACCTGAAACAACATTAACTCTAGTTAATAGGACAAACTTACAGTACGTCTATTGAAGAAATGGTTATCTGTAAACTAGAATAGTACATTGTTCGTCCAAGATTTCCTGACAGATCTCCAAAACTTATATTCTGAACTCCTCTGTTAACAGCATTTTCAAATACACCTGGGGCAAAAATAAGAAAGTAGGATACCGAGTGATATGCCAATTGGACAAGTATTATGGCAAGACCCCTGATCTACTAATTTGAAATTAGTACAACAGTATCTAGATCAACTAATTCTAAGTTATGTTTAAACATATCCAATATTCATCCAGAACTGGAATACCTGTCAATGCCTTTGTGACTTCACCCTTCTGGGCAGTTGGAGGAAGTAAACTGCAATATTTGTAAAGATAAGTTGCATTTACTGGATCATTAGTATAAACGAATTCCACTTCAGAAACCTAACTTATCACATAATGATACTGATACTGACAACCAACCTAATGTGTGAAAACTGATTCATATTAGTTCAGAGTAATTTTCTTACCCAAGGGTTACAAAATCATTTGCTAAAGCATCAAAATCACGGTTAACAAGATGAAGACAAGCTTCAATAAATCCATCACGAAGGTCTTGTTGGAATTCTCCCATCATCCCAAAATCTATTGACAAATAGCATGTCACATTTAGTTGAAATAGTGTGAGCTTCATTCAATTGGTTGAAGTTTTTTTTTTCTTGAACACGCAGGAGAGCTGCGTATCATTTATATCAAGTAGAAGAATAAGGAGTCTAAGTGACTCAAACAACCCCTTAGAAGGGCATGGCCATTATAGCAGAAAAACACTGAAAACAAACTAAGTAATAACCAAAGACCAACAAAGCAGTCATGGCCATAAGCTACAGAGCCCCTTGGCTGCCGCCACACACCACAACTTGGCCTCGTCTCTAATATCCTGTATGATAGAATTAAAACTGGGCTGAGATCCCTAAAAAATGCAACCATTTCTATGCTTCCAAATCCACCATGCCACCAGGACGATCAATGAGTTGAAACCCTTACGGTGATGTTTTCTGCAAAGCTAGGTGCCTCCAATCCATTAAAGTGCATTCTTTTGTTCCTGGGGATAAGTGTTGCAGCCTAACTAGAGATAAGACCGAAAACCATACACTTCTTGTGAATACACAAGATGTGAGCAAAAGTGCTGAATATTTTCCTCCTCTTGGTCACACAAAGCGCAGCAGCACTCAAGATGATCAAGACAGTAAACTGGGAACCAAAAAGTCTATAAGCATGCATTCTTTAGTGAAGATATAGAAAATATAACCATTACCTAAGTAGGCTAATTTCCCATCAACTGTACGCAAAAGATTTCCGGGGTGTGGATCTGCATGATAAAATCCATATTCTAATAGCTGGGAAAGCGAACAATATACTCCAACCTGTAATGTAAAATATGCCAGCATAATCAATCTGATCAATGTGCTTAGAAAGCCCAGTTTTATGTCATTATTTGAGCTTTGACAGTCCTTTACCTCAACCAAATACTGATCTCTGACTTCTGACAACTTTTCCCCCTACAAGATCACAAAGCGCAAGTAGAATTACAAACTGCAATTTTTGCATGCATGTTCATTTGTTAACAGTTGAATAAGATCATAGACTGTGCACCTCGATCCATTCCATGATAAGGACTCGCCTTCTAGTCTGCTCCAGATACATTTCAGGAACTGAGACATCTCTAAATTTCCCAAACAATTCTCTGTCACAGAATCAAAAGATGTTTGAGGAACCCATATGATGAGATAGTCACAAATAAGTCTCAAATAAGCAACTTGGATATCAATTTCTATATTAATATGTAATATAAATAGTAGATACTTTACTGAAAAAGTACAAATATTTTATATTAGGAAAGTAATTCTCAAATAAATCTGATGGCCCCAAGCTAAATAATTTTGCCTATATTTGTCGTGAAAGTGAAGGGTGTTTGACCATTCAGGCTCTAAAACAACATATATTTTTCAATGAAGGTGTGTATCCATCATAGACAAATGCGTTGAACTGGACCTTGTCTAATGGACGAAGAATTCAACCTGAACTTAAGTCCATTTCTTGCTTCTTCTCTATAATCCATCTCCTGCATCAAATGTGATTTACCTGTATTCAATGTGAATATCTAAGGATATACAGCTAATATTTTAATCAGACGTCTGACATAGCCTAGAAAACTGCGCCAGAATAGTATCAACTTTTCTTCGTCAGGAAAAGCTATGGACTCTCACAGTAAAAGTACAAATGCAATGGTTTCAAACCATTGTCACATTGAAAACGATTGATATTTATATTCCTCCTTGGATATATGACAACAAGTGTCCATAACTTGCAACCTTGAAATTACTTGAGCATAGTGAACTACGAATAGAATCATAGCACAAAAAACAATTAACAAATTTTAAATGTTCATTTGGATCCTGTAACTAATACCATATTTTTTATGTTGACCTCCCAAAATTTTTCCTAGATTGTTTTTCTAGCAAACTGCTATTATCCACATAGCAATGAAATCATTCTAAGGGTTAAGGCATAAGCCTCAAATTAATGGTTACTTTTCATACTTCAATCTAATATTATCTCATGCCAATGCCTGCTATAACCATCTATTAATTGCTATTGATCACAGCTGCATGCGCATGACAAAGTGAACTGAAGTAAATGAACAAAATTGATGTATAGATATATTCACTATAGAAATAGCATGTCATCATATATGGAGAAGAGTTACCCGAAATAGGCTTGATGCCCATTCATCAAGCACAGCCTGCACATACAAGAAGCAAATACATGTGATTAGAAAACAAGTAAAATATAAGAGGCACAACATAACTGATACAGAATAATATAGTTGTTCTTTTAAAAAGATTTTCCCTTAATGTTGGGTTATTTTTCTGTTCTTGACCTCTTTAAAGAAAAACAAATTCTTCAGCTGATTACATGGTACTAACAGCAGTCAGACTTACTGGAAGGTCTGTGTTCAACTTGGCAGCCTTCCTTGCAAGACTAGCTAGGAACCTCAAGATATATATGTCTAATGAAATTGCTGCTTGAACTCCAGGTCTTTGTACTTTGACAGCAACAACCTTACCATTGGAGCGGAGCCTAGCCTGGTAAACCTACAAAAGTAAGAAAAATGGAACGTTGTATCACTTATGATGAAATTCCATGGTTATCCACATTAAGAAGTGTGAATTGACTAATATTTGAATTTATCAAGGAAGTTCAGGGTTCCATCCTATTGTGCCTTTAGCCCTTTAGTTGTCTCAAATTTGAACTCTGGTAAGTTACTCATTTGTGGTTCCTTTAAAGAAACATGTGATATGGTGTTGAAATTTCATAAAGGTTCAGATTTCCATTATAGAGTACTTTTAGTTGCTCCTAAATTTGAAGTGCACTTATTTTCGTCCCTTTAGGGGAACATCCACAAAAAAAATATTAACGTGCAAAGCTGAAGTTCAGTTGCGCACCACTTCTGGTGTTAGAAGTTGAAACAATGAAAATGTAGAGAGGATGCAATATTGCAGCCAGATAACTAATAGCTCAACTATCCAAATGCACGTGACTACATGCAACTGTGCTCCACTTCCGTATTTAGAAATACAAAATGCTGCTAAGAGTGGTTAATCGATTCATGACATGAATGAATACATTAAAAATGATAGAGCGATCAGACCTGCCCAAGAGATGCAGCAGCAACAGGCTCTGGTGTTATCTCAGAGAAAATCATATTCAGTGGCAGCCCAAGCTCTTTCTCTATAATGTTTAAAGCAACATCATTTGAAAATGGTGCTATGCGGTCCTGAAGTAGTGAGAGCTCATCAAGGTATGCAGGTGGAACAACATCCTGCAGCAAATGAAAGAAGGCGACAAGTGTCAAACATCTAAAGTTAAGGCACTCCAAGCTTGCAAGTTGCAATCACAATAGGAATAGATGAAATGAAGATGTAACGACTAGTGAACCTCACCGGCCGTGACGAAACTGCTTGTGCGATCTTCACAAATGCCTGTGATTAAAAGAGCAACATCAATAGACTTCAATGATCATCAGATAAGGAACGTACACATGAACAGGCAGGCAATGCGAAATGAGACATACCGGGCCAAGCTCCAACAATATCCTCCTGAGCTGAGCCGCCCGAAGCTGCAAAGAGACAACACCAACTCATCGGGTCAAGTACCGAAGGTGAACCAAAACACGCCAAGGAATTTGATCAAACAGAAAGCGTGCGCGGGACGGATCACAAGCAAACGTAGCGCGAGCGCGGACCTCGAACATGTCGTCCGCGCGCTCGTTGACGCGGTCGAGGTACCGCAGCGCGAACCACCGGCCGAAGGAGGTGCCGATCTGCAGCGAGCGGCGGAGCACGAGGAGCGGGCGGCGGCGGTACACGGCCGCGATGCCGGGGAGGTCGTACGCGGTGGGGAGCTCCGATTCGGTGGCCGCGCCCTCCTCGAACAGGTACCCGGAGCACCTGGTGAAGGCGTCCTCGTCGGAGCTGACGACGATGGAACCGGACGCGGAGGCGAAGGGAGGTGGAACCAGCCGCCGGCGTGGCCGAGGCCTCCCCAGCAGAGCAAGCGCGGGGACTGCGCGGGGCTGGAGGAGAAGCATCTGGACTCCTGGCGACGCGGAGGATCTGGGGCGATTCGAATTGGGAACGGAGATTTTGAGAGGAGGTTGGGGCAAGCGGGGAAGACGAAACTGGAGAAACGGATGGGATAGGCGCCAAATGGAGTAGTAGTGTTTGTAACGGCATGATTTTTTGTGGCTCAGCATTTTCCGACGCAAACTCCACCTCCGAACGCGCGGCTCGGATCTTCTGGAGCGCGCAACGAAAAGCGAAAAACCGCCGGTGGGCGCAGGAGGTGACACGACGGCGCGTTCAGCGACACACGAAATCTACGCCTCAGAAGATCACGACGAAAGACTCTGAACTCTGAACTCTGAACTGTGTTATCCCCTACCGTTGGCGGTGGGCCGCAGAAGCACGCGCGCAGGGGAGCCAATGGCGATCGTGGCCGTGCTCGTCGCGCCCACCGCGAGCTCGGTCGGGCCGCGCCGCCGTTGGCGCGCCGCGGCAGCCTCGTCTTCGGCGGCATCCGGGGTGGACCTCAAAGGTCTGCAGGCCGCCATCGACAAGGTGAGCGACAGTCGCAGCACCGACTTTCTGACTGGCTGGCAAGCAATCTGGTGATATGATGCATTTGAGTTGGGTGGTGCTGCAGAAAAGCAGCGGTGATGTTAAGGAGGCGCTGGACCAGCTGAGAGAGCTCGGATGGGCCAAGCGGTGGAGCTCGCAGCCCTACGTGTCGCGTCGCACGGTCAGTGCCGTGTCTTCTCAGCATCAATTTTTGTGTTTGCAGGATGCATAATCCTGTCGTGCATTTGCTCGTGCAATTTTCATGCTGCAACCATCATGTAGCCTTTGAATCTTCGATCGTTGTATCTACATGGGTCTGCTGGTCTGGTTCTGATTGATTCTAACCGATGAGCCTGCATTCTGAACTGGAACAGACATCTCTGCGGGAGCTCACTACCCTTGGAATCAAGAATGCTGAGAATTTGGCGATTCCAAGTGTTAGAAATGATGTGAGTGTTGTTACTTGTTCCACAGTTCAAGTCTTTCGTAATTGAAATGTTGTTCTTCTGTTAGCTGAACTGCTGAAGCAAATGTAACATCGTTCAGAGCTAAATATCCTGTGCTTTTCAGAGTGTAATCCTGCGTTTTCTGAGTGCAGGCGGCATTTTTGTTTACAGTTGTGGGTACCACTGGATTCTTAGCCGTCCTTGCAGGCCAGCTCCCTGGGGTATTACTATTTCCATGACACCTGCTCTATGTACTTTCAGATAAGATGAGCATAGAGGACTTGAATCATGGGGTACCTGCAAAATTGGTTGTGATCTTGACATCTAAATGAAAAGGAATTCAAGGTTTAATGAATTTTCTACAAATATCTCTGCCAGGATTGGGGCTTCTTTGTTCCCTACTTGATTGGAAGCATTTCATTGATCGTATTGGCTGTCGGAAGTGTTGCTCCAGGGTACTTGTTTCTTCACCTGTGCAAGTTTGGAAGAGCGATTCAATTGCATAATCTTTGCTGTGACCTTACACAGATGTATCCGTATCAAAAATTACATCATCTCCTGGAGCAAAGTTTTCTTAGACATGAATAAGGCAAGAATAGTGCCCTCATATAACTTAGGCTGTCTTAATAAGAAAAAGAATCAAGCATGAAGACTGCTCATCAATCCAATGCATTATTTTATTATTAACGTGATAAATTGTATCTCAATGTAAAAATAATGCCCATTCTTTTTGGGACAGAGTAACTTCCATGCGCCATGTAAATATGTTGCAGATTAATTATGAACCCATGTTAATTATGCATACCATCATTGTAGTCTTCTGCAAGCAGCAATTGGAGCATTTTCTACGGTCTTTCCTGAGGCATGAAGCTGCCCACTTCCTAGGTATGTGATTATCTTTTCCTAGCAAGATTATATCTGCAGTAGGAATTTTCTGAATGGAAGTTTTATTGAAAATCTAGTCGCCTATTTGATTGGCCTCCCTATCCTAGCAAGATTATATCTGCAGTAGGGATTCAGAGCTTTTTGTGGAAGTGAATTGCCTATTTTCCACTATGCCGGAGATGGAGAATTTCTCTAAGTCGTCGTGGATAGAAACGGTGGCGAACGGAGGTCACTGGTTGTGACCAGATGCGGTCTCAGCATGACCGGACACGTTCGGTCAGTAGCAGCAGCAGTCTGGTGCGCGCGGACTGGGGTTTACCACCGGCGCGTCCGGTCACTCGCGGGACCGACGCGTTCGGTCAAGCGCCTAGAGGGACAGCAGATCGCAAGGTCGATCGGACGCGGTGCGCGTCTGGTCACGATCGACCGGACGCGTCCGGTCGCGAGTGGATGCTTACTGGAAACGACCGGACGCTGGCACTGTGGTGTCCGGTTTGTCAAGCATGCGCGTCCGGTCGAGGTTTCACGCGCGCTGGTGGTGTGCGAACTACGCGTCCGATCTGTGTCACTGGCGTGTCCGGTTGCGTTTGACCGTTGGAGCACTGAGTCTACCGTTGAGATCGAGTGGCCGCGGTTGAATCCGAGAGGACACGTGGACGCGTCCGGTCAGTTCGACCGGCGCGTCCGGTCGTCCCGAAAATCGTCCAGTGAAGGGGCCAACGGCTATATTCGTTTGTGGGGCTATAAATACTTATGGTGGCTGGCCTTTGCTGGTGCTTGGCACCCTTAGGACTTAGTGTCCATGCTTTAGGAGTGCTAGAAGAGCCTCTAACTCACTTGTGTTTGCAAGAGTATGAATTGATTGCGAGTGAGTGTGATTCTAGTGCGATTGCATCGTGAGGTTGCATCGAGTGGCACTAGGTGATCGTGTTGTAAGCCGGTGGTGCTTGTTACTTTTGGAGGTTGCCACCTCCTAGACGGCTTGGTGGCTTGAGGCTCCGTCGAAGCTTGCAAGAAGATTGTGCGAGGCTCCGGAGAAGCTTTTGTGAGGGGGATTGTGCTCACCCCGCGGGGATCGCAAAAAGCAACTCTAGTTGAGCGTGTCATTGAGCTACCACACTTGATAGTGGGTTCTTGTGGCGCTCTTTGGGAGAGCTCGGTTGTGGATACCGATTAGCCGCCGAACCACAAAGTGTTGGTCGACACAACGTGGACGTAGCTTGGTGGCAACCAAGTGAACCTCGGGAGAAAATCACCGTGCCAACATTGTCTACTCTTCTCGGTGGTTTGCCTTCGTGCAATACAAGCTTGTATTTACTTTCATATATACTTGTGCTTGTGTAGTTGCTCTTGTGACTAGTTTGCTTGTGTAGTTTGCTAGTTATTTTCTTGCTTGTGTAGCTAGAAGTATCCTCTTTGCGTGGCTAATTTGGTTTGTGTAACATTATTAGTCACATTACTTAGTTTGTGTAGCTAAGTATTTTTGCGCTCTCTAATTTGGCATTGGTTGCCTTGTTATTGAGCATTACTAGTGAGCATAAGAGCTTTGTGCTTTTGCTTACTAGAATTGTGTAGGAGCTCCCTAGTGCTTGAAGTACTAGTTGTATAGGTTTGTGTGACCTTGCAAGCTAGAATTGTTTAGGCGGGCTCTTGCTAGGAAGACACCTTATTTGCTTGATAGGATCTTTTGTAAGGTGCTAGAGTTATTGATAGAGGGGTGTAGTCTTGGCTAGACCGATAAATTTAATTCCACATTTGTTTTGGTTAGCCAATACAATTAAGTTTTAGAAAGGACTATTCACCTCCCTCTAGTCCGCCATCTTGACCCTTCAACCACCAAGGTGTGCCTAAGTTCACGTTGTTGAGAAAGCCACAAAAGGCTTAGGCTTGCCACAAAGGCTTGCCCTACCCTCGTTCTCAAATCAAGAGAATGAACTCTTGAGATGAGGGGGATTGCTTAGCTTCAAGAATGAGGTTACAAACCTCCCAAGGTTGCCACACAAGTTGGCAAGCTAAAGGGCGACGCCTAGCCGGCTAAGAGCACGCTCCAAGAGTAACAAACCTAGAACCACTGGCCAAACATGAACCAAATGTTCTTAGACTTTGGGAATCAGTGGATCTGCTCTCTAATTGAGTTTTTTATGCCTTTTCTCTCAAGTTTTGATGGTTAGAATCAAGGATTTGCTTGAGGGATGGAGGAGCAATAATGGAGGGAGAGAGTGAGCTCTAGTCTGTCTATTCTCAAAATGAATCGATAGAGGAAGAAGATGACCATTGTGGGCCGGGCCTGGTGGTATAAATACCCTCAGGGCCCAATGGTCGTTTATGGGTGGCACTACCGCCCTAGCCAAAATAGAAAGTATCAGAAGATTTTTGGCTGGCTGTTTTGGCTGGGTATGAGAATGTTATTCTAGGATTTTGAGCATCTAGTTGCACAGTTGACCAACTATCCTCAAGTCCTCCTTAATAGTACGACATTTCCTAACTCAAATTCAAAACATAAAGAAATTTAAAAATCCTTGAGTTAAGTCCAGCCATCTTTTGTAATTGGGGGCACCTGCAACCTGTACATCATCCTCGTTTTTCGATTCCCTGCTTGTCATCTCGATAAATCTCATTAGTCCTCTAATTTGGTGGTCATCAACGCCAAAACCCACAATAGGTCTTGATTGCACTTACAATCTTTCCCTTTTTGGTGATTGATGACAACTCAATTAGAGCTTACAAAGATATATAAATTATAACTGAGATTTTTGAGTCATGGATGTAGGGGCCTTCCCCATAAAAATGTGAATGGAGATTTGATTTCTCAAATTGGTATTTAAGGCCAAAATTCACATTTTTAGGTGTATTGGGGCCTTCCCTACATCCATGCCTGCTGTGGGGTGCTAAACATGGTGTCACAAGAATAAACGTGATGCATAGGACAGAATGTATCAGTTCAAGCACACAAGGTCTAGCTGTTGAAGCACAAGGCGGCACTGCCGGCCTCGTCTCAGTAGTCAGATCACAATCAAATTTACATAGCAGATAATATGAATAAAAATTAGCATAAACTAAGAATATGAAAAGCTAAACATGGTAACCTCAATACATGTCTATATCCGAGGTAAATAGAGTCAAATAGGTAGCAATATTACATAAATTAGAGTTTTCATTGTCTCTCTAACTCATAAACTAACAACTACTCTCAACGGATAGGACATGAAGTCAAAAAGCGATTGACCCCTCTAATTTTCTCCCCCCTTTGGCATCAAATACCAAAAAGAGCGGAGAAGAGAAGAGAAGTCACTCCTCGTCATTGTCAGTCTCCTCGATGCGAGCTCGTCCAGCAACGTGGGTGGACGAAGTGAAGCGCGCTGAGCGTCGAGGAGAAGCTGAAGTGGAAGTACCAGCTGCATGAGGATCTCTCAGTCTCCTGGAGTAGACACAAAGTAAGGTCTCCTGAACAGCTGGATCGGTCTCTGCTGCACGTATGCCTTCATCACCACCATCAGCATCATCGCTGCCCTACCGCTCCTGCTGCTCCTCCTCTGAGGAAGTGTCAGACAAGCGAGGAAGATCAGGAAACTAAGGTGGAGGCCGAATAGGTGAAAGAGGTGGTAGTCCTGCAAGCTCTCTAGCCTCCCTAATAGCTTCCCGACTCTCTAGCCGGTCTTCATATGCAGTATTTGTAGCATAGGTGCAAGTAGTGAAAAATGACCTTCAATCATTCAACATCTTAGCAAACTTCTTGTTCTTCCTCTTTCCACCACTCCTGGAGGACTCTGGAATATCTCTATGAGCAAAATATGTACCTCTAGATGAGTGATATGCTGCTGTCCTGCTGCCTCCTCTACCACCATGAGTCTTCTTGATATTGTAGACTGTGTGAAAATAATCTTTTAGAAATCTCTGTCCAGTGACTCTCAATCATAAACATAAGATAAGGAGCATAGGGTAGAGATCTCCTTCCATCATCCATAGCATAGGCTAACTCAACCCAAATGAACCTTAGAACATTAAATCTTTCACCATCTGGGAATCTAAACAACACATTTGTAATATATCCATTCAAATCAGTTGCATTGTCCTTGGGGTTGAGAGTGATCCTGAAGAGGTTGTTCATAGTATAATAAAATCCTTTCAACCCGGTCCTTCTTCCATCAGCCTTGCTAGGATCATCCCATAGAAAACTCACCTCATGTGGCTCAAGATGGTGCACATCATGAATCCGACTGTAAGTCCTGTGGATGTGCCTAAAACCAAGAATGTGACAGA
The DNA here is from genome assembly GCA_038087645.1 of Saccharum hybrid cultivar R570. NCBI lineage: Eukaryota > Viridiplantae > Streptophyta > Magnoliopsida > Poales > Poaceae > Saccharum > Saccharum hybrid cultivar. The sequence goes on along the minus strand of JAQSUU010000534.1, from coordinate 37,934,541 downwards.
AGGTGACAAAGTCAATGCGATAATCCCGACCATCAGTCATCCAATGAATCTCATTAGCATCCTTGTTCTAGAAATATGTGCTATGGAACTGGGCTAAGATCTCTCTGTTCCAATCATACCTGAAACTCATGATATATGTCAACTAAAAGCGATCACAGGTCTTGATTGCAGTAGCAAACTCATTCCTTTCTTCCAACTCACTGAAGTCAATGAACTGCATCTTACTTATCTTGCCCCTTGGCTTGGTTAGGATGGCAGTGGCATAGAAGTTGGAATGAAAGACATTCCAAAACCTATAGTCAATGCCTAGAAGCTTGTCAGTAGCATACGGATCAATCTCTCTAGCTTCACCTGTCCCTTTCCAACTCTTAGCATAGTCAACAATGGGGTGTCTGATGCTGTCCTATGGAGCTTTGAGGATGAACTCATCATCGTTGTCCCTCATATAGCTGTCATCAAACTCAGAAAAGTGGTTGGCAGTGTCGGGCCTCTCAAGAATGGTATGCTCAATCCTCTGATTTCTTTCCTTCTCGACAACATACTACTCATGTGCTGCTCTGTCAACTGAAGCTCGAGGAGCAGAACCACTACTGCCAGCACCTCTCCCTCTGCCTTGATGGGCCAATTGCTTCGTCATCAACTTCCTCTTGCCCCTTTGAAAGTCCCTAGTTTGGTTTTGGCTAATTGATGAAACCAAGGACTAACCTTTGTATCTAAGTGGATGATTTAGATAAAGGTGGTCATTGCATATGAGACATGACATTGACTCATGTGACCAAGATGGTGAAGACCATGATGAGGCTTGGCTCGATGGACCGGTTGTGAAGGTGAAGGGCAAGTCGAGGCTCCAAAGCGAAGGACCATGCGATGGTGAAGCTTGAGCAAGACTTGGCGCCGATGGACCGATGCAACAGTGAAGAGCAAGTGAAGTCAAGGTCGATGGATCGAGACGGTCATGTGATGATGTCATGAAGGAGCTTAATGCACATGAGACATGACATGGAGTCATGTGACCAAGGTGATGAAGACCAAGATGAGGCTTGGCTCGATGGACCGGTTGTGAGGGTGAAGGGCAAGTCGAGGCTTCGAAGCGAAGGACCATGCGATGGTGAAGCTTGAGCAAGACTTGGCGCCGACGGACCGATGCAACGGTGAAGAGCAAGTGAAGTCAAGGTCGATGGATCGAGACGGTCATGTGATGATATGAAGTGGATCATATCATTTGTGATATGGTTGGTGCATGTGTTGCATCAACGTCGGAGGAGATAGAGTGGAATGCGCAAGGCAAAGGTATAACCTAGGGCATTTCCATTTCACCGGTCATAGGTGTGTAGAGAAGTTTATGACCGGGTTTTAGGATAGATGGCCGTACTATCAAGAGGGGCAAACTTGTTTGCATATCGGTCATCTAGTGCCACTTGAGCGATCTAACTTTGCATACGGGTTAGGATCGAGTGGCGAGGCAAGTTGAGTGCCTAATTCCTTCGAAAATGTTTGTGAAAATGCTAACACACGTGCACAAGGTGGTGATCACTTGTTGGTGTTGGCACATTTGCAAAGGTGGCGTTGGTCGCGCTGTGGTTTGCGGGTAGAGAGGGGTTTGGTTCCTTTCTCTCTCCCGCCGAGCGTGCGAGCGCGGGATTCAGGCGATTTCGGGGAAGTGAAATGCCTATTTTCCATTGCGCCAGAAGTCGGAAAAGAAACGGAGGCGAACGCGGTCACAGAAGTGACCAGACGCAGCACCGGACGCTGCACCGGACGCTGCACCGGACGCGGTCACTGTGCGTCCGGCGCGTCCGGTCAGTACAGCGTCGGGGTCAGGCGCGCGAGCTAGGGTTTGCCACGGGCGCGTCCGGTGACCCACGGGACCGGCGCGTCCGGTCATGCGCCCTGAGGGAACCGAGGACGTCGGACGCGGTGCGCGTCCGGTCACACACCTTCGGACGCGTCCGGTGGTCCAGGGAGCTTACTGGACTCGCACCGGACGCGGGTACTGTGGCGTCCGGTGGTTGCGAGGAGCGCGTCCGGTCTTGTCTTCGCGGGCGCGGGTACTGTGCGCACCGGCGCGTCCGGTGGTTCGCAGCAGCGCGTCCGGTCGCTCGTTTGACCGTTGGCGCGCAGTGACCGTTGGAGGATCTAACGGACGAATTTGAATTCGGAGGGCACGTGGACGTCGCAGGAACACCGGACGCGGTTGAGCGCGTCCGGTCAGTTACGACCGGCGCGTCCGGTGGTCCCGCGAAAAACGTGAGTGGAGGGGTAACGGCTCTATTTGACCGTGGGGTTATAAATAGACGTTGTGGCCGGCAGTGGCCAAGTGCTGAGCACACTTTGGCCTTGGTGGCTTGTGTGGTAGTGCTTGGGAGCCCTCTAACTCACTCATGCTTGATAGTGTTCATCGGATCGAGTGAGAGAGCGATTCTAGTGCGATTGCATCGTGAGGTTGCATCGAGTGGCACTAGGTGATCGTGTTGCAAGCCGGTGGTGCTTGTTACTCTTGGAGGTTGCCACCTCCTAGACGGCTTGGTGGCTTGTGGCTCCGTGGAAGCTCGCAAGAAGATTGTGCGAGGCTCCGGAGAAGCTTTGTGAGGGGGATTGTGCTCACCCCGCGGGGATCGCGAAGAGCAACTCTAGTTGTGCGTGTCATTGAGTTACCTCACTTGAGAGTGGTGTCTTGCGGTGCCTTGCGGGGCGTGCCTTGAGGGGTAAGTGACTTGAGGGTCACACCGAGGAACCATCTAAGTGTTGGTCGACACAACGGGGACGTAGCTTGGTGGCGACCAAGTGAACCTCGGGAGAAAAATCACCGTGTCAACATTGTCTACTCTTCTCGGTGGTTTGCCTTCGTGCAACACAAGCTTGTATTTACTTTCATATATACTTGTGCTTGTGTAGTTGCTTTCGTAACTAGTTTGCTTGTGTAGCTTGCTAGTTGTCTTCTTGCTTGTGTAGCTAGAAGTTCCCCTTTGCGTGGCTAATTCGGTTTGTGTAACCTTGTTAGTCACCTTGCTTAGTTTGTGTAGCTAAGTAGTTTGCGCTCTCTAATTTGGCTTGTGTAGCCTTGTTATTGAGCATTGCTAGTGAGCTTAGGCTTTGTGCGCTTTGCTTACTAGAATTGTGTAGGAGCTCCCTCTTGCTTGCAAAGTACTAGCGCATAGGTTTGTGTGACCTTGCTCTAGAATTAAATAGGAGAGCTCTTGCTAAGGAAAGCACCTTAGTTGCTTAATTAGGATCTTTGTGAGGTGCTTGTGAACTTAGATAGAGGGGTGTAGTCTTTGCTAGACCGATAAGTTTAATTCCGCATTTGTTTCGGTTAGCCAACGTGTTTAAGTTTTAGAAAGAACTATTCACCCCCCCTCTAGTCCGCCATCTCGACCCTACAATTGGTACACACATTTTTGATGGCACACACTTTGCACGGTGGAGAAATTGGTTGACATGTCATTTTAAGTTTATTTCTCCTCAAATGTGGTGGATCGTAGATGTGGGCTTTTCCTTTGCAATTGATAAAAAGAATGCAACTCAAGCGCAAAGTAAATGCCTACATCTCGATAGCCAAGCTACTAATATTTTCTATCGATCTATGGTTAGTAGCATACTTCATGAGATCATAGACTTCAATTCCGCCCATGAGATTTGGGTGTATCTAAATGAGAAATATGGGGCGATCTCCAATGATGATGAGCCCAAGGAGGAGGCGCATGAGGATGTTGAGCATGACCACAACAAGGTGGTTGTGAAGGATTGCTCCACCTCACGGTCAAGTGATGACAAAGATGATCATAGCACAAGATCACTTGACAAGAATGATGATAATGCCACAAGTGATGCAAGCAATGATTCTACTCCATGCATACTTGATGGTGAAGATGATGGCTATGAGAGTGATGCTTCAACAAGCTCTTCAACATCACCACATTGTTCCATGTCACATGGTGACACTAAGGTATCTATTGGTGGTTTTGTTGTTGATTATGATGGTCCAAATTTTGAGCTTCTATATAAACTCTCAAAGGCCCTAAGAAATGAGATGGCAAAAACAAGTAAATTGAAAAATAAAAACTCATTTCTAAAAACCACATGTGAACAACAAAAGCATCTACTTTATGTTACTACTTGTTCACATGAGGAGCTAAAATTGGCTCATGAGGAACTTAGTGTTGCTCATGATAATTTGGTACAAGAACATGCTTTACTCACTAAAAGGCTTTCTAATGATGAAATCAAAACTAGTGAGAGCTCATCATTTGGGTCAAATGATCAATCACATATTACTAACCCTTGTGATGTAGGCAAGAAGCATGTATCCACCTCTTGTGATGATTTATTAGATATGCCATGTTCTTCACAATTAAATGCTTGTTCTACTTCTATGTCTTGTGAGACTAACCTTTTAAAGGAGAACAATGAGCTTAAAAGTGAAGTGAAGAATTTGAGCAACAAGTTAGAGAGGTGCTACAACTCAAAAGTCACCTTTGAGAACATAATGAAGACTCAAAGAAACCTTGGTGACAAAAGTGGCCTTGGCTTCAAGAAGAAAATGACAAGGGGCGAAAGAAAGCAAGAAAAGAGGATGAAGAGGCTACTCCGAAAGAAGCTCTCGCATTCCATGTGCTATCGATGCCATGAAGCGGGACATCTTGCTAATGGTTGCCCAAACATTGAGAAGCTCAAGAAGATAAAAGAAGAAGAGAGGCTAAAGCATGTCAAGTGCTTCAAGTGCCGCACTTGGGGTCATCTCACCTCAATGTGCCCAACCAAGCAATTGGTGAAGCAACAAGTAAAGCCTCAACCAAAGCCACTAGTTGAGCTAGAGAAGACACCCCAAGAGCAAATCAAGATCAACCATGGAGATGATGGTGACTTGATGAAGAAGAAGAAAAAGAAAACAAGAAGGGGTGGTAGAGCAAGGCATCCAATGCAAATCCAAGATGCCAAGATGATGAGCAAGAATCAAGATGAGAAGAAAGTACATGCTCACATCAAGTGCTTCAAGTGTGGAGATATGGGACACTTTGCTTCGGGGTGTCCTACTAAGCTTGAAAAGAAGATTCAAGCAACTCGTGAGAGGCAAGGCAATGAGAAGCAACATATGAGCAAGGAAGAAAAGGCTCAATCTAAGAGAAGTTGCTACTCATGCCGGGAAAGGGGACACATGGCACATTCATGTCCCCTAGGTGAGAATTCTAAGCCTAAGTCAATTGATGATACTAATATGCTTAGAAAGGATGGCAATGGTACCTCATTGGTTGGAATTGCAAAACATCCCGCTACTCATACTAAGGCTATGCCTAAGTATGTTGCACCTAACTTGAGAGGACCCAAACTAGTTTGGGTACCATCAAAGAGTGGATGATTGTTTGTAGGTACCATCGGCATTGGAGGCTTGATTCAATTGGTTTCATCTTGTTCATCATATATTGAGTCAAGTTATGAAGCTCAATGCATATCCAATCCCAATGCCAAGTCAAAATAAGTGAAGTCCAAAGTGCTACAACATACAAGTGTCATGATCAAGTTGTGGATGATTTATTGGAATCATTTGATGGCTTGCAAATTATTTGAGTTAAAGCTTGCTATTGAATGATCATGAGCTAACCAAGGTATATCTCTTGTTGATCATTTCATTTGGGTGCATATGAGTTGATTGAATTGGATAAATGTGCAATGTTGCTTGCTATGAGATGATTGAATGGATTAAATGCTTAGCAATCAAGTTTGAATTGATTTGTGTTGGATAAATTCATGAGATGACTTTTTAGTAAGTGGATTGAATGGATATATGTCTTATGAAAGTATTCAAACAAGTTAGTTTCAAGTTTGATTCATATTTGATGAAGAATAGCTCAAGTATTGAAATCTGTCCAAAAGTTGAAAATCTGAGCTAGCTGTGATCTTAGCCATGTTTGAGTAATCAAATCTATTTGGATTGGCTTGAAATTTGGTATACATGCTCTACACTTATGAAAGAAGATGCTGTAGAAATTTCATGAGAATTGGATAAGAGATGCTTCGGTTTTGAAGTGCATCTTGTCAGCTTTAGTGCAGTAGGTTTCAGCATGTAGCAGTGGTGGAAGAATTAAAATCTGGTAGCAATCTAAAAGTCAAATGAAGCTCAAATTTTTACAGCTGATAGATGACTTTGTAATGCACATATCCACCAAATTTCATGGCATTTGGATTCGTACATTGGGAGATATGAATTATTCTTTGAAGGGTACAGAATCTGCCAGAAAAGTGACAATCATTGGATTAATCTAGAGTCACTTTGATTGAAAGGTCCTCAAGTTGGAAATATGTTTATAAGTGGTTGAGGTACCTAAGTTTGGTTTTAGATTGATCTAGAAGCATGAAGAGCAATGAGTACAAGGACATTTGATTGTGGAATGTACTTGGTGTACATGTTTAGTACTCAAATTTGAAAATCAAGATCAAACTTAAGATGAAAGTGAAGTTTAAGTTCTAGTGATAATTGAAGATCATTTGGTAGAAAGAAAAGGACTTAAACAAGTAGAAAGAGTTGGACTCAAATGTAGATTCAAGGATTATTCATCAAGATTGAGTTCATCATTTGGATCAATCAAACTATATCAATTCAAGTGAGTATCAAGAGTGGTTCTTTGGAGAAATGTCACTTCTCCCTAGTGAGGGGCTTGCCGCCGTGTGTAGGTGAAACCAAGTTTGGGACTTGGAAGGCTAACATGGAAGTGGTGAACCGAAGAACTTGTGATGCTTAGTTGAAGCAATCAAAATGGTTGATCAAGAAAAGCAAGCAACACCCAAAAGAGAGCTAGTCATGTATTTTAAATGGTATTCTAAGTAGTTCTCTCATGCAAGCATTGATCAAAAAGATGAAGCAAGCCAACCACAACTCAAGAGATAGTGCACTTGATCATAAGTGGTTTTCATTTCATATGGGTGAAGAATGGATTTATCTATGATGATTGGTCTTCACCAAGCTTATAAATTGGACTTCACATTGCTATTGGAGTAATGAATTGAAATCTATGTGACTATCCTCTACTCCAACATAGCAAAGGTATCATTGTAATGTGCATGATCATTTCATCCCTTACTAGTATGCGGTTAGTGCATATAGTACATGTTTATTAGGATCATGCATAACAAATGAAAATTTTAAATTTATAGCCTACCATTATTGCTTGATTGATTAATTGATCTAGTGGTATGGATATGAGTTTGTTCATGAGCTAGTGAACCCAAGTACTTGATCTAGTATTGGATTGCTAACAAGTGACAAGTACAACATTGACAAGATAACCCTTAGCATGAGGTGTGAAGAAGCTTGTCATTGGATCAAACCGGACTTGGAATCTTAGGCAAATCAACATAGTTCAAGTCATACAAGAAGCTCATGACAATGATAAGAGTACAAGCATAAGACAACAATGAAAATGGATATCTAGTGTGTTTCAAGTGGTATCTAGACTCAAATTGATCTTTCAAGTGGTTTTCACTAGTGGTGTCTAGATCATGATCTACAAGTGATATCTTACAAGTGGTACTCATGAAGATAACAAATGTTCAAAAAGTGAATATTATTGTCAAATCCTTCAAAGTGGATCCATACTAGAAAATTCTTTCAAATGGTATCACATTCCTACTCATGGTATCTTCACGTGGTATCATTCATGCAAGACGATGGTTTCACAAGTGATCCTCAACTTTAAGTGATCAACTCAAGAAATGCTACCCTCATCTTCAAGTGGTATCTCAAGTGAATGACACATGCTATGACATAGGGGGAGGAGCCCCACCGATTGGTATCAAGGTCAAAGATCCTATGTGGAATCTCAAGAGCAACCATAAAGTTTGTCATTCCAACATATGTGGTAATGTCCATAAAAAATGCAAGATTCAAGTCTCAACCATCTACCCCAATGCTAGCCTTTACATCAATGAGAAGCACACCTTTTATGGAAATTGATGACAAAGGGGGAGAGATAGGACAAAGATATGCAAGATTTCCTTTGAGGGAGAGATTGCTTTGGAGAGATAGATGATATTGGACATGGACATGGATGAAGAGGGAGCAACATTGAAGAATGTAAGGGGATCAAACATTCTTGGACAAAGAAAGCACACAAGTAGGGGGAGCAAGCTCATGAACTTTGTTTGATTGCATTTGATATATGCATAATTCATGTGCTTGCTTGCATTGCATAAGTTCTTAAATTCAATATACATGCTTGTGTGGTGCAATGCTAGTATAGAACTTGGATGATGAAATGATCTACTAGCATGCATAGAAATAGTTTACTTGTGGTATCTAGACTTACCTAAAGCTTTACAAGTGGTCCAAGAACCTTTACATATAATGTTGATCTCACGGGGTTCTTGAGTTTTGATGGTTGTCTAGTTACCTCATGATGCTAAGGATGGTGTAAAAGGCAACTCCGATTGGTATCACGCTTCAAAGGTCCATTTCTTACACCTTAGCATCATTTTGGTAGAATTACTCTCCCAACACTTCTATCCATGCATATGTGCAAAGCTTTCAATCCAAACTCTATGCACATATGTAGGGGGAGCTAATGCTACCAAAACCGAGCTTGTGATAATTGTCCAAACTTTACTTATGAGCAAAATGATTGGACAAGTATGACAAGTTCAAAACTTTTATTATCAAAATCATCTTTGTGAGGGTTGTCATCAATTACCAAAAAGGGGGAGATTGAAAGTCCCTAGTTTGGTTTTGGCTAATTGATGAAACCAAGGACTAACCTTTGTATCTAAGTGGATGATTTAGATAAAGGTGGTCATTGCATATGAGACATGACATTGACTCATGTGACCAAGATGGTGAAGACCATGATGAGGCTTGGCTCGATGGACCGGTTGTGAAGGTGAAGGGCAAGTCGAGGCTCCAAAGCGAAGGACCATGCGATGGTGAAGCTTGAGCAAGACTTGGCGCCGATGGACCGATGCAACAGTGAAGAGCAAGTGAAGTCAAGGTCGATGGATCGAGACGGTCATGTGATGATGTCATGAAGGAGCTTAATGCACATGAGACATGACATGGAGTCATGTGACCAAGGTGATGAAGACCAAGATGAGGCTTGGCTCGATGGACCGGTTGTGAGGGTGAAGGGCAAGTCGAGGCTTCGAAGCGAAGGACCATGCGATGGTGAAGCTTGAGCAAGACTTGGCGCCGACGGACCGATGCAACGGTGAAGAGCAAGTGAAGTCAAGGTCGATGGATCGAGACGGTCATGTGATGATATGAAGTGGATCATATCATTTGTGATATGGTTGGTGCATGTGTTGCATCAACGTCGGAGGAGATAGAGTGGAATGCGCAAGGCAAAGGTATAACCTAGGGCATTTCCATTTCACCGGTCATAGGTGTGTAGAGAAGTTTATGACCGGGTTTTAGGATAGATGGCCGTACTATCAAGAGGGGCAAACTTGTTTGCATATCGGTCATCTAGTGCCACTTGAGCGATCTAACTTTGCATACGGGTTAGGATCGAGTGGCGAGGCAAGTTGAGTGCCTAATTCCTTCGAAAATGTTTGTGAAAATGCTAACACACGTGCACAAGGTGGTGATCACTTGTTGGTGTTGGCACATTTGCAAAGGTGGCGTTGGTCGCGCTGTGGTTTGCGGGTAGAGAGGGGTTTGGTTCCTTTCTCTCTCCCGCCGAGCGTGCGAGCGCGGGATTCAGGCGATTTCGGGGAAGTGAAATGCCTATTTTCCATTGCGCCAGAAGTCGGAAAAGAAACGGAGGCGAACGCGGTCACAGAAGTGACCAGACGCAGCACCGGACGCTGCACCGGACGCTGCACCGGACGCGGTCACTGTGCGTCCGGCGCGTCCGGTCAGTACAGCGTCGGGGTCAGGCGCGCGAGCTAGGGTTTGCCACGGGCGCGTCCGGTGACCCACGGGACCGGCGCGTCCGGTCATGCGCCCTGAGGGAACCGAGGACGTCGGACGCGGTGCGCGTCCGGTCACACACCTTCGGACGCGTCCGGTGGTCCAGGGAGCTTACTGGACTCGCACCGGACGCGGGTACTGTGGCGTCCGGTGGTTGCGAGGAGCGCGTCCGGTCTTGTCTTCGCGGGCGCGGGTACTGTGCGCACCGGCGCGTCCGGTGGTTCGCAGCAGCGCGTCCGGTCGCTCGTTTGACCGTTGGCGCGCAGTGACCGTTGGAGGATCTAACGGACGAATTTGAATTCGGAGGGCACGTGGACGTCGCAGGAACACCGGACGCGGTTGAGCGCGTCCGGTCAGTTACGACCGGCGCGTCCGGTGGTCCCGCGAAAAACGTGAGTGGAGGGGTAACGGCTCTATTTGACCGTGGGGTTATAAATAGACGTTGTGGCCGGCAGTGGCCAAGTGCTGAGCACACTTTGGCCTTGGTGGCTTGTGTGGTAGTGCTTGGGAGCCCTCTAACTCACTCATGCTTGATAGTGTTCATCGGATCGAGTGAGAGAGCGATTCTAGTGCGATTGCATCGTGAGGTTGCATCGAGTGGCACTAGGTGATCGTGTTGCAAGCCGGTGGTGCTTGTTACTCTTGGAGGTTGCCACCTCCTAGACGGCTTGGTGGCTTGTGGCTCCGTGGAAGCTCGCAAGAAGATTGTGCGAGGCTCCGGAGAAGCTTTGTGAGGGGGATTGTGCTCACCCCGCGGGGATCGCGAAGAGCAACTCTAGTTGTGCGTGTCATTGAGTTACCTCACTTGAGAGTGGTGTCTTGCGGTGCCTTGCGGGGCGTGCCTTGAGGGGTAAGTGACTTGAGGGTCACACCGAGGAACCATCTAAGTGTTGGTCGACACAACGGGGACGTAGCTTGGTGGCGACCAAGTGAACCTCGGGAGAAAAATCACCGTGTCAACATTGTCTACTCTTCTCGGTGGTTTGCCTTCGTGCAACACAAGCTTGTATTTACTTTCATATATACTTGTGCTTGTGTAGTTGCTTTCGTAACTAGTTTGCTTGTGTAGCTTGCTAGTTGTCTTCTTGCTTGTGTAGCTAGAAGTTCCCCTTTGCGTGGCTAATTCGGTTTGTGTAACCTTGTTAGTCACCTTGCTTAGTTTGTGTAGCTAAGTAGTTTGCGCTCTCTAATTTGGCTTGTGTAGCCTTGTTATTGAGCATTGCTAGTGAGCTTAGGCTTTGTGCGCTTTGCTTACTAGAATTGTGTAGGAGCTCCCTCTTGCTTGCAAAGTACTAGCGCATAGGTTTGTGTGACCTTGCTCTAGAATTAAATAGGAGAGCTCTTGCTAAGGAAAGCACCTTAGTTGCTTAATTAGGATCTTTGTGAGGTGCTTGTGAACTTAGATAGAGGGGTGTAGTCTTTGCTAGACCGATAAGTTTAATTCCGCATTTGTTTCGGTTAGCCAACGTGTTTAAGTTTTAGAAAGGACTATTCACCCCCCCTCTAGTCCGCCATCTCGACCCTACACCCTTCCATCATCTCCTCCTTGCTCTGTCTATGCAAGAGAATGGACTAAATAAGAAACTGTACAAGATAGAGGGTTAGAAGAGGCTACAAATAGGTTTTAATAAGAAGAAATTAGAATTTAATTTTGAGAGTATGCTGACCAGAACAGTCCAGGCAGGGGGCACTACCACCCCCTGAGGGCGGCACTACCGCCCTCAGTTGCTCCACAAGATCAACTTCTAGTTTCTTGTTCTTGCTCAAGCCCACTTCCAACTACTTCTGTTCTCTACCACAATCTCTGAATCATAGTCAACAAGAACATACGTGAAACCCTAGCCATGGACTTGAAAGGTTGAGCATGAAGAACTTACTAGAATAATTTTGATAGATGAATCCAGTCCATTTGGGAGTTCATCAATTGAATGAATTGGGGTCAGGCAGGTGGAATCTGCTAGGGGTGGGCACTGTCGGCCCCCATGGGCGGCATTGCCGCCCTACCCGATTCATCCAACAGGTGAACTACCAAATCTATTCGATTCAACCATAAAAACCATTTCTAAACCCACCATGCCCCCCTAGAAACTGAAATCCATGACCAAAAGCATCACATTGCATAGATCAAAGAGGATTAGGGTTTCACCTTGAGTTCCAACAATGGAGAGAAGGAAAGAGAGGGAGAGAGCAGCCCTGCCCAAGGCTGTAGCGGCCACCAACGACGAGGAAGGGAGGCTGGAGGTCTGGGCGGCAATGCCGGAGCGGCTGCCGCGGGTGGGAAGGCCGACGTCGCCCTTGTCCTCATGAGAGAGAGAGAGAGGAGGAGAGTGGAGGCATCAGGCGGAACTGAGGACGAGAGAGAGAGAGAATCGTGGAGCCAGAGAAGAAATAGATAGAAGAAAATGGGCCCCATGATTTAGTCAAATTTGACAGAAAACAGAGCAGTTTTCAGAGGGCGGCACTGCCGCCCTGTCAAATTGACAGGGATTTAGCTACAACTTTCTGACTCTCTTTACCTCAGTCATGGACACATATTCCCTAAGTATCATGACCAGTAAGACAGACAATGGTCATGCCACTTAGAGTAGATTTTATAAATCATTTTGAATCACATATAATTGAAATTTTGTAAATTTTGCCTATGTCGCTGGTTGTCAATCAGAGGCATGCAAGATTTCAAACCATGTTATGAGAATCAAGGATATTTAGTTCACTACGCAGCGCACAAAACCTTGACTCATCGAGAGGCTTAGTGAAGATATCGGCTAGTTGCTTTTCGGTGCTCACATGGCGAATTTCGATATCTCCTTTGGTTTCGTGGTCTCTCAAGAAATGATGTCGGATATCTATATGTTTTGTTCTTGAGTGGCTTATGGGATTATTTGCAAGCTTTATGGCGCTTTCATTATCACACAATAATGGGATTTTGGTGAAATGACATCCGAAATCTTGAAGGGTTTGCCTCATCTAAAGTAGTTGAGCACAACATGCACCGGTTGCAACATACTCGGCCTCGGCGGTGGATAGGGCTACATAATTTTGCTTTTTAGAGCTCCAAGACACTAGGGACCGTCCAAGGAATTGACATGTCTCTAAAGTGCTTTTTCTATCTACTTTGCAACTGGCATAATCAAAATCTGAATAGCCAAGTAGATTGAACTTGGAGCCCTTAGGATACCACAAGCCAAGCTTTAGTGTGTGAACTAGATATCTTAATATTCTCTTAACGGCCGATAAATGGCACTCTTTCGAGTTAGCTTGAAATCTAGCACGCATGCACACACTAAGCATTATGTCCGGCCTAGATTCACATAAGTAAAGTAGTGAGCCGATCATGGAGCGATATACCTTGATGTCCACGGCTGTCCCATTTTCATTTAGATCAAGATGTCCATTGGTTGGCATGGGAGTTTTGATGGGCTTTGCATTCGCCATGTCAAACTTCTTGAACATATCACGGGTGTACTTTGTTTGGCTAATGAAGGTCCCTTCCTTCAATTACTTGATTTGAAATCGAGGAAGAACTTCAATTCACCCATCATAGACATCTCAAATCTCTTGGTCATGATCCTACTAAACTCCTCACAAAACTCATGGTTAGTACTACCAAATATTATGTCATCGAAATATATTTGGCACACAAATATATCTTTATTGACTTTGCGAGTAAAAAGGGTAGGATCGGCTTTGCCTATTTCAAAGCCTTGTTTAAGCAAGAATTTCTTAAGGTATTCATACCATGCTCTTGGTGCTTGCTTAAGCCCATAGAGCGCCTTTTGGAGTTTGTAGACGTGGTTGGGGAACTTGAGGTCTTTAAAACCCGGTGGTTGCTCAACGTAGACAACTTCTTGAATAGGGCCGTTGAGGAATGCACTCTTGACATCCATTTGATATAGCTTGAAGTCATGATGGGCAGCATAGGCTAGAAGCATTCGAATTGCTTCAAGTCTTGCCACCAGTGCATATGTTTCTTCAAAGTCCAAGCTCTCTACTTGAGTGAAGCCTTGAGCAACCAATCTTGCCTTGTTCCTAGCCACCACTCTATTTTCATCTTGCTTGTTGCGGAAAACCCACTTGGTGCCAATCACGTTCGTCTTGGGTCTTTTCCACCAATGTCCAAACTTGATTTCTTTTGAAGTTGATCAACTCTTCTTGCATGGCCATCACCCAATCCTCATCTTTAAGAGCCTTTTTAACCTTGACTGGTTCCACAGGAGAAACAAAAGAGTAATATTAATAAAAATTTGCTAAATGAGAACGTGTCAATACCCCCTTTTGAAAACTCCTAAGGATGTTGTCAGCGGGGTGATCTCATTGAATAGTCTGCTTGAGTCTTGGATGCTCGATGGCCTCTTGATCACTTTCTGGATCTTCAACTTCTTCTTCTACTTCAAATATGGGTTGTAGGTTCTGTCCTTGAATTAGAGCCGGTCCAGCTGCTTGTTCTAGAGAGAGTGTGGTACTGCCACTCCTGGGGGTGGCACTGCCGCCCTACTGGATAGCAGCAGGGGTCCGCTCACCCTCAGCATCAGGTACATCAGCAGATTCTTGTTCAATAGCAGCTGAAGTATCCACCTCATTGTTGGTTTCATCTTCTTGTGGTCTTATGTCACCCAAAGCTAATTGCTTGATTGCCTCACATGGTGGATCCTCCTTTCCTACAACACTTGAATCAACTTACTCTACTTGAGAGCCACTAGTTTCATCAAATGTCACATCTACCACAATTTCAACTCTCCCGGAGGTTTTGTTGAAAACACGGTAGGCATGCTCATTTGATCCATAATCAAGAAGAAATCCTTCATCAACTTTAGGTGCGAATTTAGAGGTTTTGGGTTTCTTGTTAAGTATAAAACACTTGCACCCAAACACTCTAAAGTAAGACACCTTTGGTTTGTTACCGGTGAGCAGCTTGCATGAAGTTTTCTTCAACTTCTTGTGTAGGTAGAGGCGGTTGATGGCATGGCATGCGGTGTTGACTGCCTCACACCAAAAGATGTCCGGCGTCTTATACTCATCTAGCATTGTTCTTGCCATGTCAATCAAGGTACGATTCTTCCTCTCTACTACACCATTTTGTTGAGGGGTGTATAGAGCTGAAAACTCATGCTTGATACCCTCTTCATCAAGGAACTCCTCGACTTGAGTGTTATTAAATTCGGTCTCATTATCACTCCCCACTTTCTTGATGGGAGACCGAACTCCTTTTGGGCTTTTCTAACAAATGTCTTCACTTTATCTCTAACTTGACACTTATCAAACAAGAAAAATACCCAAGTAAAATGAGAATAATCATCAACAATAACAAGACCATATTTGTTACCCCAATACTTAGGTAGGCGACCGGTCCAAAGAGATCCATGTGGATGAGCTCCAATGGTTGAGTGGTGGTCATGATACTCTTTGGTAGGTGAGATACGCCAACTTGCTTTTCGGCTTGACAAGCGCGACATATCCTATCTTTCTCAAAGTGAACATTTGTTAGTCCAAGGATGTGTTCATCTTTTTGAAGTTTGGCCAAGTTCCTCATCCCAACATGAGCTAGCCGGCGGTGCCATAGCCAACCCATGCTAGATTTTGCCACTAAACAAGTCTCAAGATTAGCTTTCCCTTTGTTGAAATCAACTAGATAGAGCTTATTCTTTAATCGACCCATAAAGACAATAGAGGAATCCTCCCTTCTAAAGACTTCCACACCCTTATCCGTAAAGAGACAATTGTAGCCCATTTCACAAAGTTAAAAAACGGACAACAAATTATAACTCAACGAATCAACATGTAAGACATTTGTAATTGAATGCTCAAGGGTTATAACAACTTTACCGAGACCAAGCACATCCCACTGGAATTGTCTCCAAAGACAATATTTTCATTTGAGTCCAACTTTGGGGAATATGATTGGAACATACTCCTTTCTCTGGTCATATGATTTGTACATCCACTATCAAGCACCCAACTTGATCCACCAGAGGAGTATGCCTGCAAAACAAATTTAATTCCTTGTTTTAGGCCCCCAAACATTCTTGGGGCCTTGCATGTTAGTCACAAGAATTTTAGGAACCCAAATAGAGGTGTTATGGTAAATATTTTTATCGTTGCCAACATATTTGGCAATCACCTCCCCCTTACTGTTGTTCTTCAACACAAAACAAGAACTCAAACTTTGTCAAGGTACTTGAGCCTTCGGTTGATAAAAATACTTGTTTGGTTTCTGGGGCTCCTGCTTAGAATTTGAGACCTTCTTCTTGGGCTTTACATGAGCAGAGAAAGAAGAGGTAGCCTTCCCTCTTCTGTGGGGGGCGGCACTGCCGCCCTTCACAGCGGCACTGCCGCCCTGGGCAGGCCTTGTGCCACCAGCTGTGCAGGCTTATATGTACCTACTTTTCCCTTGCTCATGAACTGGACACACTTATAGCCATTTATTACCTTTCTCCCATTTGATTTGGCTCCTTTTGTATACCCAAGTCCATCCTTAATGTGAGGAGGTCTTCCATCCTTGTATTGTGGCCTCTTTGGTTGATTCTCTTTGCCACTAACAGCTCTCTTATCTTTCATGCACCTTTCACTTAGCAGAGCATTGAGTCTAGCAATCTCCTTTTTCATTGCCTCCATATTTGTAAGGTTAGTGGAATAGACATTCTGATTATAACATTTTCCACAACCTTGGCTAGTGGATGGATTAGAGGTGTCCTTTGTATTAGAGTGTTGTGGGGTGCTCTCCTAAAGAAAACTACATTGCTCTTCAAGTTTGTTGTGCTTTTCAACGAAGACACAATACTTGTCATTGAGTGCAATATTTGCCTTCTTTGTGAGAGCATGTTCTCTTTGCTCTTCGGCCAAGGCCTTGTTCAAAGAGTCCACCTCACTTCTCTCTAACACAAGAGCTTCCTTGCAAGCAATATACATTTTCTTTTGTTCAAAGAGATCATCATCTCTAATTGCTAGCTTGGCTTGGACACTCTCTAAATCTTCCATTAGCTTAGTGATGAAGATTTTAGTTTTAGGATCCAAATTTTTAGTTACTTGAACAAATTCATCATCATCACTAAGGTCATCATCACTAGAGCTTTTACTAAGTTCACTGCTAGAGATGTCACTAGGAGGTGGGGAAGGTTTAGCTTTTGGTTTTACCTTCTCATCCTTAGCCATGAGACAAATGTGAGGGGAGTGGTGGTCATCATCATCGGACAAGTTGGTGAAGAGTCTTGGTGTAGAGGATGACTTGTGGATAGCCACGGTTGCAACTTTCACATCCTCATCACTTGACTCTTTAGTTGAGTCCCACTCATGCCCAATGTGTACCTCTCCCATTTGCTTGTTTCTCTTCTTGTGCACATGCCCCCTTTCTTTGTTGTCCCTCTTGTAGTTGTTCTCTTTCTTCTCATAGCGACATTTGGCAACAAAGTGCTCGGTGCTGCCATAATTGTAGCATATTCTTTTTTTTCTTGTTTGGGAACTTTCTTTGCACAACTTTGTACTCATTTTGCTTTAGCCCCTTGTGATACTTCTTTATGAATAATGCCATATCACCAATCTTCCTGAAATCAGCCACATCATCTTCATCTTCACTTAAGGATGAATTTGTATCATTATTTTGTTGCACTTGCTTGGTTTCGTTGGGTTGACTTGTTGATGCTTGCTTGCTGCCCTTTGCTTTGCTTGAGGTGCCTTGCTTGCTTGATTTGTTGGCCTTGAGAGCAACCTCCTTGATCTTCATGCCATCTAACTTGGCTTGTAACTCACCGAGCTTCCTTATCTCATTTGCTTCTTCTATTTGCATGTCAAATGTCAATAATCTTCCAAGCACATCATTTGGTGTGAAGTGCTCAAACTTCTTCTTGTCTCTAATTAAGATGACTATGGTCTTATTTCTTGGTGAATATACCTCTAACATAACCTTCACCACCTTGTGATCATCAAGCTCATCACAACCATAACCTCTAATCTTGCCCACCAAGGTAATAGACCTATCAAACATCTCTTGTGACCCTTCTTCATCAATAATCACAAATCTATTTAGTTTGGCCATTAACAAATCAATCTTCGCTCTTCTCACTTTGTCAACACCCTCATGAGCAAGGTGCAAAGTGTCCTAAATCTGCTTTGTCACATCAACGTTCATCACTCTATTGTACTCATTTCCATCTAGAGCACTAAGAAGAATACTCGTGGCTTGGCCATTGAGATGGACAGCAGCTAGCTCTTCATTTGTTGGCTCTTCGGGATCCTCCGGTGGTTGAAATCTACTGCACACAATCTCCCAAAGACTGGGGTGAAGACCAATAAAATAAGCCCTCATCAAGTGCTTTCACTTGGCGAAGTTTGTCCCATCGAAATGAGGCAACTTGCCCACGGGTATGTTGATGAAATACTTACGGTCGCGGTTAGACAAATAAGAATAGTTAAAGGATATGGCAGCATATTTCTTCTTGGTGCTGCTGCCCTTATCCTTGCTGTCCTTCTTCTTGCCCTTGTCCTTAGTCTTCTTGTTCCCTTTGGAGGCATGATATGATACATCATCATCACCATCATCCGAGCTACTTGATAGCTCACTAGATGATGCATCATATGCCTTCTTCTCTTCTTCTTTAGCTCTTTTGGCCCTTCTCTTAGCTCTTTCTTTATGAATGAATCTTCTTTCTTCTTTTCTTTGCAACTTCTCATCAACCTTTTGCTGCTCTTCCTTCTTCTTTTCTCTTGCTTCTCTTCTTGCGGTCTTCGTGTTCCTTCTTTCTTTTCTTTCCTTCTTTCTCTCTGCATCGGTGGTCTTGGCGTCCTTGAGAGTGGTGTTGCTTGCTGTCGAGAGTGACTTATCGCTGCTACTGCCGACGTCCTCGACATGCACACCACTAGTGTTCAGATCACGAGCAGTCCTCGAACCTCCTCCTCCTTCCATACTTCACGCGGTGAAGCGTATATGAAGCAACACGACTTCGATACCACTTGTAGGATCTCCTGGAAGGTTAAGGAGGCCTAGAGGGGGTGAATAGGCCTGTAAAAATTTAACTCCAAATTCTGTCAGTAGACAGGGAGGCACTACCGGCCTACGGATAATGCTCAGATAGAAAAGAGATTTCATAGAGAGTAAACTGAATCTATGAGCTACACAGTCTTGCAATATAAAGATAAAGTCTAGCTCGAAGACTGGATACCACAGAACCCTAGCGTAAGAGTAGATCGAGCTCACAAACCCTAAAAACAGTTAAGCGAGAATAAGAACCAGCAAGAACACACAAGACACAAAGAATTATCCCGTGGTTCAGCTCACCACCAAGGTTTGCCTAAGTCCACGTTGTTGAGGAAGCCACAAAAGGCTTAGGCTTGCCACAAAGGCTTGTTGTACCCTCGTTCTCAAATCAAGAGAATGAACTCTTGAGATGAGGGGTGATTTCTTAGCTTCGAGAATGAGGTTACAAACCTCCCAAGGCTGCCACACGAGTTGGCAAGCTCAAGGGTGACGCCTAGCCGACTAGGAGCAAGCTCCAAGAGTAACAAACCCTAGAACCGCCGACCAAACATGAACCAAATGCTCTTAGACTTTGGGAATCAGTGGATCTGCTCTCCAATCGAGTTTTTGCTGCCTTTTCTCTCAAGTTTTGATGGTTAGAATCAAGGATTTGCTTGAGGGATGGAGGAGCAACAATGGAGGGAGAGAGAGTGAGCTCTGGTCTGTCTGTTCTCGAAATAAATCGATAGAGGAAGAAGGTGGCCGTTGTGGGCCGGGCCTGGTGGTATAATTACCCTCAGGGCCCAACGGGCGTTTATGGGCGACACTGCTGCCCTAGCCAAAATAGAAAGTATCAGAAGATTTTTGGCTGGCTATTTTGGTTGGGTATGAGAATGTTATTCTAGGATTTTGAGCATCTGGTTGCATAGTTGACCAACTGTCCTTGAGTCCCCCTTAATAGTACGACATTTCCTAACTCAAATTCAAAACATAAAGAAATTTAAACCTCGTTGAGTTAAGTCCAGCCATATTTTGTAATTAGGAGCACCTGCAACTTGTACATCATCCTCGTTTTTTGATTCCCTGCTTGTCATCTCGATAAATCTCATTAGTCCTCTAATTTGGTGGTCATCAACGCCAAAACCCACAATAGGTCTTGATTGCACTTACATTAGTGGACCTCTCTCTCACACAAGCACCTAGAGGAAGAAACCCTAAAGGAGGAAAAAGAAAATGGAGGAGGTGACGGAGATGGGACTCTCTCATCCTATTTAACAGGGCTATTACACAATCTCCGATTTGCCTCTAGATACAAATGAGCCAAACCATTTCGTCCAAGGGCGTAAAGGTCTAGCCCGGTCTTCATCTTGATCCGACGGCCACCGCGCCTCCTCACCGATAGCTTCGCTTCGACGCGAACCCTCCGATGCTGTCACGTGTCATCCGTTCCTCCTCGGAATCTCCACCTGAGTTTTGAGGCCCAAACCCGTAAACCCGCCACCGATGGTTTTGAGGTCCAAACCATCAAACCGCTCGCGAGTAGCGTACTCCATACGCGTCCGCCACCTCGACGCGTGTCACCGCCGTCCTTGACCAGCTAACACGCCGAGTCCTCCTGAGCCTCGCTTGACCCGCACGTCCGTCGTCTTGACTCAGTCAACACCGTCACTCCCATGTCTTCTCGCACTTGTCGATGTCCCAAGTGTCAGCCACTGTGGCTAGTCACCCGGCCTCCTGGTCCCTCGGTCCAAGCCTCACGTCCATTCTTCACCGCTCCCGGTCTGTCGGCACGGCACGTCCTCCTTGACCTTCACCTCACCGTCGACCACCGCCTCCGAACTCCACACCTGCACAACACAAGCCAAGAGACATATCGCACACATAGCTTTCGCCATGGTAGGGTTAGTCACCACTCAACCTACTTCGTGGATCACATTGACAATCACTCGTCACAAAACAAACACACAAGGGTACTTGTCAACCTTGTGTTCGCAAGTATTTCTTCAGACATGAATACTGTCAACAGAATGGAGCAAGGGCCACAAAAAAGCACGGTGTATACGTTTCATCTCCACTCTTTGTGGCATAATGTCAAGAGTCAACACTCCAGATTTAATTGACTCCTAACTACACTCGGTATGTATAGTACATGGTTTTGATTACATGCTTCACTCTCTAAGAGCATCTCCAACAATTTGGAAAAAATCACTTGGTAAATCTTGAGTTTTAGCAAGTTGCTAATTTATTTGGTAAGTGAAAAAAAGACCTATCTCCAACAACTCCTTAAAACTCACTTGCCAAAATGAAGAAGCCCGCTAACGAACGAAGAGGCCTGCTAAACGAACGAAGAGCCCCGCTAAGCAAACGAAGAGCCCTGCTAAGCGAACGAAGAGCCCCGCTAGCGAACGAAGAGCCCCGTTAACTCTTCTCGTCACAACGGCGGCCCACGCTCGTCGCCGGCGCCTCACCGGCGGCCGCGGCACCTCCTCCCCGCGCCGGTGAGGAACAGTAGCACTGGCGGCGATCCTCCTCGCTCCGGCCAGCCCCGCCCCTCGGCTCCAGCCCCGAGGTCGTCCCGGAGCATCGTTGAGGCCCCGAGATCGAGATAGCAAGTCCTTTCCGCGCGCGAGGCCGGTGAATAGCAAGTGCGGATAAATAGCAAGTTGGTTTGAGGAGTTGTTGGAGAAGAAATTTTGTGTTTTTGCCAAAGTTATAAGAATAACAACTTGTTTTAAGGAGTTGTTGAAGATGCTCTAATTACACTCGGTATATGTCTAGTACTAGTAGTAGGTACAGTTAATTCAAGGGGCTAATCCTCTCCGAGACACTATTTCTCCCAAGAGATCTACATATTTCACAACCATGAAGGACCCCATGACTACTGCGAGACATCTGCCTGTGTTCCCACGCAGACTCACAGAACACCCTTGCAGGAGCAGGATCCACTCTGAAAGATTTCAGAACAACTTCCTTGCCGTTCTGCAGCGATGACGAAGCTTGCGAAATCCGCGGATCTCACTTAACAGCTCCACCTAATTACTATAAATACTTGACTATACGTATATACGTACTGTCTATTACAGTATCTGCTAATCTCTATGCGTGTACATATGTGCATGCTTATATGTCGTCGGACCAGTCCTGCAGCTCGCCCTCGGAGAAGAGCGCCTCGACGATGTTGTCGATGAGGGAGTCGACGAAGGCGTTGCAGCCCAGCGTGAACATGGCCGATCCTGTTGCGCGCGCTGGACGCCCACGCGAACGCCGCGGCGCAGGAGACCACCGCCACGCACACCCCCGCCGCCTCCTCGATCTCCATCGTGTCCAGCTTCTTGAACAGCGAGCTGCCCGTCGTCGTCTCCACGGCCACCGCCGCCGCGAACGCCACCTGCATGCACGTACGTAGCAGCACCAGCAGCGCGACGTTTAATTAAACCATGGATCCGACGTGTACTCTCTGTGTACGGGGAGGAGCAGAGCGGAGCAGAGGCCAGACTAGAGGGGCCTCATCAGTCACTCACCATGGCGAGGCGGCCGGAGATGGTCTCGAAGTCCTGGCTCTTGCGGGAGCTCTCGATGTAGTCGGCGAGCGAGGCGAAGAACGATGACGCCGCGGAGCCGGAGCCGCCCGAGTTGTAGGCCCCGCTACCGTCCTCCTCCCCGACCAGAACCCTCCGCGTCACCACGCCGCTGCCGGCGCCGTACGACCGCAGCGTGCAGAGCCGGGGCTGCAGCACCACCTTCGTCCCGGCGTCACGCTTCTTCGGCGCCGCGGGACCCGACGCCGACGCCGACGCCGTCGCCGTCGTCGACGACACCTTCTGCGGCGCCAGCTCGCAGATGATCGCGCGTGCCGCGGCCGCCATGGCGGGGATAGCTGTGCTCTAGCTCTCTGGACGGCACCGCCGGACTTGACGAGCCGCGATTCACTGGGGTTCTTGGAATCCACGACGCGAATCTATGACTGTGAGTCTACTATAACTGTGAGTAACCAGGCGGT
Source organism: Saccharum hybrid cultivar R570 (assembly GCA_038087645.1). NCBI lineage: Eukaryota > Viridiplantae > Streptophyta > Magnoliopsida > Poales > Poaceae > Saccharum > Saccharum hybrid cultivar. The sequence goes on along the minus strand of JAQSUU010000534.1, from coordinate 37,911,699 downwards.
GACACGCCACCCTTTTTGAAAGTCAGGCAGGGACAGCGAGTGGCGCGAACGACGCGCGCCGTTCACCGCCCGGTAAAGCCGAGCCCGCCTCGTGAGTCGTGAGGCTGCCGAGGACTCGCGGCGAGACGCCTGTAGGCCGACACGTCGCGCGGGTGCGCTTGGCTGGTGGTGAAAGGACCCCCGATCCATCCGCCAGCCGCCAGCCGTGGAGATTGTCGCGTTCCCGTGTGTAGTGTGTTCCAGCAGCCCACGCCACCGCTAGCTGCTTCGGCGAGACGCCGGAGTGGGGCCGGTGGGTTCTCGGACACAGGCGTTGCTATCGCGCTGGAGGATCATGGACCCCTTCCGTGCCGTCCGGTCGCCATCCGACGGTTCTCCTGTCCCCGCACACCTTTCTGCCTTGCGTCCGATTTGGTCAGTGACAACGGTGAGGAGCAAAGAGCACAGTGCCTTGGTGGTGTTCTTGATTTTCTTTAATAAGTCTTTAGAGGTGGAAAGTTGTCCCGCCTCTGTAAATGTTAATTTATAGAGGCCTGTTGGTTGAGGCGGTACGTCCATCACCATCAGTCTCTACACGTGAGTTTTGTATTAAAAAATAGAGCTTCATGATTCATGATAACCTAAATATGAGACGGGGCTCAAAAAGAGTTATGCCAAACGATTCCTATATCCAGTTGCTCCGTTTATGATGCAATGCCTAGCGCAGATCAGCAGTGAACCAGCAAATTGCATTGTTAAGTTTTTTTTTTGCGATCATGTTATGACACGTTTTTCATTAAGCAGAAGTAGTGTTTGTAACATCCTAAGATAGCCACGTTTTGCTGTTAAGTTTATTAATAAGTACGGGGCCGATCGATCATGTCGTTTTGCTGTCCCGAATCTCTAGCGTCACGCACATGAGAAATGTCTTATTTGCCCTATCGTCTTTGATCGTCTTGGCCCCGTCCCCATGAGATGGCTCCGTTAAGTTTTTTTTGCGATTATGCCATGACACGTTTTTCATTAAGCAGAGTAGTGTTTGTTACATCATAAGATAGCCACGTTTTAAGCAATTCCTGTTCGCACCCTCCCGTGGACCCCGAGCGCTCCCCTGGGGCGACTCGGGGGGCGAATGCCGCCGCGCCCTAGGGCCCCCGCCGCCCGGTCCTCCACTCTGGCCGCCGCCGCCTTCGGCGTGTGGCGGCGGTGGCCAACGCCGGCCCGAAAAAAGGTCACCGGTGTGGTCACCCTCCTCCCCACCCCACTCCCTTCTCTCTCTCCCAGCCCTCCACCTCCATGGCCCGTCGATGGAGCTTCTCCGGTGGCCTCGCCGGCCGGCGGCCCAGATCCGGCCTCCTCGGGACCGGATCCGACGTCCCTCGTGCTAGATCCGCGGTGCTACAGGCTGGGCGGGCGGGAACCGGCTAGCTGCCTGGGCGCGCCCTGCCTCGTCGCCGTTCACCTCGTGGTCTGCAAGCTGGGCGCGTGCGCCCACCGGAAGCAGTTTCTTGGGCCACGGGCAGAGGTGGCTGCAGGTGGCCGCTGCTTGCTACTGGGTCGTCGGTGCGTACGTGCCTGGCCAGTGGCCACTGCTCTGGCGGCGGGCAGTAACAACGCGGCAGGCTTGGGAGCCGGACCTGCTGGTTGCTGCTGCGAGCTGCTACCTGCCGGAGCTTGCACGCGGCAGCCGTGGTTGGGACGAGGCCCTGACCGCGTCCAGGCACCGAGGCACCACAGCCGGGGCCGAGGCAGCAGGGAACGGGGGGCCAGCGCCTGCTGTATCAGGTGTCGACCGACCTTTCCTTCCTGCTGCCCAGTGGTGTGGTGGTGTGGTGGGTGCTGCAGCCTGCGTCTGCGGCAGGAATCGGGGTGAAAACCCCGCCCGGTTCTTCCGGGCCGGCGGCGGTGGCGTAGCGCACGTTATCTACCTCCTTGGAGGCGTCGCCGAAGGTTCCTTGTCAGTGCAGATTGGGGACCCCATCGCCGAGTACCCCGCTGGAGCTCTCGCCTGCTTTGTCAACGTCTGTGGTGTTCCGCCAGCCGGTTGCTGGGAAGCCGCCCAACTGTGCCTGCTGTGCCTTATGTGTTCCATTGCTATGGGTTGTCCTGTTGCACTTGACCTCGCCGATGTCGCTACTAGCGAATGCTTTGCCGCTCTCGACCCCCTCTCTGGTAGATGCTTTGCTACTGAGTGTGTGCGGGCTAGCTTCTTGGCGGATGCTTTGCCGCCGAGGTCGCTTGGTTCGTTGGCGGATGCTTTGTCGCTGTGTCGCTCGGTTCGTTGGCGGATGCTTTGCCGCCGAGGTCGCTTGGTTCGTTGGCGGATGCTTTGCCGCCGTTGCTGGATGATCGTTCTATGGGTGGATGCTTTGCCACCGTGGCTTGGTCTCGTGCGTAGGAAACCTTTGCATTGGTGTTTTTATTGCAGGCTCAGTTCTAGCTCTTGGGTGTCGAGGGCAGTCGCTCTTCTTTTGTATCTTTCTTTGTTCCTATGTTTATCCCAGGTTACTTACTACTATCTTAGTGGTTTGTAATCTGCGTTATGAGGGTTCTCTCATAGCTAACTTGTAATTCACTCCTCTTAATGAAAAACGGGCTATATTCTCCTATCGCGAAAAAAAAGATAGCCACGTTTTGCTGTTAAGTTTATTAATAAGTACAGGGGCCCGATCGATCATGTCGTTTTGCTGTCCCGAATCTCTAGCGTCACGCACATGAGAAATGTCTTATTTGCCATATCGTTTTTGATCGTCTTGGCCCCGCCCCCGTGAGATGGCTCCGAGACAGACAGGCACAAGTGCATGGGAGACAAGCATGCGTACCATACCACTGGGCGACCATGCTGCATGCATGATTCAAAATTGACATCACGACCGATCGACCGTTTCTAATTGGCTCCACCATCGATGCCGTTGGAACGTCTGGTGTGGCGGCGCCTTGCATTCATGAATCATGATGTGGAATTATTATTACTAGGTACTAGCCAAACGAAATTCATTATCTAAAATATTTTTTTTGAGAGAATCTGAATCCAAAATGTTTTTTCGAGAATCTGAATCTTTACTCTCTCGGGTTTCTAAAAGACGCTGTTTTGAGGTTATCTTAAGTCAAACATTTTAAACTTTAACTACAAATAAATTCTTCTAGGTTGAGTTTGAAAATATGAAAGTGATGTAAGTAGATTTATCTTGAAATGTTGTTTCATAAAAATATATATTGACTATATTTTATAGCAAAAAGTAACGGTCAAAGTTGTTTTTTGAGACCGTGTCGCTGTCCAAAACGATAGAAAACCAGAGGGAGTAAAAACGTACTCTTAGTATTGTCAGAATATTTTGTTGGAAACAGGAAATGTGGCTGTTTAATTTGAGTCATATAAGTATTATCATATCCGTTATGGAATATATTTTAATAGTATATTTGTTTGAAGTTATAAATATTGATATTGTTTTCTACTATAAACTTAGTTAAATTTAGAACACACACACACACCAATAATAAGACATAAAGCTTAGAGAAAAATACACTGCTTGAATGTTAAAGCTGAGAACTGGACTGATCAGATTACCACTTTAACGAACACTACAATTCTGATCGATCAACGAACATGACACAAACAACCTACCGAGGTCAATCATGAGCCGACGACGACACAACGTGACAGCAAGCTCACACAAGCATGCATACTGGAATTACAACTTAAAAGATAGAATTTGATCAGAAGGAACGACGAATAAATAGGACGATCGAGGCACACATCCTTGCAGGTTGCATGAAAAGCTGGAAACACTGGCAGACACATCATCATCTGAAGATCATCACCTGAGGCTGCAACTAATTAATTTCTGCAAGACCGCAGTGTTAATTAACCTGAGGCATTGAGCCATCTTGCACAAAGGGTTCGCCCCCTCTTGCTCTTATCTGAACGGTCTGTACCGCAACCACCTCTTCTTCTTCGGTTTCAGAAACATCAGATGTCAACTTGGTGGGCTCTTGTGCACCTACATTATTATTAAGAGAGGGAAGAAATTAATTAACCGCTTACTTCCTTTATTTACACCAAAGCAAAAAAAAAAAAAACTTTACTGTAGTACGTATTATCGACTGGCCTTTTTCACTTTTCAGAGTGGCATATTGCATGGTTGTTTATTACCTGAAGCGTCCTTCTGGTCTTCAGCGCGGCCGCCGTAGCCTGTGACGCGCTCGACGAGGACGAAGAACATGTCCATGACCTGAGCTGCGAAACTGGCCATTGGTAGGGAGCTGATGGCTAAACACTGGTGCTTAATTGAGGATCTGTGCAACACTCAACACCGTAGAGCCGCTGCTTCTACTACTAGCTATCGCTCTGCTGAGCTCTCAACGTACTGCTTCGCTGTTGCTGGTTTTGAGTTGCGAGTTGTCACTGGTGAGTTCTCTTGCTATCAGCGTGCACCCAATTTATAGACGGCGGGGTCACCGGACGAGTCAGCTTTGCCGGACGCCACGCGTGCCGGCCCACGCGCGCGAGGATGGCGAGAGGGGACTGAGGAGCAGCTCCATCACGCTCTTGATAACATTCTCTAATTCTAAATTCTTGCGATTTTGTTTTTGCATGTTTGGCCATATCAACGGCTGCATAGTACTGTAGTACATACTCCAACTTGCTTTCTGACATAATGCGTGCGATGGCTGGCAGAGCAAATAAAATATACTGTGATCACAATTCACAAAAGGGTGAACTAACAGCGATGGACCTGCAAATGGCATTACTTTATGCGGTAAAAGTTTGTATGCGGATGACCTCGTGCTCTTTGTGGCGCCGATTGATCAAGACCTCAGGGTGCTAAAATCCACGCTACAAATCTTTGGCTTGGCCTCTGGTCTGTTTGCCAACTTGGACAAAAGCATTGCTACACCTATGCACTGCACGGATGAGGAAATTGCCAGGGTGCAGCAAATCCTGTCCTGTCGGGTGGAGGGCTTCCCTAGTCGCTACCTGGGCATCCCTTTGTCCATCTTCAAGCTGAAGAGGGGCGATGAGCAGGCGCTCATTGATGCTGTCGCTGCCCGTATACCTCTGTGGAAGGGCAATTTGTTGAACATCACGGGCAGGACGACGCTTGTCAAATGCACGCTCTCCGCGATCCCTGTCCGTACGGCGATTGCGCTGTGCCTGTCAGCTTGGGCGATTGAGTATATTGACAAGCTCCGCAGGGCCTACATCTGGACTGGCGCCTCTACGGTCTCCGGTGGACGGTGCAAGGTGGCTTGGGTGACCTGCTGCAGACCTAAGGAGCTCGGAGGTCTAGGGGTGGCGGACCTTCGAAAGACTGGGGTCGTGCTTAGGCTGCGCTGGCCGTGGCTCCGTCGGATTGATCCCGATCGATCTTGGCAGTCTCTGCCTGATGCCGACGAACGTGCAGTGATGGACTTCTTCAAGGTGGCGACTATCTTGACCCTGGGAGATGGCCGCCCGACGATGTTCTGGATGGACAACTGGCTCCAGGGGACGAGCGTTCGCTGCATAGCCCCCACTGTGTTCGCGGCTGTACCAAAACGGAAGTGGGGGGTCACTGTTGCAGAGGCGCTACAGGGACGGGCTTGGGTGCTCCATATCACCGGTCCACGAACAATGAGGTTGCTCACCGAGTTCATTCGCCTATGTGTTTTGTTGGAGCAGGTACTGCTTTTGCCGGGCGTGTCGGACACCTTCGCCTGGAGGCTCGCGGCAAGCCAGCAGTATTCGGCTTCATCGGCATATGGGGCCATGTTCATTGGCTGCTCCAGGCCGCTCGGCGCTCGGCAACTCTGGAAGACCTCGGCGCCGCCACGAGTCAAGCTCTTCTACTGGCTTGTTATGCATGGAAAGTGTTGGACGACACACCGGAGATGGCGCCATGGACTTCAGGACAGCAGCTCGTGCATTATCTGTGAACAAGCGGCGGAAACAATGGAGCACATCATCCTCGGCTGCGTCTTCAGTAGGGAAGTGTGGTCATCTTGCCTCAGAAGCTTTCGCTTGCATGATCTGGTGATCGTTCAGGAGAGTGCCATCATGGAGTGGTGGATATTCTCCAGGAAGCAGCTGCCTAAGTCGATCCGTCGTGGGTTTGACTCCTTGTTCTTCCTTTTGGGATGGGCACTGTGGAAGGAACAAAACGCCAGGACTTTCTGCGCAACTTCACGATCACCATCGCAGCTGGTACGCGATATCTAGGAGGGAATCAACCTGTGGATCGCAGCGGGGTACCGGCACTTGGGGGCGCTAGCCGAGCGGCGTCGGGCGGGTTGAGGGGTGTCTTTGCTCAGTCGCGTTTATTGTTAGCTATGTAATATACAACCACGTGCGAGCTTGTTTTGGGGATGTTTTTCGGTAATCTAAGGATTACTGGGGATATACACTTGCTACTCCCTAGTCACTAATGAGGGGTTCTCAAACTTTGATTCTCAAATCACTACCCTCACTAGAGCTCTTGCACTCCCTTGCGCTTGAAAGGTATTTCTCAGCTGAACAAATGAGCAAGAGACCTCTAAAAGAGGTGGAGGGGATGTATTTATACGCTCCTCAGTCAAATCCAACCGTTACCTGCCAACTCAGCACAATACGCACTGACCGGACGCGCCGGTCGAACGTAACGGTCAAAAATCTCAACAACTCCGCTGAGTGACCGGACGCACCGATCAGGGGTGACCGGACGCGTCCGGTCGTGCAAGGTCCTTACTGTACTTTGACCTGACGCTCGACCGCGTCCGATCAGTGATGACCGGAAGCGTCCGGTCAGCAAAGTACCTTACTGGAACGTGACCGAACGCGTCCGATCACTTCCCAGTCGCGTCCGATTAGTTGTTTTACCCTCTGAGACACGTGTCAGCGCAATCACCGCATTCGGTTCTCACAAGGACCGCGTCCGGTCAACCGTGCTGAAACGCAGTAACTGTTAGTACTGACCGGACGCGTCCGGTTGAGACAGACACCGCGTCTGGTCAAGGGAAAACGGCTTACGCAACTTGAACCACATTGCTTCTAACTGAACTTTGGGCTTTTCCTGAGCTACCTAGTGCTAAGTTTGACAAGTGTGCACCACACCTAAACAAGCGACTCACCTAGGTCAAGCTACTCGCTCATGCCCCCCTTTATAGTACGGCCAAAAGAAAAAAAAGGCGAAGATCCTAACGACTATTCCGAATGTAACTCAACACCTTAACATCCGGAACTAACCGTCCTTAGTCTTGTCGTTGATCCTTTGAAAACCGAAACGATTTCCATCAAGGGGCATGAATACCATAGTGCCCAAAGCAGTTATCAACCCCATGACCTAACTTACCAAAGTTTCTGCAAAACATACGTTAGTCATGGTAATAATGCGTTGTCATCAATTGCCGAAACCAACTCTCGGGGCCTAGATGCTTTCATGTAGGTGGGTCGAAAGTTTGGTCATGGGAGGAAGTGTGGGGATTAAAGTTAACGATGATGTCGGCCCCTACTTCCAAACCAAGCGTGGACTAAGGCAGGGAGACCCTATGTCACCCATCTTATTTAACATCGTTGCGGATATGCTAGCTCTTCTTATTAATAGAGCAAAGAACGATGGTCAAATAAGTGGAGTCATCCCTCATCTAATTGATGATGGTCTGTCAATTTTACAATATGCAGACGACACCATTATCTTTATTGATCACGACCCGGAGCAAGCAAAGAATCTAAAACTTTTGCTCTGCGCTTTTGAACAATTGTCTGGGCTTAAGATCAATTTCCACAAGAGCGAAATCTTCTGCTATGGTGCAGCTAAAGAGATGGAATCTTTTTATACTACTCTCTTTGGTTGTAATGCTGGTGAATATCCCTTCAGATATTTAGGGATTCCAATGCACCATAGACAACTCCTGAATTCTAAATGGAGAAAGGTTGAAGAACATTTTCAACAAAAACTCTCTTACTGAAAAGCAAAGTACTTATCCTATGGGGGAAGACTAATCCTGCTTAATTCTGTTTTAAGCAGTTTACCTATGTTTATGATGTCCTTCTTTGAGATTCCTAAGGGAGTCCTAAAAAACCTTGATCATTTCAGGTCAAGGTTCTTTTGGCAAGGATCTTCAGCTAAACATAAATATAGACTTGCCAGATGGGACATCTTATGTCGTCCTAAGGACAAGGGGGTCTAGGTATCCTAGATTTAAAATTACAAAACAAATGCCTACTGGCCAAATGGTTGGTTAATTTACTCAACACAGATGGCATGTGGCAGTCGTTGTTAAGGAATAAATACCTAAGATCAAAATCACTTACTCAAGTGACAGCCAAACCTAATGACTCCCATTTTTGGAGAGGCCCCATGCATATCAAAGATGGAACCAGTACGAGGTTCTGGGATGATACATGGGTAGGAAATAAGCCGCTAAAAGTTAAATATCCTTCATTATACAATATAGTGCGTGATCCTCACGCAACTGTATCGAAAGTGATGGCCACAAGCCCTCTTAACATCTCTTTTAGGAGGGCTTTGGTGGATAATAAATTTATAGAGTGGCTTAATCTAGTAGCAAGGATATCAAATGTTAAATTGGTGGAAGGTTTAGATTACTTTAAATGGAGCTTAACCAAATCCAGGTTATTTTCTGTTCGATCAATGTATCTCCACCTCATTGATTCACAACCACCTTTTCATCGTAAGAAGATTTGGAAGATAAAAATTCCTCTAAAAATTAAAATCTTTCTTTGGTTCCTACAAAGGGGTGTCACTCTAACTAAAGACAACCTCGCTAGGAAAAACTGGAGAGGGAGCCAGAAATGTATTTACTGCAATAGGAATGAGACCATCCAACACTTGTTCCTTGATTGCCCTGGTGCAAAAATGATGTGGAGGATTATCTTCTTTGCTACTGGTTTGAACCAACCGAGATCTATCAGTCATATGTTTGGTACCTGGCTTATGAATCAGCATAAGAGGGTCAAAAGCTTGATCTGGGTTGGGGTGGCTGCCTTTTGCTGGGCTATCTGGAGATGCCGGAATGATGTTATTTTTAACAAAATGAAAACTAACTCTATCATGCAGGTTATTTTCAGGGGAGCATATTGGTTACGCTTCTGGGCTCAGCTGCAGCGTGAAGAGCAAGCCACGGATGCCCTCTCGATGATGAGCAAGAAATTAGAGATGATTGCTTTAGAAATTTCAAATAGAGGGTGGAAGCATTTATACCGTTTGCTTTAGTTCCTGGTCTATGTTTAAGACTCTGGCTTTCTTTCTTTTGTGATCCACAACTTTGTATTAGTTGGCTGTGTACATCTAAGGATGTAGAGGCCGGATATTGTTTTTATCCTTTATCTAAAATAAATAGTTGGGTAACAGAGAGTCATCTAAATCTAATCAGCAACTTGCACTACTATATTTGTCAAATATGATACGCGTGATCAGGTTGTTTTTCACTTTTTCTTACAGCTGATCTGTGGTCACATGAGAAATCGCGTGATTTGTCCCTCTGCCTGTCTTCAATCGACCCTCCGCGGTGGAAACAAGCAGGAACGCTCGTTATTCTATTTCTACATCTATGAATGTGGCATGCATGCAGGCAGCGTGCCTACTGGGCCAGCGTGATTCATCATAATGCATGGTTCTTGCCTGCTGGACTGCTGGTGTATCTGTTGTCGTTATGGTCGTTAGGGAAGCAGAGGGTACAAGAACTACAAGCCACAACGTGCGATGCTTGGAACCGGAAAGCTAGAGAAGCTCTGAGCATTGATTTGTACATTGCAGCTAGGGATGCCTGAAGAAAATATGCTGGTGTCAATGATTTTATTCACTCCTCGGTGCTTAGAGTGCACGCAGAAGAGAGAGGGAGAATGAAAATAAATACATGTGTCGTTGTTTGTTTCTAGTAGATCCCACGTCGATGCTTAGACATTGCAGGATTCCAGGGTGGAGGGATCTGTTTTGGGCGTTGATACACACCACTGCGGGTAGTCTATGGAGCGGCACACGTTCAGAGTTCTGAACACCAGCAGGCGTTGCTAGGAAGGAATTTTTATTCATTTTTAAGAGAGATGTTGGAGAATTTTTATTCATTTTTATACACCAGCAAGCGTTGATACACACCACTGCGCGGTTAGTCTATGGAGAATTTTTATTTATTTTGTATATATATGAAAGAATATTTGTACAGAGATGTTACAAGGCTCCAAGAGCCAAAGAAAAAGGAAGAAACATAAGTTATGAAAGATTGTCTCTCCACAAACTTAATTCTCTACTAATCTTCTGTTTGGCCTTGATGCAAACCAGGCCCAGTTCTTCTTTAAATGCTTCCTTCCAAGTCTGTAAATTTGCACTTTTGTTGTCGAAGACGACTTCGTTCCTGACAGTCCAAACTATCCAACAGGCAGCGACGATCATTATTTCTCTAAAAATGCTGCTACCAAAGGGTGTTCTAGCATCTGTCATCATGTCTAGCGGTTGGAGGTTGAGGTTCCAGTGAACCGAGAGAGATTGCCAACTGTCAGTGCTGAAGGGGCATTCGAAAAAAATGAAAGCATGTTTCTTCAACTCGATCTCCACTATTGCTTGCCAGAAAAAGAATTTGTGCTTGCCAAGGTTTCTTTAAGACCATAGTCAGCTAAACAGGGGTGAGGCTTGCAAGGATACTGCTGTAATCTCTGTCTAATTAAGAAGAATCTGATGGAGCATTAATTTGGGTTTTCTTGTGAAGGAAAAAAGTTGTGGGTATTTAAACTGGAGAGGTTCAACTGCCCAATTATCTTGCCAAAGCATGACAGAGTTTCCTTTTCTAGGATTGCACTTTGCTAGGAGTCTGAAATTTCCACTCGATTTTAGAAATTTTTTTTTGCCAAAGCATGACAGAAGGTATTAAGATCTCTGCTAATTAACCATCTAAGCTGATGCGTGTTCTCACCTGTCACCAACTCTTGGAATGGGCCCAAGAGGCAAAGACCGGCAGAAATGCTCACTACTCCACGTCAGTGTATCGACATGCATGCAGATTGCAGAACTCCTGCTAGGCTGGCGTGATTATCCATCGTGTCATGATCGAGGTCGTCATTGATGTATCGCTCGGCTGCTGGCGTTGTCGTTATGGCTGGAACGACCTTCATTTTTCTTCGAAAGAATTGGCTGGAACGACGTAATGATGCATGTCATGCATTAGCGGAAATGCTGACACAGGCTCGCTATTGCCTTTGCTGATAGTTATCTGAACTTCTATGCTGTTTGCTTTAGTTCTTCCAATTCCAGCGTTCCTTTTTCTTCTGTTCCTTTTCTGCCCAGGGCATCGACTCCAAGTCGTTCCGCGCGGGCGGGAGCAGGTGAGGTTCACCTACTACCCCAACGGCTACCAGGACTTGATGACCGGCTTGATCGCCTCCGCCGTCGTCAGGAGCTGCAACCACGTATAGCGGCTGCAATTATCCACGGGCAGCAAGGTGTAGCGCTGCCCGCCGTGCATGACCGGCACAATCGGCCCGCAGAGGTCGCCATGGACAAGCTCAAGCACGTTTCCCGCGCGAAACTTGGCTGTCTTTCGGAAACAGTGTCCTCTGCTTTCCTGCCGGCAACTGTTGCACAGCTAGCCGGCGTGCTCAATGTGCGGTAGCACGCGCAACATCTTCTCCAGCCTCCTCAGCGCATCCAAGCTTAGATGGCTAAACTGTGCATGCCACAACCATGGCTCCTCGGTGCGCCGCGCCACCAGGCATACCGGCTTTCAGGTCGAGCAAGTAGAGACGGTTCCGGGAGCGCTGGACCTTGGCGAGTAGTTGCTGCTCCCGGTCTCGAATCCTCGAGATGTCGCTTTTGATGAGCACCTCGCAGCCACGCTCATCGAGCTGCCCATGTTGACGATGCTTGATCGTAGCTATGGGATGTAATAAACATCCGTTAGCACGCGGTGCTCGCCATTCCGGCACCAAAAGATGACGGTGCCACGGCCTCGAATCTCCACCTTCGAGCCATCACCGAACTTCACCGAGCCCATCATGTGGTTGTTGGCGCCCGAGTCCAGGTACCACCTCTGCTCCACGCCACCGCCCACTCGTCCGAGGTGGACTTGGGCGCGCGACTCGTCAAGGAAGATGGCCTTTCGGTGTGACAACAAGGGCCCTCGGCAAGGAGGGTGTGTGTGGGTGGGTTTGCGATGTTGCGTTGTTGTGATGGTTATCTGACTGTCATTTGAGTTTCGTTGTCATGGTGGTATTGTTTTTATTATGTTTGGCATTTTTTTTCTTAAGTCGTGCTTCTGTAAAATACAAGCCTTGTAAACATTACGGTTGCTTTTTAGGTGAAAAAATCTCAGGCATTTTCTTCGAGTATAATAAAGTGAAAATTCAATCGCTTTTGCTGCTATTGTTTGCTCGTTCTGGCACAAGGGGAAAGACAAATGTATATATTGATATATAAAAATTGCAACTGAGCGCTGTTTTTATTAACCTTACATGTTACAACGAGAATTACTAATACCCAGAACACATCTAGGCGAAGGAACATTATTAGACTGCAAGATATAGCTACAAATTAAAGACATGTCTTATGAGTAGAACACTAGCAGGTGTCATCGCAGTCTTCTGGTCTACGAACTTTTATTGCACGCAACGCAAGGATGAACTGTCCAGCGGCATTAATTGGCCCCCGCCGTCGATCCTTCTCCCACAACGGGTTCTGCTCCTCTCGATCTAACTTCAACGTGCTGCAATAGCAAGAACAAATCCAGCAGCAATAATGTCATTATTCAGTAATCCACCGGATGACGATGATGGTTGAGTGTTCGTTGGTGTACAGTGTACTCATACTGATGTCAACAACTTAGCTAGCCGGCGAACTAGGCAATTACCTGGATGTTGTGCAGCTTAGCGGGCTCCTGTACTTTGTCCTTTTCACCTCCAATGCGGCCATAGCCGGCGACACGGTCGATGAGACCGAGGAACTTGTCCTTGATCTGAGCAGCGAAGTTAGCCATGTGATCGATCGACAAATGGAGCTTCTTAGCTAGCTAGTAGCTTACTCCTAACTAATAGAGTCTTAAGCTCAGCTGCTTAATCGTCCGAGTAAGCTTCTAGCTCTGGTTATATATGAGGGCGAGCAGTGGTGGTGTGCTCCAGGCGATCACGGAGCAACCTATTTATACACGATGAGGCCAGTCACCAAACGCGTTGGCTGTGCCTGCCCCACGCGTGTGCGTGAGGATATTCGAGTCGCCTAGTCGCTGTTTCGGACCCACGACGACAGAGTCAGAATTTCTCGGTGTTCTCCATCACTGTGCATGTGTATCATATGCATGGTTGGCGGAGCACCTCAACCGAAGTCCTGATCTGATGATCACGTTCTTTGTCAGTCAATTATGTCTTGTTTATATTTTATATATACTATATGTACGTGTAAAGATTGATGGCTGACTTGTTAAATTATTATCCGCTACGGGTGCCATAATATTCTCTGTGATATGGTCGACGTATAGTTTTCGGGCAGCCAATAGTAATAGTTTAACAACGAGCGTGATCAGTGATGACAGCAAATTGTTTTGTTGGTAACCAGCAGCAAATAGTTATTGCGTTGTTTATATGTGTGATAAGCGTATCCTGGCCATGTTGTTGCACTGTGCCAAATCTCATGTGTCAGATGACAAATCCTGTTGTTTAAAAATAATACTACTATTTTGCCATATGCGCCAATTTCCGTCAATTATATAATATGATTAACAATTTTGATGTAGTAAGAAAGCATCTTACACCATCGAGCCAACTCATACTCCTACATGGCATCTTCACAAGTGGATGCATCTATGATGAGAAGCGCCCTCAGTTTTTCAAAGGCATTTACAGTTAGATTTTTTTATGTTTCCTTTTACAAACAAGTCCCTAAAATTTTAGAAGCTCGTATCTCCATTTTAGGTGTTCAGTGTTCTCTATGCTCACGCGATTGTATTTGTGACCCATAGATGTTAGCCTTTTTATTGTGTTTTTAATATTTGATATAATACCCTTTTAAGTAAATTTGTTTGTGTCCATTGATGCTGTCTATAGGAGAGAAGATGTTTGGGATTGATATAGAAGGAAAGGTTTTAACAACATTTGGATGCAAGTGTCCTTCACCATACTTGCACCAACTTTAGTTGCATGTAGAGTCTAAGTTGATTTTTCATGTTTGGGTTTACTAGAAATTCACATGCTTAGCCTTGCAAGTTAGGGTTGATTTGGGGTAATTCAACTCAAACTTGGTTAATTTTGTTATATATGTGGCAAAGTTGGAAACTTTGCAAGAACTTGGTTATGGGGTGGTGAATCTGAGTAGGACAGATGGAATGGTAGGATGGATTTGTTTGGTTTTGTTCGGTGTCTCGGGTTTGTGTGGGGGTATAGACCCGTATACTCTCATGGCTCCACATGGGCCGCGCCAGACAAGGTGGCCCGACTCGCCAGAAAGGGCCGCGCGGATCTCCGAACTGCTCGGCGAACCGTGCGGGACAAGCAGAGACTACTTGACGGTCAAGGCAACCTAGTCTTTTAGGATAGATATCGTATCCTCTGCGGGTACAGGAGTTGTAATCGGCTGGGATTAAATTCCTTAGATCTGAAATGTTGCCCCCCGGACTATATAAGGCGAGCAAGGACCCCCTCGAAACATATCATCATCACGCATCAATACAATCCACAGAGACGCAGGACGTAGGGTATTACGCAGTTCGCGGCCCGAACCTAGATAAACCCTGTGTTCATCTTGCGTCACCATCTAGTTCGTTGTCTTGTGCACCTCCACCAATAATCTACTACCGTGGGCATACCCCTCGGTAGGCTGCCGACTACATCTTGTCGACAGTAGCGCGCCAGGTAGGGGGTGTGCGTGCAGACTCTATGGCGAGCTAGATGGTCAACTTCCCTGCTTCCATGGTCCTTCCGGTGGGACTGATATTCACGATCGGGACGTTCACCTGGACCACCGGCGCTGACGGCCTCGTTGAAGCCGTGGAGACGGTGCAGGCCCCTCCTGCGCCAACCGAATCTACATCGATAACGGCGGATTCGATCTCGGGACTAGTCTTGGGGTCGCCTCCTCCGACCACCAGCCGTCTGCTTCCTCGCTATAAGGGAGGCGTCTTGACAACACCAATCTGGTCAACTCCATTGATCGGGTCACCATGGGTTTGGCCGAAACCCTAACCTTAGTAGATTCGATCAGAGACCGATCTGCTGAGGATCGCCGTTCCCGACCAGCTCGGGTTGGCAGCCAGAGGCGCCCTGACCCCAATCTCATGATCACGGCGACTCCAGAAAGGCAGACGGTTCGTTACCGACCGGTACCCGCAACCGGCCTGAGGTCGGGGGATTACGAAGCCCTAATGGAGCGCTCACCCAACACCTACCCATATGGGCTGGCGAACGCGGCGTCTGAGTACACCGCCCGCATACCACACCTGTTCGTGGATCCCGTTGAGCGCGACCGCGTTCCAGACCTCCTTCTGGTAGACCTGCCTGAACCAGACCACCCTGCGCCTACCATTAATGTGGTAGAGATCAGGCAGATCGGAGAGGGCTCGCTCTCTACAATCCTGGAAGAAAGTACCGGGTCTACCGAATCTCATGGGACTAACTATACTCGCACCCTCATTGATCCATATGGGCAGGAGTTCCCAGCCTTTCCATCTGGCTTCGGAGGCGCCGTCTTCGTCGTTAGCAATGACGAGCCCCCTCGCGACGGGGAGACCGATCAAGAAAGGGTTGCTCGAGAGGAAAGAAACGCCGATCGTAGGGCTCGGAGAGTCAACCTGGAAAATGCTGAAGAAGATGCGGCTGACGCAGGCGCGGGTGGCCAGCGCGATATCCATCGTGATCTGACTGACGCTTTCGACACGTGCGACAACCAGCAAGTGTTCAAGACACCGAGCGCCAACATTGCTGTTGCCATGAACGAACTGAACAAGCTCCCTGAATCCCCGGCACTTGACGTTGTCAAAGCTTATTTGAAGGCGGCCACAGTCCAGGTCAACGAGAGGCGTACACCTGCTCCATCGGCGTCCACCACCCAAAGTCATCGCCAACGAGGTTCTTGGCAATGGGGAGGTCTCTATCTTTACCAGGGCCACGACGTAAACTATGAGGCGCACCATCCCCGAGATCAAGGCGGAAGGCGTAATGCAGACTAGCGATGTGAGCATCATGCTGATCAAGGGGGTGAACACAACCAGCAAGGCGGGCGTGGCGCACGTCATGGAGGAATGCGTGTTGCAAACTGCGGTGGTGGCCATGGTAGACAACGCGGTCCCGACCAGAAAGTGGAGTAGCCTGGAGGTGACCTTCGTGACCATCTCAGCGCCAACTTAAATTTGAGGGATCGCATTGAGAACAATCGAGAGGAGCATCATGCATCTGAGATGCATCGCTGACGAGAATATGATGAAGCACATGGCGCACCCGGCTGCGGCTATGCACCACGTGCTGGCCATATCCCTGGCCTCCGACAATTCACTGACCGACTCCGTGCTGTTATCTAGCCAAGAAACTTCAAGCTCCACGATCTCGACATTTATGACGGGAAGGACAATCCCGAACAGTGGATAACGCTATACGAAATTGCTGTCCGAGCAGCACATGGCAATGAAGACATGATGGCCAATTATTTGCCTATGGTTATTAACCAGTCCGCAAACCAGTGACTTCTAAACCTGAGGGAAGGCTCCATCGCCACCTGGGCTCAGCTCAGGAGGGCTTTCATCGACAATTACATGGCCACTTGTCAGCAGCCCAGCAACAAGTATGAGGAGAAAGTCAGAGACTATCCAAATGAACCGTTGCAAGACTATATCCACCGCTTCTTAGAAACACGGATATCCATCCCTAACATTAACAGCGATGAAGCTATCTCCGTGTTTATCAGAGGCCTCTGCCACCATGATGCTCTTAGGACCAAACTTCTCCGCAAGAGGCCCGACTCAGTCCAGGACCTCCTCACAGTGGCGAAGAAGTGGGCATATGCTGATGAGACCGACCAGCAGATCAAGGAAGACGTTGGCCGGGTTCCTCGCCTCGACCAGCAAAATCACTGCCTAGACGACCGGCGCGATGATCGGCGTCGTGACGACCGCCGCGATGATCGGCGCAACGACAACCGCGACCACCGTAATGACAATCATGATCGGTGTTGGCAGGACGACTTTAGGGGGCGGCAGAGCCGCAACCGACCAGTTGACAACGCCGTCAATGCCGTCAAGCCAGCGCCCAAGCACAACTATGAGGATGCCTATTCCAAGGTCCTTCAGGGTCCCTGCCCGGCTCATCCGGACTCCGGCCATACAATGGGGGATTATAGGGGTCTGAAATCTATATACCGCTCGGACCCCCGCAAAAGGCAGCGCGGCGGCGACAAAGACGGTGACAAGAATGACCACCGGGATGACAAGAGACCTGATGAGGAGGACAAGACCGAAGAGGAACACAACAAGGACCCTCGTCACGCCTACAAGGATCCCGATAGAAGCGTCCGCAGCATCTTTGGCAGGAAAGTTGCCCTAGAGAACGGGCGACAGAGGAAGCTTACCGCCGGAGCTGTTATGACCCTCAACAACCTCGACGGCAAGGTTGCCAACCCCAAGTATCAAAATTTGTCGCACCAACCCATCCCGTTCAGCAGAGCGGACCAGTGGGACAATATTCTGGAGCCAGAGCGTTTCCCCTTTGTTTTGGACCCTGACATCAAGAATGTACGATTTCAGGAGGTGCTCATCGACGGCGGTAGCGCCCTCGACATCCTCATTTGCAACGCTATAACCGAGTTAGACATTAAGCTGGAAGACCTTGAGCCTTACGACCCACCTTTCTGGGGAGTGCTCCTAGGGCAGACCTCTCAACCTTTGGGATAGATCACATTGGCAGTACAGTTCGGCACCGCCGACCACTTTCGTATCGACTACGTCAATTTCATCGTAGCGGACTTCGAAGGAACATACCACGCCATACTGGGCCGACCAGCTCTGGCCAAGTTTATGGCAATACCGCACTACGTCTACCTGCTCCTGAAAATGCCAACTAAGAAGGGCGTACTCTCTCTCAGGGGTAATGTTCTTATCGCCTACAACTGCGAGAAGGAGGGTTATGCAACTGCTGAAGCCCTCGAGCTCTCCCCAGAAACCACGCTCGGTGCGCCGCTTCTGTTCCCTCAATCATTACAGATCTCATGCATGTGTGGGGAGGAGTCAGAGACAGCGTCGGCTCTGAGAAACTCAAGTAGGAGACATAACCAGTCGGCTAACCGTTGTAAAACATATACATCTCGTCGACAGTTTGTGCTTGATCTCTAGCTTGGATTCAATGGACCAATTCATGGAGCATGTAACCAGGAAAACCACAACCATGAGGTCTATATGGTGGTGGTCGTAGTAGCAGCCATCATCACGGCAGTCACGATCAACGCAATTGTCATGCCAGTCGCGACCGTCATCATGGTGGTCATGGACACTGCCGTTCATAGACACCTCTGCAGTGGTTGTGGTCGTTGTCGAAGGCGCTTCTTGTGATGCTCCCGCTTGGCTTCGTCCCGAGCATTTTACTTTGCATTAATAGTGTTGGGTGTCACGGTGTTGCCTGACACAATCATGGATCAAACCACAAGAGTGGTCAGGCTCAGGTTGCTAACTGTCGTCGGCACCCCTACTGTTATTTTCATGGTGTGGAGGGGCTTGCTACACTGAAGCCTCGTTGTACAAGGACGCCTGGTGAGTGGTGACTCCTTGACCAACATGGCACAACCCTTCGCCAGGAAGCAAATCTCTCAGCCCGCTTGACTAGGACCTTGAGCTTTTTGTGGACCACGCGAATGGTTGGATCCTCCAAGACCAAAATGTTTTTGAGGATGTGTGTCGCCGCTGTGATGTTCTAACTGGCATGAATGAAGATGTGGACATCGACGACATCGCACATGGTGGCACCAAGAACGTCATAGCCACGCTAGCATAGGCGTTCAACATTGCCCTACCGCCGGTGCTCGTGCTCAAGGTCGGCCCGTTCCTCCGTGAGCCGGCTCCTCCAGGTGTCAAGGCCGGCCTGCTATGCCATAAGGTGGTCGGTGTTCTTGCAGAGGTATCCCTCCAATTTTTTCTGGAGTTTGCCGTATGGGTGGGGGTTCACTGGTTCTCCTTCCTGTCACCTTATTCCACTGCATTGACCTGTGCCATGTCGCATTCACGTGAGGGGTGGTAGATTATTAATTAAGCCCTCATCGCTAGAGTTGGGGACATTATCGATAGTGTCATATCTAGAGTAGTCGGCGAGGATGTTGCCGATGAAGTTGGCCATGTGGTTTGCCATCCTGATGAATGTGGTATTCACGGGCTATGGTCTCGGGAGGGAAGTGCACCCACGTCCGTTGTATGAGCTCGTCTTAGTAGATGGAGGCTTGTTCCCTAAGTCCGAATGACCAATTTAGGTATTGATTGTTATTGGTGGGTTGGTACATTAAAGTGGCCAATTTAACATGGTCAAGCAAGCTTACTACGATGGTTGAGTTGTGACGTTGTTAGTGTATATGATGTATACCCCAATATTTCTATATCTACATATTGCATTTTCTTTTCACCCCAATGAAATGAAATTGTGATTATTCCATACACTTGACATGACTTTGAACTTGTACGGTGGGGTTAGGATTTTTTAGGAAGGTTGCATTGGATTGGCATTAGATAGTATTCTATTGTTCGAGATTAGTAAAGTCAAAATTCAACTATTCGTTTTCCATAGATTATGGCTTCGTTCTGGCCCAAGGCGAATGATAAAGATGCATTGATATAAAAATATTGATCAAAAGATGTTTTATTAATGTTATTCCAAGTTACAATGAAACTCCTGTCTAGAACATCAAGTGCGAGAGAACACTCGAAGGAACATATAATTAAAATGCAAGATATAGCCACTGACACGATCGAGCTCCAAATAAAAAGAAATGTTTTGTAAGTAGAGCAGACACTAGCCGACCGTACAAGACTGGGCTTCGAACTTTTATTATGGCAGCACATGTGCCCAACATTAATCTCTAGAAACGGGCGGCACTAGTTGGGCCCCGCGGACGATCCTCCATCCACGACGGGTTCTGCTGCTCGCGATCTAACCGCAACGCGCTGCAAGAACAAATCCAGCAGCAATGTCATTATTTCAGTAATCAACCGGATGATGGTGGATGAGTTCGTTGGTTGGTGCACTCATACTGATGGTAATAGCAAGCTAACAGATGAACTAAACAACCTGGACCGTGTGGAGCTTAGTGGGGTCTTGTACGTCCTTGCCTCCGGCGGCGCGGCCAAAGCCGGCGCCGGTGACACGGTCGACGAGGCCAAGGAACTTGTCCTTGATCTGAGCAGCGAAGTTGGCCATGTGATCGATCGACTATTGGAGCTTATAGCGCTAGCTAGTAGCTTACACGATCAGTTACTCCTAACTAATTAATCGAGTCTCCTAAGCTCAAATGCTTAATCCGAGTAGCTTGTTGCATCGCACAATAGTTTTCTACTCCCTAAGCCCCACCGTTCGAGCCGGTGATTGTTGTTAGTGTTTCACCTGTTGGGCCTGTGGCATCTCGCCGTCAAGCCCATCGGGCAGTGTATCGTACTCTAACTTCCCTTAATGAAGCACGTGTAGTGCACGCTTTCGAAAAAAAAGTAGGCTGGTTGCTATGGTTATGAGGGCGACGTAGTACTGGTGGTGTGTGCTCCAGGCAATCTCGGAGCACCCTATTTATACACGATGAGGCCAGTCACCAAACGCGTTGGGTCGACGACCGGGTCCTGACAACACGCATGATGCGACATCCCCTTACCCCACACGCGTGCATGTAATAAGGATGTTCAGAATCGCGTGCTCTTGCTGTTTCGCTTTTCAATACAGACCCACGACAACGGGAATCAGAATTTCTCGATCGGCAGCCGCCTGCATCACTGCAGTCTGCATGTGCATCATATGGTTGGCGGAGCACCTCAACCGAACAAGTCCTGATCTGATGATCACGTTCTCGTTGTCAGTCAATTAATTACTGACTTGTTTATATATACTATACGTGTAAAGAATGCTGGCTGACTTGTTAATTATTGCCCGCTATGCGTGCCATGATATTCTCTGTGATATGCATTGTCGACCTATAGTTTTCGGACAGCCAATTGCAATAGTATAAAAATGAGCGTGATCAGTGGTGACAGCAACTTATATTTTGCGGCGCCGCAAATAGTTATTGCATTGGTTATATCTGCTAAGTGTGTCCTGGCCATGCATGTTTTGTCACTGTCCCAAATCTTAGGTGTCAGATGACAAATCATGTTGTTTCATCAATAATAACACTACTACACTACTATTTGTGTATTTGGCCATATATATGAGTACTGTGATTAACTTGTTCTGATCATTGGGCCAGCTCATAGTCCAACATCGCATCTTCACAGGTGAATGCATCCTGGTCGTAGTTCGTACTGGTCGTGTGGGTTTTCTTGTGGGTGCATGCAGCTTCCGTTTGCTGGGGCAAAGCGTGGCAGCTAATGCATGCGGACCCATATAGATGTCCAAACAGGCCAGGCACGATGGGCGGCACTAGGCCTGGACCTAAAAAGCATGGTCCTAGCACGATCTGGCACGACAACGGTAGTGCCAATGCCAACACGGACATGGGTGTAGGGTCGGCCTGGATCGCGATGCCGGCCTGCAATGTCGGCACGGTCATGACCCGGATAATGGGCTGGCACTGTATCGATGAGCTAGCACTATATCTATCAGTCATTGGTATCATATCCTTCCTCAACTGTTGGATGCATTTGATGAGAGAAATCCTAAATACAAAATCATTCCTCCCCTCTCAGCCGACAGCTACTCCTAATCCCGACTCCCTCTCTTTCTTGCTTACTCTTTTGAGAGGCCGGCCAACTCTCTCTCGCTACCCCATATGCTGGTCGCTGCTCCCAAGTCACCGACTCTCTGTCTCTCTCTCCCAATCGGTCGTCGCTCACAGTGACAGCGTCGTCGTCTCAGCTGGCGATGCCGGGGAGTATTGACGACAGCAGCGACACGATGGTGCGGCGATAGCGACATCGAGGTCACTTCTCATGGGGAGCTATAGTGGCTGAGCCAGCATGGCACGGCTAACATGCCGTAGGGTCGTGCTTGGGCCGAGATGTTGGGACGACGACACAGCACCGCACAGATAAAGACATGTATAGTGCCTAATAGTGCAGTGCCACATGCCACACGCAAGGGTCTCACCTTCACACTACTCGCCTCAATTCAGATCCTCTATGTTGTCTTAGCCATGGTGGCTTGTTGGCACAACTTTGGTTCTTGTGCAGCAAAACTGCAAAAGTTATGCACGCTTGGTGCATGGGAGGTGTCTGACCTTTGCATGGCCCACCTGGTGGAGAATACATATCATCCTCGTCCTGTTTCTTCTGTTTGGAGTTGGTTCTTGCAATTCTTGAGTACGTTTCTTGATAGGCCTTAGACGGTTATTGGCTAGCTTAGTGTCATGCTCTGCAGAGTGTCCTCCTTTGGTGCCTATGTTTCGTGGGTGCTCTTTTTGTTGGTGTTGTCATCAAGTCAAATGTTGGGTAGTGTTCTATCCACCTCTTCCACATCATTCTCCTTCGAGGTTTCCTCCCCTTGTTCAACGTTGGATGGCATTACGTGGAGCCCAAATGTGTTAGAAGCCTAGAACAGTGTTACCATCAAATGGAAGGACCATCGTAGTATCTGATATACTTTGGCGCGCTAGAGTACCTCTGCTATCCTTAAAGCATCTCCTAGAGTCTTTATTAAACTCATTCTAGATGTGTTACAAGAGAACAGTGTTACCATCAAATTGAAGGATCATCGTATTATCTGGTCTACTACTTTGGCAATTTGGCTAGAGTACCTCTGCTATCCTTAAAGCATCTCTTAGAGTCTTTCTTAAACTCATTCTCTAAATCATCATTTGGAGTCATCTAAATAAAAATCGCTCTCGTATCTTTCCAGAGAGCTTCTATATAGTATTGTGATTTCGAGTTGTGAGATCCATTGTACTTAGGTTCATGACAATGTGCAAAGCAATTCTAATAAGGGGAGGCAATGTGCAAAACAAGGTGTGGTAGTTTTTTTTATTGTTACCAATGCCTTGGTTTATCTAACAGCCATAGAGAGAAAATGAAGAGTCCACATTGTGGATGTCCTTTTTAGTGTAATAACTAATCTATCTTTAGATGCTCTCGATCACCAACCTTAGACCGTAAACTTGATGGAAAATGTTATTGACTGATGGAAAATATGAAGGAGATCCACAAGTTATAGGAAGACGATCCACAAATCAAATTACAGCTTTCATGAACCTCACAAATTATATTAAATTACAACATAATACTATTACCCAAGACTTTAAAATATGAGTCATGACACTCACGTGACATAGGTTTTCTCTTTATTTTTTGCGAACAAATCGGTTTTTCTCTAACAAGAAGACAACCACGCGACGGCCAAAGAAAGCACTCAATGTAGTACTACATTCAGCGAGTTCACACCACCAGCAAGCATGCAAGCAACAAAGCCATCCCTAAGCATGGCAGTATCAGTTGGGCCCAGCTTCATTGCCTTCTCCCACATTGGGTTCCTCGGCACCTCTCGATCGGAACTCAACGGGCTGCATGCATACAAGAACAAATAATCCGGCAGCAAAGTTGTCCATTAGTTGGATCTGATCATGAACGAGTACTAGCTAGGTAATTAACGAGCTAGCTGCTATATACGTCTACACGACGTGAAATTTACCTGCACGATATGAAAGTCAGCAGGCTCCTCGGGTAGTGTATGCTTGCCTACGGCGGCGCCACCGCTGCCCCAGCCGGTGATGCGTTCGACGACGCCTAGGAATTTGTCCTTGAGCTGAGCAGCGAAGCTAGCCATGGGAGCGATCGAGTAGCAGTAGCTGGTCGTCTGTGTGGCAATTAATTGAGAACACTACTGGTGCTACCTGAGCTTCTCAGCGAAGCTACTGAAGCAGCTAGCTAACCTGAGTACACTAGCTAGTTTGTTGGTGTGCCTAGCTTTGAGTGTGAATGGTGATCATCAGACGAGAATGGCCCTATTTGTAGGCGTCGAGTGAGGCCAGTGTGGTTGAGCAATGGCCACGCCCGTGTGGAGGGCCGGGGTTTCGGCTTCAGCTTTGACACCGGCCGGCCGGGCACATATATCACAACGGTTAGCTGGCGAGCGATCGTGCTATGTCTTTGATCCATACTTGAAACGAAGCAAGCCTTCACTAATTGTCTAATTTAGGTAGCTTTGTTGATTAATTAATGCTTCCATAGTTCCATGGGACCAAGAGCATGATACGATCGTATCATCATTTCCGCAGCTACTTTGCACTTTGGGATGCAAAGTATCACGCAAACGCTCGTCTGCCACGCAAATCTTGTGCGCGCATGATTGCATTATATTGCATTGCTTTGCCTGCTTGGTCATGACTGATGACATGACACCACGATCAATACTTTTAGTTTCCAGTATTCTTGGGCACGTGAAAAAAATGTTAAACAAAATCACTGAGGGTGTCGGTTCTATTAAGATGAATTAAATAGCCATTTTAGCTCATCTAATAATCATGTTTAGCTAGACTACTATTTTGGCCCGTGTTTGACTGTTTATTAAACGGTTTCAAACTGATTAATAGACCGTTTAGGCTTAAACGATATGGTTGACACCTATTTACCGTTTAAACGTTATTTAAAAGACCTAGTCTGTTGTAGGAAGTCTAGGGTGAAACAGAACATGTTTACTGTGCAGTCGATTTTGTAAATCGATGTACAAGATGTAACCAAGCTAGGGTTTCTAGCTTCCTTGCCTATATTAACTCGTCCATTTTCACCCATTTCATATAGTAATTAGAAGCTATTTCTTTTTCCAAAACTCGTCCATGGTGCTCTCATCAATCAACCTCCGCATCTGTTACTGCAGCAGCACCATCCATCGGATAACCAACGACTGAGAAGCTCGCGAGGAACAACTTCCAAATGTGTATCATATTGGATATTCAGAATCGCCTCGATGTTTCGCTTTTGAGACCCACGACGACGACGGAATCAGAATTTCTCGGCCGCCGCCTTCTTGTGTTGTGTATCATATGGAATATGGTTGGCAGGGAACCTCAACTGATTGAGTGACGTCCTGATCTGATGAGATCACGTTATTTGTCAGTAATTACTGACTTGTTTATACGTGTAGTGCCAGCCATGGGATCGTCGACGGCGAGCCAGCCCCCGCCAACGACTCCGGTGCGGGCTGGGGCCGTGCTGCTGACGTCACCACGCACGGCATCGTTCTAAGCACAAAAAGGAAGATGCTCCTGCCAACATCCTTGACCCGGTCTCGCAGCACACCGACGTGGCTGCAGAAGGGCCAAGCATCGGAGGCGAACAAGACAAGAACGTACAGGCCTTCGACGAGTTCATTCTGAATTCGAATTCTACAGGGATAGCACCTGACGCCACAGGCGCATTCCAGCACAGCAAGCAGATGGGGCACATACCAGCATCCGAGAGAGGGGAGGTGCTAATCATGAAGAAGATGGGGGATCTTACCACCACTGGCGCCACCAAACTTGTGAACACAACATTGACAAGTACCCTTGTGTGTTCGTTTTGTGACGAGTGATTGTCAATGTGATCCACGAAGTAGGTTGAGTGGTGACTAACCCTACCTTGGTGAAAGCCTTGTGTGCGACATGTCTCTTGGCTTTTGTTGTGCAGGTGTGGAGCACGGAGGCAATAGCCGACGGTGAGGTGAAGGTCAAGGAGGACGTGTCGTGCCGATGGACCGGAGGGGTGAAGGATGGACGTGAGGCTTGGACCGAGGGATCCGGAGACCGGATGGCTAGCCGCGGTGGCTGACACTTGGGACATCGACAAGCGCGAGAAGACATGGGACATGGGAGTGACCGTGTTGACCGTGGAGGTGACACGCGTCGGATAGCGGGAGACGCGTATGGAGTACGCTACTCGTGGAGCGGTTTGATGGTTTGGGCCTCAAAACCATCGGAGGCGGGTTTACGGGTTTGGGCCTCAAAACCCGGGCAGAGGTTCCGAGGAGGAATGGACGGCACGTGGCGGCATCGGGGAGTTCGCGTCGAGGCGAAGCTACCGGTGAGGAGGCGCGGTGGCCGTCGGATCAACATGAAGACCGGGTTGGACCTCTACGCCCTTGGGCTTATTGGTTTAGCTCTTATGTATCCAGGGGCATTTAGGGAAATATAAAATAGCCCTGTTAAATAGAGGATGGCAGCCCCCTTGCCTCCTCACCTCTCTCCCACTTTCATTTTTCCTCTCTTTCACCTAGGGTTTCATTTCTTTCTAGTGTTCATGAGAGATGTCACATGAACTGAAAAATTCGTGGTGTAATTCTTGTGTTTTGGAGTGGGAATGGAGGCTCAAATCCTCCTCTTGCCCTCTAGGGTTCCTATTTGAAGCTGTGATTTTCGTTCTTCTTTTTTCCCATTTTTCGTTCTTGCTACGATCTGATTTTTCTGAAGTTTGGGCCAATCCCGGGCTATGATATCTTGGGGATAGGATCGAATCCTATTGAATTTCATCTCTGCAAGATTTGGTTTCAATCCGTCTTGATTTGATGGAGATCCGATCGTTTTTTTGCTCCAGAGGTGTCGTTGTTCTTAGCGTTCGCTTCTCTTCTGTTCTTCACTCGGGCTCTAGGTCGAGCGCATCGGTGCAGACTCCGGAACACCAGTTCCTCGATCTTGAGAGTATTTCAGTACTGGTACTTCGGAATCTGGAGCAAGCAGGTTTCATTCCTGGTAAAGGTGATTGGTTGGTACTCCCCTCTGCCAACCCACGAGCTAAAGGAAAAGGGAAGAGGAGAAGGAAGTAGACAAAAGTCGTGATTTCTTCATTACCGGAGCCTTCTCGGGTAGTCTACTTATGACATGGCTCGTTCAGAGGCCCAGGCAGACAGCACTACCAGCGCCGAACGCTCAAGCGCCGTGCGTGCTCATCTGAGCAGCGCTTGCCTCGATCCCAGGCGGGCTGTCGTCCATCAGTGAGCAGCTCGGCCTTGTTTAGTCCCCAATTCTCCCCAAATTTTACTATACAAAAAGAAGATTCTCTGTCACATTAAAATGTCGGCAAATGCATAGAGTACTAAATGTTGATGAAATCAAAAACTAATTGCACAATTTTATTGTACTTTGCGAGACGAACATTTTAAGCCTAGTTAGTCAAAATTTGGATAATTTTTACCAAATACAAACGAAATGCTACAGAAATTCTGATACAGCGTTTTTCTCCCCTATTCTGTGAACTAAACGAGGCCTCTCTCTATTAGTGTGTCTCCTCTGTTCATCACTGCAGATCAGCTGTTTTTGGCAGAGACCAGTGAGAGTGCCGTTGACCACCTTCTGAGCAAACCGATGTGCAGTGGTTGTACGCAGGGCAGATCACTGGTGGTGGCCTGTGCTTTCAGCATCGTACATGAGCAGTTTTTCCCTGTTCGCTTGTAGCACCAGCTTGCACACAGTTTTCTGAGCAGCAGTTACAGCGATGGAAGTTCAGGCCTCGTTAGATTGAAAAAAAAAAGTGAACCCGATAAATAATACTACTTTCGTCTTATTTGACAAATATTATTCAATCGTGGACCAACTAGGCTCAAAAGATTCATCTCGTGATTTCCAACTAAACTGTGTAATTAGTTATTTTTTTTACCTACATTTAATACTCCATGCAAACGGCTAAAAATTGATGTGATGGAGAGAGAATGAAAAAACTTGGAATTTGGATGGCATCTGAAAAAGGCCTCAGTGCTAATTTCATTTTCTTGCTTCCGTGAGTTTTCTTCGAAGCATTCATTAGCTCTTCTTTAGAGCAATATTTTAACTCATTTATTTGGAATACTACTCATGGTCTGGGAAGGTGCTGATTAGCTGTTTGCTAGAAGTGCTCAAGGTTGAAATTTCCTGTGCAATCCCTGGAATTTTTCAGCTTACTATTTTTTTTCTACGTCTTACCCATTTGTGTTCCGATTTGAGTTCCGCTTTTTACGTTGATCTTCTATCGATCCAAGGAACCTAACTAGGTACTCTTGTCACTAGTTAACTTGGGTATTTTAGTTTTGGAAATGGTAATTGTGTTTTATTCTTGGTGATGAACTAGAGACAGCAGCCTAAAATATTTCGCGAGAAAATTTGAGGCTCTCATTCACCCCCTCTAGTCGCCGTTTTCGGTCGTTGGAACCTCTGCGGCCAGGCGTTCATTCGACTCGTTGTTTGACTCAACCTGTCAGCAACTGAGGTCGAAGCATTCGATGTGATGTTCCCGGCAGTCACCAACAAAGCCAGTAGAGCGTCTCGACGGCCAATGGCCGCGGCGGCCTAATCCTGGCCCGCCATCCCGGGGAGTTCGGTGCGGTGGATAACACAATCATCCTATCTTGGAATGTGCGCGGACTGAACGCGCGAGCGCAGCGAGACAATGTCCGCACGCTGATGGATGACATTAGACCCTCAATCGTATGTCTACAAGAAACCAAATTGGATGTAATCCCTCAAAACTTGGTTCTCTAGATGTTGGGTAGAGCGTTCGATCAGTTTGCCTACCTGCCGGCGTCTAGTACCCGTGGCGGCATCGTCATCGCAGGACGCCAACCTGATGTTTCTTTCTCGAATGTTCTTGTTGGCTGTTACTCAATCATTGTTTCGGTCGCGACCTCTGGTTCGGGCGACATGGAAGAAAACTGGTGGCTAACCTCTGTCTACCAGCCACAAGAGGATGCAGATAAGGTACTCTTCCTGGAAGAACTGGAGGCAATCAAGGATGCTTGCCCAGGCCCATGGGCGGTGACAGGAGACTTCAACCTCATCCTCACTGAAGTAGACAAGAACAACGACCGCATAAACAGGGCGAACTTGCGCCGTTTTCGGCTACTGGTAGCTGCACTGGAACTCCAAGACATGCATCTCCATGGCCAATGCTTCACTTGGAGTAATGAGCGTGACAATCTGACGCTCGTGCGCCTTGATCGAGTACTAATCTCCGTCGACTGGGACGAGAAATTCCCAAACGCACATCTGCGTGGGCTGGGGACAGACGCATCCGATCACTGCGCGCTGATGCTGCAGACCAATGTGGGCCAAATGTCCAAGGCCCGTTTCCACTTTGAGCTATACTGGCCCAAGTTTGATGACTACGACGACGTTATCTCGCAGGCATGGCAGCGGCCGAACACACTGACCGACCCATTGGCGCGCCTTGACTCCATGCTGCGCGCCATGGTTCGAGAACTGCAGAGGTGGTCCACATCAAGAATCGAAGAAAACAAAGGCCAGCTACTGATGGCAAGAGAGCTGATACTACAACTGGATACAGCACAGGAAAGGCACCAGCTTTCTGAAGACGAGGCTGGCTTACGGAGGCGAATGAAGCTGAGGTGCCTTGGCCTGTCATCTCTGGAACGCACAATGGCCAGGCAGAGGGTGCGCATCCGTCAGCTCAGTGAAGGAGATGCGAACACCGCTTACTTCCACCTCAGCTCTTGTGGTTCACGGACATGTGCTTGCTGAGCACGAAGCCATGGAGGAGGCGCTGCACCAACACTTCTGTGGGGTGTTCGGCACGGCCTCGACCGGGGGTTCAACACTCAACATCCAAGCGCTGCAGATTCAGCCATTGCACTTGGAGGACCAAGAGGCGCCAATTGATGTGGACGAGGTCTGGGCTGCGATCAAGGCAATGCCAAGCGATCGTGCACCCGGCCCCAATGGGTTCACGGGTGCATTTTACAAATCAGCCTGGCCAATCATCCGACAAGAAGTCATGGATGCGATTCAGGCCTTCACTGCTGGGCAAACTCAAAATCTGCAGCGACTCAACAGTGCCTTAATCGTGCTCCTTTCGAAGAGGGTAGGAGTCAACTGCCCGACTGATTTCCGGCCAATTACCATGATCCACAGTTTTGCGAAGCTCATCTCCAAGATCCTGGCACTGCGGCTGGCGCCAAGACTGGACGAAATAGTGGACCACAATCAGAATGCCTTCATCCGGACACGCTCGATTCACGACAACTGCAAGTACATCCAGAGGGCAGCGGTTCTCATCCGAAAGAAGAAGTCGTCAATGTTGCTGCTCAAGCTACATATATCCAAGGCTTTCGATACCTTGTCGTGGCCGTTCCTGCTAGAGGTACTGTGTGCACACGGGTTTGGTGAAACCTGGTGCGCTTGGATTGAAGCTCTGTTGAGCATGGCGTCTTCGAGGATCATCCTGAACAGGCACCAGGGACCTCCGATCAAACACCTCCGAGGGATCCGGCAAGGGGACTCACTGTCACCATTGCTGTTCATAATAGCAATGGATATCCTACATCGCTTGTTCCTCAAAGCAGCAAGGGATGGTGTGCTAAGGAGGATACATCCTTCATAGATCAAATTTCAATGCAACCTGTACGCCGATGA
The DNA here is from genome assembly GCA_038087645.1 of Saccharum hybrid cultivar R570. Taxonomy (NCBI): domain Eukaryota; kingdom Viridiplantae; phylum Streptophyta; class Magnoliopsida; order Poales; family Poaceae; genus Saccharum; species Saccharum hybrid cultivar. The sequence goes on along the minus strand of JAQSUU010000534.1, from coordinate 37,881,301 downwards.
CGTGATTCTCTTCATCCGGCCAACGGTGCAGGAGGCAATGGCTGTGAAAGAGATCCTCACCGTATTTGGGAGGGCATCAGGTCTGCACACTAATCTTGCGAAGTGCTCCATCACCCCTATCTATGGTGGTGAAGACGTCATGGACGACATTGTCTCCATCCTTGGCTGCCAAATTCAAAACTTCCCCATCAAATACCTGGGCCTACACGGATGAGGAGCGGGCATGGAGCCAATTGCCGATCAGGACTTGCCCACAGGTTCAGGCTTTCTTCCGCGCCTCCACATACACGATCATAGGAAATGGAGAGCGCACACTGTTTTGGGAGGACAGGTGGATTCATGGTGAGAGTGTCGGTGACATAGCGCCATATATCTATCTCCATGTCCCACAATCAGTTCGCCACTCCCAGACGGTAAGTGCAGCACTACTGAACAGAGCCTGGACGAGGTGCATTGAGGGAGGGCTATCGGCGCAAGCCATCATCGACTACCTCCACCTTTGGCATACTGTGGATGGCCTGCAGTTAGGCAACGGCCCTGACAGAACGGTTTGGCGGTGGACTGCCTCTAGTAGATACTCAGCGAGGTCGGCATACAGAATGTTGCATACCGGGTCATGTCCTTCCCCAGGATACAAGCTCGTCTGGAGAACTTGGTCACCGCTCAAGGTACGCATCTTCTTATGGCTGGCACTCAGGCGGCGGCACTGGACCGCAGACCGGCGGAGAAGACATGGACTCGTAGCAAGTCCCGAGTGCTACCTCTGTGACCAGGAAGAAGAGACCATCGATCACATCATTGCCACATGCTCGTACTCCAGAGAGGTCTGGTTTCTCGTTCTCCAGGCAATTGGCTGCAATGTTCCGTCGGCTGCCCCAACAACCCTGAAATGGTGGCGCAGAGTTCGCGCGAACTTCAATGGCGACCGTCGGAAGGGCATCGACACACTCTTCGCTCTGGTATCTTGGCAGCTATGGAAGGAGAGGAATGCGCGATGCTTCCGCGGCGCGACGACAAGCGCCGGTGACACCATGCAGATCATCAAGTTTGAAGGTGAATGGTGGGTGCAAGCAGGTGCTGAAGGTCTGCGAGCCCTGATCGGCAATTAGCAGGGCTGCAGCCTAGTTGTTTGTTTTCAGTGTCCGATATGTAGAACCTTATAGAGCTTTGGGTCTGTGAAGCAGCCGTACGCGGCTTTCCTGTATTTTGAACTGCTTCCTCCTAATACAAAGATATGCACTCTCGTGCGTATTCGCGAAAAAATACCTGGGCCTACCACTGAGCACCGAAACAATACCAAAGGCGCACTTTCAGTCACTGGTGGAGGCAGTTGCCAGGAAATTACCACCGTGTCACGGTTCGCTGATGGTGCGAGGTGGAAGATTAGTTTGGATCAAGTCGGTTCTATGAGCTGTCCCCATCTACGCCATGTTGGCAGAGAACTTGCTGCCATGGGCACAGAAGGAAATTGACAGCATCTGCCGAAAGTTTTTCTAGGCCGGCTCAGACCAATCGATCCAAGGGAAGTGTATGGTCGCTTGGCCGGCGTGTTGCAGACCAAAGGAACTAGGAGGACTAGGGATCAGTGACCTGAAACTCACAGGGTATGCTCTACAAACAAGATGGTTATGACTTCAGAAGGTGGATCAGGACCGGGCATGGAGCCAATTGCCAATCAAAACTGCTCCACAGGTCCAGGCATTTTTCAGAGCATCTACTTTCACTCGCATTGGGGATGGGCGGTAGACTCTTTTCTAGGAGGATCGCTGGATCGACGGCGAGTCAGTGGCTGACATTGCGCCATGCCTATACCACCTGGTGCCGATCTGAGTACGCCGACGCCAATCAGTAAGAGATGGCCTACATGACTGAACCTGAGCACGCAGCTTCACCGGAGGGCTTTCAGTTGAGGCAATCCTAGATTACCTGCAGCTATGGAATGCGGTGGCCAACATCCAACTTACCGACCAGCCGGAAAAGGTCATTTGGCGTTGGACGCTGGACGGGGTGTACTCTGCCATGTCCGCGTACAGGATGCTACATGCAGGTTCCACCCCATTCCTCGTCCACAAGCTCATTTGGAAGACTTGGGCACCGCTAAGAATAAAGATTTTCCTATGGCTCGCTTTCAAGCGTAGACATCGGACCGGGGATAGGAGGAGGAGGCACGGGCTGGAAGCTCGTGAACTTTGCTACTTGTGTGATCAGGGTGAAGAGACAATTGACCACATCCTAGACTCATGCCCGGTCACCAGAGAGATTTGGTACTACGCACTGCATGCTTTAGGCCGTCAGGCGTCAGCTACCACAAACAACGCCGACGACACTACGTTGGTGGAGAAGGCTGCGCTCCCTATTCGACGGTGAGCAGCCTTCAGGCCTCGACTCCTTATTTGCACTCATCTCATGGCAAATTTGGAAAGAACGAAATGCTAGATGCTTCAGGGAGGCAGCGGCAAGCATCGGCGACCTTCTGCAGCTCCTCATGGCAGCGGCCGATGCCTGGATCAAAGCCGGTGCAAATGGACTGAGGGCTCTGGATGGTGCTTAGCATAGCAGTCAAGCGTTTCATTCATAGGAAGTTCTAGTAAAAATGTAGCGCAATTGCAAAAACTAACGATCTCTTGTATTATAAACTTTTATCTTCTAATACAATGATACGCACACTCGTGCGTATTATTCGAGAGAAAAAAATATTTCATATATAATATATAAGTTATGTGATATGGCAGACATATAATTTTGGGGTAGCTAATAATATCAGTAGTATAACAAGGAGCGTGATCGGTAGTGATGACAGCATTGTCGTTTGTTTGGGTAACAGGCAGCAAATTATTGGATTGTTATATCAGCTATAGCCTGGCCATACTGTTTAATTTCGCAGTCCCAAATCTCAGGTGTCAGATGACAACTTTAACACAACTTATACAAAAACAAGTTTTCGACAAATATTCTAAAGCACAACTTATACAAAAAAAAGTGTTTTAGAAAACAAATTAACGCAACTTATATATACTACCTATTTTCTAGATGATTTTTGAAATAAATCTATGCTAGACTTATTTGTAAAAGATCTAGACAACCTCTTGTAAAAACATATGGTGGTCGGTGGAGGAATGGTGTACCAGGGCCAGGAGCAAGAAGGTACAATAAATATGAAGAAAAGGAAAACAACAGAGAAAAACAGAAGGAAAGGAGCAACTAAGCAAGGAGAGCAAGAAGTAGGATGGCTTGTGAAGAGAAGAAAGCCAAGGAGGAAATAACTAGTACTTAGAAAAAGATAATAAAAGAGAAAGAAAGAAAAACAAATAAGTGAGGCACTCAAAATTGGATATCCAAGTGCACTCACATTTTCCTACCAAAGTTGGATTGTGGATTGGACTCATGCATGGACCAAGCATTGGTCGCTGCAATGCAGTCCAAGAGAGCATGGCATAAATGCTATATATCTGTTGATGTATAAATAAAATGTCCATCTTTTTCAATAAATTGTGATAGTAGAACTGGTCGGTACACGTAACTTAATATCGTATCAGAGCTACAAGTACAATCTTGAGTTCGAATAATCTTGGCAAGCATACTTAAATAATAATTACAGTCAATATTTCCACATTTGAGGGTCCTCAGAGAACGCGCATGTGCTAGGGAGTATTGAAGTATAAGTGATTAGACAATATTTTCCTACAAGTTTAATCTTTTGAGTTGATCTGGTCAATGCATACAACTTAATAATATTATTTTTTTAAAAAAAAATTCAATCGTCACACCACGTACATGATCACATTTTCCCCCGGTGCCTTGGTGGTGTCAATGTATAGTTAGGTTATGCGGGTGGAAATGTTCTCAGTTTGAAACTTCAAATTCTTCATTTCTTTCCCTTTGTAGATCCATTTCAACCTTTTTGTGTCTTACTCACTCCATCCCCCCAAAAAATGCAATTCTAAGTTTTTTATAAGTCAAACTTTTCTATATTTGACAAGTTTATAGGAAAACATATCAATATTTATATCTTCAATAAGGTTTATTATTATGAAATATATTCTAAAATCGATGTAATGATTCTTATTTGGTACCATAAGTGTTAGTAACTTTTTGTATAAATTTAGTCAAATTTAAAATTGATTAACTCCTCAAGAAGTGAGAATTGTATATATTTTTTTGGATGAAGCGAGTGGCAATTATACAACCAAATAAAATTCAACGTAAATATTCTTTATCTATCTTTAGATGCTCACAGTTCTTAACCTTAGACTGAGAACCTAATGGGGAAAATATTAACTAGACGTACTGCTGTAAAATGACTGGAAAATGAAGGAGACAACTTTAGAAACCAAATTACAGCTTCCACAACATTACAAATTTAGTTACAACAGAACGCTATACACACACTATAAAATGTGGTATAGATTTTCGCTTACAATAACAAGAACAAATTAAAGCACAGGATCTAGTTACAGCATTCAGAGAGTTCAGAGCAGGCAGCATGCATGCACGCGGTACAGCCACGTCCTTTATTAGATAAGGGCACGCGGTAATCAATTGGCCCCTGCTTAGTCACCATTTCCCACGATGGGTTCCTCGCCGCCTCTCGATCGGACCTCAATGGGCTGCACACCAGAACAGATAATCCCGGTGAATGTCCATGCTCGCGTACGTGAATTATATATGTGAAATGTACCTGCACGGTGCACAGCTTGGTGGACTCCACTGGTAGTGTACTATCCTTGTCAATGCCGGAGCCACCGCTGGCCCAGCCAGTGATGCGGTCGACGACGTCGAGGAATTTGCCCTTGAGCTGAGCAGCGAAGCTGGCCATGGGAATGGGAGCGATTGATCGAGTAGCTATTAATTAGCTGGTCGTCTCTGTGTGTGTGGCAATAATGGAGGACAGTGCTGATGCTACCGAGCTTCAGTGAAGCTACTGATGAAGCAGCAGCTAACCTGACTATACTAGCTAGCTTTGAGTGTGATAGAGCAGTGGTGAAGGTGGTCGTGGACGAATGACCCTATTTGTAGGCGTCGAGGTGAGTGTGGTTGAGCAATGGCAACTCCCTCCGTGCTGTGCCGTGCCTGGTGGAGGGTTTTGGCTTCAGCTTTCATCCGCGTTTAGCTCCCTGGGCACGCTTATCACATGGTTATGTTCGTTGACGAGCTAGCTATCGCGTTGATGTCTTTGATTTGATCTGTACGTCAAACAAATTAAGCAAAGCTCGACTAATTAGGAGGCTTTGTGATTAATTAATGCTTCCATAGTTCATGGCAGAGAGCATGATATGATCATTACTTCTGCAGGTACTTAATTTGCATTATATAATTGGGATAGAAGTATCGCGTAAGCAATCGCTCGTTTGCAACGCAAATCTTGAGCGCGCATGATTGCATTGCCTGCTTGGTGATGACTGATGATGATCGAGGACATGGGCATATGACACCACGATCAAAACTTTTCAAGTACCCTTACACTTGAAAAGATGATAAGAAAAAGCATTGAGGGTGTCGGTCATGTTAAGATATTTGTGTGATCGGCTATGTTGTGAAGGTGCTGTATGTAACCAGTGCAAGGTAAATAATCGGTTACCTTTGTTCACTCAGCGGCTCGTTTTTCTTTTCCAATTTGTCCATGGCGCGCTCCCATTATCAGCTTCCGCAAGTCCGCGTCTGTCACGACAGCATTATCACTCGGATGATATCCAGTGACGGAGAAGCTCAGAGCAACTTCCAAATGTGTACCATATGGAATTTCCATAATGGAACATGGTAAGCAATCAAGAGAATTCTAAAAGAGAAGAAGACTGGGTTGAACTCAATTATCATTCTAGGCTGCTGGACCCTTTGGAAGCACCAAAACGCCTGTGTGTTTTTGAAGGGTCTCGCCCCTGCACCACCAAGCTGCTTGATGAGTTCAGAGATGAACACCATTTTTGGTGCCTGGTGGGAGCGCGTGGCCTGCGCACGCTAGGACTGGGTCACGGTGGTGGGCTTGGTTAGTCTTGTTAGGAGGTTTGTTTATGGTCAGGTCTCACCTCTATCTCAGTTGTCTATTAGTTCCTCCGACGTAACGTAAACAACCCCTCATAGCCCGGCTCGAAGTGAGGTGGTGCTGTTTATAAGGGACCAATCCTTTTTTCTCTTTTTAATACAATGATACGCAGCTCTCCTACGTATTCGGGAAAAAAATAATGAAACATGGTTGGTAGAGCCGTGTCCCTGCACCCCCCCCCCCCCCCCCCCCACGCGCATGCGTGTGAGATATTCAGAATCGCCTCTCTGTTTCGCTTTTCAGACCCGCGACGACAGAAGAATTTCCGCCTTCTTGTGTATCATATCACGATGGATATGGATATGGCTGGCAGATCGCCGCACCTCAACTGACTGACGTCCTGATGATCACGTTCTTAATTTGTCAGTCAATTATTGACTTGTTTATACGTACGTTTAGAGCCATAATATCTCTTTCTTTCTAAACTGCAGCCAAGCTCGCGCAAATCATTGGGTCACGTCGCCTGTTTGTTAGCAGCCGTCCGATTCCCGCATCGTTGTTGATCTAGCCATTGATCCCGTCCGTCCAGCTCGTCTCTCCTGGCGCTTCGCGAATACAATACTCCACTCCTCCGGTTGCTCGCGTCCTCCGCGACGGAGTCGTCGGGGACACCGGGGTCCCTAGCCCGAGCTGAGGTGGCCGAGGCCCACGCACGCGCCACGGTGGCTCGCCGTGCCTGCTTCTCTCCCTCCCCGCCTCCTCTGCTCGCACCGCGGTCGCCGCGCCCGCACCCACGCCCGCCAGGGTCGCTGCCACCCCCCCCCCCCCCCCCCCCCCCCCCCGCACGCTCAGGGGAGGTCTAGCCGCCGCGCCCGTGCACCCCGCGCCCGCGCCGAGAATGCCCGAGCCACCGGGCGGAGGTGGGGAGGGTGGACACGGGCGGGCAAGCGCATTGCAATCCCTGCCCTTGCTGCAAAAGAAGAAGAAGAAGAAGAAGATGTATTGCTGGAGACCCGAGACCTCCATCATCTTGCAGCACCACCCGTCGCCCTTCCCTCCACCGACCTCATCTGCCCGCTCTCGGCCTGACCTCCCTCAGCAGTCAGCCCTTCTCCACCGCGCCTCCCGCTGGTGACGGCGGCACATGTCGCGACGATGAAAGGGAAGGAGGACGGCCGCAGTGGTGGCCCGTAAGGCCGTAACCCATCCTCGGCCGCGAGCCACGCCCGGCTCTCCCCATCGGATACGCGTGCCGCCTCCAATGGCGCGGCCATGTCTGCTCTTGAGCGGTGACGGCGCCGTCCAGGGCTTGGCTGCACGGCCACATCACGTGCTGCCGCCAGCAGCAGTCTAGGCGAAACCACGGAACAGGGCGTGGAGGATAGCCATGGTCGACCGCCGGGAGCCCGGAAGGGACAGCGGTAAAGGCATTCCGGCCACCTACACTGGCGTCCCCTGACCGGCTAACCCGGAACCACCCAGCCACCATCACTAGCAGCGAGCAACTAGCACGACTAAGCGACACCGCCTCTACTGCCTGCAACATGTTCGACAAAATGTCCAGCCGCATATCACATTAAGGTACACAGTCCTGTTCAACTACTGTGATAGCCCATTTGATATACTACCCACATAGCCTAATGGTATTGCAATTTGCATGTTGCCAAGTTCATTTACAGTGTACGCTTGAAGATTCATATATACTATGCTTTCTGTTCAACATATTGCAAGTAGCAAGATGACTATTTCACAGTTAGCACCCCTTTTGTGCAGTGTTACCACATTAAGAAATCTTTCTCACTAAATATATTGGTACTAATAGAGAAGAAAGCAAGTATCCATTCATGTCTTCCTGTAAATTGAGTGGAAGCTCGTGTACATTTTGGCTTCACAGGAAGCTCCATGGTCCATAATCTTGCAGCAGGGATTATTGGTGGCTTCATTAAAGGAATGAAAGGCAAGGCTGAAGAAAATGCAAAAATGAGAGAAAGTTTGAAGCCACAAACTCCCAGCGAATACTTGGAGTCAATTTTCTTGAAAGAACCATTGCTGAACCTTCAGTACCCAATCTTGATGATTCGATAGAAGAACTGTCAGTCAGTTCTCTTTCTCCTTCCTTATACATCTTAAAGCACGCATTTATCTTAAGTGCTCCCTTCCCTCTTAACCTAGGAGTATTGAATGCAGTTGACATAGAGATTGACGATCAAGTACCCGTAGCCCCGGCAACAGCATCCTCCTTTTACATCCCAAGGGAATAAGAGAACAACATGTTGGAAACAATACTATGAGTGGTCATGGTTTTACTGTGTATGGGAGCATTGCAGGGTCAAGCTAAATGTAGGCCCATTGCAGGATGCAGCAGCCGCAGCTGCTCATGCGAAAGGTAAGCTGATGCAGAGGCAGGAGAAACTGGAGGTGAAATAGTTGCTTCCAGACCACAGTTCATATTGCTTGTCTTCTTTGCAAGCCATTATTCAGAGCAATATCAAACATGTTGTTTTAATTCAACTTCACCTTCAAACCTATATACTTGTTTTCAGAGAAAGAAATATTCTTCCATATATTAGTAGCCCAACACTAAAACAGTGTAACTACTCACAAAGGTTGTAAAGTTTTATTCCCCTACGTTTAAATTGTAGCTTGTTGCATAGCTCTTAATTTTACCCTGCTGCTTGCCCATACCTAACCCATAATATGCATATCCTGGCATTGTATTTGATGATATAGAGGGTTAAAATCTTGTGGTTCAGTTGCTTGGTTGTTGCTTTAGTTCTCAAATTGTTGTATAACTTCTTTGGCTACAACCACAAAAAAAAATTATAATGACAGTTCATGTCAGAAGTTAGATACGTATTTTGGACCTAGAACTGCGGATAATGTCAAGTGCTACTTGAGGGCAGTCCGAGGTCCACTTTCGCTGAGCTTTGACATGAGTATGGTTGTGGTAGTTTACTCAGACACTCCATCCTCCACTATTGTCGCCTCTCAATGTTTGCACTTGCTTGAAGTTTCTTTTATAATGCACTGACAATCCCCACAAATATGCTACATGAAGTTTCACTAGCTTTGATCCTAACATGAAGATGTGGATGTATGTTCCATCACCAGAATTGCATACTGCCTTGTTTTATGAATCCAGAATAGTATATACTTTTCCTAGCAGGTTGCCTGGGGAAAGCCAGTTTTAGGTCGTGTCGATCTTATAATTGAAATGTTCAATGCTCATACTCAAACCAAAGGAGTTTGGTCTCCATATAGACTAACGCATGGCAGGATGGCCCAATACAGGCAAGCGCGCGGCAACGCCGCGCGTGGTTTCTAGTAATCATCTATATATGTGATATATATGGCCGGCATATAATTTTGGGGAAGCTAATAATATCAGTAGTATAACAAGGAGAGCGTGATCGGTAGTGATGACAGCATCATATATTGTTTCTTGTCTGCTAACTGCAGGCAGCAAATTATTGGATTGTTATATCAGTTAAGTGTAGCCTGGCCATACTGTTTCGCGATCCCAAATCTCATGCGTCAGATTATAAATTTAATACACAACTTATACAAAATTAAACAAGTTTTCAAGAAAAATTATAAAGCATATCTTATACAAAAGAGTTTCTTAGAAACTTATTAATGCAACTTATATACTACCTATTTTCAAGAGGCTTTGAGGAATAAATTAAATCTATGCTAGACTTATTTGAAATAACTCTAGATAACCTCTTTGAGAAACATATGGTGCAGGAATAATGGTATACCAGGGCCAGGAGCAAGAAGGGTACAGTGAATGTGGAGAAAAGGAGAAAACAGAGAGAGAGAAAAAAGGAAAGGAGTAAGGAGAGCAAGAAGGTACGATGGCATGTGAACATAAGGAAATGAAGGACAAAAGAACTAGTACTAAGAAAAGAGACAATAAAAAGAGAAAAAGAAAGAGAAACAAATAAGAGAGGACGATGGAAAGGGAAAGAAGCATTGCACTAGCGGCACTGCCCGTGCTGTCGCTCAAAATTGGATATCCAAGTGCATCACACGTTCCTACAATCCTACCACAGCTAGTCTGCATGGACTCATCATGAACTGTGTATGTTCGTTACAATGCAATCCAGTAGAGTATGCCTATGCCATACAAATGATAGAAAGGAGTGCATGTTTAAGGCGTGCAAAACCCTGAAGTCAAGAATAATGTGCTTCTTTGTGCCTAGTGGCTGATTTTTCACCTTTTCTCTTGGATCCCAGTAGTGTGCTTGTAATAAGTTAAACTTTAAGCTATGTTTGGTGTGATGTTTTTTTCTAAAAAAATCTGAAGCCGAAAGTTTTCCTTATCTTAGCATAACCGACAACCTCAATGATTTTTTATCACTTCTTCGTGTCAAAGGGCACCGGACAAGTTTCTATCATGATGTCATGTCCTCGACCATCTGTCCTCACTTATCAGTCATCACCAAGCAAGGGTATGCATGGAAAAACTAGTGATTTTACATGATACTTATATCCGAAAAGGCAAAGTAGCACCGGAAATGCTCCTGCACGGGTGTCCGGCCTGCTTTCTTCGTGTCGGACACTTTTTTAATTGGACCAAAATCTATACAACCTGCCAATGGCCCAACTATCTTCATCTTTCTCTCCCACGCTGCTGCTCGTCTCCCTCACGCGGGTTCTCGTCTCCCTGAAGATGACGTGGCTGCTCATCGCCCCGAGCAGTCTCCCCGACGCCGTTGACCGCCTTACTCCCTCACTGCCTACTTTCCTCCTTCACGGCCCCGTCCGCCCATGTCCATCCTTGTTCTTTCCTCACCGCTACACCCACTCGCCTTCCTACCTTGCCTTCATGGCGGCAAAGTGGATCTAAATGCACACCTCTATGATGAGGTGTTTCTCGGCTATGAAATCCCCCATGGTCGGGTGTCTCTTGACGATGAACTACATGTCGGAGGTGTGGCCTCGCTGGTGACAAGCTCCTCCATGGTGGTCGGGCACCTTCATAGGCAAGCGCAACCGGATTTGCACTCTATAGTGGGTTATGTTGTAGTATGTGATATGCTGCAACAATCAATCTTGGATGTTACATGTTTTATGGCACTCAGCATAAAATTGGATTTTGTGGTGTTGCAACATTCGATTTGAGATGTTGCAGCATGTTTTTCCGGATGTTGCAATAGTTGATTTCAGATATTGCATCATGTTTTTTTTGATGCTGCAACTGTCGACTTAACATGTTGCAACATGTTTTTTTTATGTTGCAACAGTCGATTTGGGATGTTGCAACATGGGTTTTTTTTGGATGTTGCAACAAACGATTTAAGATGTTGTGATATTTTTTTTTTGATGTTGCAACTGTCAATTTAAGATGTTGCAACATGTTTCTTGGATGTTACATAAGGTTTCAGTATGTTGCAAACCTTTGTTCTTGAATGTTGCAAGCAATGATTAACATCTGATCCATTTGTCTCTCTTTCCATCTCTCTCCCTCTGGTACGACAAGGTGCAGTGTTTGTAAGCGCTATAGGAAGCGCAACCACCATTACCATGGTTTACTATTGCATCACAGGAGAAAGGAGGAAGCCGGAAGGTGATGAGGGCTAGGGTGGGACGGGTAGAGCGAAAGCCTCTAGATCCGAAAGGGAAGGAGCGTAGTGGATTGGAAACCTCTGAATCTGAAAGGGAAGGAGCGTCGGGGTGGGACAGGTAGAGCGAAAGCATCCGGATCAATTGTTTATATCTGGACGTCCGGACGCTAAGTAGTACCTGTGGAAGTAATCATATCATGCCCTTGGTGCCATGTGGAAGCACTAGTTATTCAACAAAGCCATCTTAATTAGTCGAGCTTTGCTTTCTTTCACGTACCAGATCAAACGGTAGAGATTAGATCACGCGATTGCTCGCCAACCGTGTGATAAGCGTACGCGGCAAGCTAAACGCGGAGCAGAGCTGAAGCTAAAATCCAGTCCACTGGGCACTGCACGGGTGTGGCCATTGCTCAATAATCAAGCGAACCTAAAGGATCAGTCTGCGCCCTGGATGCCTACAAATAGCGCCATTCGTCACCTCATTGGTGATCACCTTTACCACTAGCCACAGCTCTATCACACTCAAAACTAGCCACACCAACAAACTAGCTAGTGCTCAGGTGAGCTGCTTCAATTCAGTAGCTTCGCTGAGAAGCTCAGGCACCACACTAGCACCAGAAGTGTTCTCCATTGCCACACACGCGTACAGACGACCAGCTACAGCTAATATATATAGCTATTCGCTCCCATGGCCAGCTTCTCGCTGCTCAGCTCAAGGGCAAATTCTTCGGCGTCGACGACTGCATCACCGGCTGGGCCAGCGGTGGCGCCGGCGTGGACAAGGATACACCGCCAGAGGAGTCCACCAAGTTGCGCACCGTGCAATAGGTGCGTTTCGCTTATAGCAGCAGCTCAATGATTACGTGCGAGTGGACAGTCATCGGGTGCAATTAATTAATTAGTAACAGCCTTGTTGCCGGATTATTTGTTCTTGTATGCATGCAGCCCGTTGAGGTGCGATCGAGAGGTGGCGAGGAACCCATTGTGGGAAAAGGTGACGAAGCAGGGGCCAATTGATACTGCCCCTTATCTGCAAATGTGGCTCTACCGTGTGCATGTTTGCTGGTGCTCTGAACTCTCTGAATGTTGTAACTGCATTCGGTGCTTTTTTTTATTATTCTTCTTCTTTTTGTTGTTGTAAGCGAAGGTCTATGTCTCGTCACGTGAGTGTCATATCTCATATTTTATAGTGTGTGTATAGTGTGTTGTAATAATAATTTGTGGATGTATGGAAGCTGTAATTTGATTTGTAGGTTCTTCTATAATTTTTGTCCCTCATATTTTCAGTCATTTTACAGCAATACGTCTAGTTTATTAAATTTATATACAACCTATAGGGTTATTTTGAATTATCTTTCGTAATGGAAGGGGTGAGTAGTTTAGATGCAAAATTAAGGGTTACTTTATGTATTTTTCTGTAATGGTAGATGTGGGTTAATTAAAACAAATAAATCTATGGGTAATATTGATGATGATGATTATTAATCCATGAAATTAAATGATAGATTATTTAATTATTGTGAGAAATTTTCACTGTTACACAAAAAAAATTCGAAAGACAGAATCGTAGGATTAACTGAGACGGGCACAAATTCTACGTGTCTCCTAAAATATGCAACGATTTTCGGAGGTGAATGGACTATTTTTGGAGGCACCAAATAAATGACCTTGTCTCCGTAAATCAATTAACAGAGGGAAGCCTCATAAGAGGTACGCCTCTATAACCATTTTCAGAGGGAAGCCTCATAAGATGTACGCCTCTATAACCATTTTCAGAGGCGGTCCTCTCATGAGGTCCGTCTCTATACAAGAAGCTGTCCCAATAAAAAAAAACCCCTAATATAGAGCTACCTTCACCACTTAGCCACACTACAACTACCTCACATCCCTTCTTGGCGTCTTCCACCCTCCCTTCCGATGGCAACAAGGAAATGGCCGGCGGCATGGGTGAGAGCCTACTCGGCGTGCGCCTCTTCCTTCATGTTGCACGCTCGTCAAATGCAGCTTGTTTGATTAGCTTCTGTCTTGTCGTACCTTGTAAGTTGCTGCTTGTTAGTGCGATGCGGGTCAAAGAACCAATCAAAGATGGTATTTTTAGGTCTATTGTCAGATGTAATCTCAGAGCCGTCACCTGCATATTTATCCAAAGCAAGTCAAACTAGAGCCATAACAACAGCTAAAATGGAAGAGCCATAACAGTAGCAAGTAGTGTCGTGGAAGTAGTAGTCCAATGCCCATCCATTGTGTTGGCTTGCAGCAGCTTGATGGAGACTAGGGGTGCACATATAGAGGTTCTTGGTGTGGAGGAACAGCCGAACAGATGAACAAGCAGACTGGTGTTTTACTGCAAATAAAAAAGGATTGCTGGTAGTGTAGGCAGCAGGACATGTAGCGATCTGTATTTTCAGAGTTAGCCCATCCAGTTCAGAAGTATCTTTGAGATACATTTTTGATAATTGGAAATTATGGCTCTGTTTGTCATGTGTGCCCCTTGTAAAATGTTTGAAATAAGCAGAGTAATTTGTCAGTTGAGTGCATTGTTTAGCCAGCTTCAGGAGATCATAACAGAGAGAAGGTAGTAAAAGGTTTGCTACTTTGTATATATTAGCAAGGTTTGCTACTTTGTATTTGTAAATTACCTGGTAATGTTACTAACTTGAAATGTTGTCTATGCAGATTAAAGAGGAAAGGGCGTCCTCATCAACAGCTAAGCGGAAGGTCCCTGATGTGAAGCAGGCAAATGCACCACTGCTGTCGATGCATCCACCGGCATCACCATTGCCACTGCCACCTTCTGGCGCCGGTGCCGACTTGTCGAGCCACGACGCCATCCGCCTCTATTCTCCCGATCCACCGACAAGATTCTCCTTGGTCGTTGCTCGTCAACTGCCGAGTTCCTCTGTGGTCTCGCCCACAGCTGCTGCTGCCACCCCTGCAAATCGGGATCAGCGACACGGTGACTCATCCACGGCTGCTGCTACCACCCTTGCAGGTCGGGTTCAGCGACACATTGAAGCGGAGGCTAAGAGGAAGCAGCAGGTTTAGATCTTGCAGCTTCTAAGCGGAGGCTAAGAGGAAGCAAATTTCCTGCTCATAATTACATGGTACTGTTATTAATTGGTAATGTTGTCTATGCAGATCAAAGGGGGGACGACATCCTTATCAATGGCTAAGCGAAAGGACCCTGCTGTGAAGCAAGCAAATGCACCACCATCAAAGCGGTTGAAGTCACCAGTTGTAACCATGTCACCACTTGTACCAGCAAGGTCAACAGGGGTGAACATGTTACTATCCGCCAACCTCAGGTCACCAACCGTGAGTGTCGTCACAAGGGACAGCAAGCTCCAAATCACAATCTCCGATATCTCCTTTTCTCAAAAAAAAAAAGAACTACTGCTGCTACTGGTAAGTGATGATGTTCTGTCTTCGCTACTGTTTTCTTTGTTTTACTACTGCTGCTGTTGCATATGTTATAGTTAATGTTGTACTACTGCTGCTATTTTTTTCTAGTACTGTTGCTGCATATGTTATAGTCAATATTGTCTTACAATATTATTTCTATGCCAACCATTAGGATCTTCACATAGAAGTAAAAGGCGCAAACTTACCTCACATATATGGCAGCATTTTGAGGCAATATATGATAATGATATCTTAGTAGAAGCTCAATGTATTCATTGCAATCAAGTGTTCAAAGCAACAAGAGGTGTTGGTACAAGTGCATGTGGTAGACACATAAAAGTTTGTGAAGGAAAGGCTAGGGTAGAACAAATGGTCTCTCAACTGAGTTCAACCATGCCTTAACTGATGCTTCTTTGAAAAATTGGAAATTTGATCAGCAAGTAGCTCGCCAAGAATTAGTGTGCTTAATAGTGATGCATGAGTTGCCTTTCAGTCTGGTAGAGTATCCAAAGTTCAGATCATTTGTGGCTGCTCTAAATCCATGGTTCAAACAAGTTTCTAGAACAACTATTAGGTCTGATTGCATTAGTTCATATGAGGAAGGAAAAACTGTCCTACGGGATGTGCTGCAAAATTCGGTCTCCAGAGTTTCTCTTACTGCTGATTTATGGACTTCAAACCAAACGTTAGGCTATTTATGTGTGACATGCCATTATATTAGTGAGACTTGGACCATACTTAAGAAGATCATAAAGTTCGCTTTAGTTGAGACCCCGCATGATGGTTGGAACCTATTCAATGCTATATTGGAAAAACTTGCAAGATTGGAATCTAGAAAGCAAACTTTATGCTATCACATTGGATAATGCGTCAGTAAATAATAATTATGTGAGAACTTTGAAAGAAAACCTTGTCTCTAAGGGTCAACTCCTTCGCAAAGGGAAGTTGCTTCATTGTCGTTGTGTAGCCCATGTGTTTAATCTCACCGTCCAAGAAGGTTTCAAGGCCATAAGTAGGGCTACCAAGAACATTAGAGAGAGTGTTAGATATATGAAAAGCTCACAAGCTCGCAAACAGAGGTTTGAATTATGATTGAGAAATGTTCTATTCCCGTTGAGAAACGCCCTCCACTCGATGTTAATTCAACTTGCCATATGCTTCTGACATCTTTGAAGTATAGGAGAGCATATGAAGCTTTAAGGAAAAATGATCTATAGTACATACATGAGCCTTCGCCTGAGGATTGGAAGTTGGCAAAGAAGCTTTGTACCTTGTTAGAACCATTCTATGATGCCACTATGGTAGTATCTGGCTCGAATTATCCAACTTCAATTCACTACTTTCATCAGATTTGGAATGTAAAGAAAGAATTAGAGAAACAAGCCTCAAATTCTGAATTGGTTATAAGAACAATGGTTCATGAGATGAAGGAAAAATTGAAGAAGTATTGGGATCTGTCGTATTTGAATATTTGCATTCCTGTTATTCTTGATCCTTATTTTAAGTTGAAATTTCTTGAGTTTCGCTTAAAGGAAGGATTTGGCACAGAAGCATTCAGATATCTGTCTAAAGTGGAGAGGACATTTAGAAAACTGTTTGTTGAATACTCCTTACAAGTTGGTGACTCAGTCAGTGAGGAGGAACATAGTGTCAGTAATGTTGAGCTGAATGAGTTAGACCCATGGGCAGATTGGACGCAACATCAAAGTGCTCAGAGAAAAAAAAAGTTAATGAGTTGGATCGGTACTTGGAAGAAGAAACAGTGTCTATAACAGCTGATCTAGATATCTTGCAGTATTGGAAGATGTACTCAACAAGATATCCAGTACTTGCATGCATGGCACGTGATATTTTGGCTGTACCTGCATCTAATGTGGCCTCAGAGTCTGCATTTTCTACCGGAGAGAGAATAGTGAGTGATTGCAGAAGCAGGCTCAAGTGTGAAACGATTGAAGCTCTCATTTGTCTTCAGGATTGGTTAAGATCACGGGGTAAATCTCAATACCATTATTTGTTCATAATATGTTTGTATGCAAAATGACGTAAACTAACTTTTTTGTCCTTTTTTTAATTTTCAGATAGCACGCATGATAATATAGCTGGAATTATAGCTGCAGATGATCAAGACTGCATTTAGATAGAAGAAACTTTTCACAAGGTAACCTCTGTATTTTTGCATCCTTGTATTTTTGCATAACTGATTTGTTATCTGTCCAAGATAACCTACATTTGTCATCTGTCCAACCTTTTTGTGGCAGTGTAGTCAAACATTGTTTCTTGTCTGTCCAACCTTTAATCATTTCTTCCTACTGATACTTCCTATGGTATATCAACTCCTAGTATTAAACTGAGGACATGCTGCGCATGATAAAACATTCCCAGAACACATCTAATAGTTGCAGTAAGAATATAAGGTGTAATCCCCTAAACAATCATATAGCATGTAATGCGTTCATCACCAGTAGCCTCTCTTGGAGTTTATTTGACCTGATAATAGTATTCATTGTATCATGGTGACAATCATGTGGCATTTCCTCAATATTTGACATTCTAGGAGCAGTTTTTTTCCCTTCCCAGACCTGTCTTAGGCAGTTTTTCCTTTTTAGAGAATTTGACCTGATTGAACAAGAATTTGTCTCCGTACTCAAAGTGTGTTGAGTAGTGCACTGTCTTATTCCATCATGTAGGAGTTGCCTTTTGTGCCCTAGCATGGTGCAACTAATCTCTGGTCTGGGTAAATTTGTTCTTCAGAATGTAATCATTTTTTCTTCCTTTTGCACCATTATTGTTGTACCTTCCAGAGTTGCTGCAGCATACTTCAACTTTGATTTGTCAATTTAGTTGTATTGACCGGGAACTGAAAATTCTGTTTATGATATAGAGCTACTCTATTGTACCTGGTTAGTGTACAATCACTTTTTCATTCAGCTAGCTAGCTGCAGCAGTTCTGATTAGTCCTATTCTATGTTAAGTTCTGCTTGGTTGCTTTTCTAAAGTTGTGCTAGGATGCTTTTTTTATTCATTCATGCTTGGTTTGGTTTGTTCCATACTTTCCCATACAGCTAGGTTTGCTAACTTACTGTATTTTAAATGAGGGATGGCCGTGACTACTCCCAAGAAGGCAAAGAAGTGAAAATGGACTTGGCTATTGTTGCAGATGCTTAAAATATGCTAGCATTCTCTCATTGGATTCACAAAGAAGTTATTTTAATACAATTTATTATTTTAATAAATAAACACATATTTATTACTAGAGATGTCCTTGACATGTCTCTCACAACTAAAAAGACTAAAGAGTGGACACCGTTTTGGTGCGACATTCCAACGTGGGTCTATGGTTCTGCCCGCCGCGATCCCGCAGCCGTAGCTCCTGCACCTGTTCCTTGCGACGTGATTAAAAGGAAGGAATCAAAACTCAAAAGGAAACACTCGGAAGGAAACAAACCGTGCCCGTCCCTTGCTACATGAATAAAAGGACGGAAACAAACCTCCGAAGGGAACACTTCGGAAGGAAACAAACCGCGCCCCCATCGTCACCGTCACCGCGCCACCGCCGCACGCGCTCGCCCGGCTCCCATGCCCACTCGCAGCTGGTCGCGCCGCCGCTGCCCGCGCCCGCCCGCAGCTGGCCACGCCGCCGCCGCCCGCACCCGCCCTGCGCCAACGCCCCTGCCCCAGCCCCACAGAGATGCATCACCACCGCGCCGGCCGCAGAAAACTCAGCCGGCTCCCACGCGCACCACCGGAACGACGACTCGCCTGCAACCTCCACCGTCCAAGCGGCGCGGCACCACAACACCACCAGACCCGCCTACACCCTCCGACAGACAACCTGCGGCGTGGCACGGCAGCACCGCCACAGGGCCGCGACACCACCAGAGCGCCTCTCCATCTCGCTGCCGCCTCACCGCCGACGTGTCCATCACCAGCCAGCGCTGACAGGGTCGACTCCGTCGCCGTTAAGTTGTGCATCCTGCACGCGTGCGCTCAGGTCTGGATTAACAGTCTTTCTATGATTTATGTCCGTGTGCTTTTGATTCATGCGTTCTAGGAAGCCAAGGGGGGTGTGCACGTGCATTCAAATTGGTGATAAGTAAATGAGGAACACTTTGAGCTTTAAGAAAACACTACAGAAAGTTATAGGAACTTTTACTGTAATACAAATTTCATTGTATATCTGCATATGAACTGGATATGACATGCATGATTGTTAAAATAAAACTTAGCAAGATGCTGAAATACATTAAAAGCATAATCAAGCACAATTAATTTTGTAATCACCTTACTTAAGCCTCTATTTTGAGGATGTTACAACTGAGGACTGAAAGTTCAGTGGCATTAGCACTGAAAAATCTTGATATTAATATTCCGAAAATACTTGTATATCATTTAGGATTCCATAATGAAATACTGGTTTGAGAATCTAAATATTACCAATCAAAATATATCCTTGCCTTCTTAGTAATGGTATGGGAAACATCAATCGAAGCACATGAGTAGACAGAAAACAGATCCCGAAACACTGATTTCTTGGTCTGTGCAACCATGATGTCTTCCAAACACCGTGATTGCCAATCAGATAAAAACCCACCAAATGATGTGTGCAAGAGAAAAACAATTGATAATAAATTTTAACCCTACAAAATTTGAGTGTAGTTTCCCTCCCGCGGGTGACCCCTGGCCGACCATAGCTGGACATTTAGAGGGTGACCCCGCCGACGTGAAGCAAAATCTGAGTGTAGTTTGTGCTACTAACCTCAGTTCATTTGCTCTGCTCCATAGGGTTCCACACCCTCCCCTTGGGCACATTGCTTCGACCAACTGTGACCTGCACAAAAAGTGCAGCAAGTTTATCTATGTCTATCCATTTTCGATTGTTGTGATAAAAAACAGATCATCAACGCATTAGTAATAATAATAGCCATGATTGGGTTTCTTTTTACTGCTTCTAACAAAAAGAGGAACATATCGATGACTACAATCCTTGTTTGAGCCGTTTGAAAAAATAACTTTTAAGAGGCAAAAGGTTTGGTGCGGTCAAATGAAAGGGCTCAATTACTTCTAAACAACACATGCCAGGTTACCAGCATATGCAGAGACTTGCTTTGTGGCCTGAAATAGCATATTCAGTTTAATCAGGGAATAATTTTATATTATGACAAAAACAAAAAAAATATTTTAGAAAGTACTAAGGAGGTTGCAGTAAAAAAAAATCAGTATGAGTATCTCCAATCACAACTATGCCTGGATATATGAAACGGAGACTATCAAACAAAACCGTTGCTCATCTGTAGCAACATGTAGGAAGGAATTTCATATGCTATTTTGAAACATCCTGGGCTGTATACAAATCTGAGCGAGGGAGAGGAAGGCCTCACCTTGATGGGCGCTAGGGACAAGATAGTCCAGTCAGAAAGCAGGCAAGAAATATCCTAGATGAAGAGACCTGAAAACCAAAAAATATCATATACTGATTTTCCTTGTTGTACATCAACTAAAATTTAGACTGTTCATATGTCAAAAGAAGGGCTGTTGACTGCAGTCCATTTCTACTCATCTAGCTCTATCAATATAGTTACAAAGACAGCATCAAAAGTTACTCAGCTAGCTCCATCAACTTGAGCCATAGTCACAACACCCCCCCCCCCCCCCGCCTCGGCTTCCTTTTTTTATTTCGTGCGTCTTTTCTTGCGACCATATGAATTGTGAATCTTTTTGTATCGATTTTTTGTGTAGTGTGTACTGCTTGTTTGGGCCATGATTTTTGACTTGACGCTCGACCCAAACCTGGTATTTCAGGTTTTGGTTTTTGGAAAAGATTCAGGATTGGAGCTACCTTCCAGACAACGATGCTCTTATTAGAGTTCTTAAGGTGCACAAGCTCAGCAGGCTGGACGCTGGAGGTGTCACATATCATGGTAACAATCTCCCCTCTTTGGTTCTATGATGTGAAAGGAAAAGCACTCACATCGTCTTCATTCCTGTAGCCTTTCTGTTCTGCAGTTACTACTCTTAGGTAACCAGTTTGCCTGAATCCCAAGGCTTCAGTAGTGTTCCACCAGAGTCGCCTCCACAACATATCCCGTGTGTGACAGACATAGCAGTATTGGCACATTGTGTGCTTAAAGGTGAGTATGCATTGGTAGCTGGTCAGTTTCGAATGTACTTAAATTTTTAGCTCTGAATCATATCTCCTTCCACTGAATTCATTATTTGTTCTACTTTGTTTGGAATGGGGGCACTGCTTTTGTATTTTTATCCAAATAATAGAGTATTTGTGCTTTAGGAAACGAATTTTTACAGTCGACTAGTAATTCAACATAAGAATTTGTTTAAGGATGCCAGGACTATACAACGTTATCTATACAATTACTTTATGCTGAACTAATGAATAATAATCAGTAATCTTTTAGTTACTAGGATCGTGCCCATACGTTGCAACGGGTGTTATACCGTCCACTTAAGACTTCCCTTCAACAAGATTACAAGCTTCTATCTTGTTAGCCATGCTACACTAAAGTACTCGTGATAGTTGTGTGAGAAAAGAAGAAAACAATATGCTACGGTTATGATTTTATATTTCCTATGGACTTGCAATGAATTGAAAATTTTTAAGATACCTTTGTTTCTCACTGGTTAAGACCATTATAATTGGAATGTGAGAAATGCTTTCTTTGGAACGAGTTACCCTGGTCCCCATAATGCTCATCTGCCTAAAATGGATGGTGCATATACCATGAAAATATAAACATATGGAACTAACTGCATGTCAAATATAATTCTTTCTTAAACAAGAAACTTGAATGATATTATTTGCTCAAATGCAAATATCAGGACTAACAGAACATATACATATTTTCATACATAATACCTTTTGTTTTCGGAACGTTTGCATAGTATGGATATGTTTCAAAAATAAAATAGTAAACAAATTCTAAGGAGGTAGTGAATCAGGCATCTGGAACATCGGGGATGCAGTTAGCTACATTCATCAAAGCTCACAATTCCTTACACAACACTCCCTCAGTCTTGCTCCAAAAATAATTAAGGCATCTAAAATCAGATAGTGGCGTCAAGCTCCTGCTTGCCTTGAGGTGGAATCGTATGGCCCTAAGCTTGCCAATTTTCTTGTTAGCGGCACTTAATTCCTTCCTGTGTTGCTGCAGCGATAAGAGCCCCTAGGAGCTAGAGACCAGATGGGTATGGGTATCCAGAAGCTCTCAGTTCCTATGCAATCTGCTGCCTGATTTTTTAATTTACTGGCTGGTGAGCAGTTTCAGAAACAATAGAAGAGTACTTTCCATTGAGCAATGTGGCCAAATCAAAAAAATCGTAAGTGAAAATTTCATTAAACCATACCTTTGCTACAACTGTATGTGTAACAGGCGGCATAACCACCATCACCAGCACGAAAATCAGCCTATGCCTCTCGTCCAAGTAGAAGCACTAAATGCAAGATGCAAAATAAGTGGCTTTTATTATTTAGCATATACGGCCGCTTGTGCATGGTATTCATCTTGATGGCTTGATGGCTAATCAACTATGTGTGAGATTAATAAATTAATAAACTATGTGTGACATTGTGAGATTATTAAATTAATAAACTATGAGTGATGGCATAATCAAAATTGAACATGTGTTATATTGTTATAAAAATGACAATTTGAGTGTTTTTGTAACCATTCATAACTATTACACGTGTATGTTCTCAAGACCATGAGTTTGTCGACTTCCCCTACTTTTCTCATATGCCAATGTGTGATCAACTAAATTAGCACCTGCTCAGCGTTGGCCAAGCTAAAGCCACAGTCGAGGTCAACGAACACCCCAGCTAATGCTCCATCCACTGTGACACCACGTTTGCTGGTCATGAGCATATAAATTCAAAGTAAAACATGTATTCTAAAATATTATTGTACAAAGGACATTTTATTTACTTAGTATGTAATAAATAATCTGACCTTTCATTCAAAGCGAAAATTTGGTGTGTATGTGCTAGACATGCCTTATCCTAGCCATCCAAACCCAATCTCGAGATGTGCACCTGACAGTGACGGCTTCTTTTTCATTTTCTTTTCTGCTCTGTACATTGTGTATTTACGTACGATACACAGTAG
The DNA here is from genome assembly GCA_038087645.1 of Saccharum hybrid cultivar R570. Taxonomy (NCBI): domain Eukaryota; kingdom Viridiplantae; phylum Streptophyta; class Magnoliopsida; order Poales; family Poaceae; genus Saccharum; species Saccharum hybrid cultivar. The sequence continues at coordinate 37,858,232 of JAQSUU010000534.1, read as the reverse complement.
CTATACCAAATCTATACCGTATATATTAAAATGGCCTCCCCTTCTCTCTCTTCTCCTCTGCCTTTTCTTTCCCCATTCTCTCCCGACCAACTCCCGCTCATTCAAAATCTTGAACCCTAGCGCCGCCGCTCCCCTCCGCCTCTCGCCGCTGCTCCACTCCACTGCTCCCCCCACATTCTTCCCCATCGAGCCCTCTCTCTCCCACGACCTTTCTCTTCCCCAATCTCTCTCTTCTCCATTCCCATCTCTCTCCTTTACTCTAATCTGCTGCGCATTCTCCACCGCCGCTCGCCGCTGCTCTACCACCGCTCGCAGCTGCTCCACTCCGCCGCTCCACTCTCTCTGTGAATCTCTCCCTCTTATTCTTCTTCTACCTCCGTCTTTCCCTGTCTATCTCCCTCTCTCTCCTACTCTCTCTCACAGATCTATTAATTCCATATCCTATTTTTGGCGAACAGATACGGATTGTGCTTGTTTATTTTTGGAATACCTGCAGCAACACATGCAGGGGTGCTGCGGACCACTCGTTTGGCATGCATCATAATGGTACATCCACTACTGAGGTAATATTGTCGGTGTTAATGATTTTATTAATTGCGTTTCTTGACAAAATGCATTGGGGTATGTTGATTTTCGACAGAAGTCTGAATTCAAAAAAGCTACATTATATTTGTTAGACCTGTGTCCTGCTTGAAGTGTAGTTCCAAATTCAAACAGCAACATTTATTTTTGGGTTACCACTTGAAGTGGGTGTTTGATTCGAGCAGCACAAATGTCCACAATTAAAACTGAGAAGTACATTAGTTCTTCTAGGTTTTAGAGCTAGTGAATTTGATACTGATGCGTAAGCGTGTTCCAGTTTAATTTTTCAATATTGTTGCTCATACTTTAATTTTCTTATATTCTACAGTTGTTAATAGTGTTTGTTTCTAAAAAAATAATGTTACGTTTTACCATGTAGCACACGGTAATAATTGTATTCATCCTGCTTTTAGTTCATCTAGGTGGATCTTTGTTAAATTTTTAGGTTCTGAATGCCAACAAATCTTGCATTTTATTCAATACATCCTCTTACCAATCTAAGTGGAGCTGTGGACTGGATGCTTTTAATAAAGATGGGTATACCGGGGCTTTAATTGCCAACAAATCTTTGCATTTTTTAGGTAATTGATTTAATAACAAATTCTGGATTTTAAAAATGAGTTCTCATGTTTATGATATTTATATGATATCTTTGGTATCCAAAGAAGTTATTATTTTTATATCCTCGATTGCATTCAGTTTGAGGGCTATATTTAAGACTGTATATATAATCAGTTTTTGGTTGTTATATTCGATAAAATTATTAGCTTACATCATATGCAGTATTCATTTCTAACCTCTTTGACCTTAATTTTTATAAACATTGATTGACATTAGTTCGCTTCCATTAGCTTTGGTATTGGTAATTAGAATAATGCGTTAAAGAAGTTCGCAACTTCGCATGTAAAACATAAAAGTAACTAGTACATATATTGTTCAGCATGTTATGAATACACTGGAGTTGTCGTAGGATCATTTCAAGAACTGTTGATGAATGCTTTAGTCTATCCTTGTTTTAGTTCAATGTGTTTGATGGAGGCACGGCGCCTGTCGTTAGTTCATCCCTATGCTTATTTTTTAGATAAGCACCGTCTGCTCTTATGTGTGCCCTGTAGTTTCTGATTGATGCCAAATATTACTTTTTGAGTTTTAAAATTTAGGTTTTTATAAATTTGATCTCAGGTTCTTTAATAATCTTAGGAAATTATTAAATAATTTACTTTATTTGGTTCAGAAATTTCTAGGTGTTGTCTCATACTGTCCCTAATATTTAACTACTATTTATTAGACTTTATAATTTACTTTATGTTCCAAATTGTGACCATAGTTACATGTACTGTAACCTGATCTGCAAATCAGCAAAATTCCTACAGTCTTGTGCTTGTTATACCACAAATTTCATTTTGCTTACAGTCAGCTGCTCACCTTCCTCGTAATACCTTATTGTGGAGGTCTAATATGTAGTTGTGGCAAATAGGTTTATTTGCATTATGTACTGGAGGGAATTGGTGTTACTTCAATTTGAGTTTTCAATTTCCTTCCCCAACTGATATTGAACTTGTGCTATTTGTTTCACATGTTGTACAGGTGAACGTTCATAAAGAACTAGAAGACCTACTGCAAGAACAAGGTGTGCAGGAAGCAAACTCTGCAAAATGTGACTCAGTTCCTGACCTGCACTACTTTTAGGTCTTTACTAATGCTTTATTCTCAAAAAATACGGCAGGAACACTACTGAGCTAATCCTGATAAAAAGCACTATGCCTTATAGACATGTATGACTCCTGTTGTCTGCATGCCATGTTTTCTACTGAAGCTGCCCATTACTTAGGTCAACTCAACCTTTGATCCTCTGTTGTCTACTTAGCTGATAACATAGTTATGTTGTAGTGACAATGACTGACAATGTTTCTTTATTCTATTTTGTACTAGTGATAATTACTGTGAACCTTAACAATATATGGCTGGTTACCTCAGGAAAAACATGGAAAATTCTGTTGACTTAGTGGTAACTAGAAATTGATAATATATATGTACAAACATATGTATGTGACAGATCTATTAGTCACCACGTGAAATAAGATTCTTATGTTGCTTTGAATTTCTTTTGGCATCAGCGGTCTAATTTGTCCAGCATCCTTGAAATCCTTTTTAGACAAGGCAATCTGGGTATTATACATAAAAAACAATGAGCTGGGAACCTTTGACCATATGTGCTGAATTTTTCCTGCTTGTACAGTTGTAGTAAAGAAAAACTTTCGTGTATAGAAATGACCTTTTTTGTGAAAGTTGGCAATACAAAAGTTGTAGATAAATTGTATACCTTTGTTCTCCTGAAATTTCATGATTTTATCTCATCAGGTTTGGGACAGATGATTTTTTGAAGTTCACTATCAGTTTTTGACTGTCTGGTGTACAGTTGTGGAATTTTGTGTTTTTTCGACTATGTTAACTTCAAAACTAGCCCCTGTTGATAACTAGGAAGTTGTAGCATTTTTCTTAAGGTTTCCAAATTGTTAAAAAACAATATTTTTGGTTGGCTAGAACTCTAGATATGAATTTCTGAAGTTTCATGTCAGGTTCTGTCCATATCTGCGCAGCAATGCTTTTTTGTGCCTTTTGGCCTTGTTAACTTGGAAACTAGGCCTTGAAAAATATGGAGAACTTCACAAACTTTCCAAAGTGTTAAAAACCATAGTTTTTTGTGATCTAAAACTCTGGCTATGATTTATATTTCGACTATACTGCTTATTCTTTTATTCTGTCTTTGTCCACCAGTGTTGCTATTCCGTTGTGATTTTTGGGCTACTACAGCTCCATGCTGTTATAAAAACAATACAAATCTGTTTGTTCTTTGCAGACACAGCTGTAGCTGTAAAAATCTACAGTGAGCACACCCATTATTCAAATCACCTTCGATTATTTTCTTAGTTTATATTGAAGAAATCTAAATGTCAGTATAAAATCTTCTTTTCAAGTTCTACTCTTCAGTTCTTTTAAAATTGTACCATGTTGATTAAAATTGTGCTTGCACAATCAATCTGGCAGTATATCTTGGCATTTTTGCACAAACAATGTTTTATCTAGTGCTACTAGTTTTTTAGATGTACTTAACACAATCCACAATGTTTATGGAGCCAAATATTTGGAGTTATATCATATTTCATAAATGGGTTGAAATATATGATCAGTTATGTAATCAATATAAGGGTCGACTACCAATTCCTACTACTGTTTTATTATTTACTTTAACTGAATGTACGCATATATAATTTGCCGTGTACTCACTCTACATAGATCAGTAAGCCTATGTGCTGGCTTGTAAACCGCAAATAGAAGATATATACTGCTAAAGAGATGAAAACTGGAGCTCATAAGTGGGTATTCTACTGTGTTGGGTGGTGAAGGAGCTTTCACAATTCCAGGACCCTTTGGTTTGCCTCCAAATCTATCAGCAGGTAATGTTATACCTTAATATTATTACGCAACTACTTTTTGAATCCTTTGATTATAAACTATATTTGATTTTGCATCCTTCCTTTTAGTGCCAGTGATGTCTAGCCCTACTATGCAACCGAGGTTTAAAATTTCCCTTGGTGAACTGTTATTTACCTTTTGCCTTACTGTTGAGGCATAATATGCCCACCTAAAAAAAATACTCTATTAATGTTAGTGATAAACTTATCATATGAGAATCTGAAAGCTTCTTGCATGTAGATTGTTTTTTTCTTTGTGTGCTTCCTTGTGAGATTTCCTTTGCATGTTTCTTTTCAGTAATAATATGCATGATTATTTATAGGAGAATCAAAGAAAACAAGAAATCCAATTTTCTTATTAAAGAACATCAATTGGTCATTCTATTCTGTAGATAGTTGATATTACTGCTATAACAAGCAGAGACATTTGCGAACCAAAGTTGTAGTATTCTAATGATTAAAATAGTTGACACCTTTTTTTTGTTATTTTCTAGGACATTATGTCCACTCTAGTGATGCATGGATTACGTTGAACCTGCAGTAATCAAGAGGTGCATTAAAACTCTTCTAGGTCCATTAAAACTCTTTTGTTTTCTAGCATTCCTTGTACAGACTACTAGACTACAATATTTATTTTGCTAATATCACCCTTTGGCAGGCAATACATATGTTGCAAGCTATACTAACATACATGAGTTTGTTGATGGCTTTTCTTCCAATCTTCCTGTGCTAAGGTGAGAAACTCAGCTTCGGTAAAAAAAAAAGGTGAGAAACTCAAGTATCATTCATGACGGCTTTTTCTTTTTGCTGCTACATTCTGCACTAGTGTATGTGAGTTTCATGCTGATGAGTCTAGCACAATTTACAAACTTAAGTATTCTCACTCTTATACACCACTTGCAATTTTAAAATCCTTAATATACTTCCGATGGAAAATCTAGATTCTAGAAGGCAAAAAACATGTTGAGAATAGTCCACAATTTCACATTAAGCAGTACTAATACTGTAGGAATGTTATTCTGATTCTTACACACCCCTACCAATCTTCTCTCTGTTGACAGCTTGAGGTCTTCCCCAGTTCGCATAACTCCAACCCCTCTTTGCCGCAAGCTGTTCTTGAGACCACCGAGGTGCGCCAGGCCAGCAAGCGATGGCACCGCATGGTGCTGCCATTCCCCCTCCAGATCAATCGAATGATTTGTCTCGGCCGCGAGTGGACAATTAGTTCATTATTAGTATCCGAACACCATATGGTCAACCCCATGGTCAACACCTATTAAAGTTTAACGGGGCGAATCAAACATGCCCCAAATAGAGATACACACGCGCCTCTTCTCTTTCATATGCATGTGGCAACAAGCGATTTGCCTCGCTACCTCATGCGCCTTTTCTCGGGGAGAGATACACATGTGTGACGACTGCTTTGCCACCGCCCACGTACTCTATGTGCTTCAATAATATTAACATTTGTACCTCTATGTAGGATTAGTACAAAAATATATGATATGATTAATCTAACAATAATTATTTGACATTACAAATCTTAGTATTTTTTAAGAAAATTTAGTCAAACTTAAGTCTGTTTGACTCCTAGAAATACGAGATAGGCATTTATTTTGGTTCAGTAGGTGTACTCCATCAGTCCTAAAATAATAGTCGTTCTCGCTTCTTGAGGAGTCAAAAGTTGTTAACTTTGACCATAGGCGGACCCAGGGCCCGGCGACCCTGGCACCCTGGACTAACTTAAGGATTTTCTTCTGTTGTGAATTTGCAGTGTGTCGCAAACTATCAAGATGAAGTCTGGGAAGAGGCAGTTAGTTTGGTATGGTAGCAACATTGCCTTTTCTTTTTTCTTGTTTTGACCTGATATAATACTTTGCTATGTAATGCTAATATAAGCATTGTATTTGAAGGTTGCAAAACGCCAAAAAGGTTGTATGCTCTAACATATGCAACAGGAAAAAAGAGCAGTTTGCCATGGAGATAGGCATTTATTTTGGTATGGTAGGTGTAAGTATGAGATAGGCATTTATTTTGGTACAATAGGTGTACCCCATCAGTCTTAAAATAAGTGTCTTTCTCTTTCCCTGAGGAGTAAAAAAGTTTCAACTTTGACCAAATATATAGATATATAAATATTAATAATTATAGTGCATAATTAGTATGATTAGATAGATCACCGAATCTGTTTTCATAATAAACTTAATTGGAGATACAAATGTTGCTAATATTTTTATAAACCCAATAAAACTTAAAAAGGTTTGACCAGCACGAAAGTTATATTGACACTTATTTTGGGACAGGGGAAGTATTTTAGAGCATCAACCAGTACCATCCATGAGCTCATGGTACTCACTCTGTTCTAAAATAAGTACAAATCTTAAGTTTAACTAAATTTATATAAAATAATATTAACATTTGTATCTGTAAATAGGATTAGTACAGAAATATAAGATATGTTTAATCTAATGATAAGAACATGTAGCCATTAAGTCAAGAATATGTAGCTATTGACTCACATTAGCTGCGAAACCATATATGGCTTATTGATTGCATTAGTAGAATCTAGGAACTAATGCATTTTGATGCCCTCATTTGAGCATTTGGTGTCAAGAACACAAATGTAAGTACTGCCACAACAATATGATTTTATCCTGAGCTGGCATGAATCGGTTCTCTCCTAATTTGAGTTCCTTGGTATATTTGGAAAATGAGTGCAAAATATGAAGTCTGGAAGTCTGGAAGCAACATATTGTAAATGTGTGGCAATAAGCAACTAGAAATAAAACACAGAAAAGGTACGCTAGATCATGGTAATTAGAAATAGAAGAAAAGGTGAGTGCGATAGGTAAGAAATAAAAAAGGAAAAAGGTACGTCAAATGAAAAAAAATAAAAATAGACAAAAAGATGAGTGCGTGATTGGTAAGAAATACAAGATGAGAAAATGCGTTGCAGCATGAAAATGTCGGCCAGGTACGTTTAAGTTTATAATTCTGGGTGTTAGGCCAATAATCAGACTACATATGTGGTCAAAATGTAGGATACAGAGTGTTGCTTAGAAAAATGATTGAAAGATGTATTTGCATAATTATTTAATAAAATAAAATAAAATAAATAAACAAAAGTAGGGTAAAAAGTGTTGCTTAGCGTGCGGCAAAATAATTTGAAAAATATAATATTTTGAAATATGTATTTGCACATTCTTAAATATAAGTAAATAAACAGAAGTGAAAATGTGTTTGAACTATATTGCAAATTGTGCGAAGAGGGTTCTGAAAGGTATCGCCCAATGCAAGCACCTTGTTTCTGAAAGTTTATAATTCCTTGTGTCAGGCCCAATCTATATGATCATTAAACTGCATATGTGGTCAGCCAGCAGATTGACAAAGTGAGTAACTCGTTGAATCATCTTGAAGAAGTCAAAATCGTTGGATCGAGAAGATATGAACTTGAATTTAGTAAGGTGTAATATGCACACCATGTTGTTACTTCGGGCACTTATTTATGTTTTGTATTTTCTTCCTTTTATGAACCGTACCGTATGAGAACATCGAAATGCCAGAAGAGCTTAAAGAGAAATGTTAAGATTGAGTATATTTAGTATTTTGTTTTTTAAGTTGAAGCCTTTTTTCTCACGAGTTAGACAAGCAGGAAGTTTATAATATTTGCATACTTTACTTAGCAGAGGAAATAAATAAAAAAGGTAGGATAAAGAGTGTAGCTTAGAGAAATGTTTGAAAGATATATTTGCACAATTTCTTAAGAAAATAAAATAAATAAACAAAAGTTGGCTAAAAACTTTGCTTAGCGTGCTACAAAATAATTTTTAAAATAGAAAATACTTTGAAATATTTATTCATGTATTCTTTAAATATAAATAAATAAACAGAAATGAAAATATGTGTGAGAGATATTGCAAATAGTGTGAAGAGGGTTCCGAAAGATATCGTCCATTTGGGCTGCTTAAAATATTAAGATTATCCTATTGTAAGCGTGGGATAATCTCTGTTTAGTTACTAGATATTGCATATGCGCCATATTTCGTCAATCTCATGTCCTATACCGCATCCACATATAATCGGATTCAGATTATCCGCATCCACACGGATTAAAACACTTCTTCGTATCCTTAAAATTTAGATCTCGGAGCGGATCAAGACGGATGATTATCCATACCACTTCCACCCCTAGCAACGAACTGCAAGAAGAAGCATGTTGATAACAATGAGATTCGCTGGACAGGTTGGAAGTTTATAAGATTGTATACTTACTTAGCAAAAGTAAATAAATAAAAAAAAGGATAAAGAGTGTTGCTTAGCTTGCGACAAATTATTTTAAAAAAATAGAAAATACTTTGAAATATGTATGTGCTATTCTTTAAATATAAATAAATGAAAATGCATGTGAAAGATATTGCAAATAGTGCAAAGAAGGTTTATGTACTTAGAAAGCCGTGTGAAAGATTTAAAGGAAATAAATGAAGAAATGAGTTGAATAAGTGTCGTAGGTGAAATTATACTATTTATATTTAAAGGAAATAAAATCACCGGTGAAATTATACTATTTATATTTACTAATATATGAATGAATAAATATCAAAATACATGCTATTGGATGATTTTTAGTATTCTGATGAAGACAATTAAATATATGTCAGTAAATGATGTGGTTTGCTAATGTGAATAGCTCGAATGAAAACATAATAGCATGTGCTAGTGGAAGTTAATGTGGACACTTTGCATTGAGGGATAGTTACATGTGCTAAATAGTGGAGTATTCTAGTGGAAGCTGATGTGGACACTATGCATAGCAGGATAAATTATTAATAAGGTTTTTCTTTATATGAGTTATAGATTTATAATATGTGGAATAAATAAAAAATGATGTACTTAATCATCAAGAAATGTACATAATAAAAAGGATAAATAACATGGGAAAAAGTAAATAAGAAAAATTATTTGATAAAAAAATAACCGGTGCAAGACTGTGAAAGAAGAACTCAACGGCATTTTGGTGGACAAAGACAAAGATTTAAAGGAAATAAATCAAACAATGGGTAGAATAAAAAGTGGTGCAGGTCGTTGGAAACAGTAATTATGAAAATATATAATGGGTGAAATAAATGAAAAAATAATGATGTACTTTCTTAATCACGGAGAAATGTAAATAAATAAAGATTAGTAAAAACACATCCGGATGCAAGCACACATCCTTATTTAATAAGATACTCAAATCCGGATGAACAAAATTCAACGAGTAGCTCAGTTCAGGAATGGGAATATATTAGTCAAATCATTACTTTTTATTTACTCCGAGATAGCAATATAGAACACACTCACACACTCGGAATTACAATGGTAACACCAAAAGAAGCAAAATAAAAAGGAAAAAGGAAAACATTCACAAGGTTCAATTACAATCATAAAGGAGAAATCAATCAATAACACTGCCCACGCATTATGCGGTTTTGGAACGAACTTCCTTTGAGGAAAAAGAACAAAAAAAAAAAAAACCCTTGGAATTTGGAATACCAGCAAGCGTAGCAATCTCGAGCTTGTTTGGCAGTTTCAATCAATTGGCCCCAGCCACAGATCCTCCGCCCACAACGGGGTCTCTCGACCTGATCTGAACGGGCTGCATGCAGAACCATAAACACCCGGGCAGAGTAAGTACGACATTAACCTAATAAGCAACCTTACAGGTAACAGTAACAAAATAATCGACAAGAAATAAAGCCATAGGCGATTCTGGAGCAGGACCTGCTGGACATTTGGCAACTTGGTGGCCTCTGGCACATCCTTGTCTCTGCTGGCGCCGGTGCCGCAGCCGCAGCCGCAGCCGCCCCAGCCGGTGACGCGGTCGACGAGGCCGAGGAACTTGTCCTTGAGCTGAGCGGCGAAGCTGGCCATCAAGCGTACGTACGTGTAGCTGCTGTTTTTGTGCTATATATCCTGCCTGGCTACCTACGAGATTTACCAATGGAGCTGGAGGTGGAGGTGTAGTGCTAGCAAGAACGGTGTGTGGGCGTTCGTGACGGCTACCTGAGCTCGCTCAGTTAATTCCCTTGCTCACTATGGCTGGCTTAGCTCTCGGAGAGTGCGAGTGCCGGAGGCGATCGCCGAGGGCGCCATTTATACACGGCGTGGCAGCTCACCAAACACGTTAACTTTGCTGGACGAGGGCCATGACAGAGCATACTCATGACTCTCATCCTCCCTCGCCTTTTAGATTTCATTTCAGAGCGTTTAGTTTTAGTATAGCTCGCACGCATATCACGCATTCACGCCTCTGATCGAGCAATCGCGCTGCGTCCATTCCATGGCATGATTACTCTCACGACCACGGGTAGGCCGCACTCGCACTATATCCTATTTTACTTTTCATTTGTTTTTTTTTGTGAGAAAAAGGAGCATGTACTATAACGTAACGGAGCCTGAAACATTGATCACATAGTTGATTTGGTAAGCCGTAAGCTTTTTTTTTAAGGAAGCCGTAGGGTGTTGGACCCGAGCAATGATGCATTGTGCTTTTTTTCGCGTATGTTTTAATGCTAACATGGGGCCATGGGCCTAGACCCAACTACTTACACGGGCCCACAGCCCAGCACAACCCAACACCGCTCTGATTTGGATGCAGGGCCTGATTGGTTTACGATCAAAATTTGTCATGCCAAAGACTTAGCAAGCTAAAGTAAGGTAAAAAATTTACCATAGATTTGACAAGCTAAATGCAAGAGATTGGTAAGTTTTGATGGCTGGCCAAAATCATAGCCCGCAGTTCTGCAGAAGCCTACCACCAAGCTGGCTTATTGTTCAACTGCGACCTGCAGTCCATCTGATTTGGATGCGGACAGACAAATCTTAGAGGTGAAAGAATGCCTCAAGGCAACAGCTGACCCAGAAGATGATCAGACTAAGCAAGCCTAAAGCAGCATCCTTGCTCATGCATGGTCAACGCTGATTATGTTGTAGCTTGCAACAAAATTGGGCACACATGACGAGAAGACAAGCTTTTCCATATGCATTATAACCATGAGATACGTTTTATTGATTCCAGAACCTCCAAATGTACACGATGAGAACCTCCTTTTCTTTTATTAACACAGTGCAGAAACTTGTGGATTTCACATTCCTGTGAAAAATTGCCCTGTTTCCTTATATTTATACACGCATTTTATCATGGTTTCTATCACTCAACGAGACACTGATTACATGTAAATAAGCCAATAAAACATTACCATGAAACCAACCAAGAGTGAAGAGCCAAAGGGCCATAGCGCCCTACTGCAACGCCTGTGTCATGGTTGCGCGATGAGAGAGTTGTTGCTCATACAGGGACCTGAATATCTGGTATTTTGCATCATGGTATTTCTTCACCCTAGGATCTGAAGACGGATTTACAACCTGCAAAACAAATATATTCGAGTCATAACCAGCAGCCACGGCAGAAGATCCAAGTTAAGAATTCATGCATGTTTAATGAGCACTTGAGGAGCATGGAGCCCAATTGAAGAAAGATAACGGGAAATACCTTCCCTGCTGCATTAAGCGCCTTCATTGCATCACGAACACCCGGAAACTTCTTGCCAGCAACAGCACCCAGAACAGCAGCACCCAAAAGCACAGACTCATTCTCTCTAGGAAGTATTATAGAACATCCTGCAGAGTACATGCAAAAGATGACGCATCATAGAGAGATGAAGCTGGAGAGGCATGATTGCAGGAAGATAGGACTTACCGGTAATATCTGCATGCTCTTGGATATACACAGAATTCTTTGCAAGTCCCCCACAAGCAAGAAGTGTGTCTATCTATCATATAAAAAAGGAAAATGAATAATCTTGGCAAGCAGAACTCTACCAATCTGATGAAGTCCTTAATAAGTACCTTGTGGCCATGAGCATTACAATGCTCCACAATATGACGTGTGCCATAAGCAATACCCTGAATTGTTGCTAGGTACAGAAGAGCTAAATGCTTCTCACTCGTATCAAGTGTCAAGCCATAAATCACTCCTTTGGATTTTGGATCAGCAACAGGAGACCTATAATAGTTTGCATTCAATTCAAGTCAACACATTGGAAGTGTGCCACTAAAAGATTTTTCTGCAATTTTCAGTTAGATTTCAAGAGACATCATAAACAGTATGCTATGCCGCCATTCTGGTGTGATCATAGAAATATATAAGGGCTTTCTGCTTTAGCTGTTGTGTTCTGTTGTACTGTTTGTTGGCCGTCTAATTATGATGGCAAGAGAAGAAAAGCATCTTGCTGCAAATTTGGTACGTACATTGCACAAAATTTAATGTAATGCCAAAAGTTTTCACAGTTTCACCAACTGGAGAGAGATAGTAACTGTAGATGTTGGAGATTACCAACATTTTGAATAACATTATGCACTAAATATGTACTGTCTATTTCTTACCGATTTCCATGAAAATCCGGAAGTACATGGGTGTCTTGAGTTAATGCAGAAAGAAACGGACTATTCTGCTCATGTGACATAGAAAGCAACATCTTGTTCAGTAGCTCAAATATGGATATACCTGGTAATTTGAGCAAAAAGTTAAGTTCTTTTTGCTGGTTTCAGGCAGCTACAAAGATAACGTGCTTGAGAGTACATGAAACATACTTTGAGAAGCAGCATGGTTAGAAAGAAGAGGAGAGGCAACATGGTTTTCAATAATGTAATCGAGTAAAGCACCAGTTGCACTTTGGCCACCTTCTGTGAGCCAAAACTCAGGGACCATCGCTGAATTTGGAAGCACAATGTAATATTAGCCAAAATGAAGCACAGGAGATAGAAAAGAAACCAACATAAATGCTGGTTCAATTTGTTATTTTGAGGAAATTAAAAAATATATATTTGAGAAGACAGCTGTACCAGACCAAAACGGCCCCCAGACACCAGGTATAAACAATCTGTTCTTTGAAACAGCCATGTGGCATGTTGATGTCCCACATACCAATACCATCCGGTGGCATATTGCATGTTCATCAGACACTGTTAAAAAACATGTTAGAGTATATATAATATACACAAAGTTTTGAAAGCAATTTCTATAGCAAAACACAAAATTACTCATCACTGACAACCAGCTTTAGATCCTGCATCTGGAATGCTTTCCATGACTCCAACTCCACCAGCATGAGCATCGATAAGTGAAGTTCCAACAGGAGTACCAGGAAGTAAGCCTAACTCCTGGAATTTAAAGGTTGCCAACATCAAATCATGAACAGCAGACATTGACAGCATAGGAATGTCTTGTTTACACATATTGTAGAAAAGGCACCTATAAAACAGGATCACAATGTCTTGTATATGATAGAGGTTATCACAAAGTAAGCTTAAACAATACCACCTCAAAAATACTGAGCACAAGGAAATTGCTTGCCTTTGCAGCAGTAGGTGTCAAACCAGAACCAAGAGGATGACCAGGAAAAGCAACACTGCGTCCTGTTTACATTGCATAATACCATAATGATGTATTAGAAAAGTCAATAAACGATTTACCTATAAATGCATCAATTTCAGTACAAAAAGGAAAGAAGACTATTATTCACCTATTTTTGCACAATTTCCTTTGACGAGGTCTCCCAACCCTATTTCTTCCCAAAAGACATTGTCCCATCCGCATGCCTCCATATCACGAGAATCAGATTCCTTCCACTGTTCCATGTGTGCGTGTCCAAGATATGTCCATTTGCAGACAGTTGTGCATAAGCTGCGAGTGTCATCACCTGTTGCTCTAAAAAACAAAGTACCAGAATAGAGTTTGTTATGAAAGCAACTCACCAGGGTACAGCAAAATCAAACAAAGGTAGGGACTCACCTATATGCTAACCAATCACTTAGGTCCATCCACCTACAAACCATAGACCACGACTCTTGAAGATTTTCCTTCACCCATAAGAGCTGCAAATGCACAGTCAAAACATGACACTAGCAACAGAGATACTTTGATGCAGCATGCCACCAATTGTTTCACCACTTTTCAGTACAAAATAACCGAAGATCAATTTGAAGACTATGGATACATGTTCAAAACGATAAAGAAATAACATTAACTACAGTGAACTTCACAAACCATTATCCATGTGCATCGCTTTCTGAGCAACACATCCACTCATTCAGCAAATCTAATGTAGATAAGTCAGAATATTGATCGTGTCACAATGGGTATGCTAGTACTCTGACTTACTGAGACATTCAAGCTGAACTTATAGGATTTCAGGGTGACAATAAATTATTATCTGATGATCAGCACAGTGGCTGGCATTTCCAGCTAGATGCATGAATAGTAGTGTTTATTGTCTACCGACGGTGAACCAGGATGCCAAAAGCTTGCATGCATGCATGGTATGACCATAAGCATGAAACGTACACGATCTTACACCCTTACCTTTGGAGCCTGCATTTCTGGGGAAACACCCCCACCGCAGTATTGCAGTACTGGTGAATTGGTAGCATTGATTCGCTCTGCCTGGTTCACAGCTCTATGGTCCATCCACACAATGATATTCCTCCTTGTATCACCACTCAAAGAAACCGAGACAGGGGAACCATCAGCATCGACAGCAACTGCATGAAGCATCCTATTTTTGTCAAACTTGAAAAACCTTATAGATAGCACATACATAAAATCCGCCTACTTGAATGTCAACATTTTCTCTATAGCCTACACAATAAGATGAGAATGCAAGAGGTACTATAGTATCAGAGGCAAACCAAGGGAGCAAGTGGCGGCAAAGCCAAGGCCAGCAACATCCTCAGGGGCAACATTTGCCAGAGAGCACACGGATTTCACCGCAGCACAGACCGCATGCCAGATATCAGTTGATGATTGCTGGGCATAAAAATAAACTGGTTATGGTAAAACAGTATTTGCTTCATGAACTAATCATGCATACATTGCATGTGCAAGAACTGTTATGAACCTCAATACAGTCTTTCTCTTTCCATATCTGTATAGGACTGCTTGCCGACCCCAGCAACTTGCCCTTTTCATCAAAGAGACCTGACAAAATTGACCAAAGAGAGAAAATGTTACAAATTGACTTAGTTACCTATTAGGCCTCCACATGACCTGATATGCGTACAACCCATATGTACAACTCCTTTACAACAAGGAGATTGGATGGGTGAAATCACATGGGTTGGTGGTTCACTTATGAAACAACGGGTGTTATATAAATTGGTTATATGTAAAGTACTGTATTTTCTTTTAAGATATCAAGCATGTCATGACTGAAAAGAGTTCTCTATGCAGGTATCTATACATCTAACCTAAGCAGGTCTCCAATAAATTGTTTAAAATGCCAATCCTATATTACTCTCGATCGGAGCAACTAACAACAAGCTTTCTCTCAAGAACCACCATTTATTCATCAGTAGACAAACCTGGAGTCCAAATACCCCTAGAAAGCGGTAAATTAGTCAGACTTATACATTCAACTTGAGGAAAAGGTAATCATACTAGCATACTCATATAATTTAATAAGAAACCGGTGAAAGCTATGAAAATGGAGATGAAATCCTCAAAAGAAAAGGAGGGTACTTTTAAGTAGAGAATCGGAGAGCGAACCTGCGCGAGCGCTGCCAGTACCAACGTCGACGCCAAGGTACACAGAGGCGGCACTGCCGCGGGGCATGGTGGCAGCCACGGGCTCGTGGGATGGCAGTGGCAGCCAAGCAGAGCAGGGGAGCGATCGGAGTTCGTGGCCGAGGGTGCCCACGTGGGTGTGCCTACTGTTCACCGTCAGGAAACATATAACGAGGAAAAAAGTTAGGGCTTGTTTGACAGGACTAGGCCTCAGGGGGACTTCAGCTCTGCTACTGTAGTATGCTGTGGCAAGAGTCGATTCGAATCCCAAAATATCTGGCTTCATCAGCTCCTGCCTATCCCCCATTTCATTTTGCATTGCTAGGAACCAGAGCCGTTACTGCTATGCGATATTGGCGAGAGCAGGTGAATTCGAAGACCCCTAAGATCTATCAAACAAGGCCTTAGTCAACACTGGTGAGGGGTGATGTAATAGAAAGGGGCTCCACAAGTTCAGAGTTCATGGCCATCAACTGCATGAGATTTCACTCCCTAACACAGGTAGGCCATCTTTCAGGAAAATTTTATAACCGTCACAATAGAATTTTGGATACCTTTCAGGTTTACTTTGGCACGTGAAGTTTTTCACACACACACACACACACACACACACACACACACACACAAAAAAAAAAACTATTGCTATTGCAATGTTTGTTAGTTGCTTTTTCGAGAAGTCTACATCAAGAGCATGCCGGTCATATTTAGATAGAGAAGAAAAGCAACCAAAAAAACCCAAAAGAGTCAAACAACCACAACAAAACTAGCAACAGAAGAACAGCTAAAGCAACCAAGAGTCCAAGACAACGGTCGGTTGGATTGGGACCTCAACACTTACCACACCATAACGCCTCAAAACAACTCTCTGAGTTGCTTTGCACCGGTACAAATTTAGTTTCGTTAGTCGCCACACTAACACGACGAAGGAAATACTTAGTCAGGTATTGCAAGTTCAGTGCAGTTTAGCAGCTCGTTTGGGATTAGCGCTTACATACCTTGGGCTTGGCCTTGGGAAATTCAGACTTGGGGATTGGGAAGGCAGCAGTGCTGCTGCCGTGTGCCGTGAACTCTACGCCGCTCCACCTCAGCGGTAACGGGACACCTCGGCGGCAACGGAAAGAGATGACGACAGAGGTGCCGGTACTGCAGCACGCAAAGTGGAAGAGAGATTAGAGATGGGGAAGGAAAATAAGAAGGCCAGAGGGAGAGGGGGAGTGGTGCACATGCGTGACGCGGGATTTTCTCCCTTTTTTTTTTCAAAACAAGTTTTTAATCCGATCTGGCCTGCCGGCCGGCCGGCCGGCCAACCGCAGGTGGCGCTCGAGGTCGGTGGCAAAGGAAGAGGACAGAGGGAAGAGGTGCTCACCGGGATCGGGATCGGGATCGCGTGCTGCGGCGTCAACGGGCGACCGGCCGCCGGTGGCCCCGGTGAGAACGAGAGCGGTGAACTAGGCGGCCACTCGGGAGAGACAGGATAGGATAGTGGGTTTTCTTTTAGCTGCTTTGGGCTGGGCCGCTGGTCCTGCGTACGCCGCAGGCCCGCACCTAGAAAGACCGACCATTGATCAATTTTGCTTGGGTACCCATCAAACACATCTATTTCTCTCCTTTCAAATCATCTTCCAGTAGCAGTAAAAAAAAGGTAAACTGTGCAGGCCAGCTGATCTTTTTGTGTGATTTTTGGAGTCATAGTCTCCCATCGCTGAATCGGGCTAACATACCAACCTGGAGCAGGGATCTGTATCTACGGACAATTTATCCACTGAGCCAGCCGCCTGATACCAAACCCCTCGCGCAAAAGCAGTAAAGCAGAATCTAGCAAAGTACAGTTTCAGTTCAGGGTCTGTACGTACTTCTGCTAAATTTGTTGTCTGTTCATACATCCTGCTGGCCATTTATATATTTTGTTGGAACACGCGGGTACAGACCAAATATTACTTCAAGAGACACCGATTAGATCTAGTGAGGAAGTAAAGCACTGAAAATTCAAGTAAAACAGCTGAGGTTATATGTGCAGCATCAGTTTTGTCCACATGTTCAGCTGTCCAAGATCTACAAAATGCAGTGACATGAAGCTTGGAAGTAAAGCACAAACAGTTTGCTGCTAGCCTGCTACAGCATAGTTCATACCGTGGAGCAGGAATAAGAAGGCTTGGAATGCAAGACCATGAAGCAAGACAGGGCATCAACTAAAACATATACTTAACAGCAATCGTCTGCCTTCAAACATACATAAGTTTGTATTGTTTCTGTATGTGATGCAATGCTGCAAACAAAAACTCATAGCTAATATATGCTGCAAACAAAAGATGACAACAAACAACCTTCCTAGCAAAAACTCAAGACTCGTAGCTAATATATGTGATGCGATGCTGCAAAGAAGAGTCTATGTGCACAACAGCACAAGGTACCATCGAGAGAGAGAAAATGGGTGGTTTAAAATACGAGTGTCAAAATCACCAGCTTTGAATCAAGTAACAAACAATAATACAAATTCAAGTAACTGTTTCTTGTATGACTTGATAATCATAAAACAGTTGTCTTATATAAAGGTTCATCTATTTCCTTGCATCAGGGTTAGGCATATCTGGAAGCATTTTTCTTTTGTTGAAATGAAAATAGAATATATTGATAACATATTTTCTATTAAACCTCAACATTTCTTGATGCATGTTAGTAGCTACCCTTTCTGCTTTCATTCCTCAACAAAAAAACTTACCCTACTGCTTCAGGAGTGCTCTTCCTAGTTGTAAAAACCACTGCACTGATGCAATGGTAACCCCTTCCTATAGGTTCTACTAGACAAACATGGGCTCCTATATCTACACTAGAAAAAGAAAAGTTCAGCATACAAATTCATGTTCATTTCACTTGGTTCAATGCCTGGATATAGGGAATGCATGACCAAATTAATCAACCTGCATTGCGCAAAATAACTGCACATAGACAAGGTTGGAAAATCAAAAGCAGTAAGCAGTGCTGCCACATGTAAATAAACTACTCTAGCAGAAACGATAAAGACCACACAGAGCCTTGATGATAATTGACCTTCTAAATTTGCATAATCAGCCAGGATGGAAAATCCAAATCATGGTGGAAGAAATATTTCATGGAGCATTGGAGCATACCAAGGAAACTGCAGGACAGTAAGCAAAGCGTGAGAAGGATGATATATATCTGTTTCTCACCAATATCTAGTGAATCATTTGGCCGAAATTTTGTGTGGTAGCATGATCCACATCAGACCAAAGATAAAGAAAAAGAGACGAGAGCCATACTAAACACAGATTTGCCTTTTGCAGGAACACTTGTAATCATGTAAACAGAAGTACAGAACCCAAGAACCCTGCTGAGTCTCAACAAACACACACACACACACACACACACACACACACACACACACACAAGCCAACGACCCAAAACAGTGCCTTCCTTGTAGATAATGCACGGAGCACTAATTCAATCCTGGTAGATGAAAGCAAACGGGTCCGTCACAGAAAAATCGGATCCTGTTCTGAAGTTCAGAAACCACTTATCTTCTCCTCCTTTCAATGCACTCTCAACGAGCTGCAGTGAGCAGCTTTCACTGGCCCATTTTGCAGCGAACAGAGGTTTCACTTTGGAGCTCACCTCGGTCATTGATGTGAAACTTCCTTTGCCAAACACAATCACCAAATTTATGAGTACCCGCGCAGTTTCCAGGAAGAACTTGAGGAAGGACAGCTCGGCCCGCTCCCCTCGGAAGTCACGGAAGATCATCAGCTTAATGTGCGACTGGACACATTCGATGGCACCAGCTTCCTGCCAGAACTTGAAGTTGAGCTTGCCAGTGGGCTCATCAGTTTTGCTGGACTGTAAATTGGTTAAAACAGCACAAACTTCAGCTCTAGACGGATACGGAATCAATATTTATTAGATGATGACAGTGTGCAAAGATAGAAATTAATGCGGAATTAAGTGAGGGGTTTCACCTCAAGATGCAACCTGTCAAGATTGGGAAAACATCTGAGGAAGCTCGGCAACATCTTGGCATTGTTGCGGACTGAAAAGCACACCCTTAAGCTGAGGGTCTTGACACTTGGCACCATGGTGTTCGGACTGGCCCTTGTCCCAGCCTGCAGTGAAGCAAATTTGGTGAGTCAAGTTGACAACTTGACATTATATTTGACAATTGGGAACTTCACAGTGCAGGATGCACCTTGATAACTGTGTTGCCGATTTGTAGCACGTGCCATTTCGGGTCCAAATAGCCAAATGTCCTTAAGGCAGGGGCATGGCCAATCTTGACCCTCCTTGGCAAAGCCGTCACGGGCTGATGATGACCAGATGATGAGTCTCTCGAGCTGCGGCGCGTTCTCCACGGCTATTTCTAGTTCCATGCCTTCGATGATCTGCACGCACCGGAGGCTGCGGCTGACCAGACAGAGGCGCCTCAGCAAAATATTAGCTTGGATGCATAGGAACCTCAGCACGGGGCTCTTGGCAAGGACGAAGTCCATGTCCTGGTTCTCAATGCCCATACAGGAGAGGCCGAGTTCAACGAGGTGCGGGAATGCCACGGCGCGCGGTAGGTTGGCCGTGTCAGGGAACTTCCAGAGGCCAAGGTAGAGGCGGGTGAGCGTCGCCATGCCGAAGAACGTGGCGGGGAGGTCCATGTTGAGCGGCCACGGGCGGTTGACGAGGACGAGTTCTCGGACGCCCTTGACGGCGAGGGTCTGGAGCCAGCGCGCAAGCAGGCCCGGGAACGCCTCCATGTGGCTGCTGGTGAGGTGGACGCGGGAGACGGCGGAGGCGACGCCTCGCCCGTCGACGCGCGCGACCTGGAGCGGGGCGGTGTCGCCTCCGGGAGGGAAGAGGTGAGCGTCGACGAGCACAAGCGGCGTCGAGTGCCAGACCCCTCGCCAGCGGCAGGACAGCGCGGTGGTGCGCGCGGCGTCCTTGATGGGGAGGCGGGAGACGATGTCGCGGAGGAGCGCGTCCGGAAGGCCGCTGATGCGGTCGGCGCCGTCGAGGGTGGGAAGCGCGGAAAGGGTGGCGTGGTGGGAGACGGGCTGCTCGGGGAGGGCGTAGTGGACGAGGGAGAGCGCTGTGCGCGTGTCGTCTTCCAGAACCTGCGGGTTCATGCCCCGGTCCCGCCACAGGGCCACAGTCGGGCGGTCCATGGGGACGGGCGGAACCCGGATTTCCATGGCCGCTGTCGCCGCCGGCGAGGGTTTTGGAATTTGGGGGTTTACGGCGCCGGGGAATTGGTAGAGTTTCTTTGGGATGGAGACAGGTGTTGTCGTGTCGTGTGCGTAGGAAGCGAGTGAGCAACCCCCCGGTCGAGATGGCTAGGCCACAGCCCACGTGTCAGAGAATGATGTATACACGTCATTGTTCACCCTACAGATATTACAGATCTGAAAACACAGATAAGAAAATGTCGAAAGTGCTGTTTGAAATTTTGTTTTGAGCACTAGTGAACACATTTTTTTGTTCATAGCCTATTTAAAATTAGTCTACAGGTCCACAGTACGTCCTTCTTGTGAAGGATAAAGATCTGTTAACTGTTGTGATTTGAGTGAATAATCGATAGTCAAGTTTGTTTGTTCACAATGGCATCGTCATGTAAATTTTGTTGGCGTTGGTGGTGTAAATTAACTCTGCTGATAAAATAATGAGATACTACTCCGTTATATTCCGTATACCTAGATACATACATAGCAAATTCAATGTACCTAAAAATTTTTGAAACGGACGGAGTAATTAAGTATTCTAAATTCTTAATTACCAACAATAACTATACTCATGGTGGAGTGGAGTCCATTAGCTAATCAACTTTGTGTGCATCTATTATCTTAGTTTGACGGTATTTTTTGTGTTTGCAGGTAGTGGTATGCGGTAAACAGTAGAAGCCACTGCTAGCGAGACTAATCAGAAAAAAAAAGTTACGGGCATTAGATTTTATGATGATCTAACAACTTAGATTAAATCGAAGTTTCTATGCCTAATACAATCATTATAATAAAAAAACAGAAAAATAATCTACACTGTTGGAGTTTTATGATTGTATAACAGTTTAGATTAAACCAAAATTCTAGGCTAGGTATCAATCGGAAAGAGAGAGAAACATACTCCTATGTCCCAAAAAATCAATTCCTAGAATCTATACCAGCCAAAGCTTTTTAAGTTTAACTAATTTTATAGAAAAGAGTAATAACATTTATGACATAAAATGGGCACATTATGAAATATATTCTATAGTACATCTAATAATACAAATTTAATATCATAAATCTTGATGTTTTTTTTCTAAACATTCGGTCAAAGTTAAAAAGTTTGACTTAAGACAACTCTAGAAATCTATTTATTCAGGGACAAAGGGTGTACATCGTCAAATTTATGATAATTTAATGGCTTATATTAAATCAAAGAGCCCATGTCTAATAAAAATATGAGACAAAACAAGAAAAAGAAAAGAATCTACAACATCTAATTTTATGATATCTAACGACTTAGATTAATATAAAAGAGTCCATACCTAATACAATTAATAGGTACTCCCTTCATTCCAAGTTATAAGTTATTCTATCTTTTCTAGGTCGCATGCATAGATATACATTATGTCTAAATATAGCAAAAGCCATATATATGATATATCTGGAAAAAAATCATAACAACTTACAATTTAGAAAGAAATAAACTAAGAAAAAATAACAACAATTTGATTTTCATACAAGTTGGAAAGAGAAATATATATAGATTCCATGTAAAGCACAATTGGTTAAAGCAAAACAAAATTAATAAAAACTATGAAAAGTTAATAGTTTGGTCTCCAAATGAATGCAAAGAAAAAAAGATATGGGAAGAAAGCACAATGCATCTTTGCCGGGCTCCAACACATGTGTGATCCATATATTGGTTCAGGTCTCAGTTATGATATATAGCACATACGTGCTCTTTTCGCAAAAAAAATTGAAAACTAAAATAATATATAGTGCCGGTGCGGCCAAGCCGTGGTCGTGAGAGTAATCATGCCATGGAATGGACGCAGCGCGATTGATCGATCACATGCGTGAATGCGTGATATGCGTGCGAGCTAGACTAAAACTAAACGCTCTGAAATGAAATTCGAAAGGCGAGGCAGGACGAGTCATGAGTATACTCTGCTCTGTCATGGCCCTCGTCCAGCAAAGTTGACGTGTTTGGTGAGCTGCCACGCCGACGCCGTGTATAAATGGCGCCCTCGGCGATCGCCTCTGGCACTCGCACTCTCCGAGCTAATTAAGCCATAGTGAGCAAGGGAATTAACTGAGCGAGCTCAGGTAGCCGTCACGAACGCCCACACACCGTTCTTGCTAGCACTACACCTCCACCTCCAGCTCCATTGGTAAATCTCGTAGGTAGACAGGCAGGATATATAGCATAAAAAACAGCAGCTACACGTACCTACGCTTGATGCCCAGCTTCGCTGCTCAGCTCAAGGACAGGTTCCTCGGCCTCGTCGACCGGGTCACCGGCTGGGGCGGCTGCGGTGCCGGCGCCGGCAGAGACAAGGATGTGCCAGAGGCCACCAAGCTGCCAAATGTCCAGAAGGTCTTGCTCCAGAATCTCGCCTCTCAGTGTGTTGTCGATTGTTATTGTTACGTGCAAGGTTTTGTTTAGATTACTGACGTAGTACGTGCCCCGTGTGTTTGTGATGTTTGCACTTGCAGCCCATTGAGATCAGGTCGAGAGACCCCGTTGTGGGCGGAGGATCGGTGGCAGGGACCAATTGATTGATACTGCCAAACAAGCTCGAGATTGCTACGCGTGCTGGTGTTCGGTATTCCAAGATTTTCCCATATTTCTTTAACAATGACAATAGGAGCCTAAACTAGGCTCACCATAAACCTTCTTCCCCCTTCAGTTCTGCTATTTCCAAACATTCTAGGAATTATACACGAGGATGGCTATCGTCGTTGAGCCCGTTTGCTTCGCTGAAAAGCCATGGCTGAAAGTACTATTCGCTGATTTGTTATGAAAGAAAATACTGTTCCAGCTAAAAAAACAAGCTGAAAAATACGGATTATAAGACAAGCGAACAAGGCCGTTCTCTGCTACTCTTTGGTATTATTTTGGTAAGGAAACCCACAACTCCTTTATTGTCATAGTTGTGCCCTTATATTGTACTCGAGTTCACACTACTACATTCAAACCTATCACAAGCGGTTCATAAACCTCATCACAAACGTTTTTCGGTCTCGGCAGCAAGTTGTCGTTGGTGATGATATTCTCATCACAGTCAGTTTTGCAACCGGCGGTGATAATAACTTATCACAATCGGTTCGTATTACCAGCCGGCGGTGATTTGAATTTCTAGAAATCTCAAACCGGCGGTGATAATAGCTTATCATAGTCAGTCGGTTCGTATTACCAGCCGACAGTGATTTGAATTTCTAGAAATCCAAAAAACGGGCCAAAAATCTCGGGAAGTCACAGGTCACGCGATTTTTCACGTGAAAATCCGTGCGCTTCGCGGTGCTGGGATTCGAACCTAAGACCTTTGTCCTCGTACGTAACCCATTAACCACTCTCCTCTAACCACTCCACCCCTAAGTCACTTGTACGTATATAGCATATCAATTCTCCTACTATTTACTTTTTAGGATTTAAATTAAATATTTAGGACCCTAAACGGCTTCAGACGAAAAAGTCATAAATTATAAATTTTTTGTTCTAATCGAGATCTACAACATTGATTTTGGTTGTTTCACCGTCCGAGATCGTTTGAAATATTTGAATTTCAAATCGTCAAAACTTCAGCTAGACTTTTGGGATCTCAAATGATTGCAAATGAAAAACTCATCAACTACAAAGTTGTTGTTCTCATTGAGATCTACAACTTTGATTTTGGTCGATTTTTCATCCGAGGTCGTTTAAAAATTTTAGTTTTTTTAAATTTTAAAACTTCATATACAAATTTAAGGCTATAAATGATTCCTAATAAAAAAGTTGTCATCGAGATCTACAATCTTGGTCGTTTTTCCATCTGTGGTCGTTTGTACATTTCAAAATTTGAGCTCTTCAAACAGAATTCTGAGACCGTAAATGGTTTCCAATGAAAACGTCATTAGCTATAAAGTTATAGATCTCGTCGAGATCTACAACTTTTATATAATGTTTGTTTCCACCTGATTTTATTCGATAAAGTTATGGATTTTATTGTGTTGCAGTATGGTTATTGCCGCTGTATCATACGACAAACTGGCGGTGAAGGTCTTCAATACCGGTTCATATGGCGAGGCGGCAGTGATGAGGAGTACATCATCACCGCTGGTTGGTGGTGCAAACCGGTATGATGATGGACTACCACCGTTGGTTGGTAAGACGAAGGAGCGGTGGTACCCGAATGTCCTTACGAACTAGCGGTGATACTCTTATCACCAACGGTTCCGTTGGTGGTAACTATCACCTGCGGTTTTAATAATACCAACGATGATAGAGGCATTGGTGATAGGTCTGAATGTAGTAGTGTCGGTACTGTAGGTATCATACTACTAGTACCTAAAGTACCAATTTCTTTTACTTCTCATGTATGTTACCATCTCACGAATGATAAAAGAGTTCACTTGCTTGAGCGACAAGGGATCATTGAAGAGAGAGGGGGAGGTTAGTTTCAGTGGCGGAGGCAGGGAGGGGCCAGCCCCTCTCAAGGTTCAAGGCAATTTTTAATTACTACTAATGTTGATACTTCAACTATTGTACCTTTTTTTTAGCCTCAACTCTTCAAGTACAAGCTGTAGTATCTGAACTCACGTACTAACTCACGCCACCACTACACACTCACACACGCACACCCTAGTGCGCAAGCTAGACCTACACCTATACGAAGAGACTTGCACGTGGCTGAGAGGTATCTGAAGTCTTCGAGGCTTCGTACATGACGGGCACGTCATCCTGACCATTGTGACGTATCTACGTGCGAGACAACTGAGAAACGAGAAATAGATCCCGAGGTGAGACCCCTGAGCCAATCCCAAGAATCGAACCCAGGACCGGCCGCTCAAACCACCAAGAGCGTACCAACCGAGCTATGCTCGGTCCCCTCAACTATTGTACCTATGAGCTATTAAGTTGTATATGTTATGGACCCGCAAAACAATTGTAAATTGAAGCATGTTCATTGTTTAACCATCATCCGCATGCCTTTAGATTTTGTATATTGTAAAATTGTCGTATGTTTCAATTATAGACACTTGATGCATGGATAACTAATGAAAATTTTCGTAATACATATTAATATATGATCACTACCTACTATTAGAAATTTATACTATATGATATGCATGTGGATTGTTTGGCCCCTTCTGTACCCAATTCCTGGCTCCGCCATTGGTTATAAGTGGTATGTACGATGTTTTGTTTGTGTGATTATGTATACCCTCATGGTTTTCTATGTGGGAAGAAAAAGGGCATACATAGTTTATATGAGGTATTCTGTTTTGGAATCCTATGCAAGTTTGACTGGATAAGGAATGTTTGCTCATTTCAAATAGATAAAAATATTTGGAGACTTTTCATTATGGTGAATATGCCATTATTGAAATTTGAAATTATTTTTTGAATAATATGAAGGGTCCAGGAGCTCTAGAATTCCAAATTTAGGCGAGAGTGATGCTCAACGGCAGCCACAAACCGTGACCAACCGACCTTGCATTGTTAAAAAAAAGAGTAGTAAATGTGTCCAACTGAACTTAATACGTATACAAATTGAACTTCGTATCATTGCTAGACGTGAGTTGTTCTAATCCGTATATGATCACACGGTTCATGAGTTCAGATCAAATATTAGACGGAGAACTTATTTGTAGTTTGGGATATAAAAAGTGCAGAACAAAAGAAACTTTCAATGTCCTGGTAGTTTGGATAGGAAGATGTGGACGGAAAAATGAGGGTAAAATTTTGGCTCTTTAATACTGGGTATAGAAATGACAGGAGCTTGATCAGTCAGGCAAGGAGGAAAAGGATGCCCTGCTACTGTATAATAGGCAGCTCTCTTGTTTCTTCATTCTTAGAAGGAGGAGAAACAAGTGGAGCTTTACAAAGTTGTGTTCCAGCTTGAAAAATGAGACTCAAAGATTTCATTAACAATGACACTAGTAGCCTAAACTAGGCTCACCACAAACCTTCTTCCCCCTTCTGTTCTGCTATTTCCAACATTCTAGGAACTATACACGAGGATGACTATCAACGTTCTCTGCTACTCCTTGGTATTTTGGTAAGGATACTCATGACTCCTTTATTGTCATAGTTGTGTCCCTATATCGTACTTGAGTTCGCACTACTACGTTCAGACCTATCACAAGCGGTTCGTAAACCTCATCACAAACAACTTTCGGTCTCGACAGTGAGTTGTCATTGGTGATGAAATTCTCCTCAGCCAACGGTGATAATAGCTTATCAAAGTCGGTTCGTATTACCAACCCGTGGTGATTTGAATTTCTAGAAATCCCAAAAACAGGCCAAAAATCCCATAAAGTCACAAGTCACACGATTTTTCACGCGAAAATCCGCGCACTACGCGGTGCTAGGATTCGCTTCTAAGACCTTTGTCCTCGCGCGTAGTCCTTTAACCACTCTCCTCTAACCACTCCACGCCCTTGGTCACCAGTATCTATATAGCATATCAATTCCCCTAGTATTTCACTTTTCTGGATTTAAATTGAATATTTAGGACCCTCAATGGCTTCATATGAAAAAGTCATAAACTATAAATTTATTGTTCTAATCGAGATCTACAACTT
Source organism: Saccharum hybrid cultivar R570 (assembly GCA_038087645.1). Taxonomy (NCBI): domain Eukaryota; kingdom Viridiplantae; phylum Streptophyta; class Magnoliopsida; order Poales; family Poaceae; genus Saccharum; species Saccharum hybrid cultivar. The sequence goes on along the minus strand of JAQSUU010000534.1, from coordinate 37,830,807 downwards.
TGATTTTGGTTATTTCGCTATCCAAGGTCGTTTGGCAAATTTGAATTTCAAAACGTCAAAACTTAAACCAGACTTTTGGGACCCCAAATGATTTCAAATGAAAAACTCATCAACTACAAAGTTGTTCTCATCGAGATCTACAACTTTGATTTTGATCGATTTTCCGTCCGATATCGTTTGAAAATTTTGGTTTTTTAAAATTTTAAAACTTCAGATACAAATTTAAGACTATAAATGATTTCTAATGAAAAAAGTTGTCAACTACAATCATCGAGATCTACAACTTTGGTTTTGGTCATTTATCCATCTGAAGTCGTTTGTACATTTCGAAAAAATTGAATTTCAAATTTTGAGCGCTTCAAACAGAATTTTAGGACCGTAAATGATTTCAAATGAAAAAGTCATCAACTACAATTGTAGACCTCGTCGAGATCTACAACTTTTATATAGTTTGTTTCCATCCGACTTTATTTGAAAAGGCTATGGATTTTATTATGTTGCAGCATGGTTATTACCGCCATATCATACGACAAACTGGCGGTGAAAAAGGTCTTCAACGCCGGTTCATATGGCGAGGCGGCAGTGATGAGGAGTATATCATCACCGTTGGTTGGTGGTGCAAACCGGCGCGACGATGGACTATCACCGTTGGTTGGTAAGATGAAGCGGCGGTGATAGTTAACAACCCGAACGTTCTTACGAACCAACAGTGATACTCTCATCATCAACGGTTCCGTTGGTGGTAGCTATCACCAGTGGTTTTAATAATACCGATGATGATAGAGGCGTTGGTGATAGGTCTGAATGTAGTAGTGTTAGTACTGTAGGTATCATACTACTAGTACCTAAAGTACCAATTTCTTTTACCTCTCATGTATGTTACCATCTCACAAATGGTAAAAGAGTTCACTTGCTAGAGCGACAAGGGATCATTGGAGAGAGAGAAAGGGGGATTGTTTAGTTTTATAATAAATTAAACGGTTTGTTTACAAGATGTTTCTTGTAAGAGGTGAAATAAGAAGAGGGTGACATTACCATCAGTAAGTGAGTCTTTTCATGTCTATTTTTTTTATGCTGACCCTCCCCTATCCCGGTCGGCGGCGTCCTCCCTAGATCTGGCAGCGTCTCCTATCCCTTGGTCAACAGCGGGCATGGAGGGGGCGTGCGGGCGCAAACCATCCCGCACCGCGCCGATCCACCTTGCCCGTCGCGGAAGGGGGAGCAGGGGAGGCCTGCGCCTGCGCTCCCATCCACCTCGCACCGTCGGCACGAAGGGGACGCCTGCGCCACCGCAGTTGCCCATCAGGTAGGTCATGGGCGCGCGACGATGCTGTGTTTCAAATGTTTCTAGACGTTTTTTCAGACATGTTGCAAGCCCATGTTTCAAGTGTTTCAGTTGTTTCAGATATATGTTTCAATTGTTTCATGTTGATGTTGCAGATGTTGCAATGGTTATACATGTATGTTGTAAGCGTCTATCCCAATCTTTTATATGTTTTTTGTACACGTATGTTGCAAGTTTTCAGACGCATGTCTGAAGCGTTTCATCTATCTTCTTTTGTATGTTGCAAGTGTTGTATTTGGATATTTTGAAAGTAGATTAGAATGTTGCACATGTTGCAATGTGTTTCAACTGTATGTAGATGTTTTATCTGTTTTAGACGTATGTTGCAAATGTTTCATCTGGATGTTGCAAAAGTAGATCGGGTGTTGCACGGCGTGGCCGGTGGCTATCGCTGCTGCTGGGGCGTAGCCATGGGTCAACCCACGTGGGTTTCCCTGTGCAGGGCGCGGGTGCTGGGGCGGGATGCGGACGTGAACGCCGGAGCGGCGCAGTTGTTGGAGCCGCGTCCGGACACGATGTCCCGTCCGGACGAATCGGGCGCTTGTCCTTTCGAAAAATTTAGTGTCTCGCGACTTTGTCGAGCCTATGATGCAATATCAAACCCTTAGAGCCGCTTTTAACTTCGGAAAAAAAAGAGTGATGCAAGTAGTCAGGACGCTCACAATATAATTCTCTTTTCAACTCACACCAACCCACCACGCTTACATGTTTTTTTTTTGATCTGGAAGCTCATCATCATCCCAAACCAGCCCTGTTGTATTATTCTAGAATCATGCATTTCGCTCACGCCAAACGGTGTGCCGATTCGACGACATATTCTACACCTTGAGGATTTGAACGTTGACGGAATGACAACACGTTTCTTGACGTGTCTCTGCAACCCCGGCCACATTATGGGCACTCGACCAACGACCGACGACCGACGGTGCCGTGCCAAGCCAACAACCCAAGTGGGAAAAGCTGACGACTCCCGGGCGTCTCATGCTCATCCTCACGGGACGCCACCAACCCCCGCCATAACCGCCTATTTAAAGCCCTCAGTCCGCCACTCTTATGGCAACACAAGCAGAAGCTGCAAGCCTAAGCATTCAGCTCGAACCAAGTTTAGTCGATCGGCCGACGATCACTGAAGTAATGGCCTCCGCCAACAGCTGGACCCTCGAGATCGCGTCGCCGGTGGCCGCACCGCGCCTGTTCCGCGCCGCCGTGTTGGACTGGCACACCCTGGCGCCCAAGCTCGCCTCCCACGTTGTCGCGAGCGCCCACCCCGTGGAGGGCGACGGCGGCGTTGGCAGCGTCAGGCAGTTCAACTTCACCTCAGGTAAGTGTCCGCGGCATGTCCAGACCAACATGTTCTCTTGCCTGATCGATCAAACAGCTAGCTCATGACGTGCGATCGATCGCTCTTGCAGTCATGCCGTTCAGCTTCACGAAGGAGAGGCTCGATTTCCTGGACCTGGACAAGTGCGAGTGCAAGCAAACGCTCCTCGAGGGCGGCGGCATCGGCGTTGGCATCGAGACGGCGACGTCGCACATCAAGGTGGAGCCCGCGGCCGACGGCGGCAGCGTGGTGAAGGTGGAGACGACGTTCAAGCCGCTGCCGGGCGTGGAGGTGAAGGACGAGATCACCAAGGCCAAGGAGTCACTCACCGCCATTTTCAAGGGTGCCGAGGCCTACCTCGTCGCCAACCCCGACGCCTACAACTAAATCAATGGATTGGGATTGGATTCCCCTTCCTGAAGTCTGGGTTTAATTTTCTTTTTCTTTCCTGGAGTTTTCCTCTTTTTTCATACAAAACAAAATAAAGCTGCTCTATGCGCAGTGTGCGGTGTATGTGTATGGACTTGAGATGTTATAAGTGGTATGTACGATGCTTTGTTTGTGTGATTATGTATACCCTCATGGTTTTCTATGTGAGAAGAAAAAGGGCATGCATAGTTTATACGAGGTATTCTATTTTGGAATCCTATGCAAGTTTGACTGAATAAGGAATGTTTGCTCATTTCGAATAGATATTAGGAGACTTTCATTATGGTGAATATGTCATAGTTGAAATTTGAAATTATTTTTTGAACAAAATGAAAACTCCAGGGGTTAAGCGTTTACTAGAGAGGTGAGAGAAGTAGGCATTTGTCATGACTCCGCGGGATATACAAAGACGGCGTCTGAAGCAGGCCTGGAAGCGGAGGTGTTTGGGATCCGACAAGAGAGAGGAACACAGTGGCTGACTAGTGGACCCAGAAGCCATAGGAAATGACAGATGGACCCAAACTGGATGGGGCCCAAAACGGCATGTAATGAACATGTTCTGTTAATTGAAATCCAAACTCTGAAACTGCAGTTCCTCCAGCCGCACTGAGAAATTCCTCTGATTCCTATCCTTTTCTTGCTAAATCTACCTCTAATTCTTCCTCAGCTATCTCAGTTCGTCGCAATTGGTACTCAGAGCAGGCTAATTATTGGCCAAATTTTTTCCATCGCCATGGTGATTCACTCTAGCACCGAAGATGAAGCCGACAAAGGTTGAACTTCTCGTGGCGGCGAATGCGGAGGCCACCAACAAGTACTTCGAGGGTATCGAGCTACTTCTTGAGCATCTCCTCGACAAGTTCTCCAGCCTCGAGTCGTGGAAGACCACCATGGATTCATCATTGGGGTCGCTGTTGCAGACCACGTCGGAGACGGCGGGACGGTTCAGAAGTTGGAGGCGCGACCACCACTGCCACCACCGCTGCCACCTCCCTCGGCTACCATGCTTCAACCGCGACCGCAGCAGCATGGTAACGAGAATAGTTAACTCATTATATCTATTATTTAAAATTAATAACTATATACTAATAAATATACTATCTTATTAGTAATTATTATGACAAAAATAGTACACATTTGTTATGATAAACATACTAATACGTTAATCAACAGTATTACTATCTTAATTTTCACATAGTTGTGCATTAATCAACATAGTATTACTTATCAAAACTAATCTTGTCACATTAATTACTAAATAATAATGTAACATGCAAACAATTCTTAATTTATTTATTGATGACAAAGATTGGAAAACTTGGACAGACTTGTTCAGCAGATTTTTATAGACAAGCTTATACAGCATCTATAGAGGATATTCCTTTCCAAGTCACCTACGAACCAAACATTGCTTATTCATGGACCGCTAATTTATCCCGTACCGTCTCGCATTCTTTTCTGCATTTGACCCACTCGAATTCGCATTTTCGGGCAAATTCGAATTCGGTATGAAATACGGAATACCAAATTCAAAAACGGAAAACGGTTTAGTGTTTTCCGACCATTTTTTAATTTTCCGCTTTTTTATTCAGAATATTCTGTTTTTGAAATTTGGTTTATACCGTTTTTGGCCCACTAGAAGTCCAGTCTTAGAAAAATTGTATCTTTTTCATAAGATCTCGGATGAAGATTATTTTTATATGAAAATTGTAGCTCTCGACAAGATTTACAACTTTCTAGTTTTAAATTTTTCATTTGAGGTCGTTAAGATGTTTAAAAAATTAAATATATCAAGCTCGAGATTGCTACGTGTGCTGGTGTTCCGTATTCCAAGATTTTTCCCCCTTAAAGACAGTTCCTTCCAAAACCGCTTAATGAGTGGGTAGTGTTATTGATTGATTTCTTCTTTATGATTTTAATTAAACCTTGTGAATGTTTTCCTTGTTTATTTTGCTTCTTTTGGTGTTACCATTGTAATTCCGAATGAGTGTGAGTGTGTTGTTTCTTGCTATCTCCGAGTGAATAAAAGGTAATGATTTGACTAATATATTTCCATTCTTGAACTGAGAGGGCTGGAAATGAACCTGAAGGAATGGACATACTCATTCGCAAAAAAAATAAAAATAAAAAAAGAGAACCTCTCTGGTACTCCTTTTTTTTTTAAAAAAATGCACATATCTCAAAGCAGCCCACCTAATAAATAATTAATCATTTTCTCAGTTATTATTTATTTGGGTCCCACTTGGGCCGTTCCGGCCCTAGATTGTGCCCAGCCTAAACCCAGCCCGCTTGTTAATTGTCCTCTAAATCCCGATCTCTTTTGTTCGGAGCTTTTTTCTCGCGCGGCCGCCCGTCCATCTCGGAGCAGACCAAACGGAGAGATGAGTTCTCTACGGCAGCGGAGCTCCATGCACGGACTCGCACAAGTCGATCTCATCATCTCGGTTCGATGTCGTTCTGTACTAGGTGCAAGCCTCAGGATATATAGGTGCATTCAGCATAAGACATTCTATGGAAACACCTTTATTGTCAGCAGAAGCTTCTCATAAACAGAACGACCTGCCAGTTGCCCGCCCGTGTGCGGCGGCGTCCAGGACGCAATCACGCAACCGCCGCGAACGGCCCCGACACACCTCCTACGCGAAACGGAAGAGGCAGGAGCTTGCGATATTCCAGACTCCCTCACGAGAAAACAGAAGAGCGTCGGAGATTTGGAGACCGGAGCGAGGGAGACGGAGGCGCCGGAAAGCTCGGAACACAAGGGAACTACACTGGGTTTGGGCTGGACACGGGCTACGATTTCAAGGGCTGGGCCCATGCGGAACTTAGATGGATCATAATTAAAAAATATTTATTTTATTAGATAGATCACTTTGAGATTTGTGCTATTTTTTTTAGAAAGAGGAGCACCGGAGCAATTCCAAAAAAGAAAGAAAAGAAAGAAAGAATGGGCATACTCATGTAGGCAAGGCAAAGCTGCAAATTGATAGGAAAGAAGCAAAAAGGAAAACATAAAAAGTTTGAGATAAAATTGTTCAAAAAAGATAAGAGTATCTACCAGGGGAATGTCATAACTGGTAAAAAAACTCTACAAGTAAAATAGTCTTTTCTCCTAGGACTTAATATCGTTACAACTCTAAACTAAAGGAAATGTCAAATAGAAAAGAAAAACTTGAGACGAGAACAGATAGGAAAAGATTTGAGTTTGTGTGTTAGATAAGAAAGCATCATTTTTCCCTGTGTCAAATAAGAATTTTTCTCAATATTTACATTCTTGAGCTGAGCTACTCGTTGAATTTTGTTCATCCGATTTGAGTATATCAAATAAAGATGTGTGCTTGTATTTTTTTTATGGTCAGTATTATATTTAATGGTAGATGACGTCTCCTTGATGATGACTCCACTCATCCTGGATAAGGTGTGCGTCATCATTCGCAAAGAAAAGGTGTGCGTGATCATTCGCAAAGAAATTTCCAAGGTAAAAGAGCACCTGACCAATTCGAAACAAAAATGCCTATTGAAATTGGCTTTGGGCCTTGTGATCCGGTAGGGGATACGTGGGCCTTGAGGAGGCCAATAAAATTGGACAGTAGGTTAGAGAAACTCCAGCAATAGCCTCTAAAACAGGGCGCTTACTTTTCATTTGGGTGCTCTCCCTATTTTTCAGGGCCTGTTTTCTAGTCTCAACTCCAACAACAGCCCTCAAAATAGAGCCCTCAAATCCATTTTCTCAGTGGATGACAAATGGGACCCACTTGTCATAGACTTACTCGGCCAATAGAAAGAAACTGCCGCCAAAGGGGAAGCGGATGAGCACGATGGCTGCGAGGAATCCCGTGAGTGCGGCGGTGTGATGAGGAGCGGGGACTGACTCGGCCGCGATCTCTACCTCGCTGCCGGCCACGAGCGCGACAAGAGGAGCCGGCCACGACTTCTACCTCGCCGCTGGATGCCGGATCGAGTGGGTGGAGTCGCCGGCAGGGGAAGAGAGAGGGAGCCGGCCATGGCTGTTGGCTGCTGGCTGCCCGCGCATCGGAGTAGTGGCCCGCGCGGCGGGGTAGCACGCACGGCGGAGCTACGGCTGGCGCAGCGGGGCAGCATGCGTGGCGGAGCAACGGCCGGCGCGTCGGAGGGCGAGTGCGAGCGAGGGGAGGAGGATGGAACAACGGCAAGCGGCCTCGACGCGGTGGAGGGAGGCCGCGCCGTACGTGCGCGGGGAGGAAACTAGCGGCAGACAGGATGGGGCCCGAGGTGTTGGGCCAACAGGGATGGGTCTAGAGGGTGAATATGGGTGCCCAACTAAAATTCGAGGCTTGAATAGGGATCCTGCTAGAGCACGTTTGCCTGAGCCTCCATATTTAGTTATGGGGGCTCAAGTAGGGGTCTGCTGTAGTTTCTCTTATATGTGCTTGCATAGAGCAACTTCAGCTCTCTACATCCTTAGATAGAAATAGAAATTTTGACCAAAGTATATACAAGAGCTTCTCTAATTAGATTTTTCAAATATTGTCATTCGTTGTCCCGTATTTCTTGTTAGCCAAATATAGAAAGCAAGATTGGCTCCCTAAAATACACACATGATATGAAAAGTCATTGGAGGATGAAAAAATATAGAGACCGATTTTCATTTACCTGGCGGAGTTTGATACATCCGGCCCAGGTGGGATTGGCCGAGGCCTAATAAATTAAGGTTGTCCCGACCCCAACAGTTCTTATGCACACCCACTCGGGGAAAGGCCCAATGTCCCTAAAAGACTAGTCCGATAGGGGGAAAAGGCCCAATGCCCCTAAAAGACTAGTCCGATAGGGGAAGGGTGGCTCTCTCTTTCAAGGTGACTTCCTCCTCCCAAGCTAAGTAAGGTGGGATTATTCAGAGGCTCATACGGTCACCGCCCAACTACAACTAGGTCACTTGGCTCTTTTTTTGTTGCGTCTTTGCCAGCGGGTAAAACTTTGATAGTGGAGGATGTCCTCATCATTCCCAACCCAAGGTCCAACTCTGATACCAAATGATACATCCGGCCTAGGTGGGGATGGCCGAGGCCCAATAAAAGGTGGGATTATTCAGAGGCTCACACGGTCACCGCCCAACTACAACTATGTCACTTGACTCTTTTTTTGTTGCGTCTTTACCAGCGGGTAATAGTGGAGGATGTCCTCATCATTCCCAATCCAGAGCCCAACTCTGATACCAAATGATACATCCGGCCCAGATAGGGTTGGCCGAGGCCTAATAAATTAATGTTGCCTGGACCCCAACAGTTCTTATGCACACCCACTCGGGGAAAAGCCCAATGTCCCTAAAAGACTAGTCCGATAGGGGAAGGGTGACTCTCTCTTTTAAGGTGGTTTCCTCCTCCCAAGCTAAGTAAGGTGGAATTATTCAGAGGCTCACACGGTCACCGTCCGACTACAACTAGGCCACTTGGCCCTTTTTTTTTGTTGTGTCTTTGCCAGCGGGTAACAGTGGAGGATATCCTCATCAGAGTTGCCTCACCTGTTGGATTAATTAGGCTTATTCTATTACTAGTCTAGCAATTAATCGAAAAATTCCAAAGGCCCACAATAAATACTAAGTGGGAGTAATATTAATACCACATAGTACACTTAGTAGAGAGTGATGTGAAAGAATACGTATTCGTCAGAGTGTTTCTACAGCTACCAGCATCTGAACATCCGCCAACTTGGCGGGCTCCTTTGGTAATTGTTGGTGGCCACGGTCGATAGGCCGAGGAAGTTTGTTGTGGGCTGAGCGGCCACGGCAGGGACCAGGGAGTGATGAGCAGGACAGTAGGGTACCGTGTGGCCCAGAGAGCGCATTCATCACATGGAGAAGACAGAGGAGGGTGAGTCGCACGGCAGGAACAGGACACAAAGCGAGCCAGTAGCCCAGTACGCATCGTGGGGTGCGATGGACATGGACCCAAAGCTGCAAGCCTTCAACTCGTCGAGCATCGTGGTGGCCATGGTGACCAGGGCGTCGACGTCGGTCGAGATCTCTGCATGGCGTCGACGTCGAGATCATTGACGTGGTCCAGAACCATGCATCATCGAGCACTGTTCTTTCACGTACAGCACGCATCAACCAGGTCTCTCAATTATTGCACGGGTCTACGAACAGTTCGTACATCATCGTCCCATAGCCATCACGTCAGCAGGCCGAGGAACTCCGACTTGAAGGCGTCCATGTGCGCCCGCCGGAGCACGGACACCGACACCTGGACCCCGTCGCCGTCCCTGGCGCGGACCAGCCCCACTGCCCGTCGTGGTTCATCTTCACGTTCTCCGTCCGCCGTGGGCTCCCCCACCCGAAGTCGCAGGCCTCGTACGCCCTGAAGCCCGGCTACCCGGACACGTTCATGAGCCGGTCCATCGGGACCTCGCTGGGGGTCGTACGTACCAGAGGCAAGTTGGGCGCGTACTTTCTGAGGACTCTACGGGCCAGCTCCTCGCCGCCGGGCAAGCTGACACGGGAGCGATCGAAGTACGGAGGCGGCCCCGGCAGCGCGTGCCCCCGGCCCTCCGCCGCCCACGCCTCCACGAACCTCCACAGCGACCGCCCGTCGGCGACGCCGTGGTGCAGCGTGACACCGAGGGCCATCCCGCCTCCCCCGAGACGCGTGGCCTGCACGGCCAGCAGCGGCGCGGGCAGCTCGCCCATCTCCACCTCCGGAACGAGGAGCTCGAAGGTCTGCACGTCGTGCTCCTCGTCGCCCGCGAGTCGGCGGACGTCGGCATCGGACTCCGCGACCACGAACCAGACGCCGTCGGAGGAGGCCGAGCAGCGGATGGCGACGTCGCCGGTGTCCGATCCGTGAGGTGGACGAGCTTGCCGGCGAGCGGGGCGAAGGTGGCCAGGGTCGCCGCGAGGGAGGACCGGAGGGACTGGACGGCGGTGTCGAAGGGCGGCAGCTGGTCGCCCGAGAAGAGCAAGAGGTGCTGCAGGTGCGGAACAATCAGCCACTGGGCTTCCATGGCATTGAGCTTGATTATGGCTTCCGGCGTCAGCGCAGCCTTTCCCGGCACAGCGACGTAGCTGACATCGACGATTCTCACCGGCGACATGGTGCATAAGCTAGCAACAAGATCAACACGTGTTCGAGTAGCAAGCTGGGTAGTGTGTCAGATTGGCAGAGCGTTAAAAGCTCATCAAGTATCACGTCGTCGTTTATATGTGAAGCTGTGTAAGTGCATTAGGTCCCATAGAGCAAAATTCCAGCCCCTTTCAGTGAAACTGACCTGTTCTTTTACACCATTTGACAAAATAGTTTCACATGACGGAACAAACGAATCAATGACTAGAATGCCCTTCCTTGTGTTTCTCCCTTTTTTTCTCCTTTTTCTTCTCCCCGCTCATGTGGGGCCATTCTTCCCCATGCGACGCTGGCCGTGCTGGCCCTGGCAGCCCGCGCACTGGCGGTCACGCCTGGCGGCCCGCACACCTCACGGCTGCTTGGACGCCCATGCGCCTCACGATTGCGGCGCTCGCGCCATGGCCCCTTCTCCACGTAGACCACGCGTCACACTTCTTTGGAGGAAAATTGGAGATGCATGCATGCTGGGGCCCACTGGTGGCAGGTGAAGCTAGGATAAATTACGTTTTTTAGCTTTATCCCACCACATCCTCTCGTGAGAGCTAAAAACAGAGCTTCACCCATGAAACTATTTAAAAAAAGCTCATACTAGCCCGTGAAGCTGCTAGGAGAGCTGTGCTAAACAGGGCCTTAGTGGAGCCGATGGATTTATTGCGAGATGTTGCAAGAGTACCCTGTTCAGCAGGAAGGTTCACTTTTCACCGCATCCGTATGCAAAGACGTGTTGATCTCTTGGAATTTATTGGATCGCCGATTTTGGTTTGTGCCGATCATTACAGTGGACACAAATTTTATCTACATGCTATGAAATAGCAAGTTTGTATATATATAACCTGTTTTAACTTTTTCCCACTATTCAATTCAAAAGAACCATGCAAGCAATGTGCCAGCATGTAGATCGAGTCAATATGCTTACATTGGGATAAATATTTATTCTCATAATTTAGCAATAGAGGAAAATTGGTCCCTTACAAACCACATATCAATGCCATTGAAAATATATATTATAAATTATATTAATACTCTGACAATAATTTTCATAAGTTGTTACTTTTGAAAAGTTTATATGGGTTTTAACCTAAACATTGTGACATCTTGATTTTGTCAATTTTAATCACTGAGCATCATTATTAGAGAATAATAGGCACTAGATCGATCATGTTTTATATAGAACTTACCGACTTCTTTTTTTTCTCGAATACGCAAAAGACTAGAACTTACCAACTTCAATCATATAAAAAATTTTCCCTTTACAAATCACATATCATTGACAATTAATAGAACTCTATGACAATGTATTTTGTAAGTTGTTATTTTAAGTAAATTTGTGCATTTTGGCTGAAACATTATGGCATGCCAATATTGGTAATTTATAAATTTTTATAGAGGAAACTCAGCATCCTAAATGTCGTATGTAAGCTAAAATGGTTGCTTATACCATTAGTACAATAACTAAGAGCATATAGTCATTTTACATAAAATCTAAAAGTAAAATTTCAATAAAATATACAATAAACACTACATTTGTATTTAACACGTAGATAAAAAATTACAACAACTAATCATAAGTTAAAACATATATTCATCATAATGTCACAAAAAGGATGCAACAATAGTTGACAAATTTAAGGTACGATTTCAACTATGTATTAAAAGCTCACAGAAGTGCAATGCAAAGAAAAAACACATATAGAGTAACTGGTAAAATTTATCATAACTATATATAGATTATAAAGTATCTAAATGGATAAATATAATCAATGTTGATTAGTAGTACATACTAAATCTGTCTATAAAACTTCTAACACTTACATAGCATAAGATTCTAGGTTGTGCTAAGAACGAGTTGATATGGGTTGGTTGTAACATATAAAGGAGCTTATAGGTCGCTTATAGAGGCAAGAAAAAATTAAAAGAAGATGCGCTGACTCTCATGTAAGAAGGGTTCACCTCTACACAAAGCAAACCAAATAGTAATAAGTTTAGAACGAGGAAAGAGAAAAAAGAGAAGGTGGGGAGAAAAAAAAGGCGCCCAACATTTGGACGAGTGGACTATTGACGATGCACCTATGAAAATTTGGTTTTGTGTACTGTAATCTTTTCTAATACAAGAGATGCATTTATACAAAATCTTCTGCTCAAGTCACTCAAACAACATGGACTTTTTTCCATTAAAATGTGGCATTTTCTGTACTACTTTCAGGGAAAATCATTTGGGCTCACTTTTGATGATGTGTGTGTTCGATAAAAAAATGATTACTGGTCGGAATCCCTACCTGATCGGTAGTACCATGTCTTGTATATTCAATCAAGTATTTGGTAGTTATGTTTGTGCAATAACAGCTTTCTCAGTTGGTCCTCTCTCTCTATTGTAGCAACTTTTTTTTATACCAACCATATGGTTTAGCAATTTTGGTGTTATGAGACTATTATATTAATGTCTATCTAAGCACATAGGAAAGTTTTAAAGGGCATGTACAACTGCATAGTGATATACACATCGTACTAAGCATTCATGACGACAACAACCACAACAACCACTACCAGATTCTGAGTACCTCCCATTGCAAGGAAAAGAAAAAACTCGAGGAAACAGCGAATTAGATTGCGAACACCAAATAAAGAGAACTAGATAGTACAACACAACAGTTAACAACAATAGAGCATGCGATTATAACTAATTAATAAAGTGAAAATAAACAGAAGCTGCTAGCCACATGACCCGTTTTTTGGTTCCTCTATCCACGCTGTGGCGACAGGAGGCGCCAATGCCGCTGGCCGCGCGCACACAGAGTTCTCTGTGTGCCTACTGCATCATCCCATGCATGCATGGGGCCGCCGGCCGCGGCCATGATGCACGATCGGCCTCGAACACACCCTGCTGGTACCTTCTCACACATGGAAAGAACAGAAGAAGTTCAGAGATGCATGGACAGATAATCACTGAAGAACATGAATGCATGGAACTAAATGTCCAAATAATCCATACCTGACCATTGCATTTTGCCTCTCGATCAAAAGCCTTTCCCTTGTGTAGCAGATGCATGCTATTTTTTTGAACGAACAATGCATATTATGCATATATGAATGTATGCATGAATAATAGATGTAAGCAGGTGTAGCCCTGAATGCCGAGCTCGGATAGAAAAGAGGAGACCAGGAGGGAGCCTGACGGCCTCTCCCAACCTGGTCCCCCAAGGGCTCGTCGATGGAGCTGCCCTGAATTTATACTGCAGCTTTGCCGATGACAAGCTGCCACTACAGGAAAACGCCTCTTTGCCGACTGCTTGCCCCGGTCGGCAAAGGCTTAAACCCAGTCGGCAAATGCTTTGCCGACCGCAAAGCCACGTGGCAGTCGGCAAAGAGCAGTCGGCAAAGCCTGGGTCGGCAAAGGTGGCTTTGCCGACTGCCACGTGGCACACAGTCGGCAAAGGCTTTGCCAACTGCCACGCCAGCAGTCGGCAAAGCCACGTGGCGCCGTCAGCCCTAACGGCAGGATTTGCCGACTGCTGGTTTCTCGGCAGTCGGCAAAGAAAGAATTTTTTTTTTGAAATATTCTTTGCCGACTGCTTTTGTAGTTGCAGTCGGCAAAGAAAGAGAATTTTTTTTTTGAAATATTTTTTGCCGACTGCTTTTGTAGTTGCAGTCGGCAAAGAAAGAATTTTTTTTTGAAATATTCTTTGCCGACTGCTTTCGTAGTTGCAGTCGGCAAAGAAAGAATTTTTTTTTTGAAATATTCTTTGCCGACTGCTTTCGGAGTTGCAGTCGGCAAAGAAAGAATTTTTTTTTTGAAATATTCTTTGCCGACTGCTTTCGTAGTTGCAGTCGGCAAAGAAAGAAATTTTTTTTTTGAAATATTCTTTGCCGACTGCTTTCGTAGTTGCAGTCGGCAAAGAAAGAATTTTTTTTTTGAAATATTCTTTGCCGACTGCTTTCGGAGTTGCAGTCGGCAAAGAAAGAAATTTTTTTTTTGAAATATTCTTTGCCGACTGCTTTCGGAGTTGCAGTCGGCAAAGGTTTGACCTCTTTGCCGACTGCCTCCCATTGCAGTCGGCAAAGACTCTGTCCGGGGTTTTTTTTGCCCAGCTTTGCCGACTGTAAACAGTCGGGAAAGCTGGAATTTTTTTTGCTTTTGTTTTCTGTTTTCTCGCATCAAAACCCTGCAAAATCACAAATTATAATCCAATTTCACCAGAAGCACCGGTAGCACCATTTATATCACAATTTCATCACATTTGTCGCCAACATCACCACATATATCACAATAACGCACATCACATATATCTCACATATACAATAACAACCACACAAGTGCATTACAACCATCACATGAAGTCCAACACGTCAAACACCACAAGTCGACATCCATCACACGAAGTTCAACATAACAAGTCTAGGTCCATAACGAAGAAAAGAAATACATGACAACAACTTCGACGATACGGTGGATACATGATAACAGAATCGACAAGTACCTAGCTCGTCGCGCCGTCCCCGGTCTCGTCGTCCGCTCCGCCCCCAGAGCCCCTAGGGTTTTCCCACGGTAACCCAAACTGAGGCGCCTGCGCGTACTGCCACCCTCCGCGCACCGGCGGCCACGAGTACGTCGGAGGAGGGCCACGCGGAGGTGGATACGGTGGATAGGGTGCAGGTGGTGGATACGACATCATCTGATGGCCGGGACATCCAGGAGACGGGTTCGAACCCGCCGACTGTACCTGCACAAGTTAAACGCCAAGTGATGTCATTAGTATCTGCAGCATGGACGCACAAGTTAAAGCAAGAGTCAATATACTCACCGGGGTCCCTCCAGGAGCGATAGGAGCAGGCATAGGAAAAAACTCTGGAGGAGGAGGCGGTGGAGCGAACATTGGAAGAGGAGGCGGTGTAGACGCCCCGGACGTCTGCATGGACTGGAAGAAGCTGGCCATGTTCTGCATCTGAGTGTTGTAGTGCTGCTGCAGGCTTTGCTGGTAAGCCATCTGTTGCGCCATCATCTACGCGTGCAACGTGGCGATCCTCTCCTCCATCTTGGCCTCCATCTGGGCCTGCAATATTACATCCGCAGTGTTGATTGTATGTACAGGTGCGAAACGAGTTAACGACGAACGAAACAGCACTTACCTGTGACGCTGACTGCCGCCGGGGCGCTACGGGGATGTCGCTGGAGCTCGTGGGCGTGGATCGAACCTGGGTCAGCGTAGGAACCTAGGACGGGTCGAGGGCGCTGTGGGCCATGTAGTAGCGGCCGTGCTGCTTCCCTGGTCCCAACCTCTGTAGGAGGTCTGTGTCCAGGGGCTCGGCGGTGGGGTCGAACGTCTCCCCGTAGCACTGGCGAGCCGCGACGGTGTACTCGGTGGCCTTCTCGTAGGCGGTGGGGTTGGTGTACGCATCGGGCCCGTCCTCCGGGTTGTAGACGTTGTTCGGATCCGTCGCCTTGCCCTTGTGAGAGAGGAGGTACGCGGTGTACTCGTTGATTTCCTGCCCACCGTGCGTCTGCGTCTGCATTGAAAACACAAACATGGTTACAAGTATTGACAATTGAGCGCAAGGATTGAGACATGAACGGACGCATACCCATCTTATCGCGAACTGGGGGAGGGGCTGATTCCCTTGGTGGTGTGACACCCCTCGCATCTGCGCGCGGCGGCCCTGACGGTCGGCGCGCCTCGCGTACGCCTCATCCGTGCGCCACATGCGCACAATCTCCGTCCAGCATTCCCTGTGGTTGTCACACCACGACGGACACACCTGCATGACATCAAGTATTTGACATGCGAGAAGATTAGTGTAATGTTTCACTGAAGGAATCTGAACGAATGTTGTCATACTTAATTACCTGCTCGTATTGCGCTTGGGTGAGGTCGGCCTCCCTCGAGTTCATTCTCTGGCGGATTTGGGGCTTCTTGATGTTCTCTCCAAGCACGTTGGCATGGAAGTCGCGGATGGCCTGTATGCGCGCCTCATGGTACAGGTCCTTGAGACGATCTTTGCAGACCGCCTCCTGCACTCGTGCCGCCTGGGCCGCTTTACCCTCCTCGCACGTGAAGAAGTCCTGCACACAGACACATCATGTACCATTTCCTTTTTGCAAGAAGTCCGACGAATGCGTACTATTTAGCAATGCGGTGCGATGAAAGACTCACCCAAAACTCCCTCTTTATCTTTGCCGCGATGGTCTCGCCACCCTCCTCGATGAGGTAGAAGTGGGACCACTTGGTGGGCACCTTCATCTCGCCGTTGACGTTGACAAGGCCAGGGTAGTACTCCTTAATCAGGAGGCCCTAGATGCCATTGATATGGCGTGCTTGACCTGCTCCACTCACAATCTTCCAGGAACTGCACGAGTCATTAAGAACAATTGTTAGTCTTCAGTTCGATTTTTGACATGTCATATGAACAAGTAGTGAAATCAATAATGGTTACTTACGTCTGGCCCACGGGTGTGATCACCGGGCGCCGGTGGAATTGCGGCCGCACCCTAGGAAGCTGCGTGGGCCCGCGTGAGTACACCTTGGCCACGCCTGACGAAGTCGAAGCCGTCTCGCCTGGTGTAGGCGCGTCGTCGCCGTCGTCGTCGTCATCATCGTCGTCGTCGTCGTCGTCGTCGCCGCGCTCGTCGTCACGCGACGTCGTCCCCCCTTGCGAGGACGAGAACGGCAGCCTCCTGGTCGCCTGGCGACGTCCGCTGGGGGGCTGGGACCCCCTACTGGACGACCCGCGCACCAACACCTCCTCCTCCTCCTCGTCGTCGGTGGTCTCCTGCGGGGGGACCTGGTACGCCGAGCGTACTGCTCGATGCGGCCGCTGCCGCCGTCCGCCTGGCATTTTGCCGAGTGCCTGCAATGACAAAGAACAAAACTGTTAGCATAAATAAATGACAAGTACTTGTAAAGGAACATAATAATAACAATATAGTATTACATGGCCTCGTAATTATCTCCGCGAATGGCAATATCTCGGGCGTGGAGTCGTCATCTCTATCACTATCGTCGTCATCGCTATCAATATTGTCGAGCTCCCTTAAGTCATCACTGTCATCATCATCCTCATCGTCTCCATAGTCATCATCATGTACCTCCTCCTGGACAACTCCATCGCGCTGCATCTGCCATCGCTCAAGCATTCTTAAGTCCCTGGCATCCTGCACCTCCTCACCCTCGTCCTCATCGATTTTGTTGTCTACTTCCATGCCCATGAGCGAACCAATGTCGATCTCCAAGGTACCTTCTAGCCCCTCAGGTTGATAGAACTCATCGGTGCTTGGGTCAAAGTTGTAATCGTCGTCGTTTGGGAGAGGCGCTTTGCCGCGCGGCGACACCAAATGCACAAGGCTCCACCCCGCAAGCTTCTCGTCTTTTTGGCACGCCCATGGGAGGTAATAAACTTGCGTGGCGTCTCGGTTGGCCACAATGTAGACATCGTCTCCTTTATAGCTGGAGTCCTATCGAATCTCGACTTGACCTATCGTAAGGTCTTTCCTCGTGATATCAGGATCGAACCAATGGCATTTGAATACCACCGGCGCTAAAGTCCCGGCACCCTTAAAGTTGAGCTCGTATATCTCTTCGACTATGCCGTAGTAGTCCTTCCCATCCGTGTCGGGCGTACGAACTCCGCAGCACATGGTTTTTAGGTTGGGTCGACTCTCCTCGTAGCTTCTCATGCGAAAGCGATAGCCATTCACATCATAAACGGTGAATGACTTCACCCTACGGGAGAAGCCACGGCCCACCTGTTTCAATTCATCGCTCATTTCTGCATCTGTTCGGGCCTGCAAGGGTAGGAGATCGTTACATAACTCGCTCCGGGGAGCAAAGTGGAATCACAAAGTCGAAAAGAGGTTAGTTGGTTGGTACCTTTGTACAGAACCAGGAGATGAAATCAGGCACACCGTGTCTAAGAAGATTGTCTTCTTCTTGCTCGGTAGGAGCCCTATTGCCTCTCCAGTATTGACTAATAAATTCCCTGAAAGAAGGAAGAAACTAGAGGGTCTGACCATGATAGATGGAGGATAGTGACGGCGTAGGTAACAAGCTCATTGAGAACTTACTTCTGATAAGGAATCACTTCATCAAGGTTGATCAACAATGTGAACATGATAGTCTGCCACTCCTGATGGTTCAACTGCTTGTTGGTACCTGCGCTTCCACTCCCGAGATCCCCTTGGAAAAGGCTGAGTATCGATGAGTTCTCGTCAGCGTTGTAACGAGGGGTTGGATTGTGCATGCTGGGAAGCTTCTCGGTATAGTACGCCTGTGTGAAGGTCGACACCTCCTCTAGAACGGAGGCCTCTCCCACGGAAGCCTCAATCTTGGCTTTATTTCTACAATTTTTCTGAAGAAGCTTTAGACACCTCTCGATTGGATAGCACCAACGGGCCTGCACGGGACCCCCCAACCGTGCCTCGCGCGGTAGGTGCAAGATCAGATGCTGCATGGACAGAAAGAAGCCGGGTGGAAATATCATCTCCAACTTGCAGAGCAACAGAGGTGCAGCCTTCTCCAGTTCAACACAAATATCCCGAGACAACTCCTTGGCACAAAGCTGGCAGAAGAAGAAGCTCAACTCTGCCAGGACGCGCCACACATGCTCTGGGAGGTATCCCTGGGTCATCGCAGGAAGGATCCGCTCAATCCATATGTGGAAGTCATGGCTCTTCATCCCTAAGACTTTCATAGTCTGCAAGTTCACACCCCTGCTCAGATTCGCCGCATACCCATCGGGGAACTTCAACGTCTTGATCCACTGCAGAACTTCCTTCCTATCTGCCCTTTTCAGGATGTAATCGGCCGCCCCCCTTTTCCATTTCCTGCCGGGCGCAGGGGTCTTCATCACCAGGTTTGGTCTATCACAGATCATCTCCAGGTCCAGTCTAGCCTTGACGTTGTCCTTCGACTTTTTGCCAACGTCCATGAGTGTTGCCCAGAGTGCCTCGGCCACATTCTTTTCTGTATGCATTACATCGATGTTGTGTGGAAGAAGAAGGTCCTTGAAGTAGGGGAGCCTAGTCAAGCCCGATATATGAGTCCACATGTGGTCCCGAGCATATCCCTTAAACCCACCTGTTTCCTCAGGTTCGAGAGCCTGTATGTCGGCAAGGACGGCGGCAGGGCTCTTAACCTGCGGAATGGGGCCGGTGACTTGAACGCCTTTGCTGAAGTGCTTTACATCTAGCCTGAATTCATGGTTCTCAGGCAGGAATTGGCGATGCTTGTCGAAAGAAGAAAACTTGCCGCCCTTGGCCAGCCAGGTGAACATCACATCTGTCTTGCATGTCGGGCAAGGGAACTTCCCGTGAACACACCACCCGCTGAATAAGCCATACGCCAGGAAGTCATGCATTGAATACTGGTACCACACATGCATTCTGAAGTTCCTCTTCGTAGCCCGGTCGTACGTGAGTACCCCCTCTTCCCAAGCAAGTTCCAATTCATCCCACACCGGCTGTATGAACACACTCATATTGTCGCCCGGGTGTCCAGGTATTATCAGCGTCAAGAGCACGTTCTTAGGTTCAAACATGACGCCGGGGGGGAGATTGAGGGGGATCACAAACACGGGCCAGCAAGTGTACGGGGCCGCCATCATTCCAAACGGGTTGAACCCATCTGTTGCCAGCGCTACGCGTACATTCCGAGCCTCCATAGCCTTGACAGGATTCATGTTATCGAAGTGCTTCCATGCATCACCGTCCGCCGGGTGTACCATCTTGTCAGGATGGTATCTTTTGCCATTCTTGTGCCACGTCATCTGTTTCGCAGACTCCTGCGTCATATACAGCCGTTGCAGCCTCGATAGGAAAGGAAGGTGCCGTACGACCTTCTCGGGGACCTTAGACTGTTTCATGCTGCCATCAGAGCCTTCTACCAACACAAACCTAGAGGCATCGCACTTCGGACAGGTTTTTGCTTCCTCGAGGTCTCCCCTGAACAGGACGCACCCCTTCGGACAAGCATGGATCCCCTCATACGGCATCTTAAGTGCACGAAGGAGCTTCTGTGTAGCGTAGGTGTTCGTCGGCAGGACATGATCTGCCGGAAGCAGTCCCCCAACAATGCTCAACACAAGATCGAAGCCGTCTCGACTAATGCCCAGCTGCGACTTCAACCCTATCAGGCGTGAGACGGCATCCAGTTGCGTAAGCTTTGTCTTCTCGTGAAGGGGCTTCTGTGCCGACTCCATCATGTCGTAGAAGGCCTTCGCGGTTTCCTCCGGATCTTCCTCCACATCCATTCCTTCGCCAAACCGTGCTTCGTGGAAGTCTGCCATCATGTCTGCCATCCCGGCATCGCCATCATACTCCTCGAGGATGGGTCGCACCACCTCGTCCCTAATAGGATGGTATTCACCGTGGTGGCGCCAACGGGTATAGTTTGGAACGAACCCGTGCTTGAACAGATCTCTCAACACTTGAGCCTTCACTTTCTTCTTCTTGTTCCTGCACTCGCTGCAGGGACACGGCATCCGAATCGACCCTTTAGCAGCTGGGCCAAATGCATGCTCCAGGAACTCAGTCGTCCCCCTGATCCATTCGTGGCTCTTACTTGCGAAGCCCGAGTACATCCACTCACGGTCACCCATGCTCTGTCATGCGGCAATGTTAACTTCCATGCTCCGCTCCTACCATCTAATAGGTGAAGGATAGGTCCTAATCCCACCCGAGCATGCGCAGACGAGGTTAGCTTCCATGCTCCACTCCCGTCCAAGACGAAATTTCGGCAGCACCTCCCCGCTGTTCTCCCGATACACGTCCCGGCGGGGAGAGTGTGTATCCAGAGAACAACGGGGAGGTCCTGCCGAAACTCCGACTCGGACGGGAGCGGAACATGGGAGCTAACCTCGTCTGCGCATCCTCGGGCTGTCCAAATAACGTGGACAATCCGAAACGGATACGGTTATACATATGCGAAGAACGCATACTTCCAACCTTATCCGTTTCGGACGGGAGACGCCTAACTGGGTAACGCGACCTATGAGTACATGTGGCGGAAAGAGGGGTCATACCGCAGGTGCCGGTGAAGAAAGGCTAGCGGGGCAGTGCCGAGTCGTGCTCCTCCGGCTAGCCTCCAATGGGAGCCCTCCTGAAAAAGAAAAACAATTAGTGAGAACGAAAATATCTAAGTTCATTACAGGTTCATAGTGCACAAATAAGATTTTCACTTTTAAGAAAATATCTAAGTTCACTGCTGAATTACACTAACAGAGTCTAATGTTCTAAAATGTTGGCTGAGTTAGAGCTTTACTTGCTGATTTTGACAGATTAACTAACCATCAACAAATATTCATCAGTTAAGATTAAAAAAAGTGAACTAAAGCTAGCAGAATGATGGACAGAGGGAGTACAGTCCTAGTAAAAATGTGTTTGCAGACTCGCAGGCAAGTGACACAAATACAAATACCAACACACCTTCACTAGGAAGTCCTTGCTGATTTCTCTTTTTTGTTTCTCGTAGCATTTTTTATTCAAGCTCAAATTTTACAAGACAGAGACGGTTGCATGATTTATCTGTCCATATTTTTTTTGGATTTTTCATGCACTTTTTTATATTTGCAAATGTGCACCAGGAATATGGGAGCACCTAACCTGGTGGGAGCATAGGGTATTTTCTCAAATCTCATAACCAAGCATCCTTCAAAGAAGTTGAGATGGGAATTTATTACAGTTTAAACAGATCAAGTAGGTTGATGGTGCTGGTCATCCTTTGTTTCGCACAACATCTCACTCCCACCTCACCAAGGAAAAAAAAGGCCAGAAAAGATACTCTCAAAAACGTACACAATAACAAACTCTAGCGCAATCATTTGTTTGGTCTTTTGAAAGTCATGGGCATTCAATTGAAGTCAGATGAGAGAGATTGAGAATTCTTACACAAAATTATCATGCAATGTTCCAATCTCCGGATTATCAGGGAATTTATTTATTAGTCTTAGAGGTGAGTGTGCAGATCTGCAAGACAGAAAGAGGTGATGTAAGCCACCACAAGAAGCAAAATGCAGCTTAGCGTGTAAGCAACCTACCTGTACACATTCCACTTTCCAGTTTGCAGCTTCTCAGGGAGAACAACACTGTAGCCCTGTTCTGTTAAAGAAAAGGTATGAAAAAGTCAACTGCTAATGAAATCTTTGGTTTGGATAAGCTATTCTTCAAATCGCAAATGTGGCATGCTGCCTCTAAGAAATGGTCCAAGTTAACTGAAACATAAACAGTTGAATTGGGATGATATATATGGGACCGATGACAGGTAAGATACAGATAGCAGCAAGCAGCAAACCATCCATGTCCATATTAATTATAATTATAAAAATTCAGCGTACGGATTTGAACTTGGGGGATGACAGGATAGACTCATAAGCTTGCCACTGCATTAACTAATAATAGTTATATGCTACCGGTCTTTATACTGTGACATACTATTGATACATGTACAGTTGGTGAGTTGGACCTGAACATGAAACAACCAGTGTCCTGTCTCGAGCACTAAAGTGGGTGTACTACCGTGATCAGCTATTCAGCAAACACAGGACAATAGGCAGTAGCAAAATCCAAACAGGCTAGCTAACTGAGCGTATTGTTCATTCACCGGTTTCTGCATCAAAACTGCTGGTTTACCCACCCACCCACCCAGATATAGAAGTACGGAAAATCCACAATATATATGGGGTAACTGAGCAGATTATACAGATGGTTTTAGGTTGTTTAGGTACTTGATTTAGAGTTGTGGCTTATATATACTCTTACTCCGTAGAAAATCATCGTCAATACTACTGAAATTGTGTGTGCCACCTAAAAAGCAAGTTAGTAGTGTAAATTTTTAGGATACTGTCAATTTTTAGTGCATCTCACTGTATTGTTGAAACAAAAAACATCTTGTTATCTCCCCATATTTATCTGCTCTCGGATTGTCAGTTCATTTTAAAAAACAAATAAAAAAGTAAAAGGCTTTTATTTGCTCCCAGTCCCAGCATGCACCACCCACGTCCCCCTTCTGCTGTGCTGTGTAAAGCAAACCGGTGGAGTAACTCAGAGTACCGTTGTAGATCTGGTTGACTTAAACAGAGCACAAAGCTCATTAATAATCCCAGGCATTATACAAGGCTATGAGTACGTGCAAATCAAAATCTAAACGATGAAATTCTAAGCCTTTTACTTTCACCCTTGCCAGTAGCAGAGTAGCAATTCCAACCATTTCATCATGATAAGAAGTAGAGAAAGAAACAGAGAACAGAGTTCATTATCATAACTAGACATGACAGGAGGTTATGACTTATGAGCAGTGTACATACACCTTTTACGTAAATGAACGGAATTCTAAGTTTTGCACCTCTAATGTTGCATATATGACATATGAGAGTCGCACTTGCCAGTTTCCACAATTGAGTGTTTGGCCGGTTAAAGTGTAGAAACCAAGCTGTAGAAAGCCCCTGAATTTCAACGTTTTCAAGGGGAAGCCGTTTAAGAACTGAACACCAACAGTGCCTGAATCATGTATCTGTGCAGACAGACAGACAGCTAACCAGATGCAGCAGCAGCTTGAGATGCATTAGAAGCACCAGGAGTCGACATTGCTGAGAAATGCAAAAAGGCAAACACATGGGATGAGTCACTATACTAGATTGACACTTAGATGCGAGGTATGAAATTCGAGATCCATTAGTACAGGGAAGGGATAAGCTGCCGTACCTGCTGGGTTCGCCTCAGCTCCGCCCCATACCTGCTCCGCGGCTTGCCGCTGCCCCTGCCTGGGTGTGCGCGTGCTATAGGCAGTGGGTGGCGCCGCGGGCTGCCAGCAGCTGCTGCTTTGCGCCCCGGCCCCCTGCTAGGCGGCGGGCAGCGGACAAGGCCAAGGCGTAGAGGGCGAGTCGCCGAGAGGTGCGGACGCCAGAGAGCCAAGGCCGAGCCGTCGGGTCTCAGGTGCGGACGCCGGAGTACCGGACGTGGGGTACGAGATGGGGGCGTGGCCGTGAGTCCGAGAGAGAGAGAGAGAGCGTCCTGGGTGCAGGCGGCGGCCGTCGGGAGGGTCGGGTGGGGTGGGTGACCGGGTGAGAGAGGGATTGAGAGAGTTATACAGCTAGGGTTGTTAATGGGCTGCTACTGGGCTCATTTGTTTCGGTGCCCTGTTTTGTTTCGGTGCCCCGACATTTGATTGATGAAACAACTCTAGCTAAGATCCCAGGGTGGTCAGATGTTTTTATTCCACCGACTCAATTTTATATTCCCACTGATTGTACTGAAAATCATTTCTTTTATGAAAAAGAATGAATTGCGCTGAAACCATTTTTAAATAAGTAGAAAAAGGTGGCACTGAAAAGTGAAAACATTAACCTACCAGAAAACAACATGCTGTTACTAAGAATGATAGCCTGTGCAAAAGGTCTATTATTTTTTTTCATAAAATTATTTTTTTAAATTTTTTTTAAAAATACTTTGCCGACTGCTCTTCTCCCTGGCAGTCGGCAAAGGTTATTTTTTATTTTTTTCTCAGAAATTCTTTGCCGACAGCCATCCTCCCTGGCAGTCGGCAAAGGCTCTTTGCCAACTGCCACTGATGGCAGTCGGCAAAGAATTAATTTTTTTTTTCGATTTTCGATCCCAGTTTTTTTTGTGTTGCCTTGCTACAATAAGTACATGATATATTCCAAGTTTTAGGTCATTTTGATTTATTTTGCTATATTCCATTGATTTTTGCTGTTTCTTTGATTTTTTTCGGCAGCTCTAGATTTGAACTGCAGATACATGAAATAATGGAATCCGACGATTTAGAAAATGATATTCATGATGTTTGGAGCATGTTGAGGCCGTGTGCGGGGCCTCGCGTGAAATTTCGACCGTGTTGGTGTCGGAACACGCCGAGGCACACGCGTGAAAAGTGTTTTTAAATTTTATAAAATCGAAACGGAGTCCGATAATGACGAAACTTGACGACGTGTCTTGCCATCGCATGCGGAGGCTGTGGTAAAAAATTGAGAAAGTTTCGAGCAAGTGGCGACGTCGGGTGGCTAAAACCTGGACATCTCCACATGTGATAACAAGTTAGCCACCCGGCGTTAGTCCAGGTTTTAGCCACTCGACGTCGCCACTTGCTCGAAACTTTCTCAATTTTTTACCACAGCCTCCGCATGCGATGGCAAGACACGTCGTCAAGTTTCGTCATTTTCGGACTCCGTTTCGATTTTATAAAATTTAAAAACACTTTTCACGCGCGTGCCTCGGCGTGTTCCGACACCAACACGGTCGAAATTTCGTGCGAGGCCCCGCACACGACCTCAACATGCTCCAAACATCATGAATATCATTTTCTAAATCGCCGGATTCCATTATTTCATGTATCTGCAGTTCAAATCTAGAGCTGCCGGAAAAAATTAAAGAAACAGCAAAAATCAATGGAATATAGCAAAATAAATCAAAATGACCTAAAACTTGGAATATATCATGTACTTATTGTAGCAAGGCAACACAAAAAAACTGGGATCAAAAATCGAAAAAAAAAATTAATTCTTTGCCGACTGCCATCAGTGGCAGTTGGCAAAGAGCCTTTGCCGACTGCCAGGGAGGATGGCAGTCGGCAAAGCCTGCAACTTTGCCGACTGCTAACGGAGTGGCAGTCGGCAAAGGTGACGGTGTGCATGGCGTCAACCATGGCCTGCCTTTGCCGACTGTAATTCTTTGCCAACTGCCTGGCAGTCGGCAAAGCCAGGCAGTCGGCAAATCCTGCTTTGCCGACTGCAGGAAATTCCGGTTGGCAAAGGAACCTCTTTGCCGAGTGTCGAAAAAAACAGTTGGCAAAGAAAATTGCAGTCGGCAAAGAGCCAATTTTCTGTAGTGTGCAGCCGTCCGGATTAGTTTATGCTATGCCGTGCGATAGTGGAGGGGTAGCAAGGGAGTGAGGGCCGGGCCAGCAGCCAGGACTAACTAGCTTGGGGCATGGGCATGGGCTGCCTTGACCCTGAGCTCTGGGACTCTCTGGGAGCCATGCTAATAATTCAGTCGGCTGTAAGGATTTTTGCAGTTTTCTCTCAATCTACCCATATAATAGTTAGTTCTTCGCTATTAATATATGGCTCACTTGTCTCTCTCACATGATTTCTCAGTTCTTGTATCTAAGCTAGCCGTATGCTTACAGTACACTTCCCTTCTCTCAATTGCTCTCTCTTTCACGTTAGCATTCAGTCGGCTTATGGCCTGCCATTATACTTGCTCTGATGGGGATCACGCTGCGCCTGCTGCGCATAGGGAGTGGCAGTGAGTGACTGAGCGTGTTGCATGCAAAGGGCTTGTCCTTTGACGCCTGTCGACTGGCGCGAAAAGACTCGAGAATCTCCCTGCACGCGCCATGTCGTAGCTACTAGAGTACTCCGTATGTAGTTCCGTGCAAGCCTCAATTTCAGCGCTAGGTGCGCGCGCCATGCGTGGAGATGGAGCTGGCTAGTGGCTAGAATCTTTCCCCCGCCCCATTGCAGCTACCAACGCACAGCACAAAATCAGGCCTTGTTTAGTTACGTTCTAAATTCTAATTTTTTACACTCTCTCTCCGTCACATCAATCTTACGCACGTATGGAGCACGAAATATAGGTAAAAAAATAACTAATTACACAGTTTGTTTATAATTTACGAGATAAATCTTTTGAGTCTAATTAGTTCATGATTAGACACTAATTACTAAATACAAACGAAAATGCTACAGTAACCAAGATTGTAAAAAGTTGCAATCTAAACCAGGCTCGGATTAAGCACAGCGATTATTGACCTGAACTTTGAAGCTAGAGCTAGCCATTGAGCTGGAGCAGGAGCAGCGCTGGTCTGCTTGGGCTGACCCAGCTGCAGAGCAGTAGCAGCAGTCACAAACTGGGCCTCGTTCGGCCAGCAGTGCTTTTCTCTTACACCAATTCAGCACCAGCCACCAGCCACCAGCCACCACTCGCCACCAGCCAGCCAACAATATTTTTCTCTCACAATAAATCAGCACCAGCCACCGGCCACTAGCCAGCCGAACTAGGCCCAAACCCACGGTCCACAGACAGCCTGAGCCTCATCATCAGTTCATCACAGGACGCACGTGAAAGTGAAAACGTTCAACGACGAGCGCTGAGCTGTCTGTGAGCACCCATGTGCTCGTAGATGGACGTGCACTCGTGCAGTGCCCACTGCCCAGTACAGTAGCAGTAGCTCTGCCGCCGTCCATCGGTGTGGCGCCCTGCATGCCATGCCAGCCACGGGCGGGCATCATCACATCGTATCTGAAGAATCTCTGCACCTGATAACGCCCCATGCATGCACCGTAGAGGTTGAGTAGGGAGCATGTTCCAGGAGGCAGCGGCACGTAGCGGCAGCGTACGTGAGCGTCGCGGCCACGGCAGATTTCCGAGATTTCGCTCGCTTCCCCTCCCCGCCATGCATGACCTGACGACGTCCTCGCAGTCGCAGCAGCGCACGGGCGCACGGCGATCGAGCAGCCGAGCCGGACACGGGCACAGGCACGGGCAGCGGCGGCGTCTGAGCCGAGCGCCTCTGCAGTCTGCAGTGCACTGCGCGCCGCAAGTGGCGTCCCCGGCCAGCCAGCCCTCAGGCCCAGCCAGCGTGGATCGATCCACGAGATGAACAGGGCTAAACTGCTTGTCCATCGATGCCCCGGCCGCCGCCGTGCGTTTCGCCTTCGCGCGCGCGAGCGTTTTGTATTCGTGGGAAGCCGTGCATCATTTAATGGAACCACGTGACATATGCTCGTGACTGAATGCTCGCTGCTGCCAAAGGTGTGCAGTGTGCACGTCCGTCGTTCGTCCGCCACTGTGCAGCGCCTCTGTATGCGTGCATCGTTTCGATCGGTTCATGCATGCAGAGCCCAGGCACAGGCACAGGCACAGCCGGCAGCATGGAGCAGGTAGCAGGCGACTGCTAGTGCTAGCCGATGGCCCCTGCTGCGGCATGTCCGTGGTGGTCGATCGACGACGTGACCTGTCATACTAGCGATGAACGTCCAGACTCTTTCGTGTTCTGTTTTTTGCGTGATACAGTAATCTTTTGATGGGGCAATGAATATTTCTGACGACGCAACTAGCTGCGGCTGAACAACGAACGAGACCAGACGAGAGAGATTAGACACCACGAGCGCGACGTGTGCACTGTAGTAGTACGTTCGTTTGGTATGGTACTTTGGTTCATTCATAGCCTAACGAAGAAGATGGCGAGCTCCGGGCAGTCGCCGCCGGGCGGTCCGACCATGTAGAGCGACTCCGAGTCCCGGGACCCGACGGTGTGCTCGAAGCTCCCGCGCATGTACGCCATCTCGCCGTCGGGGCCGTCCACGTCCGACCTGCCGGGGAGCACGCCGCCGCCCATGGTGACCGCCCACAGCGTCTCCAGCACGGCGATGTCCTCCTCGGTGGGCTCCCGCCGCACCGCGTACCCCACCCTCTTGCCGTTGCAGAACATGGTCCACATGAGCTCCTCCAGCACCCACCCGTCGTCGTGGCTGTGCCTGAAGCCGTTGGCGCCGCCGCCCTCGCCGACGGCGGCGATGGCCTCGTTACCGTCGGGGAAGCCAGCGCTGGCGTCACCGCCGCCGTGCTCCGCGCGCTTCTCGACCTCCAGCACGATGCGCGCGCCCGCGTGGGCGCCGAGCTCGCGGAGCAGCGCGTGCGTCGGGAGCGCCAGCTCCACGATCAGCGTGGGCTGGCACCGCGCGTTCTGCTGCAGCGACAGCGACACGCGGCCGTCGCGGTAGCCGAAGAGCGTGCCCGTGAGGCGGTGCCGGGACGACGCGGCGCCGCCGAAGGAGGAATGCGCGATGAGCTGCGACAGCAGCGAGCTCGAGTCCGACAACGGCGCGGTGGCGGGCCGCGACGACGACGGCGGCGCGATCCGGCACGCCCCGGGATGCATCTGCCCCCCGCACCGCGGGTTCAGCAGCGGGAGCGACCGGCACATGCTCTGGAACATCCGCACGGGACGGGACCGGTGGTGCGGCGCCTTCCGCCGAGGCGGCTCCTCGAGCGCGTGCCCCGCGGCGTGGCGCGCCGGGGACGGGCACGGCGGGATGGGCGTCTTGCAGGACGCGTCGTTGTCGTCGGCCTCCGATGATGAGGACGTCCTGCGCTCGGGATCGTTGTTGGCGTCCGCGTCGACGTCGGCCATCACGGAGGAGGGAGCAGACGAGCTGGGCGCTGGCGGCCTGGGCTACCGGTGGTGGCGCGGCAGCCGGCGCCCTGCTGCGCTCCCCCGATCGGCCGGCTTCGAGCGCGACGGATAGCCGGAGGCTGTGAATCTGCGCTGCCCATGGGTGGAAGCATGGCGAGGTGTTTTGATGCGGTCGCGGTTGCTTGCTGCCCGCCGGTCTCGTTGGCGTGGTTAGACTAACTGCACCGCATCCGGGATAGCCATCCTGTAAATGCGTGTAGCGTGAAAAAAGTCTGCAGCGGCATCCGCTATCCCATGCGGTATCGTCCCGGAGCTGCGTTCATCCGCTAAATCAAGCGGACCCAGTGTCCGTCCGGTACAGTGCGGCCCCACGCAGAGAGCATGCGCCCGTGAGGAGCTAGCGGCCACCGCACACAGAGCGAGAGCGTGGGAGGGAGTGCAGCCATGGGCCCCATTTTTTCCCGTAACAAAAAAATGTTATAACTCACAAACTAAAAATCCAAATTAAATTCCGATTGCACCATTAAATTCGTTTCAATAAATTCTTCAAAACTAGATCACTCATGGATATATTTAGATAAAGTGATAAGTGGGTCCCACAGTGGATAGAGGATGATATAGAGGATGGATGGGTGCGGGAGAATTGAGTATAGAGGAGATAATCTTGCTGACTAGGACGTATAGATGATGAATATAGAGGACCATGAGTGCGGAACTGGCGCCAAAAGCGCCACCGCGGCGGCCGAGTCCTCCGCTGCGCTATTCTGGGGTCTGGGCTACCCCTGACCAATTTGAGCTTGGATCGAGGCCCAAAATGCTTCCTCGTAATCGAGCCCAGTTCGAGGAGGATTGGCGGTTTCGGCCCAGACCATCGGAAACGCGCTAGCCTCTTCTCGACGACGAGGAGGAAGGACGTGGCTGGAGTAAACGCTGGCTGCCATTGCCAGGAAGACGAAGGCAGCTAGTACTACCATTATGTGTACCCTGGTCCTGGTCCGTATTCAATTTCAATCACTTTCACGTATCGTTGTCAACATGAGCACAGTTGGTGCAGCTCATGCAGGTCTTGCATTGCAGGCCAGCTAATAAGATCGGGTAGCAAGCAGAGAGTACTGCTAATAAAAGCAGGTCGCATTTCAGCTAGCAGTTCACAAGGAGACACGTATGGCATTGCCACGAGCTAATAATCGATTTTGAGAGGTGGTGATTCAAACAGCCAGAAGAAGGTACTGCTAGTAGTGGTTATCTTTTCGTCGAACACGTCTTATATATTAATCCTCCTCCGGACTGAACTGACTGATCGTGGGACCAAAAGAAAGGAGAGAGCAGGTAGGTGCTTTGCTCACAGCATCTCGGTCTTGTTCTGTCGCGGGCCAGATTCTCGAGCCTGAAGAGACGACAAATAAGATGGACAAAACTCCTCTCTGAGTGGATGAGCGTGCCGATTAGATCAATCAAGAATATATAATCCCAGTGATGAATACTCCAACTAAGAACTTGCCTTGTTTAGATCGTAGAAAGTTAGAATTTTTTTAAGAGCCGGTTTAGATTCAAAATTTTTTTGTAAAATGGTACTGTAGCAAGTTTCGTTGTTATTTGGCAATTAGTGTCCAATCATGTTCTAATTAGGCTTAAAAGATTCGTCTCGTCCATTTCGTCTAAACTGTGTAATTAGTTTTATTTTTTTTATCTATATTTAATGCTTCATGCATGTGTCTAAAGATTTGATGTGACGGAGAATCTAAAAAATTTTGCAAAATTTTTGGGAACTAAACAGGGCATAACTGTAACACTTTCGTTTGTATTTGATAATTAGTATCTAATTATGGATTAACTAAGCTCAAAAGATTTGTCTCATAATTTATAACTAAACTGTACAATTAGTTATTATTTATCTATATTTAATGCTTCATGCATGCGTGTATAATTAGTTATTTTTTATCTATATTTAATGGTTTATGCATGCGTGTATAGATTGATGTGACGAAGACAGTAAAATTTTTTTAACTTTTTCCCTCAATCTAAACAAGGACAAGTGTAATATAATTCTGACGAGATGTTGACCGGTCAGGCCTCCATCGAAACCTCACGTCCTCATATGGGTACGCTGTAGAGAAATTAAACATGGGTTGGTGAGGTGTGTTTCAATGCCCTCGGTAGCTGGCTAACGCCTCTGCCCACGTCGGTTTCCTGGTGTTGCTTTGGAGAAGGCCCTACCAGCGTCTGCCATGGCTACCAAGGCTGGCCATTTTTTACATGATCGCCCTTGTATTGCTGGTTGCCTTTCTGTTGTTTACGCGCTCTCCCTTTTTTTTTAAAAAAAAAAACAGACGGCACTCTCATTACATAGAAGATCGTTACAAAGTAAAGCCCGACTGGACTCCAGGGCTTTATTTAGACACATCAAACCAGCCGTCTGGTTAGACGACTTAGCTAATACATGAGCTACCTCATTGGTGGAGCCACCGCCTAGCCACCCCGGGCGGCTGTTTGGGCTCCTTGCCAGAGTTTTAAAAAAAAATTCTTTATATTCATGTAGAATTGTGTAATTTTATAGCTAAATATTTTTTTATAATAAGAATCGTTCGGGCTCCTCAAAGCTTTTGGCTTCACCACTGAGCTACCTCATTACAATTTCGACTAAGGGCCTGTTTAGTTGTCCATGCAACCCAAAAAAGTTTGCACAGTATCCGTCACATCTAAATGTAGACGAAAGAAAAAACTAATTATACAGTTTAGTTGTAAATCACGAGACAAATCTTTTGAGCCTAATTAGTCCATGATTGGACACAAATTGCCAAATAAAACGAAAAGTGCTACAGTAGCCGAACCCAAACTTTTTCACCAACTAAACAACCCCTAACAAAGACAAAAAAAATATCATCAATGTTATTTTTTATCATCTTAATGTCTTGGACGATTGCTCCTGTATGAGACCTATCCATACTTTTTTGCATGAGCTTTCGTACCAAGTTTAAGCAATCCGAAACAATTACCACTTTCTTGAAGTGTTGATCACAGCTGAATTTTAAAGCCCATCGGACAACTAAAGCTTCAACCATTTCTGGTTCAAAGACTTTGCAAATTACTTGGTTTGTTGTAGCCAAAAAAAATTTCATTGTGGTCCTGAATCACACATCCAGCTCTCATTCTTTCTAATTCACTAAAAACAGCAGCATCAACATTTGCCTTAACCCAATCTTTCGGCGGTGGAACCCATCGTTTGGTAGATGCATTAGGCTCACACCTGTTGGAAAAATCAGGAACATCATCGAAATGCATTACCACTTGAATATATGCTTTTATTTTTTCAACTATCTGATATGGGTCAACAGTATCTCAACACATTGCTCGCATGCATGGTGCTGCTGTTGGCAAGTGTAGTGGCTGACTGAGTGATGACTTGGCTGGTATAGGAATCCAGGCAGACTCCTGTATCATACACAATGGAGCACACCGTACACTGTACACCGGCGTCAAGCGAACTTGAGCTTTTACGAAAACGATATCAGCAATGCATAGCTGTGTTTAGATCACTTGAAAAGTGTACTATGTAAAAAAAAGATTTCCCGTCACATCAAACTTGCGATACATATATGGAGTACTAAATGTGGATAAAATCAAAAACTAATTATACAGTTTGGTTGTACTTTACGAGACGAATGTTTTGAGCCTAATTAGTCAATGATTAGATAATTATTACCAAATACAAACGAAATGCTACAGTGAATTTTGTCGCTCCAAAGTTTGGAACTAAACAGCCAAATTTACATGTACGGAGTACGTATCTGTACGATGTACCTTCCGGTCCAACTCTCCAGGGGCATTCCGGGCAATGGCAAGGTCCCCAACTTTCCCACTTCCAACTCTTGGTGCTCGACGCCGTGTGACTCTGCCAGAGTGCCACCTGCTGACCTGCCACGGAGGGGATCGGAGTCGGAGTAAATACCCTTGAATGCATCATCAGTCTCAGCTACAGTAGCTTCTCACCTCGAAACTTTACACCATATCACATTAATGTTTAAACACATGAATAAAATATTAAATATAGACTTAAAAATAACTAATTACACAGATTGCACGTAATTTGCGAGACAAATCTTTTAAGCCTAATTAGTCCATGATTTGACAGTAAAGTGCTACAATACACACATGTGCTAATGACAGATTAATTAGGCTTGATAAATTTGTCTCGCAGTTTATTGACGGATGCTGTAATTTATTTTTTTTATTAATATCTAAATACCCTATGCGACCCTCTCATATAACACTCGATATGACACCCTAACTTTAAGTCATGGAAGGCCTGTTTAGTTCCCAAAAATTTTTCCAAAAAACTACAGTAACGAATCTTTGACACATACATAGAGCATTAAATATAGATAAAAAATAAAACTAATTACACAGTTTAACTGTAAATCACGAGATGAATCTTTTAAGCCTAGTTAGTTTATGATTGGACATTAATTACTAAATAACAACGAAAATGTTAGAGTAGTTTTTTGCAAAAATTTTTAGGAACTAAACAGGTCATAAACAAAGCCAAAAAAAAATTGATGAGCAAAGGGAATCAGGAGAGTGTCACTGACTTCCCAACTACGCTCTCCAGAAACTCCCAGCGTCTAGCTAGAGCGGCTGCGCGCTGAGAGCCGGGGACAAAGGCAAGAAGCACAACTGAGGTCAGCGTCGTCGTCAATCTCCAAAGGCGCAATGGATCAGCGGGCGGGGGAGAAGGAGGAGCGCAACTCCGAGGATTCGTCGGATCATCGGCGCAAATACGACGTCGACGCGGCGGCGGAGGGGCCGGGCATGAACAACCACGGAGAGTCCATGGATCATCAGCGCAACGGCGGGTACGAAGAAGCGGAGGAGGAGACCGCGGGTGTGCTCAAGGAGGTGGAGGTGGTGCTGGTCGGCGCCTCTGAAGAAGAAGCCTCGGCGCCGCTCCTCGTGCACCCGTGCTCGCTGCTGCAGCTCCTGCTCCGCGCCTGCGCCGGCTGCCTGGACCTGCGCGGCTACTGCAGCGACGACGACGACCCGAAGCCGGCTACCGACGACGACGCTGCTACTGCTGCGGCGGCCGCGGACTCGCCGCAGGAAGGAGATCATCAGGGCGGCGGCGACAAGGCGGCAAGCGTAAGTGTTCGAGACCACCGCTTGCTTAATTTGTCGGTACACGGTAACCGGCCGGTCGGAGCTCGTTAACGAGCTCGTCTCCTCGTGTAAATATGCAACCTTTGCACTCAGGTGCGGGCAGTGAGGAGGCCGTCGCCGCCCGTCGGTCTGATAGAAGGTCCCGCGGCAGTGGAGGGAAGCACCACTAGGCATAGGCAACGCCGTAACGGTGATCTCTTGCCTTCGTGTTCTTCGCTTGGCCGATGTATGGGCAGCTAGCTTTGGTGGTGGCCAAGTGACGAACATCGGAACATGCATAGCATAGCAGCATATGCCCCTGCCCCTGCGGCCCTGCCCCTCTCTCTACTTATTCCAAGTACGTAGCTTTCTTGTAACATTCTAGAAAGTACGTTAGCAAATAATACTAGTACCCGTGTGGGCGCATGTGTCTCTGAGGTTTACGTAGGCTTCGATGATCTGAACTCCAAGCAAGTGTGTGTGAAAGTGTTGTATAATTTGCTAATTACATGTGTTCAAGACGTTACGCTGCAGCGCGCCAGGACTTAAGAAGCATATTATTTGTTCGCTTCGCTGAAAAGTCATGGCTGAAAGTACCGTTCGCTGATTTGCCGTGAGAGAAAAACATTGTTCCTTCGCTAAAATAGTACGACTCATAAGACAAGCAAACAAGGCCTACATTGGCAATTTGTTTGCTGCTAGGGTGTGGATTGAAACTGTTTTTCTTTAGAGAAAATTTGTTGTGTGCCATTGAAATCTATAACGATCTCTTCGTTGCCATTGGAAATTACATGTTTGCCTAGTTGCCATTAGTTTTCATTTTAGTTCCCGTATCTGCCATTGCCGTTAGAATCTGCATGCTTGCGCCGTTATAACTTAGAACGGTGGTCCCTTCTCCCCAAAATCGGTCTCTCCGTCCAAACCGGCGACCGACTGGTCACCTCACCTCCAAGCCTCCGTGGCTCGGCGAGCAGCTGGAGGCGGCCACGTGCACGGGGAGGTGCTCGTGCGGGCTATGCAACGAGGCCTGCGTGGGCGAAGGCGAGGCGCACGCGGGGCCACTGGAGCGGCATGCGCAGGGAAGGTGGCCGTGGGGAAGCGGCCATGCGGGCGAGGCGGGCGCCAGCGAGTTCTGTGTAGGCGAGGCACAGGGCATGCGCGGTGGAACGGCAGAGCTAGCGAGGACCACGCAGTTGAAATATGTGCGGTGAACGAACGTCAGCGGTCTTACGCACATGTGGATGACGAGCGCGTGGTGGTGGCGAGCGTGGGCCGGTGGTTACGGCATGCGCGGGCAGCGAGCCGCTTGGTGCACCTCGTCTGTGATCTGTCCGCTCAGCAACGCGTAGTGTGCTAGTGGCGCGAGCTGCCGTCCGTGCAGGCGTCATGCCACCCACGCGACCGCGACAGTGACAGCTAGTTCCCCGCATAGAGACGACCAGCGACAGCGAGCGCGAGGAAGACGAGACGACCGGCGATGACGAGCGTGCGCGCACGACGAGCGCGGGTCGGTTGCCGCAACATGCACTGACGGTGAGCGCGGGGGGGCGAGGTGCTCGGGCGATGGTGCACATGCGCGGTCATATATTGCCGCAGCATGCATGGGCGACAAGTGCTCAGTGGCAGCGAGCACTGGGGAGACGGCGGGCGAGCGCCGGGAAGGAGAGGCGGCCGGAAGATAGCGGCATGCGCGGTCACTGAGCACGAGGAGACGAACCGACCACAGGTTTTACCGGTGTGTGCACGGGATCAAGTTAGAAGTAACGGCAATGGCATGTAGAGAAATAAAAATTAAAACTGATGGCAATGAAGAAAAATTACAATTTTCGATGGCAAATAACAAAAGAGTATAGTTTTCGATGGCTTTTAACAAATTTTCTCTTTTCTTTACCGTCTGTCAAGAGTGTTTGAGCATTGTTCACCGAATGGTTCAAAGGTAGATGAGCAGATCCGATAGTCGATGGACCGGTTTGCTGCATCCCTGCCGCTGCATGTGGCACACACAATTGAGTAAAAAAAAGAATTGAGCTAGGTAAGGATGATGATGTTTGAATTAAGACTATGACTATGTCTGGATTATATTCACGCCTGTTATTTCTTGGCAATGATCCGATGAAATCATTGGGGCAGGTCGGATGTTTTTAGAAACGAAAAGGACAGGTGGCCAGATAAAAGACACAAGGTAAGGCTGTCTCCAGAAGGAGACCTATTGCGAAACCCAAACTCAAAATAGGTCTCCAACATAATATCTATAGTCTCCAACAGAATATCTATATGGAAGACCTATTTTAGGTGCCAGGAGAGGTATAATCCAAATCTGAGTATCCTCTCTCTTGGAGACCCATTTGCAGAAAGGGTTGTTTTTTTAGTCTTGTTATTGTAGAAGACGAGGTATTGAACCCTTTGTCTGTAGCGCTACTCAAACAACGAATGTGTCTTGTATTTTGGGATCGCGATTGTTGGAGACAGTCTAAGCATACCGAGGGCAGAAATAGGCAAATACTTGCAGAAACGACCGCGCCAAAATCTTCTCCCAAAGACCATGCTCGTGAGTCGTGACCTTGCATTGCATCTGCGCGAACTTTGCCTGCGGTACGTGTGCGGACATACGTAGGTTGCTCCCCCGCTGGTTCCACGCGGCCACCAGCCCACCATGCATTGTTCGCGACGGCCTTGCCCTGCCCCATGACCGAAACTACTTTTGAAGTACACGGGGCGTACGCGACGACGACGTACGTGTGCCGTGTACGTGCGGCCGCCGCTACAGTCAGCAGCCGAGCCCCCGCGGACATGTGCCAAGCCAGCAGCGGGCCAGAGAGTGCCACGCCGCCACGGGTGTCTGTGCGGAACGCGACGGCGGGCGAGGGGCAGCCGCGCGCGCCCGCACCTGCCTGCCTGTGCTTGCACTTGCACAAGGGCAAGGTGCACCGTGCACCGTGCACCTGCACGGACGGAAGTGTTTCCGGATGCATGGGACATTGGGACCCACAGAAGAAGATCATAGCTATTGTTTTGTTCTCACGATATTTCAGCCAACAAGTAGTCTACAGAGTGGGTCCCATCTAATATAAAAAATTCATCATATTTAATCATGTGCAAGATAAAGAAAAAAAAGAGGGAGGAGTAAGAAAAAATAACATTTTTTATTCGCTATGGGTAGCAATAAGCTGACGAATATCTTTTCCTATGGACTACTCTAGTGTTTTAGGTAGCCGGTGGATAATTTTTTAGTCACTGTGGACTGCTTCTGAGTAATATCGTGGTAGCTCTAAAAACGGTCGGCGAACTAACGGATGGGGAAGAACGCGCGGGCGAGGCGGGTCGAGACGGCCTTCCGGCCCGTGTTCGGGGTCATGTGCTGGCTGCTGTACGTAGCAGTCCATGGGTCGCCCACAGGTGTGTCTCCGCTTCTGGGCCTTCCGTCACAAACCACCTATAATTCCCACCCGTCACGGAAACTGGGGAAAGTAAAGGGCAGTGCAGTGCACAAAAAAGTTGATGAGCAAAGGGAAACACAAGAGTAGTGTCACTGACGAGCTAGCTAGAGCGGCTGCAGCTGCAGCTGCAATGGATCAGCGCGGGGAGAGGGAGGAGCATAGCTCCCAGGAATCGTCGGATCATCGGCGCAAGCGCAAAGACGACGCGCCGGCAGCGGCGGCGGTGCAGGAGGGCGTCCACGAAGAGTCCACGGATCAGAGCGACGACGGAGGGTACGAAGCTGAGACCGCGGGTGTGATCAAGGAGGAGCAGGTGGAGGTGGTTGAAGAAGAAGCCTCGGCGCCGCTCGTCGCGCACCCGTGCTCGCTGCTCCAGTTCCTGCTCCCGCTCCGCGCCTGCGCCGGCTGCCTGGTGGGCCTGCTGCACGGCTACTGCAGCGACAACAACGACCCGAATCCGGCTGCCGATGACGTTGCTGCTGTGGCGGACGCGGAGTCGTCGCCGCAGGAAGGAGAGGGCGGCGGGGACGACGACGACGACGACGACAAGGCGGCTGGCAGCGTAAGTGTTCGAGATCACCACCTATTGATTTGTCGGTACTGTAACTGTAACCGGTCGGAGCGTAGATGTGCAACCGTTGCAGTACTTGTACGTGCAGGAGGTGGCCACTCAGGTGTTGGCGCCACCGCCGCCGCCTGACCCTCCGAAAGAAGGTTCCGGTGGCCATGGAGGGAGCCACAACTAGCTAGGCATGCAAACGGTGATCTCTTGACTTCGCGCGCTTGGCCGATGAACAGGCATTACATATAGCTTCCTGTAATTTTGTACGGTAGAGAGGTACTTGCGTCAGTAAATAAATAAGCAGGCGTGTGGCCGTGTAGGTGCCTCTGAGGTTTACGTAGTACGTAGGCTTCTCTGATCTCAACTCCAAAACTTAGCAGCAATGTTACCGGAATGATATACACTTTTAGTAATTTTTAACACTATGAGATATGAGAGCGTGATTGTTCACGAAACGAGAAACGAAATGTTCCCGGAACACGTTCTCGAAACAAGACTGTGTGAAAGTGTTGTACAGGTATTAATTTGTGTATTCAAGGCATTAAGCTGCAGCGCTTAGAAGCATGCCGATACATTCGGTAATTTAATTTAGGGTGTGGATTGAATCTGTTCTTCGTTTTTTTTCGTCCGTCAAGTTTGGTGCCCCGGACGAGCATTGTTCACCAAAATTATTCGACGTAGATGAACACATCCGATAGTTGATATACCGCTTCACTTTGTATTCCGGCCGGCCCTGCTGCATGTTGCATGCATACACCTGTAAAGGGTCGAGTAAAGAAGAGAAAAGAATTGAACAAAGTTCTCTCTTGGAAGTAATTCATTTGAGCAACACGACATGGCTAAATAACTAATAGGGATAGTCGTTTATACCACGTGGAATATTTGGAAAGAGGAATAAGAATAATAGTTATTTATATCATATGGAACTTCTGAAAGAACAGTCATCTTCTAAAATTGTATCTTGTCACCCGTTAAATATATAGGATGTTTGTTCCACATTTGGAAAGAGGAATAAGAATAATAGTTATTTATATCATGTGGAACATTTGAAAAGAACATGCATCTTCTAAAATTGTATCTTATCACCCACTAATATGACGTTTGGTTTGAGGAATATGCTCCATCCTAGACATGGGCTGAGCTATAGTCATGAGTGTGGGTGTGGCCGCACCCATGTAAAAATTAAAAAAAACAATAGAAATAATGACAAAATTTTCACCGTATTTGCATCCAGATATTATATATATCCTTGCACCACAAGGCAAACACAGTCTTCTCGGATTTGCTCTAGCTCCGCCACGGATTCATAGATGAGATGGTGCATCATGAGTCCATTCTTAGAATTTGGTGGAATAACTCTATTTTTATACTAGTGATATTTATTAACTTATGATGAGAAATGAGGTGATGATGCTTCAATCTATTTTATTCTACAAACCAAACAAAAAAAGTGAGGAATGAATAGATGATGGACTTGCAAATTTCTCAAATCAAAACACACTGTAAATGCCCACTAAAGCCAAATAGGATATTGAAAAGAAGGAAGGCTTTCCTAAGACATTGCTAATCTTGCATTTGCCTCTGGTCCTATGTGTTTTTTTGGTGACTTGTCCTATGTGTTTTTCTCAAGGGGGCTTTTATTTGCTTGTTGAATCCCTTGTGTCTTGTTTAGGCATGGTGTAGACCAACTTAAACTTCCTATACTCCTTAATTGCCATCGTTCTTGCCCTTATGTAAAAAAAGACAAAGGGAAGCCGCATATAGCGAGGGTAGAAATTTACTGAAAAAATAGCAGAAACGACAGCGCCAAAATCTCCTCCCAACGAGGCAACGACCAGGCTTGTCATTGTGCCATCTTTGCCTGGTCCCCGCTGGTTCGACGCGGCCACCAGCACACACCATGCACACGAGTATAGAGACATACAGACGGATCTATACCTATTTTTACTAGCGTTTTCCAGCACCGCCTGCGCTGAAGACCAGTGGAAATAGGACCACAACACAGGCGGTTGCTTTTGAACCTGTGTAAATGGATTTCCACAGGCGGTTCAAAAGCAACCGCCTGTGATGTTGGATATTTTTATATTGTTAAATATATACATATACATTGATATTAGAACTACTCAACCTTATTGGATGGTGTTCAAATATAGCAACATGCAATTTCAATATTTCATACATACATTTATATATATCAAAGTTTTGTGCTTGTGGCACTATATAACGGGAAAGTGGGTATTTACTTGTAACATCGTCCTATGTATTATACATGTATGATATGTATTCATAAATTTTCATACGTACCGGCCAGTTATGATATATTTTCAATGGCTGCCCTTGTGTTGATGACTCGCACCTTCCACCTTTAATCTTGTAATACCTATATGCTCTATAATCTTGAATAGAATCACCTTGTTATTCTCAACATCTCATCGATTAAAGTACGCATGTAAAATCTCGACTTACAGCTCTAAGTGCCTTACGAATGTTTCATAGCTTGTAGTCGGGTAATCTGCGGAGTCACATACCAACACCTTTCCAGACCTAGGAAAAATCATGAAGCAGATCTAGTGGTCCCTGCACGAATCAAATTTGTGATGCATGTGTATACTAAAATAATTAATTTGATATATGCAAACTCACACTAACCCAAAGTTGTAGGAGGCCACTATGCATGGATTCCCAGTGTTGAAACTGAAGCATTGTGTGTCCTAGGTAGAGGGCGTATATGGCTTCAAACGCATTCGTACGGTCCGCTATTTTCTTCTCCCGTTCTTCACCTTATAAACCCTGTAAGTCTTCGTGAAGATCCCCGATTCTGAATGTGTGCTGCTCCTCACATATTTTCATTGGGTTCAAATACCTAACCCTTCGACTGGCACTAGAATTAGGATTCGGACCGTAACACATCTCTGGCTGATCATATTGCATTCTGCAAGGCGCACATACATGTAAGATATTGAAAATTGATACAACTCACTAATAATAACACATGCATGTGTTAGTATGAGTGACACTTACAATGCAAACACCGTTACGAGCTGTACATCGAGTCTCTAGAGGATCGTCATCTACCACATGTCCTCGAAGGTAATAACAGCCGTTTGTGTGCTACTAACAAATGCAGCTGTGGTATAGACACATTGATGGTGTCGATGCCAATAGAGAATTTTTCTTAAAAAATCCACGTTATCTCCCTTAACTTTCGTGAAAATCCGTTTTTCCTCTCCAAACTCCAAAACCGGACAAAACACCTCCCTCAGCTTTTAAAATCATTCATCTTATCTCCCTGGCCTTGTTATAAGCGGTTTTAAAGGCGGTTTTGTCTTTTTCTTTTTTTATTTATTTCTGCTGAATTTTTAAAAAATCATAGTAAATCATAGAAAAATCATAAAATGAAAAATCCAATTTTATTGGACTCCACATGAGTAGATCTATACGGTGAACATATTATATGGTATGCTTTAGTACAAAGTTTTTGTTGTGATTTTAGATCTATGCTTTTATGTAATTAAATAGAATAATTGATAACTGCAGTTTTTATGGTCCAATTGTGATGAAATTTTTATGGTGAGCTAATTAATGTATGATTTAACTGTAGTAAAAATTTTATACTCATTAGATTATGAATAGCTTAGGTATAGATTTTATCTCCGTGCTCAGTAATCCAACCCAGTTCATGTAACATCCGATGGAATACCAGCTAAATTATATTTCCTGCCTTCAAACACCCCCACTTGTTTGTTTTTTGAAAAACGTGCCAGGAGGGTTGGACCATCAGCGCAGTCTTGTTCGATCATTGGGGGCGGGCGCGGCCGGAGAGGTGGTGTGTCAGTCCGTAGAGGGAGTCGCGCGTTTGCCGTACGCGCGACGGGTTGCGCGCAGGGTTAAAAATACCGCTCGGTTTACCGCGGTAAACCGCGGTTACCGCCCTAACCGGGCCGGTCCGGTTCCGGTCCGGTCCGGTTAGGTATTCCCCAAATTCAAATTTAAAATTTGAAAAAAAAAATGCTAAAAAAATTCCTAAAAATAGTTTATGATTTATAGAAGCCAATGGTGTAAAAATTTTTCAAATTCGAGTTCGTTTAGTATTTATTTATACGTATAAAAGTTTGAAAAAAAAGAAAAAAAATCCCGGTCCTGGCCCGTTAAGGCCCCCAAATTCAAATTTAAAATTTGAAAAAAAAACAAAAAATGCTGAAAAAATTCCTAAAAATAGTTCATGATTTATAGAAGCCAATGGTGTAAAATTTTTTCAAATTTGAGTTCGTTTAGTATTTATTTATACGTATAGAAGTTTGAAAAAAAAGAAAAAAGAAAATTACAAACTCAAACCGAGCGGTAAACCGGTCAAACCGGCCGGTTACCGCTCCAAACCGGCCGGTAAACCGGACCCGAACCGAACCGAAGCAGGGTTTGAATTTGATTTTGAATTCGGCCGGTTACCGACCGGTTACCGGTAAACCGGGCCGGTTTACCGCTACCGGAGGCCGGCGGTTACCGGAAACCGGTCGGTAAAAAAAACCCTGGTTGCGTGTCATCGCAGCCCCTTTTATTGCTGCTCCTTCTCCAACCACTCGACGACGAGGGAGGAAGGGCGTGGCTGGAGTAAACGCTGGTTGCCATTGCCAGGAAGACGAAGGCAGTTACTACCATCATGTGTACCCCGGTACTACCATCATGTGTACCCCGGTCCTGGTCCGTATTCAATTTCAATCACTTTCACGTATCGTTGTCAACATGAGCACAGTTGGTGCAGCACAGTTGTCAACATGGGACGTGTACTGTACACGGATCTGCGATGGCATGCAGCTCATGCAGGTCTTGCATTGCAGGCCGCTAATATCGGGTAGCAAGCAGAGAGTACTGCTAATAAAAGCAGGTTGCATTTCAGCTAGCAGTTCACAACGAGACACGTACGGCATTGCCACGAGCTAATAATCGATTTTGAGAGGTGGAGATTCAAACAGCCAGAAGAAGGTACTGCTAGTAGTGGTTATCTTCTCGGAGTGGATGAGCGTGCCGATTAGAACAATCAAGAATATAATCCCAGTGATGAATACTCCAACTAACAACTTACTACTAGCTGATATGCATTAGTCGATGTAGAAGCTGAGATATTAATATATTCTTTTTTCTTAAAAAAAGAGGTGTAATATAATTCTGACGAGATGTTGACCGGTCAGGCCTCGACTGAAACCTCACGTCCTCATATGTAGGGATGACAACGGACGGAATTTTTTCCGTACCGTCCCGTTTTGTTTTCTATATTTTTCCGTCCGTTTCCGTATTTGCGAGATCCTGTTTTCGTATTTGCGGAAGTAGAAAATGGTGTTTTCCGTCCGTTTCCGAGTAATCCCGTTTTAATATGGAATAGACCCGTATTTATTCCGTTTTTATCCCGTTTTCAATCTATGCTCAACATGTTCAACAATTACATGTCCTTATGTTATGTTAATATAACTACGAATCACCAAATATGCATGTTATGTTCACGTACATAGCATGTAAATGAATATTAAACTTTAAATATATTATTACATGACTTTATATATGTATACTTTGAGAATATTATATTATGTGATCTCAATTTAATTTTTCGGCTCTCCATCCGTATTTGTTCGTTTCCGTATGTCCGCATATTCCGATTCCATTTTCGAACCCGTATTTTCCGAACCCGATCCCGTTTCCGCCAAAAAATATAGAAACGGAAGTAGAAATAGGGTTTTTCCGTCCATTTCCGTCCGTTTTCATCGCTACTCATATGGGTACGCTGTAGAGAAATTAAACATTGGGTTGGTGAGGTGTGTTTCAATGCCCTCGGCAGCTGGTTAACGCCTCTGCCCGCGTCGGTTTCCTGGTGTTGCTTTGGAGAAGGCCCTACCAGCGTCTGCCATGGCTACCAAGGCTGGCCAATTTACAGGATTACCCTTGTATTGCTGACTGTCTTTCTGTTGTTTACCCTCTGTCAACACATTGCTCGCATGCATGG
Source organism: Saccharum hybrid cultivar R570 (assembly GCA_038087645.1). Lineage (NCBI taxonomy): Eukaryota > Viridiplantae > Streptophyta > Magnoliopsida > Poales > Poaceae > Saccharum > Saccharum hybrid cultivar. The sequence goes on along the minus strand of JAQSUU010000534.1, from coordinate 37,786,358 downwards.
TGCTGCTGTTGGCAAGTGTAGTGGCTGACTGAGTGACTGATGACTTGGCTGGTACAGGAATCCTGGCACAGACACCGGCATCAAGCGAACTCTGAACTTACGAAAACGAAGATATCAGCATAGGAGTAATTTGCATGTACGTACCTGTACGATGTACCTTCCGGTCCAACTCTCCAGGGGCATTCCGGGCAATGCTTTGTGGCCCTCACCTGACGCCGTGTGACTCTGCCAGAGTGCCACCTGCCACGGAGGGGAGAGTCGAGAGTAAATACCCAGACTCTCCGCACTCGGACATATATATTCATCCTCGGTCTAGTCGTCAAGATTCTCTCCTCTATATCCAATTCTTCCGCACTCATTCATCCTCTATATCTTCATTCTCTATATCATCCTCTATCCACCATGAGGTCCATTTGTCACTTTATTTAAATATATCTATGTGACATCTTGTTTTAAAGAATTTATTGAAACGAACTTAATGGTGCAATCAGAATTTAATTTGGTTAATTGGTTTGTGAGTTATAACATTTTTTACAACTTGAAACGGTGGGGCCGCTCAAGATTCTCTCCCCTCTCTCACACACGCATACTCCTCTCTGCTGTGGGTCCGGTAACGGACAACCAGCCGCTAAATATAAAGGACCAGCGTCCGTAGTGGAGGATGATGGCGTAACCGCTGTAGCTGTAATTTACTCTATACCAACCGCTATCAGCACAGCTGGAATTTACCGGATGCCTTTAGTCCCTTTACAGGCACCGGTGCGACAGGCACAGGTGCGACCAGTCTCAGAATGCATCCTCTCAGTCTCAGCTACAGTAGCTGATAGCCTCACGAACGTGTCACTGACTTCCCAACCCAACTACGCTCTCCAGAAACTCCCAGCGTCTAGCTAGAGCGGCTGCGCGCTGAGAGCTGGGGACAAAGGCAAGGAGCACAACTGAGGTCAGCGTCGTCAATCTCCAAAGGCGCAATGGATCAGCGGGCGGGGGAGGAGGAGGAGCGCAACTCCGAGGATTCGTCGGATCATCGGCGCAAAGACGACGTCGACGCGGCGGCGGAGGGGCCGGGCATGAACAACCACGGAGAATCCATGGATCTTCAGCGCGACAGCGGCGGGTACAAGGAAGCGGAGGAGACCCCGGGTGTGCTCAAGGAGGTGGAGGTGGAGGTGGTCGACGCCTCAGAAGAAGAAGCCTCGGCGCCGCTTTCATTCGCGCACCCGTGCTCGCTGCTGCAGCTCCTGCTCCTCGCCTGCGCCGGCTGCCTGGACCTGCGCGGCTACCGCAGCGACGACGACGACCCGAAGCCGGCTGCCGCCGCCGACGACGTTCCTGCTGCGGCGGCCGCGGACTCGCCGCAGGAAGGAGATCAGGAGGGCAGCGGCGACAAGGCGGCTAGCGTAAGTGTTCGAGACCACCGCTTGCTTAATTTGTCGGTACACGGTAACCGGCCGGTCGGAGCTCGTTAACGAGCTCGTTTCCTCGTGTAAATATGCAACCTTTGCAGTACTTGTGCATGCAGGAGGAGGAGGTGGGCACTCAGGTGCGGGCAGTGAGGAGGCCGCAGCCGCCCGGCCGTCCGAGAGAAGGTCCCGGTGGCGATGGAGGGAACCACCACTAGGCAAGGCAACGGTGATCTCTTGCCTTCGTTCTTCGCTTGGCCGATGTATGGGCAGCTAGCTTTGGTGGTGGCCAAGTACCGAACATACATCGGAACATGCTTACATGCATACGCCCATCTCTGCTTATTCCAAGTACGTACGTAGCTTTCTTGTAACTTTCTAGAAAGTACGTTAGCAAATACTACTGCTAGTACCCGTGTGAGCGCATGTGGCTCTGAGGTTTACGTAGGTGCTGTTCATCCGGCACTTTTCAGCTTATCTTTTCCGCCAGAATAGTGTTTTTCTCTCACACCAAATTAGTCAACAGTGTTTTTCAGCCGGCTTATCAGCACAGCCGAACGGAGCCGTAGGCTTCGATGATCTGAACTCCAAGCAAGACTCAGCAAGACTCTGTGTGTGAAAGTGTTGTATAGTTTGTGCTAATTAAATGTGTTCAAGACATTAAGCTGCAGTACGCCAGTACTTAAGAAGCATACTACACTGGCAATTTGTTTGCTGCTGTGCTGGGTGTGGATGGAAACTGTTTTCTTTTTTCAAGTTTGGTACCCCGTAATGATCCAAAAAATCAAAAAGTTTGGTGCCCCGTACGTAGGAGTGTTCGTTTGACCATTATTCACCGAATGGTCTCCAAGGTAGATACTTATATTAGCAGATCCGATAGTCGATGGACCGGTTTGGTTGCATCCCTGCCGCTGCATGTGGCACATACAGTTGAGTATATATGAATATATAGGTCTGGATTCATTCACACCTGCTATTTCAGGAGGCCAAATAATTAAAGACACAAGGTAATACCGAGGGCAGAAACAAGCGAATAGCAGAAACGACAGCGCCAAAATCTCCAGGATCGAGCGACCAGGCTCGTGAGTCGTGACCTTGCATTTGCGCAAACTTTGCCTGCAGACTGCGGTACGTGTGCTCCCCCGCTGGTTCATTCCACGATCCACGCGGCCACCAGCGCAAATGCATTGTTCGTGACGGCCCTGCCCTGCGCCCCTGCCCCATGACCGAAACTACTTCCGAACTACACGCGCGCACAGCTGCGCAGGACGTACACGTGTGCCGTGTACGTGCGCCGCTACAGTCACAGCAGCCGAGCGCCCCGGCCCCGACCGCTGTGCCCAGCCAGCAGCCGGCCAGCGAGCGCCACGCCGCCACGGGTGTCTGTGCGGAACGCGATGGCGGGCGAGGGGCAGCCGCGCGCGCCCGCACCTGCCTGCCTGCCTGCCTGTGCTTGCACAAGGGCAAGGTGCACCGTGCACCTGCACGGAAGGAAGCGTCTCCCTCCGGACTGTAAAAACGGTCGGGGAAGAACGTAACGCGCGGGTCGAGCCGGCCGTCCGGCCCGTGTTGGGGGTCATGGACTGGCTGCTGTGGTTGCGGTGTGACAGGTGTGCCTCCGCTTCTGGGCCTTCCGTCACAAACCTAGCCCACCGTCCACCGATACTTCCCACCCGTCACCGAAAGTAAAGGGGAGTGCAGGGCACAAAAATGTTGATGAGCAAAGGGAAGGGAAACACATGAGTAGTGTCCCTGACGAGCTAGAGACACCGTCGCCACTCCGCTCTCGATCCAGAAACTTCCAGAGTCTAGGTCTAGCTAGCTAGAGCGGTTGCAATGGATCAGCGCGGGGAGAAGGAGGAGCACAGCTGCCAGGAATCGTCGGATCATCGGCGCAAGCGCAAAGACGACGCGGCCGCGGTGGTGGCGGAGGGCGTCCACGGGGAGTCGTCCACGGATCAGCGCGACGGCGCTGAGACCGCGGGTGTGATCAAGGAGCATGTGGAGGTGGTTGAAGAAGAAGAAGCCTCGGCGCCACTCCTCGCGCGCCCGTGCTCGCTGCTCCAGCTCCTGCTCCGCGCCTGCGCCGGCTGCCTGGTGGGCCTGCTGCACGGCTACTGCAGGTGCAGCGATGACGACCCCAAGCCGGCTGCTGCCGACGATGTTGCTGCTGCTGCTGCGTTCTCGGAGTCGCCGCAGGAAGGAGAGGGTGGCAGCGGCGGCGACAAGGCGGCTGGCAGCGTGAGTACTCGAGATCACCACCTATTGATTTGTCGGTACTGTAACTGTAACCGGTCGGAGCGTAGATGTGCAACCGTTGCAGTACTTGTACGTGCAGGAGGTGGCCACTCAGGTGTTGGCGCCGCCGCCGCCGCCTGGCCCTCCGAAAGAAGGTTCCGGTGGCCATAGAGGGAGCCACAACTAGGCATGCAAACAAAAAACGATGATCTCTTGCCTTCGCACCGCGCTTGGCCGATGAACAGGCATTATTCTAAGGATATCCGCACCCGTGGTAATCTAAATTCATCCTCTAAAAGATCTTGTCATCAAGATTCTCTCCTCTATACTCAATTCTCCCGCATCCATCCATCCTCTATATCATCCTCTATCCACTGTGGAGCTCACTTGTCACTTTATCTAAATATATCCATGTGAGATCTTGTTTCGAAGGATTTATTGAAACGAATTCAATAGTGTAATCAGAATTTAATTTTGTTTTTTGTTTGTGAGTTATAATATTTTTTAGGTACTTGAACTAGTGGGACCCATAGCTGCATGCACGCACCTACCTACTTCTGTTAAGTTTGGTACCTTGGTGCCCCGGACTCTACGCAGGAGTGTGCTTGAGCATTGTTCACCAAAATGCTTCGATGTAGATGAACACATCCGATAGTGATGAATATACCGCTTCATTTTGTATCCGGCCGCCCTGCTGCATGCATGTTGCATGCAGCCATGCACACACCTGTAAAGGGCCGAGTAAAGAAGAGAAAGGAATTGAGCCTAGCGTTTGGCGACAAGTTCTCTCTTGGAAGCAATTCATTTTGAGCAACACGACACAGCTAAATAAGTGAGTTTGCTATATTTCAGGTGCCTGGTTTTTTAAGAATTTTCAAACAACAACTCACAAGAGATAACTATTACTATCAAAAGGACAGCTCACAAGAGACAAAGAACAAACTTTTCTATAGCCAAACAATGACAAAATTGCAGGTTGCCTGAACAATAATAATAAAAAATCAGGCACCTGAGATATAGGAGAAGTGGCTAAATAATAACGACAAGTCCATAGCTAATTGGTGGGAGGATAGGTGACGACACATTCCGGAGGCTCAATGCAATATCTTCAATAGGGATAGTCGTTTATATCATGTGGAATATTTAGAAAGAGGAATAAGAATAATATTTATTTATATCATGTGGAACATCTGAAAAGAACAGTAATATTCTAAAATTGTATCTTGTCACCCATTAATTTATAGGTTGTTTGTTCCACATTTGGAAATAGGAATAAGAAAAATAATTATTTATGTCATGTGGAACATTTGAAAAGAACATGCATCTTCTAAGATTGTATCTTGTCACCCCATTAATAGGATGTTTGGTTTAAGGAAACCCTCCATCCTAAATGAGATGGTGCATTATGAGTCCATTGTTCAAATTTGATGGAACATATCTCTATTTTTTTATACTAGTGCTATTTATTAACTTATGAGGAATAAGGTGATGATGCATCAACCTATTTCATTTTACAAACCAAATAAAAAGTGTGAAATAAGTAGATAATGGACGTACAAATCAAACACACTGCAAATGCCCACTAGAGCCAAAGAGAATATTCAAAAGAAGGAAGGCTTTCCTAAGATGACATTGCTAATCTTGCAATTGCTTTGGTCCTATGTGTTTGTTCAATGGGGGCTTTTATTTGCTTGTTGAATCCCCTTGTGTCCTGTTTAGGCATGGTGTGGACCAACATAAACTTCCTTTCCTCCTTAATTGCCATCGTTCTTGCCCTTATGTTAAAAAAAGAACTGAAATAGTATACGCAAATAAAGATGATGCTTGAATTGTGACTATATGAGTATGTCTGGATTCAACTTGTAATATATTTCATGGGAGGACCAACGGGTTTTCACTTTTCTGCGGGATGGTAATGCTCAAGGTACTCCCTCTGTCCCAAAATAGAAGTCATTCTCGCTTCTCGAGAAGTCAACTTTTTAAAACTTTGACCAATTATATATAAAAGAATAATAATATTTATAATACATAATTAGTATCATTAGATAGATCTTTGAATATACTATCATCATAAATTTATTTGGAGATATAAATGTTGCACGTATTTTCTATAAATCTAGTCAAAGTTGAAAAAGTTTGACTAGCACGCATCCCATAACGTCGTCTATTCTGGGACGGAGGGAGTAAGTTATATTCCACGCACTCCTGTTCCTTGGCAATGATCTTATGAAATCATCTTGGGCATGAGTCGGATTTTTTTTAGAAAAACGAAAAGGACAGCAGGCCATGAGGCCAAATAAAGACACAAAGGGAAGCCGCATGCCGAGGGTACCCTCGGCATGCGGCTTCCCTTTGTGTCTTTATTTGGCCTAGCTAGGCGTAGCAGAAACGACAGTGCCAGATTTAAACGGACAGGAAGCTTTTTCGGACTGGAAAATGGATGACGAACGGATGGGAAGAACGCGTGGTGGGCCGAGCCGGCCATCGGCACGTAGCAGTCCATGGGTCGCCTACGTTGTGCCTCTGGGCTCTGGCCCGCGTGGTTGCGGTGTGAGAGGCGTGTCCGCTTCTGGGCCTTCTATCATACTGTAAACCTAGCTCACACCGTCCACCGCAACTTCCCACCCGTCACAAAAGGTATACAACCGGACGATTTTCCAAACCGTCCTCTTGTAGACTTGTAGTAACGGTATAATGGTGTAGGTCTGTTGGCTTTGGCTTTGAGCCTTCGGAAATGCTAGAGTCAGGGTATCGGATGGTCCGAATGCTTCACCACCCTATGTGCCATTACTGTCGCGTCCACCCGTCCTTTGCGCCACCATCGCCCGTGCTGCACCCATCCCACCCTCTGTGCGTCATCACTCAGCTCCGCGTTGTCGGCAAGCTCTGCGTCGTCGGTGAGCACACTGGTGACCTTCAAGCGCCACTCACCCGCCCTCTATGCCACCGTCAGCCATGTCACCCTAACCCGCCTTCTGTTCACCGTCTGCGAGCTCCACGCCATCGGCGAGTACACGATGACCTCAAAGCGTCAACGAGCCGCTATTCGCAGAAGCAGCAAGGAGATGTTTGCACTGAAAGAGCATGTTGCAAACATATGTTTTAAGTGTTTCAGAGATATGTTACAAATGTTTTATATCGATGTTACAAAAGTAAATCGGGATACCGCAAAAGTTGATCGGGATGTTGCACATATTGCAATATCTATGCATAAGTGTATGTTCCAAATGTTTCATCTGTATCAGACGTAAGTTCAATTGTTTTTATTTGAATGTTGCAAAAGTAGATCTGAATGTTGCATATACATGCATGTTGCAAGCGCATATTTCATGTGTTTTAGGTGTTTCATACATATGTTGTAGGTGTTTCATCTGTATGTTGCATATGTTTACAATGACTTTCAAGTGTTTTCCAAGTGTTTAAGACGTATGTTGCAAGTGTTTCAGCTATTTCGGATGTATATTGCAAATGTTTTATCTGAGTGTTAAAAAATAGATTTTATGTTGCACATGTTATAATGGGACCCACCTGCCGCTGCTGCAGCAGCTGTTGGGTGACGTTCGGGCGGCACGGGCCTGCTACTACGGCGTAGACGGGGGCACGAAAAACCGAGCGCAGGCGTAGGGGCCCATGCGGTGGGGCACGCGAAAAATAGGCGACACATGCTCCATTTCTTTTGCGCACGTGGCACCATCCGACGCTAACGTTCCGGATCAGACGTCTGGCCGCTGACAATTCCGTTGAGCCACTGACGGATGCGCCATCATCCAACAAGGTCAGTAGTTCCGAGGCATGAGAGCTTGAAAGGAATGGACTGCACGCGGTTTTTCTTCTTTTAGCATATATTTCTTGTTAGAACAGACCTCGCATTTTTATTGCATTATTACCAATCACGCCTGAATCCATCCAGAAGTATAAAATCTGTGCCTGCGCGTGAGGTAGCGAGGAGAGTGGCCACCATGTCGACACGCTTCGCCATCAGGCGCAGGAGGCTGCGCCCGCGCGTGAGGTAGCCACGGGAGCTCATGTACGGAGCACCAGTCCCCACCTCGCCGTCGCAGGCCATGCCATACAAAATCGAAGCCGCTGCATCCGGTGTCAGTGACGAGGGAGATAAGGGTTGTGGATAGACCGCTGCGGCCGCAGCCAATCACAGGCCAGAGGACGCCACACTCCCGCTACGCTCTCATCCTCCGGCTCATCTCCTCCCCTGATACCACCACACTCCACCAGCCACCACGCCCAAGCCCAACATGCGGCATAAAAAATGGGTCCGCATGCTAAATAAGAGGAGCTTGGGAAGTTTCCAAGGCCTCCGATTTCGCCAATGCTGCGGTGAAATCCCGCACCTCCTTCCTTCCTCTCCCACCGAGGACTCTCGCGCCAAGAACTGAGCGGGAAGAGAGGTAGAGAGGGAAGCGCACAAGAGTGTTTCCCCTCGCCTCTGTCTCCTCTCCCTCTCTGCTTATCTGTCTGCGATTCTCGTCGCATTGGTTTCGTTCCCTCGAGAAAGGAGGTGGCTTTCTGTCTTCCCTGATCTATCTAGATGATGGCGAGCACGACGTCAGCGACCACCGCCGCCGCCGCTGCCACCACCAAGCCGCGGGGGTCGTCGTCGGCCCTCTGCCCGAGGGTGGCCGCCTGCGGCAGGCGGCGCTCCGGGGTGGTGCGGTGCGATGCCGTCGGCGTGGAGGCCCAGGCGCAGGCCGTGGCCAAGGCGGCCAGCGTCGCCGCGCTCGAGCAGTTCAAGATATCCGCCGACCGTGAGTCCCTTGCCCCTCTCGCCTCTGAAATCCGCCGCCGTTGTTGCCTCCGTGTAAGCTGTATAACCCTGAGATGCGGGGATTGTGCCAGTCTAGTGAATGGATTCTGGTGCGCGATTTGAGGAATCTTTTTGCTTTGCGTCTAGGTCACTGCTCCGGTTGGGATTAGTTTTAGTTTGGTACGGGCCAAAACTTGTGGGTGACTGAGTGGTTTGGGGAAGAATGGGGAATAGGTGTGAACAGTGAACTTTGCATTGCGCTGTTGCAGTTTTGCCTTAACCAAGCGTAACTTGATTTTTCACTGAAAATGTTCACGGTCTTGGGGATGATGAGACTTCTCGGTTTCACAATTAAAAGACTGATCAGTTTTCTTTCTGAAGTGAGTTAGGCAGACGATAGGGATTAGGGAGTGGAAGTTACATTTTGAGGATTTGTTCAAGTGTTTAACTGGTTGTAGAGATATAAGTTTCAGAGACTTGTGGAGTTTTTGTTTGTATGCATATGTTCGTTGGTGAAAAAATAAACGGTTATCTTTATCTATATCCACAAAAATAGCATTTTGTAAGAAGCCAAATGATAGTGTATGCATACAGAACTGTGTAGTCCTATAGGAAGGATAAACCTAATTTGACAAATATACCAAATAATTGTATTCATGTACACATTGTTCATATGCTTTTGGCATCAGCTATTGGCCAAGCATTTTCAACTGATTTTTTTGGTGATTTTCTTGTTCCAGTCATAGTCATCTAGTGTAAATATGCTATTATCGCCCCTTAGAATTTTCTTTAATAAACTTATCCACTTGAATTTTACAGCAACTAAATTGAGGAAGGTTATATTGACGTGCAATTATATCCAGTTTTTTTTCTTTCAGAAACAAATTATCTCTCTGCAGCGTTTGACAATGTCTTAACTATTAAATTTTCTACCAGGGTACATGAAGGAACGGAGTACCATAGCTGTGATAGGCCTCAGTGTACACACAGCACCAGTGGAGATGCGTGAAAAACTTGCTGTTGCAGAGGAACTGTGGCCCCGTGCTATTCAAGAACTCACTAGTCTGAACCATATTGAAGAGGCTGCAGTTCTTAGTACCTGTAATAGAATGGAAATTTATGTGGTGGCCCTATCATGGAACCGAGGTATCAGAGAAGTAGTGGAGTGGATGTCAAAGGTGAGGACTGTTTGATCAACCCTCTTTGTTCAGTCTGTAGTAGTCTTTTTGCCCAGATTTTTGGTTTCTCAAAGACAGTTTAGTAAAGATTCCCTATGTGTGTATTTTTGTGATTTTGCAGAAAAGTGGTATTCCCGCTTCCGAGCTTAGGGAGCACCTGTTCATTTTGCGAAGCAGTGATGCTACACGCCATCTGTTTGAGGTGTCAGCTGGCCTTGACTCTTTGGTTCTAGGTGAAGGACAAATCCTTGCTCAAGTTAAACAAGTTGTGAGGAGCGGACAAAACAGTGGAGGCTTGGGAAAGAACATTGATAGGATGTTCAAGGATGCAATCACTGCTGGAAAGCGTGTCCGCTGCGAGACCAACATATCATCTGGTGCTGTTTCTGTCAGTTCAGCGGCAGTTGAATTGGCCCTGATGAAGCTTCCGAAGTCTGAAGCCCTGTCAGCTAGGATGCTTTTGATTGGTGCCGGGAAAATGGGAAAATTAGTGATCAAACATCTGATTGCCAAAGGATGCAAGAAGGTTGTTGTGGTGAACCGCTCAGTGGAAAGGGTGGATGCCATTCGTGAGGAGATGAAAGATATCGAAATCGTGTACAGACCTCTCTCAGAGATGTATGAAGCTGCTGCTGAAGCTGATGTCGTGTTCACAAGCACCGCATCTGAAACTCCATTGTTCACAAAAGAACATGCAGAGGCACTCCCCCCTGTTGCTAATACTATGGGAGGTGTTCGCCTGTTTGTCGACATATCTGTCCCCAGAAATGTCAGCGCATGTGTGTCTGAAGTTGGCGCTGCACGGGTATACAATGTCGATGACTTGAAAGAGGTGGTGGAAGCCAACAAGGAGGACCGGCTCAGGAAAGCAATGGAGGCGCAGACAATCATCACCGAAGAACTGAAACGGTTCGAGGCATGGAGGGACTCGTTGGAGACCGTCCCGACCATCAAGAAGCTGAGATCATACGCTGACAGGATCAGGGCCTCGGAGCTCGAGAAGTGCTTGCAGAAGGTTGGTGAAGACGCCCTCACCAAGAAGATGCGGAGAGCCATCGAGGAGCTGAGCACTGGCATCGTTAACAAGCTCCTCCATGGCCCACTGCAGCACCTGAGGTGCGACGGCAGCGACAGCCGCACCCTCGACGAGACGCTCGAGAATATGCACGCCCTCAACCGGATGTTCAGCCTTGACACGGAGAAGGCGATCATCGAGCAGAAGATCAAGGCCAAGGTGGAGAAGACCCAAAACTGAGGCCGGGAAACAATTTTCCTACCCCTTTATCTATATATAGCCTATTCACTGTGTTTCCAAGTTTTTTGATCCTTTCGCTTACTGAGCCCCTCCCCCTACTCACTGAGATCGTCAACTGTGTCGTGAATTAGAGCCATGGCAGCGTGTCGTGAATAACAGCTATGTATCCCAATTCCCCACAGAAGAAAGACTGTATATTTATATGCATTTATTGGAGCAAATAGCGCTGTAAAATACTAATACAATCATGGGCTCATGGCAACTGTAGCTAGACAGCTGAGCTAAAGTTGTTATACTGTATTTGATAGTATGTAGATGAGGATCATGGAATTACGGATACCATCAGTACACTAGAAGTCTGCATTTAATATTGCTTGGATTGTTTGAAACACATGATTCTGAGCAAGGAAGCTGTTCGGTTTTATCAGGAAACATTTGCTGGTCTGGGTTTAGTACTTCAGTTATTCGCTTCTGCTCCTCGACACCACTCCATGGCTTGTGGTCATCTCGTCGCTGCCGTGTGGGGGCCGAGATCCGGATCTGACGGTAACTGGTGCATTGCCATGTGCCATTCCAGACTTGTCTACAGTAAGGGTAAATTTGCTAGAGAATGCCCTTGGCCCTTCGATGTAAAGTTAAAAATCTGAAAAAATAAAATTAAAAAAATCTGAAAAAATATAATTTCAGATAAAAATTTTAGAGCATGTTTGGAACACAGAGATTTTCAATTGAACAATGCAGGAATTAGTTTGATTTCGTAGGAAAAACGCTGAAATAAAAAAATATCGTGTTCCAAACATAGCCTTATCGACAACAAAGTAAGAGATTGTATCGACTACTGCAATTTTGTATGGACCATGTCAATGTCTGAAGTCATTAGGAAATTTTAAGTTTTGAATTTCAAAATTTGAGAATTTAAAAAGAACTTTTGGTAATTTGAATATTTTTTAAAAACTTATCAACTGTAAAGTTGTAGATCTTATTGAGCTCTACTATTTTGATATAAAGTTCATCTTTATCCGATTTCATATGCAAAAAAATATAAATTGTTTGGATAACTATTGAGGCTTCGGGTAGGCATTATGGTCACTTTTAACTTTTCACTCCCCTCTACTCCTGAAGACTATTATTTTAATAACTAGAAAATTGCTCAACTGAAAAGTGAAAGGATCGATATGGCCTAAAGAGGAGGGGGTTTGAATTAGCGCATCTAAAAATTTCTTTTATGGTTTAAATCAGCGGAATAGTTTAGGCTTATGATATTCCACAAATTTGTTATCAAGAAATCTTAGGAAGTTCTTGAGGTTAGCATGCCTTTGAAATGAAACTAGGCGCCTAGAGAGTTCTAGCTCAAACGAGCTTAGAGATATGCACAAGCAAGTTCATGAACGACCTGCACTCACAAATACGAACAACCAAATAGATCAAGCGGGAAACACAAATTAAAAGCAAGAACTCAAAAGTAACCAGACCAAAGTGGAGACACAACCAGGGACGGATCTAGCGGTGGGGGAGGGGGGGCTCAAGCCCCACTACCGCTGATCCCATACTAGAGCCTCCTCAAGAATTTTTGCCATTGTTGTTTTGAAGAGGAGAGGCTGGAGATTGAAGATGAACTTTCAGCCTCCCCTGAACTTTCATCCTAGATCCGTCACTGACACACGTATTTTCTTTCCAGAGTTCGTCTCCTTCTAAGAAGGACCTACGTCTCCGTTGAAGAAGCTCCAAGCGACCCAAGGATCAAGGTTTACCTGAGTCTCTTTCAACCACTTTCCTTGATCCACTATATGTTGATCTCTAACCTCACAAACGCGAAATCAGGGACTCCACAAAATTTTCGGTGGCTTACCACAAGCATGGGACTTCACCTGGCGATGCTAGCTGTCGGTAGTTTCACCTTCAAGAGTAACAAATGCTTCATGAATTGCTGGACGAAGCCCAAGTGCTCAAGTATTATTTGGATTGCTATTGTGCTCATAAACTCCCAAATTGCTTACACTCTTAACCCAACTCATAAGATCTGACTTGAATTCTCACAAAAAGAGAATGGGAAGAGCTAGAGAGGCTTTTTCTTTGCATCCAACCCTTCAAATGAGGGGGAGGAGGTATAAATAAATACTTTAAAATCACGAAGTAGCCGTTATGACTGTCAAGGTACGTCGAAAAAAGTTGGCTAGGGTCAACTTAGGGGTGTTAAGGACACCAAAAAGAATTTTATTAATCCCAATTTCTGTTGACCCAAGTGTTGATGACTTGGTGTGTCTTTCATGTTAGCACTCGGGTTTCAGTTGGTTTGAGTGCTTAATAATGTCGAGTAGTGGAGATGGATGGATAAAACCGGAAGAAAAAACATGCGTGGAGGGAAAAAAACCGCATGGAGATGGATGGATAAAAACTGGGGAAAAATCACGTGTTGAGGGGGGAAAACCTCAAGGGTGCTTGTGCTTAGTTTTGCCGGTTTTCGATCTTTTCAGTAGATAGAGATATAGAGATTAAGAAAAAAAATACCGCCTTCCGGTTCTGTTAAGATTTTGCGTGCATCGTCTGATTGATCCGTGCATGTACTGTTAGAGCAACTCCAACAGCTCCCCATCCCTACTCCCCATCCTTATTTTTTTGCAAAGTGACAAAAAAACTGGCTCCAACAATTTCCCATCTTTACTCCCCATCCCTGGCAGCTTGGCAAAAATCGCCCCCCACCGCGCATATATGCGCGCTAGGCTTCACTCCCCATCCCATCGCGACTCCGTGGGGACCAGCAGCACGCGCCACAGGACCAGCGGCGACGGCGAACAAGGCCACGGTGTTCGTCGTGAGGCCGGGGTCGTCGGCCAAGGACGCCGCGGCGGCCGGGGAGGATCCGAAGAAGAAGCGGTCGTCGGGGTCGCAAGAGCCGCCGGCGGCGCCGAAGCAGCTGCCGGTGGTGCTGGTGCCCTCGGCGCCGGTGCGCACCTCCAGCTGCACCAAGGAGGAGGTGGACGCGATCCTGATCCAGTGCGGCCGGCTCAGCAGGAGCTCGTCCGGGGCCGGGAGGGCGGCGTCGTCCGGCGAGACGGGCGGCGGCGGACACCGCAGGAGGCGCTCGGGGTCCAAGCGCAGCTACGACTTCGATCAGGAGGCCAGGGGCGCCGGTGGCGCGGACGAGGACTGCGACTGGGAGAGGCAGGCCGTGTCCAGGCCGTCGCCGCACCGGGGCTCGCCGCAGCGGAAGCGGTCGGGCAGCCGGGAGAGGAGCGGCGGCGGGAGCGGGAGCCGGAGGGCCAGCCGGTCGCCCGGGGACGCGCGGATGGCGCTGCGACCTCTGTGGCCACGGCGGGCTCCGGCGGCGGTGACCGCGCGAGGCAGCCGCAGCCCGGGAAGATGGTGTCCGTACCCGCGAGGGAGAAGTGTAAGGACCTTGATGTCGCCTAGAGGGGGGGTGAATAGGCGTGTCTAAAAATTTCTACACAAAACTCGAAGTCACTTGTCAGCAACTGTCGGAAGTCCCGACAGTTCAGGTCGGAACTCCCGACGTCGTCAGAAGTGCCGACGTCAGCTGTCAGCAGTTCCGACGCCTACGTGGAATAAACTACAAGTGCTCAAATGAACTTTGTGAAGCCAATAACTTACAACCCCACTTCCTAGTGGTAAGGTGAAGTTGTTAGCTCACTTCCTTGATGCCAAGATGCCTCCAAACGTAGATCAGGACAAAACCCTAGAATCACCACAAAACCAAGTATAGCAATGCAAATCACAAGAACACAAGTGAGACACCGATTTATCCCGTGGTTCAGCTCGCCACTAAGGCTTGCCTATGTCCACGTTGTTGAGGAAACCACACAGGCTTTTCGGGTCTCTTTCAACCCTATCCTCGTTCTCAAGTCAAGAGAGCAATCTCTTGAGATGAGGGGTGATTTCACTAGATGATTGGAGTGATTACAAACCTCCCGGGGCTACCACACAAGTTGGAAGCTCCACGGGCGACGCCTAGCCGGCTAGGGTTCCAAGAACCCAAGAGTAACAAATGCAAATCCAACCGGCTTGACGAAGAAATCAAGTGCTCAAGCTTTCTTTGATGTTTCTCTCACCAAATCCCTTCTCTCAACTCAAACTCTTTCAAGATTTGAAGCTAGGAGCAAAGAGGAGAGAAGAGAGAGGCTTTTGGGTGCTAGGAGGCACTTCTCTGATGTTTTGGTCGAGTGGAATGAGTGGGCAACGGTTAGAATGGAGGAGACGGGTATATATACTCCAAGGCAAAATCTAACCGTTCAGATCTACGTCGGAAGTTCCGACGCAGATCTCGGGACTTCCGACGTATGAAGAAAACACTGTTCACGCGAGGTCAAAAGTCCACGGGTGCAAGTCAGTGTCGGAACTTCCGACAAACGTCGGGACTTCCGACGGTCGGGACTTCCGACGATCGTCGGGACTTCCGACGGGCACAGACAGCAGGTCAGTAGAACCATCGATGCCAGGACTCCCGGCTTGGGTCGGGACTTCCGACTGTCGGGAGTTCCGACTCACGTCGGGACTTCCGACATCCACAGTCACCGCGCAGGCTGTGACTGGGAGTCAGCACTTCCGGCAAGAGTCATGACTTCCGACTATCGGGAGTTCCGGCTTACGTCGAGACTTCCGACACCGACAGTCACAGAAAATTATTCTATGTGCTCGTGAAGTGCTAGAGTGTCTCTCTTTTGATTTTATTATTATGCTTGAGCACTCTATCTTCCTCAGACCAACTAGATTTGCATCCCCCTTTATAGTGCGGCATAGCCTAAACTCAAGATCAAAAGAATATTACCATTTTAACCACTTGAGTCTTCAATGTCTTCATATGTCACTTCTTCTCAATATCACTTCATAAGGGGATGCAATCAACTTCATCTTCTCTCTTTGAGCAAATACAGCTTGAGCATGTGACTTGAACCATCTCAACACATATGAGTTCAATCCATGGCTTCAAGTCACTTCCACTAATGATTTGATCCTTAATACAATATGACTTCTCATGGCTCAATTAGTACTTCGACTCAATGCAAGTACTCTCTTCTTCACCTTAGCCATGGTACCTCGGTCTACAAGCCATTGCTTGCCCTTCACCTTCGCTTAGTCCCTCGAAGCCCTTTCCTTGCTATCTTCACCCTATCGAGCCATACTCAAGTCATATCATATTAAGCATCCACTGAAAAATCATTTCTTCAATATTGTGATCCTTATTGCTTGAATATCTTCTTGATATGAATGTTGAGATCAATCAAGCTTGATATGTGAAATATCATATGGTTTGCCTTCTTGTTGAACCTATATATACTTCTCATTTCATAATTCACAAGTTATGCAATAAACTCAATTTTCTGTTCAACACTTTGCAAACTTTGTCAGATCTTTAATGGTGTTGTCATTCAATTCACCAAAACCCACTAAAGGGCTAGATGCACTTACAAGAAGGGGCACGCGCCGTCGCCCGCGGCCGCGTCGGGGAAGAGGTGCGCGTCGCCGAGGTCGAGCTCTCCCGCGAGGATGGCAGCGGGGAATGAGAATGCTGGAGGCGGACCGGCGGTGGGGCCGACGCCGGTGCTGAGCCGGAGCTTGTCCAGGAAGAACGAGCAGTCTCCGTACAGGCGCAACCCAATGGCCGAGCTAGACGAGAACTCTCTCCGTGGCGTGCGCTCGACTTCACACCGTGCTCGCGAACGCCGGCGGCTTCACGCGGAAACACTGCGTCCCACGGCAAAAAAAAAACAGATCGTGGGCCCAATTTGATTTTGCCAAGTGAATTATACCAAAATATTGGAGATTAGCCTTTTTTTTTCTTTGCCATACCATTTGGGGAGTTGCCAAACCTCAAGATTTGGGAAGTAAAATATCCCAAATTGTTGGAGTTGCTCTTAGCAGATTTTGTTTATTTTATTTACAAAACTTTAAAAAAGGTTTGAAGTACTATCTCTATCCCTAAGAATTAATATCTCTAGTTGGAGTTTTATCTCGTAGAGAACCGATCGTACATAAGTTTCAACAAAACTCCAATGTCCATAAGCTCCGATCCCGGCGTCTAGAGCGGCCACATAGCAACAGCAACAGCAACAAAGGCGATGGATCAGCACGGGAAAAGGAGACCAACTCCCAAGAATCGGCTTCGGCGGCGGACCAGCGCGAAGAGACTGCGGCGGCGGAGGGCGAGGACACGTTCGAGGAATCCATGGACCAGCGCAAGGAGGACGGGTATAAAGCCGACGAATCGACGGGTCTGGTCGAGGACGACGTGGTGGGCTCTGGAGAAGCCTCGGCGCCGCCACCCTTCGCGCACCCGTAGTCGCTGCTCCGCGCCTGCGCCGCCTGCCTGGGTCTGCTCGGCTGTTGCGGCGACCAGCAGCCGCCGCCGGCTGAAGCCGCCACGGCGGCGGCGGCGGCGGCTAGATCGTCCCAAGAAGAAGAGACCGGTGGCGAGAAGGCGGCGAAGGCTAACGTAAGTGGATCGATCGCCGCCGCTTGACTTGCGCCCACAGTTGGTTTGCCGATCGGTAACCGATGGATGTCCATTGACTAGCTCAAGTGAATGTGCATGCAGCCGCCGCCGCCGCAGGGTTTCTACATGCAGGAGGTGATCACCCGCGTGTGGGCGGTGGCGGTGAGGACGCCGCGGCCACCGGACCACGCGAGAGAAGGGAGCGGTGGCCATGGAGGCGCACACCACTAGGACTCGCGCATGGGTTTTCTAGCTCATGCATCAAGCTTAGTTCAGGGCGTCATCATGCGCGCCTGCATAAAAACATTTTGACCGTCAGAGATGACAGATCTACGGCCGTCTACGTTGCACGCATTCAAACTTGGTACAGTAAAAAAATGTGCCTGTGCGTGTGGCTCCGAAGTCTGATGTGTAATTTATGCAGGCTTCTCTGATGTGAACTTCAAATAAGACTATTCAAAGTAGTTATCTTCTGATGTTTGAGAAGTCATAAGCTGCAGCACCCAACCCAAGGGTTTTAATTTGGTAATTAATTTTTGTTATGGGGTGCATGTACAAGTGTTCAAGCATTGTTCACGGAATTTTCTGAGGTATAGATAATGAGTATTAGATCTTATATAGACACGGTTGCGTCTCTGCACATGAAGCTCAGGTGATGAATTATGATGCACACTTCAAATTGATGATGCCTGAATTATGAATATGCATGGCAAAGTCCAATGTAATCAGATAGCGCTGTGATATGTTGCAGTTTAAGGAATAACGGAATTTGTTTGGTTAGCTCATGTAATCAGATACCTGGAGAGGAAGGGAGCATCAACAGTCCGACGTGGACTGACAAACGGTGGCGCGGGGATACCAGACAAGTAGAGGAGAAGTGGCGGTGGACGACATCGGAGCCTGCGACGAATCGCGGCGGCGGACACCAGAGCCTGCGACGAATCGCTATGACTCGTGCTCACGAGAGGTGCGGATGAGCAGAGAAGAAACGCCAGTAGCGGACATCGAGCTGCACAGGTGCGATTGAGTGAATGAGAAGGAAAAAAAAAGATATTTCTGGTTCAAGAGCGGTATCGAAGTTGTATAGGGCCGTATCAGATGCCGCTATTAATGGGGCTGGCCTAACCAAACACGAGACCGGGCGCCCCCATCCTCTCCTACCTACCTGGCTACCTCTTGCTCCACCACGGAGGAGCGCGAGCCAAGGGCCAGGTTGTCACCGCCTGCCACGACCGCAATCGGTGTTCCCAGCTGCGCGCTCGTGGTAGTAGAGCCGTTCTTGGCAGATGGCGAGCGGAGGAGGACGACGCCCTACCGTGACGTCGATAGTGGTAGGGTTAGGGCCGTAGAGCCATTCTTGGCAGATGGCGAGCGGAGGAGTGCGACCCCCTACCGTGGCGTCGATAGCGGTAGGGTTAGACTACCCGCAGTGGGTACTCTAAAACGATACTCTAAAGCTTTAGAGTATGAATATAGAGTAAAAACTGCTGCACTTGGTACTCTAAAACGATACTCTATCATTTCTCTTACTCTATATTTAGAGTGGTACTGTGCTTACTCTATACTTAATAGTGGCGGGCCCCACTAGCTAAACAAAGGAAAAAATGCTATAACTCACAAACCAAAAATCCAAATTAAATTTCGATTGCACCATTAAATTCGTCTCAATAAATCCTTCAAAACTAGATCACACATGGATATATTTAGATAAAGTGACAAGTAGGTCCCACAGTGGATAGAGTAGATAGAGGATGATATAGAGGATGGATGGGTGCGGGAGAATTAAGTATATAGGAGAGAATCTTGCTGACTAGGACGTATAGAGGATGAATATAGAGGTCCATGAGTGCGGGTAGTCTTAGGGCAGTAGAGCCGTTCTTGGCAGATGACGAGCGGAGGAGGGCGACCCCCTACCGTGGCGTCGATAGTTCTTGCGGGTTCTAGGTAGAGTAGGAAAAATAGATAAGGCTCTCCTTCCTATCATAGCTGCTTGCCATGACCACAATCGGTGTTCCCATCTGCGCGCTCGTGACTCAGCCACGATCGCAATCGGCGTTCTCATCTGCACGCTCATGGCAGTAGAGCAGTTCTTGGCAAATGGCGAGCGGAGGAGGGCGACACCCTACCATGGTGTTGATAGCGGTAGGGTTAGGGAGATGCAATTCTTGCAGGTTCCAGTAGGGTTAGGGAGATGCAATTATTACGGTTCCAGGTAGAGTAGGAAAAATAGATAAGGCCCTCCTTCCTATCCTAGCTACCTGCCATGACCGCAATCGGCGTTCCCATCTACGCGCTCATGGCAGTAGAGCCGTTCTTGGCAAATGGCGAATGGAGAAGGGCGACGCCCTACCATGGCGTCGATAGCGGTAGGGTTAGGGAGATGCAATTCTTGCGGGTTCCAGTAGGGTTAGGGAGATGCAATTATTACAGGTTCCAGGTAGAGTAGGAAAAATAGATAAGGTCCTTCTTCCTATCCTAGCTACCTGCCATGACTGCAATCGGCGTTCCCATCTGTGCGCTCGTGGCTCAGCCACGACTGCAATCGGTGTTCCCATTTGTGTGCTCGTGGCAGTAGAGCCGTTCTTGGCAAATGGCGAGCGGAGGACGACGTTCTTGGCAGATGGTGAGCGGAGGAGGGCAACGCCCTACTGTGGCGTCGATAGCGGTATGGTTAGGGAGATGCAATTCTTACGGATTCTAGGTAGAGTAGTGTCGGTGTTCGGACCCGGAAGGGTCCTAAGCCAACGAGTGAATTTGTGTTGCATGTCCCCTAATCTGGATGGTGATGCAAAGAGAATACACGGGGGTTTATCCTGGTTCAGGTGAAAGAAGGCCCTACGTCCAGCAGTGGGGGGATTGTATTTCCTTGTACCTAAGTGCTTGCGTAGGGGTTACAAGCTGTGAGAGAGGGAGCCGATCCCAAGTCTCAAAGAGAGAATACAAAGGAGATTGCTTGAGATGTTGATCTTCAGTGGTGGGGTGATGACTTGTTTTTTTGTCTTCTGTCCCCCTCCCTCGTAGAGTCCCCTGCCTTCCCTTTTATAGGGTCAAGAGAAGGCAGAGACGCCGGGGTGGTGCCTTAGAAGTGAAGTTTTGTCGGGCGCTGTGGAAGCTGCTGTAGCGACGTGCTCCGGGAATGGCCGGCCATCCCTAGGCACCATGGTGACGTAAAGGATGGGATGGTGAAAAGACCCTGGGTCCTGTGGCGTGCAGGCCTTGCTCCTTTGTTGACCGGCGGTTGGTCGAGGCCGGGTCGAGGTGGGTCGACGGGGAATGGATAAGGCCGAGCCCCAGGAATTTTGGGGTACGACAGTCGTCGTGTTATGCCTCGAGGGGGATCAGTGGCGGAACAGTACCTGGCATGGCGTGTGCAGTGATAGGTTTTCACCGCCCATCCCGGGATGGGCAGTAAAAAGTGGGATTTGACACTGGTACTGCTTCTATGCTGGTGGTGCTGTAGCCATGGGGGTAGGAAGTGGTTGGCGGTTGCATTAAATGTTTTTGACTTTTGTCTGAAAGTCGGTGGGTGAGGCGGGTCGACCGGCTCGACCCAGAGTCGTACGAGTCGGAGATTTCCCTGTGGTCGAGGTGCCCCGTCGAGCAAGCCTCGTGCGAGTCGGAACATGGTCGAGGCGTTCCGTGCGTGGTTTTGGCTCGTTGTACCCACGTGGGCAGAGCCTTGGCGTGGTTTTCTCAGGGGGTTTGTTCTTTTTAGTCGTTGAGTTTGGGTACCCCTTGTTTAGGTACCCGACAGTAGCCCCCGAGCCTTTGTGTGAGTGTGGTCACTCTTGCAGAGGCTCAGTGAGTCATGAATTGGAGTCGTAGCGTCGTAGCTCTTCCGATGGGTGCGCGCAAGTACACCCGCCGGGTGTAGCCCCCGAGGCCTCGGTGGAGTGTTTGACACCTCCGAGGTCTTTAGTGCGTCATATCAAGGGGTGCTCCTGCGTTTGAGCCCCCATGTCATGCTTGGTCCCCTTTCGTTTGGGGTTAGCTTTTTGCGGTCGAGCCCCCGAGCCTCGTGCGCACGAGGTCGATCAGGATCTTGCCCGTCTTTATCGTATGACCCTCACGCACCTTTTAGGAAAGGAGGAGGGGTGGGGAACGCCGTACTACCCTCAATGGGTGAGTTCCGACGATCTCCGGTGAGCTGTTAGCGGGGAATTCGAGTGGGAGCCCGTGTCCCATTCGATAGGGGTCGGCTAGCGGCCGCGGAGGCGCTCTCCAAAGATGCCAAAGAGTAGTCGTGTGGATCTCAGTTCCATGCGGTAGGATCCGAGGGCTCGACGCCTCCCTCCGAGGGGATTCCACCGTCGACCTCTCTTTTAGCTTCGAATACGTCTGGGGGCGTCTCGAGAGAGCGGCTCGAGCCCTGGTCTTGTATGGGCAGGTCCCCAGTCGTCCCTGACTCTGTTACTCGAGGGCAGCTGTCGAACCCCGGTCGAGGGCCAGCTTTCGATCCCTCGAGATTTATAGTGGGCTCGGGGCCCGTTATCCATTCGTCTGGAAATGTCCATCTGCAGACCCCCTTCTGGCCCATTGGGGCGCGTCTTTTTAGGAGGAGAGGCGAGAACGGCGCGGTAGTGGGCGGTGTGGCGCGACAGTTGTGGAGTGAACGGCGGACACGTGCCCTTACCCGCGGGTTTCAAGGGAGCGGTTAGGTAAGAACATTGAATGCGGGAACTGTTCCTACCTTTTCATCGGATCCGCCCGTTGGTCTTCCGCCGGGGTATAAGTACAGAGCCCAAGGTTCCGCATGCCCCCCACAGGCCTTTTGCGATTGCCCCTCTCCCTTTGTGCTCATCAGTCGTTCTCCGCCGCCGCCATCATCTCTTCCCCCGTCACCGCCGCAAGCTGATCTCGACACTTATGGCGAGAAAGAGCCAGGTTCTTCCCGCGGACGCGTGGGTCCATTCTTCGGTGACGGAGAGGAAGCTGGAGGAGTTAGTTCGTGACGGTCTTCTTCGACCGAGGGTGAGTCGGAGCTAGCCGGAGTGGAGGGTGCCGCCGTCCGACCACCGGGAGCCGGCGCCCCCGGAGGGGTACGTGGTGAGCTTCGTCGCTTTCCACGAGAGGGGCTCGGGATGCCGCCGAGCCAGTTTATGTGGGCGCTTCTACATCATTACAAGGTGGAGCTCCATCATCTCGCCCCCAACTCCATCTTGCAGGCCACCATTTTTGTGGCAGTCTGCGAGGGGTACTTGGGGATGGAGCCCCACTGGAATCTGTGGCTCCACCTTTTCAAGGCAGAGCAGTTTGCCAAGAAGGCGGGCGAGAGGGGAGTGCGGCGTGTGGTTCATGCCAACAACTGTACCCTTCAAGTCCGCACGGGTCGAGGCGAACTCTACATCCCGGCGCAGCTCATCTCGTCGAACAGCGGGTATCACGACGGGTGGTTCTACCTGTGCAACGACGACGACCGCCTGCCGAAGTTCTCCGGGCGGGTCCTGATGTCGCGCGAGGACAATTGGACGTATGGCGTCGTCGAGGAAGAGAAGCCAAAGCTGCAGCCGCTCCTTGATGCGCTGAGGAGACTCCGTCAGCGTGGATTGACTGTGGGGATGGTGGCCGCCGCGTTCCACCGTCGGAGAGTGCTGCCGCTGATGCAGCGCCGACTTCGGATCGACGAGATGACACCGGGCGTCTCGTTGGAGGGGAGTCGGATGTCGCACGAGTCCCTCCCCCTCGACGAGGTTGCCCGACGCGCACGGTGGATGGTGGGCAACTTCAAGCAAGTGGACATCGACAAGGTCCCGATGCGACCCAACTAGGGTTTCGAGCCTCTGGTAAGTGTCGTTTTACTAGCCTTGTGTTCTTTAGCTTCCTGGCTCCCTTGATTTAGTTCGTCGATGCCTTCGTGCAGGATCTGTCGGCGGTCAAGGACTCGCGGCCGCCGATTCTGGAGGATCACGCTGCTCGAGAGGTGAGACTCATTTCTGCGTCTCAGAAGAAGGGAAAGAAAGACGCCACAAAGAAGCGTCAGGTCAGAAAGGCCCTCGAGCGTGAGGCGTTGAATAAGCGTTGCCGCCAGCAGAGGCTCGACGGTCTCCCTGTCAAATAATCCCCCTCTGAGACGGCCTCGGAGGAGGATGAGGATGAGGATAGCGACGATAATGACGTCGGGTCGTGGTACGACACCATGACTTTTCTGGCACACCTCCTCGATGTGCGTCCCCTACTGGAGCCTATTAGCAGAGGGTTGATCTCCCAGGCGTCGAGGGCAGTCTCGGTGCCCGTCGAGGGGGAGGAAGAGCCAGCGGAAGGAAGAGCCCGAGAGGGACCTTTAGAGAGGGGGTCTGCCGCGCCTGGGGTCCCTCAGGGGATGTCGGTGGCGCCGCGCCCGCAAGTCCACTCGCCCCGGACTTCGTCGTCGGGCGGAGCAACAACGTCGACGCCTGAGGCCAGGGTGCCGTCATCGGGTGTGAGGACCCCAGGCCATATAGCCTCATCGGCGCAAAGGACCCCAGGCGCCTCGTCAGCCCAGGCTCCAAGGAGCACCAGGCCGACCGGAGGCTCGACGGAGGGGCCATCGCAGAAGTCGTCGAGTGGCTCGGGGAAGCCAGAGATGAAGCCCCTGATTCCCTTGTCTAGGTAAGTGTCTCGCTTCGCCTTCCCGACAAAGTTATCTCGCTTTTTGTTCTGACGTGGTTGTTTACTACTCAGCCATAAGCGTAAGGTGGAGCTCGCGACTATGACTCCCGTCAAGGCGCTCAAGTCTGGTGCCGCCTTGATGATGCGGACGCCTGTCGACGACGCCGCTTGGGTCGCAAAGTACCAAGCTGCCACGGAGCAGCTCAATATGAAATAGGCCGCTGCCAAGGCAGGTGCAAGCGCTTAGGAGGTCGCCAGAGTTGGTGACGCCACTCGGGAGCCAGAGTTGGTCGAGGTAGCCTCGGGCTGTGCCAGGCTCGACGTGCCTGGTATTGGTGGGCCAGAGCCGGGGTCGACCACGAGGACCCTAGAGACCGTCGAGGCCGGTAAGGCCGAAACATCCGTCCGCGATGCGAGGCGGGCGGATGTTGAAAAGATAAAAGAGGTGGTGGAGGCCCTGCCAGATGCGGGGAAAGAGGAGGAGCAGTCAGAGCTACAACCAAAGCGGGAGGAGCCGCGGCCGCAGCCGCAGCAGGACCAGCCAGAGGGGCAGGCGGTCGAGGCAGAACGGGGGGTGGCCATGCCACCACCCAACGCGCAGGCGGTGGTGCCGACTGATGGGAGGCCAGCCCCGCCCCAAGGGTCGACTTCGGCTGTGATCGATCTCACCGTCGACGGCCCTCCTTCCGACAAGGGGAAGTAGAAGGCGGACGTCGAGATGGTCGATGCCCCAGATTGGCCCGGGACTTCCGTAACGTCAGAGGATGACATGGCGGAGGCATCCGCCAGGTGGCCCGATTTCGCGGGGCTGGTGCTTGCACGGGCAGAAGAGGAGCTCCCACGCTGGGGTCGGTCGACCCTCGAGTTCAGGGACGCGGCTATCCCCAACGCCGAGCCCTTCTTCACCCTTGACGACAAGGATGAAGTGCAGCACTGGGAGTATGTCGAGGGACTCCGTAAGCACTCCGTGCAGTCCCTACGGATGGTTGTGGACACCCTGGTGCGGTGGATGTCGGAGGCCTTTGAGGTGAGTCGTGTCTATTGTTTTATCTGGCGTATATCCCCCTTTTCTCCTTGGTTCTGATCTTAAGCTTAACTGTGGTTAGGAACTCAAGGAGCGATGTCGCCGCAAGTCGCTCTTCATTCATCATGAAAGCGGCGTATGGGCGGCGCTTACTTGTCAGCGGGCTCTGGTCGAGGAAGCCAATGAGCGGCTATCCAAGAAGAGCGCTGAAGTAGACGAGCTTCGCGTCGTCCATGCAGCGGTCAGGGAGGAGGCGAAGCAGGCTCGGGAGCCCAAGGCTAAGGCGCGTGAAGATGCGGCCAAGGCTCGGGAAGAGGCGGCCAAGGCCCGTGAGGACCTCGCGCCGCTATTAGCGCGCGTGAAGGAGCTCGAGGAGGATGTCGCTCTTGTCGGCGGCCAGCGCGACGCCCTCAACGTCCAGATCGGGATGGCGTCCGCTCGCGTCGGGACCCTAGAGAATGAGGTTGCGACATTGAAGGGAACCGTCCGAGAGAGGGATGAGGCTCTCTCGGGCACCGGTCGGAGATCGAGACGTTGAGGGCGACTGTCCGCGACAAGGACGAGGCTCTTCAGGCGACGGAGAAAGCGCGTGACGAGTTGTGCGATGAGATTGTGGGTTGGCAGACCCATGCTGAGGGTAAACCTTTGTCAAGCTTTGACCTTGGCCTCGGGGTCCCAAGCCTTTGCTAACTTTGTGTTTGTATTTCAGAGCTGGAAAAGTAGCAACACACGGCCCAGGTGACGGCTACCTTGTTTCAGAACCTTTTCGAGGCTGAGGCCGGGCGGAATCAATTGCTCCAGGGTGCGATCACCTCGGTGTGCGACGGCCTGGGGGTCAAGCCTGATGCTGATACCAAGGAGGATGAGCCAGGGAACTCGTTTGTTTGTCGGATGATGGCGCTGGGTTGCCTTGTTCGCGAGAAGATTCGAGGCGGGCTGCATCATAGCGTGAAGAGGGCCATGGCGGTCATCCGGTCTAGGTTCGAGTATGACATGGGCCTCATTGCTGATGGCTTCATCTCAGATCCAGACAGGACTGACGAGGAGAATGAGGCAGCCTGCCTGGAATTGATCGAGGCTGTGGAAGAGCCCGGGGGTCGTCTCGCGAAGCTGTTTGAAGTTGAGGTGGTCCCGCCGGCCGACGATGAGGGCCTGTGAGCCAAGCCTGGGCATGAAGGCCCATGTAATAAGTTAGTTAATATTCGTGACTCGCGCCGTGATGGCCTCAGGGGCCTTGAAACATTTATATGTAAATGTATACTAAATGACCGTTTTCGTTTGAGTCTTTTGTTCCCTTTCTTGCTTGAATCGTATTCTTGCATATTTTTCTTAGTGCGCGGTTGCACCCCTTGGTGTGAGGGAGCGAGTGGAGGTACCATAGCCCAGAGGCGTAGGCGATCTCACGGCTCGGCAGCCCTTGGACCTTAGGGTGCACTTGCGGCCTCGTTGGCTATGTAAGAACTCGATTCGAAGCGTATGGGAATATTAGATGTGAGCTTTTTTAAAATTGTGAACTTTAATTAGGTCTACTTAAGCGTGCGGTTGCACCCCTTGGCGTGGGGGAGTGAGTGGAGGTACCATAGCCCGAAGGCGTAGGCGATCTTGCGGCTCGGCAGCCCTTGAACCTTAGGGTGCGCTTGCGGCCTCGTCGACTATGTAAAAGTTCTTTTTTTTTTGAAAAAAAACGAGTTTTTTGGGGACACAGGAGGTTCCCCCTTGCAGCCCCCGAGGGAGGTTCGACTCTGAGAAAACAGGGTCGAGCCTCCCTGGTTTTTATGAAAGAATGCTTTGAACACCGATGTATTCTTTATTCTATCATGGGATATGCGAAAAAATTTACAAAGCCTCGAGGCTTTAGGGGAAAAAGCGACGTAGCTGTTCGATGTTCCATGCATTGGTGAAGATTTTGCCCTTTTCGTTTGATAGCTTGTAGGTGCCGGGCTTTAATACTTCCGCGACGATGTACGGCCCTTCCCATGGCGGAGTAAGCTTGTGTCGTCCCTTGTTGTTCTAGCTTCGCCAGAGCACTAGGTCACCGACGTTGAGGTCTTGTTTGCAGACGTGTTTGTTGTGGTAGCATTAGAGACTTTGTTGATACCTTGCAGAGTGTAACAGAGCCACATCACGAGCTTCCTCGAGCTGGTCGAGGGCGTTCTCTCTTGTGGTGTCATTGTTTCGCTCGTTGTAGGCTTTCAGCCTCGGGGATCCATACTCAACATCGGTTGGGAGCATAGCCTTGGACCCGTAGACTAAGAAGAACAGAGTGAACCCCGTGGCTCGACTCGGCGTCATTCTTAGGCTCCACAGGACCGAGGGGAGCTCGGCGGCTCATTTTTTGTTGTGTTTGTTTAGTTTGTCGAAAATTCTCGGCTTTAGGCCTTGTAAAACCATGCCGTTGGCACGCTCTACTTGGCCATTTGTTTTTGGATGAGCTACGGCCGACCAGAGCACACGGATGTGATGGTTGTCGCAGAAATCCAGAAACTTTTTGTCGGTAAATTGGGTGCCGTTGTCCGTGATGATGCAGTTGGGAACCCCAAAGCGGTGGACAATATCGGTGAAGAATAGCACGGCTTGCTCAGACCTGATGCTGGTGATAGGACGGGCCTCGATCCACTTGGAAAACTTATCAATGGCGACGAGCAAGTGGGTGAAGCCACCAGTTGTCTTCTTCAGGGGTCCAACCAAGTCAAGTCCCCAAACGGCGAACGGCCATGTGATGGGAATCGTCTGCAAGGCGTGAGCCGGGAGATGGGTTTGCCTTGCATAGTACTAGCATCCTTTGCAGGAGCATACTAGCTTAATAGCGTCGGAGACTGCGGTTGGCCAGTAGAAACCTTGTCGGAACGCGTTTCCGACGAGGGTTCGAGGCGCCGCGTGATGACCGCAAGCCCCTGAGTGTAGGTCCTTGAGCAGGTTCTTGCCTTCCTCGTTTGAGATACAGCATTGTAGGATGCCCGTAGGGCTGCGTCGATAAAGTTCTTTGTTGTCGCCATATATCACAAAGGTCTTGGCCCGGTGAGCGATCCGTCATGCCTCGGTCTTATCCAAGGGGAGGTCCCCTCGAGTGAGATGGTCGAGGTACGGAATACGCCAGTCGGGCTCGAGGTCGGCTGGTAGGGTCGAGCCTTCCATCTGCATGACTTCAGCCCCGGTCGAGGGAGCTTCCGCCTCAGGTGGGGGATCGAGTGATGGACCATCGGCCCCCCATTTGCCCCGGTGTCGACGGAAGGTTGATGAAGATCCCTTGCGAAAACATCAGGTGGAACCATGGCTCGACTAGACATGATTTTCACGAGTTCATCGATAGCTTCATTATATCTGCGTGCAACGTGGTTGAGCTCGAGGCCGTGGAATTTGTCCTCAAGGCGTCGCACCTCCTTGCAGTAGGCTTCTATCTTGGGATCGTGGCAGCTTGAGCTCTTCATGACCTGGTCGATCACGAGCTGGGAATTACCATGAACGTCGAGGTGTTGGACCCCGAGTTCGACGGCGATGCGCAGGCCCATGATGAGAGCCTCGTACTCGGTGACGTTGTTGGAGGCAGCAAAATGAAGCCGGATTACAAAGCACATGTGAACTCCGAGGGGCGAGATGAAGAGCAAGCCCGCGCCCGCTCCTATTTTTATCAGCGACCTATCGAAGTACATGGTCCAAAGTTCGGCTTGGAGCTGAACCGGAGGAAGTTGAGTGTCGGTCCACTCCGCTAGAAAATCTGCTAGCACCTGAGATTTGATGGCTTTGCGCAGCGCATAAGAGAGGGTCTCACTCATGAGCTCGACCGTCCACTTTGCTATCCTACCCAAGGCTTCCCGGTTCCGGGCTATCTCTCCCAGGGGGAAAGAAGAAACCACGGTCACCGGGTGGCCTTCAAAGTAGTGACGAAGCTTGCGCCGCGTCAAGACGAAGGCGTACAGTACCTTCTAGATTTGCGGGTAGCGAACCTTGGTCTCCGAGAGTACCTCGCTGATGAAGTAGATTGGCCTCTAAATGAGTAAGGCGTGTCCTTCCTCCGCCCTCTCAACAACTAAGATCGCGCTGACTACTTGTGTCGTTACGGTGACGTAAAGCAGGAGGGGTTCCCCTGTGGCCGGAGGGATGAGGATCGGAGAGTTAGACAACGTAGCTTTGAGCTTTGTAAGGGCTTCTTCTGCCTCGAGGGTCCATGAAAAGTGTTCCGATTTCTTTAGGAGACGATACTGTGGGAGCGCCTTTTCGCCGAGGCGCGAAATGAAGCGACTAAGGGCCTCAAGGCAGCCCGTGACCCTCTGCACGCCCTTTAGATCACAGATAGGGCTCATTTTGGTTATTGCAGTGATTTTCTCCGAGTTGGCTTTGATGCCACGCTCGAAAACGATGAACCCTAAGAGCATGCCTCGAGGAACACCGAAGACGCACTTCTCAGGGTTGAGCTTAATGTTTTTCATCTTAAGGCACTTGAACGCGACATCGAGGTCGTCAACCAAGTTGCTGACCCTCTTGGTTTTGACAACGATGTCATCAACGTAAGCCTCGACGGTGGGTCCGGTGTGCTCCCTGAAAATGTGTTGCATGCATCGTTGGTATGTAGCACCTGCGTTCCGTAGACCGAAGGGCATAGTAACATAGCAATACATGCCGAAGGGGGTGATGAATGAAGTCACGAGCTGGTCGAACTCCTTCATTTTGATATGGTGGTAGCCGGAATATGCATCTAGGAACGACAGAATTTCACATCCCGCAGTAGAATCAACGATTTGATCAATGCGTGGTAAAGGAAAAGGAACTTTCGGACATGCTTTATTCAAACTAGTATAGTCTACACACATCCTCCATTTTCCATTCTTTTTCTTAACTAATACAGGATTAGCCAACCACTCGGGATGATGAACCTCCTTGATGAATCTGACCTCAAAAAGCTTGTGGATCTCCCCACCAATGACCTTGCGCTTCTCCTCGTCGAAGCGGCGCAAGCGTTGTTTCACCAGTTTGAAGCCGGCTCGGATCTCCAAGGCGTGCTCGGCGACTTCCCTGGGTATGCCCGACATATCCGAGGGACTCCACGCAAAAATGTTGACGTTTGCGCAGAGAAAATCGACGAGCACTGCTTCCTATTTGGGATCAAGGGCGGCGCTGATGCTCACCGCCTTTCCATTCAGGTCGGTGGGGTCGAGGGGTACGAGCTTGATGTCTTTCACGGGCTCGAAGTTGCCGGCATGATGTTTGGGGTCGGGGATCTCTTTGGCCAAACCGTCGAGGTTCGCCGCCAAGGTTGCCGATTCCAAGACGGCCTCCCCGTGCTCGATGCATTCTACGTCGCACTCATAGGCGTGCTCGTAGGAGGGCCCGATAGTGATGACACCGTTAGGGCCCGACATTTTGAGCTTGAGGTAGGTGTAGTTGGGAACCGCCATGAACCAGGCGTAGCAGGGGCGTCCAAGAATGGCGTAGTATGTCCCATGGAACCCAACCACCTCGAAAGTGAGAATTTCCTTCCTAAAGTTGGCGGGTGTACCGAAACAGACAGGCAGGTCGACCCACCCGACGGCTCTGCTCGTTTTCCCGGCACAACCCCATGGAAGCCCCCGACACTGGGTCGGAGGTGTGTCCTCGCGATTCCCAGAAGGTCAAGGGTCTGGGCGTAAATGATGTTGAGACTGCTGCCACCGTCCATGAGCACCTTGGTGAGGCGTGTGTTGGTGATAATGGGATCGACGACGAGTGGGTAGATTCTAGGATTGGGGACGTAGTCTGGGTGGTCATCACGGTCGAAAGTGATGGCCACCTCGGACCAGTCAAGGAAGAGGGGGGTCGCGAGTTGTATGGAGAAAACCTCTCGACGTTCTCGTTTGCGCTGCCGTGTTGAGAGACGTGTCAAGGGTCGTCCGTATATCATGAAATAGTCATGAATCTTGGGAAACCCCTCATCATTGTCGTCACCCTTGGGATCCTCCCTCTTGTCGTCTTTCTTGATGCCTAAGCTTTCAAAGTATCTTCGGAGCATGTGGCAGTCCTCGAGGTTGTGGTTCGTGGGCCCTTTGTGGTAGGGACATGATTCTTTAAGCATTTTGTCGAAAATGCCCCCGCCGGGGGGTCCTCGAGGTTTCTTGCGATCTGCAGCGGCGACAAGGTCGTCCGCCAGGGCTTCTTGTTTGCCCTACTGATTCTTCTTCTTCTTGTTGTTGTTCCTCTTCGAGCCCCGGTTGGAGCTCATGGGATCCTCGTCCTTGCGCTTCCCCTTGTCCTGGTCACTGCCAAAGATGGCACCAACCGCCTCCTCGCCGGCGGCGAAGTTGGTGATGATGTCCATCAAGCCATTGGCAGTGATGGGAGTGCTGCGGCCCAACTCTCGGACCAACTCCTTGCAGGTGATGCCAGAGAGGAAGGCCATGATGACATCAGAGTTGGTGATGTTGGGAAGCTCGGTGCGCTGTTTGGAGAAACGCCGGATGTAGTCCCGGAGGGATTCGCCCGGCTTTTGTTTATAGCTTCAGAGGTCCCATGAGTTACCGGGGCGCATGTAGGTCCCCTTGAAATTCCCTTCGAACACTCTCACCAGGTCGCTCCAATCGTGGATCTGTCGAGATGGGAGGTCCTCGAGTCAGGCTCAAGCGGTGTCCGACAGGAACAGGGGAAGTTGTCGAATGATGACCCGGTCATCGGTAGCCCCACCCAACTGACAAGCCAAGCGGAAGTCAGTGAGCCAAAGTTTGGATTTGGTTTCACTGTTATACTTGGTAAGAGTCGTGGGGGGGAACCGAGCCGGAAGTAGTGTTTTGCAAATGGCCTTGCTGAAGACTCGAGGGCCTGGTGGCTCGGGTGATGGGCTGCGATCCTCTGAGCTGTCATAATGCCCGCCTCTGTGCTCGTGGTAGCCTCGAGCTGCACCGTCACCACTCTTGCGCTTACGGCGCTCATTGATGTTGTCATAGGCATCTCGGGGTTCGCGGTTGTCGATGATGCGTTCACGGACAGAGGTCGCCTTGTTCCACCGGGGTGCAGGCTCGGGATGAACCGAGGCCTCTTTCTTCTGTCGGGAGGGCTCCGTAGGCTGCTTCGAGGCAAGCCTGTGTCGCCTCGAGGCGGAACTCTCGGCTTGCTGCATGGCAGCAGTCTCGAGGAGTCCTCAGATCTCATCGCGGGCCCGACGGGCCTCGGGGTTGGATGTCTCGGGCATATTACGAAGAAGCATGACGGCTGCGACAACGTTCTGGCTGGCTCGGTCAAAAATCAAGGGTTCACCCACCCGACCCTTGATGATGCGATGATTGACGTCACGAGCTCTTTCTCGAGCTCCTCCACCATGTGCGTGTGCCGCGCGCTCTTGCTCGAGGGTTTGCTGAAGTAGGCGCAAATTTTTCTCGTTCCTCATCGAGCCTGTCTTGTAGTTTGTGGATTTGCTTGAGTTGCACTCCTTGGTCCGCAAGGAGTTGAGCTTCATCTCGTGCATCGGGGGGCTCAACATGAGGTGGCGTGGCGTTCCTTCCTCCAACGGCTGCCTTATCCTCTGAATCCGACGCGATAGCCCCATCGATATTGAAGCATTCGTGAGTCAGGTCATAGCTGTCATCAGCAGAGTCGGAGTCCGGAGTGCTAAAATAGTAGTATGACGGATGCATGTGAGGTCGTGTATCTCTGGGGTCGTAACGACGAAAGACAGTCGCACGGAGCTCCGCACCCAGGGTCTCCGTAGAGTCCAGGTACTCGGAAGCTAGCGTGGATGCCACAAGGTCGAGGGTAGGACGTAGATGGTGTCCGGGGAGCTCCTCGTAAGCGCTCATGCTGGTGCTTACAGAAGAAGCATACGCCCAGGCAACCGTGTCCAGCCCATACGGGAACGCCGATGGGAACATGGTTCCTGATATCGGAGCAATCGATCCCGAATCGGCTGGTGGTGGCGCCGTGCTGGGCGGCGGAGTGATGGGATACCCCGTCGGCATCTTACCCTCAGCCAAGCTCATCCTACACAGGTCCTCAGTGAGGAAATCCGTGTCAGCGTCCGGCTGAGGGGCGCCGGATCGGGGAATACCGTCACCCCCCACGAGGCGATGATGGTGGTTGCGCTGGGCACGCCGTCGCTTGGCGGCACGAGCCTGACGAGAGCGACGGTACCGGCGCAGTGCTCCTCTAGGCTGGGAGAGCTCATGGTCGCCGTCGGTTGGGTCTCTAGGCGGGAGGAGGACCATGTCATAGTCATAGCCAAGAGACATGAACTCCAAGCTCTCAAACCAGATCACCGTGGCCAACGGAAGTGGACGTTCAGGGTCAGCCATCCAGAAAAATGGCGGGAAAACGATGTTGGCACGCAGCGCCCCCTACCTGGCGCGCCAACTGTCGGTGTTCGGACCCGGGAGGGTCCTAAGCCAACGAGTGAATTTGTGCTGCGTGTCCCCTAATCTGGATGGTGATGCAAAGAGAATACACGGGGGTTTATCCTAGTTCGGGCGAAAGAAGGCCCTACGTCCAGCGGGGGGATTGTATTTCCTTGTACCTAAGTGCTTGCGTAGGGGTTACAAGCTGTGAGAGAGGGAGCTGATCCCAAGTCTCAAAGAGAGAGTACAAAGGAGATTGCTTGAGATGTTGATCTTCAGTGGTGGGGTGATGGCTTGTTTTTTGTCTTCTGTCCCCCTCCCTCGTAGAGTCCCCTGCCTTCCCTTTTATAGGGTCAAGAGAAGGCAGAGACGCCAGGGTGGTGCCTTAGAAGTGAAGTTTTGTCGGACGCTGTGGAAGCTGCTGTAGCGACGTGCTCCGGGAATGGCCGGCCATCCCTGAACACCATGGTGACGTAAAGGATGGGATGATGAAAAGACCCCGGGTCCTGTGGCGTGCAGGCCTTCCTCCTTTGTTGACTTGCGGTTGGTCGAGGCCGGGTCGAGGTGGGTCGACGGGGAATGGATAAGGCCGAGCCCCAGGAATTTTGGGGTACGACAGTCGTCGTGTTATGCCTCGAGGGGGATCGGTGGCGGAACAGTACCTGTCATGGCGTGTGCAGTGATAGGTTTTCACCGCCCATCCCGAGATGGGCAGTAAAAAGTGAGATTTGACACTGGTACTGCTTCCATGCTGGCAGTGTTGTAGCCATGGGAGTAGGATGTGGTTGGCGGTTGCATTAAATGTTTTTGACTTTTGTCTGAAAGTCAGTGGGTGAGGCGGGTCGACCGGCTCGACCCAGGGTCGTACGAGTCAGAGATTTCCCTGTGGTCGAGGCGCCCCATCGAGCAAGCCTCGTGCGAGTCGGAACGTGGTCGAGGCGTTCCGTGCGTGATTTTGGCTCGTTGTACCCACGTGGGCAGAGCCTTGGCGTGATTTTCTCAAGGGTTTGTTCTTTTTAGTTGTTGAGTTTGGGTACCCCTTGTTTAGGTACCCGACGAGTAGGAAAATGCTATGAGAGACGAAGAGGGACGTGGGTTGGCGATCCGGGAGTACAATCCCGACACGGACCGTGACGGGACGGAGGCCATTGACCGGGAGTGCGACGTCGTCCCGGCCGGTGGGATGTCGCTGCACACCGACCTGCTCGGCGACTCCGTCGCGCGCATCCGCCACTCGCCACACTACCTCATGCAGGTACGTACGTACGTTTGCTCGGACCTCTAGTCTAATCCTCCCGTTTACGTACGCGTCAATGCACGGTTATGCGATCTGCTTAGGATGCTTTCTCAAGTCGCAGCAAACTTGTTTGATCCCGACTTGCATGAACAGGTGGCTGAGACGTCCGATCCAGGCCGCCGGATCATCGGTCTCATCCGGGAAATAGTCAAGTCCGTCGCCTCCTGCAAGAGCCACCCTGGGCCCCTGGCTCACCCGCTGGCAAGAGCCGCCCTGGGCCACTGGCGCACCCGCCTTCGCCATAGTCGACTACTCCGCGTCGCGGCCCCCCACAGGTAAAGTTGCTGTCCCTAAGTACTCGTGACATCTATCTACGATCGCAAGCGACAATTGTCCATTTTGTTTCATCCATTTGACTGATCCATGCTGCTTGTTGCATGCATATGCTGGCGGATGGGCATCGCGCTGCAGCTGGTGCGTCAGCTGGAGCAGTGGTTCGAGCTCATGAGCACCGAGTACGCGTACATAGCCATCGACAAGTCCAATGAGGCGTCGCTGCGTCTCTTCACCGGCTGCTGTGGCTACACCGAGTACCGGAAGATGTCCCTGCTCGTGCACCCAGTGCACTGGCAGTCTGGCACTGGCTCAAGGCGCCGCGCCGCGCCACGCCATGGTCGTTCGCCTCAGCGCCCACCAAGCCGAGTGGCTGTACCACAGAAGGTTCACACACGAGTTCTTCCCCGCGGACATCAGCCACGTCCGCTCAGCGGCGTGTGTCCGCCTCGATGTTCGCGTGGTGGTTCGTGTACGGCCTCGCTGGGAGCAGACGCGACGCCGCGCTGGCCGCGGAGGTGGTGTTCGCGTCGATCATCAACGTACATGGCGCGCGGCAGGGCGGCAGCACTGGCAGTGGATCGAGGAGGGATCGGCCAGCTCAGCGACGTCGACGGTGGGATCGCCGACGATGACGGTGGCACGGTCCATCGCAAGCGGCTGAGCGGCGAGAGCTGGAAGGTATTATCAACTTATGAACGAATGGGCATTATCAACTTATATGAACGAATGGAACTACTTTGTTCTTGGTGTTAATCCCAATCGAATCATCAGTGGGGTTTCTCTTTACATTTGGGTATGAACAAATCATAGTACAAGTTCTACTAGATCCGAGAGAGAGGTAGAAAGAGAAGGTAGTGAGATCGAGCAAATCATCGGTGGAAGGGACGGTGGCGTTGGAGCTCGATCCGGTGGCTGCCATCTAGTTCGTTGGAGAGAAGGAAGACACGGCAGCGCGGACGTCATGGTGGTGTCGCAGCGGTGGCGGTGAAGACGGCGATGGGGTAGCGGCGCGATCCAGTGGTGCTTTCTGCCGCTCACAGCGCGACCCTCGAGATCGGTTAGGGTTGTAGGTGGGGAAAGGCGGCTCAGGTGAACCTCGTGACTCGAGCCCTGGCTCCCCCCACCTCCTTTATGTAGCGCTGCGCGACGGGGCCCACCAGCTAGTATTGAGTTGGGCGCCCCCGATCAGCGCGCGGATCAAAGGCCTAATGAGCCGTTGGGCTCATTAGAGGAGAGATCAACCTAACATTCTCCCCCTTGATCTCACTCATACTTTAACCTTTCATCTTTGACTTTAATACTTTTCACTTTACTCGTTTCATCACAAATAAGCGCATAGAGCATGTTTCATCGTCACGGTCAATCGCCGATAGATTTGACAGTTACAATGCACATCTCTGATCCGAAATAGTTACTTTAACTTTTGGACCATTTATTATAGTCCAGGAGTCATAGGCTTTCCCTTAAACCCATGCCGGCTACATGTTCTCTGAACACGTTGGGTGGTAAGCCTTTTGTAAGCGGATCCACGAGCATCTTTCCAGTACTTATATGCTCAAGATTTATAATTTGATCCCAGACTTTATCCTTCACAACATAATACTTTATGTCAATGTGTTTGGCAGCACCACTTGACTTATTGTTGTGAGCGTACTGTACTGCTGGATTATTATCGCAGTATAACTTTAGTGGTTTATGTATGCTGTCGACCACCTTTAAACCGGGTATGAACTTCTTTAGCTAGTTCACATGCTCTGTTGTCTCATAACACGCTACAAACTCGGCATACATTATGGACGATGTAGTGACGGTTTGTTTTGAGCTTTTCCATGAAATTGCTCCTCCTGCGAGAGTGAACACATATCCAGACGTGGATTTTCTATCATCTCCCACATAATCAGAATCCAAATACCTCACTATTTGGAGAGAATCTGATTTTCTGTACGTCAACATGAGGCCTTTCGTACCTTACAAATATCGCAAGACTTTCTTTACAAGTTTCCAGTGTTCAATTCCTAGAGTACTTTGAAATCTGCCAAGCAACCTGATAACAAAAGCTAAGTCAGAGCGCGTGCACACTTAAACATACTGTAGGCTTCCGACAGCAGAAGCATATGTAACCACTTTCATTTGATCGAGCTCGTATTGGTTCCTAGGGCATTGAAAATCCCCATATCTGTCGCCCTTGACCATGGGTGCAGCTGAGGCACTACATTTATGCATACTGAATTTCTTTAAAACTTTTTCTATGTATGCCTTTTGTGACAGTCCTAATACCACTTTACTTCTATCTCGGTGAATCTCTATGCCCAAAACAAATGAAGCTTCACTAAGATCTTTCATATCAAATTTTGAAGATAAAAACTTCTTTGTCTCCAGTAGTAGACTGACATCACTACTAGCAAGTAAGATATCATCTACATACAGGATTAGGAAGATATATCTTCCATTCTTAAACTTTGCATAAACACAATTATCCTCAACATTTTCTTTAAACCCAAAATTCCTTATTGTTCTGTCAAACTTCAAGTACCACTGTCTTGAAGCTTGCTTTAACCCATAAATCGATTTCTTTAAGCGGCATCCCATTCGTTCTTTTTCTTCCATGACAAGTGTGCCACTAATGCCATTATAATTCTGAAGGAATCCTTACATGAGACAGGAGAAAACGTCTCATTGTAATCAATCCCTTCTCTTTGCGTGAAACCTTTTGCCACAAGTCGCGCTTTAAACCTTTCAATATTCCCTTGGGAGTCACGTTTTGTCTTGTAGACCCATTTACAGCCTACTGTCTTGGCTCCTTTAGGAATAGGTTCTAAGTACCAAACTTTGTTGGTACTCATTGACTTTATTTCATCTTCCATGGCCTCATGCCACTTTGATGAATTATCGCTTCTCATGGCTTCTTCAAATAAAGTGGGATCACCCTCCATTTGAAATTTTTTAGTGTTATACATCTCATAATCATCAGGTATTGCTGATCTTCTAACTCTTTGAGACCTTCTAGGGGCCTCCACATTTGGCATATCTTCTGTTTGGGGCTGTTGTTGCTCCCCCTCATCTGTGGCATCAGTTTGTATAGGTTCCTAAAGGACAGGTTCCTCATCATTATTTACTATCACCACAGGAGAACTGACAACAGGTGTTGGCACTACAGTGTCCCGCATTGTTGGTGCAACAAGAATAGGTAATTCAAAAAATGGTTCCTCAGTCATCGGAGTGGGCACACATACCCGCTTCTCCTCAAGATCAATTTTTTGAGCTACCGTGCTCTCCCTCGTCATTCATCCTCTAAGATAACAGCGTGTCTCGATTCTACAAATTTTGTGTATTTATCTGAACGGTAGAAATGAAAACCTTTTGACTTTTCAGGATAACCAATAAAATGGCAACTAACTATTTTGGGATCTAGCTTCCTAATATTTGGGTTAAACACTTTTGCCTCAGCAGGACTCCCCCACACACCCAAGTGTTTTAGTGAGGGTTCTCTTCATGTCCACAACTCATATGGTGTTTTAGGCACCGCTTTACTTGGTACTCTATTTAGAATATGAATGGCGGTTTTTAACGCCTCCATCTATAGATTCAATGGCAAGTCAGAGTAACTCATCATACTACGCACCATATCCATCAAGGTACAGTTACGCCTTTCAGCTACTCTATTCTGCTGAGGTTCGCCCGGTGTAGAATACTGGGCAACTATGTCATTCTCCTGTAGAAACCTTGCAAAAGGTCCAGGAACTTGACCATATGAGGTATGCCGACCGTAGTACTCTCCACCACGATCAGACCGGACCACTTTAATTTTTAAACTATGCTGATTTTGAACTTCAGCCTTAAATATTTTAAATTTATTCAACGCTTCATTTCTTTCTTTAATTGGATAAATGTAACCATAACGTGAGTAATCATTTGTGAATGTTATGAACGAGTCAAAATCATCCACACTTTTCACAAGAAAAGGACCACAGATGTCTGTGTGAATTATCTGTAGAATTCATGTGCTTCATTTAGCATCCTTTTTAATTTGCTTTGTGTATTTTCCTTTAATACATTATCTACACTGTTCAAAGTCTGAGAACTCTAATGGAGGAAGAATATCATTCTTAACTAGTCTCTCTATTCTCCCCCTCGAAATATGGCCTAAACGACAGTGCCATAATTTCGATGACGCATCTTGAATTCTCTTTCGTTTTCTATT
The DNA here is from genome assembly GCA_038087645.1 of Saccharum hybrid cultivar R570. Lineage (NCBI taxonomy): Eukaryota > Viridiplantae > Streptophyta > Magnoliopsida > Poales > Poaceae > Saccharum > Saccharum hybrid cultivar. Next base: position 37,747,397 of record JAQSUU010000534.1, on the reverse strand, counting down.
CGCATTCACAGACGAGGATACGTTATCATTTGCATCACATACGGAATTCACATTTTCACGAAGTGATAACAAATAAAGATCTTGCTTTTGAAAAACAAGGCCAACACATTCATTATTACATTGTATCTCGCATTTGCCATCTCTAAAATGGCAATCAAATCCATCATTGTCTAAACAAGACACACTAATCAAGTTTCTCTGTAATGAAGGAACAAATAAAACATCTCTAAGCAAAATAATGAAGCCATCAGCAAGCTCTAGAGGAACATCGCCAACAGCTTCGACATCTGCTTGGACTCCATTCGCGACTTTAACGTGTCTTTCGTTTCTTTGCGTAGTCCTCGTCGAACGGAATCCCTGTAATGAATTAGCAACATGAACAGTTGCGCCTGAGTCAATCCACCAAGTAGATTTCGAATACTGTACATACAGGGATTCATTTATGAACGTAATAATGTTCTCACCTTTCTTTGCCATGACCATCTTTAAGAATTCAGGACAATCTTTCTTGTAATGTCCCTCCTTCTTGTAGTAGAGGCACTGATCTTTGTTCACTGCAAACCTGTTCTGCTGAGGCTGATGCTGCATGGGACCCTTACCCTTTGGCTTTGAGGGAGAGTTGGCATTGGCATTGACATTCTTTCTTTTATTATCTTTAACAAAACTGAGAGTACCACCATTGGCGGCCTTTATTCTCTCTTTCTCTTGCACACACATTGCCATACAACGTTCTAGATCCCATTTCTCGGGCTGAATGTTGTAGTTGACAACAAATATGTCAAACTCTTTTGGTAAAGAAGCAAAAAAACACATGGACAAGGAACTTTTCCGTAAGAGCCAGATCCATTAGTTTTAGCTTATTATTCAAATGATTCAACTTTGATATGTGCTCTCTTATGCCAGTGCAATTGCCACCTCCAGTGTATCTTTCTGTCATCAGCTGTTTTATCAGCTGAGTAGCATATGTCTTTGAAGAGCCATAAAACTGACTCTTTATCCTTTTTATGTACTCTGTGACAGTGTCACACTCTTGGATTGAGCCCATTATGGTAGGCTCAATCGTGTTCTTTATGACAGCAATACACTTTTTGTTGGCATTGATCCACTTTTGCTTTTGTAGGTCATATGTCATCTGTATGGGAGCATGATCCCTCTCTTTCTTTTGCCAATCAGCATCAGATTCATTGGTCTCCCTCACCGGTGCCACAGGTTTCGTGGGGCACGGTGTGGTGACCACCCAGTCCACCTCAGCCAAGACAAAGGCGAGGTCAATTTTCTTTTTCCATTCGGTGTAGTTGTCACCTTTGAGGGGTGGAATATCTTTGATAAACCCCATCAAAGAGTAACCTCCTGAAAACACAAATCATGTAGAGTGAGAACATAAGTACAAAATTAATTACATGCTTTAATTCCAACTGTGGTCAAAAGTAAAACATACAATTTATCTTTTTACACTAATTCTACATCACCGTTGGGTAGAGATAGAATTAATGCATAACAAAATCATAATACTGCTATTAATCAACGTTGGTCAGAATAATAACAATATTATAATCAGCCCAAAATTTATCCATTTTTCAAAATTAAATTATCCCGTTGGTTCGAATTTAATAATAAAATAACATCTTTAAGTACGCAGCGGAAAAAAAACATAAATATTCCCATAATTATTTTTCCAGAAACATGAAAGTACTGTACTGGTCTCCGAAAATTTATCGTTGGACAAAATTTATACGGAGATCTAACATCAAAATTCAAATCAAAACATTCAAATATGCATTAACATTGTTTCTGGAAAAATAAAAAAATGAGAAAAACGATTTTAGTTTTCATTATGGCCCAGCCGCAGCCGCTGATCACTCGCGGCCCAGCCGGCCTCGGCTTTTACATCTGCGCAGCGAAAGCATGGGCGCAACCCAACAGCCAGATTGCGGCCCATGCCGCTCGTGGCTCGTCACCCTGCCCCGCGCCCAGGCCGTAACCTGGGTCTGGGTCAGGAATTCCATTTCCCGCCTGGGCCAGAAGTAGCCCAGCTGGCTGCCAGCTGATCTCGACCGTCCGTCTGCATCCGACGGTTCACCATCCAGATCGGAGGATCAAAAACCCGGCCGCTGCCCTCTGAACCCTAATCCCGTTTTCATTTGCTTCCTCCTTTCTCTCCTTCGTCCATCTGAGCGGCGCACAAGAGCACCAGCAGCTGCTGCCGCCCATGGCGGCCTGGAGAGGAAAGTTGGCGCTGCCCCGCGTCCTCTCGCCGGCGTGCGTGCTCACCCAAGGCTGAGCACATCGCCGTCGAGGGGCCGCATGGTGGTGCCCTGTTGCCGTGGCCACGCGTGCGAGGTGAAGCGCGGTTCTGTGTTCTGTCCCGCGCGCCGGCCATGAGCGGCGCCGCGGTCTTCTTTCCGAGCGGTGGCGGTGCCGCCGGCGGTGAGGAAAGCCTAGGTAGGTCCCCTATCTTTAGGGTTAGGGTTTGTATTGAAGTTCTTTTCCGATTTCAAATCGGTTCTTTTCTTTCTATTTATGTCCCCCGATCTAGATCGACAACTATACAAGGCGTCCGATACCAATGTTAATCCCAATCGAATCATCAGTGGGGTTTCTCTTTACATTTGGGTATGAACAAATCCTAGTACAAGTTCTAGTAGATCCGAGAGAGGTAGAAAGAGAAGGTAGTGAGATCGAGCAAACCATCGGTGGAAGGGACGATGACGTTGGAGCTCGATCCGGTGGCTGCCATCTAGTTCGTTGGAGAGAAGGAAGACACGGCAGCGCGGACGTCGTGGTGGTGTCGCAGCGGTGGCGGTGAAGACGGCGATGGGGTGGCGGCGCGATCCAGTGGTGCTTCCCGCCGCTCACAGCGCGACCCTCGAGATCGGTTAGGGTTGTAGGTGGGGAAAGGCGGCTCAGGTGAACCTCGTGACTCGAGCCCTGGCTCCCCACCTCCTTTATGTAGCGCTGCGTGACGGAGGCCACCAGCCAGTATTGGGCTGGGCGCCCCCAATCAAGGCGCGGATCAAAGGCCCTCATTAGAGGAGAGATCAACCTAACACTTGGCTCACTCCCGCGAGCTGAGTACTATCTCCTTGACTGGTGGCCGCTGAATCTTCTTGAGCTGCTCCCCCTAAACCAGGGAATCTTCAGCTGCTTCCCCTTTAGCTGCTGCCAAAGTCACGTCACGACGACGGCGGGCACAGCGGCCAGACTCCCCCAGCGCCCAAACCGCGCCCAAACCCACGTCGAGACGGCGACGACGAGCAGACCGGTGAGGATGACGGCCGCTAGAAGCGCTTCTTCAGAGCAGCCATGAGCGCGAGTCCGAAAGCCACCTAAGGCGCGGCATTCCAGGCGGCCGTGTCGAGGCCGATGACCACAACTGCGCCCCAGAAGCCCAAAGAGAGTTGCTGGATCGACGACGGCGTTGGGGGAGAGAGCTGCGACGACGGCGACGACGTTGGGAGGAGCAGCAGCTGGGAGGAGGAGCAGCAGGATCGGCCAGCTCGGCGACGTCGACAGTGGGGAGAGAATCGGACGTATAGCGGCTGAGGGGCGAGAGCTGGAAGGCATTATCAACTGATTGAACGAATGGAACTGCTAGAATATACTCCGTATACACTAGTGTGTTACATGTTCCTGGCTCACTTCCGCGTCGTGTACGTCGCCATGCCTTGCCTTTCGGGCGGTTCCTACTGCACCGGAATACTAGAGCTGAGTACTAGTATCTCATTGACTGCTAGCCGGTCGGCGAAGCTGCGCTATTTTGTGCACTCTGCAGCGGTGTGGCATGTCCAGGGAAAAGCAGCGCGTACGGTGGCATACACGATAGTAATAGCAAACATAGTAGGATAGATGACAGCGCAACATACAGAGAGATAAGGAAGCGACAGAGAGATTTTCAAGCCTAGGGGTTCCCCGTATAGTACTTTTAGTATTATGCATTTCATACGAGGGTTGTATGTATATACGGAGAAGAATCATCTGCCTCCACATCAACTAGCAATATGGTACTAATTAATTTTTTTTTCTTCACTCATCACTCATGGGCCTAAATATTAAAGCACACAGACAAAAGACTTAGAGATTTATTAAAATTTCCTCATATAAGCTTGAGGGTTTAGCCCATATATTAAATCCAACCCTTTTTTTTATGTGTCCCTTGAAATTTCTTCACCAATTTTCACGTTGCTTCTTTTCTTGCATTTCTATAACCTATTTTAACATCTCTAACACATATTTAGCACACATGTTCGTTTTAGGCTTGCATTATCATTTTAGTCCCTAAAACTCAAATATATATGATTTTAAGAAAGACGGCAAAAGCTTGGCCGGATTTTTATTAGACGAGGAAAAAAAGAAAACAATGACAAAATAATTACAACCGAATAGGAGAGCTCGGAAAAACCACTAACATGACACGCAGACTGTCCACCCCACTGAATGCAACTCCCAACGAAGAAAAAGAACCGGAAAAACTACTGAACTCAACTATTGAAAAACGCAAGACAAGGCACAGGAACATTCCTTTGCCACCCAAACCCGAGACACTAGATGGGACCTGACTAAAACTACTCAGCTTGTACATTTGATCTGTTTGCCAACTGGTATTGCTTAAAATGTCCTTCTTGCAAAGAAAGGCTACTTGTCTTGGTTGCAAAGCTGTGTTCTGAAATGTTTTTCGATTCCATTCCTCCCAAACATTCTACCAAAACTAGATCATGACTCCATCGAAAACTCTTCTTTGTTTCGCTCAATTTTAGTGCGGCATCTACGCCAATGGCTGTGTAATGATCCGTTTGTTGCGACTGAATCTAGCATCGATAGTCCAAGCCACTGTTTCAAGAATGACCAAACTTGTTTCGAGAAAACACAATCCTTGCATAGGTGAGTTGGAGTCTCTGGATCACTACCACAGAGCTTGCATATGGGGTCATTTGGTCAATATCGTTTCATCAAGTTGTTTGTAGTTAGATTTTTTTGTGTAGCAAAAGTCCAGGCGAAAAACCTGCATTTGGGTTCTGCTTTCGCCTTCCAAATTGGCATAAGCTTGAGCTTACTGAATGCCCCCTTGAAATTGGATATTATAAGCACTCTTGGTTGTGTATTCTCCATCCGCCGCCCAACGCGAATAGATGCTATCTTCCCAGTCAGCATCTGGTTGAATTTGGCCAACGGCTTCCCATAGCTTCACATATACTCAAATATATGATCATGAGTGTATAATTATACTTAGAATCGATCTACCGCTTCTAGATTCGCGGATTACCTTGTAAGCCTGCTGATGGGGATAGATTAACCTTATCCATTAGTAAAATAATATTTAGGTGCTCGTGGAGACTAACATATTCTGGCGTGATTGAGGAAAATTATTGTTTAAGTACTAGACAACCACTCATGGGAGACGGGGGAAGTCATGGTCCATGTGGAAGTGGAACTCACCTGTACGGGATCCCAGCCGCCAGCGACGCGACGAACGCAACGTGACGCTAGCTGTCATTGATGGCCTTCTCGTATTAGCTAAGGAGGCTCGAGGCCAAGCAAACACCACAAAGACTTCTAAGCTCTAATCCGGCACAGTGCTTGCTCAAGGAGTCAAGCACCGCCCAGGACCCATGGCGGCTCCGGTTGTGACAATCACCGACGTGGTCTACGTCGTTGCGCCGGATGGCGCGCTGCCGCCCGAGCCTGTCATCAAGCTCAACGCCATGGAGGCGCAGTGGGTCGTGATTCCATTGATGCAGCACCTCCTACTCTTCGAGGGCGACCATTTGCCGCCCTTCGACGCCATCCTCCGGTCCCTCCGGTCCTCCCTCGCGGCGACATTGGCCACCCACGCCCCGCTCGCCGGCAAGCTCCACTACCTCGCGGACACCGGCGACGTCGCCATCTGCCGCTCCACCGACGGCGACGACGACCGCGGCATCAGGTTCGTCGCTGCGGAGTGCGACGCCGACGTCCGCCGCCTCGCGGGCGACGAGGGCCACGACGTGCTCGCGTTCGAGCGCCTCGTTCCGGAGCTCGACATGAGCCTGCTGCCGGCGCCGGTGCTGGCCGTGCAGGCAACGAGCCTCGCGGGAGGCGGGGTGGCCCTCGGGGTCAGCGTGCACCACGGCGTCGCCGACGGCCAATCGCTGTGGAGGTTCATCGAGGCGTGGGCCGCGGCGTGCCGTGGCGACACGCCGCCCGCGCCGCCGGTGTTCGACCGCTCCCGTGTCAGGCTACCTGGCGGCGAGGAACTGGCCCGGAGCATCCTACGGAAGTACGTGCCAGATTTGCCAATGGTGAGTGGACGAACACCCCCCCCCCCCCCCCCCCCCCCCCCCTCGCGTCCGTCTCTCTCTCTTCCCGATTTGGTCTTCCAACATCTCCCATGCTCTCCTCGATCGCCACCAGGCTAGACTGCCGGCGAGCCTGCAAGAAGACCGCCTGCGGTTCACCCGCCGGACGTTCACCCTGGACACCCAGGACATGAAGCGGCTGAAGCAGCGCATCGTCCGCCTCGGCGAAGCGCACGGCGCGCCGCTGCGCCGCTCCCCGTCCAGCTTCGTCGCCGTCGTCGCGCTGGCCTGGACGTGCTTCGTCCGCGGCAGGGCTTTGGCCGCGGACGACGACGACGTGTTCCTGTTCTTCTTCGCCGACGCCCGCGACCGGCTTGACCCTCCCGCCGGGGCGGACTACTTCGGCGCCTGCCTGACCGGATGCCTCGCGAGGCTGCCCGCGCGGGAGCTCCACGGCGAGGGCGCGCTGGCGGCCGCGGCGTCGGCGGTGCAGGGAGCGATCGAGAAGATGGTGGAGGACCCGCTCGGTTGCTGGCCCGGGTGGGAGTTCTTTAGGTTCGCCGGCGACCCAACGCTTCGGTTTGAACGGTTCATGAACGTGTCGGGTTCGTCGGGCTTCAGGGCGTACGAGGTCGCCGACTTCGGGTGGGGGAGACCGAGGCGGACGGAGAACGTCAGGATGAACCACGACGGGCAGCTGGCATTGGTCCGCGCCAGGGACGGCGACGGGGTGCAGGCTTCGGTGTCCATGCTCCAGCAGAAGCACGTGGACGCTTTCAAATCTGAGTTCCTCAAGCTACTTGGATGATGTTGCAACGTGGTAGTGCTGTAGCAGCACGATTTTATGGTCGAATTCCAAGCACACGACTGCATTGTCTCCAACTCAGCGCTTCTGCGCTCCCTCCGTTAGTGTCATTTCACTTTCCGAGAAATCAATATTTTTAATTTTAGATACATATCTATCATTAGATAAATCGTCGATCATATTTTTGTAATAAATTTCTTTAGAGAAATAAATGTTGCTAATATTTTTTATAAATTTAGTTAAATTTGATAAAGTTTGACCAATACAAACTCCATACGTGACACTGTTTTGAGATAGAGTGGACTATACAGTGACTTGGCGAGTAGCGGTCATGTCACATCGTATCTCCACTATGTAAGGAGATTTTAGAAGTAAGTGCTCAGGTACACATACAATTTTGACTGTAACCACTCCCTCCGATATGTTGCTTTTACTACGTATCTAGAAATAGTGTATAACTAAACAACCTTGTTTAATCTTTCTAGTGGAGTTGATTTTCTTCATTTCCTTCTTTGTTTCCTGAATCCTTCCTGTTATTGCTCTCTCTTCTCTCATTTGTACTGAACTTTTACTTCCTTACTTTTAATTAAATACCAGTAAGGGTACGCCCCTCATATTTAACGTCAAAAAAAAACTAAGTATATAATAAAAGCTATGTATCGCCAAACCATCTAATAATTTAGAGTAGAGGGAGCAGTACTTTTTGCACAGAGTCATTAGTAGACCTTGGGCTTGACGCAACGTGGATTAAGTGGTTAGTAAACACCGAACCTTAGGATAAATATTTTCGTTTCAGTTTATTTTCCCGTTGGTTTGCAATTTCTTACACTAGCTTGCATTACTTGTTAATTGCTTGTGCTAGTGTTGTAGTTGTTCTTGTGCTAGTTAGTTTGTATAGCTAAGTAGCTGAGCTCTCTAGCTTTTAAAAAAATGTTGCTATTTTTTTTTTGTAAACCTAGTCAAATTTTAAAAAATTAACGTGCACAGAACCTAAAACGATATTTATTTTGAAGAAATGCTATACAGTAATAGGTTTTTTTCAACCTCCCAACAACTGATTAGTGGACCGTGTGATCTGGCACGGACGGCCTCGGGCAGGGCCGCAGTCGTGGCACGACTGCAGAGTGAGGACGCAAGCTCCGGGCGGGGTCACGGCGCGGCGGAGGCGCCGCTCGCGGCTGCTGCGTGGCGGCGGAGGCAGCGACAGCGGCAGACTCCCTATCGGCGACCTCGTCCACCAGTCGCTGGGCCTCCTGGAGCCGCTCCGTCCATCAGTCCACCAGGGAAGACGACGACGACGGCGGCGCTGCACCTCCGCGCGGGGCTGTGATCGGAAGAACTAGACGCGCCATGTATGCCGCCACCCTAGGCCCTGCGCAGATGCAGATGTAGCTACCGCTCACACTACTAGATCCCGGCAGCGCCATCCGCTTTTTTTAAGATTTTATAGTTTTTCTCTGAAATTTCTGAAGAATTTATGAACAATTTGACATATATTTATCAGATGTCTGAATTTGATAGAAATAATTTGTATTTTTTAAAAAAAATTAACATATATTTGTGTTATTTCCAAATTACATCACTCTATCCAATAAATTACACTGAAAAATTATTGTAAATATAGTAATATAAGACGGTGTAAATATAGTTATAAGCAAGTGTATAAACAAAAATTTGGTTGCTAGAGGGGCTAAAACAACCTGTCCTTGACTAGACAGACCGATAAAGAAACGCAAGGAGTATAACGCTAGCTGTACTTAATTACGGAGTATTTTCTTTGTGGACCTAGGAACCGAGGGAGTATAGTAACAAATAAATGCTGTAGCCCTGTAGGTGACCAGTTCTTTACAAATCAGCTTTACAAGATGGGCCTCGATTAGTTCACAGAACAGGGAAGAAAAATACTGTATCAGAATTCCTGTAGCATTTCGTTTGTATTTGGTAAAAATTATCTAAATTTTGACTAACTAGGTTTAAAATGTTCGTCTCGCAAAGTACAACAAAACTGTGCAATTAGTTTTTGATTTCATCAACATTTAGTACTCCATGCATTTACCGACATTTTGATGTGACAGAAAATCTTCTTTTTGCATAGTGGAATTTGGAGGAGAATTGGAGCAACTAAACAAGGGGATGGGACGACAAGTCGCCGTAGCGTCGACAGAAATGCTGAGCTCGTGTGCTTGCAATTCGACCGACAAATCGTAGGAGTACACCGACACGCCCGCACCTCATCCGAGTAGCTCGAGGAACTCAGATTTGAACGCGTCCACGTGCTTCTGCTGGAGCATGGACACCGACGCCTGCACCCCATCGCCGTCACTAGCGCGCACCAGCGCCAGCTGCCCGTCGTGGTTCATCCTGATGGGCTCCATCCGCCTCGGTCTTCCCCACCCGAAGTCGGCGACCTCGTACGCCCTGAAGCCCGGCGACCCCGACACGTTCATCACCCGTTCAGAGGGAACCGTTCGGTCGCCGGCCAGCCTGAAGAACTCCCACCCGGGGCAGCAACCGAGCGGGTCCTCCACCATATTCTGCACCTGCTAGTAAACAATAATTTTCCTCAATCACGCTAGAATATGTAGTCTCCACGAGCACCCAAATATTCTTTTACCAATGGCTGACTAGTGCTGTTAGCTTGATGGGAACTTGCAAAGAATGATGTTTAAAACAACTTTGACTAAATATATATAAAAATATTAATATTTATGATATAAAAATAATATTATTAGATAGATCGTTAAATCTATTTTCATCAAAAATTTATCTAGAGATACAAATGTTACACGTATTTTTTATAAATCTAGTCAAACTTACAGCACGGAAATAAAAACGATAATGATACTGCACGGACGTCCGTCCCGTGTCGGACGTGGCTAGCTGGGCCTACGGGACCGGCCCACAGCTTGCTCCTGACCCGCCAAACAAAAACGAAATAAAATCGATGGAGTGACGCATCGTTCCTCATTTCGCATCACCGTTGCAGACGCCTCCACCGCACCGCCGCTATTAGCTCGCTTCTTCTCCGCCGCTGCAGCCGCGCCCCGCTCCCCCACTCCATGGCGGCTCGAGCAAGCCTCCTTCCCTCCCCTCCATGGATCCAGCCACCCCCTCCTCCATGTGCGCCTTACCTCAAGTCCGGCGGCCCCCATGGCGTCCCCTCCCACCACTGCAAGGCGATCGCGACCCTCCCCCACCGCAGCATCCTCCTCACCCACCCAGTGGCTCCTTCCCTCACACCGGTGACTCCTTCACCCACCTCGATATCCTCCTCCCCCACCCCAGCGATGCCCCTCCCCCTACATCGGCGTCTTCCCCCACTGGGAGCCCCCAATGCTTGTAGATCCGGCTGCCATGGCTCTCCCCGCGTCAGGCTCTCTTTCTCCCCCTATGTTGCAATTGTATGTTTCAATTGTTTCAGACATTTTAGAGGTATGTTTTAGTTGAACCATATGGATGTTGCAAAAGTAGATCAGGGGATGTTGCACATGTTGCAATTGTTTCATAGGCATGTTCCAATAGTATGTTTCGAGTGTTTTAGATGTTTTAGAGGTATGCTTCATCTGTGTTTTCCGAACGCATGTTGCAATTGTGTTTATCTGGATGTTGCATATATTTCACACATATGTTCCATATATTTTATTCGGATGCTGCATATGGTTGCAATGGTTTTCAAGTGTGTTTTAGGTGTGTTTTTTAAGTGTTTCAGAAGCATGTTTCAAGTGTTTCAACTGCCCTCAAACGTATGTTGCAACCGATGTTTTTGGATGTTTCAATAGTAGATCGGGTGTTGCATCTCTCCTCCTCCCACCTTCTGCTACATCATCTCTCCCGGAGCTGACAGGGGCATCCATATGAACGAGAGATGGGCTATGGGCGCGGGATGAGGGAGCTGCGTGCGTCGAGCGCAAGTGAGGGAGCTCCGTACGAACAGACGTTGCCTCCGGAGTGGGATGGGCGCTGGGCGGAGAGGGTCTGTGTACGTCGCGGTTGGAAGCAGGGGCGCAGGCGCATGGTGACTTGGTCGCGGTGAAGGCGCGCTCTCATGTTGCGTGGCGCAGCGGATGCAATTCTATTCGATCGATCGATTTTACGTGAGGGGGGCTCAGCAGGTTTACGAACAGGAGCCGCGTCCGGACGTAGGCCTGGGGTCGGACGTCCGAGCGCTAGGCTTGCCGAAATAAAAAAACAACAGTTATTGAGGGACGGAGGGAGTAGCTGCTTACCTGCTAGCACACTGAGGACTCAGAAGTAATTATTTTTTTCTGAAAACGAAAAAAACCATACAAAGGGCGTGTTTAGATCCCAAATTTTTTTGGGAAAAGTTTCTGTAGCACTTTTCGTTGTTATTTGGCAAAATTTGTCTAATCATGGACTAACTAGGCTCAAAAAATTCATCTCCATATTTACAGACAAACTGTGCAATTAGTTATTTTTTTACCTACATTTAATGCTTCATGCATGCGTTCAAAGATTCGATGCGACGGGTACTGTGCAAAAAAATTTGGATGTTTTTGCCCATCTAAACAGGCCCAAATTTGCTGGATTTCAAATGATCCCCTCACTCCCGACATGGGCAGTTGAGGGCACAATACAGAAGGCGGTAAGGCCGGCGCGGGCTGTTGTAGGCCGCGGAGTGCGGACGTAAAGTTTGGACGAGGCCTTTTCGGCCCGAACGCTTGTCGCCCAGTCGAGCGCTCATCCATGGCGCTGCGGCGACTCGCCCGCCACGCCCTCCACCGCGCTGTGCCCGTTCCCGCACCTCCCCCGCCGCTCGTCCCCTTCCCACCCGAACTCCGAAGCCACATCCTCCTGCGTTTCTCCACCTCGTCGTCCGACCCACCGCACTTCATGGTCGACTACCTCGTCTCCACCTGCGGCGTCCCGCAGGCCAAGGCCGCGAGGCGGCCCCGCGGTTCGCGCACCTCAGATCCCCGGACAGGCCCGACGCCGCGCTCGCCTTCCTCCGCTCGCAGGGCCTCACCCGCGCGCAGTCCGCGCCGTCGTGACGTTCCACCCGACGCTGCTCCTCAGCGACGTGGACGCCACCATCGCCCCCAAGTTCCGCGCCGTGCGGTCGGTGGGCCTCACCCGCGCAGAGGCCGCGCGCCTCTTCGAGCTCTACCCGCCCGCGTTCACCCAGGGCGTCCACACCAACCTGTTAGAATGATCTCCTAATTATAGAAAGCCCAACGGCTTTTCTTGGACCTTGACTCGCGCCCTGATCGGGGGCGCCCAGCCCATCTATGGTTGGAGGGCCCCCGTCACCCTGCGCTATAAAAGGAGGTGGGGGCCGGCGGCTCAAAGCACGAGGTTCGCCTGAGCCGCATTCCTCACCGACAAACCCTAAACCCGATCTCGAGCAGGGGCGCAGCCAAGTGACGGGAAGCACCTCCGCCTTCACGCCGTCACTGCACTGCGTCAACGATCTCCACTGCACCGCCATTTCTTCCACGACCGCCGCTGCCCTAGCGCAGATCACTTCCTCGACGAAAGCGATGGCGGCCACCGGGTCTAGCTCCAACACCGCACCCCCTGTGCCCACCGATGGTCCGTTCCACCTTACCCTTTCCTCCTCTCTTCCTCTCTCCCTCTCAGACCCGATAGTTTTTGTATTAGGTTTTGTTTCTACCGAAATGTAAAGGGTAAATCCCCACTGATCTACTCCTTATAAGATCCTAAAAAGCTAACAATTGCTATCGAACGCCTATGATGGTAGTAGATCTAGATCGGGGGGAACAGAAATAGAAAGAAAAGAACCGATTTGAAATCGGAAAAGAACTTCGATACAAACCCTAACCCTAAAGATAGGGGGTATACCTAGGCTTTCCTCACCGCTGGCGGCACCGCCAGCGCGCGGAAAGAACACCGCAGCGCCGCTCATGGCCGACGCGCGGGACAGAAAACAGAGCCGCGCTTCACCTCGCAAGCGTGGCCACGGCAACAGGGCACCACCATGCGGCCCCTCGACGGCGGCGTGCTCAGCCTTGGGCGAGCACGCACGTCGGCGAGAGGGCGCGGGGCGGCGCCAACTTTCCTCTCCAGGCCGCCATGGGCGGCAGCTGCTGGTGGTGCTCTTGTGCGCCGCTCAGATGGACGAAGGAGAGAAAGGAGGAACCAAATGAAAACGGGATTAGGGTTCATAGGGCAGCGGCCGGGGTTTTGATCCTCCGATCTGGACGGTGAACCGTCGGATCCAGACGGACGGTCGAGATAAGCTAGCAGCCAGCTGGGCTACTTCTGGCCCAGGCGAGAAATGGAATTCCCGGCCCAGGCCCAGGTTACGGCCTGGGCGCGGGGCAGGGTGACGAGCCGCGACCGGCGTGGGCCGCACTCCGGCTGCTGGGCCGCGCCCATGCTTTCGCTGCGCAGGTGTAAAAGCCGAGGCCAGCTGGGCCACGAGTGAACAGCGGCTGCGGCTGGGCCAAAATGAAAACTGAAATCATTTTTCTCATTTTTTTTATTTTTCCAGAAACAATGTTAATGCATATTTGAATGTTTTGATTTGAATTTTGATATTAGATCTCCGTATAAATTTTGTCCAACGATAAATTTTCGGAGAACAGTAAAGTACCTTCATGTTTCTAGAAAAATAATTATGTGAATACTTATGTTTATTTTTCCGCTGCGTACTTAAAGATGTTATTTCATTATTAAATTCGAACCAACAGGAGAATTTAATTTTGAAAAATGGATAAATTTTGAGCTGATTATAATATTGTTATTATTCTGACCAACGTTGATTAATAGCAGTATTATGATTTTATCATGCATTAATTCTATTTCTGCCCAACGGTGATCTAGAATTAGTGTAAAAAGGATAATTTGTATGTTTTAATTTTGACCAACGTTGGAATTAAAGCATGCAATTAATTTTACACTTATGTTCTCACTCCATATGATTTGTGTTTTCAGGAGGTTACTCTTTGATGGGGTTTATCAAAGATATTCCACCCCTCAAAGGTGATAACTACACCGAATAGAAAAAGAAAATTGACCTCGCCTTTGTCTTGGCTGAGGTGGACTGGGTGGTCACCACACCGTGCCCCACTGAACCTGTGGCACCGGTGAGGGAGGCCAATGAGTCTGATGCTGAATGGCAAAAGAAAGAGAGGGACCATGCTCCCATACAGATGGCATATGACCTACAAAAGCAAAAGTGGGTCAATACCAATAAAAAGTGTGTTGCTGTCATAAAGAACACGATTGAGCCTACCATAATGGGCTCAATCCAAGAGTGTGACACTGTCACAGAGTACTTAAAAAGGATAAAGAGTCAATTCTATGGCTCTTCAAAGACATATGCTACTCAGCTGATAAAGCAGCTGGTGACAGAAAGATACACTGGAGGTGAAAATGGCAATGGCATTAGAGAGCACATATCAAAGATGAATCATTTGAACAACAAGCTAAAACTAATGGATCTGACTCTTACGGAAGAGTTTCTTGTCCATCTGATTTTTGCTTCTTTACCAAAAGAGTTTGACATATTTGTTGTCAACTACAACATTCAGCCCGAGAAATGGGATCTAGAACGTTGTATGGCAATGTGTGTGCAAGAGGAAGAGAGAATAAAGGCCGCCAATGGTGGTACTCTCAGTTTTGTTAAAGATAACAAAAGAAAGAATTTCAATGCCAATGCCAACTCTCCATCAAAGCCAAAGGGTAAGGGTCCCATGCAGCATCAGCCTCAGCAAAACAGGTTTGCAGTGAACAAAGATCAGTGCCTCTACTGCAAAAAGGAGGGACATTATAAGAAAGATTGTTCTGAATTCTTAAAGATGATCATGGCAAAGAAAGGTGAGAACATTATTACGTTTATAAATGAATCCCTGTATGTACAGTATTCGAAATCTACTTGGTGGATTGACTCAGGTGCAACTGTTCATGTTGCTAATTCATTACAGGGATTCCGTTCGACGAGGACTACGCAAAGAAGCGAAAGACACGTTAAAGTCGCGAATGGAGTCCAAGCAGATATCGAAGCTGTTGGCGATGTTCCTCTACAACTTGCTGATGGCTTTATTCTTTTGCTTAGAGATGTTTTATTTGTTCCTTCATTACAGAGAAACTTGATTAGTGTGTCTTGTTTAGACAATGATGGATTTGATTGCCATTTTGGAGATGGCAAATGCGAGATACAATGTAATAATGAATGTGTTGGCCTTGTTTTTCAAAAGCAAGATCTTTATTTGTTATCACTTCGTGAAAATGTGAATTCCATATGTGATGCGAATGAGAACGTATCATTGTTTGTGAATGCGAATAGACAACGAAAGAGAACTCAAGATGCGTCGTCGAAATTATGGCACTGTCGTTTAGGCCATATTTCGAGGGAGGAGAATAGAGAGACTAGTTAAGAATGATATTCTTCCTCCATTAGAGTTCTCAGACTTTAAACAGTGTAGAGAATGTATTAAAGGAAAATACACAAAGCAAATTTAAAAAGGATGCTAAACGAAGCACAGGAATTTTACAGATAATTCACACAGACATCTGTGGTCCTTTTCCTGTGAAAAGTGTGGATGGTTTTGACTCGTTCATAACATTCACAGATGATTACTCCCGTTATGGTTACATTTATTCTATTAAAGAAAGAAATGAAGCGTTGGATAAATTTAAAATATTTAAGGCTAAAGTTGAAAATCAATATAATTTAAAGATTGAAGTGGTCCGGTCTGATCGTGGTGGGGAGTACTACGGTCGGCATACCCCATATGGCCAAGTTCCTGGACCCTTTACAAGGTTTCTACAGGAGAATGGCATAGTAGCCCAGTATTCTACACCGGGCGAACCTCAGCAGAATGGAGTAGCTGAAAGGCGTAACCGTACCTTGATGGATATGGTGCGTAGTATGATGAGTTACTCTGACTTGCCATTGAGTCTATGGATGGAGGCGTTAAAAATCGTCATTCATATTCTAAATAGAGTACTAAGTAAAGCGGTGCCCAAAACACCATATGAGTTGTGGACAGGAAGAGAACCCTCACTAAAACACTTGCGTGTGTGGGAGAGTCATGCTGAGGCAAAAGTGTTTAACTAAAATATTGGGAAGCTAGATCCCAAAACAGTTAGTTGCCATTTTTTTGGCTATCCTGAAAAGTCAAAAGGTTTTCGTTTCTACTGTTCAGACAGATACACAAAATTTATAGAAACGAGACACGCTGTTATCTTAGAGGATGAAATGATAAGGGGGAGCATGGTGGCTCGAGAAATTATTCTTGAGGAGAAGCGGGTATGTGTGCCCACTCTGATGATTCATGAACCATTCTTTGAACTACCTGTTCTTGTTGCACCAACAGTGCCAGATACTATAGTGCCAATACATGTTGTCAGTTCTCCTGTGGTGACAGTAAATAATGATGAGGAACCTGTCCTTCAGGAACCTATACAAACTGATGCCACAGATGAGGGGGAGCAACAACAGCCCCAAACAGAAGATGTGCCAAATGTGGAGGCCCCGAGAAGGTCTCAAAGAGTTAGAAGATCAGCTATACCTGATGATTATGAGGTGTATAACACTGAAGAATTTCAAATGAGGGGTGATCCCACTTCATTTGAAGAAGCCATGAGAAGCGATAATTCATCCAAGTGGCTTGAGGCCATGGAAGATGAAATAAAGTCAATGAGTACCAATAAAGTTTGGGATTTAGAACCTATTCCTAAAGGAGCCAAGACAGTAGATTGTAAATGGGTCTACAAAACAAAACGTGACTCCCAAGGGAATATTGAAAGATTTAAAGCACGACTTGTGGCAAAAGGTTTCACGCAAAGAGAAGGGATTGATTACAATGAGTCGTTTTCTCCAGTCTCATGTAAGGATTCCTTCAGAATTATAATGGCATTAGTGGCACACTATAATTTAGAGTTACATCAGATGGATGTAAAAATGGCATTCCTGAATGGGGATCTGGAGGAAAATGTTTACATGGCACAACCGAAAGGTTTTGTCGTGGAAGGAAAAGAACGAATGGGATGCCGCTTAAAGAAATCAATTTATGGGTTAAAGCAAGCTTCGAGACAGTGGTACTTGAAGTTTGACAGAACAATAAAGAATTTTGGGTTTAAAGAAAATATTAAGGATAATTATGTTTATGCAAAGTTTAAGAATGGAAGGTATATCTTCCTAATCCTGTATGTAGATGATATCTTACTTGCTAGTAGTGATGTCAGCCTACTACTGGAGACAAAGAAGTTTTTATCCTCAAAATTTGATATGAAAGACCTTGGTGAAGCGTCTTTTGTTTTGGGCATAGAGATTTACCGAGATAGAAGTAAAGGGGTATTAGGACTATCACAAAAGGCATACATAGAAAAAGTTTTAAAGAAATTCAGTATGCACAAATGTAGTGCCTCACCTGCACCCATGGTCAAGGGCGACAGATATGGGGATTTTCAATGCCCTAGAAACCAATACGAGCTCGATCAAATGAAAGTGGTTCCATATGCTTCTGCTGTCGGAAGCCTACAATATGCTCAAGTGTGCACGCGCCCTGACTTAGCTTTTGTTACCGGGTTGCTTGGCAGGTTTCAAAGTAATTCATGGATTGAACACCGGAAGTTGGTAAAGAAAGTCTTGCGATATTTGCAAGGTACGAAAGGCCTCACGTTAACGTACAGAAAATCAAATTCTCTTCAAATAGTGAGGTATTCGGATTCTGATTATGCGGGAGATGATAGAAAATCCACGTCAGGATATGTGTTCACTCTCGCAGGAGGAGCAATTTCGTGGAAAAGCTCAAAACAAACCGTCACTACATCGTCCACAATGTATGCCGAGTTTGTAGCGTGTTATGAGGCAACGGGGCAGGTGAACTGGCTAAAGAAGTTCATACCCGGTTTGAAGGTGGTCGACAGCATACATAAGCCACTAAAGTTATACTGCGATAATAATCAAGCAGTACAGTATGCTCACAACAATAGGTCAAGTGGTGCTGCCAAACACATTGACATAAAGTATTATGTTGTGAAGGATAAAGTCCGGGATCAAATTATACATCTTGAGCATATAAGCACTGAAAAGATGCTCGCAGATCCGCCTACAAAAGGCTTACCACCTAACGTGTTCAGAGAACATGTAGCCGGCATGAGTTTAAGGAAAAGCTTATGACTCCTGGACTATAAAGGGCCAAAAGTTAAAGTAACTGTTTCAGATCAGACATGTGTATTGTAGCTGTCAAATCCATCGGCAATTGATTGTGACGATGAAACATGCTCTATGCACTTATCTGTGATGGAACGAGTAAAGTGAAAGTGTTAAAGTCAAAGTTCAAAGATTAAAGTAAATGTTGAGATCAATGGGGAGAATGTTAGAATGATCTCCTAATTATAGAAAGCCCAACGGCTTTTCTTGGACCTTGACTCGCGCCCTGATCGGGGGCGCCCAGCCCATCTATGGCTGGAGGCCCCCGTCACCCTGCGCTATAAAAGGAGGTGGGGGCCGGCGGCTCAAAGCACGAGGTTCGCCTGAGCCGCATTCCCCACCGACAAACCCTAAACCCGATCTCGAGTAGGGGCGCAGCCAAGTGACGGGAAGCACCTCCGCCTTCACGCCGTCACTGCACTGCGTCAACGATCTCCACTGCACCGCCATTTCTTCCACGACCGCCGCTGCCCTAGCGCAGATCACTTCCTCGACGAAAGTGATGGCGGCCACCGGGTCTAGCTCCAACACCGCACCCCCTGAGCCCACCGATGGTCCGTTCCACCTTACCATTTCCTCCTCTCTTCCTCTCTCCCTCTCGGACCCGATAGTTTTTGTATTAGGTTTTGTTTCTACCGAAATATAAAGGGTAAATCCCCACTGACCTAGTCCTTATAAGATCCTAAAAAGCTAACACAACCTCCTCCCGAGCCTCCTGTTCTGGCTCGATCTTCTTGGCTCCACCAGGTTACTGATGAAATGCCTCGCCAAGAAGTGGCTGCTCAAGTACAGGGTCGACTGGCTCAAGGACAGCACGTCCACGCTCCGCGGCCACGGCGTCCCCGAGGCGCGGCTCGTCGCCACGGTGCAGCAGAGGCCGGAGTTGATCATGTGGTCGCCCGCCAGGCTCCGGGCGCTGGCCACGCGCGTCGACGCGTGCGGGGTGCCACGCGGCTCCTGGATGTACGCGTGGGCGCTCCTGGCGCTGCACTGCGTCAGCGACGCCGCGTTCCGGGCCAAGATGGCCACCGTGATGTGCGCGACCGGATGCAAGGAGCAGGAGTTCCTCGCCATGTTCCGGCGCGCACCGTGCTTCGTGGGCATGTCCACGGAGTTGCTGCGCTGCAAGGTGGAGTTCCTGATAGGCACCGCCGGGTGCGGCGCCGACGACATCATTAGGAACCCCGTGTTGCTGACGTACAGCCTCAGCAAGCGGATGGAGCCGCTGTGCCGCGCCATCGAGGCCTTGAAGGCCAGAGGCGTGGACGTCGGCGAGGAGCGTCTGACGACCATCTTGAGAAAGCCGGAGGCCAGGTTTATGGAGAGGTACATACTGAGGTATAGCCACCAGGCGCCTGAACTGCTCGAGCTGTATCCTCCTGACCACCACCTTGAGTGGCGATTCGTGCACCACTGACAGCAGCTCGCAGCCAGAGTGTGATTGATTCACATTTCTCTTCGGACACCTCGGCAATGTGTGTTGTTTCATTAGATCTAGAGATTGACAGGGACCATTGTTTTAACATGATTTGAGGAGAACAGAAGCTTATACATAAACAACAAAAGCTTGGCCGTTATCTGCTGCTTCACATTCTGAACGGGACCACATATTCTTCGCTGGCCAGTTTATTGCTACGCCGTCATTGTTTCGCCATCTGTATCATCACTTGGGACATTTGGAGATGATCCTAGTATTACTTAGGCACAGGCTGGGGCCGGCTCAAATGATGCCAAGCTGGTCAGATCAGGAGCTCACTTAAATTTATGACGAACTGGAACATTTGCCCAACTCTGCTGTGCGGACTGCGGACAATGTTCAGAGAAGAGACAATCAACGAGACGCACAATTCAACAGCAGAAATAAAGAGATTAAGAACCCTTACAATCAACTACATTCTCTTGTGACCAAAACATTGTTGCAGTACGTACGGCAGTGTTAGACATCAGCAGAACAGGTCAGCTAACACAACACATCAGCATGCTAAACAAATCTTATGAACACGGCATGCTTAGCCTTCACTACTATCCAGGACGGTCAACTACATCAGGCATGAAAGATCGACAGATCCTAACAGGGAGTGTGGAAGGTCAAGCTATCCGACCTATACGGAGTAGTGTACAATGCCTTCGCTGCTTAGTGCTGACCCCTCGCTGTCCAGTTTCCTCTGCCACCTGGAGACGAGCTCAGTAGGCTACTAGCAGTAAGATACCAGTTCAAAACGCACTGAATTTCGCCGAAGGAATTGACACCCTTCAGGGACCACAACCTTTGCTGTGTTTGGTAGTCAACACTAAACAGGGAAGGGAGGAAAGTACTACGGTCTACTTGGCCGCATACCAATTCTGTGCACATTTGGCATCAACAGCAAGGTCGACCTTCAGGATATTGGTGCCGTAGAAGGGCTTAGACATGCACTCAACCACTATGGACTTGGCCAGCTCCGCAGACTCTGAAGGCCCTTCCAGTATCACTTCATCATGCACCTGAAAGATGGAGCTGTCAGTTCTGCTAGGTCTAAAATGATGTTGCATTTATTTTTTCAAAAAAGGCTAGAAACTAGAATAGTACTCCGGGGAAAAAAATCTGCAACCATCAAATGTATCCATTTTGACTCAATACGGGATACCAAAGGTCAAGTACTCTAGTTACAGGAGTCATAAAAAAGTCGTGTCCTTTTCAGTTTCAAAGGAGAAAGCAAAGTATGCCAACATTTAACCAGTGATCAGACCTAACTTTATGCATGAACTACCTGCAAGAGGAGCGTCCAACCAAGCTCCTTAAGACGAGTATTCCTGTCTATCTCAAGCATTGCACACATAGCAACATCAGCTGCACTGCCCTGAGGTGTTCAAAGAAAATACTTTCAGCACAAAACTAATTTCAACGAGGAGTTGCAATAGACAGTAATCACCTGTACAGGAGCATTGATAGCAGCACGCTCAATGTGACCCCTTTGGCCAGAAGTTGCATGAGCCATATTTGGAAAACGGCGTGATCGCCCAAGCAAAGTATAAACTTCAGACTTCTCATGTGCTAGCTGTTTCTGTTTCATTTGCCAAGCCAGAACCTCCTTTCTATCGCTATACCAGAGTTTCAGTGTATCTTTTGCTTCCTTAACAGAAACCTGACAAGAGAGGAAGGGTTACAAGAAGCCATGAAGACTACATTTCTTGTAAACATGGCTACTCAGCAAGTGTGTTGCTGACTGGCACAAACCCAGTAATCCAAAGCTCAGACTTAAGTGTAATGCACACTAAAGTTGACTTGCTGCTTAATTTAGAGCTATGTTTGTTTGACAAGTTTGTACCTTCCAATCATGAGCAAGCCCATGGGGCGTTTTCCCATATGCAATGGAGAAATTTAGCATCTTAGCTTTCCTCCTCTCAGCGCCAAAAGCATCCTACGTCACAAGAAAAGCATTAGAGTCCATTTTTTCATACACGCCATGTATATTCCCATGCTAATATCCATAATTAACTCCACAGTGTACAAGTTCTGGACCAGACGACATGGAAGGTAAAAGGAAAAGGAAAGGAAACTGTATGTGCATGGAAGTGCGGTACAAAAGCTAATAACCTATTAGTGCAGAACATAATTTTAACAATTAGAAGGAATCAACATAATTCTCAGAAACACCAGTAAAGCTAGCATACCTTCAACAACGGCACGGGAGGTTTCTCTTGACCGGGTTGAGGATGCCACTCAAGAATTACTTTCTCTTCTTCAACAGCCTCACGAATATGCGGATACATGTTCATGGCTGTCCTGGAATGGAAGTCGCCGCCAGCTCTGAAAGCATCTAACATGCTTTTACAATCAGCAAGATGCGCCAAGATCCTGAGTTCCAGCTACACACAAAACAAATTTGTCTTTTTACTTGGAACTAGTATCATCAGCATACAAACATTCAAAAACTCTACTGCGCACAAGCATACCTGACCATAATCAGCAACAATAAGAGTGTTCCCTGGAGCTGCAACAAAAGCTTGGCGGATTTTATACCTATCCTTTTCAAGCGCAGGTTGGTTCTGTCATGGAGTAATTTAGATCACAAGTACAACAAATTACTTGATGTTGGTATCACAGTACTACAATATTTAAAGCAACCAGCTCACAACTTGCAAACCTTGACAAAACATTTCTCATCTTTTGGTTATCATATTAAATACTGCAACAACCTGAGCTACCTATTTTGGCAGAAACAAAACAGAGCTTATTTTAACAATATCAGTACCAGTTCTTCATTTATGTTCATCCAGTCCACACATATTAAGAATACAGAACTTGCCAATCTAAGTATGACACAAGAAAAGCATTAGACAATAATCTGTTACCCAAATGTATACAGAACTGCTGCATACATTTGGGTAACAGATTATTGTCTATTTGAGTACATTAGCTTGAACTATCATCTATTGCTTTGTAAGTATGACACTTCCTGTTGATCCTTTTCTGAAATGCTCTAATATGTAGAAAGACAGCTCAAATCCTGTATAATTCTTGACCTCTAGAATGTCATTTCATACTGCAAAACACGTGCAAACTCCCTAAAATCATAAATGCCAACCTGTAAATTTGGTGCCCTTGCCGATAAACGCCCTGTTTCTGTGTTGATATTTAAGGAACAGTGGATCCGCCCTTCCTTACATGATATATGATTTCCCTGCCAGGGGAACAAAATGATATAATAAATATAAATAGGATAAAGATACAGATAGATAGCTAAGACTACTAAGTGATTGCTCGCATAGCATGTGTACAATAATGACTGCTGCAACGCAATCTACATTAGAGTAGGTGGAGCCAGCTCACCTGTAGAGGAAGAATGAAGTTGGATATTAACGAGTCAATAGAACAGATCTCACACAAAGCTGCAATGGCATGGCATGCTTCTTTTCCTTCCTTTCCACCTCCAAATGCATCATATGCAGTTCCATAAGAAGAGGTGTCTTCTAGATCACAATTGGAAATTTCAGAATGACTACCACATTCATTATCATTTACATCATCTGTTGAGTAAACAAGATCTGATGGAACCTTCCCAGCCAAATTTCTCAATGCATCCCCACTAACTGAAGGCCAGCCACTTGCAGTAAATATATCAGTTTTCAGGTCTTCCACAATGTTGAAAAGTTCAATTGTGCGATACTTTGGAACCTTCTTGCCTTCTGAAACTGCAGTTTCATCGTTAGGCACTTTAATAGCTTTACTCTTCGGCAAAAAATCACCAGGTTTGAATCTGTACAAAGATTAAAAACATCAAGATTTCTAACGATTGCGTGCAAGAAATATCTAGGATAAAAACTTAAACATACATTGACTAAAGTTTTTTTTCCTTTTGTTTTGTATTTAATAGACATACAGGAACCTTTGCTCTCTAAGTGACGGATGATGAAGAATACACAAAATCTGGATACCCAAAAGGAACTTTGAAGAGAGAATATATGATGGTGAGGGTTATACCTGTTCTCTATACCACCAAAGAAGAGTTGTCGAATCTGAGTATCACTATTAACATTCATGTATTTTGCATCAGGGCAATACTTAGATGCCCACTTCCGAAATTTATCTGCAGCTAATTTGCGCTGTGCAACAGCAACCTTTTCAATCTCTGAAAGGTAAGCACGGTCAACAAGCATTCCAGCTGTTTCCATTTTTACAAGAATAGCACCGAAAGGACGCCAATACTCCTCGTAGAAATTGTACAATGAACCTCTGGGGCAACCGTCAAAAATCCAAGGCTTCCTTTCAAGCTTGCTTTTCAAGCTTTCATAAAGCTTCAAGGTGCTCATGGAATCTAATGAAGAATAGCAGATCCACAATTCTCTGTCTTCTCTTTGTAAAATTTCAATAGGCTCGATTGCGGTAATCTTCCCTTCTGATCCATCCTTCTTTATCTTTTTCCTACCAAAGATGGTTTTCATTGATCTCTTCCCAATCTTTCGCAATTCCTTTGAGACAACACCCATGACCCTATGATCATTTGTAAGTCCCTCAAGAGAATATCCTCCATCCATTCTTCTTGAAGAATCCCAAAGTCTTGCAAGATGCATTGTATCAGCATGAAATCCAGCAACTTTAATTCCATAGTTCTCTATGACATGACTATCAAAACTATAGTTGTGCCAAACCTACATAAGAAAAATAGATACTTGCTTAAGATTCAAACGATAAGACAACAGAGGTATATGTTTTATCCTATTCCTATACATTTCATAAATAGCAAAGTTTGACTAGAGATGGCAAAAAAAAAAGGGTAAAGTCAGTGAAAAAAGATAATTCAGCATGCAACACATAGTAGAGTTGTAAGCATGTGTTTTAAGCTGCATATCACCTTCCTGATTGATGAATCCTCAAAAAATGGGGCAAACTCCATGAGGACATCTGGTCCACCATCCAGCACATCCACCCAAATGCATGTCTTGCCATTTCCAAAATCAGCTTCAGCACCTTTAGTGCCAGAGTAGATGCTAAAGCATGTGACCTTTCCATGGCCAACTGGTGTCTCTTGTTTAACATCAATATCTACCTGCAAAGCATTGAAGTCTCCTGAATTATAATACCAAAGAGTCGATATGCATTCAAAAGGGAAGAAAGTTTCCCAACATATAACTCAATTCTCCAGTAATAGGGATGCAAGTCCCACTTTTTTGTCATTGGACCGACCCAAAACCTGCTAAAATGAACTAAAATGACATATCATTTCATTAATTTAGGGAAAGAAATGAACCAGAACAGCATGCAACGTAATTAATTAGCTGACCCAGAAAACACCATTGCATACCCGTGTGCATCCCTGCCCAGTACATACCACTGAACCAACAAGATGATGATGGGTATCTACTATTCTACTCGCTGTTCAAGATACATGACAATAGTGACACCTTTTCCCCTCATTTTTCATGGATGTCATAGTGAACAACAAAGGAATAGGTAGGCATAAATGATGCATAATGAACATAAGTTGCAGAAAGAAGCAGACACTAGAATAAAAATGGGTGGGTATCTAGTCATATGTTGAACGTCGATTAATGAATGCTAAAGGAGTATATACTACCTGATTGAATATGTCAATATTAGATTTAGGCAACAAGTCATGACCGATGTAAATTACATAAAGCATTTACATAGATGTCTGAACAATCGCAAAAGGCTTAATGCCTTACCTCTGTGTCACATGCATGAATATAATTTCTGTACTTCGTAGTAAGCAGTTGAACAACACTCTTAGCTGACATGACATTGTCAACCACCAGAACTTTGTCATAGATGGTAGCAAGTGCCTTCCGCGCATCTATAGACTCCTGGGATAAGGGCGCTCTAGCTGGAGAAGGTTGTACCGTCTCCTTGGGTGAGCATTCATTCACATCTTTAGCATGGCCATCTGTAGCATTTTCATCAAATGGCAAGCTTGTTTCAACTTCAGAGATTTTCGGAAGAGGAGAACGAAACTTGGGACCATTAGGCCAATGAGCCTCCACTTCAGATTCCTTAGGCCTCTTCACTGGTTTAATGTCATCGTTAACAACACTGATCAGTGCTGTCACAGCAACTGCGGCACGATTAATCGCATGATGCTTTGCCAATTCCGTGTTGGCGTGCCTATTCGCAAGAGAATTCGGTGACATTCGTTGTCTTACACTGTGCAATAGAGATTGGTTGGGGCTCTTGAAATCTTCCAAGGGTTCATGATGGAAAATACCCGACCCTAGATGAGTGGAACCATTACTATTGCTGGCTTTGCTTAAGGATAACCTCCTGCTCTCGTCAGCCCATTCTTGCGCGCCGCTACTTTGCACATTAAAGTTGACACATACTGGAAGCTTAAGAGCTCGGCTGTCTTGAATTCCAAGGACTGAGCTCTGGGAGTACTCCTGCCTGGCAATCAGCCATTCTAAAAGTCAGAGGTGAAACACCAAATGATGGACATTTTTGAATGGCTGCTATTAGGCCAATAGGTAGGATACTCTGGAGGAACATCATCACATGTTGGTCGCTAACAAAGTTCAGCAAAAACAGTACCACCAGAAGCAATAGCTCCGTCCTGCAGGCTATGGATGCAGAGCCAAATTACAGAACAGACAATATTTGACTCACTCATCCCCCTGATTGGTTCATAGATAGAGATTACTAGCATCCATCCAGAACACGACACGCAAGGTTCCAACAACGACAGTAATCACCAGAATATCAACACAGCATCGAGCTAACCAAAGTGCAAACCTCTATCTAATCAAATGTTCTATCACCATCGCCGCTACGGCCTAATCACGCAGCGCCATGAGCTCTAAGGTCACCGGAACGAGCATAGAACCGCTAAACAGTAAGGGGGCATTACCTTCTGGCGCCAGTGAACGGCGACATCATGGAGCGGCCGCGGCGGCGTGAGCGGAAGGGCGAGGGCGCCCAGGGAGGCGCGGAGCACGGGCACCGCCGTAGCAGCGGGGGCGCCGGTGCGGGCGCCGCGCCGGCCATCGCCATGGACTCCACGAGCCGCCTCAGCCTCCCGCCCCCTCCCCCCACTCCCCGGCCGCCGCAGCCGAGCCCGCAGGGCGCCGTCTTGGACCACACCGCGCGGCGCGGGCGAGGCGAGGCACGCGTCTAGAGTTGAGAGCGGGTGGCGCTGGGCGCGGGCATTCGGCGGCCTCCGGGAAGCGAATGGAGCGTAGCGGGAAGCGGCGGCGGGAGGAGGAGGCAGGGGCAGCTGGCCAGTTGGGAGACGCGGACTTGTGGAGGGGGGATAGGGAGAGGCAGGGTTTACGCCAGCGCCAACGGTGGAATCCGGAATCGTATCTGTGCCTCCTCCGCCTCTCGTGTCGCGGCTGCCAAGCGGGGACAGGGACCAGGAACACGGGGGCAGCCGCAGCGTAGGCGTTGGTGGTGTCCCAGGACCCGGTCCTTTTCTGCTACGTCCACACCGTGGCCGCCACCAGCGTGTCTGGCAATATTGGTCTTTTGTGCGTGTTGTTTCTTTGGTGTGTACGGTGTACACAAATAGACGTCGGTCGGTGTGGGCGTTATGGTTGTTTAGTGGTGGGTTTAGACGTTTGGTGGATGATTTTGAAAGCTTAATTAGGTTGGTGGACCTCCTAATCGTGGAAGATGGTGGGCACATGCGTTAGTTGAAAGGTTAGTTCTCATTCTTTTTTAGGTACACAATTATTAATTCACTAGTAGCTACTCTTTGTTCCATCCTAAGGTGTTTTGTAGCATATACTGAGGCCTCGTTTGGCCGGGCTTGTGGCTCCGGCTCTTTGGAGAAGGGGTCGGAGGAGCCACAAAACGTCTGGCTTCTACGTGTTCCTAGATCATTTCACTGGAAGAGAGAAAAATAATTTTTATAAATAATGTTGCTATAAGGGCTAGTACAAGAGGAGCCAAAACCATAAAAAGTTATGTTGAATATGCCCTAAGGATCAAACAAAATAACCTAAATACCCTCACAAAAGTATCGCTGGACAACAATAGATTGGTATTGGACAATGTAAAACAATGCGGTAGTGCCCTTTTGTGAGACATATTTTAGATGCTATTAAGGTCTTTCTTTGTAGGATGAAGAAAGTACATGTCTATTAAAAATATAATCAAAGGTTTTATGCTATCTTGAAACCTCAAACATATATTCATCATTGGCATCACACTCGAGAAACCGAGAACAAGCAATGTTGGTGTGGAAATAACTAGAGTAGAAATATGGAAGTATAAAGCAATATCATACTTATATATAAGTTAACTAATAAGCGAAAAAAATCTTCTTCATAGTTGCAAAAAGAATTATGAGGCTGTCTGGTTCTCGGCCTTCAAATGCCACGCCAC
Organism: Saccharum hybrid cultivar R570; assembly: GCA_038087645.1. Lineage (NCBI taxonomy): Eukaryota > Viridiplantae > Streptophyta > Magnoliopsida > Poales > Poaceae > Saccharum > Saccharum hybrid cultivar. The sequence continues at coordinate 37,719,360 of JAQSUU010000534.1, read as the reverse complement.
GAGTGTGACAGGGCCACACATATCCTGTCATGTGCTTGGTTGTTGAGACATGTTAGGCAGCCACAGCTACTTCCACGACAAAAGCTTCACAGATCCCGCCACACTCTGTGGCGTTGATTTCCCTTGCCACACACGTGGCAAACTCCTGGCTGGCATCAAGCAGGCCCTACATATAAGTATCTTGCGTATTTTTGAACGCAAATTTTTTTTTGAACGCAAAAGTATCTTGCGTATCCTAGGTCACATTCATATGTTCTCGCTAAATTTTGTTACGGCTAGTTTTGTCACAAACCTAGCAACTATTCGCCTGTAAAAGTAGTTATGCTTTAGGCACCCCAAATGAATAACAAGAAATCCTCGTACACCACACCATCAGGGTGCTTTCAAATTGCTTTCTCAAGCCATGCCCAATCTTGCAAAACCATTAGATAGACATGGCATATGCTGCCTACATCAAAGATTTTACTTAAATTTGCAAATAAGCCTAGTATACATCTACCAAAGGGATCGAACACACTGCAATTTTCTTAGCGTGTCTCAAAGACCTTGTCTTGCCGTTCATGCATCCTACAGTACAATGCAACAGCCCTCGGACGGACACCTCCCAAAAAATGACTCAACATCAGGATCTCTCCTCCACGGCACACATCATATTAGTACTAGCTAGCTAGCGCTAGGTAACGACTCATCGCCCATCGTCATTTACAAAAACTGCCCCGTAATACACACCGTGATTAGCTCAGACGGAGAAGTCTCCAGCTCTCCTTGCATAAATTAAGGTTCAAGTGCTAGCTGCTCGTAGCTAATTAGCAGGTCATCGTCATCTCCCGCCGGCGGCAAGGGATCGTCAGCTGGATGGCACCGGGTAGCACTTGCCCCTGCACATGCAGCGGTACACCATGGGGCACGGCAGTGGCTCGGACGCGGAGCACTTGAAGCTGACCATGACGCGGCTGCACGGCGAGCACGCCCCGCACGCGTGCGAGCAGTCCGGGAGGCTCGACCCCGTGGCGCGCACCACCTCCTCCCGCAGCACCAGGTCGTCCTTGCCGCCCCTGCTCCTCCTCCCCTGCACCTAAACGTACGTTGGTACGTGAACGAATGGCGCGCGAAAGGACACGATGATCAGCACTCAGCAGTGCATGTCTGTGTCGCTGATTCAGATCGAGTCAAAAACGTTTGAGTCGTCTGGTCGACATATATGATATGACACGTATATATACCTGTGCAGCCGACGGCGCAGCTACGACCATCTCCGTCATCGTCGTTGATCCATGCACCAGCTCGTTCGCCCCAGCAGCTGTTCAAGTGAAGAACTCGCGATTGGTCGACAATGCGTATCTGGAAGAAACGTTATTCATGGATGGATCCGTATCGTGCAGTAGCGGCACTTACCAGGAGCTGGTCTGATGCCATCACTCGCGGCGGCGAGCAGCAGCACTACCGTCAGAGCAAGAAGGACGCCAGCGTGCCTCCCCATCAGCCCAAAGAGACCGCGTATACGAGCTCGGCGCGCCTGGCAGTGTCGGCTCGCGGAGTGGTGGTGGCGGAGCACCGAGAGGCCGGAAGGCTATATATATGGGAACGAACGAAGCAGTTGCTCCTTTGCTGCGCGAGGCGAGGGCTAGCTGCACCTGCACGTACGCCGTCGCCGCGCCGAGCGTACACATATATATAGCCGCAGCCTGCATGCCAACATGACCGAGCTCGCGAGGCACTAGCAAGCAGCTAGCTAGCGCGGCCATTGATGAGAGGCGCAGCGGCTGCTCGGGGGACCTTTGATTGTGCGTCACATGATCCTCGGCCCCTCACATGGATTCAATGACCCCCTGCCGCGCCCGCTCCCGCCCGCCGCTGGAGCCTCGCGCAGGGCAGGCAGGCAGGCACGCAGCACCAACCGGGGGCCGGGGGCGAGACGCGACGTGGCCATTCAAGGCCGGCCCTGCTGGAAGACAGCAGACGCGCCGCAGTGAGGACGAATATTCACTGGCCACGAGGACGGGGCCGATCGCGACGGGGGATACCCGCAAAAGCGCCTGCCGCGTCTTTTGAATGGCGCGTCGCGACTTGCGAGGGCCTGCCGCCCTGCCGACTGCCGAGAGCCCGAGACCTCTGCCCTGAAGGATTCGTGAACCGGAGCGGGGAGCCGGGGACTGACCGGACTGCCGCAGTCGCGGTGGCCGGTGGGGAGCCTGCGGCGGCTTTGAATGAAGCCGCCATTTATACTCCGTCCCACGCACAGTGGCAGGGACGAAGAGTTCAGCCGTTCCCGCATGAACTGAGCTCAGCTCTGCCTGCTGCCTGTCGCGCTGCTCTGCTGCTGCATGCTCACGCGCGGTGGGAGCTCAACTGTGCGCAAACTCTCTGAACTCGTCCGTGTTTCGTCACGTCCCTCGCTGGTTAAAGGCTAGGAGGAGAATCCAATAGGCAAGGCATGGACGCATGGTCCCGGCCTGTGTTGCTGGGAAGTGAAGTGGACAGATTGAAAAACTGCCTTGCATTGCATTGATGATCCGTGCGAGCGATGGCACTGCTTTCTCATTGGAATCGTGGAGGTGGAGAATCTAACCTCTGGTGTTCGCATGAAGAAAGAAAAACAGAATACTAGAGCACATGTGAACATTGCATGGTTTATGCCCTTTTACCCCGCGAATCTCCTAGTCCGAGGAGCAAATCTACGCAGCCACCGGTTGGGCTTGGGCGGGCAAATATTGTCAGGCAACGGTATTAGTCTAGTATTCAGGATATATAAAAAAGAGGATCACCCCAACCACCAACGGATCCGTGGCGCAATGGTAGCGCGTCTGACTCCAGATCAGAAGGTTGCGTGTTCGATTCACGTCGGGTTCAAAACCCCGATCCAAACGGATTTCTTTTTAGTTTTTCCTTGCCTTTTCCCTGTTTACAGGTTGCATCTCAGTTTTCTTCACTTTATAATCTTTTTCTTTTCCCGATTTTGATTTGATTCAGCGTGGATTACGAGTTGGCAGTGGTTGCACAAACAACTGATGTACGATGCCGACCGTCATCTCACAACATACAGAAAATTCCTAGTTTGCCATTCGCATAACCTAAAGCATCTCAAGAGTTCTTTATATTTTATTCCCTAAAATATGGCGTTTGTCAACTCTTAAATTATTATGAGAAGAAAAAAAAAGTCATCTCCAAGTGTTTTCCTATATTTCTATCTCAAAAGTTTTTTTCTCGGCATTTTTTTCCTATGATCCGGTTTCATGTTTTGTATTAGGAACCCTGAATTTGTTTCTGTACGCGTTTAAGCCTTTCCACCAGATCTTTCTCTCTTGCGCTTTTCTCACCTGGAACCCTGTCTTTCTTACTTTTTACTAGACGGGCCGGAAAACTCCGGATGCGCGCTCCTACGCCGCGCGCATATATACACACTCGGGATAAATTTTTGCGAGGTCGGGAAAGATGGGGAGGGAGGATGCCAAACTATTGAAGAGGGTTTTTTCTCATTTTACCAAAAAATCAAGGATGAGAATGATGGATGACAAACTGTTGAAGATGCTTAATTGCTTTTATATGCCACATGGAAGATACGCTAAAACTATATAAACCCTTCCATAATAAGGGTGGCGGCTCAAAAAGTATCCTATGTTAAGTTTAGTGTTAGTGAGAGTTTCATGTCCTAGTTTCCAACGCTCCCATATGTTAGAAACCGTGCAAAAATAGTTTCATCCACATAAAATTCTCTATACTCTCGTAAAACTTTTATCACTCTCTTTTTATATAAATACAATGTCATATCAGTATATTTAATGCCCTATAAAATCTTCATTGAGATTGACTAGTATTGTATTTGTTGGACACTTAAGCTACTCGACACGTAAGATTGGGCTATACGGTTGTTGGCTGTTGCTACTCGGCGTGCTAGCCAGCTGCGCTCGTGCTACTAGTCGACTGCAAATGTGACGGTGACAGTGGAGGAACCCCCCCCCCCCCCTAAACACCCTATGTTTCTCTCATTTAATTATCTGCATGCGGCTTAACATTGTAGAGTCGGTAATCTATGTTCTCTACTCTCTTTGTGAGTTAAAATTGTGTCCGGTTCTAGCAATGGGGGTGTGCGGTAACGCGCCATGCCCACCGCTCAATGCCATCGAGTTGAGGGTTGTCATCTGGTCTGAAATGGTGGTGTCCCAGTTCACGGATCCAGAGGAGTCTTGGACGAAAGCTGTAACAGAACCGACCAATTATAATTATACAAAATAAGTAAGAAAATTACCCGTCGAAACAAATAATTTAACAAATTTAAGCCCGTATAACCCGATAATCCGTGAAATCACGACGGATTTCAAACCCACCAATATACAAACCAAGATCGTACAATAGTTTAGCCACAGTCACATATTATATAAAGTTCGCAACATTCTTGAAATACATCGGAGTTTAAAACATAAAGTTATTACAAACCAAGTTAATAATAAAGTAGCGGAAACAAATAGTTTGAGACTTCACACACACGTAGTTCGAATTATAGTGCCAACTGATAGTCATGTCCAGCAAAAGCATTAGGTAAGACGTATGGAGCAACCATGCCCTTGGTCCTCGGCATCACTCATCGCATGATACAGATAGTTTATACAGTAGCCATAGTATATCTTCCCATCTGCAACAAGTGGGGACAAACCCTGAGTACGAGAAGGTACTTAGCTAGACTTACCCGTCTTAAACTAAAATAAAGTAACACCAAGGAGTATGCAAGGCTTTCTTTTAGTGGACTAGCTAACTCATTTGCTAAAAATATGAGTCATCATGAATAAACCATTTTAAGTACTTTGCATCATATTTATCATAACTTATCAGTCTAGTTAAGCACCTATACTAGAGCAATCACTTGATTAACCATTAACATACAGTTACCATTTTAGTTTAGCAATTCCAACCTCATCCACATAACCATCTGTGTTCCATCATAATTACTACGATGCCGTAACTCAAGTCAAATGCTCACTATCCAGGAGCGATGGCAATTCGAATTGATTCCTAACCAGTTGGTGATTTATTCCTCACACAAATCACACTTACCGATCAAGTGAATTATAGATCACAAATGACACCATTTCGGTAAACGACGTGGGATAACAATCATTGGCCGCACTACCTAGGGGCCTCCCGACTAACAAGAATCAGGACCCAGCCTACCCTTGGACTCACTCTTCGTGCCCCCGTCTTACTCTCTTCAGCACCAGTCTGTCAGCCCGAGTTTATCCCGGTCCGAATAGTGTCACGAGCTTCGCGGTCAAAAGGTACGTTATTCGGCCAGCTAAATATGAGACATGTGTTCACCATGATAAGAGGGACGAGCAACGATCGGTCCTTAACCGACACAGGCGAAAACTATAAGCACCCCAGAACCCTTTCTGGTTACACAACATTTATCCCGCTCGGTCTTCGATTATCCATTAACACTTGGTTACCTCCAGAATATCATCCATTATATAGCTAAAGTATTCCAGTAACCACTTATAATTGCCGGTGACAGGAAATCACTGATCACTACCGGTCTAAGCAGGACTAAGTGAAAGTCCCTAGTTTGGTTTTGGCTAATTGATGAAACCTAGGACTAACCTTTGTATCTAAGTGGATGATTTAGATAAAGGTGGTCATTGAATATGAGACATGACATTGACTCATATGACCAAAATGGTGAAGACCAAGATGAGGCTTGGCTCGATGGACTGGTTGTGAAGGTGAAGGGCTAGTCGAGGCTTCGAAGCGAAGGACCATGCGATGGTGAAGCTTGAGCAAGACTTGGCGCCGATGGACCGATGCAACGGTGAAGAGCAAGTGAAGTCAAGGTCGATGGATCAAGACGGTCATGTGATGATATGAAGTGGATCATATCTTTTGGAGAAACAAAATGGGCTCAAGGCAAAGGTATAACCATAGGGCCATTTTGTTTTACACTCAAGACACCATAGAGGGTGTGAGTGGTTTAGGGTCGTTAGCCGAACTATTAAGAGGGGAAGTCTTATCGGTTATTCGACGCACGGGTGCCACTAGGTGAATTCATGAAGTGCATTGCACGTAGGGCCTAGTGAGCTAACTGGAAAACCTTTGAAAATGATTGAGAAAAAGCTAACACACAAGCACATGGAGATATACACTTGATGGTGTTGGCACATTTGCAAAGGAGAAGGTGTTGGAGTTGATTTTGATCAACTTGGTGAAGAGAGAAAGGTTTTTCGGTGTTGTCCGGACACTAGGATGGCTCTTGGAGTGGAATACTGCTTTGATCCATTGTGAACTGGATCAAGTGCTTTAGTGGGTTGTGTAGCCCTCTGAGTAAGCTTTCTAAAATGTCCAAGATCATCGAAATTGGAGTTCGGAGCTAAGAGATATCACCGTTTTACCGATGGGTGGTCTGTGACCGGACTCGTGACCACCGCGTCCGGTCAGTTTCGACCACCGCGTCCGGTCAGCTGCGACCACCGCGTCCGGTCAGTGTTTTTCGTGGGCGAAAGTGACCGGACGCTGCAGCGAGTCCGGTCAGTGATGACCGGACGCGTCCGGTCACTTCGGGAGCTTGCTGGAACCTCTCTGTTCGCTGTTTCGCTGCGACCACCGCGTCCGGTCCCGTTAGTGACCACCGCGTCCGGTCAAAACAAGTTTGTACGCGCGAAAACTAGCCATTGGAGCACGCTACTGACCACCGCGTCCGGTCAGTTTTGACCACCGCGTCCGGTCGTCCCGAAAATTGCTCAGTGGAGTAGCAACGGCTCTATTTGTATGGGATGCTTATAAATACTCGTTGGTCGGCCATTGGAGAGGTCTCTTGGCATTTCTAACGCTCTTGTGCATCCTTTGAGCTAAAGCAACTCCTCCCACTCATCTCTCTTGCTTGATTGCAAATCAAAAGTGAGATTGAGTGATCCTAAAGTGCATTGCATAGCTTGAGGGCATCTAGTGGTACTTGTGGGTGGTTTAGCCGGTGGATTTCTTGTTACTCTTGGAGAGTACCGCTCCTAGCCGGCTTGGAGATTGTTGGAGGCGTTGGCAAGAGAAGGTGATTGTTCTTGGCCACCTCCGGTTGATTGTGAGAGGTTCTTGTGCTTTCCTCGGCGGGACGCCAAAAGCAACTCTAGTGGAATGCGCATGTCATTGAGTTACCTCACTTGAGAGTGGTGTCTTGCGGTGCCTTGTGGGGCGTGCCTTGAGGGGCAAGTGACTTGAGGGTCACACCGGGAAACCATCTAAGTGTTGGTCGACACAACCGGTGACGTAGCTTGTCGGTGCACAAGTGAACACCGGGTGAACAAAAATATTGTGTCTCTTGTCTCCCGGTGATTGGTCTTCATATTGTGTTGTTGTCAATATTGATTGATTGTATATCATCTTGGTGATTGGCAACATCTTCTCTTCATCGTCGGTATAAGAATCACAATCCTCTCTCTTGCACTTACTTTTACTAGATTATCTTGTGTAGCTCTAGTGGTAGCTTTGCTAGTAGTGTTGTTAGCTTGTTCTCTAGTGTTAAATTAGTGACATAGCTCTTATGTGAACTAGAGATCATAATCTACTAGACTTGTGGATAGGAGGTTTGCATCACAACATTTGGCTAAGCAAAACTCGCTTTACGTCGTTTGTTATTCTAACAAGTTTGCTTAGTGTCACTTGTAGAATTTTTTATAGGCTATTCACCCCCCCTCTAGCCATCTAGGACCTTACAAGTGGTATCGGAGCCGTGGTCACCGTTTTAATCAAGGCTTAACATCCTTCGGTGTGAAAAATGGCTCAAATTGTGTTCAATCATGTTGGGGGCAAGTCACCGTTCTTTGATGGTGTTAGTTCTTTCGCTCATTGGAAGAGAAAAATGACAATGTACCTTGGTTCTATTCATGAGAGAGTATTGCAAGTCACCAAGAATGATTTTGCTATCATTGATCCCGATCATCTCACCGATGAAGATAGAGCAAATAGAACATGCAATAGAATGGCTCTCAATACACTTTACAATGGTATTGACACAAAAGTTTTTGAGGGCATCAAAGATTTGGAATTGGCTAGTGAAGTATGGACAAGGTTGAGTGAGACATATGAAGGCACTAAGGTTGTGAAGAGTGCCAAGCTATATGGGCTCAAGAGTGAGTTTGAGAACTTCAAGAAAAAGGATGATGAAACAATCATTGAAATATTTCATAGATTACAAGTGATAGTCAATGATCTCAAGAGCTTAGGGCACAAGACTCAAGATCAAGATTTTTGTCACAAGTTCTTATTGAGCTTACCTAGAAGATTCAAGATGTTGATCATGATGTTGCAAAGAGATGGGCTCGAAGCAATGAAGCCTAATGATTTGCTTGGTGAAGTATTGACCTATGACAAATATGATCAAGATGTTGATGACAAGGAGAAGGTGGAAGATGAGAAGAAGAAGAAGGCCGTGGCTTTCAAGGCCACCTCCTCCAAGGGCAAAGCTACCATCATTGAAGAAGAAGAAGACAACAATGAAGATGGGGAATTTGAAATTGATGATGAGGCACTTGCTCTTGTAGTCAAGAAGATGGGTCACATGTTCATCAAGAGAAGAGGCTTTAAGAAGAGAAATGACAACTTCAAAAGAAATGAGCAACAAAGAAAGTGCTTCAATTGTGATAGCACCGAGCACCTTCAAGCGGAATGTCCTTATGATAAAAAGAAGAACAAAAAGGACAAGTTTGAGAAGAAGAAGAGAGAGGCCAAGATGACATTCAAGAAAGGCAAAAATGGTGCCTATGTGATCACTTGGGAAAGTGATGATAATGAAGAAGAAGAAGAATCATCCAACAAGGCTTTTGCTTCCATTGCTATCAACAAGAAGCCATCACTATTTGATTCATCCTCTTCATGCTTCATGGCTAAAGAAGCTAAGGTATTATATGGTGAGAGTGATGATGAAAGTGAAATGGAATATGCTCATGATAGTGATAATGATAATGATAATGAAAATGATGATGATGAACCAACTAAAGAACAACTATATGACTTGGTGCAACAAACTAGAGACATAGCTATTGCCAAGGACAAAGAGTGTAAGAAGCTTTCAATGAAAGTAGCAATACTTGAGAAAGTCCTTAGTGAGCTTAAGACCACTCATGAGAGTCTAGTGGAAGACCATGAGGATCTTGATAAGGCTCATTCCAAGCTTGAAAAAGCTCACTCATTGCTACTTGAGCAACAAGCAAAGAAGGAGGTTGTTGTATCATGTGATATAGGTGTTACATGTGATATAATTGATGAATCCTTTAATGAACTTATCATCATGTCAAATGCTAACCCTTCTTGTAGCTCTTCATCCACCGCCACTAACTCTACCTCCACTACTAGTGATGGTTTCACTTGTGATGCCTCACTAATGGTTGAGAATGAGACTCTCAAGAGAGAGGTGGATGAGCTCACTCACGCCCTAGGCAAGGCCTATGGTGGTGAGGCCCGCTTGCTTAAGTGCTTGGGTAGCCAAAGGTTCTCTCTTAACAAAGAGGGATTGGGCTACACCCCCAAGAAAGGCAAGTCGGCCTTTGCAACTCCAAAGCCTAGCTTTGTGAAGGGCAATGGTCGGTTTTGCAATAGATGCAAGCAAGTTGGGCACCTAGAGCATAATTGCAATAAAAAGAATCAAAGCAAGAACATTGTTAATGCTATACCTTTTGATTCTTGCTATGTGCTTACCAAGGGTGTGAAGGGTGTGCAAGCTAAGTTTGTTGGTACACCAATTGTGGGCCCAAAGAAGAAGGCTATTTAGGTACCAAAGAGCTTAGTTACTAACCTACAAGGACCCAAGCAAAAATGGGTACCTAAACTTCATTGATTTGCTTGTAGGTCAATTACAAAGCCGGAGGAAGGCATTGGATTATTGATAGTGGGTGCACTCAACACATGACCGGTACATCAAGAATGTTTGACTCAATCAATGATAATGATAGTGGTGTTGATTCTATCACATTTGGCAATAACAAGAAAGGCAAGGTCATTGGCTTGGGAAAGATTGCAATATCAAATGACATGAGTATCTCCAATGTGTTGCTAGTTGAAAGCTTGGATTTCAATCTTCTATCCGTGGCACAAATATGTGATCTAGGCTACAAATGCATTTTTGGGGTTGATGATGTGGAAGTTATTAGTGTGGATGGTTCAAATGTGGTATTCAAGGGTTTTAGATATGAGAATCTCTACCTAGTTGACTTCAATGCTAGAGAAACTTCTTTGACAACTTGCTTAATCTCCAAATCAAGCATGGGTTGGCTTTGGCATAGAAGGCTTGGTCATGTTGGCATGAAACAATTGAAGAAGCTTACAACTCACAATCTTGTCAATGGTTTGAAAGATGTTAAATTTGAGAAGAATAAACTTTGTAGTGCATGTCAAGCCAGGAAGCAAGTTGGAAGCTCACATCCAAAGAAGAGTACAATGAGCACATGCAAAGCATTTGAGTTGATGCACATGGATCTATTTGGACCAACAACATATACAAGCATAGGCGGCAACAAGTATGGCTTTGTCATAGTGGATGACTTCACAAGATTCACATGGGTATTCTTTCTTAGTGACAAAAGTGAAGTATTTGACACCTTCAAGACATTTCTCACTAGAGTTCACAATGAGTTTGAGATTAGAATCAAGAAAGTGAGAAGTGACAATGGAAGTGAGTTCAAGAATATAAGAATTGAAGAACTTTGTGATCATTATGGTATTGGACATCAATTCTCGGCCAAGTATACTCCACAATCAAATGGCCTAGTTGAGAGAAAGAATAGAACATTGCTTGATATGGCTAGATCAATGCTTCATGAGTACAATGTGAGTCAATCATTTTGGGATAAAGCAATCAATACCGCTTGCTACTACATCAATAGACTATATTGTCATCCATTGCTAGAGAAGACCCCATATGAGTTACTTCATGGAAGAAAGCCAAATATTTCTTATTTTAGGGTGTTTGGTTGCAAATGCTATATCTTGAAGAAGGACATTAGATTGGGGAAGTTTGACAAGAGATGTGATGAGGGGTTCCTACTTGGTTATTCAACTACAAGCAAAGCTTATAGAGTTTGGAACAACTCAAGTGGCATTCTAGAAGAAGTCCATGATGTGCAATTTGATGAAACCAATGGGTCACAAGATGAAGAAGAGAATCTAGATGATGTTGGTGGAACTCAATTAGTGGAAGCAATGAAAAACATGGACATTGGGGACATTAGAGCAAAGCAAGTAATTAATATTCAAGATGATGATAAAGATCAAGTGCTAAATTCTCCATTCAAGCTAGCTAGTGACTCTCAAGTGCAAGATCTTAGTGCTAGTACATCTCATCAAGATACATCAAGTGATCAACCAAGCTCAAGCAATCAAGTGCAAGTACTCCAACCACAACATATTGCAAGAAATCACCCCATTGATAGTGTTATTGGTGATATTAGAAGTGGTGTGCAAACAAGATCAAGATTGGCTATGTTTTGTGAGCATGCATCATTTGTGTCAACCATAGAACCAAAGAAGATAGAAGAAGCTTTGAGGAATGCCAATTGGATCATGACTATGCAAGAAGAGCTTAACAATTTCACAAGAAATGATGTTTGGGAGTTGGTAGAAAGGCCAAATGACTATAATGTGATTGGAACCAAGTGGGTGTTTAAAAACAAGCAAGATCAAGATGGCATTGTAGTGAGAAACAAAGCAAGACTAGTTGCTCAATGTTACACTCAAGTTGAAGGTCTTGACTATGATGAGACATATGCTCACATGGCAAGATTGGAGGCAATAAGGATTCTATTGGCTTATGCTTGTGCACACAACATCAAACTATATCAAATGGATGTCAAAAGTGCATTTCTCAATGGGATTATCAATGAGTTAGTCTTCATTGAGCAACCGCCCGGATTTGAAGATGACAAGAAACCCAACCATGTGTACAAGTTGAAGAAGGCTTTATATGGCTTAAAGCAAGCACCTAGAGCATGGTATGAGAGGCTAAGGGATTTCCTTCTCTCTAAGGGATTCAAGATGGGCAAGGTTGATACAACTCTATTCACCAAGAAGATTGGGAATGATCTATTCATAGTGCAAATATATGTTGATGACATCATCTTTGGATCAACCGATCAAGCTTATTGTGAAGAATTTGGTGCTATGATGGCCAAAGAGTTTGAAATGTCAATGATTGGTGAACTTAGCTACTTCCTTGGTCTCCAAGTCAAGCAATTGAAGAATGGGACATTTGTGAGTCAAGGGAAATACATAAGGGACATGTTGAAGAAGTTTGGAATGCAAGATGCAAAGCCAATTTCAACTCCAATGGGTACAAATGGAAATTTGGATAGTGATCTTAATGGCAAAATGGTGAATCAAAAGGAATATCGGTCCTTGATTGGAAGTCTACTCTATGTCACCGCATCAAGGCCGGATGTCATGTTTAGTGTTTGCATGTGTGCTAGATATCAAGCCTCACCTAGAGAAAGTCATCTCACGGCCGCAAAGAGAATATTGAGGTACTTGAAGCAAACAAGAGATGTTGGACTATGGTATCCCAAGGGGTCAAAGTTTGAATTGATTGAATATTCGGACTCCGACTATGGGGGTTGCAAGATCAATAGAAAGAGCACAAGTGGCACATGTCAATTACTTGGAAGATCACTTGTGTCATGGTCCTCAAAGAAACAAAATAGTGTGGCAATCTCTACCGCCGAAGCCGAATATGTGAGCGCGGGGAGTTGTTGTGCACAATTACTATGGATGAAATCAACTTTGAAGGATTATGGCCTCAACTTCAAGAATGTGCCATTGCTATGTGATAATGAAAGTGCAATCAAAATGACACAAAACCCGGTTCAACATGGAAGAACAAAGCATATTGACATAAGGCATCATTTCATTAGAGATCATCAACAAAAGGGAGATATTACCATTGAAAGTGTTGGCACTGATGATCAACTTGCCGATATTCTCACTAAGCCACTTGATGAAAAGAGGTTTTGCAAGCTAAGGAATGAATTGAACATTCTTGATTTCTCAAACATGAGTTGAATGCACCCCACCCACTTATTGATATGCCTTTCCTTCGACATTGCAAGGTAAAGTTGATTGACATATCATTCATCCTATGCTAAGGACTTGCTAGAGCATGTAGACATATTAAGTGGTATGCATGAGCATTCATGGTAAATCAAATGAATTTGATGAATATATGTTACCACTATTGCCTCTATGTTTGTTTTGATCTAGTGGTGGCATATGACATGTTTGTGAGCTTGCACACCTAGTGTTGAATGTAGAAGATTTGCTATAAGTGTTTAATTCAATATAGGCAAGATAACCCTTATTAGGAGGTGTGAAGAAGCTTGTCTTTGGTTCAAATCGAATTAAATATCTTTGGCAAGTGTTCTGGGTTGAACCAAATTTGATAAATTTTAACCTACTCCATCAAACTTTTTTTCTTCTCTCCACAATTTGATCCCATTTTTGGGTAAGTTGTTGACAAAGGGGGAGAGAAAAAGATGATTCAACATGATAAAGGGGTAGATAAAATTTTTGATGCACACAAGTAGGGGGAGCAAGCTCATAAACAAAGTTGTTGCATTTGCTTGTGCATTTTCATATGACTTGCTCATTGCACATGTATTTAAATTTAATATACATGCTTGTGTGGTGCAATGCTAGTATAGAACTTGGATGATGAAATGATCTACTAGCATGCATAGGAATAGTTTACATGTGGTATCTAGACATGCCTAAAGTTTTTACAAGTGGTCCAAGAACCTTTACATATAATGTTGATCTCACGAGGTTCTTGAGTTTTGATGGATGTTTAGTTACTTCATGATGCTAAGGATGGTGTAAAAGGCAACTCCGATTGGTATCACGCTTCAAAGGTCCATTTCTTACACCTTAGCATCATTTTGGTAGAATTACTCTCTCAACACTTATATCCATGCATATGTGCAAAGCTTTCAATCCAAACTCTATGCACATATGTAGGGAGAGATAATGCTACCAAAACCGAGCTTGTGATAATTGTCCAAATTTTACTTATGAGCAAAATGATTGGACAAGTATGACGAGTTCAAAACTTTTATTATTACAATCATCTTTATGTGGGTTGTCATCAATTACCAAAAAGGGGGAGATTGAAAGTCCCTAGTTTGGTTTTGGCTAATTGATGAAACCTAGGACTAACCTTTGTATCTAAGTGGATGATTTAAATAAAGGTGGTCATTGAATATGAGACATGACATTGACTCATATGACCAAAATGGTGAAGACCAAGATGAGGCTTGGCTCGATGGACTGGTTGTGAAGGTGAAGGGCTAGTCGAGGCTTCGAAGCGAAGGACCATGCGATGGTGAAGCTTGAGCAAGACTTGGCGCCGATGGACCGATGCAACGGTGAAGAGCAAGTGAAGTCAAGGTCGATGGATCAAGACGGTCATGTGATGATATGAAGTGGATCATATCTTTTGGAGAAACAAAATGGGCACAAGGCAAAGGTATAACCATAGGGCCATTTTGTTTTACACTCAAGACACCATAGAGGGTGTGAGTGGTTTAGGGTCGTTAGCCGAACTATTAAGAGGGGAAGTCTTATCGGTTATTCGACGCACGGATGCCACTAGGTGAATTCATGAAGTGCATTGCATGTAGGGCTTAGTGAGCTAACTGGAAAACCTTTGAAAATGATTGAGAAAAAGCTAACACATAAGCATATGGAGATGTACACTTGATGGTGTTGGCACATTTGCAAAAGAGAAGGTGTTGGAGTTGATTTTGATCAACTTGGTGAAGAGAGAAAGGTTTTTCGGTGTTGTCCGGACACTAGGATGGCTCTTGGAGTGGAATACTGCTTTGATCCATTGTGAACTGGATCAAGTGCTTTAGTGGGTTGTGTAGCCCTCTGAGTAAGCTTTCCAAAATGTCCAAGATCATCGAAATCGGAGTTCGGAGCTAAGAGATATCACCGTTTTACCGAAGGGTGGTCTGTGACCGGACTCGTGACCACCGCGTCCGGTCAGTTTCGACCACCGCGTCCGGTCAGCTGCGACCACCGCGTCCGGTCAGTGTTTTTCGTGGGCGAAAGTGATCGGACGCTGCAGCGAGTCCGGTCAGTGATGACCGGACGCGTCCGGTCACTTCGGGAGCTTGCTGGAACCTCTCTGTTCGCTGTTTCGCTGCGACTACCGCGTCCGGTCCCGTTAGTGACCACCGCGTTCGGTCAAAACAAGTTTGTACGTGCGAAAACTAGCCGTTGGAGCACGCTACTGACCACCGCGTCTGGTCAGTTTTGACCACCGCGTCCGGTCGTCCCGAAAATTGCTCAGTGGAGTAGCAACGGCTCTATTTGTATGGGATGCTTATAAATACTCATTGACCGGCCCTTGGGGAGGTCTCTTGGCATTTCTAACACTCTTATGCATCCTTTGAGCTAAAGCAACTCCTCCCACTCATCTCTCTTGCTTGATTGCAAATCAAAAGTGAGATTGAGTGATCCTAAAGTGCATTGCATAGCTTGAGGGCATCTAGTGGCACTTGTGGGTGGTTTAGCCGGTGGATTTCTTGTTACTCTTGGAGAGTACCGCTCCTAGCTGGCTTGGAGATTGTTGGAGGCATTGGCAAGAGAAGGTGATTGTTCTTGGCCACCTCCGGTTGATTGTGAGAGGTTCTTGTGCTTTCCTCGGCGGGACGCCAAAAGCAACTCTAGTGGAATGCGCATGTCATTGAGTTACCTCACTTGAGAGTGGTGTCTTGCGGTGCCTTGTGGGGCGTGTCTTGAGGGGCAAGTGACTTGAGGGTCACACCGGGAAACCATCTAAGTGTTGGTCGACACAACCGGTGACGTAGCTTGTCGGTGCACAAGTGAACACCGGGTGAACAAAAATATTGTCTCTCTTATCTCCCGGTGATTGGTCTTCATATTGTGTTGTTGTCAATATTGATTGATTGTATATCATCTTAGTGATTGGCAACATCTTCTCTTCACCGTCGGTATAAGAATCACAATCCTCTCTCTTGCACTTACTTTTACTAGATTATCTTGTGTAGCTCTAGTGGTAGCTTTGCTAGTAGTGTTGTTAGCTTGTTCTCTAGTGTTAAATTAGTGACATAGCTCTTGTGTGAACTAGAGATCATAATCTACTAGACTTGTGGATAGGAGGCTTGCATCACAAACTTTGGCTAAGCAAAACTCGCTTTACGCCGTTTGTTATTCTAACAAGTTTGCTTAGTGTCACTTGTAGAATTTTTTATAGGCTATTCACCCCCCCTCTAGCCATCTAGGACCTTACACTAAGCAGTTATTCAATTCTAAACCTAACAGGGTATAAGGATATAATAAGATAGGCAAGGATAATAATAAATACATCAACGGTTTCACTCAACTCCTATAACTTAATGCAAAAATATATAAAACTCATATGTAATTGATTTCTTTATAAAGTAGAAAACTTAGAATGCTCCGGGGCTTGCCTCATTCAAACGAACTCGGACGGTGGTCTGGACACTCTTGAAGTTTGTCAACGACGTCCTCCTCGTCTTGCACCTCCTGTGCGGGCTCTTCCTACGAGACTTCCTCGATTGCTTCTGGCTCGGCTACTACCGATTCCTCCTGCGATCCTGTTATGATGCATAGGTGTAAGTGATTATGTAAGTGGTGCATCAAATGAGATGACAACATATGATGATCATGATTGCATGCAATGTAGATGAACATGTTTAGCTTTGTTAGATAGAGTAGATGTAAAACTCTTCTACTAGGTAGTCAACATCATCCAAGAACATGTACCATAAGTACATGTCATCTACTGCATTCTCTTCTACTACTAACTACCACCATGCACCTTAACTACCATAAAGCCACACACAGGTGCTACTTATGCTAACACCACAACACTATCCTACCGTGTCAAGTCACCTTAGAAATTCAAGATGCTCCAAAGATACACCAAAGCTATACAATTTAACTAATCAAGCAATAAAGAATCATATTTTATTCCATATTAAACTAAGGCTATAACATCAATCTATATTTCTGGTGCTTAGAAAAATCTAAGAAAATTACAGTAGCTTCATCATGCAGTACATAGTCTACCATAAAAATTTTATTATATTTGGATAAGGACAACAACCTACAAAAAAATAACAAGCTATGGTGGATAAATGAGCATGAAAATACTTGTACTATGAAAAGTATCAAACAATAGATTTAGTATTTTTCCCATGATCTACATAGTATACAAGCACTGTACAAAAAGTTTCACATACATGTTTTATACACATTTTTAGCTCTAGCAATTTTGCAAGAAAAAGCAATTAAATGCACCAAAAATAGATAGCCATATGTTTCTATAGAATATACTGGTCATATATTTTTCATGGAAATTACAACTCATGAATAGAGTAACAAAATTGGAACCATATTTTTCTGACTTATATAGGATTTACTACACCTTTTCTAAGAAATCAGTATTTACAAGAATTAAATAAAGCTATACATTAAAAAATCACAAAATCAACATGCAACATTTTTAAAATGTATATCTACTTATAAGCAACACAACAAAACTTGTCTCAACAGATTTGGACTTATATTTCTCAAGTTATGAATTTCTAAAGCATTTATACAACTTCTGAAACATCATTTCAAATGGATTTTTAAAACCAGCCAGCAAAAATGCTAGTGAAAGGATCAAGATGCCCAAGAGGGGGGGTGAATTGGGCTTCTCTAAAAATTAATTGCAAGAATTAAAGCCTACAAGCCGGAATTCACCCCTAGTGCCTACTTGTGTTCCTAAAGATTCTACCGGTAAAAGTTTTGCACCCTAGTTTCCAATCCTAGTCTAGCATGGCAATTTTAGGAAAGTAAATCAAGCAAGGAATGTAAATACGTGAATGTAAATGCTTGAAAGTAAGAGTAAGGAACACGGCGATGTTTTTCCGAGGTATCGGAGAGTCGCCACTCCCCACTAGTCCTCGTTGGAGCACCCGCGCAAGGGTATAGCTCCCCCTTGATCCGCGCAAGGATCAAGTGCTCTCTACGGGCTGATTCTTCGACACTCCGTCGCGGTGAATCGCCCAAAACCGCTCACAACATGAGTTGGGTCACCCACAAGCTCCGCCGGATGATCACCAAACTCCCAATCACCACCAAGCCGTCTAGGTGATGGCGATCACCAAGAGTAACAAGCTAGAACTCTCACTTGACCACAACGAGCCCAAATGAGAAGGTTGATGCACACTTGCTACTCTCTAATCGCTAGTGAGGAACTCTCAAGCTTTGATTCTCAAATCTCTATCCTCACTAGTGCTCTTGCACTCCCTTGCACTCCAAAGGTGTTTTTCAGCTGATCAAATGAGCAAGAGACCTCTAAAAGAGGTGGTGGGGATGTATTTATACATCCCACAGACAAAACGAACCGTTACCCGCTGACTCAGCAAAACACGGGCTGACCGGACGCGCCGGTCGAAGTGACCGGACGCGCCGGTCAGGGGTGACCGGACGCGTCCGATCGTGCAGGGAGCATACTGTAACCGCACCGGACGCGCAACCGCGTCCGAACGGAGATGACCGGACGCGTTCGGTCGTCTCTGGACCTTACTGGACTGTGACCAGACACGCCGAGCACACCCAGGTCGCGTCCGATCGGGTGTTTCCCTTAAGTGACACGTGTCGGCTACTGACCACCGCGTCCGGTCCTCGCAAGGACCGCGTCCAGTTGTCAGCGCCGAACTCTAGTCGCGGATCTGAACTGACCAGACGCGTCCGGTCATGCCGAGGACCGCATCCGGTCAAGGGAAAATGACCCTAAACTTTCTGAAACGCGTCGCAACTTGAACCAAGTTGCTTCCAACTGAACTTTGAGCTATTCTAGAGCTGCCTAGCGCTAAGTTTAACAAGTGTGCACCACACCTAAACATAGGACTCACCTAGGTCAAGCTACCCGCTCATGCCCCCCTTTATAGTACGGCCAAAAGAGAAAAACGAAGATCCTAACGACTATTCCGAATGCGTCTCAACACCTCGACATCCGGAACTAACCGTCCTTAATCTTGACGTCACTCTTTTGAACACCGAAACGATTTCCATCAAGGGACATGAATACCATGGTGCCCAAAGTAGTTATAACCTCCATGACCTAACTTACCAAAGTCTCTGCAAAACACACGTTAGTCATGGTAATAAAGCGTTGTCATCAATTGCCGAAACCAAACCTTGGGGCCTAGATGCTTTCAATCTCCCCCTTTTTGGTGATTGATGACAACACTAAGTTTCAAAAGATTTGAGTTAAGGTTTTCGAGCATGCTTGGTTCACATAAGCAAAAAGCAATAAGCACAAAGGGTTAGGAATTGCTTATGTGCCCCAAGCCAAAAGAGTGTACTCATAAGATAAGACAAAAAACGTTAGTACACAAAAAGATATAGCTCATAAGAAATCAGAGTAAGGCACGGAAGTACAACCTTAAAGCTATAACCAAAACGGTGACATTAATTAACACTGAGACTAGATAGACCATTAGACTCAAAGTTTATCACACGACGACATGTCACACGAATGCAATGACTGAAAAGTAAACATGATGCATGAATGTAGCACACATATAAGAACGAAAACCCTCTAACAAAACTCCCCCTGAAACTACTATCTCTCCCCCTTTGGCATCAAGCACCAAAAAAACTAATCTAAGGATCCGACGGGGGAACAGACGGAGTCGTGTCGGGTGCCGAGGTGCGCGGAGTAATCACGAAGTGCAGACTGTCTCCCTCGGAATCTGAGCTATCTGGCTGACCCTCTAAAGAAGCACGTGGTTGTGAAGTGGTCTGGGTCTGAGCAGTAGGAACAGGTACTGACGTAGTAGCAACAAGAGGATCCGTCTGTGTGACCTGAGCCTGTAGCGAGCCAATAGCTGGGGGATCTGTCGAGGCAACTGATGAAGGAATAGTCTCTGTAGTACCGGTCCCTGTCACTGGAGGAACAGCTGCCTCTAGAGCTGACAACCTTGAAGAAGTAGCAAAGGTGGTAGTGTGCGAGGGTGTCGGCTGACCAGTCAACTCGCTATAAGTAGCACTGTAATCACCGAAGGGTGTGCCTGTCAGGAGGTGCGGGCGAGGCTGGTCTGAAGGTGTAAACCCCGTGTGAATAGGAGTGAAACTCGGGGACTGGAACGACTGGGGAACCTGCTGCTGTGGAGATGTGAACTGGAAGCTCGGCTGTCCCTGACTCGATGGACCACTGGACTGTAAAGCAGGAGTCAGGACAGAAGCAGGTGGAGGAACCCCAACAGTGACAAGGTGGCGCAGGAGATCCAAGTACTGCTGCTGACTAGCTGCACTCTGTCACTGTATCTCGTACTGCTGTCGCTGCATCTCAACCTGCTGCCTCTGGATCTCAAGCTGCTGACGCTGAAACTCGTCCTGATGAGCCTGTATCTGTGCAAGTGCTGCAGCTGTGTCCTGAGCCTATCGCTGTATCTGCTGCTGCTGCTGCTCCTGTGCCTGGGTCAGCCTCTCAAGTATAGCCACCATGGCTGGGTCTGAGCGGGAGGCTGAGCCAGAGCCACCGGCCTCGTGGTCGTGAGACCGAGGAGACCGGTACCTGGGGATGGGCTGGTAGTCCTCATCAGTGCTGTCAGATGTCACATCCTCAGGAAGATCAGCAGGCTGAGCATCAAGATCGGCAAGCTCTGCCTTAGCAAGCTCATCAACTATGGCGTCCTGCTCAGCTGCTGTCTCAGGAACCTCAGATCGCTCACGCTATCCTAGCACTGGGGCCTGATCTCTAGTGACTGAGGCCCAAAGCTGACGGATATCATACTCAGGGAAAGCAGTGGTAGTGTCTGATATCTCAGCTCTGATCTCTGCTGGTAGCTGAATGGATGATCTAATGATGAAGCAGATCCAGTGTGCATAGGGCAGCTGACGATTTCCCTTGAAGCCCTCAGCTATGGTGTCCTCCATCTCACTAAGTATGAGATCCCAAATGTCAAACTGTGTCTGTGAGAGGAGGTGGTGAACAACCCACAGCTGCATCCGAGTCAGTCCCTCTCTGTATCCAAGTCTGGGAAGAAGAGTGCGTCTGACTATAGCATCCAGAACTCTCGCAAGTGGTGTCAGGCTGGCAGGCGTGCGATGAGACCCTTCGCCAAAAGGCTCACGGAAGCAGGGTCGAACCAAGTCTGTAGGTGGCACAGTCCCACCGTGAGGGCGTCTCGGTGGAGGAGTTTGACCAAAGCACAACTGATGTATCTTCGTGTCGGAAGCTGGGAGTCTGAGAATCTCTCGCACTCTGGTGCTGTATAGTCTGTGATCGCGGCCTCGGAATGCAAAGTGAATGAAATCATGGGCAGGATCAATCCAAAGTGAAGCATAAAACTCTCTGACCCATGTGCCGCAGTATGCACCTGTCCGTCCAAGAAGATCTGACAAGCCTGGCAGAAAGGACAGGTGCGGACGAAGCTGCTCTCCCACAACCTCAACCAGTGACTCAAGTCGACAGACCCTCTGTGGTCGGAAAGCAATACCGCTGTCAACAAGAGCTCTGTAGAAATCCTCCTGGAGTGGAGTATAGAAACCCTCTGAAGCTCTGTGATCCCTCACAGGTGGAAACCATCGGCTGACCTCCATGAACCTCAACCCTTGCACCTGACGTGCAGTGGCACCCCTCAGGTCAAAGTGCTCGACCGGGGGTGAACCTCTAGCTCTGGGAGGAGGACGTGCTCCACGACGCTGGCCCTCTGGCCTAGGAGTCACCTGAGTACGTGTGCGTGTGGAGCGGCGACGTGGTGGAGACTGAGCTGGCTGCTCCTCTGTATCCTCTATAGCCTCTGGAGCCTCTATGGCCTCTGTAGCCTCTGTAGGTGGATCAACTGACATACCCTCTGTAGCTCCAGTATCCTCTGTACCCTCAGTGGCCTCTGTCCCAAGCTATTGACCTTCAAAATGAAAGCGACGCTCGCCTATGCGTATGCCACTGCTCCTGCCACCCCTCTCTGCCTGCTCTGTTGCATCTGCCACGGCCTGAGCAATCTCTGCATCTGTAAGTGTCTTCTTCTTCTTTCTGGCCATGATCTTGATGCGCTTTCCACGCGCAATCTCAGACCGACGAAGAGGACTGTCGTCCCCGTCACCAGGAGCACCACCGGTGTTCTTGCAACGCACCATGCTGACAACCCTGACTGAAAACCTCTGTAAGATGGTGAACTGTCACTCGAGAGGCTTGGCCTCAATCCGTATCCGCAGGCTTGGCCTCGGATTCAGCAAACTGAGATCACCCTGACACACCGACTGACTCGCTGCAACGACGGAATGGAGAGATCTACTATAAGCACATATATAACTAAAAGGTATGAAACCCTAAAGATAGCAAGCATATGAGATACGATGTGAATCGAAACGCGAAGCTACCTCGGATCGACGAGACGACGGTGACAAGATGAGGTGACCTAGAGCGCGAGATTCCCTGAATTCGCCGAACGAGCTCTGAAAGGACCGAGTCGATGATAAGCAATGGAAAGTTACGGTCAAAGGTAAGCCCTAACGACGGATTTGAACAAAATTGAGCGAAAAACGAACGAGTTCTTCACCTCGAGCTAGGGTTAGGGCAAACCCTAGAGGATGGGCTCGGCCGAAGAGAGATTCGAGGTGGAGGCTGAGCATGGGGGAGCATGTGGTGGCTGTGGTGGAGAAACCGGCGAGGCAAGGCGGTCAGCAGACACGGCGGCGGCGGCGGCGCAGCTGCGGCTGGCGCGGGCGCGGCTGCGGGCAGTGCAGGCGCGGCTGCGGGCAGGCGCGGGCAAGGCCGAGCTGGCGCGCAAGCGAGGGCGAGGGGGCGAGCAGGCGCGGCGGGATCACGGCAGGGCTTGCCGGAGGCGAGGAGGACGGCGCGAGCGCGGCGGATCCCGGCGAACTCGGCGAATCGGCGGTTAGGGTTCGGCGGCGGCGGTGAAAAGCGCGAGCGGTGAAAAACACGGCCGAGGACGAACCGTTTTAAGAAGGGGTTAGATCCGCTTGACGCGCGATGACCGGACGCGGTGGTCGTTATGACCGGACGCGGTGGTGCAGCGTCCGGTCACACTCCAGTAAGCTCCTGGAGCGACCGGACGCGTCCGGTTAGGACTGACCGGACGCGATCAGAGTCCGGTCGAGGGGAGCTCGGGAAATCATCGTGAATGACCGGACGCGGTGGTCAACAGGGGCGCGTCCGGTGCAGCGTCCGGTCACTAGGTCTGGAGTTGATCTTCTGGATGACCGGACGCGCTGGTGGACGCCGGGACCGGACGCGGTGGTGAAGCATCACTGCGTCCGGTGCAGCGTCCGGTCCAGCGTCCGGTCACTGTTTTTCGCCCTTCTTCGTTCCGAACTCCGACACGACTTCTCCCAATCAAGTTCCAATTCAAAGAGACACAAATAAACACCAATTGGAACAAGATATGAGTGACCTCACTCAAACTCTCAAATTTTTCAAAATAGTTTGCCTTAGGCTAGTATTTTTTTTAAGAAAATAGACAATAAACTCCCGAGGAGCAACGTATGGCCATGCAATAGAGTTTTTGAACCTTTAGGAGCGTCAAAATGCTCTCTCTATCCATGGATGAACACAGAGGTTGCTCAAAACCAAAACCGAAAAGAAACGACAAAACAAACAACCATGCATATGCAATGCAATACAAGAAAGTAAAGCTAGGTTGTTTGTCAAGTTTGATCCACGGTTAGGCTTCTTCACTCCTCCAAAGGAGGGTTATCGTAACCGTGTTAGCCAAGCCCTAAATGCATTACGATAAGAGAAACATGTCATATAATACAATGCAATGCAAGGGACAACACACGCTCATTTTTTAAAGTTGCTAGAATCAAGCACATTGAGTTCACTTCTTAACCTACAAAAGGTAGCCTCATCCAAAGGTTTAGTGAAGATATCCGCTAATTGATTTTCACTTCTTACACCTTCTAGTGATATGTCATTTTTAGCAACGTGATCTCTTAGAAAGTGATGGCGGATATCAATGTGCTTGGTGCGAGAGTGTTGTACCGGATTGTTAGCAATTTTAACGGCACTTTCATTATCACATAAAAGTGGCACCTTTTCAAGAACAATTCCATAGTCTAGGAGGGTTTGTTTCATATATAAGATTTGAGCACAACAAGCCCCCGCGGCAATGTATTCCGCCTCGGCGGTGGACAAAGCCACACTATTTTGCTTTTTAGATGACCAAGATACTAAAGATCTCCCAAGCAAATGGCACCCTCCGGATGTGCTTTTTCTATCAATTTTGCAACCGGCATAATCCGAATCGGAATAGCCAACTAGTTGGAATCTAGCTCCTTTGGGATACCAAAGACCAATGCTTGGGGTGTGCTTAAGATATCTTAGGATTCTTTTTACGGCACTTAAGTGAGGTTCTTTAGGGCACGCTTGAAAGCGAGCACACATGCACACACTAAACATGATATCGGGCCTAGATGCGGTAAGGTACAACAAACTACCAATCATAGAATGGTAGAGAGTTTGATCAACCGGTTTACCTCCCTCATCTAGGTCGAGATGTCCATTAGATGGCATTGGGGTCTTGATTGGTTTGCATTCTTCCATCTTGAATCTTTTGAGAAGATCCTTGGTATACTTTTCTTGAGAGATGAAAATCCATTCTCTCATTTGCTTGACTTGAAACCCAAGGAAGAATGTGAGCTCGCCAATCATTGACATCTCGAACTCCTTTGACATCAATTCACCAAATTCCTTGCAATAATCTTCATTTGTTGACCCGAAGATGATATCATCAACATACACTTGACAAATGAAGATCTCCTCATTAAGCTTCTTGGTGAATAGTGCGGTGTCGACCTTCCCAATGGTGAAGCCCTTCTCAATGAGGAAGTCCCAGAGGCGCTCATACCACGCTCTAGGGGCTTGCTTGAGCCCATATAGCGCCTTGGACAACCTATAAACATGATTAGGATATCTAGGGTCTTCAAACCCGGGAGGTTGATTAACATAGACTAGTTCATTTATGAAGCCATTTAAGAATGCACTTTTCACATCCATTTGATATAGCTTCATATCATGATGTGATGCATATGCAAGGAGGATACGAATGGCTTCAAGTCTTGCAACGGGTGCAAAGGTCTCTCCAAAATCAAGACCTTCAACTTGAGAGAACCCCTTTGCAACTAGTCTTGCCTTGTTCCTCACTACTATGCCTTGGTCATCTTGCTTGTTTCGGAACACCCACTTGGTTCCAATGACTCTTGCACCTTTAGGATGCTCTTCAAGTGTCCATACTTGATTGCGGGTGAAGTTGTTCAATTCTTCGTGCATGGCATTCACCCAATCCGGATCTTGAAGAGCTTCTTCTACATTCTTAGGTTCAACACAAGAGACAAAAGAGTGATGTTCAACAAAAGAAGCTAGCTTTTGAGATCGAGTCATTACTCCCTTTGTAGGACTCCCTATGATGAGTTCTTGTGGATGTGCTTGAAGTAGAGGTGAATTTCTTCTATCAACCACTTGAGGAGGTGGATGGGGAGCATCAACATCTTGAGCTTGTGCCTCGGCTTGTTCATGAGAGACATAAGTATCTTCATTTTCAACTCTCTCATTCTTGTCATCATCTTGAGGCACACGTGATAAAGATGGTGGATCAACAATTTGTACATCGTCATCATCATCTTTTGGCTTGATGTCTCCCACCGGCATGTTCTTCATGGCCTCCCTCAAGGGTTCATCACCTACATCATCACAATTCTCAATTGCTCCTTGGGAGCCGTTAGATTCATCAAATTCCACATCATATGTTTCTTCAACCAAACCGGTGGCATGGTTAAATACTCTATATGCTTTGGACTTTGATGAGTAACCAACAAGAAAACCAATATCACAACGTCTTTGAAACTTCCCTAGGTGTTGACGCTTCTTGTAGATGTAGCATTTGCAACCAAACACCCGGAAGAAAGAGACGTCCGGCTTCTTCCCATTAAGCAACTCATAGGGGGTCTTGCCAAGAAACTTTTGTAGGAAGAGGCGATTTGAAGCATAGCATGCGGTGTTGATTGCCTCGGCCCACAACTTCTCCGGAGTGTTGTACTCATCTAGCATTGTTCTTGCAAGGGTAATCAAAGTCCGGTTCTTCCTCTCAACTACACCATTTTGTTGAGGAGTGTAGGTTGAAGAGACCTCATGCTTGATTCCAATTTCATCACAATAAGCTTCAATGTTTGTGTTGTCAAACTCTTTGCCATTGTCACTTCTAATCTTCTTTATCTTGACTTCAAATTCATTTTGAGCTCTCTTTGCAAACTTCTTGAAGCAATTTGCCACTTCGGATTTGTCATGAAGGAAGAAAGTCCATGTATACCTTGAGTAGTCATCTACTATTACAAGACAATAGAGATTACCACCCAAGCTCTTGTATGTTGTAGGCCCAAACAAATCCATGTGTAGAAGTTCTAGCACTCTTGAAGTTGACATGAAAGCTTTGGTTGGATGAGTGTTTGCAACTTGTTTGCCCGCTTGACATGCACTACAAGGTTTGTCCTTTTCAAACTTTACATCCTTCAATCCTCTCACTAATTCTTTCTTCAATAGCTTGTTGAGAGTGTTCATTCCAACATGAGCAAGCCTCCTATGCCAAAGCCAACCAAGTGAGGTCTTGGTGAACAAACATGTCATCAAATTTGCATCTTCGGAGGTGAAGTCAACAAGATAAAGATTGTTGTATCTAAAGCCTTTGAATATCACTTGCTTGTCATCTATCTTTGAAACTTCCACTTCATTTGGTGTGAACAAGCATTGGAAGCCAAGGTCACAAAGTTGCCCAACGGATAATAAGTTGAAACTCAATGAAGCAACATAGAGTACATTTGAGAGTGAGTGATCATTTGATATAGCAATCTTGCCTATACCCTTAACTTTGCTTTTTAAATTATCCCCAAATGTGATCTTCTCTTGACATATCCCATTCTCTTCAATGGAGGTGAACATACGAGGATCACCGGTCATATGTTGAGTGCAACCACTATCAATGACCCAATGAGATCCACCGGTCTTGTAGTTCACCTACACACAAGAGATCAAGCTTTTTGTTTAGGGACCCAAACTTGAGAGGGGCCCTTGACTTTCTCAACTAGTGACTTGGCAACCCATATTTTCTTTGGCCTATTCTTGTTTAGGGGACCCAAAAACATGACTTTCATCTTTCCATTTAAATCTTTTCTTAGCATATAATGAGCATTGAAGGCAAAGGGTCTAGCATGCTTGGGCAAGGGTTGTGGTGGTGGAGTTTTGCATTCATGAGCAAAGTGACCTTCTTGACCACACTCAACACATCTCTTTGGCTTGGGCTTTGACTTGCTTTGTTGTTGTTGAGCTTTTGCCTTCTTCTCTTGATTTGCCAGGTATCCAATACCACTTCTATCCATCTTCATTACGGTGTTCATGAGGAGCTCACTTTGCAAATATTGACCTCTAGTGAACTTGCTGAGGCCGGTCTTGAGATGCTCTTTTTCTTGCTTGAGCTTTTTGTTTTCTTCAATGAGTGACTCATTTGTTGTTTGCTTCTCAAGAGCCATCAAACCTTTTCGCTTCTTGTTCTCATTTGCAAGCTTCTCATTCTCACACTTGATCTTGGCATAATCATCATAGTTGCTTGACTCAACCACACTCTTACCTTTGCTACTAGAACCTTGCTCAATGCTTTCAATAATCAAGTCATCACATGATGTAGCTATATCACACTTAACAATATTGTTAGTAGCATCATGTGTCTCAAGAGCAAGTTCATTAGCAACCACAAGACTATCATAGTCAATTTTCAATGTGGTGTATTTTTCTTTTAGAGAGTTATGTCTAGTGATGAGCTCATCATGCTTCTTCTCAAGCTTATCATGTTGATCTTTAAGCTCTTTATTAGAGGTTTTGAGCTCCTTGAGATGAGAAGACATAACTTCATTTTGATCTCTAAGCTCACCACTAGTCTTTTGAGCATTTTCAAGCTTTGATGAGAGTGATTCATTTTCATTTTGAAGTTCATCATTTTCATTCCTTGTCCTTCTTATGATTTTAGTATATTTGTTCAATAATTTTACAAGTTCATCATAAGAGGGTGCATCATATTCATCATCACTATCACTATCATCATCATCATCACTATCATGATTTTGTACCTTTCGTTCACCCTTGGCCATAAGGCATAGGTGAGTAGTGGACGATGATGGTGAAGGTGGTGATGAAGATGTCGGTGAAGATGATGGCCCCATCACAAATGCGGCAACCTTCTCATTCTCATCATCGCTCTCATCTTCGGAGGACTCACAAGATGATTCAATGTCGGTGAGCCAATCACCAACAATGTATGCCTTTCCTCCCTTCTTCTTCTTGTGGAACTCCTTCTTCTTGCCATCCTTCTTCTTGTATGGCTTGTTTTTCTTCTTCTCTTCTTCTTCATCACTTGAATCATTTTTCTTGCCCTTGTTCTTGTTCTTGTACTTGTCTTTTGGTGGTCTAGGGCATTGATGAGCTAAGTGGCCAAGTTCACCACAATTGTAGCAATCCATCTCGGAGATTGGCTTTCTCTTGCTACTTGTGAAGAATTTCTTTTTCTTTCCATCGAACTTGATGCCACTCTTGTTGAGCTTCTTTAGCATTTTAGTGGTCTTTCTCACCATGAGTGCAAGTGATTCATCATCAATATCACTTTCACTTGAGCTTTCTTGCACCATCATGGCTTGGCCCTTCTTCTTCTTCTTGTCATGACTAGCTTTGAAGGCCAAGTCTTTCTTCTTGGAAGATGATGAGCCCTCTTCCGGAGTAATATGCATGTACATCTCATGAGCATTGATCTTCCCCAATACTTGAGTCGGTGTTGCGGTGGAAAGATCACTTTGGTGAAACACGGTGACAATGTGACCATACTTCTCAACGGGAAGCACACTCAAGATCTTCCTTGCAACATCCGATTGGCTCATTTGAGTGAGCCCAAGAGCATTGAGGTCCTCTATAAGAACATTCAAGCGAGTGTACATGTCATTTGCACTTTCTTTGGGAAGCATCTCAAAAGAATTAATTTTCTTTAAAGCTATGTGATAGCGTTCCTCACGCTCACTCTTAGTTCCCTCATGGAGAGCACAAAGATTTTCCCACAATTCATGAGCGTTCTTTGCATTACGCACACGATTGAAGATATCTTTGCCTAAGCCCCGGTAGAGTGCATTTTTGGCCTTTGCATTCCACCGGTCATACTTCTCCTCGTCACCAATGGGGTTTGCGGGATCCTTGATAGCGGGAAGCCCTTGGGTTGTGGCTCTAAGACACCCAACATCTATGGCTTCGAGATATGCCTCCATACGGATTTTCTAATATGGAAAATCATCCCCCTCAAAGGTGGGAGGTGGTCCTTCCCCGTTAGACATCTTGCTCTAGGCGGTAAAGCCTAAATTAGGAGCAACTCGGCTCCGATACCAATTGAAAGGATCAAGATGCCCAAGAGGGGGGGTGAATTGGGCTTCTCTAAAAATTAATTGCAAGAATTAAAGCCTACAAGCCGGAATTCACCCCTAGTGCCTACTTGTGTTCCTAAAGATTCTACCGGTAAAAGTTTTGCACCCTAGTTTCCAATCCTAGTCTAGCATGGTAATTCTAGGAAAGTAAATCAAGCAAGGAATGTAAATACGTGAATGTAAATGCTTGAAAGTAAGAGTAAGGAACACGGCGATGTTTTTCTGAGGTATCAGAGAGTCGCCACTCCCCACTAGTCCTCGTTGGAGCACCCGCGCAAGGGTATAGCTCCCCCTTGATCCGCGCAAGGATCAAGTGCTCTCTACGGGCTGATTCTTCGACACTCCGTCGCGGTGAATCGCCCAAAACCGCTCACAACATGAGTTGGGTCACCCACAAGCTCCGCCGGATGATCACCAAACTCCCAATCATCACCAAGCCGTCTAGGTGATGGCGATCACCAAGAGTAACAAGCTAGAACTCTCACTTGACCACAACGAGCCCAAATGAGAAGGTGAATGCACACTTGCTACTCTCTAATCGCTAGTGAGGAACTCTCAAGCTTTGATTCTCAAATCTCTATCCTCACTAGTGCTCTTGCACTCCCTTGCACTCCAAAGGTGTTTTTCAGCTGATCAAATGAGCAAGAGACCTCTAAAAGAGGTGGTGGGGATGTATTTATACATCCCACAGACAAAACGAACCGTTACCCGCTGACTCAGCAAAACACGGGCTGACCGGATGCGCCGGTCGAAGTGACCGGACGCGCCGGTCGCTCGTAACGGTCGAAATCCGAATTTCTGACTGAGTGACCAGACGCGCCGGTCAGGGGTGACCGGACACGTCCGATCGTGCAGGGAGCATACTGTAACCGCACCGGACGCGCGACCGCGTCCGAACAGAGATGACCGGACGCGTCCGGTCGTCTCTGGACCTTACTGAACTGTGACCGGACGCGCCGATCACACCCAGGTCGCGTCCGATCGGGTGTTTCCCTTAAGTGACACGTGTCGGCTACTAACCACCGCGTCCGGTCCTCGCAAGGACCGCGTCCGGTCGTCAGCGCCGAACTCTAGTCGCGGAACTGAACTGACCGGACGCGTCCGATCAAGGGAAAATGACCCTAAACTTTCCGAAACGCGTCGCAACTTGAACCAAGTTGCTTCCAACTGAACTTTGAGCTATTCTAGAGCTGTCTAGCGCTAAGTTTAACAAGTGTGCACCACACCTAAACATAGGACTCACCTAGGTCAAGCTACCCGCTCATGCCCCCCTTTATAGTACGGCCAAAAGAGAAAAACGAAGATCCTAACGACTATTCTGAATGCGTCTCAACACCTCGACATCCGAAACTAACCGTCCTTAATCTTGACGTCACTCTTTTGAACACCGAAACGATTTCCATCAAGGGACATGAATACCATGGTGCCCAAAGTAGTTATAACCTCCATGACCTAACTTACCAAAGTCTCTGCAAAACACACGTTAGTCATGGTAATAAAGCGTTGTCATCAATTGCCGAAACCAAACCTTGGGGCCTAGATGCTTTTAGCTAGCTCTACCCGATGTCGTGCACCCAGAACCGAGTACGTGGCTGACAGTGGGACCCTATGCCCCACCTGTCATACACCCAAGAGGGGGGAGATCACCGGCGGCGAGAGCTCGCCGTCGGGGAGGTCTCTGGCCGCGGGGCGAGCACCACGGTGCTCCCCACAGCGAGGCAAGCTAGATGCACTAGACGGGTGAGCCGGTGGAGCACCAGTACAGGCTCGTCGGCGGTGATGGCAGAGCGGCAGCGCTGTCCATCGGCAAACCGCAGCTACCGGCCATGCCAGGGTGCGCGGGTGCGAGCACTAGGTCCGGGGTGCGAAGGCGATGATGGTGCTCAAGACAGAAGAGAGAGAGAGGGCGGAGGGGCTCCGGCCACGCGCTGCCGTGGCGGAGGAGACGCCCAAATGGGCCTTACCCTAGGCGAAAACGATGGCGAGGGACGCTGGGGCTGGAGCAGCGAGAGGCGGAGCGGTGGGCGTGTGCTAGCTAGCGGAGGTGGACCACCGATGGTGAATTTTGCCGGCGAAGCGGTGGAGGTGGGCGGCGCCGGTGCGTTCCCGCTCGGGATTTCCCAAAACGGAAATGGAGAGGAGCGAGGGAGGAGGAAGTGGTGACCAGGGCGCGGTGGTTAAGGCGAGGCGAGCGCGAGCGCGGGGGCCACCGAGTGACACCCGTACGCCATCGACGGCGAGCGGCGGCCACGGGGCCGTGGAGGTCTGCTCGCGGTCGGGCGAGCGCGGGCGAGCATGTGGGCGGGGTGCGGAAGCGTGCGCGGGGCAGGCTGAGCCGACTCGCGGGTGGGCCGTGAAGTGAGCCGCGAGGCCCAGGTCAAAAGAAATTTCATTTTCTTTTCCTTTTTCAAATCACAGCACATAAATCTTCATTTTTGAGCGACCAAAAATCATTTCCTCAAGTTGACCCAAAAACAAAAGTTGTTTTAAAATTTTATTCTCTACAACATTGCTTTAGGGTATTTTGAAATTCCAACTAGATTTTAAAATAGGGATTTAAAGTCCATTTTAAATCAAAACTCTATTTTTCTAGATTATTTTTAAAAGCAAAATTTGAGAAAATTTTGAATACAAACCTCGCTCGAAATTGTTTGCTAAACATTTCTAATTTGTTTAATCACTCAAACAAACATTTACCAAGCATAACAAGCATCAAACTAGCCTTAACTTAATGAAAAACAAGTTATGTACATCTATGTTTCAATTACATGTTTCCTATGTTTCAAGGTTGGATGTCACTTATAATTCATGCTATGTTTATGAATGCATGATGATTGTTATGCACATGATTAGCAATGCCTAATGCATGCTTAACACCAGGGGTGTTACAAAAGTTGTGCCCGATTCATCAGTGCTATCGACGACGACGCCCTCGGGCGCCGCAGACCTCCTTGGAGGAGTCGTGTTCTTGCCTCCTCCACCCTGTAATTGCTACATGCCTCCGGATGAAAACCTTTCCCGGTACTACCGGGACAGCGGTGGTGGCGTCGATGTCGTGTCCTACTTATTGTGTCATTGTGGAGGGGCACCTCAAACTTGTCGCAACCTTCCTGGGTGCACATCTTGGTCGCTAGATGCCTACTGCCATTTGTCTTTGCCTTGGTGTCCTCCATGATCCTTAGTTGCATCTTCTCACCATATGTCGGGTTAACGAGACCATGAGCCCCTCTCTTGGATCTCCTCATTCTCCAGTAGTCGGTCCTCCAATCCTTGAGGCTTCCTTCCCTCTAGGGGCGTAGTTGGAAGACGATTGGATCCCGCATGTACTCCATAAAAGATGTACATCGCAGTTGTCATCTATCTTTCAGAACTCAGTGCCCTACAGTGGCTTGTTGAATGGAGTCACTCGAAGCTTAGCCTCTCGAGGGTGCAATGTTTGGTGGCCATCGACATGCGCCCATCGTGGGAGTTGTTGCTTTGTTGCTTCTCCCTTTGGTTGATGGTGTTGGTTGTTCCTTTGTATGTGGTGTTGATATATGGTTGTGTTCTTTTCTCAACTTTCTTGCTTTGTAACTCTTTTTTCTCGAATACGCACGAGTGTGCATATCATTGTATTAGAAGATGAAGAGTTTATAATACAAGAATGTCGTTGTCGACCGTTAGTTTTCTCAAAGTGCTACATTTTGAATTTAACCATCCTTGGTTCAAGCTAGTCCCCTTGCTCCGCTCTCGATCCATCGATCGACTTCCGCTTTGATGAGCTGCAGTAGGTCGTTGATGCTTGATGTCGACTCTCTGAAGCACCTTGCATTGCGCTCCTTCTAGATTTGCCAAGAGACAAGGGCGAACAGGGAGTCGAGGCCTGATCTGTGGTCACCATCGAAGAGAGAGCGTAGTCGCCGCCACCAGCGTAGTGTTGTAGCAGCTGGCTGTGGTAGCTGTCGGCCGAGGGCGTTCAGGATGTAGAACTAGACTTCTCTTGAGAGTGGGCAGACCGACCGGATGTGGTCGATGGTCTCTTGGCCTTGGTCACAGAGGTAGTAGAGTTCCCGAGCCTATAGGCCATGCCTTGCCCTCTTGTCCCCGGTTCAATGACGTCGTTTGAACGCGAGCCAGAGGAATATCTTCACTCTTAGCGGCGCCGATGTATTCCAAATGAGTCTATGGCTGAGGAACGGCGTGGACCCGGTGTGCAGCATTCTGTAAGCTAATTTTGCTGAGTAGTTCCCATCCGGTGTCCAATGCCAGATGATCCGGTCTGGTCTTTCATGGAGCTGGGTGATGTCCACCATGTGCCAAAGGTGCAGGTAGTCCATGATCGCCGAATTTGATAGGCCTCCAGTTATGCAGCGTGCCTAGTTTCGGTTGTTCAGCTCGTCTCTGATGGTTTGCATTTTGTCGACACACCTGGTCACCATCTGGTAAACATATGGCGCTATGTCGCTGACAGATTCACTAC
This sequence comes from Saccharum hybrid cultivar R570, assembly GCA_038087645.1. Taxonomy (NCBI): domain Eukaryota; kingdom Viridiplantae; phylum Streptophyta; class Magnoliopsida; order Poales; family Poaceae; genus Saccharum; species Saccharum hybrid cultivar. The sequence goes on along the minus strand of JAQSUU010000534.1, from coordinate 37,685,429 downwards.
TGATCCATCGGTCCTCCTAGAACAGCGTTCGACAGCCATCTCCCACCAGGGTGTAGGTCAACGCTTTGAAGAATGTTTGGACTTGTGGAGTGGTTTTGATTGGTAACTGACTCCAAGCCCGATCCTAGATCTCGTCTGTAGCACGTATCCTGCCAGCTTCAAGTCGCTGATCCCCAGCCCACCAAGGTCTGTCGGTCTACAAATAGTAGGCCACGCGACCTGGATTGATCGATCATTGCTAGCCCAAAATAATTTCTGACAGATGGCATCAATCTCTTTTCTCGCCCATGCCGGTAAGTTTTCCGCCATCATAGCATAGATGGGCATGACACGAAGGACTGACTTGATCTAGACAAGTCTTCCGCTTCTGACCATCAGAGCGCCATGGCACGGAGGCATTTTTCACGCGACACCCTCCACTAGAGATTGGAAGTGAGACTTCGGGATGGCTCTCGTGCTCAATGGAAGCCCCAAGTACTTGATAGGAAAGGGTTGAACCTGGTAGCCTAGGATGGAGGCTATGTCCTCTAAGGCATCCTCACAGCCATAGATCGGCGTGATAGAACACTTCGCCAGGTTGGTGTGCAGCCATGAGGCCGCCCCGAAGGTGTTCAAAATTTCCTTGACTGCTGTAGCTTCTTGTGTCGTTGGTCTTATGAATAGGATGACATCGTCAGCATAAAGGCTGCATTGGAACTTGACTCCATCGGGCTTCATCTTTCTTAAAAACCCATCTCTGGTCGCCTTGAGGAAGAGTCGGTGTAGCACATCCATAGCGATTATAAAAGAGCATGGGCGATAGTGAATCTCCCTGGCGTACACCCCTGAGGCGCTTGATCGGTGGCCCTTGGTGCCCATTAAGTATGATCCTGGAAGATGCTGTGCTCAGCAAGGACTCAATCCAACCGCGCCATCTTGCTCCGAATCCGCGTGCTTGGAGGACCTCTATCAGGAATGGCCAAGAGAGGGTGTCAAATGCCTTGGAGATGTCGAGTTTCAGTAACAGCATCGGCACTTTCTTTCTCCGAATGAGGAATGCCACTCTCTGAACATACTTGTAACTCTAAGGTTACGACCCAAGCTTGTACCTACTATCACCGGCTTCTGCCAAGATACGTGGTAATGAAATTTAGGTGGGGATAGTTCATCCCTGGTGGCCCTTAAAAAATATTGTGTCCGGCTAAGAGAAATGACAAATTTGTTATTTTGACATGTTTATTAGCCAAGACTATCGCAATATAGTCAGAAATGGAGTGAAAGATATCAAAACTTATGGATAATGATATTGCTAGGATATGATTTGTTACTTTTTAAGTGGCATGTATAATAGTTTTAGTCAATGACAACAAACTCACACCAAGCAGATGGATCTCTGCAGTTGAGGCAAGCAAGCTTGTCTGAAACTCCAAATGATGATGAAGTGAAGCAGTAGGATTGTAGAGTAGGAAGCTGTGACTGACAACTGACAAATGTGAACTTCTAGATATCTATCTGGTTTAGTGAACTGTTCCATACGTACAATACCCTGGATGCTCCGTACTCATGAGAATTTGACCAACACTAGTTACAGGTAATTACATATATGATAAGTATATATATATATATATATATATATATATATATATATATATATATATATATAGTAGCAAATATGCACGTGCGACACGCACGTGTGTATAAAAACTATTTCAAAGGCAATGAGAATATTAATTGAATTATCGATATTGTCAATTCATATATCATCAACAGTTTCATTAAACATAAAAATAGTGTAATATATTACTTATTTGATCCATAAAATGTTGGATTACAGTCCCAAACTTGGCCACAATAGGACGATGATTAGTCCACCATACTAATACGATATCAATATATTAACTCATATATATTCATGGTCCAAGATAATTATTGGGCTTGGAACCGTAACCGGTGCATACACTGCTTAATGCTTTTTTTTGCATGTGCATTTGACTCATGTTTCTAAAATAAATGTGACTTATGGAGAGTGGCGGATCTATGATTTTATCCAAGGGTATGCCTTTTGATATGCAATTTGGGTAAAACCATTTACTAATTTAACAATCAATTATAAAATGTTTACTGCAATTCGGTGCATACGGCTTGGAACTGTAATCGGTGCATACACTACTTTGTGCTTTTTTTGGGCACATGCATTTGACTCATGTTTCTAAAATAAACATGACTTATGGACAGTGACGGATCTATGATTTATCGAGGGTATGCCTTTTGATATGCAATTTCAGTAAAACATTTACTAATTTAACAATCAACTATAAAATATTTACTGCAATTCGCTGCATACGGGAACTAAATAACATGATAAGTATTAAATTATACGATTAAATTGGAGCGCATGATATGATGTTACTTATTACCAATGACTATTTGGATCACACAGCACCTACACTGGAGGGTTACATACTATACCTTGTGGACACCGCGGTGATTGCCTTTGATCGGTGGTGAGTGCAAGCTGCCTTTAAAGTCTGAACGATCACTGATAAGGACGATGATGGCCTTATCCATAGTATAAGACTGCGGAATAGCCCTCTTATGGACTAAACAGACATCATTAGTATTAATACCTAATGAGAGAGAATAGTTGAATACTTATGTTTTAAGAAGAGAACGAAGACTCTCGCCGGCATTGCTCGTCGGACGGGCGGACCGTGGACGACGGACGGCAAGGTGAGTCACGGCTCATCTGACTCGCCGAATCTAATCGATGTGCTGGTTGCCTTGTTACGAACGACAGATGTGGTTCACGCACGATAAAAATTCTATGGCTGGCCGGTTCGGCCGTGCAGGTGGAGCCGTGCTGGTGCAGGCCTGGCCTGCGAGGCTGCGATCAACATCTACTCTATGCCCTATAGAACCGCAGACCCTTCGAGAAGTTGCTGCTTTACACACGCAGTGCGGGCTGAGTAGGCGCACGCGCAGCGGCCGATTATACGTGAGACGTACGTAAGTTTGAGTTTTACATGAGATTGAGTTCTGGACGGTTACATCTTATAAGATGTAAGATCACGTACGACGGAGGGATAGCACGAAGTCCAGATCCAAAGGTTATTACGCAGGGAGATCCTCTCAAAAAAAAATTCGCTCTTTTACGGTAGGATATATACCCTCAACACTAAAAGGCCTGCATCATCAATCATATTATACGCCTCTAGGAGGCCCCAGCCGGGGTACCAAAACGATATGTACACGTTCTTCCGCCCGTCAAATAAAAGGCCTCAATCGATTTCCGTTTATTCTCTTCTCTAATCGTCTGACAAACACAAACCACTTGCTGTTGCTGAGGAACGCGGGCACCGCCGCTGATTGAGAAGCCTTGCATTCTTCGTCCGAACCGAACCAGCAAGAACCGAACCTTGGGAAAGTATACAGCGAACTGCTACTACTCTTCGTCGTCGTCGTCGTGTTCTTTGGTGCGGTCACCTCACCAGTGAGCTTTTGGCTGGCGGCCACCGCAGGCATCTAGCTAATCGCCGCCTCCCGCGGGCGCGCCGCCCACAGCGAGCTCAGCGTGCGTAGGCGCTGGAAGTAGTCGCCCAGCGCCAGGAGGCCCCTGGCCGCCTGCCGCGTCGTCAGGATCTTGTGCATCTGCTGCAGCGTCGTCAGCCGGAGATGGTCCGCCTGCACAGCACAGCCAACCGAGCAGAGGCCGCACGGGTGAGCATCGATCAGGGATACGTGCGCTCCAGGCCTTGCATCCATGATCCATGGAGAATGGAGATGGATGGTTCTTGGCGACCGGTTGGGTCGGTCGGTCGGTTTTACCTGGGTGACGAAGCCGACGAGCTCTTTCAGCTTGTCCACCGCGGTGACCATCTGCATCATGTAGGCGTCGGGGGGCCCGAACGGGTCGGCCTCAGCCGTCAGGGTCTCCGCGAGGTTCTGCTGCAGCTTCTCCATGCCCTGCGACAGGGCGTCCTCCGCCTGCGTCGACGTGTTCTGGAGGCCGCCCACCAGCATGCGCTGCGGCTCCGTCAGCGGCTCCAGCTGCGGGCTCAGGATCTGCATGCCACCAGCAACAACGAGAGAGATCCATCCATCCATCATCACCAATCACCATGCATGCAAGACAAATCATCATTCCTGTGTGTCTGGGGAGACAGCCGGCCACACCTTGAGGACTTCCGACGGCCGGAACCCGCCGATCCAGAGGAAGAACCTCTCGGCGGGGGTCTTCCACAGGCCCGACATGACGTGGAACACGTCCGCATTGGCGGCCATCGCCTTGATCCTGAAGAGGTGCTCGTAGTTGCTGAGCCCCGTCTCCACCAGCAGGCGCAGCTCCAGCTCCGACGTCTGCTGCCCCTGCAGCGCCGACATCAGCTCCGCCGTGTGCCTCTTCTGCTCGTCCACCCAGTGGCTGTATTCGATCTCGAACGCGGTGACACCTGAACCACGCACACAAACCAGCAGTTAGAAGGACTGAATGCCATTGGGCAAACGACTGGTGCTCGTTATTCAGAACGATCAGCGCAGAGCCTGACCTGGATCTATCGACCCTGTGTATCCGAGAGCTGAGTCTCCCATGTTCCCATTTGCGTACGCACCCTGCAGATTGCAGATCAGCCAATGCACTGGATCAGTCAATGTTCCTGCCAAGCCCGTTGATGAAATGGCTTTAACTAACAGATTCTTTCTTCATGTACCTGCTGCCGAGCCCGTTGAAGCTCCAGCTCTAACTGGGCCAGCTTCATCCGGCTTGTCTCTAGCTGCTGGATGTAGGCCTATTGAACAACAACAAAATTGGCGCCAACAGTTATTAGACACATAATAAGGTACTGATAATCTAGCATGGTTATAACACCGAAGGGCAGGATTGGTGAAGGTCTTGTGGTCACCTTTTTCCGCAGGCGACTCTTCCGAGCAGCCTCTCTGTTCTGCGCGAGCCTTCTCCGGACCTGAGGCAAATCATTTCAGGTTTACATTCTGAGCATTTTATTTCTCTTGTACAACAATAAATCAACAAAAGCTAGGAATGTACGGTTCAGGCTTAAAGAGGTTATTCTCTGTTGTACAGTATCATATAGTACTGTATTAAAGGAAGTTACTAACATGCTATGACAGTCAAAAGGACAAAAGAAAAGCAAGTGAAAGATGCTTAAAACTCTGTACCCTCTCAGGCGGCTTGCTTGTTTCCTGATCCGTGCTTCTTCCTGGCTCAAGTGCTGCCTGTGGAACATCTTCTAGCTGCACGAAGCTCACCAGTCACCAACATGGCATCATGAGCGATCTTCTTCCCTTTTGATAGCTAGGCAAATCACAGCAGAAGACACGCAAGCAAGAAGCAATCACGAGCACTCACCCTCGTCTCGAACTTGGTGTCGGTCTCCATGACGGTGGACGCGCTGGTGGCGTGGCCGCCGTCGACGACCTTGAACGCCTCGCTGCTCCACATGCCCGCCGTTACGGGCGCCGGTGCAGTCGACGGCGCCGGCCTCCCGTACCCCATTCGGAGAGGCATCACCGCGAACTGCGCCGGCGACGCCGACGTCATGTACTCCGGCGGCGAGGCGGCGCTACCGATGCTGTCCAAGGCAAGGCAAACAGAGACAAGAGCCGGCGGGCCGGGAAGCGCCGTGAGTAACGACAGACGGATCGACAGAGCACCGTTGCAGGTGGCAACCAGGTTATACTGTGCAACAGTGTTAAAAAGAAGACGAAAAAATAAAAAGGAGAAGAGGCAGCAGGCTATGCTTTCTTTCTTACTCCGAATGGAATGGGCGCAAGCAAAGGCAAAAATATGCTATGCTCTCTCCAAGCTAGTGCGGCCGCAGCTTCGCCCCCGGAAAGGCGGCCCCGGCGAGCACTTTGGGCAAAGCGGAGCCGCGCGGAGGCTGACAACGTACGCAACAAATGATGGCATGATTATGGGTGGCACGCTGAGATGACGCCGCGCACTAGACTAGCTCACGTCGCCGGAAAATCCTACTCCTATCGTCCACGTACGTGCACGGTCCACGGCCGGCGCGCCGATGCGGACGGCAACGGTTTCTTTCCGTTCATCATCGCTAGGGAGGAAATTAAAGATGGGTGGCCATGGCCGGTGGCCCAAAAAGGGAGGAAACCGATCGGTGGCGAGCTGCGGTTACGACTTTGAGGTCGCCTACCAGGATGCGAGAACCTGTGCTGCCTAGCCTAGCCTAGCCGCCAAGGGGGTGCGCCGGTGCGGGGTGCATCTGCCGCACGCATCGGGCTAGTGATACGAGAGAATAGAATCAGTGGCATGGCAGCTGCCTTGCCCAGTGGCTGGATGCCGTCGTCTCGTCCGCCAACCGCGCGCCGTCGCCTCGACCACGAGTGGAGCCTGGTGCCTGGAATCCGGAATCCGGCCAGCGCCTGCACCCTGCAGCGTGGAGCCAGCCGGTGGTTTTCGCCTTTTCGGAAAGTCAGGCGCAGCGGCATGGGGACTGGGGAGCAGCGATGACTGGCTGGTGCGTATCGTGCCGGGAAGGAAGGAATTGGCGCCCGGCGCGCTGGCTGGGACGACTCCTCCGCGACAGACCACGCAAACAAAAGAGTTGCCGCGCGCCGCCTGCGAACTTTCGTTCCGCTCTTCTGCCCAGATGACCGACGGCGCAGAGACGTGCGCGGCACCCAGTGGCAGCGCGACACGAGACTCGAGACACGACCACGAGGACGAGCTACGACGACGACGTCGTCTTGGTGCGGGGCAGGTTTACCAGCAACACGTACACAGGATTAGCTCGTGTGCCCATCTACTCGGCAGCGATAGCTAGCCGCACCAGGTCTGGCCCCTCGGCCAGGTGCGCACTGCGCACCACCGGCCGACCTGCGGTGACGCTATCCGGCCAAGTACATCTCTGCCCTTAGCTTAATTGGCAGGATGACAAGGACGGCCACTACACCGGCACCGGCCAGTGCTTGCAATTCCAGCCATTACTTAGTAGTAGAGGTTCAACAAGCAGCTGTTATAAGGATTAACAAATAGGTAAAAGACTAAAAGAGTGTGGTGACAGTGACGGCGATCGGCTCATCAGCCGTGACGTCACACCGCATGAACAAGAGTGCGCATGAAGACAACTCCACAGATTCTAGCCGGGGCTTTAGCTCCTAAACCACAAGATTAAGCTCATGAAGATCCTCTTGTTTTGTTAATAGTCCACATGCTAAGCTTTGCGTGTTGGCAAGCAGCTAGCAATCTCAGATTCTAGCATGAACTGTTCAATTACTCAATCCTAGTCCTAAGCACTCAAGGGCGTCAATTATTGTGTGCAATGCAGATGCTTGCGTCCTGCTGGACAGGGAGCAGGCAGAAGCTTCATCAGCCATCGCACATAGTGGGTTTGGGCTTTGGCTTGCCATGCCAAGCCAGCACGGCCAAAAGAGGGTTTGGATTGGATGGCCCCTCAATTATTGGGGAGGCCACTTGGCTTTTACGGCAAAAGCAGCAGGTTAGGTTGGTCTCTGCTGCCTCCATCCAGCACACAGGAACCCTCCCTGCTGCATATAAAGCAGTGGTCGCCGGCCTTCGTCATCTGAACCCCACCATCCAACTTATCTGGAACACGAGTGCAGGCTGCAGCAGGGATATGTGCAGTGCGCCACACGTGTGGGTGCGATTTTTGCCAACACTACCAGGTTATATATATTATAGAGTAATAGATAAGGGATGTGATTCTAATGCTGTATAACCATATCGAGCAGATTTTGCATATTGCAAAGGAGAAAAGCATGAGAGAAGAAAATACTAGTATAGTATGTCATGCTCTTGCATGCATGCCCAGTGAAAAAATATATATAAAATAAAAAGACCAAACATTGCAAGTTGTAGTATGTGTGCGTAGTGATGCTGGTGACAAGGAAATGTGATGACAGAACAAAAGGGAATGTCTGGTTGGCTAGCCAGTGCCCAGTGGTGAACGCTGGTGATGCACAGCACCACTCACCACTTTCTTCGTTCAGATCAGCACCAGGCAGCATCACTGGCGGGCAGGGGCCGGCAGCCCCTCCCCTACGGCCCTACCCTGCCTGCTGAGTTGGAGGTGATGCAAAGCAAAACGGCTTTCCTTCACTAGAGTCTACTCTAGTGCCTCACTGCCCGTGCACTATTTGCCAAATAAGGCTCTCGGCTCTTTTCCGTTAGGAGGTCAACTATCAGAGGACCTCAGCTAAAGGCCAAGGGAGACCTGATGCAAAGCTCACGGTCCATGGGCTGCTAAAAGAGACTGTACTGACGGTTGACGTGTACTATTCAGGAACGTCAGCCGAGCCATGTGTCTTTGCAAAAATTCAGTGTAACCTGTGGGCTAATAAAGCAAAAAGCTTGGAAAACTAGAGCGCTTCATGGCTGCCTAGGCTAGGCAGAGAACAAAGCGAGGGGGTCCCCCTTCATAGCCTGCTTTTGGTGAGACTTAATTAGCACAAAGTCCTTGATGTAGAACGCATTTTGTTCCTGACTGATCATTCTTGATTCCGAAAGAAAGACGGTAGCCATCGTATTATTGTTTTTTTCCTACTTTTGCGTTTTGCTTTGTTTATTTTAGCCAGCATGATCTCACTCTGGATGCACTAGCCCCACTTGCACCGCAAAAAAAAAATCTAGTATTCAGTTTACATCATGATGTGCCACCCATAGGTAAGGAAATCTAATGCAAATCGCACTACTAGTAGTCTATTAATGCTAGTGGCACCAAAGCTATTAGCTCTCGTTCTTTTGCTTCACGTCTCGTTCTACTTCAGTTGACTGATTGGACAGTCATCAGAACATTGGCGTTTTTTCTATGCATCAGATGGACAAAAAACAAATATTCAGATGAAACAGGGGGATCTGATCAGAGGAAATGCTCACCTTAGCTTGTGGAGGTTGAAATGATCTTCAAGATATCCAGAGTAGAGCTCCATCATAACATGCTCAAAATGATCTCCCTTAAATCAATACTTATTACTGATCACCTCACCGCATGTCTGTCAAACAGAAAGTAGTAGTTCATTTACCAAAACAAGAATAATTCCCTGTTCACTTCGTGAAAAGCCAGCTTGAAAAGTATTGTTCGCTGATTTGTTGTGAGAGAAAAACACTGTACCATGGCTGATAAGTTCAAGCGAAATGATTCGTGCAACTTGAAGGTTCAGCATCTACTCTTAGGTTGTCTAGTGTAGAATGAACATGGAAGAAGATATGGTCTTAGCAAAAGACTCTTAACAAAGATACACTCATTTAAAAATACAAATATTTGATCACTTACTTCGATTGGTGATTGCTTTATTCGGGTGACAATATAAAGATTCTCATAAACATGGGTTCAGAAGTGCTATTCCAGACTTACTGGAGAAGCCAATATGATTGGTTATTCGTTTTGTATCCTTGCAGCAATTTGCAGCCAACCAGAGTAAGAAGGCAACCACAAATTTTGAACATGATTAACTAAAGTTCAAACAGTCATGAATCATATTTAGAAGAACACAGCAACTGAGAAGCTAACATGTGGTAAGACCCAGGAAACCATGCCTTATTGCTTTCAAGTTTCAACCAAGCAGGAACGAAGGGATAAACAAGAAATATTTGGCAAGTTCTAGTGTGATGCCTTCCTTGTTGCTTCGAGAAAAAAAAAGTGTGATGCCTTCCTTGTCAATTTCTAACAAAACACCAGCTATCATCACCTCTTATCCACATGAAGAGAAGCCACAGAACAGAATTTACTTGCTCCTTACTAAAGATCAGCACACACTGATGAACAAGCAAAACCAACGAACCAACTTAGTAGGAAACTTAATACCTGGTTGAAGTTCTTCCTTCAACTAAGGATAACGGAGGACGTCAAATCGCCAACACAAGGTTTCTCACAGTTGTGCTCTAGCCAGCTCCAAAGGACACTACCAGTTGGCTGGAGGAAGTGGTGCAGGGTTATATAAGAAGCCAGCTGCCTTCCCTTCAAAAAGATGAGCCAAGTATAAAGCGCTTTAAGTATCTAATATTATCACCTGGGCCTCATACTTCCGATGCACTAATTATTCTTTACGTAAACTAGTTGGATATGTGCTAAGTTGCTTGCACACAGGAATACATATACACATCCACCATCACCTAACCAGTGAGAGCCTGAAAAGTATTCACATGATTCTGACAGAGGAAAGATGGTAACTTTCATGTGTAAAAGAAGCTTGCACTGCAGGCACACACTTGGTTACTCAGAGAGATCGACGCATTAGGTGCCCAATAATTTCAGTTAACACAACAGATTGACAGTGGTCTGGAAAGGCACGATTCCAAGTAGTTTCCACGTACATTGTTCTGCAACTCCACCATACAAAGCTGGTTAAATAGATAACATTCACTGTCACTCATTAGGCAGAAAGCTGCATGCAAGAAGACTGCAGGCGTGTTATATAGTTACTTATTATATAGATAGGAAATTTTGGTGCAAAGGGGACTTATTTTGGCACAAGAACTCCTACAGATTAATGGTCCTCGCATTTGTAAGCTTGTTACTCACAGATACAGATGAACTATGTACACCTAAATGGTTATTGCAGGGAGTACAATGGAATGGAGGACACCAGTAGGTCCACACAAATTTATAAAGTGAGCTTACCATGACTTACCTCGATTGCTATAATGCCCTTGGAACCTTAAGAAGGACATAAGGATTTGAAAAATGTTTGTCGTTGTGATGACCCTATAATGGGGTCCCGTTAGATTCCATGATGCAAGTAAGGGACATCACTAGATTCACAAGTTGGTGCACGGTGGAACTTCCCATTTCTGGGGTATCCCTCCTGATCACTAGACCTCCTCAACCTTCCCAAAAAGAACCATCCTTTACATCTTTCTTTTTTGCTCCAATGCTACCTGTCTCCAATTCCTCAGTGCTTTCTGCAGTGGTGGTTGTGCTAACATTTTTCGCTAACCCAATGGTGTCGATACTTAATAGTCTTGTTGGGAAGAACACATCATGTTGATCAGTCAATTAATTATACAGTAGAAATACCTATCTTAGTAATGAGAAACTGTATTCAAACATGACATTCAGTCGAAGACTTGAAACAAGGCATAAGTCTCTTAAGAGTTTTATTTTGTAACACTATGTCGTCTACTAATTAGCGGGTCTAAGTCGTTCCACTATTCGCAATCATTGCCCATACCTTTCCAAAAGCAAGAGGAAATTACACTGCATAATAATCTGATCCAAAGCAAAGCAAAACAAAACAAAACGAAGAGGAATATAATATGCCTAGTGGGGGCACCTACTCTTTTGTGAATTGCGTAACGTTGGTGCGCAACGACGAAGAATTCTCCTTTGCCAAAAAGGCGCAAAAGAAGAGGAACCTTTCGACGGGCAACCTAAAGAAGAAGAGATAAGATAAAGCACTATGAAGGATCAATTAGTAGTATAATTAAGCCACAATGATGAAGTCGTGCTAATATATGGAAACTGTTGAACCTTAATGCAAAGGGGGGGCAGGGGGCCCTGCTTGCTGATGCCAGCATTATTGAAGCAGTTCATGCATGTCTACATCAGCTGGGTGTTTTTTCTGCCTCCTTTTGGAGTGAGAATGCGTTGCAGCAATGGTCGTGGCTGTGGCTGCTTGATTCCTTCGTCGCCTTGCTTTCCTTTTGGCTTGATTGGTTTGCGCCCTTCTTTTCCCTGGCCTTTTTTGCCCTCCTTTCCGATGTTCATGATGTTCTGTAAGATTTCAGGGAAAAATTTCTGGTAAAAAGTTGGGGGAAAAATACTATAAACCCTCGAGTTAATCGGGACCTGACCTGAGTAAAATAGTTCAGGAAGGGCAGCGGATTCATCAGGAAAAGAAATCCCCCACTCAGACATCAGATACAGCCGTTTGATTTCAGATTTTCAGGGCAGTTAGGGTTGCAAAGATCATAAACCGCAGATCGTACCCTCTCCTCTGTGCTGATCTGAAGGGGAAAAATAAAAAGGAACTGCTTACTTTCAAGACGCATTTTTTCAGGTTTCTTCAGCGTCGAGGATTCCGGTTGGCTACCTTTCGGCAGGCAGAAGCAGGCATCGGTAGATTGGAGAAGCGGAATAAGAATTTGGATTGACGGCATCTGATGATGCGTTGAACGACCTGGTGGGACCAAACTTGTCTGGGCTTGGGCGGCAGCTCATCAGCTACCTCAAGTCTGAATTGAGGCAGGGTTCAGGTACCCATTCTGACAGGAGAAAAAAAAATCATTCTGGAAAGTTGCCATCCAAACCTCTGCATTGGGATTTTATGATCAGATATGGATGTACATACATTATACATCTGCTACTTGTTTGAGCATGGCATTATCTCTGACTCTGGCAAGTTTTAACTTTATGATCTCAAATGTCTGGGGGAACCATAACTAAATCATCAACTTGGTAGCCTAGCAAAGCAACAAATAAGACGTGAATTGAACTCGCATGAAAACAATTCAGAGATGAAAGTTAAACTAAAGAAAGTTGCAGGAGCACTACCAAAAGCAAAGGAACGGTAAGGCTGTATCTCCATACATAGTACATGACTACATGAGGCGTTCTACTCCGTTTCACCGAGCCAACAAGCATAATGGAATATGACTAAGATTCCCACGTGAGCAGCGATTGAACCTCCTCCTTCCTCTAGTAAAAATAAAATTACTGCTAATACATTCTTAAAATCCTTCACAATTTATGAGTTTTTGCAAGTGTTTTTCAATACAATTCTACACGCGTTCAATATTTTACCCGGTTTTGAAAGTTGCATGTATGTTGTTGGATATTAAAGTTGAGTGGTTTTCTCAAATTCAGATATTAGTTCAGAGGTAAATCGGAGTTTACTCTAATTTCAAAGATGAGGTTTGTAGTCTCTATGGTTTGACTAAATCTTGTCCTAAACACGATGTTTTTCATCCGGATAGATATCTACAGTGCTACATACAGCCTCCATTCTACCTTAGTTTAGTTATGTTTCATCAAAGATTACTGAAAACACACAGGACAATTTGTATGCATGTGTGTGTGGGGGTCCAAATCTCCAAAAGTTAACATCATGCAGTTTTAAAAACGGGAAAATAAAAGGGAATGGAAACAATGGCCGGTCTGTGCTCGTCATCGTTTCTCATATAGGATCAAAAGAACCTTGCAATCAACGAGCCAGAGGGCACAGTGATAAGCTACTTAATTGCAAAAGGCAGTGAAAAAGCAGGAAACGAACGTAGTATTTCGATCCCAATGCAAAGTAACGCCGGATCTTGGCCTTTTATGCCTAGAGTATTGATCAGTGAGTAGATGTGGCCTAAGCTGATGGCGAGTGATGGCTTTGTGCATTGCAAGTTGCTACTATGATCTTCAATTTGTGCAGGCAAAGTGCAGGATTAATATAAACAGAACAGAACTCGACTATTGGTTTGTACCATGGGACGATTCTCTTTTTTTCTCGAACGTGCCATTGGTCATGGGACGATTCTCTGATACCCTAGTCTCTCCGAGCTGTTTTACATCGAGGTTGCCAAGGCCATTGTGAGGCGTGACATCTTGTGAAGTGAACTGAAACCATTCAGAAATAAACAAGGAGGCGATCGGTCGATCCCAGTGTCTTTTCTTGCGCTTTTGGTCGTTCGTCTCTCTGCCAGTCTGCCTGTGGCCCGAGAAGAAAATGCGTCTGGTCATGCGTTTCTTTTTCGGCAGGGAAAAAACTCTGCGTGGCCGATATGATCAGTGTGCGGTTCATACTTGTAGCTAGGATACTTTCAAAAAGAAAAATACTTGTAGCTAGGAGGACTGAAAGTTCAAAAGGGCTAGCACCAATGGGTCTTCTTCCGGCCTTATTTAGATGCATGTGTATCCACCTCAATCCACATGTGTTGGAGTTGAATAGAATGTAGTTTAGTTCAATTCCACCTCAATACACTTTAACACATGTGGATTTAACTGAATACATACGCATCCGAGCAAGGCTCAGAGTATATCCGCATACGCGTGGGTATATCTCCGCAAAAGTTGACCTGAAACAAGTCTAGCAGCAATACGTGATGCCACAAGCTTTCTTGAGATGGATATATCATTCAGCCATGAAAATCTTCAGAATATTTCCGACAAAAATTATGTTCATTCAGTCTGACGAGAAGCTAGAACTGTCTGAAACTCTGAATCCGGCCTTACTGCAGTGCTGTTGCGATGGGTGACAAGGCCAAACTGACTCGGTGTCTTCAACCTCACGTCAGTCAGGAACGCAATCTACTCAGAAGCACGGTCGGAGAGGATCAGGAATTCTTGGCAGTTGGAGGAGAGGGAGACGCAAGCTCGTCTTGGATAGCATTTTTTTTTGTGGGATCGTCTTGGATAGCTGCCTAGCTGGATAGACATAGACTGCGTGCCGTTACTTTACTGTCCATTTGCATAGCTAAAAGGCTAGATCATCATGGCATGGGTATCAAGGCGTGCAGCTGCAGAGCTGCTCACTGGACGAAGGAAGGCATTTCGTGTTGGTCCAAGGAACTTAGGAAACCCCAGCTTTTTGACTGACTTTGTGTGCGGTGTACATATGATTTTGCATTGCGTCCTGTTCAGATAAGCTTGCCGCTTGCATGAACAATCCTGTTAGGTATGGTTACAAGATATGTTTCATGCATGGACAGCATTAACAATATGCAACGGTCAATATGACCACTCCTTGCTACGTGTCTTGGATACACACACGTATCTCTTCCTCTCTCTTGGTTTAAAAATGGTGCACAATTGTCTCCATGCTACTTGCTTCATCAATCATCCGTGGCCAGGAAGGAGATCGACGCATCAATTATTGGACAGGCTTTTTTTTTAATCAGGTCTTAAGTTAATATCATCCTCATCTCCATGAGCAACAACCACATGATAATCAAACAACCTTTCTTTTCGATACCATACTTATCTGCTGTCAGCAAGCACACTGTGCAGCGCCAGTAACCCGCTGCAGTCTCTTCCTTTTCTTTTCTGAAGCTGCCAACATATTTGTGATGCATATTTGAACGGGATCATTGGATAGCAGCATGCATGCCTTTTCTTTCTGAAAAAAAGAAAGAAAATGGGAGGACAAGAGAGCGAGGCTCTGGGCCTCCAGCAAAGAACGAATTGGTGGGACATCCAATCAAGAAATACCATGCCCCACTGGAGCCAATAATTTGGACAGTGTATGGAGAGAGAATGGAGCAGGCAATGCCATCTCTACCTCACATATTCTTTATCTGGACAGGCACCGGGAGGCTGGGTTGGGTCGGTAGGCTCCCCGTGAGCCATCAGCCATGCCCATGCGTGCACTGCAGGCCCCACGGGGCGCATTGCCTCCAGAGGAGTGGGCACAGCGCACAGGAAGCCTCAAGTTGTGGAGAGGAAGAACGCTGTGTGCGTCACCATGGCCGGCCTTGAATTGTTCGTGCACCTTTAAGGAGTGTAGCTGTGGCTGGTGAGCAAAGAGCAATGCATGCAAGCTGCAACCCATGAGTCAGTGGAATCGTTATGCCTTTAGGTTTTGACTTTTGCATAGTACCGGAGGGCTGGAGCAGTTCTCAACGCTACTTGCTTGTGCTTTTTTCTTTACTACTCCTTCCGTCTCAAAATAAACACACATCTCGCTTTTAGAGTCAATTTTTTTTAAAAAATTGATCAAATATATATACAAAAACATACTCTATAACAAGTATCATTAGATGGAGCATGAAATATATTTTTTTTCATAATAAACTTATTTAGAGATACGGTTGATACTATTTTCTATATTCTTAATCAAACTTAACATCAATAAGGGAGACGTGTGTTTATTTTGGAACATAAGGGGTAGGTGCTTGCACGATTTTCATTCAATTTGGTCAGATTTTTGCGGTAATTGGCTTCTGTTCTAGTAGAGCTTAAGATTAGTTCAATGATATAAATGACTGAGTTTTTCTCCTTCTTTTGCGACGAAGAGAGCAGATGTTAGCACATTTTACTGCGATGTCATTCCTTTTTACAAACATATACGAAATTGTGGTTGCGCTGTGGCTGTAGGAACGCACCACCTGCCTGTTGCTATTGCTGCCTGCTGTTCCGAAATCGATACGGTTTGGCTGCACTAATGGACCCAAAAATTCGGCGACGAACACTTCACTATGCGGCCTCTCCAAAGAAGAAGAAAAAACTTAGGGCTGCTAGTGGGCCTCCAGTAAGGGCTTCTGCATTAAGTCTCAATTATCACGGGCTTTTCGGCGCCGCCAGGCCGCCGTTAATCAAGGCCTGGTGTATTTATTCCACCTCCTTTCCTTCTGTCTCACTAGTGTGTCCGGAAATCCCAATCTCCTCCGCAAGCTTGCGCCTAAACCCTAGCTCGCTTCCCGATGGCGCCGAAGAAGCGCAAGGCCGATCCCGCCGAGTCCGCCGCCGCCGCCGAGTCAGCCGCCGGCAACCACCGCCAGGACCCGGCGTCCTTAGAGCCCAAGCCCCGCGGCACCATCTACTTCCCCATCACCGACGACCCGCCCGAGCCCACCGCCGCCGACGAGGACGAGGACGAGGGCGCCGGCGACGACGAGGACGACGCAGAGGACATCGCCAAGCTGCTCGAGCCGCTGTCGCGGGAGCAGCTCGTCGCGCTGCTCCGGACGGCGGCGGAGGCGAGCCCCGCCACGATGGCGGCTGTGCGCCGCGCCGCGGAGGCCGACCCCGCCAGCAGGAAGCTCTTCGTCCACGGCCTCGGCTGGGGCGCCGGCGCCGAGGACCTCCGCTCCGCATTCTCGCGCTTCGGCGAGCTCGAGGACTGCCGCGTCATCTCTGACAAGCAGTCCGGCAGATCCAAGGGCTACGGGTTCGTCCTCTTCCGCTCCCGCCGCTCTGCGCTCCGCGCCCTCAGCCGCCCTCAGCTCCAAATCGGAGGTCGTCTTGCTTTCTGCCACCTCGCCGCCTCAGGTCCCGCGCCCCCAGCTTCTCAGTCTCAGAACCCTAGCTCCAACGCCAACACCAATGCCAACTCTAGCTCCAATACCACCACCAACGCTTCTGGTTCCTCATCGTCGCAACCAGATAATATGCAGCGCAAGATATTTGTTGGTAATGTGCATTCTGATGTGGACGTGGACCGCCTATATGAGTACTTTGCACAATTTGGTGAGATTGAAGAGGGCCCGTTGGGCTTTGACAAGAACACTGGCAAACCAAAGGGATTTGCATTGTTTGTTTACAAGTCTGCAGATAGTGCTCGCCGTGCTTTGGAGGAGCCAATGAAGAATTTTGATGGCAAGACGCTCAATGTGCAGAAAGCCATAGATGGGAGGACCAAGGGCTCATCTGGAACGAATACAAATGCTAACTCCAATCCCACTACTGCATCTGTGGCCGCCGCCGCCGCCGCCGCCGCCGCGCAGATGACTGCTCCTGCCAGTGCTGCCATTAGCCCATATGATGCATCAGCATATGGTGCTACTGCGGTTCCTGACATGAGTTTTGCACAGCAAGCTGCTATGCTTGGATTAGGTGCACAGCAACAGGCATTTGCTCAACCCAATGCAATGCTTGCCATGATAGCAGCAATGCAGAACCCAGCTGCACTAGGGATGACGCCAGCCATGCTTGCTGCTATGAATCCGGCCTTCGCTGCTGCTGCATTAGGTGCAGGGGGGCAGCAGGCACACACAGCTGGTCTTACGGGTTTTGGAGCTCAGGGTTTTGGGGCACAGGCATTTGGAGCAGGAGGTGCAGCTTTCCCAAATGCAGCTGGTGTTCAAGCAGCAGCGGCTGCATATCAAGGAGCTGGAGCTCCTCCTGGTTTTCAAGGGCCACCTGGGTTTCAGGTTGGCCAAGCAACTACCCAGACAAGCACTGCAGCGGCAGCGGCCGCCGCTGCTGCCAGTGCTGCTGGTTATCAGGCTGGGGCAGCTGGGCAGGGCCAGGCTCAGATTGGAGGCACTGGTTTTCAGGGTGGATATTGACAGTACTAGGTATATCAACTCTCAACATTGTTTTATGACCCATCTTTACTATATTTGCTTCGATTTCCTTCATTCTCTATGCATTCTTTGTGATTTGTTGATCTTGTTCTTACAGTCATCTGATTATTTTCCTTGTATCTTAGTTTGGCATCTGCGGGTCATGGTTCGTTCATGTGGTTTTGCATTCGGATGGCTTTTAAGTCTATATTGGTGCCAAAATGTTGCGAAAGGCTTCCTGCTGTGAATTTTACAACTGGATTTGAATCAGATGCCTTTGTAGCAGTATTTGAAGGAGGAACTTTCTTGAAGGATTATGTTGTTTTATTGCGTAAGGTGTAGTTTTGCTACTGCGACTTCATTATGTACTTCGTGGATCTGTACTGGGTTTCATGTACCAAAATATCTGTATTTTTACTAGTTGCCTGTTACCTGGTCTTATCAACCATGTCAAATGGTTTTGTGGGCACAATCGGAGACATTTTAACTGCAGTTGCTGTGCTGTTTGGAGCTATGGGATATTTATGGCTTTTGCCTTAAACCTGGAAATTTCTTCTTTGATGTTGGGTTCGGCGACCACGATATTTAAGCTCTTAAATGTGTTGAAGTTCTGTTGCACTTTTAAGTTTATATCTAAATTTGCCCAGTGTTTAACAGTAGCCGCGCAAAATAGCTTGAATGGTAAGTGGTTGATATAATCCCATAAAAGAGATGGTTTTGTCTGAGGGATGGTTGACATATGGTATCTCTGTGCTTTGTTGCACTTTTAAGTTTATTTCTAAATTTGCCCAGTGTTTAACAGTAGCTGCGTAAAATAACTTGAATGGTAAGTGGTTTATATAATCCAAGAGATGGTTTGGTCTGAGCCTCTGAGGGATGGTTGACATATGGTATCTCTGGGAATTAGTGTTCATTCATACCTTGAAAAGTTTCGTGAAATTGAAGCATAACATTTGGAGGTCTTTCTTGTGTCAGCCTTACTGTGACACTGGTCATGCCTTGACATTTCATAACTGGATTACTGATTACTTTACGCCTTCGTTTTCTGAACTTTCCCACTTTATGTTGATTTTTTTTCATGAATTGCCTATGTTAGGATATACTGTTCATATTTGCACACTCAGAATATATGAAAAAAAGATTGTTCTTGCAATGTTCCTATTAGACTCAATAGGTCACTAAAGGTTAGATTACTAGAGTTTATTCTTACTGCTGGTAGATTACAAGGCTGCTGGCCTTTGTAGTGTCAAATCATCATGTGAATCATGAATAGACCAAGATGAAACCATCAGATGGATCCATATTAATAAATTTTAATCCTTGTACATGCAACTGTCCTTTTCTTCTGATGACATGAAAGTAGTAGTATTGTGTAATTGTGTTTATTTCATCAGCAGAATTAGTATTGCTTCTGATGATCTTATCACTGGCTCATTGTTCTGTATTGGTCTGTTGTGCAATGCTGTCTTTGGATATTATAGATGCCTGCTATATTTGAAGTAATACAGTTGACACTTGGCACTGACTAATTAATCAAACATCGCTTGCCAATTTGCAATTTTTAAAACATTGTACTAGTTCCACTAGAGTCGGAAGCACACTTGGAGGCAATTAGTGCACGGAGGGTGGCATCTGGTGAGCAGTGGCAGGGGGAGTCCCAAGTCCAGGGTTGGACTTCTAATGTGCTGGATGGCCAAGGCCAGCCTAGGCACCTTCTGTTTCACATTTCTGTTATTTAATTTTCTTATTACATTCAAGGGCTAATGACACCCTCTTTTGGACCCTTTGCTGTCACATCCTCCCACTCCCCTTTCTCAATCTAGATAAATGCCTTATCATGCTGCAAACTGCATTTGTTGGCAATTCTTTATTTGCTTCAGTGCTTAAAAAGATTCAGCACAAACTTGGTATTCACTTAATCTCTTTCAATAGCATGGATTGAACACTAACCCTGAACTAGCAATGACAGGAAAAAAAAATCGTCCTACTAGTGTATACTAGTAGTGCAATAGTGCCAAACTGACCAAGTTTAGTTAAAAAGTATAATCAACAAATTTCTGACTAAATGTTTGCAGAGAACCATAGCCTGCCAAAATTTTGCAGGTGGTAGACCATTCTAATTTTTAATTATCTTCTGTGGGGAACTGTCACCACAGTTGATAGCTAACAGTTCTAAATGGTTATTGACTATTGATAGTTTCTGGGATTTCACAAACCATATTTCCCTCAGAACAATTGTTCATTTGTTTTTTGGTCACTTCTAGTTTTTTTTTTCCCGAACTTCAACAAAGTACCTCGCAGAACAATTGTTCATTTTTTTTTGGTCACTTCTAGTTTTTGCTTCTTGTTGTTTCGATAATTACACTCTTTTGTGACTGGAAGACAACATTCCTTTATATCTACTTCTTACTGTCATAATTATGCTTTTGTGTGCTTGACTGTCTCACTAACGGTTGCTAATATGTTATGTTTGCTTTCTTATTATGCTACCTCTTAAGCCTCTGTTGCGCAGGTTATCATTGTTTTCATACAGCATCCTATTTGATTGAGCTTATTTCAGAGTTATGTTTGACATGATACTCCAGGTTCTTTTGGTTCTCTAGGATTTTCATCAGTTGTTCAGTGCAGTCTTAATTAATAACTTTATAAGCTAAAAAATCGCAGGGGATTTGATCTGATTTTTAGATTCTCCAGACATTAAAATTAAGCATAGTGGATCTCTATCAGGTTATTTGTGAAATGATGAGTTGACCACATCCAGCCAACGTTACCCTCCGTTGTGACTGATGTTGTAATAAACGAGTCCCTTGTTTACGATAATGGATTCATAACTAGGACTCGTAATCTCTCTCACTTAATTATGTGCATTTCAGAAATATTCAGAATCTGAATCTAGAGGTCATATGCTTTGCGTTGCATGAACTAGTTATGGGTATGGGCACGGTTTGGCCTGGTTCTTTGGGGGGCGATGGATTATTATGTTACATATACAAGGAGCAGAGCTATAATATTTATTTATCCAGCACAGTCGGTGTCTCAGAGAAACCGGAAAGGTATGAGCTTTTTACTAACCCTGTTTCGAATGATTCGTACTCGAAAATTCATGAATTGCTCTTGAAGCTGTTTAGCCCATCAGAACAAAGGAATCGCATTCTCGGTTTGTGTCGCCCCCACTAGTCTGCCCCAGCTTTTCTTTACACCAAGCATCCTGCCTGCAAGTAGCCTGATGCTCGTGCTGAAGCTTTGTTGAAGCTAACCTTCGCTTTTGACCTTTCTCTCTCTTGCTCGCTCGCGTTTCGGGCCCCCATTTCCCCTGCCGTTCTGATTGGTTTTGATGCAAGCACAAGTGTTTCTGCTACGTTGTATCACCAGCAGGCACGAACATACGTAGCTTCCTGCCGACACGATGAGTGTTGCACCGCAAAGGTAGGTGCTATACTTCCAGGCATTTCCTGAATTAAAACTCCCGTTGTTTGGTGTCTGGACTTAGAGGGAGGGAGGGACGAATGAGACGAGACTGACGTTGGTTTTTGTCGCCGCACGGGGCATGGGGGATTTTGTTGCGGTACCGGAACGGGTGGTTCTGAGGAAACAGGTGGGTTTCCACCTGACGCAAAACAGATCCCTTTTTCCCAGATTTCACCTTGTAAAAACCAAAGAAACTCTTTGCCGATGGCTCCCAACTCCAACGGCTGTTTTCCTCTGGTAGTCTGTTCCCACCTACTCCTCGCGGTGGTATTCAATGCACGCCCGTCCTCTACGCAGGGATCTGAATGTCGTCATCCCAGCGACGCTGATGACGTTTTAGCGACGTGCGCTTGGCTTGTGAGCGGTGATGAAAAATTGACCTCTGCGAGACTGACTCGTGTTTTGTTTTCTTTTTGTGTGGGAAGAAAAAACTGAGCCTGACTTGTGGTTGCCCAAAAGTGCCTGGTGGTCTGGCCTCTTGAGGCGAGAGAGAGAGGCCCACTGGAAAGCCAGAAAAGCAGCGGAGAACCACGCGATGGCGCGGTCCAAGATTAACCCGATTTAATTAATCCCATCCATCCGCTCTTAACGCTCGCCGTCTGTTTCGTCTCCATTAACCAAATCAGTTTTTTTCCCCCTTGCACCGTTGAAGTCCTCAGTCCACAAAATCTCTCCTCAAACCCGGGGCAAGCAGCGATTTGCGCATATGCCCTCCTGCAGCCATCAGTAGGCACGGCCGATCCCGCGCCCACCACCTGCCCTGCCCCTCCTGCCCGAGCTGCCCGGCGCCTCTACCCTCCTGCCTCCTGCTCCAGGCTCCAGAGAGTGAAAAAGTCTCCTCCTTTCCTCTCCCTCCCGCTGCAGCCATGGAGTTGGAGTTTGCCTAGTTGTGCCCGTTGAGCACTAGCAGCCTCCCTGAAACCTCCAGATCTGTGCCTCCCAAGCCCCGTTCCTCGGCAACAAGGTAACCTCCCTGCTCATGCACTCTTTCCTGCCCACCCTGAATAACTTGCTGGTGATCCGGTGCCTCTGTTAACGCCTAGGCTGCTCCTAGTCTGTCGTTTCATGAACTGTTTTGTTTCATGTTAGTTTTTTTCCCTCTCCTGCAAAGTCTGTACCTTTTTATATGCATGTTTATGGAATAATATCTCCCTTGCAGAACAGATACTTCTAGTACTACTACATGTGTACTACCAAACATTGCAGTTTCTTCTCTCTTCACGAGAGAGGAACTGAAAAAAGTAGGAGAGCCCTCTTATTCATCATCCCATGTTTCTTTCTGTTCTGTTCTTTTCTGTTCCATCCCCAACAAGTTCCCAAGAGCTTTTCTTTGGCTGACAGTTGTTGTACTTGCGCCCTGCCTGCCTGCCTGCGAGCAAATCTAAGATTGGGTTTTTGCTAAAATTAGGGGGGCACAGAAAAAATCTCACTATGCCTGCTTTGGTTTCGGCCGGCCGGCCTTGGGAAAGTAAAACCGCTTGCCAGTTTTTAAGTTTTCCTCAACGGTATGCTGTCCCATCTGACGGACCTTGTTCCCTGTGCCCCGCCCACGTGGCCTCCTCTGCAGCCGTCCAGATGGCCACCGTGACGCCCGCGCCCCTGCAACTGCAATCCGCCGCCGCCGCCGCCGTACACGCCTGCGCCGGCGACGCTGCCGTCATGGAGAAGCTGCTCGCCGTCACCGCCGCAGCCGAGGTAACTTCCGTAAAAATCACCGCCATGTCCCTGTTCATCATCTTTGTCGTTCTAGTCCGTTTTGATTCCGCTGTCCTTTATTCTTTATTATCTCTAACCTCCTCGATTAGCTTGCACTTTTAATTTGTTTTTTATTTAGAAAAAGGGGGGAAAATATCCTACTGGTTCCTGCAAGGCCCGCTTGCTTTGGGCCGTTGAGTGGGTGGGATATTGTTCTTTGTTTTGGACTTTTCGGATGCGGATTTGTGGGTGCGGGTTTAGGGTGTGGTTTTTTCCAGCCGGGTCCGGGATTTGAGTTCCGTGGGAGGGGAGGGGGTGGTGAGTGGGGGCCCACCGGGCGACAGGATACGAACGAAGGCTGTGTTTACTTCTCAAAATTTAGAGTGCCAAAGTTGACTGTGTAGTATTTCGTTTGAATTTGGTAACTGTGTAGTATTTCGTTTGAATTTGGTAATAATTGTCTAACTGTTGACTAATTAGGCTCAAAATATTCGTCTCGCAAAGTACAACTAAACTGTGCAATTAGTTTTTGATTTTATCCACATTTATTACTCCGTGCATGTATCGCAAGTTTGATGTGACGGGAATCTTTTTTTGCATAGTGCATTTTTCAATGCAACTAAACACAGCCGAAATGAAAAAGCGCCCCCTTGTTGCTTGCTAATTACGTGCCTACCCCCCACGCCGCGCCCCCGAATATTCGCTTCTCATGACACCGAAAGATTCCTCAGGCCCCGTTCACTTCCCAAAATATTTCTTCTTTTACCCATTACATCGAATCTTTGGACGTATACATGAAGCATTAAATGTAGGTAAAAAAATAACTAATTGCATAGTTTATCTGTAAATGTCGAGACGAATCTTTTGAGCCTAGTTAGTCCATGGTTGGATAAATTTTGCCAAATAACAACGAAAGTGCTGCAGCAATTTTTCCCCCAAAAATTTCGGATCTAAACACAGCCTCAGAAGATATTTTTTTCCCCCTCGTCAACAACTCATGGGATTTTCTTTTTCCTACCCATCTAGAAAACGGCGAAAACTGCTGTCCCGTTTCAGTGGCTTAACTTCTAAGCAAGATGATCTAGACACTGCACAGAGATCTGGTTACTGTATATCTCTCTCTTAGAGAAATTAATATGCATCTAAAGTTTTTTCTGCACAGAGTTTGTAGTAGTCCTTTCCTAAGGACGAGAAAAGGCTTTTCTTTACGCCAAGCCTCTGTCCATTTGCCGTTTGCACTTGCTGCAGCCACTCCAGCCAGCCAACCTGCAGGCGCTGCGAGTAGCGACTGACAAGTTGGTCCACAGTTATTTTGCAGCGAGGTCCATAGAGTTATTTAGCTGCAGGGTCCCTTGTCTATAGAGATAATTCGATGAGGTCCTTTCCTCCATCAGTTGTCCAAGCCTTTTGTGGGAGTTTCCAGTGGGGCCAGATTGTCATACTCATTGTCCTACCTCGGTCTCAGGCTCAGGGGTGAACTGAAAACCAGCTCTTGGCTGGCCTCTTGCCCTCATCTATACGGCCCCTCTTTTTCAGGCATGTTGCCCCGGGTAGCTGTGTGTACTCTTCAGCTTACCCTCTAGAACCGGCGCATGAACAGTTGCAGCAGATCCAAGTCATTGCTTCCTTTCTTTCTTTCTTTCTTAGATCTCTAGTTAGCTACCGTGCCGACTGGTGGATGGTACTGTATCTCCACATGCTGGTTGTTGACCACACCTTGCCAGTTCTGCAGTAAACTATCATATTTCCTCTCATCGGCACGAAACGACACCTTTTTTTAGCAAAAAACTAAGTACTGCAGTACAGTCATCTTAGATGTTTACAGCCTCCTTAGCTACCAGGCTTAGCCGTTTAGCATTTAGAACCCACCCTGTAAAAAATTGGAAAATGTATCTGTAATATCTCCCAAGCGATGAAACCTGGCTAAGCATTCAGTTCTTTTGTGCCAAGAAGGCTGTAGCAGAATGTCTTGGACAGTATAGTTACACCTCGAGGAATGAGTTAATGTTCTTGCTTCTTGAGATATCTAGTTTATCATTGGTAAACCTACTAATCTGCTGCTTGTGCTGTGCCTACGGTGAAGTGAAACTTGACATCCAAAGTTTTCTTTTTCTTGGCAACCTATTTGCATCGGTACATCTGGTTTGCTTTCCATGGTGTCATTTCTTTCGACCTTGTTCCATATTTGATATATGTGTGTTCAAGCATGCTATGGCGGCGTGACCTTAATATGTGAATCCAAATTACCATTTGTGCTATATGAATTTCTGTTTCTTCAGTGTTTAACTTTGTTCTGAACGTTGACTCCTGAATATTAATCATTGTACAGGGTCCTATCTGTGGCATGCCTGACTTCAAGATGAGCGGAAAGAAGAGTGATGAGCTTGAACCTGTTGATGCTGGCGATGAAGATGATGGTGATGACAACGGGGATGAGGACGGTGACTTTGGAGAGGGTGAAGAGGACATCTCTGAAGGGGAGGGATATGACAACCCAAAGGGCAATGAGAACAAGAAGAAGCAAAGAGGTGATGCTGAGGAAAACGGTGAGGAAGATGAGGAAGAACCAGAAGACCAGGAGGGTGGTGGCGGCGACGACGATGACGATGACGACGACGACGACAATGGGGATGACGAGGACGACGACAATGGGGATGACAACGGGGATGACGAGGAGGACGGGGGTGAGGATGACGAAGACGATGACCAGGACGAGGACGACGAGGAGGAAGATGATGATGAAGACTCACTCCAGCCCCCAAAGAAGAGGAAGAAGTGAAGATCCTCGCTCCAGCTTTAGTTACCATGTGCTGAGTTCTGGCTCGCTTTTCGTCATATCCTCGCATTTGAACTTTCCCTTAGAGAGTTAAGAAGGCTCCACACGTTCAGCAGCACGTGTGGGCTTGTAGGAGCTTTATGATTTGAGGCAATTAGGGAGAACTCTATGTCATTGTTGCTTGCTTCTGTGGAGTCGAACAGATGTTTCGCTAACATAATTCAACCTGAGTGATGAAAGCCTCGAGATTGAATATGCCATCTCTTTTATCTCGTATGGAATCAATGATGGAGCCCTGGTTGATCGCGTTCCTTCAATAGTGTATCTTGGCATGATGGCAGGTTCGTGTGAATTGTACGTTTATACTATAATACGTTCAAATTTCAACTGATATATAACTGATCGGAACAAGATTGAATATTGCATTATTGGTAGCATTCTGAAATAGAATGGTTATGAACTTAAGATGGCCAATGTAATTATGACTTACGGAGCCACTGGAAGCCAGACAAGTGCATACAGACTTTTAGGTAAAAGGGATGGTAGAGCTGAAAAACGCTTGAGCTTCTCATTCAGATCAGATCAGATCTTCCGGCATGAAGCTCTCAAACAAGCGGCCAACTTGTGTCGTTCATGTGTTTGTGTTAACAATAATCTTCCTTTACGGCTTGTTCAGTTAATCCCCTTCACAAGGGATCAATCTCCACCAAACCAAACAAAGCCTTAGTGTGTAGGACAGTACAAGCACAACATGCCTTTTGTGTTCCTCTTAGCCTCTTGCTCCGTCCAGGTTCTAAAAAAATCGTTTTGGATAAGGCTTGGATTAAATATTAGGAATATAAATTATGAATAACTTTTAAGTTGTTGAGTTTGGAAATATAAAAACCATATGAATAGATTTATCTTGAAAAATACTTTCATAAAAATATACATATATCACTTTTTATAAAATTAAAAAGTCAAAGTAATGCTTTGGAAACCGTGTCGTTGTCTAAAGCAACTTCTTTTAGGAACCTAGAGAGAGTAACTGTCTAGCTCCATATTCGTTTTTACTAGTGCCCTCTTGATGACTTTATAGATTTGCCATCTAGGATGTCGTATCACTGAGTTATTGACAGCCTTACCATATGAGTCAATGAAACGTGGGTCTAGTGGTTATTTCAAGTATTTGAATCCAACTCTCGACCATCATTCTTGCGACAGTAGCTGTGCCGACTCTCACTAGAACAACACACGCCCTCACCTTTCATGTCATCATCTGTCGTCACCACCACCTTGAACCTACCCTCCATTACTCTCATCATTGTGGATGTCTCGACTTTCATGGCTAATGATTCTCCACTAAGTCACACCACCTTACAGAGGCAGAGCTTCATACATGATAAACCACATCTTCTTATGCTAAGTCAAAGTTTTAGTCTAATGTTTGATATTTAGTACTATCTCGTAAGGATTGAGTGTTGCATACTTGATTGAGGTCGTGAGGGCTCATAACTTAAGACTTCTTGATATGGATAGATCGATTACTATAAAAAATAAATGCATTTTTATAAAGTACCTTTTCAGCACATATTTTGCATGCATGTCTTGGATGTGTGCCATTTGTTCTTTACACGAAAGGAAATATGCGGCAACATCGTAGAATAATCCCTTGTTTGGCAACCCTAACTTTTCACATGTGTTCACCATGGATTATAATCATGTTACCCTATCATCTGGTGCTATACATAAACCACACATTTAAAAAAATCATATAGTAGAATTTGCCTCGTACTTCTCTTTAGTTTTGCATCAGTGGTAACGCACTATAATGTTTTATCTGATATATTACTTGTAGGTGACTCAAGAGAAAATCTAGACACGAGAATCTAGGGTTTGAGTAGAGAATAGACTTACCCATTCTCAATCGTATAGTCCTAGAGCTAAGATATCCAGAAATTAACAATAGTCATAGGGCAGCGTTATCCCACGACCCGTTGCCCCCATAGGGAGTGCGCTACCTTGTCTTCCTCCTCGCGACGGCTTCTTCTTCACGCTCCTCCTCGCGACGAGAATGCTCCCGCAGTCTTCTTCTCCCTTCCTGCACTCGTCCTCGACCCCGCTCTCCTCCTCGCCCTCGCCCTCAGCCCCACCGCCGGCCAACGCCCCCATCGTGGCTCGCTAGGGTTCGTCGGAGCTTCGGCGTGCTAGGGCCGCGGCCCTAGCGCGGCGAAGCTCCAACGAACCCTACCACGCCCGCGGCGTGGCCACCTTCTTCGCCTCCCCCCTCTCGTTGGAGCTCCGCCATGGCCACACTCGCCTGCGATGCCGAGCTCCGAGCTCCGGCCGTGGCGCCCTCGCCCCGACCTAGCCCGGTGGCCGCCAGGGCCCCGAACCGCTCGACCTCCTTCCCCACCACCACCGCCCTGTCTCCCTTGGGCCTTTTCCTTCTAAGCCCGCTGGAGTTGGCTTCTTCTCCCTCTTCGGCGACCTCCTCCTCATCGTCTCCGACGAGCGCCTCACCGGAACTCTAGGCGACTTCTTCTCCCTCTCCAGTGCGGGTGCGGACACAGGTGTGGGGCAGGCACAGGCGGGAGGAAGAGAGGCGGCGGAGGAAGGAGAAGGACGCGGGGAGGAGGCGAGAGCGAGGAGGGCGATGGGTCATATGTTATAAACTAGAAGTAGCACAACATTAGCACTTGGGTTTCCATGTTGAGAAACTTGTGGATGAACATGGGAAAGAAAGTGATGCACTATTATAGCACTCCAACTAAGCCATAAGTGGTCATGATGTGCTACTACTAAATATGGTTGTATACAAAAGCGGGAGCGCCATGAATATTAACCTAATCTAATGGGCTTGGAGATGAGATATTAACCTTTTACTATTCAGTGACCTAAACCTCTTATTTCTCTTGTATGACCGGATGCCACTTGGGGTCCTGTTGTCTATATTTATTTTTTTTATAATAATAATAATTTGATGATAAAAATGGTAATAAGTTGTTTAATCTTTTTTCTAAAAGGTATCTCTATCTAAATTAAAGTAAAAAAACAAAAAGAACACACAAGGAAAACGCTTCAGCCGATCTGAATCACGCTTACACTCCTCTTCTTTAGTTCTTGCCTCTCCAAACCCTAGCCCCCTGATCCATCCGCACCTAAATTTCGGCGGCTGATGCCTCCGCCATCGCCGCCGTGGTCGTCTAGCAGCTCTTCTATCTAGGTTTCGTCGGTCCCTCTTCCACCCCCCGCCCCCAAGATCTGCGCGACGATTTGAGCTCTCCGTGCTGTTCGGGCGGCCATGAACAGCGCGTTCAGCGAGGACATACTCGCTGACAAGCTCGCCAAGCTCAACAACACGCAGCAATGCATCGAGAGTATCCTTTCCCTACTTTTCACCGTTCAAATCTTTGGACTTTGGACTGTTTGTGGTGCTTCCAGGGAAGTTTTGTGTGAATTTGCAACTTGTGCGCTTAGTCTCGCGTTTTCTGTACGATTAGACTGTAGATACATCTCTTTTCCGTGCTTAATCTCGCGTCCATCGAATTGTTGTCAGGTTCGTTCAAAAGGATGTATCTTTGAATAGCCGGTAGGGAGAATTTCCCCGTTCTGCACCCTGAGCAGATAGATTGAGTTCTTGATATGTTTGCTTCTTTTGCCTACTGAATATGTCTTGACTTAAAATCTTTTAACCTATTCAGTCGGTGTAAATAGATTGAGTTCTTTGCCATAACATGTATTTTTGTTATCCGGTTGTTGCCTTGACTTTTGCTCTTTGTGGCCACTAGCACTGTCGCATTGGTGCATTTACCATAGAAAGAATGCAGAGCAAATTGTTCAGACTTGGGACAAGCAGTTCCACAGCTCTGGCAATGAGCAGAAGGTCCCTTTCCTTTATCTTGCTAATGACATCTTACAGAACAGCAAGCGCAACGGGACAGAGTTTGTAGAAGAATTTTGGAAGGTTCTCCCTGGGGCGCTTAAAAATGTAAGTGAGAATGGTGACGACCGTGGGAAGAAGGTGGCATCTAGGCTGGTGAGTGTTGTATATCGATGTCATGAGTTCCCAGCTGTTGCATATCTGTTCTGAAAATACACGTGTATCCTGTTAATGTTGTCGTGTAGCTGCAAAAACTTATTAGTAACGCACAAATGTGTCCTAGGTTGACATATGGCAAGAAAGGAGAGTTTTTGGCTCACGTGCTGGGGGCATCAAGGATGTGATGCTTGGCGTAGCTCCCCTTCCTGTTTTAGATATGACCAAAAAGCGCTCTCACAGTTCATCAATAAGGATTGTTAAAAGAGATTCACGCTCTGTGAAACTTGTAAGATTTTCTACTCTTCCTACTAGACTATTTTTTAACACTTATACTTTGCTATGAAATTCTCTCAAATATCATCGCCATCTTTGATCAGAGACTCGGCATTGGAGGCACTGCAGAGAGGATTGTATCTGCATTGCATACTGTTCTCAATGAACAAGCAGATGAGGATGCTGACCTTGAAAAATGCAAGACTTCTATGCGTCATGTTGGAAAGATGGAGAAGGACGTTGACAGCGCCTGTAGCAAAGGTAATATTTGTTGCCGGCCTGGGTGGAGTCCTGCATTTTTGCTACCTTAGTAGACATTCTTAAGACGTCCTCTGTATGCAGCCGAAGATCCTCGTTGTGAGGTTCTTTGCACAGAACTAAAGGATGAGGAGGCTAACATGAAAAAATGCATCGAAAAGCTAAAAGTTGTTGAGATAAATAGAGCAGCTGTTGTGTCTGAATTGAAGGAGGCATTGCAGGAACAGGTCAGAACAACTTGGATTTTGTCTTTTCGAATATTTGTATTTTGTCGATGGAGCTATGGAATCTTATTTGTTTATGTTACTCAGGAATCTGAACTGGAGAAAGTCCGCACTCAGTTACAGGTAATGTTTTCCAACCATTCCAAACCATTTATATGTTGATACATGCTTATAGTGTTCTGTAGGATGTGAACACTTGTCGTTCTTATGTTTTTAAATTTTCCAATCGGCAGCTAGCTGAAGCAATGGTACATGAAGCCTCCAACATGCAGTGGAGACTCAAGAATGAGCCAACCATTCCGCTGCCCAAATCAGCATCTTCAGTAGAGCCAGGAAAGGTGCTTTCCAATGGGCAAGTAAAGGAGCAGCAGAAGACAGCTGCTGCTATCCTTGCAGACAAGATTGCAGCATCATCAAACTCTCAGCAGATTCTGCAGTCTGCACTTTCCAAGTTTGCTGCTGAAGAAGCGAAGAATTCATCTGAAACACGCTCAGATAAGAGGCAGAAAACTGACCAACTTTCGCAGGTACCAAGCGTCGCAAATGCTGCTGCTTTCGTTCCAATGCCACAAGTGGTTGCCACAACAGCTCAGCAGCAGCCCCAGGCAATCTTAGTGCAACAAGCACCTATGCAGAGCCAATCCCCTGCATCTCAGCCCCAGTACAATATCTACCAGGCCCCTCCCCAGCAGTTCGTCCCTCAGCCTGGTGGTGTAATGATGGGCATGCCTTACAACATGAGCACCATGGCTCCGCCGCCGCCTCCACTACCGCCCCAGATGATGAACCTAGGTAGGCCCTCACCTTCAGCTCCACAGCCTCAAATGGCTGTCATGCCTCAGACTCAGCCACCAACGCCACCGATGCTTCAGCAGCAGATGCCAATGAACCTAGCGCCTCAGATGCAGTTCGCCCTTCAGCCGCCTGGCATGCCGCCTTTCAGGCACATGCAGCCACCTCCTGGGATGCAATACTTCCATCCCCAATCTCAGTGACAGTTTTGGTAGCCCAGCCCTGTTAAACTTTGACAGGTTTTCGATTTAGCGTTGACTGGTAGGCAGGATCTGACTTGCTGTAGAGTATACTGTTTGTGCTGTTCATTTCGCCATATGTTGTTGTACTGTACATGTAATGCGAAGAGAGTTAAAGAGCGAGGAGAGTAAAAGGAAGATTAAAGATTTCACATAGGCCTGTTTCGTTCTCGTACATCTGCACCGTATATGCTTTGATGGGGGAGCCAAATTTTAGAAATTGAAGGTGGTTTGGTAGGTCGAATTTGCAGCTGCAAGTGAGGTGAGTTTTCTTTCTCATTTTGGTGGCAGAGTTTCTGGGGCCTGATATTTAGGCACTACTTTTTACATCAGCCGAAAATATTTTTGGTAGCATAGGCAACGAAATACAGTAATATTATTTTTGCATATTACAATAGCCTGGAGCAAGATGGAGCACTGGTCCTGATCGTGTCTCATCGTGGGCGGGCCTGTTGCTTCACAGCGTTGGAGGAGCTGCTCGGCCTCAGGATGTGGGCCAGGTTTCTACCCAGATACGCCCGTACATGCCCCTGGAAAAGAACAAGAGGAACGAACTACGAACCCCATGCCGTTTTGTTTCGTCAGACAAAACCACACAGATAGGCTTCAGAACGTGTTTTCCCCCAAAAATGCAAATATGATCGATGTGGATTAGATTGAACTTTATTCTTTTCTCTAAGAACGGAAGAACATAGTGGATGGCCAAGGAGAACAATATCATCCAAAGGCAGTTCAAAGTTGGAAGATTTTGACGAAGCTAAAACGACTTGCGTTTGTTTTGGAACGGTGGGAGGAGCAAATTACCCACCAGCCAGCCACCATCCATTTCCTAAACTTGTATCGCAGTTTGAACTTCCAAGGGCAGGTTCCGTATGATTGTATGAATTGAGGCAGAGATGCTGCTGGGTTACCCCTGCATCTGGGATGGTCTTATCTAATGCGAAATATAATGTGATCTCTCTAATATGCATGATCCCAGGCCGAAGAGTATCCTTTTTATATGGAGGAAACAAAGAAAAGTGTTGTCGGGTACCTGGATTAGGGGTATCCAAAACCAACGATTAAAAAGAGCAGACCCCCGAGGAATCCGCGCCCTGAAACCCCTTAAAAAATTGTACCAAGGCTCCGCCTACACGGATACGCCGAGCTCGGCCCACATACATATGGTGACGCCAGGCCACCATCGACTGTGTTCCGATTCGCACGAGGCCCGCTCGACGGGAGGCCTCGACCCCGGAGAATCTCCGACTCACACGACCCGGGGTCGGGCCGATCGACCCTTCCTCACCCACCTACTCGCAAACAAAATTCAAGGCATTTAATGCAACCGCCAACCACTTCTACCTACGTGGCTACAGCGCCGCCAGCATGGAAGCAGTACCGGTGTCAAATCCCATTTTTTACTGCCCATCCCGGGATGGACGGTAAAAACCTGCCACTATACACACCACGGCGGGCACTGTTCCACCTTCGATGCCCCCTCGAGGCACAATACGACTACCACCGCGTTCCGGGTTTCCTGGGGCTTGGCATTATCCGCTCCTCGTCGGCCCCCTCTGCTACATCCCGACCAGGCCTTGAGCGCCGCCGGTCAACAAAAGAACAACGCCCGTACGACGACAACAGGGGATCGCATGCCCGCCACAGGAGCCAGGGTCTTTCACCGTCCCGTTACCGACATCACCGTGACACTCTAAGAATGGCCGGCATTTACAGGGACACGTCGCTACAACAACCTCTACAGCACCCACCGCGCCTTCTCCTCCGAGGCACCACCCTAGGGTTTTTTTTTGTACACCTAGGCCTCCACTTGAACCTATAAAGAGGAGGACAACTCAAGTAGCGGCAAGACTGAGAGTTCTCCCCTTTTGATATCAACATCTCAAGCAACACTCCATCTTTCTCTTTCTTGAGACTTAGGACCAGCTCCCTCTTTCACAGCTTGTAACCCCTACACAAACACTTCGGTGCAAGGAAATACAATACCCCCGCTGGACGTAAGGCCTTCTTTGCCCGAACCAGGATAAACCCCCGTGTATTTTCTTTGCATCACCATCCAGATTAGGGAGTACACAGCACAAATTCACTCGTCGGCTTAGAGCCCTCTCGGGTCCGAACACCGACAAGTGTGATCTTGCTGGCAATATATGTAGCCCTGCGGGAACATGCATTGACTGGATGTTGCGAATTTGTCTGACAAATATTTATATGATTACATTTACTTCAGTACTACTCCAGAGAACTATTCAAGTTCAGACTTGACCGGGTAATGATGTGGGATCTTTTCCACGAACACTGAACAAGCATGGCATTTGAATGCGTGTATCTTCCTGCAATTTCGAGCGATATTTCTGATGGCTTAAACCAGATAACGGTCTGTTGGGATGGGAGTGGCCGATTCAAATCGAGTACACCTGATCAATAAAAAAAATGTAGTCGAAACCAAAGCGTGCAGGAAAAATACAGGATCATTTTTGTTGGATGGATGTACTGGTTATAGATTGACCTACTGCAACGCGAAGCAACTGGACTCACAACAAAACGGTTAATTGCATGCATTTGTAGCCGTCAGATAACAGAACAGTATTTGTAGCCACTAACTCTTCGTTGTTAAATTTCCTTTCTCTGGTATACCAGAACAGATAGACCAACTTCCCACCATAAATCCGTACAATAATTTAAGCAATGACTTGTTTTCCATTGCCAATGCATTAAAAAAAATACTAAAACCTGGATGTTCTGAATGTTGTGGGAGGACAACACCAGAATTTATAAATGAAAGGTAATTTGAAGAACCTTGGTGGCCTGTTGAGAACAAATCATGCAGAACTGTTCGTCTAGATGAAAGTTCTTTTTCCATGAAAGCTCTCAGGCTTCTAATATGCATTTTATTTATATAGTTTATACATAGAAAAAAACTAACAAAACAGCGTCGACAAACTGAACTTGCCCTATCTTGACCAGTGAACCACATGCTAACTAGACCTGAAATTCAGTTCATGAATTACAAAGAGTTCTTTTTTAAAAAAGGTTAAACTGGATTTCATTTCATCGAAGGCATAGTGAAAAGATGGGGCTAACCATTCACATTTGGGAATTTTGAAGTGCTCTTTGCATATTACATTGCAAAGAGCGCAGCCATGCTTGAAATGAGTACAGACTACAGACAAGGCCGTGTTTCCTTGTCTAGCTTGCCTGACAGGCAATACAAAGGAGTTGAACCTTACTGAGTTACTGTGAGACACATTAAACTAGAGATACTTGATTTGGATACAAATCATTGATCTACTAATAGGCAACGGCACCTTCTGTCCAGTGGACAGTGGTCACCGCCAAATTTATCAAGTCATGAAACTTGCATACAGAATTCTCCAGCAAAACATATCAGCAAGATAAAAACTGATTAAAGCATAAGGATGTCACCAATTGCCATTTGCAAATATTCTTCTATTCATGGATAAAGAACCCCTCAGAAACGGATGCCATAATATGGCATTCCACATCAGGATACTCCTTCATAATGCTGCAGATCTTCTCGTAGCCATTGTTACTTGGTGCGATGTCATCAGAAATAGTCATTGTCAATCTCCGAAGCACTGTTGCACATCGGAGTATGACTTTTAGGAAATCAACTTCATCATCTTCACCTTGCAGGCCATGGATTTCAACGACTTCAAGATTAGACAAAGAGACATCTTCACTTCTCCAGTTGATAGGATGTTCACAAGGACAATTTACTGGGCACGGCACTCGTACCTGAAAGAAAATTGGAGTACAGGATCAACAACCAGAATATACATAACTAAAGGACCATTCACTGCTATCTAAACTCAGTAGCCAACTAGAATACATAAGTATAGGATCAACAATCGAATGATTACCTTGTCACGTTTTAGGACCACCTTAAGTCTTTGCATAATTGGTTGAGTCCGAAGCAGACACAACATCATTGGTCCAAAAGTATGCCCCTCTATTTCGAGATCCAGCTCTAAAACAGTAAAAACAGCCACTGGAAGATGAGCTATCAGTTGTGTAATGCTCCATTCTGCATCCAGAAGACCATTTGACTGCATTCAACAAAGTGAGTGTCCAATGTTATCAACAGAGGAAATTTTCATCACATGGAGAAAATCATTTGGCTGCATATAATAACATAAATAATTTCGGTATAAAAGTTTGGAAGAGAAGCGTAGAAAAGTAGCATACGTACATTAGCAGAACTCATTATGGTCAGCGAGACGACATGAAATTCATCTAGCTCACGCTCCCTTATGCTCACAAGGCGCCATATCTGTCCGAACCCAACAGTAACGCATGAATAAGAGCAACCCCATCTGAGTTTCTTCATCATTGGGGCCGAGAAGGACAAGCTGAAGCCTTTGGCAATATCGACCTCCAGTGTCACCTCCTTAAGCACTGGGGTCGCGATGTCAATGCGGCAGATGTCATGAATATTTATCTCCAAGCTGAACTCCTCAAGTGATGGCGAGTGAACAATCACCGTGTCAGCATGTCTGAGATCACTGACATTGAGGATGTTCAGGATGCACAGACATGGGCAGAGGGGGAGCAGGGCGCCAAGGTCGACGCAGCACGATTGCAGGTGAAGGCTCTTGAGCGCAGTGAACTCACCGGACTGTGGCAAAGTAATTGGGAGGCTGCCCATCAACTCAAGACTAAGGTAGGAGGTGCGCTCGAAGCAAGGAAGCTCGACGGCGTAGTCTTTTATGGGGTGGACCATCACAAAGATGATGAGTTTCTCTGGCAACACAAGTGCAGCGGAGCGGAGAAGCAAGGATACGTCCCCACCCCAGTCTTCTTCCATCCAGCCCGACGACAAATTGATGTCGAGGAGGTCCACCGAGGAACGGGTGATCCAGTCGAGCGCTGACACGACAGGGAGAGGGTTGGCGCACCAGAACGTGAGCTCGGGAAGCTCAGTCCAGAGGTCGCACCAGCCGCGGGATACTGCTCCGGCGCACGCAGCTTCAGCGACGGACCTGAGACGGACGAGAATCTCGAGGAGCAGGTCCTCAGGGAGGCCGCTGATCCTGTCATCTGAGCTTTGCTGGGACCGGCGGCGATAGCCACCTCCTTGCTGCTCCGGCGGTGGGTACACTAAGCGACGCCCGGACCTGAGCTGCATTGTCCCCGCTTAGCTGCCAAAAAGGAAAATGAGCGTGGAGGGTGAGAAGATTATCTGATGCATGCAGAATAAAATGTAGTGTACTACTACAACAGAGTGAAAGCTAATTCCTACAGTAGATTCTGAAACTTTTGACAACGTGAGCAGGACCATTATCCTCTCGTCTTCAGTAAACGTAACCAATTTCCCCGTGGGGATTAGGTTTGGGGATTGATTGCCCATTGATCCAACCTAGACCCACATTTCCAGGATTTCCCAGGAAGCATGAACCGCCCCCATCAACCACACACACACCCCCCGGAACGGAGGGGAATCGCGCGCAGAAGGAAATCTGAACACACACACCGGAACGGAGGGGAATCGCGCGCAGAGTGAAATCTGAACCAAATCGAAAAGGATGAACATGTACAACTATTTGCACATCTAATCGCCATCGACAGATCAAAGCATTCGAGGGGATAAGAAACAATCTCACATCCGAAGCAGATTTGGTACCTTGATGGGAGTGAGACAAGGATGGATTGGGGGACGGCGCCGGCGCTATTATTTCCTCGAGCGGTGGTGGAGAGCCTTGGTCGGTTGCCGCGCAGTTCACCGGCGAGCGGGGGATACGGATGGAGACGACGGCTGCACGGTGGCGTTCAAGGAACGCAGGCTAGCGGGTCATATGCTTTTTGGAATTTTTACCGTTGCGACTCTGCGCCAGATCAGTTCCTTGAGAACGAGAACCCAAGGGTTTTTATGTGGAGACCAGCACAAGCAAGTCTTTGCTTGGTCTCTTAGAGGTATGTTTGGATGAGTTTTAGATTTTTAAAAATTAGTTTTTGTCTCTAATTTCTAAAATTTGAATTCTAAGCAAAAACCTGTAGAATGTTTGGATTCTCTAGTTTTTAAGAATCTGACTTTGTTTATTCTTACAGGGTCATAAGAAACTGGCAAAAGCTATATATCAACAGCTTCTTAGTTTTGAAGAATCTAACAAAAAAAAAACTGACACAAGAGTTGAACAAAACAGTATGTTTGGATCGCACACAGTTTCCTAAAGTCAAATTATTAAAAACTAGAGGATCCAGACAGGGCCTAAACCAGTGTCACTCGGCATTGCGAATTTGTATCCAGAAAGTCACTCGGTTAACTATTCTCAACTTCCATCCGTCTAAATTCAAATTTGTTACGTTCATCAATGGATTACAAAAACATTATCATCACCGCATGACAGTCACAAATATATCAAGTCTCGTAGATCTATACATTCTACAAATTATTTTAATATTCCAATGGTCTCATTCTACGAACTATTCTACAACTTTACTCCCTCTGTCCCTAAATATCTGTCGTTTGCGCTTTCCGAGAAACAAATTTGATTAAATATATATTAAAAATTATTAATAGTTATAGTACATAATTAGTATCATTGGAAAGATTTTTGAATCTAGTTTTTAATAAATTTATTTGGAGATACAAATGTTGCACGTATTTTCTATAAATCGAGTCAAACTTGTGGCACGCACACCAACGATGGCAGATATAAAGAGACGGAGGGAGTATCATCGTGCGCTCAATTATCTTGAAGTCAATGCAACCGACCTTTAATAGTGTTTGAAGACTAGTCATGTGTATTAGGCCAGTCTCAACGGGGATTTTATGTCACTGTTTCTAACACATTCAGATTTTGAAAACAATACATAAGAGTTTCATCCCCAT
The DNA here is from genome assembly GCA_038087645.1 of Saccharum hybrid cultivar R570. Taxonomy (NCBI): domain Eukaryota; kingdom Viridiplantae; phylum Streptophyta; class Magnoliopsida; order Poales; family Poaceae; genus Saccharum; species Saccharum hybrid cultivar. The sequence goes on along the minus strand of JAQSUU010000534.1, from coordinate 37,646,934 downwards.
GAAACTCTTTCTACTCACATAAAACTCTTATTATCTCTCTTTTCATTAATATGGTGTCACATCAGCATAATTAATGCCCATAAAACTCTGATGAAACTCATTGAGACCGCTCTTAGTAACATTGATGACCCTTCTCTAACAAAAGGTATAAGAAGATAGTTAAGAGTAACAGTAAAGTAGTTAGTGTAGAAGTCAAAGCCGAATCAAAACGGTTCTCATATAAAAGTTTCGTATTTGTTCTCCATTTTTTGTCTTCTATCTGAGACATATATTACACCAATATAGTGATTTTTCTTATTGACTACTCTCTCCGTTCCATCATTTCCAAATTAAAAGTTTTTATTATGGCTTTTCTATGTATAGATGTAAATTATACTCGAGGCGATTTGTTGCAATTTAAAATAAGAGAATATCTGTCAAGTTTATTTTATTCAATATGCTAGCGTTGAATGATTATAAAACCAATACCTCTAGATTTACTTTCCGCTAACACATGCCACCATGGACTACAATCGAGGTGCGTATATGACGCGTTTTAATGCCAGCAACTCAGGGGGTGTTTAGATGCTACTGTAGCACTTTCGTTTGTATTTGACAATTAGTGTCCAATCATAGACTAATTTGATTCCAGATTCGTCTCGTGATTTACAACCAAACTGTATAATTAGTTATTTTTTTATCTATATTTAATGGTCTATATATGTGTCCAAAGATTCGATATAATAGAGAGAGTGTATAAAAATTTAGAATTTGAAATCCATCTAAACAAGGCCCTAATAATGAAGACCAATCAAATCCTCTTCGCCACTTTACCTGGCCTTGTTTAGATGGGCAAAAGGACCCAAAAAATTTTGCACGATACTCGTCACATCGAATCTTTGGACGTTTGCATGAAGCATTAAATGTAGGTAAAAAAAATAACTAATTGTATAGTTTGTCTGTAAATGTCGAGACAAATCTTTTGAGCTTAGTTAATCCACGGTTGGACAAATTTTGCCAAATAACAACGAAAAGTGTTACAAAAATTTTTTCTAAAAAATTTTGGGATCTATACAAGCCCTAATGGATTGTTGATGGTCGTGGAGGTGAAGCCCTCGTCATTGCTAAGGAGCGAGGTAAAGCATAGGCCCCGTTTGGCTGTCATGATAAGCCGGCTGAAAAATACTGTTGGCTGATTTGTTGTGAGAGAAAAACATTGTTCTGGCTGAAAAAATAAGCTGAAAAGTATGGATTATAAGCCGGATGAACGGGGCCATATACGACAATTTGATCATAAATGGCTGTTCTTAGCAAATGGTTTATCAAGAGAAAAAAAAACAAAGGTGACGACATGCAAACCATGTAGAATACAAAAGGCAGTGATATGCTTGAAAGTGGTGAGGATATTTGGACGTAGATGTCGACCCTGTTTGGTACGGCTCTTGAGGTACATTTTTCGTTTGGATTTATCGGTACTATTTTTCAGTTATAGAATAATGTTTTTCTCTCACAACAAATCGGTATCGCCATCAGCATCAGCATCACCAAGCCTTTTTTCAAAGCCCTACTATTTGCTACTGTAGCAAGAAACCATTTTCACTCCAGAGGTGAAAAATGAACCGAGAAAGAGGAGTTGGTGGAGCCACGATATCTAGCTCCATAAGTTATGGCTCCGCCGTGCTATAATGTCGCTACATTATTTTATAGTGAGGAGGCAGAGCGAGAAGCTGCACCAAACTGTCTAAATAATGAAAAGGACACCAGCATGACAGAATTGACAAATATGGATATCAATAATGGTCAAGAGCTTAATGCCAATGTATTCTTCCAAAGTATTTTTGTCATGTCATATAGCTAAAAATGCAAAAAGCCTAATGATGAGAGACATTTTTTTTTATATAAATTTTTGTATGGTATTGGTAGTATTGTGTGATCGGTGAAGTCGCATTTGAGACTGGTAGAATTCTAACTTTCCATTTGATATGCAGCGTTTTACTATTTTCTTCTACTTTAGATCTTTGTTGGAACGCAAAGAATAATATAGAAGTTTTACAGGAAGTTCATTTTCATGTAATAAAGACACAAGAATCACGAAAAATTCTAGCATTCCATTCCAGAGGCGTAACCTTGAACTATCCCCAACTTCTTCTCCAAGTGTTGTAAAAAAAAAAAAACTTCTTCTCCAAGCGTTCATTCAGGAAGCTATCCGGCGACGCGCCGCTCTTCCCCTTCGCCTCCCCTCCCCTCCGCCGCCTCCTCCTTGCCGCCGCCGCCATCGCGCGGCACGGGGCGGTGGCCGTGCAGAGCGATCGGGGCCGCATCGCTCCACTGCCCCTCCGCCTCCTCGTCCTCACCCCAGCGGCGAGAAGAACACGGCGGTAGTCTCCACTGACATCGCCCACCATGCTGCGCCGGTACGGGCACTGAGTCTGATCTCAACCCACCACAAACTAGGGTTTCGACGCCTAATTCTGTTTTCTTCCTGCCACTGTAGGTGCATGCGGGATCTGCGCTCGCTGCGGTCTATCGCGCGGGTCCCCAGACCGATCTCCGGTGAGGTACGCGGTTCCGTTCCCGTTGGTTGTCAGTCGATCAGGTTGTTTTGTCGTCTGTTATCTTAGAAGATTGGTTTTCCGTTTGAGCTTAGTCAGGAGACTTTTGAATTGGTGAATTAGCTAGGTAGATTGCTGCTGCCTTCATTAGTTCGGAAATGCTGCTAAGGCTGGTAATTGTATATGGTGTAACGGTAGGGAATTCTAGAGTTTCCACATTTTGAGATTGAATTAAATAAGCAAGGATTTTTTGGAATACAATGCTGTGACGTTGTGACAGGTGTGCTGATCCCCTTGTTCACCTGTCTGAGAAAATTCCAGGATTTAGGATGATGAGGGGACTCGAGCTAATAGTAATGTCTACTTATGGGTTATGAAAGTAATATCAATCCCATTTCATGTTTGGTTCAGGTATTCAATACTGAGATACATAAGTTCATGTCATAATGGAGTACTATTAGTGACTGGCATACTGATCTCCGCGCATATTATTGAGATGCTTTATTTAATCAGGAAAACCTATTTTCTAGGAGAGTTTGCAGCTGTTCCCTGCTGTGCCTGATTGTTGTAATGTTATTAGTTCCTGTTTAGTAATCTTTGGATGGAGTTATTTTAGTTGTGATACTTAAGCTCATGTCATAATGGAATGCTATATCCCACTTGGATTGGAGTCATGTTACATATGGCCATGTTGTTTGTTGGTTAATCCTAATGAGGTTGGAGATTCTTTTATCTTAGTATGCTATGGCTAGTTTTTTCCCCCCATGTAGGGCACCAAATATAATCCTGCTGTAATTATTTTTCCTACTGCTTTCATAAAGCTTGTCTAGATAGTATATGTTCAGTCTTCAGTGGAACTGACATGACCTATCTGGTCCAGAGTCCAACATTCCATAAATCTAGAAGCAACTCGACAAAGGCATCTCCAAAGAGTTCTACACAGAATGCTGCCCCAGGTCCTCAAGGACAACCTTCTCAGTCGGGAAGTAATGTTTCAAAGTTTGTTCTTGGAACTCTTGTGGTTGGTGCAGCAGCTATGGGTGCACATCAACTTGGTTATATAGATCTTCAATTTAAGGACAAGAAATTGCCTTCTAGCTTAAAGAAGGAAGATGCTGTAAAGGTGTATGAAGATCTGAAGATTCCTTCTGAACCGAAGGTTGACCAGACACAAAACGTGTCCGGACCAAACACTGAGATTGTTCAAGAGGGTAATAATGAGGCTAATACTCCAAAGGACGTTCGAAATGACGGGGTGGGAGCACTAGAGGTTCCAACCAATGGGGATCAGCCTGTTCCTGCAGTGGAAAAGAAATCAGAAACCCTAGCCCATGAGACACATCCAGTTCCAGATGAACATGGATCTGATACTAAAATGCCATCTGAAGATTCTCCAGCAGTTGAGCTAAAGACAGTTCCCATCGATGATAATGAATCTGGTGAAGTTCCTCATGAACAGCAAACTGATAAGATAGACAACACAGTTCCTCCTGTACAGTCAACCCCAACAGTTAGTACTTATGATCACCCCACAGATCCAGATGCACGAAAGGTATATTACATATATTCCTCTGTGTTCATTGCTTGCCTTCTTATCATAACATTTGCATGTTGATCGATAGAGGATAGTATCTTTGTTTCCTAGTTCTAAATTGGCACTTGAACAAATTCTGAGTGTAACATGGATTCTATATCAGGTCCTATTGGTCTTATTAAATTCCTATAAAAATTGCAAATGAAATTCTCTTGCAGTTTGGTTTACATAAATCAGTGTAGGTAGGCCCTACATAGTGTGCATGTCCCACGGTTTATTGTTGCATTGATGCATCTATGTTTGTCTATGACTACTTAACTTGACCAGACAGCTGGCACTCTTTAACAACATTTTGATTGTGGACTGGTTTTGATTTATAGGACTGTTATTTTGAGTACTGGAGCTGTTTGTTTTTGTCATAGGGATCCCACACAGTTTAGCTTTACATTGTTATAAACTATTTTATTTCTTTGTCATCACTTCAGCATCCTCCATCTGTAGTATCCATCTAGCACAAATGTTGAAACTCTTCTATATTACTATCCTGCTTTCTCAATGGTTGATGATGTTGTTTCTGATTGTTGAATCGATCTTTCTCTGTAGGATCTCACTGGAGCTGGTGCTGTTGAACAGAAATCTCTTGCTGAGACATATTTACTGCAAGATGAACCTGATGTTTCAAAAGATGCAGTAAGTTCAATGTTCTAATGTTTTTAGACTATAAGAATATGATAAATGACTTCCTATGGGCAAAGAGGTGTCTAAAAATAACTTGATGACACTTAAATGACAATTCTTCCATGTTATTTACTTGACTATCTTTTTTTCTTTTCTTTTTTCTGAAAAAAACCAGACCGTTAAGGAAAAAAGAAGTGATGAAGTTGTTCGTGAAAAAGCTTCTGAAGATGGTAAGATTGTACTTGATATCATTGAGGCTATTCATGCTGCCGAAAAGAAGCAGGCAGATGTAGATGCATACATGTATTCAGAAGAGAGAAGAAAGTTGAAGGTGTGCTATTCATTTACATTTTATCTTTTTTGCTTATCTATGGTCTTTATTTGCTGAGGATATAAGGTTCAACACTAGTTTACCTTTGTGGTTTACACTATTATTTTCCTCACTTATATTAACACCCATAGTTATTGTGGATTTTAAGCAGTCAACAAACCTTTCCCTAAATTAGGCATTGGATAGTATTGTTTTATGTGCTAGGCTTTGCATTTTCTCAGGAGAAGTATGAAAAGGAGCTGAAAGACACCAGGGCCAGGGAACTAATGTATGCAGAGGAGGCAGCAATTCTCGATAAGGTATGAAGTAGACATGATTTGATCCATATTATGTTTCCTTAGATTTCAAAATGTAAATACTACTTTTAGTGCCTTTAACTAAATCTTTGGCTGTCATAGTGTACTTGTAAAATTAATTAGTATAGCTATATCATGTGATGCTCTGTTTTCCTGTGGCAGTCTGGATATTTTTTAGTTCTTCTTTTTAAAAACACCACGGTTTAAAGCAAAAGTGCAGAATATTCTCAGTACGATATGCATGGTATCTTCACATTATTCAATGTGGGCTATAATTATATATGAATCTTTTGTTTGCATTGAATTTCTGATAAATTATTTACTATTGTCATGTTTTTCAATTATCTTGCTGTTCTCAGGAGTTAAAGAAAGAGAAACTGAAGAATGCTGCTGCAATAAAGGAACTGCAAGAAAAGGCTGAACAAAAATTGCAGGATGAGCTGCAGAGGAAGGTGTGTCAGATTCGATATATGTTTAGGTTCTCTTCTCTATATATCCTAATTCATTAAGTAACTGAACTTAGTACTATTGATTTAACAGGATGAAGAAACAAGCCAACAAATCGAGAAAGCTCAAGAGATAGCAAAAGCTGAACTGGCTGCAGCTGTTGCAAAAGAGAAAGCATCCCAGATTGAACAGATCGCTGAAGCAAACCTCAATGTAAGGACTTAATGCAATTTTGTTTAGGGCTGCGCTCTGAATGGCTATTAGAGGTTTTCATGATGTGAACTAGCTTAAAATGCATGTCGGGCCTAGTGGCACTGGGTGCCTCTCAAGTCTCAAATTGGCTTTGCACCTCTGTTTGGCCTGTCTAACTTTAATGATTTGGTGCACATGTGGTTGTGAACTCCCTGACTTAGAGTATTATGTACTATTTTGGATTGTACTGACTACTGAATACTAGTAGTGGCAGTTTCTGCCCACGCTGCTTCCCTATCACTCACTTTTCCCTTTGAATGTTCCTGTCGCCCCATTCTTAGCCAGTGATGCTATTAGGATGTTAAGCAGCACAATGACTGGATGTCTATTTTTTTTTTAATTTTGGTTCATCTGTAAGCTGCATTTATACTGATGTTGGTTCAGAATTTCTGACTCTTTTTCTATATAATATATGTTCTGGATTATGATGAACACGGATCCTCGACAACTTTCTCACAGTTTGTTTGAAGTCTACCATTCAAACACTGTCCAGATGTTACAGCCAGCAAATCATTATTACAGCCAGCAAATTTGATTATATATGTTTGCTGTGCTACGTGCCAGTATATTATATCTTAAACTGCTAGAAAAACAAGTTATGCATAATTTCAGCTTGCTTCCACTTGGTTCTAACCTTATTGTGTGCTTTGATTTCAGATTGATGCGCTGTGTATGGCATTCTATGCACGATCTGAAGAAGCTAGGCAGAGTCATTCAGTTCATAAGCTTGCTCTGGTAAGTTAACTTGAATCCCCTTATGTGCTTGCCTCCAAGTTCTAACTATTGAAAGCTTTATGGTCATCTTATCCTCTCTTTTCATGAATCGTAATGACAATTCTTAATTTCCATGCAGGGCACTCTTGCTTTGGAACACGCTTTATCCAGTGGATCACCAATCCGGTCAGAAGTGGAGCTGTTGCGTAAATCTGCTGAAGGCATTGACAAAGATTCACTGTTAGAATTGGCTCTTTCGTCGCTCCCGGAAGATGTTTTAGATTATGGATCAGATACACGGATGGGGTTGAAGCAAAAGGTATGTTCTCCTTTTTTTTTTCCCCGAAAACAAAAGGTATGTTCTTTGTGATGCAATGAATGAAGGCATTTGTTCATACTCTTATTGAGTATTTGGCACTATACTAAAATATCAAGCTATTTCTGTGTCAGACAGCATACTTTATTATTCCGAGTGGATTATGGAATTTAGAATACTTACAGTCAAACAGAATGTATAATATTTCCTATGACAATATGCTTACTATGCATTGAGCAATTGGGATGAAAAGAAATGCGTAGATTTTGGTTTTCTGAGCCCTGACCAGTTCTAAACTTCAATGAGCATAAAAAGAATGCAAACCACAATTTTTTCCATGCTTCTTGTCATGAATGCTTGTTTAAAACCATCAGTTTAGCTACCCAAAAGTTAAAGGAAGTTAAATGCCTAAATTAGTATGTCTTTTCTTTTGTAGTTTAACTCCTTGAAGGAAACTATCAGACATTTCAGCCTTCTACCAGCAGGTGGTGGTGGAATCCTGGCACATGCTGTTGCTCGTGTTGCTTCTTCAATCAAGGTAAACGTGAAGGAAATCATTTCTTTGACCAGTTTGATAAGTGATCATGCAATTGCGAGTTCTATATTGATGCTCCTGAAACATTTTTTCTGTTATTGCTGTTCCTGGATCTTTTGATCAAGAATCGTCTAATGATATGCTAATACTGAAATCTATAACGTATCTCATTTCTACTTATAGGACAGGTACTGTGTTGTGTCACTGTCACTATTTCTGGTGGCCCTAGTTGGGCCTCTTGGAGTCTTAGTACCTTGCTGTAGTTGTTATCCTTGGGATTTTAAACTGAGTTGCAATCATTCCATTTGTTTTCAGATTAAAGGTGATAACTCTGGAGATGGCATTGAGTCTCTTATAAACAAAGTAGAAAGCTTGATTGTGGATGGAGACTTGAGTACAGCAGCTGATGCCTTGGAGCAAGGGTTACATGGAACTGAAGCAGAGGAGATATCTACCGAGTGGGTGAAGCAAGCCAGGAAGCGCGCCATTGCGGAGCAGACACTTGCGCTCCTTCACGCTTGTGCTTCTTGGACCACGTTCTCATGATTTTGACAAGTCATTTTTCCTTCCTTTTTGTTCGACTGGATTTTGCCGGTTTCAGTACTCTATTCAACCGCATATTTTTCCCAGACCATGTTGAAAATGCGTGGATGGTGAACGAGAAAATCAGATACAATACTATAGGAGCCACTCGGTCTCAAAGTGGGCCCCTGTCTAACTTTCCTCATGTAAACAGAGCTAATAAGTTTTGCCCTGTACCTACTTGCTGTTCTTGACATTTTAGTGGCCAGTTAAAGCAATGTTTTTGGTACAATTGTTGAAGGATTCTTTGTACCGTACGTATAGCCAAGAGCAGTTCTACAAGGGGTCAGTGGTATATATTTTAGCATATGGTAGGAACCTACTCCTACAGTTTCGTTTACATAGTGGACGAAAGAACCTTGGGAAGCATCTCAACATTACCTGATAAGAAATTTACAAACGTTCTAAATAAAAACTTTCAGCAAAACAGTCTGAAAAGAATGAACCAATGAGCTTTGTACCTACGAGTAATACCATCATCAGATAGTACTGCTACATCACAAAAAAATAAACGGATGCACGCCTAAACCTTCTTCCCCTGTGCTACTAACACCCGAAGTCGAAGGACTTGCGCCTCTTGCCGCTGGCGCCCGGCAGCGGCGGCGGCTGCTGCTGTCGCGGCGGCGGCCTCCCGCAGAGCCCGAGCTTCCCTAACAGCCGGCGCAGGGCGCTCTTAGGCTTCCCCGGGCGGTGGATCTCCGCCACGCTCATCGCAGGCGACGACGGCTCCTCGTGCCTGGCCGCCGCGAAGCCGTCATCGTCCGTCGCGAAGCCGTCCTCTTCCGTCGTCTCCTCGGACCCAGCCGCGAAGTCCAGGTCGTCGTCGGGCCTCCGCTGCAGCACGCAGTTGTCGGAGCTGGAGCCCCGGTCGGCGTTGTCCGACACGAAGAACCACCCGGACACCGTGGTGCGCAGCCGCAGCTGCTCGAAGAAGAGCACCTGCACCACCACCCGCAGCGGCAGCCGCTCGTTCTGCGCCGCGTGCGTGCACGCCTCCAGCGACAGCTTCTGGCAGTTCATCAGCCGGCACAGCTGCTCCCGCTCCGAGTCCGTCAGCCACGGGTGCGCCTGCACCGCGCGCCACGTATCATCAGTTCATCACATATTCACACGATCATTATTCAGTCGATTCATTCAATACTCAGGTGCAGCAGGCAGATCGATCACCTTGAGGTAGATGTCAATGGCGCGGTAGAGGCCGTCGTCGATTGCCCGGGAGTAGTCTGGAACGAGCGCGGCGATGGTCTGGAACTTGGAGGGCTTGAGGTTGGCGTCCGTCCCGACCTCCGCGAGGTACCCGTCGACTAGCTTGGCCACCGAGCTGACTGGCATGAGCTCGGCCGGCGGAGCGTCGACCAGCTGTCCCTCGTCCGTGGTCTCCGGCGACGCGGCGAACGCAGGCGGGGTCGTCACCATGAACTGCTCCAGCATCCGCTGCACGCTGTCCACGTCGTAGAGCGTCTCTGCGGAGTACCCGGTGTTGGGTATCAGCAGGTCCTCCAGCGCGGCCTCCTCGAGTTGGTTGCCGGCCCTCCTCTCCAGCGCGTCCCGGCATGCCGCGGCGGCGTGCAGGACCGTTGCGACGCGGAGCAGACCGAGCAGGAACCGCGTCGGGGCGACGCCCTTCTCGACAGGGAGCAGCGCGACTATCTCCTCCAGGAGGGTCCTCTGGTCGCCGGCCGAGAGCACGGCCGCTGTCCCTGACGCTCCGGCTCCGCCGCGCCTGCTGCCGTCGCCGTTGTCTCCTCGCCGCCGGAGCCCGGAGAGGTGGCGCCTGGCGTAGTGCATCAGCGAGCCGGCGACGTTCCCGGGGCTCATGCCCCTGGACCGCACCGCCGCGATGAGCCGCTTGTAGACGGGCAGCCCGAACGAGGACGCCTGCTCGTACCACCAGTCCGCGCCCGGCGACCGCGGCCTCCCGGTGGCGTCGATGCCGTTCCAGATCGCAGTCTCCTCGAGTCTCCTCGCCCTGAAGTACTCCAGCATCGGCCACCCGGAGAGCGTCGGGTCGGCGCAGGCCTTGTCCGCCAGCGAGTCGATGCACCGCGGCACGATGAGCAGGTCCTCGGCGGCAGGGAGCACGGCGTCGTCGTCGCACGCGTCCAGCGCGCGCACCGTGTCGTTCCAGCCGGCCAGCACCTCGGACAGGAACGACTCCGCCTGCTCCACCAGGTTCCCTTCCCCGTAGTCCTCGGTCATGGCGAGGTGCTCCGCCGCGCACCGCAGCGGCACGACGTTGCCCGCGTTCAGCTCCGTCTGGACGTCGTAGCAGAACCTGGCCGCCAGCAGGAACGCCTCCGCCCCGCCGGGTACGTCGTCCAGACGCACGTTGCATGGTTTGCTGTCATCGCCACCGTCGTCGTCGCTGGTGGACTTGTTCACAAGCTTCTTCAGCGTACCGCTACGGCTGATCAACGGCATCTGAATGATGCAGATGGGACGTCAGCATATGAAAAACGTGCATATTCGAAACTTGCTAGTTATCTGACAGTCTAAAAGCATAAGTCATCACGTCACATAGATTCATGTCCTGGGATCTTAATTCATTCCGTTGGGCAGGCAAATATCCTCTAGCGTGTTGAGAAATGAGAATGTGATGAGCACTGTGAGGGAAAACATACCTTGTGCAGGTGGAAGGACACCTCTCCTACTTGGACAACCACATCGCTTGCAAGCTCCATGATGCAAGTCCTGCAAGAGCTCCAAGGTGTACAGGGGAGGTAGCAAAGATCAGTGGTTAAGAAATATCTTTGTTGTAAGGTTTTCAGAAAGGTGTTATCTGAACTTAAAAAAAACCCCGGAAAACAGGAACAAAACCAGGATATATTTGTATGATCCAAATTTGGTTATGGAATTAGGATCGGTAATTAACTACTACTACAACTAGAACAAGATCGTCCATCCTAGATGGCAACTTTGATCAGATTATAGCCTGATGAAGACAACGGATGCAATTAAGAAACTCTAACTATGCCGGCGCTGCAACTAGAAACAAAACAAAAGTAAAAAAAAACACAGATAAATCTGCAACCGATCTGCATGCAGACGGGACAGTGGCCATGGCCGGGGATAGGAAATGTAGGACGTACCAGGTGCTAGGGCCTTGGAACTGGAAGCATTCCGATGGCTTCGATCCGATCACCCTGGTCGCCGCCGCCGCCATGAACTAAGCGTTCGTCGGTTCTTCCCACGGACGATCCGGGAAGCGCAACTGCATTGGCAAGGATCGATGGATCAAATCACGCGGCGCGACCAATGTGCGGCCGGTCCTGGCACAGCGAGAACTGGAAATGTACTACACGACGACAAACCTACCGTGTGGTCTCGGTCGGTCGGTCGGCCGGCCGGCCGGCGAGTATCGCCTGCCGACGATCGGCGGCCGCGTCCGGCGCCACGTGACTCGGGCGGGGAGACTTGGAGACGGGCCGGCGGGAGCTGGGAGGACGTCGCAACTCGCAACGCACGCACGCGCTGGATCACCTGAGGACCGAGTCAGGACGTGCGCGACGGGGGAGCGGCCGAGGCATACCGAGCGGTCCCAATTGGCTAATTGAGCCACACACTCCACACTGTGTCTCGTTTAGGCCTCGACGCATGAATTGGGAACGGGAAAGGGCCGGGTAGACTCATTTGACAGTTGATTCGATCCATAAAAGTAGGATCAATGGTTACATGGTCAGTCTTAAAGTCTAAAATTGGTCAATTGAGCCGAAACCTATTGGCCTGATGGGTAAATGTGACGATCTTAGATGAACTTGAGCAAGGCTAGAAACATGGTGGAGATGATGATAACCATGTGTTCAACAGGGAGTTGCAAGGATTTGGAAGGAGTTATGTTGACAAACCAAAATGTCCATTATATGAAATTGTCAAAATGTGAAACGTCTAATTCGGAGTCTGAATGAAGGAGTCAGGTACTCGAAAAGATATCCATCGTGGGAAGTTCCGGTGCGGGTGCGGGTGGCAGGCCGTGTGTCGGCCGGGCTTGGCTTCTGCGGTTGCAACGTTGCTTCACCGATCACCTCGCCAGGCTAGACTCCCGCCGTGCACTAGTCAGCACTTGACACTCAATAGTGGAGACGCCTGAAATGGTGCTCTAGTCTACGGGCCTGTTTGGTTGTCTTCCCAGGCGAGCCTGGCTCGCATCAACCTGGCCAGGCCCCCTCTGCCCAGGCTGACCGCATGCAGGGGGGTTGTTTGGTTGGTCGCCTCCCAGCAGCCTGGCCAACTTGGGATGGTGTTTGGTTGGCTTCTCATGCATCAGATTCAAAATATGGGGATGCAGGCACCATGTTTGGTTGCCTGCATACAACATGGTGGACTCACCACTTCTCTTGAGTGGTGTGCTTACCACCACCCTAATAAAGGTTTCTACACATGTGCAACAAGCATCCAACCAAACTAAATTAGATTACAGCAACTTTGAGATTAAAAAACCTATCACCACCACAACAACTATGGTTATGACTACTTTAACTAAAATGCGAAACAAATGAGAACCATGAACTTCAATATCTTCGAGCATAGGTGGATCAACTGGTTGTAGGAGAGGTGGATGAACTTCAACATCTTGATTGAAAGCTTGCATAGCTTCACCCTCTGTGTTGTACTTCCTACAGCAATTCCCAGGGTACCCATGCACCTGAGAATGTGCAAGTGCCCAACTGGAGTACACACCAGGAGTCCTCCCACGATGAACAACATACCATGCCATCCCTACACAGGCTAAGGACATGTGCTCAGAGTAATAACAATAATCATCACAGGCTAAGGGCAATGTGCTCAGATATAAGAACAAGAAACATCATTGGCAATAAGGGCATGTGCTCAGAAATAACAAGCAACATCATTGGCAATAAGGCCATGTGCTCAGATATAAGAAAAACAAACATCACAGACAATAAGGCATGTGCTCAGAATGACAGGCATTGGCTGTTGCCCATATCAAGTTCTCAACCACAAAGTTCACATCATTGGCAAGAGACACATGCTAAGATTGATCTAGGAAGTTAGTGCAGGGTTATCTAACACACTAACTATATGTTAGTGTTACTATGTAAAGAATACATGATCACATCAACTGCACAAAAGAGAAGGTCAACCCACTACACATCCACCATCTGTAGTCAGGTATGCACAAAAGTGGCCACCACTGCACACAGGAAAGCACTGCATCATAAGTCAGCCATGACAATGCAGGCACTGCTCAAAAGGATCAACCCCAAGCTGTCAAGACTCTCATATGTAGTAATGTTTGGTCAAGTGGGTCCTCAGCCAGAGCACACGGTGGGAGTCAGACCACTGCACAAATGAGGTGCCCAATGCCTTGTTGTCCAGAAGGTGGCCATAAGCACACATGAGGGCCTCCTCGGTGAATCCTAGGATGAACATGATAGCTCCATATAGGTTAGGGTGGCAGTCCTCAACCTTGGTCTCCCTAATAGCAGATGCAACCTCCTTGACTGCCTCAGACATGTCACTAAGCACAATCACATCCTCTTCTCCCAGCATGGATCTCTTCCTCTTGCTACCAACCTGAACATCAGCCTTGGTGGTGTCACAAGTATCAGTCTTGCCACTGTAGCACATCTCTGTTGCCTCAGTCTTCATAGAGCTCTCAGCTCCATCAGAAGGGCTACCAAGTGCTTCATTGCTGCCCATAGACCACTTCCCTGTTGCCTGACCATTGCCATATATCACCATCATCTCCTTGTAGTACTGGATAGGCTTGTTGAGTAGAGGTGCATCATTGGGGTGGTCCTGAAACAAGAACTGCAACAGGTTAGTCATCATTGAAGAAAACAGAAATGTAAAGATGAAGTACAATGAAATGCAAAGATGAAGTACACACCTTGGTATGGCCATTGTAGTGCTCCTCCTCAAGAACTATCATGCAGTTATCTTCATCCCATTGAGCTCCACTGAGGTCCCTCAGCTTGGACAGTTTCACCCACCTCTGCCTCCACTTCCTCAGGTGGTTGTACACCTGGGTACCACTAACTGCCTGACCATAAAACTCTTGCAGGGCCTTTGCAACCTTGTTCAGGTGCACTTACTTGAAGCCCTTATCAGTCCTAACTCCAGTGGAGATCAGCTGGCACATCTGCCTTAGCACAAAGGCTGACATGGGCTCAGTCCACCTAAGAGAGGACCTCTGCACCTGTGAAGCTAGGATGAAACCAGCCACATCATCCCCAGCACCCACACCCTCAGCACCCACAGCACCCATACCATCCACTCCAGGAAACACAAGCTCATCAGGGATCATCTTTTCCTCAGACATAGCCTAATTATGCCACATGCCCATCAGTTTTCATCATTGCACGTGCCCTAGAGCCTCAGTTTAGTATAACAGTAAACAAATCATCATTGCACATGCCCTAGAGCCTCAGACTAAGTGTAGTATCATATATAACAAATCATCATTGCACATGCCGTAGAGCCTCAGACTAAGTGTAGTATCATATAAAACAAATCATCATTGCACATGCCCTACAGCCTCAGTTTAGTATAACAGTAACCAATCATCATTGCTATTGCCCATAATCTCATAATAAGTGCAGCATCATATATAAAAAAAATCATCATCGCTATTGCCCATAATCTCAGAATAAGTGCAGCATCATATATAAAAAAAAATCATCATTGCTATTGCCCATAATCTCAGAATAAGTGCAACATCATATAAAAAATCATCATTGCTATTGCCCATAATCTCAGAATAAGTGCAGCATCATATATAAAAAAAGCATCATTGCTATTGCCCATAATCTCAGAATAAGTGCAGCATCATATATAAAAAATCATCATTGCTATTGCCCACAATCTCATATTTAGAAGTACCAAATAAAATAGAATCAACACTGGTACTGCATAAATTCATTACAGACCATAGCAGTTGCCCAGAACCACAAATAAACATTGTCCAGGTGCACAATTAAATGAAGTACAGACCACTAAATCACATAAAAAACTGAACTAGATTCTAGAAAGACCCCAATTAGCCCACATGTGGTTAGCCCATTCATCCCTCTTCAGTACCCATGCCGCATTGTCCTCCATATTAGGTGGGGGGGCCTGATGATTGGGTTCATTTAGGATCCAGGAAAACTCTTCAGGAACTACCTCATCAACCCCAAAACTAAGGATCCAGTTGTGTAATATACAACATGCAAGCACTAACTTGATTTGTGTCTTCAATGGATGGAATGGTTTGTTGGTGTCAATGATGTGAAAGCAATTCTTCAAACACCCAAATGCCCTTTCTACAGACACTCTCAAACTAGAGTGCCTCAAATTAAACAACTCTTTTGGGGTGGTGGGGTAGTTCCTATTGCCATATTATTTTAGATGGTACCTAGTGCCTCGATAAGGAGGAAGAAAGCCAGGCCGACAAGCATATCCAACATCAACTAAGAAGAACTTGCCTAAAACAAATGTGGAGTTCAATTAGTTTCATCATGGTGAACTTATAAGAATTGGCTGTGTGTATATTAGTCTCATCATGGTAAACTTACATGAATTGGATATGTGTATATTTGTTTTAGTTACCTGGTGGAACCATTAACCCATCAGATCTCTGCAATGCATCAGCAAGAATGGTGGCATCATGTGCTGACCCCTCCCACCCAGCCAAGACATAAACAAACTTAAGGTCAAAGCTAACTGCAGCTAGTACATTCTGTGTGGGGGCATTCTTTCTACCCCTAAATGCAGCTTGCATCTTCAATGGAACTTTAGCAAAAACATGAGTCCCATCAATGGCCCCAACACATTCCTACATGGAATCCAAAATTTGATAGTAAATTCACCAATACCTAATGCAACAGCAGCCTAATCACAAAATAACAATCTATTTACCTTCCAATAAGGATACCATCTATGGCAGCTGCTAATCTTAACTGGTGTCTCATTGCTTGGTGGCCTAATCATCTCTTTCCTAAGTTCTCCAATAGCATACAACACATCCTTGAAATGGCGGTGGACAGTCTCTATGGACCTTCTCCAGTTGTTCTTTACAACTCTAAATCGTTGGTTATGACCAACAATGTGGAGAAACATGGCTACTTGCTCTTCAACACAAGAGTTAATGTTGTCTGCAAGCAGTTTTCTATCCCTAAGCAAGTTGTTCAAACTAAAAAATGGCTTCCGTCTCATGCGAAGCATGTTCACACACTTTATGTCATTATAGTTGTACATCAAGTTAAGGTTCCTTTGCCGCTCCTCATCCCAAATGCTCATTGGCCCATAACTGATCTGAGGCCTCTGAGACTGCAGCACTCTAAGTCTAGCAGACAGCAAGGCATACATGGCAGTGATGAGAGCACCAGCACAAGCAATAAGCATTCTTCTCTTTTGTAAGAAGTCCATCTAGAAATTGAATTGATTTTAATGATAATTCAGTTAATTTTATCAGGAATGGATACTAGCTAATAATACAACAGTCATCACCACAGTCTAGGACAAAACTCAGTAAATAAGAAACCATCAACACAGACAAAGGGCAATAACTCAGTAAATAACAAACCATCATCACAGAATATGGGCAATAACTCAGAAAATAAAGCAGCATCATCACAGACTATGGGCAATAGCTCAGAATGTTAAACAGCATCATCACAGACTATGGGGCAATAGCTCAGAAAATAGAAAAGCGTCATCACAGACTATGTGCAATAGCTCAGAAAATTAAAAGCATCATCATAGACATGGCCAACAGCTAGGCAAACTAAGACTGTGTAGCTAGGCAATGAAGAATGTTGACCTCAGCTCATTGATTAACTGTTAGACTCATGTCACAGGTGGCTGCCTAACAAATGAGAAGAACAGAAACCAAAGATCATCCATGACAAGTACAAAGACATGGCACCCATGACATTCTCTAGATCATCCATTGTATGCCATCACCTTGAGTCTGACCCAAGTGTTGCTATCCTGTGGATGATGCTAGAAAATGTGATGAATGTCATGAAAAAACAGCATAACCAATGATAGACACTGCATTTTCAATATCAGAGACAACAACCACCTCACTGCTTAGTTAAGTTTGCATCATAGGCCAAGTACAAATTAAGCATAGGGGAACAAAAAAATGAAACCAAGGCCTCAGTTAGCAATCAGCATAGGGTTCAAGAACTCAATATCATTGCTGGAACAAAAAATAATCATGGGTGGCATAGAATCGTGTGAGATGACATGCCACCTCAGATTGGTTCCTATGTGGCATGTCACCATCACACGATTTGATGACACACATGAAGAACAGGATTGCTAAGCATCATTGGCCACCTCACAGGATTATCACATACCTCTACACATGAGTTTATGTTGTCTGCTAGAAATTTCATCATCACAGGCATCAAAAATTTCAAATTATATTGACATGAGCTCCTCTACACATGAGTTTATGTTGTCTGCTAGAAATTTCATCATCACAGGCATGGACAATAGCTCAGAAAAATTTAATCATCACAGGCACGGTAAAAGCTCAGAATCTCAGTAAGCATCATCATGAACTGTCTCATAATCTCAGTAACCACAACATGCAACTAAGAACGAACAGCCATCTATCGCACGCTATATAATCAAGGAAGGGAGAGAGGGGGAGAATATGTACAAAATACCCACGTCCACAAGCAGGAGCACCAGCAAAACCACAAGAGGAGATGAGGGAGGTCAGATCTACAAAGAAACAACCAAAGCACAGGGGATTAGCATACACAAGTTAAGATCTTTTACAGCAAAATAAAAAAGAAAAATAACAGGAACACGGATCCATACCTCAATAGCAGCCAAGAAACCAGATCTGGTGTGCCTGCAGTGAGATCAACCGCACATGGTGAACTAGGGTTTCCAAATCGAATAGAAAAGATGTAGAAAAAAAGGGAAGAACTCACCTGCTTGCAAGAACCGTCAGATCCACACAACCTTCAACAAATCAGGAGAGAGGGGAAGCATTAGCATGGCACGAATCGATCTAGAACACCGGCGAACAAGAGAAGAGGAAGAGGAGGCGAAGAACTCACCGGCAGCGCAGACGGGGAGCGACAAAGAAGAAGAGAGGGTGGAGGCGGGAGGGGAGATATATAGGCGGTGAATGGCGGCAACGGAGGAGGTAACCCTAGCATCTTCGCGCCATCTCCCTGCGGCCGAAATCGCCACGCATGCGCGCGCGCGGATGCAGGAGTGAGCCAGGCTGAAGAAAAACGCCCGAATCGAGCGTTCCTTGGGAGCCCGGCCCAAAAGGGGCTTTTGCACGAGCGTAGCCAGGCTCGGGAGGGAGGTCAGGATACCAAACACCCGCTGCCTGTATCCCAGGGGTCTGGTTTCCCCAGATGCAGGGAACCAAACACGGCCTACTGCACCCACTGTAACAAGCAGCTAGGCCCGGAGTAAGGTCGGGCCCACGCTGCTGCTCGGCCCATGCAAGTAGGGCCATGTTTAGTTGCCCAAAGTTGGTGCCACCAAAATTACTGCACAGCACTGTAGCACACTGTAGCATTTCGTTTGTATTTGGTAAAAATTATCTAAACATTGACTAATTAGGCTTAAAACGTTCGTCTCGCAAAGTACAACAAAACTGTGTAATTAGTTTTTGATTTCATCTATATTTAATACTCCATGTATGTGCCAGCATTTTGATGTGATGAGAATCTTCTTTTTATATAGTAAAATTTAGAAACAAATTCTGGAATCTAAACAAGGCCTAGCATCTGAGTTCACTTTCCGTTTCTTTTTGTGCAGGTACGGGGCGAATTGCCGAACGAACGTTCCTGGGTAGGAGTATTTTTCCACTCCCAGCTCCTCTGCCGAGCCAGCGGCTTGAGCTTTTTGCACATCGTCGTCGTTGTGTAGGCGCACTACAGAGTACAGACTACGAGTATTCTGTTATATCCTAAACAGTCAACAAATAATTCTTTGGCAATACAAATCTAACAAGAAACTATAATGATATACCATGGTCAGTCCGTCCGTGACTCCCGTCCGGACACGGCTCGAGCGGGCCCCATCTTTCTATCAAAAACAGAAAAATAAATCCCCACTCACTCAACCTTATTTGCCTGGCGCCCCACGCAGCAGCGTGGCCGCTCATTCGTCCACACCCCTTCTCCCTCCGCGCGCTCGTCGGCTGTTGCGCTGTGCCCCATCGCGCCGGGCCTATCTCAGGTCTTCCTCGGCTGAGCAAGGGCATCCACAAAGCGCGGGCGGTGCTAGTGGTGCTCGCGCGCCGCGGCTCGCCGTCGGCTCTCACCCTGACGGCCGGAATCGACCGGCCTAGCCTTCCCCTCTCCTATGTTGCATATGTATATTTCAAGTGTTTCAGGCGTTTCATGTGTATGTTGCAATTGTTTCATCTTGATGTTGCAAAAGTAGATCAGGAGAAGTTGCACATGTTGTATATGTTGCAAGTGTTTCAGAGGCATGTTACAAGCATTTGTTCAAACGTTTCATCTGTTTCCAAGACGTATGTTGTAATCGTTTTTTTTTCTGGATGTTACATATGTTACACCAGTATATTCCAAATGTTTTAGCTGTTTTAGTCTTATGTTACAGCAGGTGGTTTCACGTTGCAAGCTGCAAGTGTTATATTTTGAATGTTTCATGTGTTTCAAACGCATGTTGCAAGAGCATGTTCCAAATATTTCATCTGTTTTCAGTCTTATATTGCATTCATGTTGCAAGTGTTTTATGTTGTTCGGCCGGGGGACGGCAGATGGGGGCGTTGGGGGCCGGCGAATGGGGGTGTTAGGGGCCAACGGACGAGGGTGCTGCAGGGCGCGCTGGGGGCATACTCGTCCTTGGCCGCTCATCCCGGCTCCCGTGTGTCACCCGCGTGGAGTGTCGAAGAGAGAGAGGAGGGGTCAGGGGATGGACAGGTGGGCGCAGAGACAGGGGCAGAGTGCACTCATGGGGCGGGGCGAAGGCGGACTGCGCAGGTGTCCGGACGTCGGACGCTAGCCACGCCCAACAAGAAAATGTATATTGTTCTGATGCTATCTTGGTCCAGTTACACCAATTCATTCAGGTAGATGTAACATCAGGTGGATGACAGTTGCCAGATAATAAACACTCCTCTATAGTCCAGTACAAACAGATAAGAGAAATGTGACCAGTGATAATAATATCTGGGTTCAAAAGGACAATTATTGAGACGCTAGGAATCTAAGGAAAAATATCTTGATGGCCAAAGTCCATTCCACACCTCCCTGTGCTTAATAACTGCAACAAACTTGGCTTCGCTTCGCTGAAATTTGGCTTATACTGATTTGTTAACACTGTTCGTTCGCTGATAAGTACTGCTGAAGTAGTTCAAGCGAACAGGATAAACGGCACACAGCTTCAGGATTATGTTCAGTGACTGCTACAGCAGCTCTCCTGATAAAGTTCAGGGATCAGGGACCACCAAAGGTTTGCTGACTAAGCTTACCTCAAGCACAATGGACAAATCTTCCCTATGTGGGATGAATTAACCGGTTGATAGGAACCACCATCTGAAAGTGCTAGTACAACACAATCTCTCTCTCAGATCTCTTTATCGCTTTTGTTTTCCCAAAGGTCTAACAATTGCTATGCAGGTCCTTTTACATATATATCGCTTTTTTCCGAATATGATATCAACTACAGTCACAATTCTACTCTAAAGAATTGTCAAAGGACCATAACAGGTATCTCCAACACGACCATTTGGTGGGTTCCCAAGAAAATGAAATAGGCGATAAGACGGCAGCCAGTGGGGATGACGATAGCTAAACTAACTACAACTAAGATGGGACAGGAACTCCTTCGGATTGTAGGCTTTTCTGGCTCCTGAGAGCGAGCCTGCTATAATCCTGAAAGCAGTAAATGTTAATTCATTAGACGCAAGACATGTATCGTACTGGAATGAATTCAACAACACAGCAATCTGATGCTTTTATGTACAACCAGGACCATGGTGAGCATTTACCTGCACTATAGACTGGGCGCAAAGCTTCCCGGATAAAACTGCACCTTCCATGGAAGCCAAGTATTTCTGCTTTGTGTAATCACCAGCCAGATAGAAACCTTCGATCGGTGACCTTTGGAGAGGTCGGCAAGGTTCACAGTTTGGGACAGTTCTGTAAACCGATCTGTCAAAGCAAGCCAGAATACGAACATAAGGAAACAACACATAAAACTATCAGAGCTTGAGCTACTTATGATTATCTATCAGGAAGGGTCTTTGGCAAATATCCTCACCTTGGTGTCTTCACAACATGATACTTAAGAATCTTTGCTTTACTCTGATCGGCAGCAATTTCATCAGGAAATAACTTGGCTAGCTCTTCCATAGTTGCATCGATGATTTCAGTGTCACTTCGACCAATCCATTCGTCTGCAGGAGCAAAGACCAACTCCAGCATTGAACGGTTTGGATCATAGTATTCCTGTAAAGAATTAGAAAAACAGAAGGAAAGAAACAGGTGAGTGTGCATCCATATCATTTGCTACCAAACATATCGTGATTCATACAGACATGTTCACCAATGATTAAAGTCCTACACTTTAATACATCTACGCGCACACATGACTAAAATTCATAACGCGCACATGACTAAATTTCCACTTAATAATGAATTCCTTCTAAATCACATAAACCATAAGACCTTTCATTGTCGTTAATAAAGTAAAATTCAGGTGGATATTGTATGACACATGTGAAGGTTCCTGAGGCCCTAGAAACAATGAAGAGTATGATAGTGATTATGGAATGATGATAAGCTCCTCAAGTTAGTACCTTGCAGGTTACTGACATGTCCGCATAGACACTTAAAAGTGAACTCCTGAAAAGAAAACAAACAAGGCATACAGTATTTAATACCGAACATGGACATTCAAACATGAACGACAGCGCAACCAGAATAGCACATAAAATATCTTGATAAATAATCATAATCAAGATTTACTGCACAAAAAAAAATGCATGAACTGAGCTAGGAGAGATACCTGCTGAAAAGAAGATGGTCATATGTGTTTTTCAGTTTTCTGTCAAACCTGAGGTATTCAAAACAACAGAAATTCTCAGCAAAGCTTCAGGAATGTCTTGAGGAACAAGCATAACCAGACAAGGGAATCAAGTCATTTCCAACTCAGAACAAAATATTTCAATCAACTAACCATATATGAACATTGATAACAGGAACTCCCACCAACTTCTCCAGCTTCTTGAAGTAAGTAATTTCACTCCACTCTTGAGGTACAAGAAGCTTGAAGATATCAACTAAATACAAAGACTAGTCAGTTAAATTGAATAGCTGCACAGGAAACAAGGTTTATTCTTTATTGGAAACAAATCACACCTGGTGTTGCACAAACATAAGCATCTCCAGTTATTTGAGTTCCATCGCTAAGTGCGAAGTGTTTTACAGTTCCATCAGGATTCAGCTCTATCTTCTTAATACGAGAATTCAAGCGGACCTCTCCACCCCTAGACCGAATGTGATCAACAATAGGCATGCATAGCCTTTCAGGTGGATTACCATCCAAGAATGCCATTTTGGAACCATGCTTCTCCTGCACATTTACACAAAGTAATCTTTTCAAAGACTCACAAGGTATCTTAACGTTGCAAGTACATATTAGCATTTTCTCAAGTAAAAACAAGAATATAGACAAGAAAATAAGAATCGACATATGTAGGCTATTTCTCCAAACAGAACAGGCAAGTAATATATTACACAATTAAATAAAGTAACAGCAGCTATACCTGAAGAAATCTGTTCAAAGCAATCAAAATGCACTGCATGGATAGCTCATCAGGATTTATGAAATTGAGTGCCTTGGACATTGCAATGAAAACCTCATCATTCACCCGATCAGGAACACCCTGTGCTGATCAAATAACTGTATCAGGCACCACATGAGACCATAAAACAATAGAAGCATATATTACCGTCTGTATTCCAAATGGCAAAAGTAAAACCAAATCCAAAGAACACTGTATGTGTATATCAGTTAGCACTGAAAAAAAAAATCTTTGCATTTTTTTTCATTTCGGCTACAATGCTGGACCTAAAGGGATGAAAATCGCTGGACTTTACTAGAACAGTTAATGCAACTATAAGCATTGCATCGCTCAGCCTAACTTTGCAAAGAAAGGGGTTTACAACAAAATATAAGATAAGCACTTGAGCATATGAAGCATTTCCGTTTATGGATCTAACTATGCTCCTTCCAGAAGATATGACAAGAAAGGAAAATTACTGATGGCAAAATGTTTTCGACGCAGAGACTAGTCTAATCAACACATTTAACTCGTACCTGCTTTTTCATCCATTCTGAAACGGTTAAGCCATCTTGAGCTTCAACATAAGGTTGACCACCCACCATCGCTGGCAGAAGTCCAATCGCAAACTTCACCTTCTCCGGCCAGGTAAGCATTTCATTGTTTCTCAGTATGGCCCATATCCCTGTTAAAAGCACAAAAGCACAATAGTGAATCATAGTATGGCATCAATTTGCAAAGTCAAGCTCAACGGTAATGATGTAGTGTTATTATTGCCACTAATAAACCCCCTAATAATGTCCATATATTAGCAAAATGAGAGAACCTGTTGCGCTAACTCCAAATTGTTTATAATCTTACCGTTTACAGGGGCTGGCAAAGTTTCTGGGAAATCAAACCGACTGAATTCTCCTGGCTTGTTTGGCATGGCAAATATCATGGAGTGTTCTTTCCACTGCAAACGATCCTCAATTCCAAGCTCACCAAACAGATTCTGTATGTTGGGATAAGCTCCAACTTAAACCAAAAATCCAAAATACATGGTTACATACACGTAAACAATAAGTGTCATATATGCTAGGAAGGGAATAGTAGCAATCCAGTGCTCAACTGCTCATGTGGACAGAAGAACATATATTGGGTCAACATGGTTTATGTGACATTGAAACATGTGCTGCTGTATGTTTTAGTGGTCTGCAAACTTTTCAGGCTACTTTGTCACTACTAGTAACTTAGCAAAGTCCCTTTCTCAATAATGATTTTGCACAGATATTTACAAATTGTCCTTGAAAGAAACTCCTGCGACATTAGGAAAATTAAAAAGCATGATTGTGCGATGGTGTGCCTCAACAGTTTGTTAATATTTTTTTTTGAACAAGTAACAGTTTGTTAATATGTGTAGAAACCATCATATTAACTGTATTTTTTTCTAATAGAAATAATCAAGAACATCAAATATCATGAAGAGAACCTTGAGGACCAGAACTGTAACTTACAAAAGATATGAAGCCCAGTCTCGTAATAATCCCCATCTTCATCCTTCCAAGCAGCTACCTATCAATGCATACAAAAGGAATCATAAAGGAACAAATGACGAAAACAGTGAATGAGAGCAATTCAGAGTGGCAAACAGTCATGCAAGTATCTATCAGACCTTTCCGCCCAAAACATCTCTTGCCTCAAGCAATATGGGTTTATGGCCAGCATCTGCCAGATACTTCGCCGTTGATAGACCAGCCAATCCTGCAAAAGTAATATAACAAATTAATAAAGCTAACAGCCAATTGGAGTTTCCCTCGAAATTCCCCAACTTACAAAGGAAAGTAACATCTGAGAAAACATTAATCATGAATTCCGTCACACCTGCACCAGCAATCACAACCTGCAACGGTTTACTGGGGCGTTCGCTGTTTCTAAAAAACGAAGAGAGCTGCCCAGCTTCCAAATAGTTTATTGTGCTTTCTAGTGGAGGTCTTGGAAAATCCTTGCAGACAACCTGCAGAAAAGACTATCGATTATGATTTCACAAGAAACACAGTGAAAGCATGGACAAAGTGAAAAACAAAAAGATGAACCTGCAAGGCAGCATGTCTACGGTGTGATCTCCTTCCTTTATTCCTTAAGACAAGATTTTTCACGGCAAAGCTCGAATGGTGAGTACTCGCAAAACATCTCTGAGGAAGTTGTCCCACAAAAGGTCTTGCTTGGCTAGCTCCAGTGATGTTCATAGATGACAGGCAGCCAGTGTCCATGTTGAAGC
Source organism: Saccharum hybrid cultivar R570 (assembly GCA_038087645.1). Lineage (NCBI taxonomy): Eukaryota > Viridiplantae > Streptophyta > Magnoliopsida > Poales > Poaceae > Saccharum > Saccharum hybrid cultivar. The sequence goes on along the minus strand of JAQSUU010000534.1, from coordinate 37,621,715 downwards.
AACTTTTGATGAAGTGTGGTCAGCTCCGCTTCAACTGGCGCAGGCAGACTACTGCAAATTCAAGAGGAGCCATTAGACCCACAGTTCAAGAAATCCTTCAGAGTATCGTGAGTAAACTGATCCAGGTTGCTAAATACTAATGAAGTCACTCTATGCCGAGAACAACTGATGGATTAATTAACGAGGCAGAAAAAAAATAGCATGATCCAGACCAAGTTCCAGATAACTTTGTAGCACCACCACCTCAGATTAAACAAGCAGCATCGCCCCTCTAGGTTCTACACTATACACTCTACACTATCTCGTCCAGTCCCGACGCCACAGTTTCTATCAGACCACTGCGCCCAACAGTCGCAGCCTGCTCCATGTCAGTCCTAGACCAATTACAACTTCCCCGATGCCTTCAAAGCCTAAGAGCCCTAAGAAATTCCCCATTTCCACAGCCTGTTACTAAATGAGAAGTGTCAGTGGGTCGCAAGGCGCTAGACGCCCCATCCCCCATACGGAACCGGATCGCGCGCTGGCCGTGAGATTAAACAGAAACGCAGTGTGTGTGAACGGACTCCGGTTGAGAGAGAGAGAGAGAGAGACGGAGGGGGCTGCTCACCGGAGGAGAGGAGAGGAGAGGAGAGGAATGGGAGGCGGCGGACTTGGCGAGGCGGAGGCAGTGTCGTGGAGGCGGGGGAGCCCAATTGCGAGGAACTGGTGTGTACGTGGGCGATGATAAGGGGTGGAGAGAGGCGACCTCCGCATTTGGTTGGGGCGGTGGAAAGGGACAAGCGCAGGACGAGACCGGGGTGAGGAGGATGTGGTGGTGGAGGATGCCGCCTTTTGGCGCCTGGCGCGCTCTACGCTTCCGTGGTATATACCGCTACGGCGCTACCGCTGGATAATATAAAAAAAAGGAAGCCTAGTGGGCCTATAACATCACACCGACTTATGGGCCTGGACAGCACCACAAAAGTGAACTCAGCAAAGAAGCCCAGCCCTATTGTCTTATCATTAGAGATGATGACCTTCTCGACTATTGCGTAGGTTCAATTTACCTCGTTTCAATTAAAGAGCCAAATATTGAAGACTCCTGCAACTTTTCAAACCGTCTGATTTACTTCCCTGAATGGTTTTAGCTGACGTAGTGCCATATCAGCTATGAAGAAATCAATTAAATTCTATCCAAAAAATGTAGAATTTTTTTTTGAAAACATTATCCAAATATTTTTCTGAAAATGTGTATTTAAAATACTAAAATATGGTTTAGCCTTAAAATCCAAAGATTTGTTTTTACTCAGAAAATATGAAAAGTAGTTTTTTTTTCAAAAATCATGATCTGTGTTTTTCTTCCTTGCTTAGAATTATTTGAATCGTCTATTCCTAAAATCTAAAACTATGCCAAATCTGAGAAAGAGGATGTAGGCCAAGAAAAATCCTTGCAGACCAAAGCGTGATCACCGTCCGCCATGCAAACTCAGGTAATGTTTTCTCAGCAACAATGTCTTGCTTAATCATAGAGACTTACACGAGAAAATTCCAAATAAAGATATAATCTAAGTCCTGATTGCATATTAACAATATGTATCATGAGGTTTAACTTTGTAACAGCAATGCCTTCTCCAAGGTACATAATGACGATAACATGTGTAGGCTCACTGGATCGTGAGCGGCAACCGGCGTGCAACTTCTCAAATTCTCGAAGTCTCCAACTTGGCCAGCAACATCTAGATGAACATGATCCCTTCCTCATTCGTCGTCATTGTCATAGGTTTATGCACGCACCGAGAGCACATAATCGAGCAGGTTCGTAGTTTGGACGAGCTCGGGATGACGAACTTCATGCATTATTTTTTGATTAGTCAAAACAAAATTTCTAAGGTCAAATTAGGTTTTAGTATTTTTAAAGCATATTTATTTAGAAAAAATATTGGTATAATTTTTTGAAAACAAACTCTTCAAAACAAACCAATGTAATAGCTTCGTAGCTGCTTTACTTCACGACCAGAAGAATCCACGTGATGCCCGAATAGCTCTGCTTGCTCCGCACGAGCTTTTTGCTTGGAAGGAATGGAAATCGATAGCTTCGGAGCAGATGAAATGAAACAAGTTGCTTGTCGCGGGAGGAGGAGATTCCCTATTTTATACGGTGACAGAGTAAACCTGTCACGAACGACGGACGTTCCAAATTTAAATTTTGTACAAACCCCACTTGGAAACCGTAATCCCTAGCAATTACCTCCCTGTTCTCCAGTGTCTCTCATACCCAGAAGCCAGCTCCCCCTCTGTCTGTTGCCTGCAATAGTAAGGTCTATCAACGCGGTGTTAATCTCTCTACTTGTGTTGAGCAAAGTTCAATCGAGGAGATTATCTTCCAAGGACCTTTCAATATATCTCAACTCTAACCCTAACAAAGAAGCCCATATGAAGCGAGCCATTAACCCAAGCGAAGCCCTGTTCAACTTGAAGTCAATCGGATCAGCTCACTCTGATCAAGGCTCGAGAGTAAGCATGAAAATGATTTGTAAGTCTCCCTTAGTACTAATCTGCTCTCCTCAAAGGACAATCATCATCGGTGCACAATCAAGGAAATCATCTCCAGTGTTTCCTCAGACTGTCTGCCCCGATTGTCCTATGGGACTGGTCAACAGTGGCGGATCTAGAAACAGATTGCGCCCCGGGCTAACTAATATAAGGCCAAAATTCTTAGCTCAAACATTAGGATCAAACAATACGTAGAACATTGAGACTAGAAAAGTACCAAATGAAGAGCCTTACATGATTTGAAACGTCTCGATTTCACACATGTTGGTTGCTGAGAGTCTAGACTCAGAGTGGGGAGCGTCGGGGGCGGGTGTTGGTCGCCTGGCTGGGGGCTAGCCCTGGCCAGGCACCATGCGATGGGCAAGGTCGTGACCGGCGGCGAGTTGCAACAGGAGGCGGGCATTCGTGCAGCAGGCAGGCAGCGGGGGCAGGGCCACAGGGGCCTGGAGCCCGGGGGGAGCGGGATGCGGAGGTGAAGCAGTCGCTGACTCGTCGTCGCAGATGTGAAAAGGAGAGGCCGCCATGAGTCCATTTACCGCACAGGGCTATGGTAGAAGTTAGTGGGATTTCCTCACGCGGGGTGGACTAATGGGCTGGTTGACTTTTTTATGCGTTTTTTTATGAAACTGGTTCCTACAGTTCTTGGGCCTCACCCCGGGCTACAGCCCAAGCAGCCTAGGGCCTGGATCCGCCCCTGTTGGTCAACCTAGTAAATTAAACGAGATTTTGCCAACCATGAATTTTTAAATGATTCAATTGTGATAAAACACCATTTAAAATGAAGGGGCATAAAAAATAATGCCTAGAATTACACATAAATGTATTAAAAATGGAATAAATTAATCGCGAATCAATTCTATAAACTTAAATCTCTGCAACATATTACAAATGTTATATAAAACATATAACTTGTAAGACTCGATAGAACTCAGATTCCGTCATCCAAAAGTCAATCTTACCATCTACTCCCTCTGTCCTATAATTCTAGTCGTTCTGAGAGCCGGGGATCCTACCAAGGCAGTCTGAATGGACTGGGTGCCGAGCAGATAGAGTGAAGTGGGTGCCGAGCAGTCAGGGCAAAGGCTGCTGCACCAGACAGGCTAGGCTACTGCACATGCACTGACGGAGAAAGTAAGCTTAGCGTCTATGGCCGTGTTTAGTTACCTGAAAAAAGCACTATACAAAAAAAGATTCCCCGTCACATCAAACTTGCGATACATATATGGAGTACTAAATATAGATGAATCAAAAACTAATTGTACAACTTGGTTGTACTTTGCGAAACGAACGTTTTGAACCTAATTAGTCAACGGTTGGACGCTATTTGTCAAATAAAACCAAAACGTGCTACAATACACTTTTCACCATTTTCAGAGCAACTAAACACAGCCTAAGTTTTGGGGACAAAAATTTAAATGCTACGACGTCTTCAATTCTACGAACCAGATCCTAGTAAGAGCCTGTTTAGTTGCACTCCAAAATGCCAAAATTTTTAAGATTCCCCGTCACATCGAATCTTTGGACGCATGCATGAAGCATTAAATATAGATAAAAAATAAAACTAATTACACAGTTTAGACGAAATGAACGAGACGAATCTTTTAAAACTAATTAGACCATGATTGGACAATATTTGTCAAATAACAACGAAAACGCTACAGTAGCGTTTTGCCAAAAATTTTGGCATCAAACGGTGCCTAACGCTTGCTGTCCCTCTCAAAAAAAAAAACCCAGACTTGCTGTCAGCAAAACTGAACCCGAGATCAGGTGGTGTCCTCGTCCAGTGGGCACGGAAGCAGGTTGAGGTCGAACGGGAACGGGAGTGGTGCGCCCTTGCCGCTGGACGCACGTGTTTCGCTTTGCACATTTGGTTCAACCGAGATCGGCATCGGCTTCTCCTCTTGGGCCACCGGCCCACGCTTCGCCGGCGAGCTGCACCCCTCGTCGTCGTCGCCGCCGACAGATCCCCGGGCACAGGTGCCCTTCCGCTTCGCCTGCGGCCGCGCCGGCGCCGCGTCGTCCGCGCTCGACGGCGCGCCGGACCCACCGGCGCCGTAGTCCAGCGGGGTATTTGGGCTCGGCGTCTTCATGGGTTCCTTCGCAGGCGTGGCGCTAGTCGATGGGCCGGACCCGGACCCGGACCCGGCCACTGCGGCGTAGCAGAGCGCCGCCACCACCGGCCGCCGCTGCGCCGATGCCGCTGGCATCTCGGCGCACCTTTCCTGCTCGCTGGACCGCGGCGCGCCGGATCCCTTGGCAGCGGCGGCGGCAGGGCCCTGCTCCGTCAGCTCCTTGGACGTCTCGCCACGCGACCCCGATCTCTTAGCCTTTGGCCACCGCTCCGGCACCCCCGCCGCCACAGTCCCGGCCAAAGAGAAAGAGGCCACACCCGACTGCATCGAGACCCGCTCCGGCCGCCTCCGGAGCGGCACCCCCGCCGCCACAGTCCCGGGCGGCGAAGAGGAGGCCTCACCCGACGGCTGCATCGGGACCCACTCCGGCCACCTCCGGAGCTTCCTGTACCGGAGGTTGACGAGAATCTGCGCAGCGCGAACCTGCTCCGGATCCTCTTTCTCCACCGCCGCCATGCAGAACCGACACCAGCGTCTGCACCAACCAACAAGCGCACGCCTCCCCTACCCAACCCTACGCCGCCGCCGGCACGGTGCTTGTCTCGTCTCTGGATATGGAGATGCGTCTCGAGATCCGAGGCTCCTTTCCTTGGACAAGGAGGAAATACGGGATCGGAGAGCTCCATGGCGTGGGCGTCCCTCCCCTTTCTTATATCCCACCCCACCCACGTGCATCCGTCTCCCAATTAGGTTCGTCTCCGATTCCGATCCACCGCCGTAGGCCTGCTAATGGGTTGGGTTCAAATGGGTTTAATGGGTTGGGTTTTCAAATGGGTGCACTCTGGATGGGTAGGAATGGGTTGATTTATTTAGCGGGTTGGGTCGGGTCGGGTTGGGTTTAATAGAAAACTGGGTTGGATGGGTCGGGATTGGGTTCTTTTTTTTGTGGGTTTGAATGGGTTGAGCCCATGGGTTGATGTTGAATTTTTAATATATCATAGTATACATATATATTGATTTGTAATTTGTTTAGCTTTTGATGTAGGGCCCACATGTATATTTTGCTATGCTAATTGGCACGGATTAGCCTCATGACATTTTGAATCCAGCTTAATTTATTTTGGTCAATTTCGACAAAATTTTATAATGTGAACACGAGCTTTTATTTCTAGGGTCCGGCTTCGAGGTGGGGCCCACATATTCATCTAGCAATGCCAACTGACATGAAATAGCTACTTGTTACATTAAATCATCTGCAACAAATTTTAGTCAATTTCGACAAAATTTTATAATGTGAACGCGAGCTTTTATTTCTAGGGTCCGGCTTCGAAGTGGGGCCCACATATTCATCTGGCAATGCCAACTGGCATGAAATAGCTGCTTGTTACATTAAATCATCTGCAACAAATTTTAGTCAATTTCGACAAAATTTTATAATGTGAACGCGAGCTTTTATTTCTAGGGTCCGGCTTCGAGGTGGGGCCCACATATTGATCTGGCAGTGCCAACTGGCATAAAGTAGTTGCTTGTTACATTAAATTATCAGCAACAAATTCTAGTCAATTTCGACAAAATTTTATAATGTGAACGCGAGCTTTTATTTCTAGGGTCCGGCTTTGATGTGGGGCCCACATATTGATCTGACAGTGCCAATTGGCATAAAGTAGCCGCTTGTTACATTAAATCATCTGCAACAAATTTTAGTCAATTTCGACAAAATTTTATAATGTGAACACGAGCTTTTATTTCTAGGGTCCGGCTTTGATGTGGGGCTCATATGTCTTATTCAAGCATATATATATACATTTTTATGCAAACCCATAGATTTTTATAGTAAACCCGTGGGTTTAATTAGTTTATGGGTTGGAATGGGTTGGGTTGAAACTATAAAAATATGGGATGGGTTGGGTGGAAGAAGAGAGTTAATTTGTTATGGGATGAGTTGGGTACGGGATGAGTTTTCACCCATTAGCAGGGCTACACCGCCGCCCCCGTCGGTGAACACAAAATCCCAGCCGATTAACCAATAGCGATGCGATGCGATGCGAACGAGACAGGCAGCAGAGGGCTGACGATCCGACATCGGGACCCGCTGGAAGAAGAGACGCCGCCGGGCCGGGACTGTGTGCCGCTCGTGCGATTCACTTCTAGTCTTTTTATTCTTTTTTATTTATTTAATATAATATAATAGTATTATTATTAATTGTGTATATAGGTTTATTTATTTATTTATTATAGACAGATAGAGATTAGACGCAACAGGAGTCAGGTTACAGGGCCATCAACCAATATCTGCACTGTACAAGTTGCTGTCCACGTGCAATTTTCTTCAGATCAGACTTCAATTTAATAATCATATGACAGCAGCTAGGTAATCAAGACACGACGTACGTGGTTAGCATGGATTAGACTGACGCAGCAGGAGTCGATCAGGTTAATTACGGTTACAAAGTAGCCGCGTCGCGCGCGATCGGGTCCGGGTCACGGCGGCGGCACCGGCACGTCGCGGTTGTGCGCGCCGAAGATCCGGTTGAGGAACATGGCCAGCCGCACCCCGCCCTGCGCGATCCGCCGAGACACGATCGGCAGCCTCGAGTCGAAGTAGTCGTCTGCAGGCGATTCCAGGTCCAGGTGACAAAATGGATTATCTATCCGTCAGTCAGCAGCTCTTACACGGTGCTCGTCTGTGTGCCCAAATTAACTTACCGGACAGTGTTTCCCCTTCATGGACGCCGCTGTACGCCCACTTGCACGCCAGGCCTATGCTCTCGCTCGCGTACCTGTTGCATTGCATCGCATCGCGTCCGAAAGTTGGTAAATGACTGTTTATTAGCCACGATCCAAAAGAGTTAACTAAGGAATTCATAGTTTCAGAATGGATTATTGCTAACTTGGTTGGGCAAGACGAGAGGTCTTCGCAGTCTGTCCAAGCCGATACATCGTCAGACCAGGTACCCTGCGAACAACACGTTGTCGAGAATTTAGAGTCATGGCAATGGCATGTTTCTTTGCTTGGACGAACGAAGGATTATTAGATAGTCCCGGCGCTGCGGGACTCCCCGGTTCCCTTCACTTGCCTTGGTGAGGTTGTGCTCGAGTTGCTTGCGGAAGGCGTCCATGTCCTTGCCGTAGAAATCGGCGAGAGCTGTCTGTATGATCTCCCTGTCCCACACCTGGAAAGGAATTCAACAGTGTGGGATGATTAGGCTAATCCCACTGAGGCACTGATGGAATCGTGTGCAATGCAAGCAAGGATCGTGGAGGAGAGCTGGAGAGCTCGTTAATTACGTGATGGAGGTTGGACTTGTGCCGGAACCAGCGCAGCTCTATGGAATTGCCGCCTTCGTCGCTGGTGAATCCCACATGCATCGGCTGCAAGCAAAGAACACAAGAAATAAATCAGCCATGGCAGTCACTTATATTATGAGCTAAGCATGGCATGGTATGTATTCGTGGTAACTGGCAACAAGTAATTTGGCAGGTTAGGTTACCTGATGAACATCTCCCATGAAGTGTGACAGGAACAGAAGGGCTTCAGTCAGGTTGTCTGCATTGCGTTGCAGCAAGACAGTGCATGGACATGGTTAGAAAACACAGAGACACAGAACATTTGGTTGACACCAGCAGCACCATTGTTCGCTTCGCTTACATCTCCGGTCGGCGCTGCCGTGCTTGTAGTGCAGCAGCTGGGACGTGAAATTGGCGATGGCGCCGGCGACGCACATGTCCTTGGCGCCGTCAGGGCCGTGGCAGTCCCCTGCTCACCAACAACACCCCCATCGCATCGCGTTTCACATCACAACAGATCGAGAGATACAAGCAATCCATTCCATAAAAGGACATTGAACTGCACGGACGGCTTGGAATTGAAGAGCTTACTCGAGTAGTCGAAGCTGCAGGCCTTGTCAGGGGTGTCGATGAAGTGGAGCGGGCGTGTCCAGCTGTACTTGTACCAGTGCCTGACCTGGTCCGGCCACACGCACAGCGCCGACAGGTCGCCGCCCACGTCGTCCGGGAGCAGGTTCCTCACGGCGTGCGCGGCGTCAGGCTCCAGCAGATCCTGCAAATTAAAGGCGCGCAACATCCTCTATTCATCAGCCAAGCCATCCTCTGAACTCTGATCCTCTCTACGTCGTATACGAGATGAGAAATGGGCGTCAAATGATCCGTTTTTTACCTGTGCGATTTGGCATGTGAGCATGTGACCCTCTTTGCTCCATGACCGCGCCGCCGGCAGCGCCGACGAGAGGACCACCAGCCCGAGCGCCGCGGCCCGCAGGAGCGAGACGGTGGCCATCGAAGACGACAATGACGTTGCTCGCAGTGCCGGAGTGGAGCTTGGTTGAGACGATCGACTGAATGCCGCGGCGTTTGGGGACGGTGATATAGGCGGTGGAATGGAATGGAACGGACGGTGAGGCGGCCTCTAGCCTTTTGCGTGCAAGCATCGTGTTTCTTCTTCAGGGCCGTTCCTCGCCATGCTTAACATTGCTTTGCTTAGCTCCAATGCTTCCCCACACTTGCTGACTGGCCGGCGGAGGGCGGACGGCGGTGGCTGTGCCCACTGCTTGCATTGGTTCCTGATACAAGCAACAAGGACGGGGACGCGATGCCTGATGCTGCAAGCGTTGCCATTAGACATTAGTGGGTGTGGGCGTGTGGCTGGCCGCTGCTGGCCTTGCAAACGTGCACGCCCACGCAACGGATACTGGGCCGAGCCCAAGCTGTTGGTCAAAATGGGCCTATCCAGAGAGCACTATGTTGGGCCCATTTCAAACGGCAGCCTGTTGCACGAGGGAAGCGACCGAACGGGGATAACTCGCCCGAGCCAAATCCGGAGCTGCCAGCCGGCGGTTGGTTCGCTCGCTTGCTGCCCGCCGCGCGGCGATGACGGCCACCGCCAGCTGCTGCTCCAGCCCCGTCGCGTGGGCGCGGCCTCGCGCCGCCCTCGCAAGCGCGAGCGCGGCCGCCCTGCGCGTGGGCCGGTGTCCCGCGGTGGCGGCGCCCGACGTGGCGTTCCACCCGGACGTGTCCCGCGCGGCGGAGTCGCTACAGGCCGAGTTCCGCGCCGTGGACCGCGCCATCGCCCTCAACTCCTCCCGCGTCGCCGCCGCCTTCCGCCGCGCGCGCGTCTCCCCGCACGTAAACCCCTCTCCCCTTGGTTTCACCCGTGCTGCAGCTCCTCTGCTTGGTATCCCAGCTCACTACGCAAGTGAACGCGGGGTCACGTGCGTTGCGTGCGTTTGCTTCAGCATTTCGGCGGGTCCACGGGGTACGGCCACGACGACGGCGGCGGCCGGGAGGCGCTGGACTCCGTCTTCGCCGACATCGTTGGCGCGGAGGCTGCCATTGTGCGCCCCCAGGTTCCACCTCCACACACAACTTTAACTGGGTTCCTCTCCTCTCTGATGAATCAACTAATTGACCACTGTTCCACTGATGCCCAGTTTTTCTCCGGTACCCACGCCATTGCCTGTGCGCTGTTTGCGCTTCTGAGGCCTGGGCATGAGGTAGGGAACAGGACGAACTGAATGAACAGGTCTTGGCACTGCTTCTGGTTGACATTTCAGACTGACGGATGTTGGATTCCTGCAGCTCCTGGCAGTCGCTGGGCCTCCGTACGACACCTTAGAGGAGGTGATTGGGATCAGGGGGTCGGCCAATGTAGGGTCACTCAAGGATTTCGGAGTGGCGTACCGAGAAGTTCCGGTGCGTCAATTTCTCCCTTCACAACCCAGTAGTGCCTAGTGTGTGTCCCCCTTGTGTTGTGGTGGAGCTGTGGCCTGTGGAAGTGTGGAAGATTACCGATGACATTTCAGTTATAGCTTGCAGCAGATGGTGGCCTTGATTGGGATGCTCTTGCTTGCTCCATCAGGCCGGAAACTGGATGTGCCTTCATACAGAGATCTTGTGGATATTCGTGGCGCAAGAGCTTAAGCGTAGCAGATATTCACAGAGCTATAGATTTGATCAAGGCAAGATTGTTGTGTTTTGTGACTAGCAATGTTCTATTGCAGCTTTTCTATGTGCTGATAAGTTTTTTTTTTCTGGTTTTGATCTCATTGCAGATGCAAAATCCAAACTGCATGGTGATGGTTGACAATTGCTATGGTGAATTTGTTGAGACATCAGAACCTGCAATGGTGGTATGTCCATGATTAACCACACTTTTTTTTGAACAGAACTGGCAGGTGCGCTGCCTTTTCATTCAACAGATAGCAAAGTCTGAATACTTACAAGGTAATGAAAAGAGCGAAGAATGAAAAAGCTGTAAAACTAGAGAAGAACTACGGATTGTCCTCGTGTGCTTGGCGTTGTATCTGTAGTTCTGTACATCATTGATGAAAAGAGCAAAGAATGAAAAATCTGTAAAACTAGTGAAGAACCACACTCTTGAAGCGGTCTCTATTTCATTGTGTGTTTTCATGGCAGGGAGCAGACTTGATTGCTGGCAGTTTGATAAAGAATCCAGGTGGAACTATTGCGCCTTGTGGTGGTTATGTTGCTGGGAAGAAACATTTAGTGGAAGCAGCTGCAGCTCGTCTATCTGCACCTGGCCGGCTGGCCTTGGGGTGGAATTTGGGTCAACACCTGGCCATGTTATGCGGTCATTGTTTCAAGGCTTGTTTCTTGCTCCACAAACGGTTGGAGAAGCAGTAAAAGTAGGTTTGCTAATTGCAAATGGTTGGAGATACAATGCATGCAATTGATGATATAATATGATCCACAGGGAGGTTTGCTAATTGCAGAAGTCATGTCAGCCAAGGGGTACAGAGTTCAACCACTTCCAAGGGTTCCTCGCCATGACATTGTGCAGGTTAAATCTTGCCTTAGATAACTAGCTAGCACATGTATATAAAGACAAGCATGACATTGTAGGTCTGAAGTTTTTTCTTCCTTTTTTTTGTTTTTAAAAAAGGACCAGGTAGTTGTAATGTGTAACACATTGACAATGCTGATATAGGGGAAAACTGACCGCAAAATAAAGATAAATGGATGAGAACATGATAATACAGACTGAAGGAATATTCTATTTATGAATCCAATCTCAGACAGAAGGCCAACCCTCTTTACAATATTTCATACTGCACATCTTAGCGATAGCGTGTGTTAAATTGTTTTAAGGCCAATGAACAGATAATGAAAACTTCAAAAAATAAAATTGCAGGCAGTGGAGCTTGGTAGCAGGGAAAGACTCATAGCATTCTGTGAAGTAGTGCAACAAACTTGTCCAGTAGGATCTTTCATCAAACCAACTGCTGGGGACACCCCTGGCTATGCTTCAGAGGTATGTTTGTACCTTCCATCATGGCATCACTCTTACACTTCATGCTGTTGTTTTTGTTTCAATGTATAAATAGTTTATTTCATGAACTTATTTTCTGATGAAATATACACGTGTTCTAAATATTACATGCTCCACTGTTAAACTGCATGCTTTGCTTGTTTTTCTATCAAACTAAACTACTTAAGTGACTAACCCACTTAATCAGGTCATTTTCGCCGACGGGACATTCATAGATGGAAGCACAAGTGAACTATCATGTGATGGGCCCTTGAGAGATCCATATGCCGCCTTCTGCCAGGTGAGCTGAGAGCCTGAGATCCTCATGTAATTTTCACTCATGGCCATTTTTGTCGAGTTTAACCTCTTATTTGCCCTGTTGCATGCAAGTGGTTCCAATACTTAATCTGGTGCTGAGAATCTTAGCCCTGAGACAGCAAATAAAATCTTTCCTCATACTTGCACTGCTCGTCACCATTGAAACATACTGGCGCAGGGAGGAACACATTGGACACAGTGGGCGCTTGTCCTCAATGATGTTCTGACGGTCATATAACATTGCAGTGTGATAATAGTCACATTTCTGGTATGGACGTGGTCTTTTCCTATCCTAAGTTCCTAGCTATACTTATTTACTGGGAATGATTGATATTGTGCTACAGTTGAGTAGCAAATTTGTATTTTTCCCTTTTCATAGCATTGGTCATGAATTGCTTGAACATTTCCTTGCAAAATTTCATAACTTTGCAGGTCTATTGAGCGAATCCCTTGTCGCTCCTGAATCCCACATGCATCAGCTGAAAGGACAGAGGAATTAGCCTAGTTGTGGGTTAAAGTTACATGACTAAATCTAAATGAAAATGGTTTATGAGTTAAAGCATGGCATAAGGAGGAGAATGAATCGTGAAAGGGAAAAGTTCAGCAAGATTGCCTGATGACACATCTCCCATGAAGCGTGGCAAGAACAGAAGGGCTTCAGTCAAGTTGTTGCATTGTAACCATATAGTGGTTAGAATGCGCAGGGACACAGGACATTTGGTTGAGAGCAGCACCTTTTGCATTTCCGATTGGTGATGCCTACTTGTAGTGCAGAAGCTGGTAGGTGATTAGTTGGCGATAGCGCCGGACATGTTTGTTTTGTTCTCTTAAGCTTACAGACTGCTAATTGCTTGCAGGCACGAACAACATAGCAAAACACACACACAAGTGCATATATTTCTCAGTTACAACTTTAAAATCACTTCATTTTGGAGTACTTTCGTTAAGGCTTTGCTTCATTTACATAGCCTCCAGCAAATTGCTGTATTATGTATATGTGTGTGTATATATAATGGAACAAAACAAGAGGTTTATTTTACAGCTTTTTATTCAAGCCTAGTTTGAGACAAGAAACAAGTATCAAGCCTCCCTTGATGAAATTCTCAACAACCATATCAATACGGAGTGGTGTTATATATGTGTCGCCCAGTTTAGCACGCTTTCAGGGCGCTTGCCTTCCACTAGGCACTAAGAGCCCTGAAAGTGAGCTACACCAGATGATTCCGTCGAGCACACTCGACGGAAGAACTCGAACGCTTCACATTTTACACCCGGGATCCAATAATGAGTACAAACTTACAATACTTAGTCCATTTCATACAACACAGAGTCTTGAAACAGTTATTACAATACCAGAGGTTCAGAGTACAATAATTAACAGTGGAAATAAAATAACATCTAGCGGAAGCGATGAGAATCCGTCTGTGCCCATCAGAAGAATCCTCCACACAAGACAAACCTGCTCAAAGTGCACCTGCAACAGGGGTAAAAATAAACCCTGAGTACACAATGTACTCGCAAGACTTACCCGACTGGGAATTATATTTCCCGACTCTCAAGGATCATGATAGGCTTTATGGCTTGTGGGTTTCTTGTATGCGGAAAACAGCACTAAGAGTGTGTCCTTAATTTCTTAACTTTTAGAAGCCGTATTTTATTCATTAACCAATAGTCTATGTAAGCACATATGCTATAATCAAGCTAGAGTTGAGCAAAACAAGATCGTTTCTCCCTCTTTCAATTGCCAATTCTTACTACGATGCCAGAGCGTAGTCAAGCCGTACCGTCACGCAAAAACGGCGATTCGCGAATCAATGTGCCCAGCTGGGTACCCCGAAAAACACACGCCTCGCTTGTACCCCAGGCACGAGCAAGACCAACCCGTTCCCCTCCTGTCACAGGTTTCCAGGTCCCCGTCCAAATTTGGACTCCTAGCTCCCGTATTCGAGGCCCGGCCTCAATACGGTGCTAAGACCTCCACCTATCCCCTCCTCCAATCAGTCGGTCCGGAAAGAGCCGGAGCCCAGACAAGAGAGTAACAAGTCTTCCTAGCCCTCATCCGCTAGTATGTGCTCAGGATAAGGAGATCTGTGACTTGACCAGGGTCCATGCAACGAACGGTCCTTAATTGACACAGACAGGGAAACAGTGCAACCCAATTATGTACCCGTGGCCGTGGGACACAACTAGTTACACCCACCAATAACCATACCACATCCCTGCCCGGTCGTCATTTTCCTTCCACCATTTTTCCCAAAATGTAATAATCATTAGAGTAACTCCCTATTGTGAGCAACGACAGGTTACTCACCCTACCGATGATCCTAAGCGAAGCAACTATACGATCCTGTACTAGTAAGACTCATGGGTATAAATATATATGCATGTGGGTATCATAGAAATTCTTGTAACTTAAATGCACAACATTTAAACATATATCATATTTGCAAAAATAAGGGTTATGCACCGGAGCTTGCCTTGGGCAGGTGCACAGTTAGAGGTGTCAGTAGCAGGCGGCTCCTGGAACTCCTCAGGTACGAAGATTTCCTCCTCGTATTCCTCGATGACCTCCTCGTAGTCCGGCTCCTCCACGGCCACGTACTCGACTCCCTCGTGATCTACATGCATGCAATGATAGGACCACACTTAAAAGGTGACAACGGTAATTCTAATAGCTAATATGCTAAGCTATCATTCTTTCTACTAACAAGGTTGACTTGATGCAAAACGACTCCAGCAACTAACAAGCGCACCACTTTCCGATTACCGATTTACTACAGGCACTACTTAGGGAAAATTAGCTACCCTAACAAACAAGCTATTTGATGGCCATAAAAATTACAGTAAGCATCTAACAATATTAAGCATCTACTGTAAAAATTTTTAGAGCTAGGGCTATCCTCGATTTGCCACGAAAATTCCTACAAAATTGGTTGCAGTAAAAGAAACGTCGCTTTATGCATTAATTTAAACGACCGAGCAACACTATAGCACTGCACAAAAGAAAATTACTATCTAACAGAGCATGAATTTAGAAAGTCAACAAAAGTGGTTTCATGATTTTTGGACATTTATACAGGTCACTAAAATTCCTCAAAGTTTGCTTCAAAAACAAAATTACAAAGTATTTCTAAAATCGCTAAATCCAGAAAACCGTTTTCCCGGGCGGCCCGACCGCGCGGCCCACCCCGCGCGGCGCGCAGCACGCGCCCGCGCACGCGGCCCATGGGACTCGGCCCATGGCCGGGGAAAACCCGCGCGCGCCAGCACACTTTGCAAAAGAGACCCCAGGCTAGCTACAAATGGCGCGACCAACTACGCACTATTCCCGCACTCAGAGACCTTGCAAAAGCACCCCTCTGAAAACTCATCTTTACAACTAGGCGGTCCTCGACGTTCCTCCGCACGCCGGCGCGGCTCTGGCCGGCACTGGCTGGTTACGCCAGCCAGAGGAAGACCTCTACCTCGCACCTAAGGGGGAAACACCCACTTACCAAGCGACCCGCGACGATGGACGGTGGTTCGGAGAGCGGAGACGAAGCAGGGCGACTCCTCCACGGCAGCGGCAACCTGCAGGGAGTGGCGCCGCCGCTCCGGTGAGCTGCGGCCAAGGCAAACCGAACGAGGTGGTCTACGAGCATTGGTGACTTACCACGAACGTGGCCGAGGTGGTGGCTTTGCCCGAGCTTGCCCGAGACGACCCGGCCACGCGCGCCCGAAGGGGCAAGGCGGCGCTCCGCGGCGGCGCGAACGCGACCACGGCCGCACAGGGCAACAGGGGTCAAGAACCGGGCGCAGGGTGGAGCTGAGGACATAAGAAGGCTGTTGGTGAGCTCAATTAGTCTAGGGAACAAGCGGCTCGGGCTACCACGGCGGTCACGGCCGAGCTCGGCCTTAATGGCCTGACGCCGAACCACTCCAAAATTGGAGCTCGGTGGGACCGCACGGGAGGCGGGGTGAGGTCGGTCGGTAGGGCCAAAAGGCGGCGAACCCCGGGCACGGCCGATTGAGCGGTGGCGGCCCCTCCCGCTCGGACAGCTCACCACGGTCCCCACGGCCAGGCGGACGGGGGAACAGAGAGGGGCAAAACGCGCCAGCGCTCCGGTCCCATCCCGACCGAAGTGGGTCACGGCAGTGCGCGCGAGCAGATGGGGAAGCAGCGTGACGTGCTTGCGTAGCCACCGACCGGCCAGTGGCGGCGCTGGGCCGGCGCGGACGCGACGGCGCTGACCCCGGACGGCCCACCCCACCGCGCGCGCAGAGAGAGGGAAGGGGCAAAACAGCGGGCGGGACAAGCAACCCCCGCACGACGTCAACGGCCACAGCACCAGGGCACGGCGGCCTCGGCCGGCTTCCAACCGCGGCCGCGCGCGGGCCCGTGACGCAACGTAGCGCGACGCACACAGCGACCACGCGGTGACCGCGCTCGGCTGGCCAGCCAACCGTGACACAGCACGCGCACGAATCTTAAAGTCCCTGTCACGCCCAAAACGAGTGATCGAATGACCGAACGATCTTCACCAACACCAAGAGGGTACACTAGGCTATCGTTCTGAGCCAAAACATACCGCCACCAAGGAACTAGATTTCACGGAACGGACTCGCCAACACGGCCTTGCCAAGCTGTCACACGACTTGAGAAACACTAAGTCCAGGTTGATTTACGTTGCGAGTTCGCGTTTCGGGTTATTAGAAAACTAGCTAGCGAACTTACTTTGCCCCCGCAAGGGTTGCATTACACTCCTCGAAAACATTACTTCACAACTCGTTAAAGCGTTATATACAAGTTCTATAACAGTTTTGTTAAATAAAATTCGTTTTGAACCTTAATCGCTACAACACGGTTAATGCGGAAACCTTCAATTTAATATTTTCATTAGCTAATTCGATTTACTAAAATGATCCCACGAACAAGGCACAAGCTAAAACACATAAATAAAATGCTCATGACATGTTTTAGTGCAAAGTTACACGCGGTAACACCGATGGTGTTACACTATCGATGGAAAGCTCAAATCTTACAAGCAAGAATTTGAGCGCCGTATTGTGGCCGGATGTTGATCATGAGTATCGGTGCATGAACATAGGATGGCGAGACAACAAACGTGAAGCGCTGAAGGATCATTGCCAGTACCACTTTCGCCTCGACCATGGAAAGATTCTTACCAACACAGACTGAAGGGCCCATGCCAAAGGGTAAGTATGCACCGAGGTGGTACCTCTTGTGGCCATCAGCAAACCTCCATGGATTGAACTCATCAGCGTCAGCGCCCCAGACTCCGGTGTCATGGTGAATGTCGACAATGGGGAATTCAAGCTGTGTGCCGGCAGGGATGTCAAGTTTGCCTAGCTTGACGTCCCTAATGGCAGTCCTGTTGACAGACACACCTGGGGGATACAATCGGAGTGTTTCTTTTAACACCATATCCACCTGTTCTCATGCCAACATTATAAGAGCATTAGTCAAGTCTCAAGAGGAGAAAGGGGTGCCACAATATTCGTAGAGGTATATGTTAGTCATTCAAGGAAAATATATGACTCACAATTTTGAGATTGCTCAGGTTTTCTGCATTAGGGTGCTCGATTTTACCACACACCCGAAGAACCTCATCACGGGCCTTGTCTTGCCATTCTCGGTTCGATGCAAGAAGTGTAGCCCATGTCAACAAATGAGCCGTTCTTTCCTTCCCGGCAAAGTAAAATACCTTGCACTCTTTAATTATCTCTTCAATGTCCATTTTGAACTCGCTCCCTGCTTTGCTAGCTGACAGCATCAACCCGAGCAAATTTTTTTTGCATCCTCACACTTCCTTCCATTGATCTCGATCAACTTGCGCAACGAATTTCAGAGTTCCAAGTTAGGCTCTGCCTCCTTCGGTTCTTATTTGTTGGCACAAACCTATGAGAAAGAAGCCACTCATGCTCATATATATGTTAGAGTAAATTTTCATTGGTGCTGCTTGAACTTGTCAGTTCTTGCATCATAGTCCTGTTACAAGCAATTGGTACGTTCCACTCCTAGCTAATTGGCACGTTCCACTCCCTAAACTTGTACTATTACCATCCTAGTCCAACCCCCTAACAGCGCGCAACACACACACCTCACCCACACGGCCGCGCAACATTGCACTACTGTGCTCACCCCTGCCATCCCATACCTGACAGCGCTACATCCTGTCGTGGTGCCACATCCACACTGCCACATCAGCTTACCATGCATGCCCACGTCATCTATCATGCTGTGTGCTACACTCGCCTTGCCATGCCACAGTGACAGCTTGCCTGCACATGCCACCACGCCATACCCTTGCCGAGGGAGACGAGGAAGCTTGCGATTGTGGGGAATCGGTGCGAAAGATGGAGAGCACAAGTGCGCCTGCTCGGTGGGGGAGAGGAAGGAGGGTGGCAATGTCGGTGTTGAGTGTGTCTACCACGAAATGGGGGGCCTGCGTCAACGCCGATGTGAGGTGGAGGTGCGAGTCGAGCAAGAGTAAGGAGGGTCATGATGGCGTGTGCTGGGACATGTGGTAGAGGGGGAGATGACAAGGGAGGAGGCGAGCGTGCGGCACTGCGGCGTAGCACATTGCAGCAGCAGGGGTGCGGCCGTCGCGTGCAACGTAGTGCGGGGACAAGGGTTGACCAAGATGGTATAGTAGGGGTGTAGGATCTAGGGACTAAAGTTTAGGAGGTGTCGCATGAGTGTCTCACATGAGGTGTTCGGATACTGATAAAAAAACAAATTACAGAATCCGCCAGTAATCTACGAGACGAATTGTTCGATTTCACCGGCAAAGGAGGACAACCCTTGACCTCCCACTCCATTGCCAGAACTGAGATGTTCTGCACCCGCTCCTCGGCTCCTGTAAGTAAAAAGCAACTGCCACAAAATAACCATCAAAATACTTGACCGACCCCCCCTTCCAATCCCCAACGAAGACTGCCAAACACGATATGTACCTGTGTGCATAAACACATCGGAGATTATGCTCACAGCTCAAGAAAAGCCAAATTGGCAATCTAACAATGCAGATGTGTTTCAAGCTTCTATCGGAGCATACTGAGATCGAAGCTTTGTGTTAGCAGTGGCAAATGCATGTCACAAGAGAAAACACATTTCCTAAACCTGACATAATTATTTGGTATTCCACCAGGGTGAGGGCTTGTCAAATTTGCTCTAGCAGATGAATAAGCCAATCAAACCCAAAAAAAAATTGAACGCAAAACAGAACATAGCAAAGCCCACTGTTTTCTCGCGCAAAACAGAACCAATCGCTTGCTAAAAGGCCAAAGCGCCAGCAGCTGCCTCCTGCCTAGTAGCAGCCTGTTCGTTTCGCTGGTTTATTGTGGCTGAAAGTACTGTTTGCTGGTTTGTTGTGAGAGAAAAATACTGTTGGATGACTGCTGATTCCGCTGAATAGCTCAAACGAACAAGGTGTAGGCAATGACAACCTGACGGGAAGCAGGAGTGCAAGCTGACTTGAGATCTCTCTCGATCTGACAACCATCACCATGGAGAACTGCCAACCCTGCGGTCTCTCATGGTTCGCCGAGTCCTGCATCCCCGCCAACATTGCCATCCCCGTCCCCATCTTAGCCGCCACCAATGCCGACCAGCTCCACGGTCCACCACCAGTCCAGCCTCTGACACCGACGAATGTCCCATCTCCAAGCTCCCCGACGAGCTCCTTGACCACGTGCCCCGTGCCTCGCTCCCGTCACTCTCTGTCATCTACAGCCGCTTCGCCTCATTTTGTAAGATCTAGGAGGAACGCTTGGCCATCGGATCTGCACGCGACGCAGGAGGGGCCGCTGCAATGTCCGCCGCAGTCGCCGTGGCACTGGCGGGAAGGAACCCGACTGCGTGGGTGCCGATGCCTTCGCAACGGCGTGCGGGGGAGGAGTGGGTTCCGGTAGGGTGTATACACCTGCAGGGGCTGGCGGTGGCGTGCGGGCCAACATTGCGCGTTCGGGGCAGCGGCAGCCAGCATAGCTGCACGCGCGGGCGTATTCCCCTGCATTGGGCATGAATTGCTTGATCATTTCCTTGCAAAATTTCATAACTTCGCAGGTCTACGAGTCAACCCCTTGTCGCTCCTGAATCCCACATGCATCAGCGGAAAGGACAGAGGAATTAGCCTAGCTGTGGGTTACAATTACATGACTAAATCTAAATGAAAATGGTTTGAGTTAAAGCATGGCACAGGGAGGAGAATGAATCGTCAAAGGGAAAAAGTTCAGCACGATTGCCTGATGAACATCTCCCACGAAGCGTGACAAGAACAGATGGGCTTCAGTCAAGTTGTTGCGTTGTAACCATATACAGTATTACAGTGGTTAGAATAGAATGCGCAGGGACACAGGACATTTGGTTGAGAGCAGCACCTTTTGCATTTCCGGTCGGTGATGCGTACAGTGTACTTGTAGTGCTGAAGCTGGTAGGTGGTGATTAGTTGGCGATATCGCCGGACAGGAACAGGAGGTCCTCCTGCTTCGGAACCACACGCAGCAGTGGCCCTGGTTCCCACAAAGCTCATCGACAGCGGACGGAAGCACGGCTGGATAGCGTCTTAGCGTCGCACTGTCCTCCTTCCAGGAGGCGGCCTGCTGACCACCTCCTTGGAGCGGCGGGAGCAGGACAGCTCGGCTCCGCCGGCAGCGGGCGCACAGGACGGCGTGCGCGACACCGGCGCGGTGCGAGCGAATAAGCAGGTGCTCCAGCTTATCTTCTCGCAGGAAAACCGGTTAAAAATAAAGGCAACGTATAAACCACATCCTTCATGAAAACTCGTGTAAACCATAGCAAAAGAGTCGTCTAAATTCATAAAAAAAATCACATATGTAGAAGATATGACGATACACAATCTTGTAAAATATCTTATCCAAACTCAACTTCGTTTGTAAGATATAAAAATAACAAATTTTTAACAAATCATGTGGACAACTTTCTGACTTGAAATTTGTTATTTTTATATCTCACAAACGAAGTCAAATTTGGACAAGATATTTTATAAGGTTGTGTATCATCATATCATCTACATATGTGATTTTTTTGATGAATTTATACGACTTTTTTACCGTGATTTGCATGAGTTTTCACGAAGGTATGGTTTGCACCTTTGCTAAAAATTAAAATGCTGACAGCCGACAGACCATCCTTCGACGGTTGATATAGGCACGAAAGTTTCCCCCGCGTCCCCCCCACTCGGCCTCCCTCCGCCTGCCTGGCCCTCCCCCGCCCCACTCCCTCGCCGGATCCGCCCTCCCTCCGCCGGATCCGCCCGGACGGCCCAGCGCCCCTTGCCGTTTCCCTTACCCGCGTCAGGTACGTGCACCCACGGCAACGGCGTCCCGTCTTTTATAGTCTTTTTCATCCAATGAATTAAAAGAAGAAAAGGTCCAACTACTGCCTCTCTTTCTTGCTGGCCACAGCTTCGTCAAAGACACGCGGAAAAGAAGGGAAAGGGGGAGGCGACTCGACCGAGGCCAGGTTCCGATTTGCGCGTCCAGATTTACCAGGTTCGCCGATTCGTGCCCTGATCTTTCCTCTCTGTCCTATTTCCTCCCCATCGGTATCCGCTGGGTGAGGTTACGTGTCTATTGGGATCTCGGTAGGGTGAGGGTCTTTCTGGGGAACGGCGGCTGGGGTTTTTGGTGATTTTGTAGATGGATACGCGTGATTCAACGGTGGGGAGAAGGTATCAGGGGGGATTTTGGATTCACGGCGAATTCTATCATTTTGATTTAGCACGAGGCTTCTATGAATTTAGTGCGGTAGGATTAGTAATTGTTGGGAAGGGAGTTATCTTGTTGCAGCTCAACAAGTCAGAAATGTGGTTTGAGTCTGGGATGTTGCAGCTTATCTGTCTAGTTCGATCGTGCTTAATACCATGGGCAGGTGTGCCGGAAAAAAATACTATTCTCGCAGATTCATGATGTATCATTTGCTCTAGTCAAACAAAATTCTTCTACATATGCAAATCCTTTTCTATGAAGCTTGTTGTATTCAATAATGGCATTGATAGACAGAAATGCCTAGAAACTGTTTGCTGATAACTTGCTCGTTAGAGCCCCCTGCCTTTTCAACCACAGTTCTGGTGGTGCTTTACATGGATATGAAAGGGCTCTGCATGATACTAGTTTATTAAAATGAAATTGTATGATAATGGGTTACAACTTTGTTGTTTGTGCTATTATGCTTATCCAAATTCTGCTCACATGACGTGTTCTGTCATTTTGAATTAACCAGCAATGGCATCATCTTCGGACCCATGGATGAAGGAGTACAATGAAGCATCCAGACTTGCTGATGACATCAGTTCCATGATTGCCGATAGAGGGTCTCTTCCACAATCAGGCCCAGAGATTATGCGGCATACTTCAGCCATCCGGAGAAAAATAACTATTCTTGGGACTAGACTGGATAGCTTGGAGTCATTGCTTGGCAGAATTCCTCCAAAGTCAATGTATGTCCTGTTGCAACTACTTTTGTAATTCTGTGATACTGATGATGGGTGGAGTGCTTGCAATGACGCCATATTTGTTTTTCTCAAGTCTGATACTTAGGAATGAAACATATAGCTATTGAATCTTGGAGAACTTGTTTAAACCGATGATCTGTTCTGTCAATTCCATATTTGACGTGTCCTTATAATCAAAATTGAACAATATTGCATGCGGCCGTAAATGAAGGATTATGGTGTTAACAATGGCTGGTACTAGATCTAGGGATGCAAAGTGGTATTCGAATGATTGAGCACTGAACTATGCCATGAATAAGTGAATCAATAAAGATAAACACCTTAGGTGATGAAATGAAATGTTATGTAGCTGGCTATATCAGGCGATGCACTAAAAATTGAGTTATTTGGCTTATGTGCTGTGCACAATTTTACATTCCATAATAGATCGTCCAATGGTTTGTTTTCTTGTAGACTCTAGACCCCAGGAGGCCTAACCCAAATGTTGGTCATGGCCAAAGTTAGGATAATACCAAATTTGTGTTATAACTACAGCGTTCGGTTTGTAACCAAGCCAAAATTGGACTTGGTTGCAACCATGGCAAATTTTTCTAAAACAGTGATTGTCATGTGGGGCCACATGTCAGTGATTTTAAAATTTCGAAATATATCCATCATGGATCTTTGTGTAGATTAAATCACAAGTACGTTAATGGTATAAATGGATCACATACTGGGCACATAGTTTAGAAAATAGAAGTCCAAAGATTGTTACAAAATGTGTGGCATTTCTTGGACCACTCTGCAGCTGATGCATCAGCATTGCAGCCCAGCCAAATTGCATGGGCAGGGCCAAAACTTGGATGCCTGCTGGGGCACTGATCCAAACAGCCCATAAGTTATTACATGAAAAGAGCGTAACTTATTGGTTATACTAGTAAATGGTTTCCTGCTTACAAATGAAAACATGATTCCTTTGTTCTGCTGAGTGCTGATTACTAGGATGGTGTGGACAGCATTTCACTAGATACATGTTTTGTATGTATAAATTGAGAGAAAATTCATTATGAGAAAGATTTGCGTGTCAATGAAAGATATTATTCCTTGACAAAGAGCTTCATAGTTTGATGTCCAGACATTTACTCTGATTTTTTTTGCCGTACTATGAAACATTTTTGCTTGAAATTTATTTCTTTTGACTTGTGCAGCACTGACAAGGAGATGCATAAACGCCAAGACATGCTTTCCAGTTTGAAGTCTAAAGCAAAGCAGATGGCAACAAGTTTCAACATGTCAAACTTTGCTAACAGGTCTGTCGTGTTAGCCACGTTTTCCTAGACGGTAAACGGTAAACGGGCGGTGACCCTCCGTTTAGCGTTTAGACTGTGTAGACGCCGTTTAGACGGCGTCTAAACGGATTAAACGGTTTTGTTACTGTAGCAAGGTTTCAACAGTTTTGTATATATAATTATATATAGATGTCAATTTTACATGTAAGATACCTTGCATAATTCCATAAGTCACAGAACATGTACAAAACATGAGAAGGGAAAAGAACATGAGTCACAGAACTGCACATACCTTGCATAATTTGAGTTTCTGAACTTGCATAACTCCATGTCCACTCCTTTGACTCGATATAATCTATGCACATATAGGAGAAAATAAGTACTGTGACATGCAAACTAAAGCCACATGCAATATGCCAATATTTGACTCTTTGCAACCTTTGGGCACAGCTTGCACTTGATTACATTCAAATCATTTGGATCAATCAAAAACCCATACTCCCACCCCACATCATCAGAATTTCTCTTAAGGGCAGGGGCACGAGCTGGCTCTGGCTGGTCCACGGATGCACGAGTCGATCCGGCAGATGACATCCTGCAAATGGCATGTCATCGACCTTTCAATCAGAGCATAACAGAGCAAGATTGATGCAATTCATGGTGCTAATTCGAAGTAAATGGAATCAGAGCAAGATTGAATCATAACAGAGCAAGATTGATGCATAACAGGGAATCAGAGCAAGATTGAATCAGAGCATAAGCATAACAGAGCAAGATTGAGAGCAAGATTGAAGTACTTAATCGAGCTAATCAGGAACAACAAGTAAATGGAAGAACGGACAGAGCAGTACCTGGGATTGGGAGGCAGTTCGGTCGGAGGAGGCGTCAAGGCTGGAGCTGCTGCTGCTCGGAGGCGGCGTCAAGGCTGGAGCTGTTGCTGCTCTGAGGAGGCGTCACGGCTGGAGGAGCTGCTGCTCGGAGGCGGCGTCACGCGCGCAGGACGGAGGCGCGACGCGCGCAGGACGGAGCCGCGACGCCCGCGCAGCTGGAAGTTGGCCTCGTCGCCGGCGCGCTGGTCGACGCGCGTGCAGAGGAGGGAGCCGCGACGCGAGCGCAGCTGCAGGTCGGCCTCGTCGCCGGCGCGCTGGGACGCGCGTGCGCGAGAGCTGGCGGCGGCGTGCGTACGAGCTGAGCAGAACGGGGAAATTTCCTCTCAACCCTAGCCTCCGGTACTGGTACCAGGCCCAAAACTTGTCGAGGAGCCCGCCAAGGCGCCACTCTTCCCGCCTGCTGCTCCCGCCCCGTTCCTCTTCCCGCCTCCCGCCCGGTTCCCTTCCCGCCTCCCGCCTGCTGCTCCCGCGCATCGATTTGGGCCGCGGCCATCACCTAAACGCCCGTTTATTCCCGTTCTAGGCGTCCATTCCCGTTTCCCTGCCGTCCCGTTTAGCCCGTCTTCAACGTTTATTCCCGTTTTTGACCGTCTAAACGGGAAAGCCGTTTAACTGTCCGCCCAGGCCCTAAACTGCACGGCACCCTGTCGTTTACCGTCTAAACGCGTTTAGACGGCCGTTTAAAACCGTTTAGGAAAACGTGGCGTGTTAGCAATGATCTCTATAGGAACTCGTCCTTCCTAAATCTTAATCTATTTTTTAAACACATTAATTTACTGTATTCAAGTTTTCAGGCAAGTATTATTATGATTTTTTGTTAGAACTAATATCTGAATATGTACCCTTTTTTTCTTTTCCAATTTAGGGAGGATCTGCTTGGTCAGAGTAAAAAGGCAGATGACATGAGCAGAGTTGCTGGGTTAGATAACCAAGGAATTGTTGGCCTTCAGAGGCAAATTATGAAAGGTATTTTGGTTTATTGTGGTTTGTTCAGTCGTTTTTGCTCATCAACCTTACTAAAAGGGTGCAATCAACTGTTTGCATGGGATCATGTAGCACACCATTTGCATTTCATATTTGGTTGGTACAGATCTACGTTTCTTGGAAATGACAGTTGTGGGAGCAATGACCATTTCATGGTGCTTTATTTATTTGAGTTTTGTATCAACATTTTGCAGAGCAAGATGAGGGTCTTGAGAAGCTGGAAGAGACAGTGCTGAGCACAAAGCATATTGCGTTAGCAGTCAATGAAGAACTTACCCTGCACACAAGATTGATAGTTAGTGCCCCCTAACAAAAACCTGTAGTATTTGTGTCTTTTGCACTCGATGCTAACTTCTTTATCTTTGTTTGCAGGATGACCTTGAAGATCATGTTGATATTACAAATTCACGTCTTCAGGTTAGCAATTAGTATCATTATTTAAAACGCTGCTATTGCTTAAACTACTACTACTACTACGTAGAATTGCTTAACTGCTGCTCCTTCCATTCGAATTCGTAAGTTCTGGATACACTATGTTACTATGTCTAGATACATAGCAAAAGCTATGTACTTAGAAAACTCAGAACGACTTACAATTTGGAATAGAGGGAGTACTATGTCGAAAATTTTTACTGCCACATGCTACTCAAACTTCTCAAGTTTGCAATGGAACACTGATACAAAATTTCTTTTGTTCAGCGTGTGCAAAAGAGGCTTGCAATTCTGAACAAGCGCACCAAAGGTGGCTGCTCATGCATGTGCCTGCTTCTATCTGTTGTCGCCATCGTGATTCTTGCAGTCATTGTTTGGCTTCTTGTCAAGTATCTGTAAAGAAAAGAAAGAAGCAGCCGGCTACCCTGCAGACGTCTCTCGAAATGCCCCTTGTGTGTTACCTGCAGCCTTCGCTTGAAAAGTCCCTTCTGTGTTACTCCATTGAAATGTGCAGCCCTTTAAAAATAATATATATACGGTGGTTTCATCTTCCCTTTTGTGAGTGGAATGGTTATGCGGTATGTACATTACATCGAATTTGGCACAGACATGATCATCGGCA
Source organism: Saccharum hybrid cultivar R570 (assembly GCA_038087645.1). NCBI lineage: Eukaryota > Viridiplantae > Streptophyta > Magnoliopsida > Poales > Poaceae > Saccharum > Saccharum hybrid cultivar. Next base: position 37,594,834 of record JAQSUU010000534.1, on the reverse strand, counting down.
TCTTGTGTATGGCGTTTGTCAGTTTGCAGTGACAAGTGTGGATTTATTCTGTGCCATAAGCACTCTATCTCTCTGTTACTGTTCTTGTGCATCGAGTAAATTCAGCTAAAAGTTATCTGTTGTGTATGTTCCCAATTCCCATGGAACTGAATCAAAACAAAACTTGTGATTTCAGATAGACTGGGTGCAACTGCCATTTCCAGGACATGTTATAGGGTAACTTAATCTAAATGTCCTGTCAGATTTGTACACTCGTTCGATCCTCTAAAAGCTGTAAAGCGTAGCCCGTTTGCTTCGCTAAAAAGTCATGACTGAAAGTACTGACAAGCGAACATGTTACTGGCTTTAGGAATAATCAACATTTGTGTCCCGTGTATTACATTGTTTACTTTCTTTTGTTTGCGACTGCATCTTCCATTCTATTTTCATGTTGGTTGTAACCTTCACTCTTATTTATCCTTGTGTTTCCAGGATTATTTTGTTTTTTGTAGGTTTGTTCTAAGTTATTGGTTGAAGCAAGGTAAAAAGTGTTGATCTGTGAATCAATAGGGATTCTGGTGTGCTATCTTTCGGGATCAGGTTGCAGCATATAACGATGATTGCATCATGGATAATCTTTTGTAAAATAATTTAACATCGCGATGACTTGGGTTGCAACGAGATTGTTACACATTACGATTGTTTGGGTTGAACCAATCAATGTGTGCTTTTTCCGTTGTTCCATGTGTAATCTCAATGAATTTGCAGCTAGTGCTCTTCCTTCCTTTTTAATACAAAAAAAAAATTATGTGCCAACGAATGATAAGAATCATATACTCCCATACACATTGCTCAAAAACAGTATTCTTATTATTATGGGAATTTCTTTGAAGATGGTGGACCTTAGTTGTGTACTTCATGTAGACATGTAGTCATCTTCTATATAATGCATTTTTCTCAACACCGTTCATGAATAATCACTTGAAAATTTCGTTGGAGAACTTCATGAGCTCATTATTTCCTGTTGATAGAAGATTTTGTGGTTGTAGAAGATGGTGATGTCCTTTTTTTTTTCATTCTGGTCACTTTCATTAGTTGGGATCTCCTGATCCAGTGGTTCATATAGAATTTTGAGTTTGATGGGCAACGAACATGAACAATGATACTTTACTGTGAGATCAGATGCAAATACAAGCATCGTAGTTAATATTGCCTAAATCTAACGATAACCATCAAAAGTCAAAGAGAGCCAGGCGTTATACCTCTCTATGGCTCGAACAAATGAGCTACTGCTAGACTGAGATGAGCATGTGCATCGCCACCTTGAAGCAAGTGAAGTATACACAATGTACACTAGCCCTAAGACTTGGCGCCACCTAGTGCCTCGTTACACCATTCCTAAGCAAGCTTACTTCTCTTTCCAGAACCGAAGCAACCAAAAAAGAAATCCCAGTTTCTTCAAGCTGCTGCCACAGCATTTGCCGCATTCTGCAGTAAACAGCATCACAAGATCCTGCAAAGGGTGTCAATAAGAGGGTGCAAGCACAGAGGAGATGGAAGCAAGCAAGCATAGATCAAGAAACCACAGAATGGGTAGCAGCAAGAGAGTGCCCCCGTACCTTCTGCTGGTGCTGCTGGCCATCGGAGCCGCCGCGGTGAGTGTCGGCATCCTGCACAAGATGAGGGAGTGCCGCGTCCTTGCCGTCCTCCTCCAGGAACGCGACCAGCAGCTCATCTCCTTCCAAGTCCTCCTCGAGGTATTAGATATGCATGATTAGTTTGCATGCATCCGTGTTCGAGAAAAAAGTTTGCATGCATCACCAATTGTGCTTCTAATAGATAGCTGTAGCTTGCCTGAATGTCTGTTTCTTTGTGCCTGCACTTTTTGATCGACTGTGTCAGTAGATAAGGGATACAATGCTTTTGTCACCTGAAGTCCTGGACTATCAACTAATTAAGTACTCTAAAGCAATAGGCTTTCAGTTAAATTTATACAACGATTTACAAGCTGTAACAGGAAATTAATGCTCATAGTATCCATCTGAAGTTCTGAAGAACATAGTTCCACCTGTACTGAAGACCTGCAGGACACTAATAAACCACACTGTTTGTACAACACTACCAAAAAAAGAACTTTATGTCCCCCGAATACATGACAGAATATAGTGCCCTCAAAGTAACAATTGAGCACATTGTAGATAAATTTTGGCCCTTACACGGAGATTTCTTAACCGAAACAAGGGTCTCAGACTACAAGTATTCAATTAACTTCAATCCTTCAGGTCTCTGGATACATAGGGCCATTAAATTAAGCATAGTGCACTAAACTGAGCGCAAAAATATGAGTTAATAGAATACCACAACATCAGTTCTCTTTGAAACGTTTCATCATCAAATAGATTAAAAATGCATTGGTACATAATACTTCAAAAGTCAAGATCTACCAATTGAATATAGAGAATTGCCTGCGATGCTTAAATTAGGGAATTCTTGTTGTTACCACTAGCAAGTAAAATATAAGAAACAGTACGATATCATGCAAAGTATGATTCTATTTGCATTCGGCATTGTCATGGCAAAACCATCATATTGCCAATTTAGGGTGTATGTAAGCACAAATTTTGCAGGTGTTTCAATGGAAACATGACGATTTACAGAGGAGCAGGAGAAAAATTCCCACATTGTAAACATGGCCTTGGAAGAAAGATGGATATAACAAAACTACAGTGTTGCACATGCGAAATCTTTCCATACCCAAACCATGAAGATAGTGTCAAACCTAGAATCATGCCTTCATAAGTTAGTCCATATAAATCACCCCTGAGAGGACTTCCATATTGACTTTGCAGATATACATTTATCTGGAGGCATCACATCACAGTTTAGTTTTAAAATGCAAGTAGCCAACTAAATCGCTATATTCAATTGAACATCCTCTTATTCTGCAAGTAAATACTGAGAATATTTTGCCAGTAAGTACGGTCCACTTGTTGATGTAAACTGCAATAGCTGTAGCACTATAGAGCATTCTATCTGCCTTTTCTGTTAGTGTGTTCTATGAATTATCTATCCAGCCTGTTATTCAAGAACACCTCATCAACCAATATTATTGTCTTGTTTTTGGCAGAAAGAAAAAGAAATTAATAAAGAGATGAGGAGGAAAGTTGACGAACTGGAAGCCAAAACATCTGTCCTGAGTATTGAGAGGGCAGAATTGAAAAACAAGCTCATGGATTCAGAAACTACCACCACATATCTTACCAACACCCAGAAAGAATTGGAAGCAGCTCTTGTGGAGAAAGAGAGTCATATCAACCAAATGAAAGAGAATGCAGCTGCTTCAAACCCAGATCAGACGACAACTATAAAGGAACTCCTGCAGCAGAAAGAAGCTGAGCCTGAGCTTGACAAATCCGAAAATTCCAGTGATTCCATTCCTGCTACAGCAGAAGATAATTCCAACAGTACTACTATATCAGAGGGCAGCCACAATGATGAGAGCATTGTACTGGGAGCAAACACCGAAAATGCAACTTCTGAAAGCGTGGTACTCGACAAATCTGAAAACTCCAGTGATTCCATGTCTGCTCCAGCAGAAGAAAATTCAAGCAGCACTAATCCATCAGATAGCAGCCACCAAGATGAGGGCATTGTAGTGGAAGCCAAAAACGTTAATGCAACTTCTGACCTTGTGGTACTTGACAAATCTGAAAACACCAATGGTTCTGTACCTGTTACAACAGAAGAACAAAATTCCTACAACACTGCATGGGAGAGCAACCAACAAGATAACAGTTCCTCACAAGAACAGTTCTTAAAGTTAACAACCAACATAGAAGATGGCCAGCTTCAAGAAAACAAAGTTGATGCCAATGAGCAATCAGATGATGCTCCAGAGGGAAGCCATTCAGATAAATCTGAGCTTCAGCAGGGGAACCAAAAACTGATAGACAACCAGGAAGCCAGCAAAGAAGAATCAGATGGCACAAGACAGGTGGAGGACCCTCAAGGTGAGGCCAGCAACCACAGCAGAGAAAGTAAAGTGCTGGAGAAGGAAAATGAGAAAGAAATAAATCCTGAGGGCACGAGCTCAGAAGGCAGCTTGAGTGAAGCCAACCAAAACAAAACGCAAGCAGTGGAATCTGTTGTAGACCCCACAGATGTAAACGCCAGCACATCCACAAATAATGAGGAGAGGAGAGAAACAAACAAGAGACATAGAAGGAGAAGGTCCAGATCTAGAAGGAATAGGAAGGCCACTGTTGAGGTAGATGCCGCAGCAAACCCATGAACTTTGGATTGGAAACAGCATACTCCGAAGAGAAGTAGAGAACAAAGAGAATAACATATATGCAACTACATTTGTCATTTTGTAGCTGACGGCAGCATAAGTAACAGTTATTTTCATCTTATAAATGGATTCCTTCTGTGGACTTGATTATGTAATATATTTTACACTTTATTTCCTGTAAACACTTGCCTGCGTGGTACCTCATCTAAAGTTCAACCACATGTGATGAAGTCATACATAGTCTCTCCTCATAAATGGATGCACAGACTTCCCTCATTTTAAATATAGTATTGATGAACTTTTTCCCACAAGATATGTATTTGCAAATAAGCTTTACCGTCCTCACACAAGATGTGAAAACATTGAACAGCAAGAAAGACAACAAAATTCAGGTAGAGCTGCAAATGAGATATGTGACTTTACTTCTCAACATGTATAAATAAATAAGCAGAAAAAGGCTTAGCTGTTGTAAGTCTTTAACATCCAATAAATATGGATGCGTAACTCAAAACTTGTTGTAACACCTCAATAATTTAAAATCAATTCTACATCATCTCCATTCTGTGGTTCCGTTTCACCCAAAAAATAAAAAATGGAAAAATTACATCGATGGTCGCAAGTTATGAATGTATGTAGTGGATCTAGTTCAAGTAGCAGCCTACTGCATCGCAGTCTTAGCTCATGTGCTGTTTACCTGTGGCTGGAGATATGTGATTGCTGTGCTTCATCAACTACAGGTGCTACAGACAGCCACTGAATGTTTTGTCAGAGATTGTAACTTGAGAGCGAAGCCAGTTGATTTCACTACAATGTTTCTGTGTGGCAGTTGGAGCATGCGCTTGGATCATATCAACCACGGAGCTTACAAAAAATTCTAATGTGATACACAGCAATCAACGCATGAAGCACTGCTGAATCAAAGGATGTGAATAGTCCACATAGTTATCCCAAAAGCTCTTGTACTTCTCCATTCCAATTTTGAGCCATGGCTTCATATTTCCATTGTAGTGCAGTACTGCCCCTTCCTTGATAGTAGCAGGATCCACGGTTGTGTAGCCAAGTCCCAAGACATGCCATTTGGGATCCAATGCTTCAACCAAGCCATAGAAAGCAAGAAGTCCAGGTAGTAAAGACCCAAGCTTCCATAGGGTATGATCAGCATTGCGCTCCTGCCAATAATGATATATGCCTGTCACATTCTTGTTCCTCCATTCGACCAGATCAAGCACGTTCATACCAAATGCCCAGCCACAAGCATCAGGGTCAAAATGAGCACGGATTAGAGGATGGGAATGGTTAAGATACTTATGAAATCTGTGGAATGTCTCCATGCAAGTCTCTACAGCACCCATCACATTACCATTGAGGTTGAGAGTAAACAATTCTGATAGGTCCTTCTGAACAACGATATCATCATCAAGAAACACCACCTTCTGCAATTCAGGATATATTTCCGGAATGTAGAACCTCAAGTGATTAAGCATTGATAAGTACTTTGGGTTCCTGAATTTAATTGGTGTTCCACGATTACCACTGCCCGAGAAGTAGAACTTCTGGGTAGCAGCGTTCTGTAGCTGTTTAAGAACGGGAACATATGATGCATTAAGCCAGGTAAAGTCCTCCACCTTTTGTATCTCCACAGTGACCCCTCTGTAGTCATTCATGGCAAACCACGCCTTCATCGGAGCATAGTTCAACTCATCAGTCACTAGGTGAAAAACAACCTTGTCAGGGTGCCTCGAGTTTATAGCTGTGGAATTGACAACAACTGAAACAGCAAGGATGTTGTCTGAGAAGACACAGAAATGATCGAGGCTGTTATCCCTTAGATTGCTCTGCACTGCTGGGCTCCTATCTGAAAACTTCCTCTGAAGCTCAGGACTCTTGAACCATTCCATGGTTAACCGAACGCCAAGGCAGTAAAGTCCCTTTGGGAGCTCCTCAGCAGCAATCTGGCCATATTTTGTGCTCTTCTCCGCCTCAGCTTTCGACTTCTCCTCTAGGGACTGAATCTGGCCTTTCAACTTCATGATCGTGATACCGCTGTCATACCGAAGCTGCTGTGCCTGGAAGAGCAGCACCGACATATCCCTGATCGCCTTCTCTGCTTCCTGCTCCATCACTGTGCCCCCATGGGCTGCAGCGTGCGCAAGGATGCTCTGCGCCCGCCGTACCTGGGCACCAAGCTCCGCCACAAACTGCAGGTTGTTTGCCTCCTTGGCAACGACGACATAAGTTTTGGCTAGATAAATCTGGTCCATGAGCTGCCTCGAGAACGAGCGGGCGCTCAGCATTTCGTCAGTCATGTTGAGCGCATCCGTGATGCCCTCCAGGTAAGATCTCTGCAAGCAAGAGGAGATGTTTGAAAAAACGTTCAGATACTACTCGCTAGCACTCATTATCATCTTCCCACAAAAGCTACCACTAGACACAGGTTAAGCAGATTCAGCAGGTGCAATGGCTACTGACTAAAATTGGCATGCTGGTAGTCAAACGGCCAGACGACGAAACGGCCCCCGAAATGCGAAAAATGCGACGTGGTTACCTGACGGAGGAGAGGGGAGGAGGTGGTCTCGGATCCGGAGGACGCGGCGGAGGTGGACGGCGAGGCGCCGGGGTCGGGGGAGCCGAGGAGGACGGCGAGGAGGAGGACGCACGCGAGGGCGAGGAGGAGGGAGAGCACGAGGCGCACCCACCACGGCCGCTGCTGCCACCGGCGCTTGAACGACGGCCGCCGCTGGTCCAGGAACGGCCGCCGCCTCATCGGGCCGCCCGCGCGCCCCGGCCCCGCTGCTCTCGCTGGCAGGGTCGGGCGGGAGGCGCCGCGCCGGGATCTGGGACGCGTTAACCGCCGCGCGCGCGCGGGCTGCTGGATCCTCTCGCCCGTTTCCTTCCTCCCGCGCCTTCAGATCTCGCTCGGACTCGTAGCAGCGCGGCCGGACCGGCAGCGTCGTGTGCTCATGCTCTTGGACCGACGTGCCTTGCTTGACTGCGCTGCGACTTGTTGATCTGCCTGCCTGCCTGCCTGCCTCAGACACCGTTTTCAGATCCAATTGGACAAAGTTACCGCTTCGTCGATGCTTTCTCAGTTTCTCTTCACCGCGCGAACGAAGCAACGGAGTTGTTTTTAATTTTTTTTAGGGAAAAAAACGGTGTAGTGTTAGGCAGATGGAAATTTGTAAGAATGGCCACATTGACAATGTCTTGTCCTAGTTTCCTTTGAACCATTTCATTGCAAAAATGCTATTCACGGAAATTTTACCACCTTATCATGCTTCTTATACACACCTTTGCTTTTGACAAGAGCTTTCTAACAGACTACTACACTATGAGTAGGAACTGCATAGAATTCTAAGAAAAACACTATGAGTAGGAGCTTTCTAACACTATGTAGCATACGTTTCTTCAACCTTCATCTTTCAGATTATTTTTTATTAGATTCAACGAGGCTATCACCTAAACTGTAGAATTAGCCCTACATAGTCTTATTTCAACCCAACAAAATCATGAAATAAGCCTAAAACAAAATACATATGCATGCCATATACGCTTTGTCCGAATCCCTTCAACGATTCAAAGTAATCCTAATCTAATACTACCTCCGTCCCCAAAAATATGTAATTGCAGCATAGTATCACGTTTTACTACATTAAGTTTGACCAATTATAAATAAAAAATATATATTCATGTTTATGATATCAAATAAATACCATCAGATTAATTATGAAATGTATTTTCATAATAAATTAATTTAAAGTCATAAATGTGAATATCATTCACTAAAAACTTGGTCAAACGTGAACCACTTTTCATGGCACGTAACCCATAGTTGCATTCTTTTTAAGACGGAGGTAGTAACTACAAAGCTATAGAAAGCCACATGCATTAGATCTGAAGACTAACTTGCAGTATGAGAACTTAGTATGGCTGTGGCACCTTGAACGGTCGGTGAGCCAACCATGTGTACATCTAAATGGTGTTAGTATGCCTCAGTCTAGTTTTAGTGGGGATTTTATTTTGGTTTCATTTGTATTAAATATCGTGACACATCAATAGTTTTAATGACTTGACATGTTAATTATAGAGAGAGAGATAGTTTCATATAATTTTGTCTGGATGAAACCCATTGTCATGGTTACTAATAAAAAAAACTGAGTGACAGTCTTGATAACAACACCGTAAAACGCACCACTGACACTGACCTCGCGAAGCTACAACGCCACAATGAATTATTCTCTATGAGTGGTGTCCCCCTGCTGGCACTAACAACAGCCGATCGCATCAATATAACACGATTGTAGCTTGAGTTGGTGCAGTGCTGTTCTGTTTAAATCAGTGACTAAAGTCAAAGCGGTGATTAGATGGTTAAAAAATGTATGACCTGTTGATCCCGACAACATTGGTTTTCTCTGTGACCTAGGTTGGTAATCTAATTCCATCTACTAAGAAAATCCATCATAAAATATATATGAATCTGGATTTCGCATGATTTATATATTTGGCACAATCTACACCATGCTCATACTCATGTGAAATCACCAAAGAAGAACTAGGTCGGTAAGGAAAATTCCCATATCAAGACGCACCGACTCAAGCAGACAAGGCCGGGCCAAGTAAAAGGCGAATTCTACACGCGGGCCCGTTTCGCGGCCCAACGCCTCGCTCTCGTTCCCCTCCGTGCCGATCCCACGAGTCGACGAGGTAAAGCAGGAGACGAACCAACCGTGCAGCAATTCCTCCGTCCGTCCCCTCGCAAACCCAATGGCGTCGCGGTCGCGCGACGACGAGTCCGCGCAGCCACCGTCGAAGCGGCCCCGGCGAGATGCCGAAGCGGATGCGGACGCCGCGGAGCCATCGCCGCGCGTGGTGCTCAACCCGGCGGACTGCGATCTCGGTACGCACGCACGCACGCACTCGACACCCCCCACGTCTTCTCTGCGCTTCCGTTTCCGTTACGCGCGTCTCTAATCGTGTTCTCGCCGCGGCGTCCGTCCAGACTTCGATGTCGGCGGGGGCGGTCTCCGGGGGAGCGCGCTGCACGAGGGCGCGTTCGCCTACTGCTGGTCCGGCGCGCGCGCGACGGTGGGCGCCAGGGGTGGCGGGCGGTACTGCTTCGGGTGCAGAATCGTCGCCGAGCAGCCGGTGGAGATGGACCTCACGACCCCCGAGGAGCGCCACCTCTGCCGCATTGGGGTCTCGAGAGGGGATGATCCCGTAGGGGCGCTCGGGGAGTCCCAGCACAGCTTTGGGTTCGGGGGCACGGGGAAGTTCTCCCACCAGCGCAGGTTCGTCAACTACGGCGTCAGGTTCGGTGTCGGGGACACGGTCGTCTGCGCCGTGGATCTCGATTCCAAGCCCATGGCGTCGATCGGGTTCGCGAGGAACGGCGAATGGCTTGGTATCGCGAGGCATTTTGACGCGGGTGAGAAAGGGCTTGGTCTGGTTGACGCTCCTCTGAGGCCGATGCAATGGGGATCCGCACTCTTTCCCCATGTCCTGCTGAAGAATGTTGTCGTGGAGATGCAGTTCAGCAGGGAGGATGGGCTGCTGCCGGTTGATGGTTATGAACCCTGGGCCTCGGCTGTTACTCACGGGAATGCAGTATTTGGCCCTTCGTTTGAACAAAATGAGTGTGAGGTCATGATGATGGTTGGTCTACCGGCCTCAGGCAAGTCAACATGGGCAGAGAAGTGGGTCAAGGAGCATCAGGAGAAACGTTTTGTCCTTCTCGGAACTAACCTTGCATTGGAGCAAATGAAGGTTGATTTTCCTTCTGGTGGCGATAGTATGGTGTTCTTTTAATCGTGCTGCCTTTTCAATATATGACAGCCTTGATCATTGCAGGTGCCAGGATTGTTGCGTAAGAATAACTATGGCGAGCGCTTTGATCGACTGATGGATTGTGCTACATGGATTTTCAACAAATTGCTGACTAGGGCTGCAAACACCCCTCGCAACTTCATTATTGATCAAACAAATGTTTACAAGAATGCTCGTATTCGCAAACTGAGGCCATTTGCTAACTACCACAAGGTAAGCTGCAAAAGAGAAAAGAGATGTTAGGTTTTCTGTATGGTGAACTGGATTGGTTCATAAATCATAAGGTGTCTAATGTCACATACTCCCTTATGCAACAGACTGCTGTGGTTGTGTTCCCAACTCCAAGTGAACTGAAATCCAGGGCAGCAAAGCGATTCGATGAGATGGGAAAGGAAGTACCAGCTGAAGCAGTTAACGAAATGACAGGTACCTGGACATACACACATTATTATTTTACTCTCAAGTAGCATGTTCACTGTCCAACTTCTTTTTTCAGTATCCCTATATCCATTACTTACCAGCTACCTTAAATTACCTTTTTCAGCCAATTTTGTCCTACCACTCTCAAAGGACATGCCTCATTCGAAGGAGCCTTTTGACGAGGTATACTCAAATTTTGATATAATTGCACAACATCTTCTGACTACCCTCAAATGATCACTTGCTCACTGAGCTTTAAAAACATTTTTCAGGTAATCTTCACAGAGCTTTCTAGGGATGAGGCTCAGAGAACCCTAGATGAAATGCAGCGTATGTTGCTGAGAATTGTGACCCCAAGCTATGGAAATTCCAGCAACCAAAATCATGTAATGGTGCCTTTATTGTTATTATTTTTGAAATAGTACCTTGTATGTTTTGTGTCATCATGGATCAGATTGGTGTCAATATGCAAAGCTATACAGCAATGTTCTGATGTTTGGGTGCTTACAGGCTAGTTCAACATATGCTGGGACTGCTGCTCCACTTGATCCTAGTGCAAGGTCATCAATGCCAGGCTTTTACCCACCAATGGCCAATTCATATGGAGTTGGCACCCTACCTAGCAGTGCTGCTACTTTTAGCACAGGTGTGCATACTGCAGGCAACACAACACATGGACAGGCACCACGCAGTGTTCGAAGTTTCCAGAGTCCAACAGGAAACCAACATGAAATCCATTCAGGCTATCCAAGTGCTCCAAACCAATATCAGATTCAGATGCCCTCAAGCTACCTGAGTAACCCAAACCAATATGAAGTCCGTGCAAGCTACCAAAGTACACCACTTCCTGCATATGGACAGAGTACATACGGTTCCCATAGGAACTCAAGCCCATACAATCCAAATCCTTACAATACCGAGATGCACCAAAGTATTCAGGATCCCATGAGTAGCAGAAACCTCTACCAGGCACCTGGGTCAGCAGAAGCCTATAGGGCACCTGGCTATGCAGCTGCAAATCTGATTGGGAGGCCACATCGCGTGTCATCACCATCAACTCTTCCAGCGCATGGTCCACAACCAGCTGCTCAGTGGGTGCCAAATCAAGGTAGTTCTTGCTCATGGAGTTCTGACAGTTACAGGCCCTACTATGGACAACAGTCTCATGGTAAGTGATCGTCTTGCAGTCTATTTATTAGTCCAGTTTCTACATTTTACCAATCGTTTTTGAAAACCATGTGCATTTTCCATAAAAACCAAGAGTTACCATTCATTTAGCACATTACTACCTCCGTCCTGAAAAGAATGCAATATGGGTTGTGTGTCATAAAAAGTGGTTCACGTTTAACCAAGTTTTTAGTGAATAATATTCACAGTTATGTCTTTAAATTAATTTATTATGAAAATACATTTCGTAATTAATCTGATTGTATTTATTTGGTATCATAAACATGGATACTTTTTATTTATAATTGGTCAAATTTAATATACTAAAACGTGACACTGCTAGAATTGCATTCTTTTGGGGACGGAGGTAGTAGTTGACATCTTCATAGGCTAATCTGTATTAGCTTACTTGCTATTCACTATTCAGGTTGCATGTCACTTGGTTTTGCCTGAATTTGACAATCATTGATGCACCCTTATCTGATCGTGCCTTCAGTACTATCCTGTTGAATATGGAAGTAATATTCTGCTAACGCACGTTTTCTTCAACTGATGGCAGATGTGCACCGACCGCCGAATGCTGCTTTGGCACCACCTCCGAGCCATCCTCACGGTTCTGCACCAAACAACATGAATCAATGGCGGAGCCCTTGGTAGAACTAGCTTTGCTGGGAGCTAGTTTGTTTTCTATAGATTGCACGAGATACATATAAATCACAGGGTTCAGGTTCTAGGGAACCTTCTTGCCTCTATTATGTACAGTACAAAGCAACGCCTTTAGCAGCATGTTTGTGGATTATCTTGTTCCGAAGTTTTCATTTTGGTGGATACCATTTTGCATTATTGCTCTGAATTCTAACAGACGAAGGTAGATTCATGAATAGTTCACTCGTAATATTCCGGAGCTCAGAAATGTGGTTATTTGATTATTTCGTTGCATGTCAAATGTCATGGGTATCATGTATCGATAACTTTTCATGATAAGATACGCTAACCAGGGTTGAGCGATTCAGCTTTGACGAACACCATGATTTCTCAAACTTCATCTGACATGCATAATATGTACAATGCAACCGCTGGAATTTAGCAGCTACAAGGATGCATAAATCCGTTACAGTCGGGCGTGTACAAGGTACAGTCAGTTCACGGCAACACAAACTGCTGTCGACGTCCAGGTTGATGAAAACACGCCGGCTCTTGTAAGACAGATACCTAGCCTAAACTCTCATGAGCAAGAACTTCCTAAAGGGTCATCTCTTCCTGACAGCGCCGTAGTTCCTTGTGACCTGCGAAAGACCAAAAAATTCTTAATAAACAAACTCATTTTACACAATATGTTTGCCTTCAGATGTAGCGCAGCACAAAATTTGGCTACAATATGTGAACTAAGAACACTGAGGTGATATTCTCTGACCCGAGGAGGAGCTTTCTTTGGCGGCTCATCTTCTGAATCATCATCATCTTTGCTCATCATACTTTGGATGGAAGCAATATCTGTTTTTCGCCCCCTCTTCGCAGTGGAACCTCTGCCTCTGCCTCTACCTCTAGGAGCTGCTCTTTTACGCCCGACTTGTTGGGCACTCTCCTCTTCCTGCGAGCATTTGAGAATAAAAACAGATCATGAGATGATTTGCAGGCTACAAGGCAGTCCAGTTTATTTTCATAGACATACTGAATTTTCAACAACTTCATTTGCATCTGCTTCCTCCTCTGAGGAGACATCCTCACTACGGATAACAGTAGTTGACCTGCAAATGTTGACAAGTAAATTAGCATTGAAGTTAGTTTTCCCAAAAGAAGAGCATTTTAGCTTTACTGAAGCCTGAAAGCAGGGCAGCAAAAATTCAGCAACTTCCATAAAGTGCATTTGAGTGCAAAATTAGGCTTGACGTGGCTATTCCAATTGGACACGGCTGCATAGCTACTTTTCTCCATGGCAACAAAGAATTCTATTGAAATTCAACGTGTTCAAACTTCAAAGACGGAAAGATGATAAAGGTTTGAATTAACAACCTCGTCTGGCTGAAACTAAGAGTAGTCTGCTTCATTGAGCTGGTACCTCTTCCCCTGCCTCTTATGGAAGCACCACGTTTAGCAACATCAGCAGTATCTTTGGAGGGTCTAGTAAATCCAGATGATTTTCGTCCAACATCAGTTGATCTTGCACCCAGAACCGTATCCCTGGTGTCTTCGTCATCACTGAATGAGTTCAGGCTGCTTTGAGCTGTAAAAGATTTACCTCCAGTATCCTAGTTAAATGTCATAAGAGTTATTAGCTGTCCAGTATCCAGCCCAGTGGAAAAATACAAAAAGCAAAAAAAAAAGATATTAAGGCTCAGATAATTAAGCACCAAGTTCTGAGAGCTTGATGTGAAGCGTGTGCCATCCTTGGAGCGTAGGGACCTTTCCTTAACACGTTCCTAGAGGGTAGAAGATGTGGAATCGTTAACCTATATGAGCCAGGACATTATTGTGTGATTAGAGTAGAAAAGTAGAAGGCTTTAGCACCTGCATGCACTCATTAACTTTGACTATTATGTCTTCTTCCTCAATTTTGGATTTATCTGCTTCAGAACTCAACTTATTCTGCAAAAATTATCAAGCTTTGGGGTTTAGATGTTATGACTGTTCTCTGGCATCATATGCCCAACTGCAGCTAAAGCTAACAATAGAAAATGGTGGGGAATCATACCCTGGTTTCTTCAAGGTTTCGCTGCAAACATGAATAAAATGCCATCTTGTCATCCTTGTTCACAAAATCATGCAATGCAATGTCCAAATCATCAACCGGAAGAATCTCCATTTTCTGAAACCAAAGGAAGGAATGTGTGCTGTTGTAAAGCTTATATTTTAAGTACACATAACGACTTCAGAGAAAAGGGATTGAAAATGAAATAATCCTCACAGCACATCATGCGCATATCTAGACCATGTGATACACAGAGGGCCTGATTACGGACTGGGAATTTATGCGATGCCTAGAAATGAAACTCTACCCAGACATCTTTATGGGAATTAAATTAATATACCAACTGAATCAGATTGGTATGCTAAACTAAGTAACTAAGAGAGGAATTATATTTTTGCTTAGTTCGCACAATTAGAAGCAGCCAGTAAGAATAGAATGGATAACAACATTTATTCCATCCTCAAACAGAGAGCAAATGGACACAGTATATGCAGTTCAAAAAATACCAAGTTACTCTCTGCAACCAGAGCTTCGATTGTTTGTTGGTTTAGTTCCTCAGGACGAAGTTTCTCAGAATCATCAATGTGGTCTACAAGATAGGCATAGTTAAAAAGCACGCCATCTCATCATTAAGAAAATGAACGAGTTATTTGTAGCTTGTTTTTGAGGAGAACAACAGCAGGGGAAGCCCCCACTGTTAGGATTTTTTATTAAACCAAAAGGAAACCAACTGTACAAAAGAGAGACAACAAAAAAACAGCAGCAAAGATTGTAGCTTGTTCTCAATAAGTAAATACTCCCTCCGTTCCAAATTATAATTTGTTTTACTTTTTTGACCCCAAGTTTGACCACTCGTCTTATTCAAAAAATTTGTGCAAACATAGTCAAATTTAAGTCATTATTGAAGAATTTTTGTTAATAAAGCAAGCCACAGCCAAAGAAGTGACATCTTGCACAAATTTTTGAATAAGACGAGTGGTCAAACTTGAGGTCAAAAAAGTCAAACAAATCATAATTTGGAACGGATTTAGCATCAGATTTTGAGGAAAAAAAGAAATACCTCCTGTAGTCTGGCGTTTCTTTGCTGATTTTGAGAAAATGAGAATATCTTGAGGGTTTGCGACCTTACAAAATTATCAAATATAAGTTCATGCAAGTAAGCATTGAAGTAAGATTGAGGCAGCACGCTTCAGTAGTACCACAGTACCTTTCCTACATACTTCTGACCAAAACGTTGTGGGTTTATTGTTGAAAACCCAGAGTAATCTACCTGCAGAACAAAATGAGCAATATCACCTGCCCTTTCTTTCTTAATGACTTTGCACCCAGACCCAGTCATATGTTGAGTTTTATTACCTTGATTCTAACTAACGGAAGTTTGGGCTCCGATCTGCTGGCAGTTGGTTGGCTACTCTTCTCAATCAGATTTCTTACCTGAAGCAATTCAGTAATACAACACCCATGAAAAGCCAGTTACAACTTTTTTACTGAAACTAACATTTATCAACAAAATCTTGCTAGACAAGAGAAATTAACAAACTAACTATTCTTGAATGTTTCTCAATAACATGGATCAAAATTCAGTAATAGAATGCAAAAATGCGAACTCACAATTTTATCCAAATGTTCAAGCACAGAGGCCTGATCATTTGGGTCAACATCTGCTTCATCTTTCAACACAACCTACAAATATCAATTGTGAGATTTCACTAACTAATATGTGAAGCATGAAATACGAAAGTGACCTGCCTCAGCATACTCAAAAGGTCTGACAGATCTCAGAGGTATTTTGGTTGGCCTGTACTGATTTCCCTGTTTATGAAACATGTAAGGATTCAGAAAATATATACACCAAGCACATCAAACATGACTGAGAGTCTTGTTTTTCTCGAACAAGCGTGAGAGCTGCGTATCATTATACTAAGAAGAAAGAATGAGAGTTGTCTCAAAAGAAAACCTTGATTTCTAACAAAAGAACATGCTTTGGTTTTGCTTCACCATCAATCAGGGACGTCGCAACTGAGGAGCCTGGTTGAGTGATGTGGAAACCCATTCCAGGGACCTCCTGTAAATAGTATATATACAATGAGTGCATGGCCAGTTTTTTTTCCTTAAAAAACATACAACAACAACTCAACAAAGCGTTTTAGTCCTCAATAATGTAAAAAAAAATCTCAAGCTGTTACCTGAGGATCAATGAGGCATTCATGCTCATGGCCCCATACAACAAAATCCAGAAAACGTGGTAAAAAATGCTCATTGATGGCACTTTTAGGGTTTGTCTTTATCCTGCAAGAGTTCAGTTGTAGATTGCTTTCATTAAACAAAATGAAGGGCCAACAACAATTGAACAAGCTATTTTCCTTTGTTGTTAATTTGCTATGTCCACCTGTTCTGATGAAGTACCAATATATTGAACCAGTCAGACACTGATTCCCCATCTTGAGTTCCAGGTCGCATCCACTGTACTGAATGAGGCGTCTGAAGTATTGCAATACAAAATATGACATCAATAGTAAGAAGAAGCTGGCATGTAATATTTCAATTATCTAAGCAGTTTCTTGTTCTAGTTATTTCAAAGTCATGAAGAAAAAAAGACGGAAAGGCACCTGAAACATTCTATTTAGTCGTTCATCTCTAATGTTGCCAAGACCATATAGTGCAACCGAAGTCATGCCCTGAAATAATATGAAAGCAATGAATCAGCGCATAAAACATTAAGATATTGCATGTAGCTAAAGTGCTGCACCTTTTTTACGAGTACAGGATAAACTGCTATCTGACCAACGCCAGAGCCACCGAGGTCCATCTTTCCAAAATAATTTACAAGATTGCAAGCCGAAAGAATATCGATGGCAGAGAGATTATCCTACAGTCAGAAACATAAATTCATGAAAGGAAGCTGTCATTGATCATAAGCACAATTTCAGTATAATAAACAAAATTCAGATGGTAAGAAACAATGCCATACCACTCCAGCAGGGTCATCATGATTTCCATGGATGGTGAACACAGGCAGGCCAACATTGAAGTTGGGGTCTTCATAATTTACCTTACCAAATCTGAGAATGCAGTAAGAAATTTTCGTATGAAAATGAGAAACACACACACACACACACACACATTTCTACACATTTCAAAAGTCCTCAAATGGTATGTGAAACAAATGAATTTCAGAAGTTAACAACATCGCTGCAAGAGCTTCTAAGGTGTAGTTGTCCTTAATGTAGATTGATCACCAAAGTATGAGACCTGTTTGGGAAGTTGACTGTCTGATCACTGACAACCTGGAACTTTATTGGTTGATCATTTAGGCAGTAGCGCCGTAGAATCTCAATCGTTTTTACCAGGGTTGAGCGTGACGGTTTGTTCTCATGGAATAGATCACCGCCAAGAAGAATAAAATCTACCTGCAATGCATTCTCGCATATTAAACAACGAATGAGCTCGCCAGAGCTGAGGAAAACAAGTGATGGAAACAGAAATATGACTAACAAACCTTGTTTTGATCCGCCAATGCACAAATCTCCTCAAATGCTTGAAAGGAATCAAACCTACGTATCTCATCTTTTTCCATGTAGCCTAGATGGCAGTCGGTTGCTACAAGTATTCGGAGCGTGTTGACGTCGCCTTCCCCTCCGCTGCAATATCATTTGACAGTTAACATAGTAAGAACCCTGAACCCAGCATCAAACAACAGGCAACCATACTGATCGCTTCATGCAGCTATTTAGTCCATTTCACAAAGGAAGCAATTGGAACGACAGCAAGAGAGCTGTAATCCTCTGCATAACCAGAAACCAAGGTCTACTGATGTAATGAACAGGATAACTCACCTAGGTTGTGCTGATTCAGACATTGGACCCCAAACTCAACGTCTTGGCCAAATCAATCCGTTGCTGTAAAATCTAAAACTGCAAAACCAACCATTTCAGAAGTTAAAATAACAGGGGCGGACCCAGTAAGGACCCGATATTTTTTTCCAAAACAAAACAAAGTTATTAGTATGCATACTACATGTATATACAACTTGCGATTAAATCAGTTCCGAATACAAGTAGCCCCAAATAGCTTAAGTTAGGGTTTGGGCGGTCGGTTTCGCACAGCAGCAAGGGAACAGAAGGGGCGAGCATACCTGGCAGGTGCAGCGAAGGGTTTAGGGTTTAGGGCGGAAGAGGCCGGGGGTCCCCCAGTCGTCGCCACGAGAGTACGAGACACAGGGGTGAACGGGTGAAGAAGACGCAGGGGTGAACTTTGGTCAAGGTCCTGTGGAAATTTGACTGGGCTTGGAGCGGGCCTTTCAGGCGTGGAGACAAACGCTAGTGGGCCAGCCCATCCGCGCGGACTGATTGCCGCGAAAAAAAAAAACAACCGGTGGCAGTCAGGCAGAAGTGGCCCAACAAAATCACGGTCCAAGAACAAATCATCGGCCCAAAAAAGGAAGGGGAGCTGCTTTTCATCTCCGCGAGTTTTCCCCCACCTCCACCTCCCCGTCCTCCCGAGCTGCGGCGGCCGCATCGACTGCTAGGGCGAAAATCCGCTCGACTCTCCCGGCGATTTCCGGCTCTCAGGTGGAGACAAGAGGATCCGCGGGAAGGATTCGGCTGCATCCTAGTGTCGTGTTGAGATGGTAAGCGTCGACGCCCCTTTTCCGCGTGCGCGGAACACTCAACTTGTTTAGATTCCTCTATAGTGGCGCGTGATGCGAGGTTGAGTGGTGCTGCTTGTTTTATGGTCAGGCTGGGCGCAAGGAGACTGCACTCGACCTGGCGAAGTTCGTCGACAAGGGCGTCCAGGTGAAGCTCACCGGCGGCCGCCAAGGTTCATCTCACATCTCCCTTCCTCCTTCCTTCCTCCTCCTATAACTATCAGAACCGTTTGGTGCTCCGAATTTGCACCTTCTCCTTGACCATGGTTTAGCTATTGGTTACTGTTAAGTTGAGTAGTATCTATCCAGCTGGTGATATGAATCGGAGGAATAAATACCTTGTTCATGCGCTTATTTGTGTGAACTTGTGCTGCTATGTACTCGTTTTGGATAAGTTATCAACTGAAATTCACGGAACCCACTACAAATCCCAGTGCTTGATTATACCAAGAGTCATTTAAGTCATTGTTGTCTGGCTGTGCATTAGTGAACCACAAAACTTGGGATTAGTAGTACATGCCAAAACCTAGGGTTTTGTGACACTTGGGTCGTAAGCCTAGGTTTTGTGAAATTTACTCTAGAACATAATGCATGCTTGCTCTCCAACTGGTATGTGTTTGTGTACTTGTCTTTATAGAACACTAAAGGGATATATATAAAGTGGAAAGTCAAAATGAACTAGTAACGTTGTCACCATTTTGTGTTCTACAATGTGGAATGTTCACTGCAATCATTTGCACAACCTCTTGGCATGCAACTTCCTTTTATATTGGAATCGTTTATCTATCCATCTTAGGCATATTGCCCCTTGTGCTAGTTGTTTAAGAGTGTGTAAGCTCCTTCAGTGATTTAAAGCCATTCAACTTATTGTAGCTTTTCTGGTTTTTGTTCTATATATGCTGACCTGCCACCTTATTCATGCGTCCAGTGACAGGAACTCTAAAGGGATATGACCAGCTACTCAACTTAGTGCTAGATGAAGCAGTTGAGTATGAAAGAGGTACTTTCTGATTCCTTTGGATCTATTGTGTAACACAGAGTTTGCTCATTGAACTTGGCTAGGGTTAAGACTTACAAAACAATTTAAAAGCACATTTTGCCTCAGTTGTTTTTGGCAGTTAGCATCTGCATGCTAATTGATTAATATAATTTTTTCTGTGGGGATGAAATAACTGTTTACTAACGCTGAACTAAGTGTTAAGGACTGAAATCACTGAATGGAGAATGGACTGTATATTCTGAAAATAACAGGCTCATAGTGCCTCATATCTGTCTTCCAAAATCCAAAAAAAAAAGGTGCCTAGTGTCTGAACCTCATATGCTTCATGTGTAGATAGCAGATGGAACAATGTTAAATTTCTGTTTACAATGCTGAATAGAATGATCCATAATCTTGTCATTTTCTTTTGTAGAGCAAGATGATCCATTGAAGCTATCAGGGAAAACCAGACAGCTTGGCCTCATTGTAAGTATTCCTTTCTGACAATTGATTTAACCTTTGTACACAGTCATTCCTATGTTATTTGAGTGATGCACATGGAGAGCTGATGATGTTCCATGTAATGCTGATGTTGAAGTGTGCCATTGTATTCGCTTAAACTTGTACTCAGTTTGTTAGCGATGAATGATTTTATTATTAATAATTACCGAGTAGGCTCAGGCATTACCTGAAAAAAAAGTAAAAAACTACATAATTGTTTGGTCGCTGATAAATAAATTGCTTTTGGTATATGTGATGTTCCTTTTCATGGGATTTACAACTGCAGATCTGAACATCATGCATCCCATTCTGGTTCTTGCAGGTGTGCAGAGGCACGGCAGTCATGCTGGTCTCACCGACCGATGGAACTGATGAGATCGCCAACCCTTTCCTTGCGGACGGAGCATAAGCTTGCACTTGGTCGATTATTTAGAACCGTGCTCTCAAAGCACCCTCAGAATAATATCTCCCAGTGGTAAAAAAAGAACTCCACTCTCGTGTATTAGTTGTACCGGTTGGTGATGAACGCTGTAATTTTCACTGTTGCAACTTAAAACATCGACCCTATGGTTGCTAACGTGCTGCTGCTGAGTACTTCCGTTTTCTTTCCTCTTTTCTGATGCTACGAGTTCTGTTTTATTATGCGTAGAACTGAGGGACAAAAGGAGATCTCACGGTCATGCACATGCACGCGCGCACGCTATGGGGACCGTTCGCTGCAAACATTGGTGGTGAAACAGCAGCGCTCATCAGCAAACTTTTCTGCATTTATATTCTTGTAATTATAATTTTTGCTATCAGAGCAACTCCAAAAAAAAAACTCTTTATATCCTTTATTTTTTATAAAAGAAAAACATGTGGCGTAGCCCCCTACTGATTAGTTATATTAATAATAGAATAAAAAAGAGGTGTCCAAACAACGGAATTTAAGAAACGAAAAAGGACAAGAAAATATAAAGAAGATCACAATTAGTGCTCTAGCCATTGTTATATAAGAGGAAAATATTTCTTCTAACCAGAACAAACTCTTAATATCCTTTATTATTGATAGAAATAGAGGTTTTAGTAAAAGAAAATACCATCCAACAACTCCAAATATTGCTATCGTCTATTTTGGATTTATCGCACGGTTGACTCTCTAGAGTGTACATACGAGATATAGAAAAATTATTGGAAGATGAAAAGATAGAGCGATTTTTATATTATCCTAGTAACTCCCAAAATTATGATTTAAAGAGTGAGTTTAAGAAAAACTCTTGGAGATGTTGTTGGTTCAGCATTGAATCTGTTATGCACACTGTAATCGTATCACATAGTAACTCTTCAAATTATGATTTAGAGAGTGAGTTTAAAAAAACTCTTGGAGATGTTGTCGGTTCAGCGTTAAACCTATATGCACAAACCTGTAATCGTATGACGTAGTAACTCTCTAAATGATGATTTAGAAAGTGGGTTTAAGAAAAACTCTTAGAAGATGCTCTCGGTTACGCACAAACATGTAATCATGTCACATGTAGTAACTGCCCGGGAAAAGTGTCGATCTTTATTTTTTTGCAATCAAATTCGAATGTTTGTTTGTGTGTTTGCATACAAGTCATGTACTTAAGAGTTTAGAACAACTCTAAGAAGCTTTTTATATCCTTTCTATCGGCGTTCGGTCCCGTGGGGGTCCTAAACCGATGAGTGAGTGCTGCGTGTCCCTTTCCCGGATGGTGATGCAAGGAGAACACATGGGGGTTTATCCTGGTTCGGGCAGAAGAAGGCCCTACGTCCAGCGGGGGAGAGAGGTTTGTATTTCCTTGCACCGAGGTGCTTGCGTAAGGGTTACAAGCTTGCGAGAGAGGGCGGCGAGCCCAAGTCTCAAAGGAAGAAAAAGAAGAGTACAAGGATGATTGCTTGAGATGTTGATCTCTGCGTTGGGGGACTTGGAAGCCTGTTGTCCGTTGTAGAGCCCTGGCCTGCCCTTTTATAGGGTAAGAGGAGGCCAGGATGCCGGGGGACCTTGAGGTGAAGTTTTATCGATCCCTGTAGAGGTGGCTGTAGCGACGTGCCTCAGGGATGGCCGGCCATCCCTGGACATCATGACGACGTCGGGGATGAGACGGCGAAATGACCCGGAGCACCGTGTCATGCCGGCCTTCCTTCCCTGTCGAACTGTGCTGGGCGTCGAGGCAGGGTCGAAGCCGGGTCGAGGCCGGACGGATAAGGTCGAACCCCTGAGATTGCGGAATACGGGTCTTGTCGTATCCTTCCTCGAGGGTGACTGGTGATAAACAGTGCACGGTAAGGTGAGTATAGTGACAGGTTTCACCTCCCATCACGGGATGGGCGGTAAAACAGTGAGGACTGACACCGGCGTTGCTCCCACGTCGATCCTGGTTGCGGCCATGTCGGTAGGTGGTGGCAGGTAATCGCATTAAATGCTCTGACTTTTGTCTCGGGGTAGGTGAAGTGAGGGGGTCGAGCGCTCTGACCCGGGGTCACGCGAGTCAGAGTTTTTCCGGCAGGCAAACAAGCCTCGCGCGAGTCGGAGCGCGGTCGAGGTGCCTTGTCGCGCGGGACGGGGCGCGGTCGAGGCGTTCCTGTCGAGGGTGCCTCGTACGAGTCGGAGCCAGAGCGCGGTCGAGGCACTCCGTCGAGCCGGCCTCGTACGAGACGGGCCCGGTATGCGGTTGAGGCGGGCTGCCTTTTGCCACGGCTTAGTCGTTTTGTTTTTTGTTATCGTTGGATGTGGGTACCCCCATACTGTTGGTACCGACAGTAGCCCCCGAGCCTTTGGGTGAGTGTGTGATCAATCTCCCAGAGGCTTGTTAGTTGATGAACTGGAGTCATAGCGTCGTGGCTTTTTCCGGTGGGGCCCCGAGGCCTCGGTGGAGTGTAGGGACTCCTCCGAGGTCTTTTATGCGTTTTATTGGGGAATGGTTTCCAGTGGTGGCGTGATCCGTGCCTTTTTTTTGAGTTTGGCTCGTTGCGGTCGAGCCCCCGAGCCTCGTACGCATGAGGTCGATCAGAGTCCTGGCCGTCTTTTGTCGTTCGACCCTCACGCTCCTCCTTTAGGAAGGAGGAGGAGGGGTGGGGAACGCCGTACTACCCCTATTTGGGCGAGTTCCGACGATCTCCGGCGAGCTACTAGCGGGGGAATTCGAGTGTGAGCCCGTGCTCCAGTCGTTAGGAGTCGGCTAGTGGCCCGGAGGCGCTCTCAAGAATGCCAAGAAGTGGTCATGTGGATCTCGATTCCCTGCGACAGGATTCGAGGGCTCGGTGCCTCCCTCGAGGGGATTCCTACGTCGACCTCCTCCTACAGCCTCGAATACGTCTTGGGGTGCCTCGAGAGCGTGGCTCGAGCCCTGGCCATGTACGGGCGCATCCCTGGTCGTCCCTAACTCTGTCGCTCAAGGGCAGCTGTCGAACCCTGGTCGAGGGCCAGCTTCCGCTCCCTCGAGACTCATACCGGGCTCGGAGCCCGTTTCCCAGGTATCTGGGAATATCCGTCCGTGGATCCCTCCCCTGCCCGTTAGCCGGGCACGTCTTTTTAGGAGGGGAGGTGAGATCGGCGTGGTAGTGGGCGACGTGGCGTACGGTTACGACGTGGGGGACGGCCACGCGCCCTGCTCCTGCGAGTTTTGGGGAAACAGTTAGGTAAGAGCATTAAATGCGAGAAACCGCTCCTACCTTTCCGCGCGGCCGTTGGGCTTCCGCCGGGGCTATAAAAACAAAGCCTAGGGGTCTGTCTCCCCTACTGGCCCTTTGCGTTCTTGCCCTCCTTGCCTTAGACAGCTCTCCGTGCCCCTTGCGCCCTCCGCCTTCATCCAGCGCCGCCGCCGTCGCACCCCCTCCGTCCACACAGCTTTTCCCGGCGCCAATGGCAGGCAAGAGTCAGATCCTCCCCGCCGATGACTGGGCTGCTTCCTCAGCGACGGAGAGGAGGCTAGAGGAGCTAGTCGAGGATGGATTGCTGCGGCCGAGGATGAGCCGGTCGCGGCCGGAGTGGATTGCGCCGTCGCCCGACCACCGGGAGCCGGCACCCCCCGAGGGATACGTGGTTAGCTTCATCTGCTTCCACGAGCGGGGGTTCGGCATGCCGGCGACCACCTTCATGCGCGCGCTCCTCCACTACTACCGGGTGGAGCTGCACCATCTCGCCCCCAACGCCGTCGCACAGGCCGCCATCTTCGCGGTGGTCTGTGAGGGCTATCTGGGGATGGAGCCGCAGTGGAATCTGTGGCTCCATCTTTTCAAGGCGGAGCTCTTCGCCAAGAAGGCGGGGGAGAAGGGGCTACGATGCGCAGTTCGAGCGGGGAGCTGCGTCCTGCAGGTGAGGTCTGGTCAGGCAGATCAGTATATCCCGGCCCACCTCATCTCCTCGAACAGCGGCTGGCACGACGGCTGGTTCTACCTCCGCAACGACGAGAGTCAGTTGCCGAGGTATACCGGCCGGGTGCTGGTCGCCCGAGAGGAGAACTGGACCTACGGAGTCACGGAGGCTGAGAAGCCGCGTCTGGACCCGCTGCTAGCGGCGCTGCAGCAGCTCCGTCTGCGAGGCTTAACGGCGGCGGTGGTGGCCACGGCGTTTCACCGGCGCAGGGTGATGCCGTTGTGCCAGTGCCGCCTTCGTCTCGACCAGATGACACCGGAGGCGCCACTAGAGGGGAGCCGGATGTCGCACGAGTCCCTCACCCTCGAGGAGGTCCTCCGGCGGGCGCGCCGGATGGTGGGGAACTTCAAGACGGATGAGGTCGACAAGGTCCCCATGCGACCTACCCAGTGGTTCGAGCCTCTGGTAAGTATTATTGTTAGCATGTTTTGTTTACTTCGTCTGTTTTTGGGTTTCTCTGATTTAGTCGAGGCCGATGCGCAGGATTTGTCTGCGGTGCGGGAGACACGGCCGCCAATCCCAGTGGACCAGCCCGCCCGGGAGGCTCGACGCCAGCAGGCGTCCCAAAAATAGCAGACAAAGGAGACGGCCAAGAAGCGGTAGATCCGCAAGGCCAAGGAGAAGGAGGCGCTGAAGAAGCTTCGGCGCCAGTAGGCCCTCGACGGGCTTCCCCTCACGGAGTCTCCCTCCGAGACGGTCTCGGGGGAGGACGATGATGGCAGCGACGGGGACGACGACGACGCCCTATCGCGGTACGACGCTGCGACCGGCCTGGCGGACCTCCCCGACGTTCGTCCGCTCTTGGAGCCCGTTGGGGGGTTGTCCTCCCGGGCGTCGGTGTCGGTCGAGGTGGTGGAGGAGATGGAGGAAGAGGCGGGCAAGGAGGCAGGCCCCTCGACGGGGGGGGGGGGGGGGCGCCCCATCCCGGACCCCACAGGAGGGATCGACGGGGCCGCCTCCACCAGTCCAGGCCCCGCAGGCTCGGCCGGCGGCTGGAGCGGCAGTGCCGGCGTCGTCATCGGCGGCGCCGTCGGCGGGCGTTAGGACCCTAGGCTAGCTGGCCTCGGATGCGCAGAGGACCCGAGGCGGCCCTCCAGCCAGGGCCCCAAGGAGCACCCGGCCCGCCGGGGGGCCGGCCGCGAGACCGTCGCAGGCAGCGCCAGGGGGTTCGGATCGGTCGGGGTCGAGGCCCTTGGTGCCCCTTTCCAGGTAAGGATCCGTGCTCCGCTTTGTTGCTTTTTATTGGCACCGTTTCTGATGCTTCTTTTTGCTTCACAGCCTCCAGCGCAAGGCGGAGCCGATGGGGCCGACCCCCGCAAAATCGCTCCGGGCGAGCGCCGTCGTCATTAATCGGACGGCGTCGCAGAACGTCGCCTGGATCGAGAGGCGATGGCCCAGGCGGAGGCGGGTGTCTCGGTGGTCGCTGGTTCCGACCCCGCCGCACAGGGGTCGGGACCGTCAGAAGTGGCGGCGCCCAGCACGGGCGGGGCGGAGCCGGGGTCGTCGTCGACCGCCGAGGCCGCCGTCGAGGCCACAACGACCGAGGCATCCGTCCATGACGCGGAGCGGGCAGATGCGGGTGTGGTTATGGAGGAGGTCCCGCCGGCGGTGGGACAAGAGGCGGCGTAGCCGGGAGAGCCGCAGCCGCAGCAAGATCCGTCGGCGGGGCCGGTGGCTTCGATGGAGGGCGGGGTCGTCGAGCCCCCGCCCGTGGTTCCAGAGGAGGAGGCGCCGGCGGTCGAGGGGCCGGCCCCGGCGGAAGGGTCGACCCCGGCCATGGTCGATCTTACCCTCGACGACTCCCCCCTTGACAAGGGGAAGGAGGTGGTGCGAGTCGAGGAGGTCGAGGCCATGGACCAGGCCGGTCCCTCGGCGGTGGTTGACGGGGCCGGAGCTGTGGGTCAAGCCGGTCCCTCCGCAGGGCCGGAGAGCGCCCCGACCGGACCACCGTCAGGGTGGCCGGACATCGCCGCGCTGGCCCTGGCGCGGGCGGAGGAGGAGATACCACGCAGGGGGGGACCGTCCCTTGAGTTCAGGGACGCTTCCAACCCCGACGCGGACCCCGTCTTCGCCTTGAACGATGCGGACGAGGTGCATCACTGGGAATACCTCGAGGGTCTCTGTCGACACCTTGAGCGATCGCTTCGTGTGGCGACGGAGGCCTTGTCACGAGGCATGCGGGACGCCACAGAGGTAAGTTTGGTTTGGCGGTTCTTTTGCTATGCTTTTGCTGTCCTTTTGCTCCCGAATCCTTTGGTTCTAAACTCTCTGGTTTTTCGAACCATGGTCAGGAGCTCAAGGAGCGCTCCCGCCAGAAGTCGCTCTTCATCCGAAATGAGAGCGGCGTGTGGGCGGCGCTTGCCCGGCAACGGGCTCTGGTCGAGGAGGCCAACAAGCGGCTATCCGATCAGAGCACGCAGACGGCCGAGCTGCGCGTCTCCTACGCGGCGGTCAAGGAGGAGGCGGTGCAGGCCTGGGCGGCCGAGGCCGTGGCGCGTGCAGACGTGACCAGGGCCCAGGAGGAGGCAGCCAAGGCCCGCGAGGATCTCGTGCCCCTGTCAGCACGAGTGAAAGAGCTCGAGGAGGACGTCGCCCTTGTCGACCGGCAACGTGACACCCTCAACGTCCAGATCGGGCAGGTCACCGCTCGCTTCGGGGCCCTGAAGGACGAGGTCGCGGCGCTGAGTGGAGCCGTTCAGGAGAAGGACGCGGCCCTCTCGAGCGCCCACCAGGTGTAAGGTCCAAATAGGCTAGAGGGGGGGGGTGAATAGCCTAATTAAAAACTTCTACAATAATTACTTAACCACAAGTTAGTACAAAAGGTGGCGGAGCAAAATGCACTAGCTCTAACTAATTAAGCAAGCCACCTACACAAGTCTAATACAAGGCTATCCACTAAACACAACAACAACTACAAGCTAGATATAAGAAGTAATACGAGAGAAGAGCTTCGAGTGAATATACCGCCGTGTAGAGATGAGAAGTACCAATCAATCAATCACACAAGAGAAATCCTCGGGAAGGGAATGACACAAGAATTTATCCCGAGGTTCACTTGCTTCCCGGCAAGCTACTCCCCGTTGTGGCGATACACCCACTTGTCGGTTCGCGAGCTAATCGACTATCAAGAGTCGAGCCCTCGGCAGGCGCCGCACAACCGCACACAAGATGGGGATCCTCCAAGCCACGAGCTTCACTAGAGTATCCAATTCGCGAACTCCCGCGGGGAAGGATCAAGAACCCCTTACAACACTTGGTGAAGGCTCCAACAATCTCCAATTGCGAGCTCAATCACCTCCGCTGCTCCGAGCCGTCTACCGTGTCGGGAAACACGGAAGAGTAACAAGAAATCCACAGCAACTCGAAGATCAAGTGCCTCTAGAATGCAACTCTCAAGCAATGCACTTGAATCTCACTCAAGATGTGCAATCAATCGAAGAGATGAGTGGAGGGGTTGTTCTCTAGCTCAAAGGATGTCTCTATATCTCAAAATGTGCAAGAGTTTACCTCAAACCCCGGACATCCTCTATTTATAACGAAGGGGTACGCAGCTAGCCGTTACCGGACGACTCAGCGAAAAACGTGATGACCGGACGCTCCGGTCAGGGTGACCGGACGCGTCCGGTCACTACACGACAGACGAAAATCGCGCGAGTCAGAACTAGCCGTTGTGCTGACCGGACGCGCTCCTTCGATCGACCGGACGCGACAGTGCTAGCGTCCGGTCGCGTTCCAGTAAGCACCCGACGCGTCCGTTCGCACATGACCGGACGCGCCAGCCGCGTCCGATCGCGCTTCGCTGCGCTCGGCTTCTCTGGACACTTGACCGGACGCTCCGGTCCCGTGAGGCACCGGACGCGCCGGTCGCGCGCTTAACTTATACGCCCAGTTGAACTGACCGGACGCGCTGGTCAGGCCAGACCCGCGTCCGGTCACAAGCCCTAGCGCCCGCACCGCGATGAACTGACCGGACGCGCTGGTCAAGCCAGACCCGCGTCCGGTGCAGCGTCCGGTGCACGCAGTGACCTCCGTTCGCCTCCGTTTCTTTTCCGACTTTCGGCGCAATAGAAAATAGGCGTTTCACTTCTCCAAAAAGCGCCGAATCCCGCCTCGCAAGCTCGGCGGGAGGGAGAGAGGACCCCAAACCCCTCTCTACCGCTTAAACTCCACCGCCTTCGCAAATGTGCTAACACCACCAAGTGTACACCACCATGTGCATGTGTGTTAGCATTTCACAAACATTTTCCAAGGCGTTATGTTAGCTCTAAACTAGATCCTAATGCATATGCTCAAGACATTGATCTAGTGGCACTTGATTCCCAAGCTAACCGTGATTGCCCCTCTTGATAGTCGGCTATGTATCCTAAACCCGGTCAATCACTTCTCTACTCAACTTAGACCGGCAAAAGGAAAACCCTATGGTTATACCTTTGCCTTGCGCTCTTAGATCCTTCGTTCCATGTCCATCTCCTCATGCTTGATCATCATGATCATCATTTCATGTCCATGCACCATTTCTTTATGATCTTGTGGCCACCACTCCTTGCCACGTACGCCTTCATCACATGTGTTGCTTATGCCTAACTCAAAACACTTAAGACATGGCATTAGCAACTTGGTGTCATTAATTACCAAAACCAAACTTGAGCTTTCAATCTCCCCCTTTTTGGTAATTGATGACAACCATCACAAAGATATGAAATGAAATCAATTTTCAATTTAGATAGTATTAGCTCCCCCTACATATGTGCTTCCATGAGTTTGGTTCAATTGTGCACATATGTATGGATTAGAATTTTGGGAGAGTTACTACTATCAAATTGATGCTAAGGTATATAGAATGGACCTTTGAAGCGTGATACCAATCGGAGTTGCCTTTATATACCATCCTTAGCATCGATGTAGCTAGACACCACTTGTAATACATCACTTGTAAAGATCACAAACACTAAAGTACCCCGTGAGATCAACAATATAAGCAAAGGTGTCTAGATACCACTTGTAAAGCTACTCTTAACAAATCATCATTCAAGTTCTATTTCTAGCATACACCATACAATCATGAAGATGAATTTAAGCTTTGCAATGCAACAATTCATCATGTTAATGCACATACAAATGCAACAAATAATTCATGAGCTTGCTCCCCCTACTTGTGTGCTCAAATTTTAATTTCTCTCCCCTTACTATATCTTTCTCCCCCTTTGCAACTTAACTTTTTATCTTTTGTGACTTTTCTATCTTTGTGACTTTTCTCTCCCCCTTTGTCAACAATCACCAAAAAGGTGCCAATTTTAGTGAGAGATAAGTCAATCAATATGAGGGAGACCAAATTATGGTTCAATCTAGATTACTTGCCTAGAATATGTAATTCGGTTTGATCCAAGGACAAGCTTCTTCACACCTCATAAAGTATAAGGGTTATCTTGACCATGTTGAATTACACATCATGAGCTCATTTTCTAGATTCAACGCTAGGTTTGCAAGCCCACAAACATGTCATATGCTACCACTAGATCAATCAAAACATAGAAACAATAGTGGTACCATATATACATTAAACTCATTTGATTTTCATGAATGAGCCTATTTGACATGCAAATATGTCTATATGTTCTAAACATGTCCTTAGCAAAGTATGGATGATATGTCAAACAACTTTACCTTGCTATGTCGGAGGAGAGGCATGTCATATAAGAATGTGGGGGTGCACTCATTTCAAGTTGGAGAAGTCAAGTATGTTCAATTCATTCTTCAACTTGTAAAATCTCTTCTCATCAAGTGGCTTTGTAAAGATATCGGCTAGTTGATCTTCGGTGCCAATGCTCTCAATGCTAATATCACCCTTTAGTTGATGGTCTCTTATGAAATGATGCCTAATATCAATGTGCTTGGTTCTTAAATGTTGAATCGGATTTTGTGTCATCTTGATAGCACTTTCATTGTCACAAAACAATGGCACATTCTTGAACTTAATTCCAAAATCATTCAAGGTGGCCTTCATCCAAAGCAATTGTGCACAACAACTACCGGCACTAATGTATTCGGCCTCGGCGGTAGATAGTGCAACACTATTTTGTTTCTTTGATGACCATGAAACAAGAGACCTTCCAAGCAATTGACAAGTGCCACTTGTGCTCATTCTATCAATCTTGCATCCACCATAGTCGGAGTCCGAATATCCAATCAACTCAAAGTTTGACCCCTTTGGAAACCATAAACCAACATCATGAGTGCCCTTAAGATATCTCAATATCCTCTTGGTTGCTTTCAAGTGACTTTCTCTAGGTGAAGCTTGATATCTTGCACACTTGCAAACACTAAACATCACATCCGGTCTAGAAGCGGTGATATAGAGCAAACTTCCAATCATAGACCGGTATTGCTTTTGATCTACCATGTTGCCACTAGCATCAATACCCAATTGATCATTTGTGCCCATTGGTGTACTCATTGGCTTAGCATCTTGCAATCCAAACTTCTTGATCATGTCCTTGATGTACTTGCCTTGACTTACAAAAGTGCCTTTCTTCATTTACTTGATTTGAAGTCCAAGGAAGTAACTAAGCTCTCCAATCATAGACATCTCAAACTCTTTTGCCATCATATTTCCAAACTCTTCACAAAAGTCTTGATTGGTTGATCCAAAAATGATATCATCCACATAGATTTGCAACACAAATAAATCATTTCTAAGCTTCTTGGTGAAGAGAGTGGTGTCAACCTTTCCCATCTTGAACCCTTTAGAGAGAAGAAAATCCCTCAATCTCTCATACTATGCTCTAGGTGCTTGCTTCAAACCATACAATGCCTTCTTGAGCTTGTAAACATGGTTGGGCTTCTTGTTATCTTCAAAACCGGGAGGTTGCTCAACATAAACTTCTTCATTGATGTAGCCGTTGAGAAATGCACTCTTGACATCCATTTGATAGAGCTTAATGTTGTGTGCACAAGCATATGCTAATAAGATTCTAATTGCCTCCAATCTTGCAACCGGTGCATATGTCTCTCCAAAGTCAAGACCCTCAACTTGTGTGTAACCTTGTGCTACTAATCTTGCTTTGTTCCTCACCACCATGCCATCTTGATCTTGCTTGTTTCTAAAGACCCACTTAGTACCAATCACATTGTAGTTCTTTGGTCTCTCAACAAGTTCCCAAACTTGATTTCTAGTGAAGTTGTTTAGCTCTTCATGCATGGCATTTACCCAATCGGAATCTTTCAATGCATCTTCTATTTTCTTAGGTTCTTCAAGTGACACAAATGAGTAGTGCTCACAAAAGGATGCTAATCTTGATCTAGTTTGAACACCACTTTGAATTCCACCAATGATTTGATCCAATGGATGATCTCTTGCTATGCTAGTAGGTTGGAGTATTGGGAGTTGATAGCTTCCACTTGTTTGACCTTGATCTTGCACTTCATCATGAGAACCACTAGAGCTTGCTTGATTTGTATCAATTTGCACACTTTGATTGATCACATGAATATCATCATCATCAACTTGCCTTGGCCTAACATCACCAATGTCCATGTTCTTCATTGCATTTGACAATTGATCTCCTCTCACATCATCAAGGTTTTGAGCTTCATTTTGAGATCCTTGGGTTTCATCAAACTCAACATCATGAACTTCTTCCAAGGTGCCATTTGTGAGATTCCAAACTCTATATGCTTTGCTTGTGGTAGAATAACCAAGTAAGAACCCTTCATCACATTTCTTTTCAAACTTGCTCAATCTAGTGCCTTTCTTGAGAATATAGCATTTGCAACCAAACACTCTAAAGTATGCAATGTTGGGCTTTCTTCCATTCAATAGCTCATATGGTGTCTTCCCAAGCTTCCCATGGCAATAGAGACGGTTGCTACAATAGCAAGCCGTGTTGATGGCTTCACTCCAAAATGAATGACTCACATTGTATTCACTAAGCATTGATCTAGCCATGTCAATCAAAGTTCTATTCTTTCTTTCAACTACACCATTGGATTGAGGAGTGTAGGTTGGTGAGAATTGATGTCCAATACCAAGATCATCACATAAATCTTCAATTCTTGTGTTCTTGAACTCACTACCATTGTCACTTCTAATCTTCTTGATGGTAGTCTCAAACTTATTTTGCACTCTCTTGACAAACGACTTGAATAGATCATAAACATCACTCTTGTCATAGAGAAAGAACACCCAAGTGTATCTAGTGTAGTCATCCACTATCACAAAACCATACTTGTTCCCACCAATGCTAGTGTATGTTGTTGGCCCAAACAAATCCATGTGCAATAGCTCAAATGCCTTTGATGTGCTCATTTCACTCTTACTAGGATGTGTATTTCCAACTTGTTTGCCGGCTTGACAAGCACTACATGGTTTATCCTTTTCAAAAGTCACATCTTTCAAGCCTCTAACTAAGTCATGCCTCAAAAGTTTGTTCAATTGTTTCATTCCAACATGACCAAGCCTTCTATGCCACAACCATCCCATACTAGATTTACTAAGCAAGCATGATGTTAATTGTGTCTCACTATCATTGAAGTCAACCAAGTATAAGCTACCATGTCTAAATCCTTTGAATATCAAATTTGATCCATCAACACTAATGACTTCAACATCATCACTACTAAATATGCACTTAAAGCCAAGATCACAAAGTTGTGCCACCGATAAAAGATTGAAATCCAAGCTCTCAACTAGCAACACATTAGATATGCTCATGTCATTTGAAATAGCAATTTTACCAAGCCCCTTGACATTTCCTTTCTTATTGTTGCCAAAAGTGATAGCATCAAAACCACCATTTTGACTTGTATCAATTGATTTGAACATACAAGAATCCCCGGTCATATGTTGAGTGCACCCACTATCAAGCACCCAATGCCTTCCTCCGGCTTTGTAATTGACCTACAAGACAAGATCAATTCTTTTTAGGTACCCAAACTTGTTTGGGTCCTCCAAGGTTAGTAACCAAGCTCTTTGGTACCCAAATGGCTTTCTTCTTTGAGCCCATCCATGGTGCACCAATGAACTTAGCATGAACACCATTTGTACCCTTGGTAAGTACATAGAAAGAATCAAACTTAATTGAGGATACATTAGCATTGGATTTCTTGTTCATGCAATGTTGCTCTTTGTGACCAACTTGCTTGCAACTTTTGCAATAGCTACCATTGTTCTTCACAAAACGAGTCTTGTGAGGAGCAAAAGCGGCCTTGCCTTTCTTAGGGTTATAGCCCAATCCCTCTTTGTAGAGAGAAGCTCTTTGGCTACCCAAGCACATAAGCAAGCGGTCCTCACCACCATAAGCCTTAGCCAAGGTGTGATTGAGCTCTTTTACCTCCTTCTTGAGATTTTCATTCTCAACTATAAGTGTGGGATCACAAGTGAAACCGTCACTACTAGATGAGGATGATGTAGATGCGCTACATGAAGGGTTAGTGGGAGCAACAATGATAGGCTTATGATAAGATTCATCAATTATATCACAAGATATGCCTATGTTGCAAGTTTTAGCTTTCTCAACATTAGTTGGCATGTTTTCACATTTTTCAACTAGAGAGGAATGAGCTTCTTCAAGCTTAGTGTGAGACCTTTGAAGCTTCTTATGGTCTACCTTTAGACTCTCATAAGATGCCCTAAGCTCATCAAGTTCTTGCATAAGGTTTTTCTTTTCCTTAAGCAAGCCCTTGCACTCCTTTCTAGATTCTTTATAATGTTGAGTGCAATCTTCTAGCATAGTGATTAGTTCATCTTTAGTGAATTCTTCTTCATCACTATCACTATCACTAGCATTATCATGATCACTCTCATCATCGGATGATACCTTAGAGGCCTTAGCCATGAAGCACGATGGAGTGTCGAAGAGGGAGACCTTCTCTTGGATGGCAATGCTAGCATGTCCCTTCTTCTTGCTCTTGTAGTCATCCTCATCATCACTTGAGGAATCATCACTATCCCATGTAGCAACATGAGAATCATTCTTCTTCTTATGAGAACTCTCCTTCTTTTCTTGCTTCCTCTTTTGCTTCTTCCTCTCCTTCTTAATAGCATCTTCATCATCACTATCATAAGGACACTTTGCAATGAGATGATCTTTGCTATGGCATCTAAAGCATCTCATGGTATGCTCATTCTTCTTAGATGAGTTCTTCCTCCTCCTTGCACGATAGCCCTTCTTCTTCATGAATTTGCCAAATTGCTTGACAAAGAGAGCCATCTTCTCATCAATGTCATCACTATCACAAGAGCTTGAGTCTTCATCACTTGATGATTCAATCTTGGATTTGCCCTTGGATGTGGTGGCTTTGAATGCCACACTCTTCTTCTTTTCATCATCTTTCTTCTCATTCTCCTTCTTCTTCTTCTTGACCAACTCATCCTTCTCATCATCTTCTCTATATGAATCATCGGTCATCACCTCTTGAAATATTTGTTGAGGAGTTGAATCCTTCAATGTAGTCCTTACTAGCACGGTGATCAATGTATCAAACCTCTTGGGCAAGCTTCTCAAGAACTTCATAGAGAATTGGTTGTCCTTGACTTCCTCACCAAGTGCCTTGAGCTCATTGACAATGACTTGCAATCTATGAAACATCTCCGGTACACTCTCATCATCTTGCATCTTGAAGCTTGAAAATTTTTCTTGCAAGATATATGCTTTAGCGGTCTTTGTGCCTTCGGTGCCCTTAAATGTTTCTTCTAGCTTGGCCCAAGCATCATGTGCAACTTCTATATTCTTCACTTGCTCAAATGTCTTGTCATCTAATGCCTCATGAAGAGCACTAATGGCAATGTCATTGCATTGGAGCTTCTTCTCTTCCACCGGTGTAGGTGCTTCCGGGTTAGCAACCTCAAATTTTGTTTCGGTGACCTTCCACACTTCTCTATTGATTGACTTGAGGTGTGCGGTCATCTTAACCTTCCAATATGCATAATTTGTGCCATCAAAGTGAGGTGCCTTCTTGGTGTTGTTGATGTGCAAGCTTAATTGAGCCATTTCTTTTTCACCGTAGGTTGTTAAGCCTCAATTAAACGGTGCCTCGGCTCCGATACCACTTGTAAGGTCCAAATAGGCTAGAGGAGGGGGTGAATAGCCTAATTAAAAACTTCTACAATAATTACTTAACCACAAGTTAGTACAAAAGGTGGCGGAGCAAAATGCACTAGCTCTAACTAATTAAGCAAGCCACCTACACAAGTCTAATACAAGGCTATCCACTAAACACAACAACAACTACAAGCTAGATATAAGAAGTAATACGAGAGAAGAGCTTCGAGTGAATATACCGCCGTGTAGAGATGAGAAGTACCAATCAATCAATCACACAAGAGAAATCCTCGGGAAGGGAATGACACAAGAATTTATCCCGAGGTTCACTTGCTTCCCGGCAAGCTACTCCCCGTTGTGGCGATACACCCACTTGTCGGTTCGCGAGCTAATCGACTATCAAGAGTCGAGCCCTCGGCGGACGCCGCACAACCGCACACAAGATGGGGATCCTCCAAGCCACGAGCTTCACTAGAGTATCCAATTCGCAAACTCCCGCGGGGAAGGATCAAGAACCCCTTACAACACTTGGTGAAGGCTCCAACAATCTCCAATTGCGAGCTCAATCACCTCCGCTGCTCCGAGCCGTCTACCGTGTCGGGAAACACGGAAGAGTAACAAGAAATCCGCAGCAACTCGAAGATCAAGTGCCTCTAGAATGCAACTCTCAAGCAATGCACTTGAATCTCACTCAATCTCACTCAAGATGTGCAATCGATCGAAGAGATGAGTGGAGGGGTTGTTCTCTAGCTCAAAGGATGTCTCTATATCTCAAAATGTGCAAGAGTTTACCTCAAACCCCGGACATCCTCTATTTATAATGAAGGGGTACGCAGCTAGCCGTTACCGGACGACTCAGCGAAAAACGTGATGACCGGACGCTCTGGTCAGGGTGACCGAACGCGTCCGGTCACTACACGACAGACGAAAATCGCGCGAGTCAGAACTAGCCGTTGTGCTGACCGGACGCGCTCCTTCGATCGACCGGACGCGACAGTGCCAGCGTCCGGTCGCGTTCCAGTAAGCACCCGACGCGTCCGTTCGCACATGACCGGACGCGCCAGCAGCGTCCGATCGCGCTTCGCTGCGCTCGGCTTCTCTGGACACTTGACCGGACGCTCCGGTCCCGTGAGGCACCGGACGCGCCGGTCGCGCGCTTAACTTATACGCCCAGTTGAACTGACCGGACGCGCTGGTCAGGCCAGACCCGCGTCCGGTCACAAGCCCTAGCGCCCGCACCGCGATGAACTGACCGGACGCGCTGGTCAAGCCAGACCCGCGTCCGGTGCAGCGTCCGGTGCAGCGTCCGGTGCACGCAGTGACCTCCGTTCGCCTCCGTTTCTTTTCCGACTTTCGGCGCAATAGAAAATAGGCGTTTCACTTCTCCAAAAAGCGCCGAATCCCGCCTCGCAAGCTCGGCGGGAGGGAGAGAGGACCCCAAACCCCTCTCTACCGCTTAAACTCCACCGCCTTCGCAAATGTGCTAACACCACCAAGTGTACACCACCATGTGCATGTGTGTTAGCATTTCACAAACATTTTCCAAGGCGTTATGTTAGCTCTAAACTAGATCCTAATGCATATGCTCAAGACATTGATCTAGTGGCACTTGATTCCCAAGCTAACCGTGATTGCCCCTCTTGATAGTCGGCTATGTATCCTAAACCCGGTCAATCACTTCTCTACTCAACTTAGACCGGCAAAAGGAAAACCCTATGGTTATACCTTTGCCTTGCGCTCTTAGATCCTTCGTTCCATGTCCATCTCCTCATGCTTGATCATCATGATCATCATTTCATGTCCATGCACCATTTCTTTGTGATCTTGTGGCCACCACTCCTTGCCACGTACGCCTTCATCACATGTGTTGCTTATGCCTAACTCAAAACACTTAAGACATGGCATTAGCAACTTAGTGTCATTAATTACCAAAACCAAACTTGGGCTTTCACCAGGAGATCGAGACGTTGAGGGCGGCCGTTCGTGACAGGGACGGCGCTCTCCAAGGGCTCGAGAGGACGTGCGGGGGGCTCCGTGACGAGATCGTGGGCTTGCAGACCCATACCGAGGGTAAGTACTGGTGCTACGGCCTTGACGTCAAGGCCGCGTGTTGGTGCTAATTTAGTTAATCATGTTCCAGAGTTGGAGAGGGAGCAGCGGGTGGCCCAGGCGGCGGCCAACTCCTTCCAGAACCTTTTTGAGGCCGAGGCCCAGCGGACTCAGGTGCTCCAGGGCGCGATCGCCTCCGTATGTGACGGCCTAGGGGTCGAGCCTGACGCCGACACTAGGGAGGACGCCCCGGGGAACTCCTTCATCCGCCGGATGGCGACGCTGGGCTGCCTTGTCCGGGAAAGGATACGGGACAGCCTCCACCACGGTGTGAAGAGAGCGCTGGCCGTCGTCCGATCTGGGTTCATGTATGACATGGAGCTTGTCGCTGATGGCTTCATCACCGACCCGGACCGGACGGACGAGGAGAACGAGGACGCCTGCTTGGACCTGATTGGAGCCGCCGAGGGGCCAGGAAGCCGCTTGGCCAAGCTTTTCGAAGTCGAGGTGGTCCCGAACGCCGACGACGAGGGCCGTAGCCTCGGAGGCGTTAGTGATCTCGCGGCTCGAGAGCCCCTTTGAGCCTCAGGGTGTTCTCGCAGCGTTATCGACCTAAGAGGTAGTTCTTTGACTTCGAAAAAGAGTACAAGTTTTTTTTGTTTTCGGGGACTGGGGGTTCCCCCCTTGTGGAGCCCCGGCTGGAGCCCGCGGGATCGTCGACCTTCTGCTTCCCCTTGTCCTAGTCACCGCCAAAGATAGCACCAACTGCCTCCTCGCCGGCGGCAAAGTTGGTGATGATGTCCATGAGTCCGTTGGCAGTGAGTGGGGTGTTACGGCCCAACTCCCGGACCAACTCTTTGCAGGTGGTTCCGGAGAGGAAGGCCATGATCACGTCAGAGTCGGTGATGTTGGGGAGCTCGGTGCGTTGCCTAGAGAAGCGCCGGATATAATCCCGGAGGGATTTACCCGGCTTTTGCTTGCAACTCCGGAGGTCCCATGAGTTGCGGGGGCGCACGTAGGTCCCCTTGAAGTTTCCCTCGAACACCCTCACGAGATCGTCCCAGTCGTGGATCTGCCGAGGCGGGAGATCCTCGAGCCAGGCTCGAGCGGTGTCGGAGAGGAACAGGGGGAGTTGTCGGATGATGACCTGGTCGTTGGTGGCCCCACCCAGCTGACACGCCAAGTGGAAATCAGCGAGCCAAAGTTCGGGTTTGGTTTCGCCGTTGTACTTGGTGAGAGTCGTGGGAGGGCGGAACCGAGCCGGGAGTATCGTCTCGCGGATAGCCTTACTGAAGACCCGAGGGCCCGGAGGCTCGGGTGAAGGGCTACGATCTTCTGAGCTGTCGTAGCGCCCGCCCCTGTGCATGTGGTAGCCTCGAGCCACACCGTCACCATGTTTGCACGTGCGTCGCTCGACAATGTTGCCACGGGTGTCCCGAGGTTCGCGGTCGTCAGCGATGGGCTCAAGGGCAGGAGCCATCCGATTCTGTCGGGCAGGTTCGGGATGAACCAAGGTCTCTCTCTCCTATCGGGAGGGCTCGGCGAGCCGCTCCGAGGCAGGCTCGCGTCGCTTCGAGGCAGAGCTCTCGGCTTGCTGCATAGCAGCGGTCTCGAGGAGTTCTCGGATTTCATCTCGAGCTCGACGGGCGTCGGGGTTTGACGGCTTGGGCATGTTGCGGAGGAGCATGGCGGCGGCGACGACGTTCTGGCTAGCTCGAGCGAAAACCAGAGGGTCGACCGCCCGGTCCTCGTCGATGCGACGATTGACGTCGCGAGCTCTCCCACCAAGTGCGTGTGCCGCACGCTCACGCTCGAGGGTTTGTTGGAGTAGGTGCAGGTTCTCTCGTTCCTCGTCGAGCCTGTCCTGCAACTCGCGGATTTGCTCGAGCTGCATTCCTTGATCCACAAGGAATTGAGCCTCGTCCCGCTCGGCATGGAGCTCAACATGAGGTGGCGTGTGCCTTCCTTCAACTGGCTCCTCGTCCTCCGATTCCGACGTGCTCTCAACGTCGACGTTGAAGCACTCGCGGGTCGGATCGTAGGTGTCGTCAGCCGAGTCGGAGTCAGGAGCGCTGAAGTAGTAGTATGACGGAGGAATGTGGGGCCGTTGCAAATCATCTCTGGGGTTGCAACGTTGAGAAGCAGTCACACGGGGCTCTGTTTCCGGGGTCTCCGTAGAGTCCAAATAATTAGAAGCCGGCGTGGATGCAACGAGGTCCAGAGTGGAGCGTAGATGGTGCCCGGGGAGTTCCTCGTAAGCGCTCATGCTAGTGCTCACAGAGGAAGCGTACGCCCGGGCAACCGGATCTAGCCCAAACGGGAATGGTGATGGAGATGTCGCTGCCCGCGCCGGAGTGGTCGATCCGGGCAGTGGTGGTGTCTTACCGGATGGGGGAGCGGCAGAATCCTCCGTCGGCATCTTACCCTCAGCCAAGCTCATCCTACCCAGACCCTCAACGAGGAAATCTGGGTTGGCGTCTGGCTGAGAGGCGCCGGATCGGGGGATCCCACCACCCTCCGTGAGGTGAAGACGGCGGTTGCGCCGGGCTCGTCGTCGTCTGGCGGCTCGCGCCTGTCGAGAGCGACGATACCGACGCAATGCTCCCCCAGGCTGGGAGAGCTCGTAATCCTCGTCGGTCGGATGTCTGGGCGGGAGGAGGACCATGTCGTAGCCGTGGCCAAGCGACATGAACTCCAAACTCCCAAACCAGATCACCGTGGCCAACGGGATAGGGCGTTCGGGGTCAGCCATCCAGGAAAAATGGTGGGAAAATGATGTTGGCACGCAGCGGTCCCCTACCTGGCGCGCCAACTGTCGGCGTTCGGTTCCGTGGGGGTCCTAAACCGACGAGTGAGTGCTACGTGTCCCTTTCCCGGATGGTGATGCAAGGAGAACACACGGGGGTTTATCCTGGTTCGGGCAGAAGAAGGCCCTACGTCCAGCGGGGGGGGAGAGGTTTGTATTTCCTTGCACCGAGGTGCTTGCGTAGGGGTTACAAGCTTGCGAGAGAGGGCGGCGAGCCCAAGTCTCAAAGGAAGAAAAAGAAGAGTACAAGAATGATTGCTTGAGATGTTGATCTCTGCGTTGGGGGACTTGGAAGCCTGTTGTCCGTTGTAGAGCCCTGGCCTGCCCTTTTATAGGGTAAGAGGAGGCCAGGATGCTGGGGGACCTTGAGGTGAAGTTTTGTCGATCCCTGTAGAGGTGGCTGTAGCGACGTGCCCCAGGGATGGCCGACCATCCCTGGACATCATGACGACGTCGGGGATGAGACGGCGAAATGACCCGGAGCACCGTGTCATGCCGGCCTTCCTTTCCTGTTGAACTGTGCTGGGCGTCGAGGCAGGGTCGAAGCCGGGTCGAGGCCGGACGGATAAGGTCGAACCCCTGAGATTGCGGAATACGAGCCTTGTCGTATCCTTCCTCGAGGGTGACTGGTGATAAACAGTGCACGGTAAGGTGAGTATAGTGACAGGTTTCACCTCCCATCACGGGATGGGCGGTAAAACAGTGAGGACTGACACCGGCGTTGCTCCCACGTCGATCCTAGTTGCGGCCATGTCGGTAGGTGGTGGCAGGTAATCGCATTAAATGCTCTGACTTTTGTCTTGGGGTAGGTGAAGTGAGGGGGTCGAGCGCTCCGACCCGGGGTCACGCGAGTCGGAGTTTTTTCGACAGGCAAACGAGCCTCGCGCAAGTCGGAGCGCGGTCGAGGTGCCTTGTCGCGCGGGACGGGGCGCGGTCGAGGCGTTCCTGTCGAGGGTGCCTCGTACGAGTCGGAGCCGGAGCGCGGTCGAGGCACTCCGTCGAGCCGGCCTCGTACGAGACGGGCCCGGTATGCGGGTGAGGCGGGCTGCCTTTTGCCGCGGCTTAATCGTTTTGTTTTTTTTGTTATCGTTGGATGTGGATACCCCCATACTGTTGGTACCGACACTTTCGCATTAATAAGAATGATGATTTTGTTAAAAAAAGTCAAACAATTCCTTCAATTAGATCTTCAAATATTGTCATCCTCTATTCTGAATTTTTCAAGGATAGAGAGCGAGAATGACTCTCCAAGATACTCGTGAGATATAGAGAGGTTATTGGAGAGTGCAAAGATATATAGTGCAAAGATATAGAGAAGTTATATAGTGCCAAGATACTCTAAAAGAGTTAGAACTTTTGTTTTAAGAAAACAGAACATCTTATCTTGAAGCCTAGAACATCAACTACTGTATTTATAAAAAAATGTTTTATCTTCTTGAGATAAATATCGGTTATTAAAATTTTATCTAAATATATCAATGTGAGATCTTGTTTGGAAAAAAAATGTTATAAGAAATATAATGGCGAAATCAAAATTTTATTTGGATTCTTAGTTTAACAATTACAGTTTTTTTTAAAGCTCGTAAAATATTTGGTGCATTTTTCTAAGCACGGTGCATGCTACAGCTTTTAGCAAGGCCCAAGCCCTTCTCGCGAGCCGAAAAAATCCCACGCGGTTGGATGCGCGAGCTGCCGGGTGGTCACCGTGGCGCCTCCATGCCACCCTGGTCAGCGCATAGTCTCACCCCCGTCGGCATCACCATGGCGACCTATCGCCGGAGAACCACCGAATCCACCGCATCGGAAAGCGTAGAGGTTACAATTAGGCAGAGGTCAAGATGGTGTGCATCCGACAGGCGACCATCGACGACCTGCTGGCGATGCAGGCGTGCAACCTGATGTGCCTGCCGGAGAACTACCAGATGACGTGCTACCTCTACCACATGCTGTCGCGCCCACAGCTCCTCTTCGTCGCCGAGGACTACGGCGGCCGCATCGTCGGCTACGTGCTCGCCAAGATGGAGGAGGACCCCTCCGAGCCCTGCCATGGCCACATCACCTCCCTCGCGGTCCTCCGCTCCCACCGCAAGCTCGGGCTCGCCACCAAGCTCATGTCCGCAGCGCAGGCTGCCATGGACCAGGTCTTCGGCGCCGAGTACGTCTCCCTCCACGTCCGCCAATCCAACCGCGCCGCCTTCAACCTCTATACCTCCACCCTCGGGTACCAGATCCACGACATCGAGGCCAAGTACTACGCCGACGGGGAGGACGCGTTCGGCATGCGCAAGCCTCTCCGGCAGCCGCAGCCGAAGAAGCACCACCACCACCACGGCCCCGGTGGGTGCTGCTCCCACGACGCACCTGCGGCGGCGACTGGTTCTTCTCCTCAGCCTTCTAGTTCGCCGGATAAGAAGGCTAACACTTGACGGAGGGTAAGCTTTTCCTTGCAAGC
This sequence comes from Saccharum hybrid cultivar R570, assembly GCA_038087645.1. Classification (NCBI taxonomy): domain Eukaryota; kingdom Viridiplantae; phylum Streptophyta; class Magnoliopsida; order Poales; family Poaceae; genus Saccharum; species Saccharum hybrid cultivar. The sequence continues at coordinate 37,551,619 of JAQSUU010000534.1, read as the reverse complement.
TCTGGATGTGATGTTCTCGCCTAATATATTGTTGGTCACCGCCGAGTTCGTTGTGATTAGGTCACGCCGAGTTCATTGTGATTAGGCTGTGATTTTGGTTGACAGATCAAATTAGTAGTTTAGTACTTTAGTGTATGTAAATGTGCCTCTCCTCACCTTTGGTTTCTTGATCTATGTTCACTCTCAAGGCAGCCCAGTCATGGAGGCACGTAGCAATTATTAGTGAGTTTGATGTGGAAGCTTACTGTTTCTTGTCGTGGTATATATTGCTTCTAAAATCTCTCACTAAATCAACTAGCACTTGGGTTGCTTGTCCTTAGCTTATTTAATATTTGAGTTGATTAGCATCAGCTTTCAATTCCCTTTGTTGTATTGCCAAGTCTGTAATATTGATATGGAACACCCTGTTCGCTTGAACTTATGTGCCAGAATCAGCCAGCCGTTTAGCAGTGTTTTTCTCTGACAACAAATCAGCATCAGCATCAGCCGTTCAGCAGTGCTTTTACAGCCTGCCGAACAGAGTGAAAATCTTTTCCTAGGCAATGATGAATCGCCCTTTGAATTAGATGTAGATGACTCCAAGTCCCTGAATTTCAGGGAGAACCTACTTGGGGTCCTACATTTGAATGAGATATACGGGCTTTACTGAGCTTTATGAACAAAGCATTTAACAACATTTTGAACACTGTATATGCGTTTTTTTTGTTTCCTGGTGGGTATTGTTCTTCAAATAAAGTTGTCCATATTTATTTGGCAGAACATAGATGGAGAAATGTGCTTAAACTTTTCTTGCTTATGGTGATTTGCCTAATGTGTGAGGTGTAGACAGCTCCAAGTCCCTTCTTGCCAGGGAGAACCTACTTGGAGTCCTACATTCAAATGAAATTTATGGGCATTTTCTGATGTGTTTTTTTTGTGCACTGTAGTTTTGGTTTAAATATTTGCCTATGTTATGTTCAGCTCTTTCTTATCTTTCACTGTTATATATGAAAGCTTATGAACCAAATGCGTCCAATTTTCACCTTCACAGTAACCTATGATGAGTTGCTTTGATGACAGATTGGTTCTTTAGCTGTATGTTATTGCTCATGTAATGATTATCTATTGGTGACATGTTTATGCCTTTTCTTCTGGCTAATGTTTTATCAGCAAAATTAATTACTTTGTGAGACTGCCTGTGATGATTAGTCTGCAAAATGGATGTCCTGTGGACTCAAGTCCCTGTTTTAGGGGGCGTTCGGTTAGCCCGTTCCCGGCCTGGAACGGGCAGGAATCATTCCCACGCTATGTAAATTAATGAAGGAACTGTGTGGCTGGGAATTATTCTAAGGTAACCGAACGAAGCCTTAGAGAGAACCTACTTGAGGAAACATGGTACATAGTATGACATCATTTGATAAAACTAAGGCATTGCCGAAGAACCTTATTTCCTTGTCAGTTTTTGCTTTGTGCTCTATCCTTTTATTCTGATATTCTGAAAGTTGAGTTGAGGTCATATAAGAATCCAAGCAATCACCTTCCAGTGATGTTTCTGTCTGCAAAATGGATGTGCTATGTATCCAAGTCCCTGCTTCAGGGAGAACCTACTTGGAGAAACAGCATCTAATATGACATGAATTCAGAGGGACTAAGATAATATTGCTGCATTATTGTTATGTTTTATTTCTCTCTTTTAGTTCCATTTTTTAAGTTTCATGAAAGCAAGGTGATTTTTTTTTTACATTCTTTGATCTGCATTGTGCAATTTAAATATTGAAGCTGAAATTCAATTTTGGTACTTAACTAGCTTCTGAATATTGCAGACTCATATCTACAGAGAGGAGTCACCAAGCCCATTGGACTTTCTATACGCATCTTTTGTCTCCCCGGAAGATCAAAGATTGTAGTCAGTGAGAATAGCAAGCAAATATACTTGACATTGGTATTGTGTTTGTAAAAACATGTGCTCCAACGTTGGCTCTCACAGTTCATTTGATTGGTCATTATGCCTGACAATTTGGCCAGATTTTATACAGCAGAATATAATACAAATTTGGAACCTGTAATGCTGTTGTTTTATTATCGGATCACTTACAGAGTGCTGTTTTCAGATTTAATTAGCATCCAAAATTATTAGTCAATTAGAACTCCAGTGTTGAGAATTCGGTGTCATCAATGCTAATTGTTTCAAAAAATAAACGCTTTTCCCTAAGTAAATAGAAGTTAGCTAGCCATTCTGCAATGAACAGTAAATAGAACGAAGATAGTTAGGTATCATCCTCTAACTCTAAGGCTCATCCTTCCAACGAAGGCAGTAGTAGTAGTTAATGAATCCAACGAAGGCAGCAGTAGTAGTTAATGAACAGTAAATAGAATGAGGATATTAGGCCATCCTCCCAGGCTCATCCGTCCCACGAAGAGTACTAGTTCTGACCAAACATTCAAACACAACACCCCATCGAGTGCCTTTCAAACACACACACACACACCCCATCGATATTGAATCGTGCGTTGGTGCTACCGGGTTAAAATAGTGCCCTGCTGATGGCTATAAGCTCTTCATCGCCTTCACATGCTGCTTCGGTAGTCCACCTTTGGCGCTGCAAAAATTATTTCAGATCCATCAGCCTAATGATAATAAACTGCTCCAAGAAGAATCTGGTGCTAGAATTTAGTAAGTGTACAAGTGTGTTATTATCTATAAATCTTGTCTTAGATCCCAGCAATTAGAAGAAGCCTTAAGAGATGTAACTACATTATCAGTTTAAAACTAGTGTGACGGCAGCTTTCTTAACTACTCAGAGTTACCACATGATTCAACGCAAACTCTAGAGGGTCAGAGCCTCAGAGGGAGGCTTTTCTTCATAGCCAAAGTGATACATGCGGCCTAGGGCTGGGCAATCGGTTTTTTTGGTGTAATAAAAAAACTTAGATGCTGGATAACTCAGAGCCGATCGGTGCTGGCAAATACCAAAAACTGACATGTTCGGTGTTCAGTGTTTCGGTTCAGTGTTTGGTGTGCACCGAATACAACCGAATGAGTATTGCAGCACACTGACCGGAACACGGAGACAGTTGATTAGCACAGTAAATAATACTACAATAACCATTTCGGCAGTTCATGTTTCAATACTACAATAACAAAGCCAACAAGGCAACAATACATGAAGTTCAAAGTCCAGTAGCAGATGGCGGACTAGCAGTGGTTTCAAACTTCAATCATTACAAGCAAACATGTTCACAGTGACCACAAATTGATTAAATAAGAGATGACTGGACCAACACTCCTTCCAGACAGCAACAACATCAGACGCTCAACCATTGTTGGTGCAAGTGAGCTCCTGAAATCATCAAGATTTTAGTGAAAAATACCATTCAACAGCTCCAAATATTGCTATCTTCTATTTTGGATTCGGTAGCCAATGATGAGGAGCCGGATTTGTATACAAGATATAAACAAATTGTTGAAAGGTGAAAAAATATAGAGAGCGTTTTTATCATATTGACTCTGCAAATGATATTTAGAGAGTGAGTTTACGAAAAAATTCTGTTATGCACAAAGCTGTAATTGTGTCACCGGCAGTGACTAAACGGAAACAGTAGAGGACAACCTTTCTCATATATTGTTTTTTTTTGCACTCAAATTCGAATGTTTAGTTTGTGTTTGGATACATGGCATGTACTCCAAAGTTTAGAGCAACTCTAAGAGGCTCTTTTATATCATTCCATGTTAATGGGAATATAGATTTTGGTGAAAAAGAAGTTCTCTAATAGTTTCTTCAATTAGAATCTTCAAATATTGTTATTCTCTGTTATGAATTTCTCGCTAGCTAGAGAGCTAGAATGGCACAAAGATATGAATTTCTCTATTTTTTTTGAGCTGATGTGAATTTATCTAAATGAGGATTAGAAAGTGGGTTTAAGATTGTTTGTTGCTCATAGGCCGGCCAAACACGGCTAAAGTTCGTAAGCAACAAATCACTCGGCCCACAGGCCTATTTCGGCCCGTTTCCCCTCTAGGGTTAGGTCAAGACCTCCCGAGCCTCCCTATATTAATGCCAGGCGGCCGCCGCAGTCCGCATCACCATCACGACCTTTCGCCGGAGAACCACCGCATCCACCGCATCGGAGAGAGTTGAGGTTAGAATTAGACGGAGGTCAAGATGGTGTGCATCCGGCAGGCTACCATCGATGACCTGCTGGCGATGCAGGCGTGCAACCTGATGTGCCTGCCGGAGAACTACCAGATGAAGTACTACCTCTACCACATGCTGTCGTGGCCGCAGCTCCTCTTCGTCGCCGAGGACTACGGCGGCCGTATCGTCGGCTACGTGCTAGCCAAGATGGAGGAGGACCCCTCCGAGCCCTGCCACGGCCACATCACCTCCCTCGCGGTCCTCCGCTCCCACCGAAAGCTCGGGCTCGCCACCAAGCTCATGTCCGCCGCGCAGGCTGCCATGGACCAGGTCTTCGGCGCCGAGTACGTCTCCCTCCACGTCCGCCGATCCAACCGCGCCGCCTTCAACCTTTACACCTCCACCCTCGGGTACCAGATCCACGACATCGAGGCCAAGTACTACGCCGATGGGGAGGACGCGTACGATATGCGCAAGCCTCTCCGGCAGCCGCAGCCGAAGAAGCATCACCATCACCACCACCACCACCACCACGGCCCCGGTGGGTGCTGCTCCCACGAGGCACCTGTGGCGGCGACTGGTTCTTCTCAGTCTTCTAGTTCGCCGGATAAGAAGGCTAATACTTGACGGAGGGTAAGCTTTTCCTAAGCTCTCGATGTTACGTTCTCTACTAATATATTGCTTGTCACCGTCTAGTTCGCTGTGATTAGGATGTGATTTTGGTTTCGCTATGATTAGGCTGTGATTTTGGTTGAGAGATCAAATTTGTAGATTCATGTACGTCAATGTGCCTCTCCTCACCTTTGGTTTCTTGAGAATGTTCACTCTCAAGGCAGCCCAGTCATGGAGGCACATAGCAATTATTGGTGAGTTTAACGTGGAAGCTTACTGTTTCTTGCTGTGGTATTGCTTCTAAAATCTCTCACTAAATCAACCAACTGCGGTTGCTTGTCCTCAGCTTGTTTAATATTCGATGATTATTGTTATGATAAGTTTATTAGCATCAGCTTTCAATTTCCTTTGTTTTATTGGCAAGTCTGTTTTATTGATATGAAAATCTTTTACTAGGCAATGATGAATCGCCCTTTGAATTAGATGTAGATCGCTCCAAGTCCCTGATTTTCAGGGAGAACCTACTTGGGGTCCTACATTGGAATGAGATATGTGGGCTTTACTGAGCTTTATGAAAAGCATTTAACAACATTTTGAACAATGTATATGCAGTTTTTTTTTGTTTCCTGGTGGGTTCTCGAATGAAATTGTCCATATATATATATTTTATTTGATAGAACATAGATGGAGAAATGTGCTTAAAATTTTCTTGCTTATGATGATTTGCCTAATGTGAGGTGTAGACAGCTCCAAGTCCCTGCTTGCCAGGGAGAACCTACTTGGGGTCCTACATTCAAATGAAATTTATGGGCATTTTCTGAGGTGTTTTCATGGTGCACTGTGGTTTTGGTTTTAATATTTGCCTATGCTGTGCTCAGCTCTTTCTTATCTTTCACTGTTATATCTGAAAGCTCATGAACCAAATTCGTCCAATTTTCATCTTCACAGTAACCTATGATGAGTTGCCCAACATGTGAGGTGTAGTTAACTCCAAGCCCTGATTCAGGGAGAACCTACTTGGGGTCCTACATCCAAATGAGATACATGGGCATTTACTGAGGTTTATAAATAAGGCATAATGTCTTGTCTTAGTTTGTTGCATGTATTAGTCTACGTGTGAGACGTGCTTTAATGACAGATTGATTCTTTAGCTGTATAGCTCATGTAATGATTATCCATTGGTGACATGTTTATGCCTATTCTTCTCGCTAATGTTTTATCAGCAAAATAAATTACTTTGTGAGACTGCCAGTGATGATTAGTCTGCAAAATGGATGTCCTGTGGACTCAAGTCCCTGTTTCAGGGAGAACCTACTTGAGGAAACATGGTACACAATATGACATCATTTGATAAAACTGAGGCATTACAGAAGGACCTTATTTCCTTCTCAGTTTTTGCTTCGTTCCTTTTATTCTGGAAGTTCAGCTTAATCATAAAGCTTGGTTGAGGTCATATCAGAATGCAAGCAATCATCTTTCAGTGATGTTTCTGTCTGCAAAATGGATGTGCTATGTATCCAAGTCCCTGCTTCAGGGAGAACCTACTTGGAGAAACAGCGTCTAATATGACATTAATTCAGAGACTGAGATAATATTGCTGCATTATTTTTATGTTGTATTTCTCTTTTATTTCCATTTTTCAATTCATGGAAGCATAGTGATTTTGTGTTTTGACATTCTTTGATCTGCATTGTGCAATTAAAATATTGAAGCTGAAATTCAATTTTGTGTGGTACCTAATTAGCTTCTGAATATTGCAGGCTTATATCTACAGAGAAAGTCACCAAGCCCATTGGACTTTCTATACGCATCTTTCCTCTCCCCGAAGATAAGATTGTAGCGTTCTTTTCCTAATAGAATGGGAAAGACCTGTACTGTGATTATTTGTGTACTTTCTTGGTCGATGTCTCAAATCGTCCCACCGAATCTTTGTAATCGGTGAGAATGGCAATCAAATGTACTTGGCATTGTATTGTGTTTGTAAAAACATGTGCTCCAACGTGGATTCTCACAGTTCATCTGATTTTGTTTTTTTTTTAAACCACGCCTCAGGCGTTTAATTGATAGAGAGCTCAGCAGGCTCGCGAGCAACCAAGTTTTGTACTCCTTCCGTCCCATTAAAAGGGATGTTTTTGACTTTTGATACTTCGTTTTATTCCATTTATTTTTACAAATTATAATATACTAGTAAAAGTGTGGAACGGGTGAGAAAAAAACCTATTTAACGTTAAAAGAAAACGAGAATGTTACATTTCTACTTATTTTTTTTTTGTACACTTTCATTTGACTAACAAAGCATAGTTTAAGTTAATATTGGCAATAATATGATAATGTCATGTTAAGTTTGTTTTAAATTTAAAATATAATCTTATAGATATTTTTTCTTTTGTTGTAAGGTATAAAAATATTTAGTCGTAAATATATCTTAACTTTAATTTTCATAATACTATCATTGTGTTGGTAGACTTACATTTTTAGGTACCTGATTTTTATTGAAGAACTATAAAAGTATGTAATTCTATCTGATCAAAGTCGGTAATAGGTTGTGTCAAGAATTGATCTGTTCAGTCATGACTATAATAAAGATCTCTCTCAATTTTCCTGTAGTAGTAGCCCACGTCGAGGATCACATTGTTATATGCATATGGCTCAGAGATAGATTTATTTTGGTTATATTAACGAATTTATGGAAAACAATAACGATAATGGTACATATCTATTTATGTTTTATTATTTTTTATATAAAATTTAAAAGATATATTTATCTATGATCACCATGATATCCATAATATAAGTTAATGTTAGCAATAATATATATCAAATTAAAATGCAATCTTAGTATATTTTTTTCTTCTGTAAAGATAAAAATATTTACTCATCGTAGATGTATATCGTCACTTCAATTTTTAATACTATTCTATTGTTTGATTAGTTAGAGCACCGATTGATCTAATTTTAATAAAAATAAGTTTTACTTTAATCATAACTACATTAAAAATTAGCAATGGAAAGAGTTAGTTACGATTATTATTTGTTTCATATATTTATGAGAAAAAATACAATAAAAAAACAAAAAAGTAGGACAAGCAATGAAGCAACGGAGTTCTACTAAATCTGGTCCTGTGCCTCCTCGTGAGATGATAAGATCGAATGTCAATCATGGAGGTTAAGAAAGTTGTAGTCCGATCTGTGTTTTGGCTTTATTTTTTTAGAAAACCTAAATATCATGATTAGTATCCTTGTCGGATTATATTATTATTTTTATTCTTGACTTGCATGCCATATACACGTAAGTGCCTGGTTTTGAGTTGGTCATGTAGTTTATTTCCTTAGTCCATCACGTAGAGTAGTCCAAGCCGAAGTTTGTCACGTCAGTAGGGGCTGACCTGCGTGCCTAGAGAAAAACTACACATGCAGATTTAAAGTCTTATTATCTTTTACTATTTGCCTTAAAGACTCATATTTCAAGTTATTTAGGATGAGAGAAAATCTATTTGGCGGTTTACGAGTCCGGGTAACATACACGACCCAATACGTTTTAAAATCAGACTCCGTATCACGCTAGACAAGAGTATTCTAACTCGATCATATAAGTCCGGACAGAAAAAACTCTCCATCGTCCGGTAATTAAAGAGAGACGGAACAAACAAATGAATAGACGAAAAAAAAGCCTAAAATTTTATCTCTTTATTATTAGGTATAGAAATAAATTATTATTAAAGTATCTTTAATGATAAAATAAGTCATAACAAAATAAATAATATTTAAATAAAAATTTTGAATAAGATGAACGGCCGAACAAGATGGCACGGAGTCTAAAACGTCACTTTCAATGAGACAGAGGGAGTACAAAGATAGGGACCAGGTACTCCCAGACCCCGGACATCCCAACTCATGCCTAAAGCGGCTATCTCGTGCGCAGACAAGGAACACAAGGAACATGTAAACATTCATTCAAAAGATAAAAAGTGATATCTAGTCACTCTACGAATATCCTGAAAGATAAGATCAAGTATAATAGGGGCTGCGAGCCTGTAAGCAGGCAAGCCAAATATTGAGGTGGAGGAGAGAGCAAAGGAGAAGAGAATCGGGCTGTAAGCTTACAGTCGACTTGGGCACCCAATGAAATCTGCGAGAGAGATAAGTGGGTCATGTATTAACAGTGAAGATGTTACTGCTATATAGGTGGGCTAAGCAGCCGGTTGTATTATTAGCGTTGCTCTGGCACCAGCTGGCGCCTGATCCATCTCATCGGTGAGCACACCATTTCGAAGTAGGAGGGAATCAGTCTCCACCTGCACTTTTGAAATGCCAACGGACGCAGCAATGTCGATTGCCGTCCAGCAGGCAGTGGCTTCGGCCATCAGAGCATCAAGCATGTCCGGCACTTTCCCTGTGCCTGCCAGAACCGCATCTCCAGCTGCATCACGCACCACAAAGCCCCAGGCACCCATCTTCATCCACATTTATCTTCAGAAGATCCTGCGGTGGCGGTGTCCAGCGCTGCCTCATTGGAACTGCAGTCCCTGCACACAGCTTGGTCTTTCTGCTTCCTTCATTTGTTATTTGCCGAACTGCACATGTGATATTTGAGGTTGCCAGCATCTTTTCACCCGCATTCACTGCATTGCTTGTACTACACCATTTCCAGAGCAGGTTCAGCACCAGTATGCAAATCTTTTCCTCCAGTGAGATGATTTTGGTTACCATTTCACGCGACGATGGTAGCTCAAGCAATTCCTCCCTAAGAAAATTAAGACCCAGCTCTAGCCAACATCTTCGCATAGGTTTGCATTTGAGGAAACAATGTCCCCTATCTTCGTCAAAGCGCTTGTAGACCAGACATAGAGTATCGATCGGACCCAATCTTCTCTGAATGTTCTTCTTCACAGGCAGACTATTATGCACAAGCCTCCAAACAAATTGGTTAACCTTTGGTAAAATTGGTAGCTTCCAGATCTTCTTCCACTTGAAATTCCTGGAGTCCGCTGAATCTGATCTGGATGACTCCCCACGTTGGCGAACTGCTAAGAATTCCTTCTTATCATCAAGGACATGGTAAGCTGATTTCACCGAAAACACTCCCTTTGCATCATAGTGCCATGCAACCAAATCTCATGCCCAGATCTCACCGGTATTGCCATGATGTCCTTCACGTCCTCCTCCCAAAAGATCTTTCTCAATAGTTGGACATCCCACGAGCCAGTGCTTGGGTCAATGAGCTCCGAAACTTTTGAGAGAATTACTGCACCTTTGGGAGTAATTGGCCGGCGTGTTAATCCCCTCGGAATCCATGGGTCTTCCCAAATTTTTATCGATTCTCCATTGCCCACGCGCCAAATTATGCCTTCTTTCAGCGCTTGAATCCCACGCACAATGCTTCGCCAAGTGTATGAAATGCCCGGGCCCTCTCTTGCCTTGATAAGATCACCGTCCGGACAATATTTGGCCATAAAAAGTCTTGCACATAAGGAGTTTGGATCCATTACTAATCTCCAAGCTTGCCTAGCTAGCATGGCTAAATTGAAAAAGGTCCAGATCTCGATAACCCAGCCCCCCCTTGTCCTTTCTGCTACAAAGGGTCTCCCAAGATAGCCAATGAATTTTATTCTCCTTGTCTTGTTGAGCCCACCAAAACCTATTGATCAATTTTCCAATATCATAACACAGCATCTTGGTTAAGTCAAAGCATGACATAGCATAAGATGGAATTGCTTGTGCAATGGCTTTGATCATTATCTCTTTTCTGGCCTTGGAGAGGAGCTTCTCTTTCCAACCTTGGATCCTTTTCCACACCCGATCCTTGAGATACTCAAACATTTTCTTTTTGGAGCCACCAACATAAACCGGCAAGCCAAGGTACCTCTCACAGCTAGCTTCGGTGGAAATGTTAAGAATTCTCATGAAGCTTTCCTTTGCTGCAGTCCCAGTGTTCCTGCTGAACATAATAGATGATTTATCCTTGTTGATGGTTTGCCCCGAGCACTCCTCATAAAGTTGTAGCACATGCCGCAAAATGATTTGCACTCTCATCATTGACTTTTAAGAGAAGCAAAGAATCATCAGCGAACAAAACATGAGTGATGCTCAGTGCATTATTGCAAATAGACACCCCCTCCAGAACACCATTACTTTCTGCAGCATTTAGCAAGGTAGAAAAACCTTCAGCACATAACAAAAAGAGATGCCTGACAATTTGGTCAGATTTTATACAGCAAGATATAATACAAGTTTGGAACCTGTAATGCCGTTTTATTATCGGATCACTTACAGAGTGCTGTTTTCAGATATAATTAGCATATTAGTCAATTAGAACTCCAGTGAGATTTCTGTGTCATCAATGCTAATTGTTTTGAAAAATAAATGCTTTTCCCTGAAATGAAATACCTGTATGTTTTGACTTTTCTAGACTAGATATGCAATGCTAATTGTTCTGAAAAATAGAAAATAGTTAGCCATTCTCAAATGAAAAGTAAATAGAACGAAGATAGTTAGGCCATTCTCAAAAGACAGAGTCTAGGCCATCCTCCAAGGCTCATCCGTCCAACAATTCCGCGCCCAACGTTGGGCGCGATCCGTCCAATGATTAAACAGTTTCTGATTAATAGTCTGAATCGTTATTGTCCTGTCTTGTGTGAATCGTGCGTTGGTGCTACCTGGTTAAAATAGTGCCCTGCAGACGGCTATAGGATTATAGCCCTTCATCGCCTTCACATGCTGCTTCAGTAGTCCACCTTTTGGCCCTGCAAAAATTGTTTCAGATTCATCAGCCCCAAAGGTAATAAACTGTGCTAGAATTTGCCACTAGTAGTGTACAAGTGTGTTATTATCTATAAATCTTGTCTTGGATCAGTCCTTCCAGCAATCAGAGGAAGCCTCAAGAGATGTAACTACATTATCAGTTTAAATTTTAAAACTAGTGTGACGGCAGCTTGCTTAACTAAAAGCATGATTCAACGCAGCCTCTGAGAGGGGAGGCTTTTCTTCATAGCGATAGCCTGGGCTGAAAAGTCGAGGACTGGGCAATCGGTTTTTCCTGTGTAAAACACCTTCGGTGCTGGAAAACTCAGAGCCGATTGGTGCTGGCAAATACCAAAAATCGACATGTTCAGTGTTATGTTTCGGTTCAGTGTTTGGTGTGCACCGAACACAACCGAACGAGTATTGCAGCACACTGACAGAAACACAGAGACAGTTGATTAGCACAGTAAATAATACTACAATAACCATTTCGGCAGTTGATGTTTCAATACTACAATAACCAAGCCAACAAGGCAACAATACATGAAGTTCAAAGGCCAGTAGCAGACTGCAGACCAGCAGTGGTTCAAACTTCAATGATTACAAGCAAACATGTTCACAGTGACCACAAATTGATTAAATCAAAGATGAGTGCACCAACAGTCCTTCCAGACAGCAACATCAAACTTTTGGCTTGTTCAAGACTCTGTTGCCTCCTTAGGAATAGTGAGGGCACCCAGTTCTACAATAAGTGAAATATGAAATGCAACATTAGTCATGAGTACATAGAAATGAATCATGAAGAACATAAAAGAATTAGCATTCAAATTAACAAGTACCTTCCTCAAGCTTGTACAATTCTTCTTCATTCTCTTCAAAACTAACAACATTGGATCCACGAATCCAATCACTTGCACAAATCAGACGCTCAACCATTGTTGGTGTGAGTGAGCTCCTGAAATCATCAAGAACACGTCCACCTGTACTGAAGGCTGATTCAGAAGCGACGGTTGAGATAGGAATTGCTAAGAGATCACGGGCCATGCGAGACAGTATTGGAAACCTTTTAGCATTGCCCTTCCAATACTTAAGAATGTCAAACCCTTCATTGTCCTCTTCATTGTCTTCTGAAAAGTACTTGTCAAGTTCAGATTTGGTAGTGGCATTTGCACGCCCACATTTCCTCAGTTTCTCAGCAATTATAGACTTGAACGACCTTTTGCTCTCTGGAGGTGGTTCTTGAGTCTCAGTGGGCTGTTGTGGTGCATTATCACTTGGGACATACATATTTCTATACTCTTCAAACAAAGCACGAAAAGAAGTGTTCACTGTTTCCCACAATTTCTCTCCTATCTCATCACCAAACAAGATCATCATAGCCATCTTTATGTAAGTTGAAAGCTTGTACCTTGGATCAATTGCAACACAGAAATAAACAACGAAGTTCAGGTTCAGCAATTGGTCCCCCTTATCTCTCTCTCCTCGCTTCTCTCTGTTTCCCAGCCTCTCTCCATATGTCTCCCCAAAGTAGTTGTAGTACTTTACTAGCATTCTCTTACCCATTTCACTACATAACCTATCCTCACTGTCCCACCACTCTCGCAGCAAAAGCAACAGATCAGCAATCTCATGAAAATAAGTGTTTGATGTTGGACAACTTGTGACTGAAACACGGAGAGTAAGTTCATAAAAATGTTCAAGAAATTCAGCCATCTTCCTAGCATTATCCCAATCTGATTTTTCAGGAATTCCTGGACCATCTTTCTTGTCATTTAAGTCTAGTTTATAGTATGGGTCTTCATCACTATACATTTCAAAAGCCTTTTCATACTGCTGTGCAGTGTTTAGCATCAGGTAAGTAGAGTTCCACCTAGTGCAAACATCTGCGGTCAGAAAGGCTTTGGTCTGTACCTTTGCTAATTCAGCACATTTCTTAAACCTTGCCAATCTAGATGTTTCACCCTTGACAAACTTAACAGCAGCACGAACACGAACCACTGACCTATCAATTTCCTTTAGGCCTTCACTAACTATCAAGTTGACAATGTGTGCAACACATCTCATGTGTAGATACTCTCCTTTAGCAATGCTACCATTTGATTCATTCAAGACCCTCCGCATGTACTTTATTGCATCGTTGTTTGCACTATCATCGTCCACTGTTATTGTAAAAACCTTATCAATTCCCCATGCTGCCAAGCAATTCTCTAGGGATTTTCCAATATCTTCCCCTCTATGACCCTCTACCAAGAAAAAACCAATGATTTTTTTGTGGAGCTTCCAATCATTGTCAATAAAATGTGCTGTCACACACATGTAGTTTTGGTTGGTATTAGATGTCCGTGTGTCAGTTGCGAGGCTAACCCTTCCACAGTGTTCTTTTAAAAACTTCTTCAGCTTTTCCTTCTGGACATCATACACTTTGACACAAGCTTTAGTGGCCGTTCTTCTAGAGGGTAAAGTAAATTGTGGGCATGCTATGGCCAAAAAATTTCTAAGGCCAGGGCGTTCAGATAAGGCAAATGGTTGCTCATCTTCAATTATCATTTCAGCAAAACTGTTTCTAAGGTCATCAAGATCAAACTCCGAAGTAGACGGAGTACCAACACTACTATTTCCATTTGTCTCTGTGTCACAGCTACACAAGTTCCCACAGTACTTGCACTTGGCTCTCTCCTCCCCATTTGCAATTTTTACCTTGGTGAAATGATCCCAAATATCTGAACTTAGAGCACTTGCTTTCCTTTTCTTGTTTTCCTCTTTCTCTTGCTGTTCACCTTCATCCTCCTCGCTCTGCTGATCGTCCTCCTCGTCAACCTGTATCATTTCATTCACCTGAATTGCAACGGTTTCATCAGTGTCCCCCATATATAAATAAAAACATGAAACATGCCACTTAAGATCAAAGCATAGGTTACTAGGTTAGGTTGGTCTGTTTGTGCAAGATCTAAGAAACCAAGAAAGGATAACTGTATTCTGAACTTAAGAGAAGAAGAGTAGTAAGACATACGTTGGTGGACTCCTCGGTAGCTGCCGACATTGTACTGGAAGGAGATCTTCACGTGGGTGGTGCTGAGCCTGCGCGGCCGCGCGCCGTCGCTGTTGGAGCCTGCGTGGTGCCCCGAGGAGTCGGCCCGCCGTCGGAGCCCGATGCGCCGCGCCGTCGCCGTCGTTTCACCCGCCGCCGCCGCCGTCGTCGCCGCTGGGATCAATGTGGTGGCTAGGGTTAGGGTGCCGTGCGGCGCTGGTGCGGGAATCGGGGGAGTGACGGCCTGACGGGGAGTGCGGCGCTGGTGCCCTTGTGGGCTGGGCTAGTCGCTGTCTGCGATGTGCCTCACTGCCTCCTCCCTTTTGCATAGTTCGGTTACTTCGGTAGATGGTATATCGGTTCGGTGTGCTAGGAAAACCGACACCGAAACCGATAACCGAAGTGATTAAGATCATCTCCACCAGTCCTTCAATTCCCACCCCTGAGAAAAACCTGTAGTTTGGCGCGAGCTCCAACTGCCGGCGCCAGGGACGGGGAAGGGGACGCCGACGGCAAGATGGTGGCCGCGGGCGCCAGCACCGGGGGCAGGGAAGAAGACACCAGCCTTGCTGCAGCTTCTCGTGCTGCCCTGCCGAAGCTCCTGGCGCCCCCACTCGCACCGTTCGGAGGAGCCGCGGAGGAGTGCTCGCGAAGGGAGCAGATGCGATCCAATTTTCTCCGGCGGCGGAGCAGATACGTCGCTCGGAGCGGGGAGAGGAGAAACAAACGGCGGGGAAAAAAATTAAAAGAGAGTTATATTGAATGACAGACGGAGCCCACATGTTAGAAGAGAGATTGGGGATGAGATTTTTTCATTCTATTAGAGATGAGGCCTTTCAAAACCCTCAAAAAGAAAAAAAAGGTTTGTAGATTCCCTAACAACTAGTTTTAGACTTTCAGGTTGAGATTTTCTCCTACCGCTAGATATGCAGAAATCTAAACTGACACCGAACCAAAAAAAACCGACACTTCGGGCCCTGTTCGGCTGATGGTTTCTGCGGCTGCTGCTGATGCTAATGCTGATTTGTTGTGAGAGAAAAACACTTGTCGGTACCAACAGCATGGGGGTACCCACATCTATCGATAATAAAAAATCAAAACGACTAAGCCGCAGCAAAACGCAGCCCACCTCAAACCGCATAACCAGATCCGTCTCGTACGAGGCCAGCTCGACGGAGTGCCTCGACCGCACTCCGGCTCCGACTCGTACGAGGCACCCTCGACGGGAACGCCTCGACCGCGCCCCATCCCGCATAACAGGGCACCTCAACTGCATTTCGGCTCGCACGAGGCTCATTCGCCCACCGAAAAGGCTCTGACTCGCGTGACCCCGGGCCAGGACGCTCGACCCCCTCACTTCACCTGCCCCAGGACAAAAGTCAGAACATTTAATGCGATTACCTGCTACCACCTACCGACATAGCCGCAACCAGGGTCGACGTGGGAGCAATGCCGATGTCAGTCCTCACTGTTTTACCGCCCATCCCGTGATGGGAGGTGAAACCTGTCGCTATACACACCTTGCCGTGCACTGTTCATCACCAGTCACCCTCGAGGGAGGAAACGACAAGGCCCGTATTCCGCAATCTCGGGGATTCGACCTTATCCGTCCAACCTTGACCCTACCTCGACCTGGCCTCGACGCTCAGCACGGTTCAACAGGGAAGGAAGGACGGTATGGCACCGCGCTCCGGGTCATTTCGCCGTTCCATCATCTACGTCGCCATAGTGTACCGGAATGGCCGGCCATTCCCAGGGCACGTCGCTACAGTCACTTCAACAGGGATCGACAAAACATCACCTCAAGGCTCCCGGCGTCCTGGTCTCCTCTCGCCCTATAAAAGGGCAGGCCGGGGCTCTACAACGGGGGACGAGGACGAGAAAACAACGAACAACAGACCACAAAGCCAAGGCCCCCCACACAGAGATCAACATCTCAAGCAATCATCTCTGTACTCTTTTTTCTCTTTGAGACTTGGGCTCGCTGCCCTCTCTCGCAAGCTTGTAACCTCTATGCAAGCACCTCGGTGCAAGGAAATACAAAACTCTCTCCCCTCCGCTGGACGTAGGGCCTTCTTCTGCCCGAACCAGGATAAACCCCCTTGTGTTCTCCTTGCATCACCATCCAGGATAGGGACACGCAGCACTCACTCGTCGGTTTAGGACCCCCTCGGGACCGAACACCGACAGTTGGCGCGCCAGGTAGGGGACCGCTGCGTGCCAACGTCGCTTTCCCGCCATTCTTTCCTGGATGGCTGACCCCAAACGCCCTATCCCGTTGGCCACGGTGATCAGGTTTGGGAGTTTGGAGTTCATGTCGCTTGGCTATGGCTACGATATGGTCCTCCTCCCGCCCAGGCACCCGACCGACGAGGATTACGAGCTCTCCCAGCCTGGGGGAGCACTCCGCCGGTATCGTCGCTCTCGACAGGCACGAGCTGCTAGACGACGACGAGCCCGGCGTAACCACCGTCTCCACCTTGCGGAGGGTGGTGGGATTCCCCGATCCGGCGCCTCTCAGCTAGACGCCAACCCAGATTTCCTCGCTGAGGGTCTGGGAAGGATGAGCTTGGCTGAGGATAAGATGCCGACGGAGAATTCCGCCGCTCCCCCGTCCGGTGAGACACCACCACTGCCCGGATCAACCACTCCGGCACGGGCAGCGACATCTCCATCGCCATTCCCGTTTGGGCTAAACTCGGTTGGCCGGGTGTACGCTTCCTCTGTAAGCACTAGCATGAGCGCTTACGAGGAACTCCCCGGACACCATCTACGCTCTACTCTGAACCTCGTTGCATCCACACCAGCTTCTGATTATCTGGACTCTACGGAGACCCCGGAAACAGAGCCCCGTGTGACTGCTTCTCCGCAGTGCAACCCCAGAGACGGTTTGCGACGGCCTCATATTCCTCCGTCGTACTACTACTTCGGCGCTCCTGACTCCGACTCGGCTGACGACACCTACGATCCGACCCGCGAGTGCTTCAACGTCGACGTTGAGAGCACGTCGGAATCGCAGGACGAGGAGCCAGTTGAAGGAAGGCACACGCCGCCTCATGTCGAGCTCCCTGTCGAGCGGGACGAGGCTCAATTCCTTGCGGATCAAGGAATGCAGCTCGAGCAAATCCGCGAGTTGCAGGAAAGGCTCGACGAGGAATGAGAGAACCTGCACCTACTCCAACAAACCCTCGAGCGTGAGCGTGCGGCACACGCACTTGGCGGGAGAGCTCGCGACGTCAATCGTCGCATCGACGAGGACCGGGTGGTCGACCCCCCGGTTTTTCGCTCGAGCTAGCCAGAACGTCGTCGCCGCCGCCATGCTCCTCCGCAACATGCCCGAGCCGTCAAACCCCGACGCCCGTCGAGCTCGAGATGAGATCTGAGAACTCCTCGAGACCGCTGCCATGCAGCAGGCCGAGAGCTCTGCCTCGAAGCGACGCGAGCCTGCCTCGGAGCGGCTCGCCGAGCCCTCCCGACAGGAGAGAGAGGCCTCGGTTCATCCCGAACCTGCCCGACGGATTCGGATGGCTCCTGCCCCTGAGCCCATCGCCGACGATCGCGAACCTCAAGACACCCGTGGCAACATCGTCGAGCGCCGCACGCGCAAGCACGGTGACGGCGTGGCTCGAGGCTACTACGTGCACAGGGGCGGGCGCTACGACAGCTCGGAAGATCGTAGCCCTTCACCCGAGCCTCCGGGCCCTCGGGTCTTCAGTAAGGCTATCCGCGAAACGATACTCCCGGCTCGGTTTCGCCCTCCCACGACTCTCACCAAGTACAACGGCGAGACCAAACCCGAACTTTGGCTCGCCGATTTCCGCTTGGCGTGTCAGCTGGGTGGGGCCACCGACGACCGGGTCATCATCCGACAGCTCCCCCTGTTCCTCTCCGACACCGCTCGAGCCTGGCTCGAGGATCTCCCGCCTCGGCAGATCCATGACTGGGACGATCTCGTGAGGGTGTTCGAGGGAAACTTCAAGGGGACCTACATGCGCCCCGGCAACTCGTGGGACCTTCGGAGTTGCAAGCAGAAACTGGGTGAATCCCTCCGGGATTACATCCGGCGCTTCTCCAGGCAACGCACCGAGCTCCCCAACGTCACCGACTCCGACGTGATTATGGCTTTCCTCTTCGGAACCACCTGCAAGGAGTTGGTCCGAGAGTTGGGCCGTAACACCCCACTCACTGCCAACGGGTTAATGGACATCATCATCAACTTTGCCGCCGGCGAGGAGGCGGTTGGTGCCATCTTTGGTGGTGACCAGGACAGAGGGAAACAAAAGGTCGACGATCCCGCGGGCTCCAGCCGGGGCTCCAAGAGAAACAACCGAAAGAAGAAGAAGAGCCAGCAGGGCAAGCTCGAGGCCCCGGCCGATGAGCTTGTCGCTGCTGCCGAACGCAAGAAGCCTCAGGGCCCCCCCGGTGGGGGCATCTTTGACAAAATGTTCAAAGAGTCGTGTCCCTACCACAAGGGACCCACTAACCATAACCTCGAAGATTGTCACATGCTCCGCAGGTACTTTGAGGGCGTAGGCGTCAAGAAGGACGACAAGAAGGAAGACCCCAAGGGTGACGACAAGGATGAGGGATTCCCCGAGATCCACGACTGCTTCATGATCTACG